>OZ005650.1:233954187-235384187 GCA_963930645.1 Salticus scenicus
TGTTAGAATTAGAATTTTTGTGGTGTTTGGTGTGTCTCTCTGCTAATGTTTTTTTTTTTTTTTTTAATTCAAAGTTTCGATTAGTTCATTTGTTAATAAATTTGTTTTTACAATCATTTTATAGGCTTTTATATCTATGCGTATTATGCAGTATGTATAAAAAAAAATCCCTTTTATCTAATTTTTCATTTTTGGACTGAGAGGATTTAGTTCTTTTCTTTTGGAAAGATGTAGAGTGCTAAGCTACAATTTGCTTTTACTGGTAGCTCTTCAAACACTTACTATATTCACTCTGAACTGAAGATGTTTCCTGACAATGACGTCAAAATATTTTGTGTTATTTATTATTATCCCACTGTTCCCATTTTAAGATTTGTGCTTCATTCATTTTCAATTTTCACATTATAATTCTGTTTACATAGCTTCTATTTTGCTGCATTTTCTTGCGCATTAAGTATGTGAATTTGTTGTCTTCATATAACTTACTTTAGTAGTTTCTGGTGTTTAACCCTTCATATTATATTCCTTTTTAATATATATATATATATACTATACTGGGATAATTACCATTTTCATAACTTTTTAAACATTGAACCAATTCAAAACAAATTTAGACAATAGCCTTATTTTAGAAACATTAATTGGGATGAGTTCATTGGCCACTTTGATTCTTTAGCTTGTTTTAAAATTGAGGCCACTTGAAAATTTCAAACTTACATAAACAATGTATTGATCGAATTATTTTCTTGAAACGCAGTATATACGTAAGTCATACCAGGAATTAATTTTTCTTATATATTATGATAGTTTTTTATTATGTAGAAATAAAGAAATATCAATCTATATTAATTATCATACTGTCTTCAAAAATTAAGAAAAATATTTGCAATTATTAGTAGGAAAAATATTAGATTGTCGTGGTCATCACAGAACTTTGTTTAATATCATTCTGTAAAACAGCGCTACTTACCGGTTATTCAAATATATACCTGTCGACAATACCGCATACCTAATCCTCACTGTACCCCGATGAGTATATAACATTTTAATTTACAAGCTCTTTGTGTGCGCAGTTTTGTTAATGTAGAAAATTATATTCAATTTCTGAAAAACAAATTGTTTACGATAGTTCGAAAGTTTAGTGCATACGTATTTATTAAAATACTAGCAAATCTGTGCGGAATTTTCGCAGTTAATTGCTTTTCTTATTTACTTTTAAAATTTGTAACTCATAAATATTATACCAATTTTATCACAGTTTTATTTTACCAGAAGCCAAATTAATATTAGAATCAAAATAATATTGTGCAATAGTGAAACCAGAATCACCCAAATAAAAGTTTCAAAATAAAATTCATGGTTGACGACCAGAGTTTGCATACTTCCAGTTTCAGTATAGGACCCCAAAACTCCTTTTGAATTTTTGACGCGATATTGGCGATGACATTTTACTAATTTGTCTGGGCGTGATATTTAGTTAAAAAGAAAAAAAAAAAAACTAATTCTTATTTTGATTATACTTTTTATGAATTTGTTTTTTAGTCAGTTTATGACAAAAGTTCATATTTTTTTTATATCTTTAAAGTGTTGCTAGGTTTAAAATGACGCTTGCAAAGGTTCAGAAGAAGCAACTTTTAAAAATATATTTTTCCATAAAATGGTCTCATAAGACAAATTTTTTTTTTTTTTTTTTTTTTTTTTACTAGATCATTAAGCTGAAACCGCATGGTTAAATAATGTCCATTTTTAAATATTATTATTATTATTATTTTTATCCTTGCGTATTTTTAACACGCTTATATTAGCTTCACCTGTATGTATGTATGTTTGTAACTTCTCTGGGAGCAAAACGTGATTGCACAAAATCCTTCATATCTCAAACAAAAAACCATTGTGTATGGTTTCCAGAGCTTTTTAAGAAAACGGCTGATGGCTGAGCTACAAAATTTTGCATGGTGGTTCGTAATGACCTCTCCTGATGCACCTCGAAGCCCGATTTTCGAATTTTGTTTTAGTTTTCTTTTAATTAATTAAAATGTTAAAATAAAAACCTTCTAATTACTGATAAATTGGCCATTTAATTTTAATCCTTAATTTAATTGTTGCCAAAAAAAATTATCATTATTTTTTGGACAGAAAAAAAAAAAAAAAATGTGAACAATAAAAATTACATTTATTTAAAATATTTAATATTATTCCTTAATTTAATTGTTGCCAAAAAAATTATCATTATTTTTTCGACAGAAAAAAAAAAAAAAAAAAAAAAAACGTGAACAATAAAAATTACATTTATTTAAAATAAGGAAAGTAAATTAAAGCGTGTTCTTTAATTTTTTAAAACTATAATCTTATATATTAAAAAAATTTATGAAAACTAAAGTCAGTCCGTCTGGCCGTTCTATCCGGCCGATTTCCTTCATTTTTTTTTAAATGAAAGGTATTTAGACACAGATATGTCATCAATCATTGAAATTTGCTCAACTCGCACCTTACTCAAGTTATACTCAAACGCGATTCTTCCCTGTACATTTCTTATGGGACACATTCACTCAAACAATTCGAATTCTCATAGCTCCTCTTCTAATGAATGGATCTTGATCGTTTCACTCTCAGAACACTCAGTGGATCAAGCTCTTTCTTTTGAGCTATTAACTGCTTAAATTCGTTGAGTCTGAGGAAAGTTATGCGTGCACAATCAACTTTACATTCAAATTTTTCAAGATTTTCCTTCACTCAAACCTTCATAACTAGAATTCTAATTAACGTAGGCTGTTAACACAAGTCTAAGAACACTCAGTGGATCAAGCTCTTTCTTTTGAGCTATTAAATGCTTAAATTCGTTGAGTTTGAGGAAAGTTATGCGTGCAGAATCAACTTTACTTTCAACTTTTTCAAGATTTTTTCAAGATTTGCCTTCACTCAAACCTCTATAACTAGAGTTCTAATTAACGTAGGCTGTTGACACAAGTCTAAGAACACTCAGTGGATCAAGCTCTTTCTTTTGAGCTATTAACTGCTTAAATTCGTTGAGTTTGAGGAAAGTTACGCGTGCACAATCAACTTTACATTCAATTTTTTCAAGAATTTTTCAAGATTTTCTTTCGTTTGGTGTAAATCAATTATTTGAAATAAATATCTATCTATATATTAATTTGAAACATGTTTTTGTCTGTCTCCACTATATTGAGAGAACTACTTGGTGTAAAAATTTGGTTGAGGTGTCTAAAAAAAGGTCTTGGTCTGTAGATGTGCTATGAGAAGAGAAAAATAAAAAAAAGTGGAACGGTTCACCCCCCGGGGGGAAAACGGGTGGGAAACCGTTTCCCACCCGTTTCGGGTTAAAAACACGTTTACGAGCTTAACTAAGCTTCAAATTGCTTCACGGTGAAGAAATTGTACATATGTACAGTCGAATACTAAAAAATCAATATCTGCGAATTTGGAATTTTCGATTTTAAAGGGGGAAAAAGGGGAAAAGTAGATTTGGAGGAGAGGGGAAAGGGGGGAAATTAGTTTGAGAGGGAAATCCGTTCTAGACCCACACATGTAGCACCTCATTTTAAAGGTCTTGAAATTTCATGTCGATTGGGGATGTTTGTATACAGTATAGTGCGACCCCTGGTGGTGAAAAATGAAACTAAGTGATTTTGCTGTAGACCCCATCATGTTACATCTTATTTTAAAGGTCTTGGTATTTCCTGACCGTTGGTGATGTTCGTACAGAACACAGTGCGCCCCCTGGCGGTGGAAAGTGCAACTAAAGGATTTGACAGTTGACACCACCATGTGACACCTTATTTAAAAGGTCTTGGAAATCCAAGGCGATTGGTGATAGAGGTCTTGAAATGTCATGTTGATTGGGGATGTTTGTATACAATATAGTGCGCCCCCTGGTGGTGAAAAATGGAACTAGGTGATTTTGTAGTAGACCCTATCATGTTATATCTTATTTTAAAGGTCTTGGCGGTGGAAAGTGCAACTAAAGGATTTTGCAGTTGACACCACCATGTGACACCTTATTTGGAAGGTCTTGGAAATTCAAGGTGATTGGTGATGTTCGTATACAACATACTGCGCTCCCTGTTGGAGGAAAGTGGATTTTGCAGCGCGTGCGTAGCATGCCTTCTATACGGTGCCGCAGCCACAGGCAGCGGTAACACGAGTCAGAGGTTCGTTCAGTTCAAGGTTAATTTTTGAGAATTTTTTCATGTTAATAGCGGCCTGCATATACGTGCCACAGGCACTGGGATACGAACCCGAGTTCCGTTCTGTTTGAAGTAATTTTTTTTTTTTTTTGTTACAGATTATTATTATTATTATTATTATTATTATTATTTTTTTTTTTTTTTTGTGATGTTTTCATTTAAAAATAGAAATTCAAACAAAATCGAGTTAAAGATATAAAACCATACAAATTTAAGGTGCATTTAAGGTTATTATCATGGGCCCGGGCAACACCGGGTGGGTTCTTTCGGTTGCAGGTTAATTTTTGGGAATTTTTTTTATGTTATTAGCGGCTCACGTATGTGCTGCCACAGACACCGGTGTCACAAGACTGAGTTTCGTTCGGTTCGAGGTAATTTTTTTGTTACAGCTGATTATTTTTTCGCGATGCCTTTATTTAAAAATAGAAATTCAAACAAAATCGAGTTAAAGATATAAAATCATACAAATTTAAGGTTCAATTAAGGTTATTATCATGGGTCCGGGCAACGCCGGGCGGGTCAGCTAACATGTAGCCTTAGTATTAAAAGAAACAGAGAATAAAAGATAGCAACTGTTTTATTTGGAGTCAGTTTGACGTCACATCGACAGTACTTTGTAGAAAGTGATGTCATATATAGTATTTTAATTTATAACCATTTTTCCGAATTTCTTTTTTTTTTTAAGTGATATGTTGTAAATTATATTAGATGTTTTAACTTGAAATACATTTAAATAATGATTTAATAAATAATTTAATGATTTAATTAATAAACGATTTTTGAAACATTACGGTCAATAAAGTGACCGTCGAAGTCGACGGGGTCCAGCTAGTATTATATTAATTACATCACTATCGTACCATTTCGACAAAATGTAATCGTAATTGGTCCACGTTAGAGAAATATTATATAGTTAGTAATATGTTTTTAACAAAAGTTTTAATGAATTAATCTTAATTAGTTCATTAAAATAAATAATGTTTATTTTATTCTTTTCATTAGAACAAAAATGAATTATTAACTAAAAATAACGGAATAATAATTGCAGCCCGGAAATAACTCGCTAAAAAATTAATACTTTAGTCTCATACATTAGTCACATATTCAACAAATATAAATATCAGTAATTTTAAAAATTATGTTACTGGAACAGGTAATTTATCCAATGAAACATTTAATGTATACCACGCATTTTCTCGTTTATTTTACTAAATTATGTAGGCATGGGAATATTTGGCTAACTTTCAACAGAACAAATAAACATTCAATCGCAATGACGTTTATTATTGAACTGATTACATAATATTGGGAATAATGCAATTTGTTTCGCTTACGTAATATTCAAATTCACAGTAAGTGACCAGATAAAAATATCGTATTGCAATAAGGTAAATCCTATATTTATAGTAAACAATAATTATATTTAATGTTTCAGTGTTTCTTTTCTTTCCTTTTTTTACTTTCTCTTACCATAAGGTAGAAAAGAACGTCCTATGGCGGAAATTGCAGGTAAGTAGAGTTTTAACATCTATAGACTCCACTAAACAAAATGAAATGAATATATATCTTTTTCATGCGTAAAAACATGCCTCATGTAGAATATGGCAGGTAAATCATTCACTGTTCATTTACAGGGCTGCACAAAAGAACTAGGTTATAGTGCGACAATAGCTGAAAATTGAAGGAAGTGCATTTCAGGTTGTGCCGTATGCAGGGCCTGACTATCGCACGGGCACCTGGGGCTTGTGCCTTGGGCACGAAATTTATGAGCGGTACATAATTTTACTAATTTTTAAATATATGGTCTAAAAGTCTAAATCTTCCTTTTTTGTTTTGTTTTCTCGCTCAACTGTGTTTCTCTTATATGAATAAAATTTTAAAATAAAGTCTGTCGTTAGGTTGACTGGGGGTAATTTTATTTGTTTTTAGATCCTAAAACAGAGGCAGATAATTTTTTTGACGAAATAACTCCTTTCGGTCTGTTTTTTCGCCGGCTATAAATTATTGTATTTTTTTTTTTTTTTTTTTTTTTTTTGGGGGGGGGGGGGGCACGAAAACTTTAAAGTGCCCTGGGCACAAAAAGTTGTTAGTCGGGCCCTGGCCGTACGTTATTACTATAGGGTTATATTTAGGTGCACTATGTGGTTTGTACATATTCTTCAAAAGATATACGTAGTTGCAAATACAGTGCGTATCGAAATGATAGGTCCACCCGCATTTTTCAAATTTTCGACTCTTAATTTAGAATAAGAATCACTTTTTTGGTAGAGATAATTAATCAGTAACTGTTATAAATATTTATAAAGAAATTTCTTAAAAATAAATAATTCCTTTTTATTTTATGCAAATTTTCATTTTCAGACCGTTTCGAAAAGATAGGTCCGCCTTCAGAAATTTTGCACCAATCACTTTTTTTTTCCAAAATGTTTGCATAAATATCGGTGCTTAGTCTTACTGCAGGATTATGCTGGCTGCTGTGGAGGTATTTAAACAGATTTGAACGTCACGTTGTATTCAAACGAAATGGGTCGTCGGTGCAGTGTTTCGCTGGTTGAGCAGGGGAAAATTGGTGCATTTAAAACGTGTGGAAAATCGAACAGAGAAATACGTAAACTTTTAAACATATCACATAATGTTGTAAGCAATTATTTGCGACTTAGAAATGCTTATGGCAGTAAAAAATCATCTGGCCGCCCATCGAAAGTGACATCCCCGACAAAGAAGGACTATCGTAAAGGAGTTAAAATCTGGAAATATGAGCTTATCCACTGTGGCCAGACAACAAAACCCTCCAATATCAAAATCTGCAGTCCATAGAGTGGTAAAGAAGTTCGGCAATATAATTTACGTGAAGAAGAAGGCGGCTCCGAAATTGACTAAAAAGCACAAAGAAAAGAGATTGAAATTCGCACATGAAGTGATGTCCTGGAAACAGGATTGGCATCGTGTGATATTCAGTGATGAAAAGAAATTCAACCTGGATGGTCCAGATGGCTGGCAGTACTACTGGCACGATCTGCGTAACGATAGACAGATATTCTCGAAGAGGCAAGCTGGTGGTGGTTCCGTTATGGTATGGGTCGGATTCGGAGGTGCAGGAAAAACTGATATAGCATTTGTAGACAATCGTTTGAATGCTGCAGGCTATCAACAGCTGCTTGAACAATATTTTCTTCCACAAGCAGAGCACATTGGGGGCCCATTCTTCATGTTCCAACAGGACAATGCTCATGTGCACACTGCAAAGTCCACTTTCGAATGGTTTCTGGATAATGGTGTACGTGTTATCGATTGGCCACCTTGCAGCCCCGACCTGAATCCGGTAGAAAACATGTGGTGTATACTCGCAAGAGCGGTGTATTCAGGCGGAAGGCAGTACAACAGTACTGTAGACTTGAAAAAGGCTATTTCCTCCGAATGGTAAAAAATCGTGAAAAGGTGTTTGTAAAAACTTGTAGAAACCATGTCGAATAGGATTTATGAGCTTAATCTGAAACAAGGTGGAAATATTTCTTATTAAATCAACATTAATTTGATGCTTGGTTCAGTGGACCTATTTTTTTTTTAAATAGCCTTTTCATTTAATTTTTGTTTTCCTTATTATTCCTATTATTTGTGTATTATTCATGTATTATTTTACATTGAATGAAGTAATGTAGTTTATAAAATAGTACTTTGTACACAATAAAACCATTTTTACCAACATAACTTTCGTTTTTACTGGTGGACCTATCATTTCGACACGCACTATATTTCAGCGATGACATTCATTTTTATTGTTAGCGGAAGTGCTTTACTATAATATTTTACCATGTCCAGGAAAGCTGTTCAGGAATTGAAATTAATACTTCACAGACATATGATAAATAATTCATGTAAGCTAAATATTCATCGCTTGTTTTTTGTGTATTTACGCGTTTTTAGGCTTCCTGATTACCAAAGTTAAGATTTTTTAACGTTTGATCTTTGTATGTGCCTCTTAGAGTAACATAAAAACGAATAACTTCAGGAAATCCAAAAGTTGTATTTTCAAATTAATGTAAATTTCTTGCTGGAAAAGTTTGATCAAGACTCATAAGTTTCAAGGAATGTCGCATGTGAAAGTTGTCTGTATAATTTTAAGTGAACTTTTAATTTTAATAACAGATTTAAGTTCTATATAAATATACGTGCAGTAATAAAACGGGGGGTTGAGGGAGGCGGGACTAGTTCCCTATACAAAGTTATCATATAAAACTCTTCAGAAGCCTAATTTGAATTGTTTTAACATAGGTTTACGTAACAGTACTCATTATGTTACCTCTTAATCTCCAACCTGTATTTATAGTATTAAATTTCAAGGTATGAGAAAGTCGTGTGAGCGGCACACTAGATTATTTTTTGTTGTTGTAACGCAAATCGTAGCGGAGTATACTCAAATTTATTATTTATTTATTTATCAATAGTAATTATTGATTGGTTTTTTATCCAACAGAAATCGAAACAATTTTTTTTGAAATTGTAATTTAAATGTGTTTAATCATAACATGTAGATAAATTTCAGATAAATTTTACTTGCAATTAAAAAAATGACATTATGCAAGTAAATAAAAATACGAAAGTTGGCGGCTATTCCGTTTAAGTTAACTTTTATAAAGTACAATTATTTTAAATTTATTATCTAATAAAATAATATTAATATATATTTTTAATCTAATATTTCTGACCAATTATCCACACAAGTATTTATAACGATGGATTCTAAAAGTATAAAAATATATGCATAAATAAAAAAAAAATCGAAAGTATCTGTTTTTGCGTTAAAGTTGACTTTAATAAAGCATGATTATTTTTAATTTATGTTTAAAAAAATATTGAAAGTAATTAATAATGTTATAGTCGCGATGATGTATTCTTATAGGTATTTGAACTGGTTGGATCTAAATTATATAAATATATTGTTGGATTTAATTATCTCCATATTCATCTATAATAATAAATGGAAAGGTTTGTCTGTCTGTCTGTTCTTTTATACGTTCAGCCCCTATTGAACGCAGAAGTACAAGAATTGACATACGGATGCTCTGGAGCCTTTCCGATGTTTTCCTCGAAACAGAATCTTCTATAATAATAAATGGAAAGGTTTGTCTGTCTGTCTGTCTGTTCTTTTATACGTTCAGCCCCTATTGAACGCAGAAGTACAAGAATTGACATACGGATGCTCTGGAGCCTTTCCGATGTTTTCCTCGAAACAGAATTTAAAAATCTTAACTAGTTTCGGAGATATTAATTAAAACGACCCATGTCCATTGAACAATGGGCCCACCAGCGGCCGAGCGGTTCTGCGCTCAAAGCTGGTAGATGGGAGGTGCCGGGTTCGATCCCTGGTCGCGCTCATCGACCTAGCCGTTCGGAGTTTTCCGTGGTTTCCTCCGAAACTCGCGTAAATACGGGCTAGGACCCCTTAGAAAGACCCCCACGGAGGGCATTCCCCCCTAGGCCTAGGACACATTAGGAGTCAATCGGCCTTAAATCCTACAACCAACCAACCATTGAACAATGACCAAAAATCCACGACTTATTGCTTAAAAAGAGGCATTCTATCAGCAGACGATTTTAACCGTTGTCTGGAATAGAAACAAAACATCTGGAAGTAATTAATGTCACTAGATCTTGAACTGGAGTTAAAAATTGCAAATTTCAAAGTGCTTCAAATTTTATTTTTCGCACACAACACTTAATATACAACCTATTCAGCACAAAACCAACCTGCAGTTAAAATTTCATCAATTTTCATTAATAAACAAAGCACTTACATTTTAATTGCAAATTAAATTTTATTCTAATACGTAATCTTTCAATAGACGATAGGAGTTTCCATAGCAACAAAATACATTTGAAGGAACTAAAAAAAATAATTTTCTTTTTCTTTTTACTTCCATCTGGAAGTAATTAATGTCACATGATCTTGAACTTTGGTTAAAAATTGCAAATTTCAAAGTGCTTCAAATTTTCTTTTTCGCATACAACACTTAATATACAATCTATTCAGCACAAAACCAACCTGCAGTTAAAATTTCATCAATTTTCATTAATAAACAAAGCAGTTACATTTTAATTGCAAATTAAATTTTATTCCAACGCGTAATCTATCTTTCAATAGACGATAGGAGTTTCCATAGCATCAAAATACATTTGAAGGAACTAAAAAATACTTTTTCTTTTTCTTTTTATTTCCATTACCGGACTACCGTGGTATATATAAGTTTTGGGATTGTCCTCATTAGGTTTTCGTTTGTATCTCAGCTACTAATTAAAATAATTTCATAAGTAACACATTGTTTGAAAGCTTTGTTGATTTGGAATTGAACAGTAGATTACAGAAATTTTTACCGCCAGATATTTTAAAATTTCGATATTTCAAATTCTAATTAAATTATTTTTAACTAGCAGGCTACGCCCGCTTCGCTGGTCACTATTTTTAAATGAATCACAATAATTAATGAATTCTCAAAATTGCATTAATTTGTATCATGTGATAAAAAAAGAGAAAAAAAAATCTGATCGGGAAAAATGTCGCACCGGGTCCCCACTGCCTTCGGCAGCGTAGACCCGTGCGCTGCGCGCAAGCATTCCTTCACTATCCTTATGACTTCTCAAAATTCAATGTTATTACTCATAAACTTTCATTCTCAAGAAAAGGAATTAAAAAATATATCATTTAGCATCGGGTAAAAACTCACACCGGGACGCCACTGCCTTCGGCAGCGCAGACCCATGCGCGCTGCGCGCGCACGCTTGTGGATATACGTGCGCTGTACACGCATATTCCTTCTCAACTCAAACTTTTATTATTAAGAAAATAAAATTAAAAAAAAAAATCTTTTATCATGTAGTGAAAACTCGCACCGGGTCCCAAACCCATGCGCGCTGCGCGCCTATTCTTTCCCCACCGTTCCAGCCCCTCCTAATTAACTTGCATATACCAATTTTGAACGGTGTTACTGAATTAGCTGATATGCAAAAGAAAACCTGATCCGGACACTTTAAATTGTAAATCAGGTGAAATCTCGAATTCCACTTTCGATAATGTAAAAGAACTTTAAAATATCTTTCGAATGATGTATTAGAAATAATTTAATCATAATTAGAATATGAAATATATAAATTTAAAAATATTACAGCGCCATCTGGCGGTAGAAATTTCTGTAATCTATTGTTCCATTCCAGTTACTTATTCTTACTCAATTAGCTGAGAAGCAAAAGAAAACCTGATCAGGATACTTTAAATTGTAAATCAGGTGAAATCTCGAATTCCACTTTCGATAATGTAAAAAAACTTTAAAATATCTTCCGAATGATGTATTAGAAATAATTTAATCATAATTAGAATATTAGATCAATATTACAGCGCCATCTGGCGGTAGAAATTTCTGTAATCTATTGTTCCATTCCAGTTACTTATTCTTACTCAATTAGCTGAGATGCAAAAGAAAACCTGATCAGGACACTTTAAATTGTAAATAAGGTGAAATCTCGAATTCCACTTTCGATAATGTAAAAGAACTTTAAAATATCTTTCGAATGATGTATTAGAAATAATTTAATCATAATTAGAATATGAAATATTGAAATTTAAAAATATTACAGCGCCATCTGGCGGTAGAAATTTCTGTAATCTATTGTTCCATTCCAGATTAACAAAGCTTTCAAATGATATATTACTCATGAAATTATTTTAATTAGTAGATGAGATACAAAAGAAAACCTAATCAGGACACCTCAAAACGTGTAAATCGGGTGAAATCTCGAATTCCATTTTTCGATAATGTAAAAGTACTTTAAAATGTGTATCAACTAAAATAAGCTTTCAAATGATGTATAACTTATGAACTTTTTTTAATTAATAACTGAGATACAAAAAAAAAAAAAAAACTGATTCAGGACACCTCAAAACGTGTAAATCTGGTGAAACTTTCGATAATTTAAATGAACTTTAAAATATCTTTCGAATGATGTATTAAAAATAATTTAATCATAATTAGAAATTGAAATATTGAAATTTTAAAATATTACAGCGCCATCTAGCGGTACAAATTTCTGTATTCCACTGTTCGATTCCAAATCTAAAAAAGCTTTCTAATGATGCATTACTCATGAAATTATTTTAATTAGTAGCTGAGATACAAAAGAAAACTGATTCTGGAGACCTCAAAGCGTGTAAATCTGGTGAAAACTTTCGATAATTTAAAAGATCTACTGTTCAATTCGAAATCAACAAAGTTTTCAAATATTGTGTTACTTATGAAATTATTTTAATTAGTAGCTGTGATACAAAAGAAAACCTAATCAGGACATTCTAAAACATGTAAATCACGTGAAATCTCTAATTCCATTATCTACGGTAGTTTTATTAATGGAAGTAAAAAGAAAAATAAATATTTTTTATTTCCCCAAAACCTATATATACCACGGTAGTCGGGTAATGGAAGTAAAAAGAAAAAGAAAAAGTATTTTTTAGTTCCTTCAAATGTATTTTGTTGCTATGGAAACTTCTATCGT
Organism: Salticus scenicus; assembly: GCA_963930645.1. Lineage (NCBI taxonomy): Eukaryota > Metazoa > Arthropoda > Arachnida > Araneae > Salticidae > Salticus > Salticus scenicus. The sequence continues at coordinate 233,966,934 of OZ005650.1, forward strand.
CTATTGAAAGATAGATTACGTGTTAGAATAAAATTTATTTAGCAATTAAAATGTAACTGCTTTGTTTATTAATGAAATTTGATGAAATTTTAACTGCAGGTTGGTTTTGTGCTGAATAGGTTGTATATTAAGTGTTGTGTACGAAAAAGAAAATTTGAAGCACTTTGAAATTTGCAATTTTTAACCCCAGTTAAAGATCATGTGACATTAATGACTTGCACATGTTTTTTTTTCTCCATTAGAGACAGCCGTTTAAATCGTCTGCTGAATGCTGATAGAATGCCTCTTTTTAAGCAATAAGGATTTTTGGTCATTTTCGCGATCGATATGAGTCAGCATTTTAATTAATATCTCCGAAACTAATTAAGATTTTTAAATTCTGTTTCGAGGAAAACATCGGAAAGGCTCCAGAGCATCCGTATGTCAATTCTTGTACTTCTGCGTTCAATAGGGGCTGAACGTATAAAAGAACAGACAGACAGACAGACTGACAGACAGACAAACCTTTCCATTTATTATTATAGACTAGCAGGCTACGCCCGCTTCGCTGGTCACTATTTTTAAATGAATCACAAAAATTAATGAATTCTCAAAATTGCATTAATTTTTATCATGTGATAAAAAAAGAGAAAAAAAAATTCTGATCAGGAAAAATGTCGCACCGGGTCCCCACTGCCTTCGGCAGCGTAGACCCGTGCGCTGCGCGCACGTATTCCTTCACCATCCTTATGACTTCTCAAAATTCCATGTTTATACTCATAAACTTTCATTCTTAAGAAAAGGAATTAAAAAATATATCATTTAGCATCGGGTAAAAACTGACACCGGGACGCCACTGCCGTCGGCAGCGCAGACCAATGCGCGCTGTGCGCGCACGTTTGAGGATATACGTGCGCTGTACACGCATATTCCTTCTCAACTCAAACTTTTATTATTAAGAAAATAAAATTTAAAAAAAAATCTTTTATCAACGGGTAAAAACTCGCACCGGGTCCCAAACCCATGCGCGACTATTCCTTCCCCACCGTTCCAGCCCCTCCTAATTAACTTGCATATACCAATTTTGAACGGTCTTACTCAATTAGCTGAGATGCAAAAGAAAACCTGATCAGGACACTTTAAATTGTAAATCAGGTGAAATCTCGAATTCCACTTTCGATAATGTAAAAGAACTTTAAAATATCTTTCGAATGATGTATTAGAAATAATTTAATCATAATTAGAATATGAAATATTGAAATTTAAAAATATTACAGCGCCATCTGGCTGTAGAAATTTCTGTAATCTATTGCTCCATTCCAGATCAACATAGCTTTCAAATGATGTATTACTCATGAAATTATTTTAATTAGTAGATGAGATACAAAAGAAAACCTAATCAGGAGACCTCAAAACGTGTAAATCGGGTGAAATCTCCAATTCCATTTTCGATAATGTAAATGTACTTTAAAATGTGTATCAACTAAAATAAGCTTTCAAATGATGTTTTACTTATGAACTTTTTTTAATTAATAACTGAGATACAAAAAAAAAAAAAAAAAAAAAACTGATTCAGGACACCTCAAAACGTGTAAATCTGGTGAAAACTTTCGATAATTTAAAAAACTTTAAAATATCTTTCGAATGATGTATTACAAATAATTTAATGATAATTAGAAATTGAAATATTGAAATTTTAAAATGTTACAGCGCCATCTGGCGGTACAAATTTCTGTATTCCACTGTTCGATTCCAAATCAAAAAAGCTTTCTAATGATGTATTACGAAATTATTTTAATTAGTAGCTGAGATACAAAAGAAAACTAATTCAGGAGACCTCAAAACGTGTAAATCTGGTGAAAACTGTCGATAATATAAAAGAACTTTAAAATATCTTTCGAATGATGCATTAAAAATAATTTAATCATAATTAGAAATTCAAATATTGAAATTTGAAAATATTACAGCGCCATCTGGCGGTAGAAATTTCTGTAATCCACTGTTCGATTCCAAATCAAAAAAGCTTTCTAATGATGTATTACTTATGAAATTATTTTAATTAGTAGCTGAGATACAAAAGAAAACCTAATTAGGAGACCTCAAAACGTGTAAATCGGGTGAAATCTCGAATTCCATTTTCGATTATGTAAAAGTACTTTAAAATGTGTATCAAGTCAACAAAGCTTTCAAATGATGTATTACTTATGAAATTTTTTTAATTAATAACTGAGATATAAAAGAAAACTGATTCAGGACAGCTCAAAACGTGTAAATCTGGTGAAAACTTTCGATAATTTAAAAGAACTTTAAAATATCTTTCGAATGATGTATTAAAAATAATTTTATCATAATTAGAAATTGAAATATTGAAATTTGAAAATATTACAGCGCCATCTGGCGGTACAAATTTCAGTATTCCACTGTTCGATTCCAAATCAAAAAAGCTTTCGAATGATGTATTACTTATGAAATTATTTTAATTAGTAGCTGAGATACAAAAGAAAACTAATTCAGGAGACCTCAAAACGTGTAAATCTGGTGAAAACTGTCGATAATATAAAAGAACTTTAAAATATCTTTCGAATGATGCATTAAAAATAATTTAATCATAATTAGAAATTGAAATATTGAAAGTTAAAAAAATTACAGCGCCATCTGGCGGTAGAAATTTCTGTAATCTATTGTTCCATTCCAGATAAACAAAGCTTTCAAATGATGCATCACTCATGAAATTATTTTAATTAGTAGATGAGATGCAAAAGAAAACCTAATCAGGACACCTCAAAACGTGTAAATCGGGTGAAATCTCGAATTTCATTTTCGATAATGTAAAAGTACTTTAAAATGTGTATCAACTAAAATAAGCTTTCAAATGATGTATTACTTATGAACTTTTTTTAATTAATAACTGAGATACAAAAAAAAACTGATTCAGGACACCTCAAAACATGTAAATCTGGTGAAAACTTTCGATAATTTAAAAGAACTTTAAAATATCTTTCAATTGATATATTAAAAATAATTTAATCATAATTAGAAATTGAAATATTGAAATTTTAAAATATTATAGCGCCATCTGGCGGTACAAATTTCTGTATTCCACTGTTCGATTCCAAATCAACAAATCTTTCAAATGATGTATTACTTATGAAATTATTTTAATTAGTACCTGAGATACAAAAGAAAACCGATTCAGGAGACCTCAAAACGTGTAAATTAGGTGAAATCTCGAATCCCACTTTCGATAGTATAAAAGTACTTTAAAATATCTTTCGAATGATGTATTAAAAATAATTTAATCATATTCAGAATTCGAAATATTGAAATTTAAAAATATTACAGCGCCATCTGGCGGTAGAAAATTCTGTAATCTACTGTTCAATTCTAAATCAATAAAGCTTTCAAATAATGTATTACTTATAAAATTATTTTAATTAGTAGCTGAGATACAAAAGAAAACCTAATCAGGAAACCTTAAAACGTGTAAATCACGTGAAATCTCAAATTCCATTACTTATGATAGTCGGTTAATGGAAGGTGACAGAAATTTGTGGCGTCTACTCTTGAAATTCCATTCAAATAAGTTTCAAAATGACATATTACTTTTGAAATTATGCTAATTAGAAGCTGAGATACAAAAATGATATAAACACTATTATATAACGATTTATGTCTGACTTTTTCGTGGTTTTCTCCGAAACTTGAGTAATTCCGGGCTAAATACTGTTCAAAATCCATAGTATGAAATGTGAAAGGAGTATCAGAATTCGAAATTCTGCAAAATATAAAAGAATAAAGGCGTTCTGGGTTTTCCGTTGTTTTCTCCGAAACAACCGTTCCTTTTTTACGTTTTTGCCCCTCCCCCCCTTTCCGTCCCTTCTAATAATTTTACACTTGAAAATATCCGCAATCGATTTATCTTTCCTTGAAACCTAATAATAACAATTTCAAACGCTGTAACTCTTTTTATTTATTTATTTTTATTCATTTATTTATTTGTTTATTTATTTTTTTTTTTCTGGCCGTTTGCTTGCCCCCCCCCCTCCCCTTCAAGCCCTTCCTAATAATTCTACACTTTCAAAAATATTCAGAATCGAAATATCGGGCGTTAAAAACACCAATATTACGAAATTTCAACGGCATATCTCAATTTAAAATAGTTGAAAATATAATACAAAATTTAATCTCATTTTTTTTGTTTATCCACATATTTTCATGAAAATTGAACAGTAGCTTTATAATATGCTGTCTAGGCCGAATATGAATTCAAATGTAACGTGAATTAAAATTTGAAAAAAATTGAAAATTGCAATATTTTTCCCTACTACAAAACACGTGACATCTTGATCGGTTGCAATCATTTCCTTTTTGATGACAGACGATGGGTCTTCATTACTGGCATTTGAAATGATGTTGCCACAGAAAATTCATACTTTAGTTAATTTTAAAAAATCTAATTGTTGTACCGATAAACCACTTGCACACTTAGATTCAGAAAAAATGCCCCTTTCATTTGGTATCGAAATTGTAACGATTGGACAAATATTTCTAATTTATTTTCCACTTTTTCTGCTTTGAGATCGCTTTTAGATTAGACATGAGTGGACATTTTAATTAATATCTCCACAACTAATTAAAATTTTTAAATTCTGTTTCGAGGAAAACATCGGAAAGGCTCCAGAGCATCCGTATGTCAATTTTTGTACTTCTGCGTTCAATAGGGGCTGAACGTATAAAATAACAGACAGACAGACAGACAGACAGACAGACAGACAGACAGATAGACAGACAGACAGACAGACAGACAGACAGACAGACAGACAAACCTTTCCTTTTATTATTATAGATACATCATTCGAAAGATATTTTAAAGTTCTTTTAAATTATCGAATGTTTTCACCAGATTTACACGTTTTGAGGTGTCCTGAATCAGTTTTCTTTTGCATCTCAGCTACTAATTAAATTAATTTCATAAGTAATACATCATTAGAAAGCTTTTTTGATTTGGAATCGAACAGTGGAATACAGAAATTTGTACCGCCAGATGGCGCTGTAATATTTTAAAATTTCAATATTTCAATTTCTAATTATGATTAAATTATTTTTAATACATCATTCGAAAGATATTTTAAAGTTCTTTTAAATTATCGAAAGTTTTCACCAGATTTACACGTTTTGAGGTGTTCTGAATCAGTTTTCTTTTATATCTCAGATATTAATTTAAAAAATTTCATAAGTAATACATCATTTCAAAGCTTATTTTAGTTGATACACATTTTAAAGTACTTTTACATTATCGAAAATGGAATTCGATATTTCACCTGATTTACACGTTTTGAGGTATCCTGATTAGGTTTTCTTTTGTATCTCATTTACTAATTAAAATAATTTCACCAGTAATACATCATTTGAAAGCTTTGTTGATCTGGAATGGAACAATAGATTACAGAAATTTCTACCGCCAGATGACACTGTAATTTTTTTAATTTTCAATATTTCAAATTCTAATTATGATTAAAATATTTCTAATACATCATTCGAAAGATATTTTAAAGTTCTTTTATATTATCGAAATTTGAATTCGAGATTTCACCTGATTTACAACTTTAAGGTGTCCTGATCAGGTTTTCTTTTGCATCTCAGCTAATTGAGTAAGACCGTTCAAAATTGGTATATTTAAGTTAATTAGGAGGGGCTGGAAGGGTGGGGAAGGAATAGGCGCGCAGCGCGCATGGGGTTGGGACCCGGTGCGAGTTTTTACCCGATGATAAAAGATTTTTTTTTAAATTTTATTTTCTTAAAAATAAAAGTATTTGGTTTTAACGCCCGATAATTCGATTCTGAATATTTTTGAAAGTGTAGAATTTTTAGGAAAGGCTTGAGGTGGAAGGGGGGGGGGGCGAAGGGGCAAAAAAAAAAAAGAGTTACAGCGTTTGAAATTGTTATTATTAGGTTTTAAGGAAAGATAAATCGATTGCGGATATTTTCAAGTGTAAAATTATTAGAAGGGACGGAAAGGGGTGGGGTGGCAAAAACGTAGAAAAGGAACGGTTGTTTCGGAGAAAACAATGGAAAACCCAGAACGCCTTTATTCTTTTATATTTTGCAGAGTTTCGAATTCTGATACTCCTTTCACATTTCATACTATGGATTTTCAATATTATTTAGCCCGGAAATACGCAAGTTTCGGAGAAAAAGCACGAAAAAGTAAGACATAAATCGTTTTATAATAGTGTTTATATAATTTTTGTATCTCAGCTTCTATATAGCATAATTTCAAAAGTAATATGTCATTTTGAAACTTATTTGAATTGAATTTCAAGAGTAGACGCCACGAATTTCTGTCTCCTTCCATTAACCGACTACCGGAATTCGAGATTTCATGTGATTTACACGTTTTAAGGTCTCCGGATTAAGTTTTCTTTTGTAACTCTGCTACTAATAAATAATTTTATAAGTAATGCATTATTTGGAATTGAACAGTAGATTACAGAATTTTCTACCGCCAGATGGCGCTGTAATATTTTTAAATTTCAATATTTCGAATTCTAATTATGATTAAATTATTTTTAATACAGCATTCGAAAGATATTTTAAAGTTCTTTTATATTATCGAATGTGGAATTCGAGATTTCACCTGATTTACAATTTTAAGGTGTCCTGATCAGGTTTTCTTTTGCATCTCAGCTAATTGAGTAAGACTGTTCAAAATTGGTATATGTAAGTTAATTAGGATGGGCTGGAAGGGTGGGGAAGGAATAGGCGCGCAGCGCGCACGAAACTACGCTGCCGAAGGCAATGGGGACCCGGTCCGACAATTTACCTGATGAGAAATGATTTTTTAAATTTTCTTTTCTTTAGAATAAGAGTTTGATTTCAGAAGGAATATGTGCTCTCACCGCACGTATATCTTAACATATGTGCGCGCACGGGTCTGCGCGGCCGAAGGCAGTGGGGTCCCGGTGTGAGTTTTTACCCGATGCTAAATGATATATTTTTTAATTCCTTTTCTTAAGAATGAAAGTTTATGAGTAATAACATGGAATTTTGAGAAGTCATAAGGATGGTGAAGGAATACGTGCGCGTAGCGCACGGGTCTACGCTGCCGCAGGCAGTGGGGACCCGGTGCGACATTTTTCCCGATCAGAATTTTTTTTTCTCTTTTTTTATCACATGATAAAAATTAATGCAATTTTGAGAATTCATTAATTATTGTGATTCATTTAAAAATAGTGACCAGCGAAGCGGGCGAAGCCTGCTAGTTTATAATATTTATTAACTTTATTGTGTTCTTAATGTACTATTACAATAATTACATACATTGTTTCTCGCGATGGCAACATCGAAAATGATGTTTACTGATTGTTGTGTGCCTCAAGCTGGCAGAAGAAGTGGATGTACCGAAGGCTGAAGCAGACGGGCTTCTCCTTCTTTTATATTTGACGAAATTTCCCTTTATACTTGTTCATAAATTTTCATATGTTAAGAAATAGACCCTCTCTTTATTGCATAAGCAACCCCTGGTTACAAATCCTGACAATATATACATATATATATAACGATCAATTAGCTCACGAACTTTCAAATTGAAGGGTTTTTAAAGCCAAAAAAAAGAGCAATAAAAGACAAATACCTCGTTAAATTGCAATATATATTTAAAAGATTATCTTTAAATTATGTTTATGTTAAAGATTTATTTGAATGATAAATATACAACAGTCTTATGACTACAATTAATATTTTATAAAATTCAAAACATTATTATTAATATCACTGCTGATAAATTAAGGCCCTTTAATTCCCCCAACCATTATTTAGATATAAAATTCCTTAAAAAATCTGGCGTGAAACAACCACACGATTTCCATTACCTGCTATTGCACGTATTATAGGCATTTTTTGGAGATATTGGAAATGGGATCAGAAGACATAAAATTGACCTAACGAAATAGACACCAAAAAATTTTCCGGTAAAAGAAACTTGATACACGTATATAAAGACATAAAATAGAGTTTACATAGCGAATTAAAAAAAAAAAAAATGTAGAATTATTTTTTAAAACACCAACTTCCGAAATCTAAAACTGACCTAACTAATCAGGATGACTGTTCATTTTCCTGTAATATCCATGTAATACACGAGAAAGGATATCTAATATAGATTTTTGTAACAATTTTCAAGAAACCCGTTAGAGCCTTTTTTGAGGTAACAACTTTTACCGAAACTTGGCAAACAACAATTACATATAAAAAAATTTTTTAAAGAGAGTTAATATATCGAGTTAAAAAAAAAAATAAAAAAAAAAAAAAAAAAAATTCCACACAGCCGTTTTTAAAGAAAGCACTTATGAGACCTGAAATTGAGCTATTTATACAGGACGCTTATCAGTTTTCTTGAATTAACCAACTATATCATTCGAAAGGACATTTAACAGAGTATTTATATAACAACTTTGAAGAAAATCGTTAGAGACGCTTTTGAGATACGGACTTACTGAGATACACTTGCTGTTTCCGATGTCCTACTTCCGTTTTTTCGAATTTCACCAAAATTTGAAAAATTCGGCTGTACACCAGACCTGTCTCAATTTTGAAGTTTCGTAGTTATATCTTTATTTGTTTCGGAGATATGATAGCCAGAACATTCCCCACATACATATATATATATACACACAGACACACAAACACACTGACCAATTGCCAAAAACTATATTTTTGGACTTAAGACACCTTAAAATGTGTAAAGCAATTAGAAACTCTATATCTAATTTTTGGACCGAACACAATACTTCCATTACCTACGGTAGTCGGGTAATGGAAGTAAAAATGCTGGTAAATTAATAATAATGTGTTTGAAAATAGTAAGTCTATATCACTAATTAACTAACTGAAAACAACAAGAAATTCCATTATATTTCGAATAAATAAAAATTCAGTTGTAATTGCTTTCAGTTGAGAACAATAGATTATTTTCTTTGAAGTAAACAACATTTCTATTAAATTCCTTTTTGCTTCATAGTCTCTGCACAGTATCAAAAACAAATTAAAAGAAGAAACGAATTTTTGTGGTTCGCATTTAATAAGTTATTTTTTCTATAATTTATTCATTAAGCTCTCCAAAAATCTCTTTTCAAAGTAAATTAATATGAGTCAGTACCTTCCTTGATTTATTATTAAAATTGGATGCAGCAACTCAGCAAAAATTATTCTTATGAAAAAGATAACAATGTGAAAATTTAATGATTGTTTAAGAGCTATGTAAACATCAGTTCAGAAAGAGTTTCATTAAAAAATTACTGTACAATAAGCATTTCATTTCTAATTTATTACGTAAATTACGTGCGTGTATTCAAGCAAAAATAATAATTTAAAAAAACATAATAATCTGCGCATATTATTTTTTATAATGATGGTTATTATTGAAAAGTGTCAGAACGTATTTATTGTTTCAGAAAAAAAAATTATTAAAAGGATATAACCGTAACTAAACTACGCACATACTAGGAAAATTGCAAACGTGTTCTATAGCTTTTAGTTTCGCGAACGTTTCATATCAAAGCATTCTTTTAATATTTTACTTTCCAAAAGATCTATAACTACCTCTGTCCGACGAAGCGTAGTGTAATATTTCTTAAATGAAAAAGGAGGAAGTACAGCCCACTAAACAGACATTCGTAACTATGGGAATTATGGTATTAAAAAAAAGCATATTTGTCACTGACTCAGCTTAGAACATGTGAATGTGAGTATTTGAATTTGCTATAAACAATGATTATGAACACAGCTATAAACATGATATCACCCCTCACAAGAAAACTAGCACCTTTAAAATGGAATCTTTTGATGATGTTGAAGCGGGATTTGAGGTTAAATCTAAAATTGCTGGTCACACTAAATCCTCTTTCATCTGTAAAGATAACTTGACGCACTCTTGCTGTGTCCAGTTCTTTTTTATCTCATTACTGAGAAAAATTTAATGTTGCACATAATCTTGCTCTTCGTTCATAAAAATTACAAACTACGTTTTTACGGCTTGTTGGTCAAGGTTGAATGTGCTATTGCACGCCATCTAGTCTGTTACGCATGTTTTGTGATTTATTCTGCTATAATCTCTTGCGTTTATTCTCACTTGAAGGACAATATACAGGTCATTCACGACTATTGCTGCCTGTGGAGGACCAACTATGAACGTTCAAATAATTATTTCTTTCGTTAGGAATATTTTTAGAGGTCTTGAAATGATACTCTGCACGATACCGCACACATTCATTACACTGATCAAACGTGTGACATTTTTCCACTTACCAGTGACAGAATACCAATTAAAGTCATTCAGATGACGTCTTCTAGTTTACTATTTGCTCATATCACTGTATTTCAGAATTAGCATTTCGACATCTAAGAAATTAATCAATACCAAGCTTTCCCCGTATCTCTTCCGATGCCCCTACGGCTACATAATACATTAAATAACCATTTTCTACATTAAAATGTCGCTAGAGTATCTCCTGACAAAACTAAAATTTTATTATAACAATAATGACTGTATTTAAAAATAAAAATATCCTCAAATGTTGAAATATCTGTTTGAAAAAATGGAATGTCTGCAATACCCCTATATCTATCCATGATCTATATGTATTGCTTTACGTCTATGTACTTGCTTGTTTGATATTTATCAATTGATCCATCAATCTTCTCAACAATTTGGTATTTCAATAATACAAACTATTTTTTTGTATTCAAGGTGGGAAAGAGGCTCTTGATATAATAGGTAATTCGGTGCTGGTTTTATTTCCTGTGGTCTAGTATCCTTTGAGATTTTTCGGAGTTCATGGGAATTGTCGAATGAAAACCCGAACCTCCATTTCTACTTATCTTGGTAAGAGGATGAAGGTGAAAAATATTTACCATAAGGAGGTACTTCAGCCTTTGAACTAACACTTTGGAAGGCCAAGCTATGTCATAGCTAAGCTAATTGACCCCATGCTTAACTATGCCAAACAACATTATAAACATAATTGACCTAAAATAGGTATCACAGAATCCCAAACATCAGACGTAAACCTAACAGCACAAAATGTTCCAGATACGTAATGACCATATAACATCGAAACATTGTAAATATTTTAAAAACGTTTCAAAACGTTCAGTTTCCTTTCCGATTAGTTTCAAAAACGTAGGCATGTACACGATCATAACAAAAAATCAGATACGTAACAGAAACGTTTCAATCATTTAACATATAGAACAAGAAAAAGGGCGAATGTTTCAGAAAGGTTTCAGAGAGCACATTTAAATACATTATGATAAGGAAACATAGTAAGCTTTTTGCAACATAACTGAAACATTCTGTGATGTATGGGAAAAGATTATTATATATGCATCCAACGCAGTTAACCACTCTTTCAAAATGTGCCATAAGAAGTACATTTAGTCCATGTACAGTCACCCAAAAAAAAAACGCCACCCCCCCACCTAATTTCGCCGTAAATTATCGTAGAAACATTTGACTGGTACCGATCGATTTGTAATAACGTCTAGTTTATAACGGTATAGTTAAATTTTGCCTAAGGGGTCGTCTACATATTAAAACTGGCATTAACTTCATTTTCTTCAATGTCAACCCCTATTTTTGACTTCATATTCAGATTTCTGAGATCAAGGCGGTTCGAAAAACATACCTATTTATATACCTTAAATAAATTTTAAATAGATTTACACGTGAAAATGTATTAGGGGTCCGTCTATACATTTAGAAAATATAAATCACGATCTACCACCCAGCATACATTATTTATTAAGTTTCACACCGGAAAAAAAAATTCAGAAATGTAAATTATAAAATAAAAAAATGACTAATTCACAGAACTTTCTGAGTTAGTTTATGAATTAAAAGATTTTTATTGGTTTCTATTGATTAAACATCAGATATTTCACTTCATCGAAGAAAATTAAATAGCTTGAATAGATATTAAAATATCTATCAAAAGAAGAAGAAAAAAAAAAAAAAGATGAATGGTTTTAAATTTGTTTGAAAATTCAAAATTATTTTAACTCAAGCTGCCATATAATTGTCTGAAACGGCGGCACTCAACCTGGTTCCCACGACCGTTTCACAGTGACAATGGAGTTTGTTCTGATACTGCAGTACTTTCATTTTCTTTAATTGACTTTTTTAAAATATTAAAACAGATTTTTTTTTTTTTATTTATTTATTTTTTTAATTAATTATTATTATTATTATTTTTTTTCATGACATTATTAAAAACTTTTACATAAATCTCCACGATATTCTTTTGCTTTTATATTTTATAATGTGTAACAAATTAATATGTAAAATAATAAATCCTACTACTTAATGGGATGTTCTAAAATTCTACACTTTAACACAGATACCGAAGTGGACGGTGGGTGTAGAAAGGCTGAGTACCCTTAATCTAAATCTTCACTTGAAAAGGTCAAAATGTTACATAACTCCTTTTTTTTTTTAAGGAAAAAAGAAGAAGATAAGGAGGAGAAGGAAAGATCAAAACGAATATAAAGCATATTAAACGTTAATACCCTTTAAACACTGGAAAAAGGCGGGGTTTTGTATTGTGTGTCATTTGGGAGCTGTAGAGTGCCAGAAAATTACTTTATGTAATAAAACTTTTCATTTAAAGGGTATTTAAAGCAGCATTATATTTAATACATAGACTATTCAGAAAAAAAAAAAAATACCATTCATCTGGTTCATGAAAAATAAGGAACATTTTCTGGCATTGCTCTATGTATATACATTCTTGTCAACCTATCCCGGAAGATTACTGGTCCCGCCCCTTTCCGTACATTTTTTTCACATCAGTCTTTTTAGAGCTGTGTCAGCCATCGGTGGCTGACACTGATCTTTCCATTTAGGCTAAGTCAGCCGGCAGTGTAAAATATGATATAAAACTACAGAACTTACATAGTTTTAAGTAATTGCTGACAATTTATTTAAAATTTACTTCATGTTTTTTTTTTTTAATAGGATTTTTATAGGATTATATCGTTAAGACCTAATGGGGTTTATTGAAACTCGATAAACATAACACGCTTCTAAGCAGCACGTGTGGCCTGAATGGGATTTCCATAAGAAATCGCGTGGCGCTCAATGAGTTAATCGTAAATGTATTTGAAGTTAATTACTCTAAAAATTAAATTTTGTACACACAGGGGCGGGAACTAACAATGTTACGGGTTAGGTTGGCAAGTATGGATATATATTTTGCTTGATTTATAAAATTTTATAACACATTTTCTTCTTTTTTTTTAGTATTTTGTGTTTATATCTCTCATTAAAAATAAATACAATATTCATATATAAACATTTCCATACAGTAATGTATATAAACATATTGATTAAAGAAGATTTGTTGATATTATATAATTATTCTTCTATCTGTATAGTATATTAACACAAATATATTTTGTAAATTTCGGAGCATCGAAAAACAGCAACATAGCTTCCATATCAAGGCTTAATGTAAATAGCCTCGCCTTTTCACAAATTTTCTAAAACTTTATAATATAAAGCAAAAAAAATTTTGCATATTTGTAATTAAATCATTTAAGTTTTGTCTTCAATAATCGATGTAGTAAATACCATTGTGATTTATGCATACCAGCGTCACATATAGAGTCAAATAGGAATATGCAAATTTGTCTTTTTTTTTAAATAGTGTTTCAGCGAATCAGAGGCGGGGCTTCTTTTCTTTTGAAATTCTTTCACAATCCCTCGCCTACATTGTGATAACTTTACAAAAATATGCCAATTTGTATAATAAACATCAAAATATTGCTTAGGAAACAATAAAAATAACATAAAGGTAAATTAAAATAGTTTTCCGTCAAATTATATACAAGCATTTACTTATAGAGGATACAGATTATAACAAGTGACGGCCCCCTAACAGGAATAAAAAGTGAAATATCACTCTAACTCAAAAAATAATGTTAGGAACGAGCTGTAAATTTGGAAACCCATGTTTTTGATGATGCCCGTTCTATTCGTGCAAAAATTAACATAGGTCATAATTCATAATTTTTTCAAATATGAATTTATTAATAATTTTCATAATTCAAAAAAAGTTTTTTTAGCAAAAATTTGCATGGAATATGTTTGGTTTACTTCATTCTAACGAATAAAAAAAAACAGAATTTAAATATCATAATTATTTCGGAAGATATGATTTAATGTTTGTCACATTCATTTAACATTAGCACCCCCAAACTTTGACAGCTTATAACTCTATGAAAAATTGAGCGAAATATATAAACTATACCATTTTCCGTGATGATTTGATCCACAGAATTCAAATAAATTATAAAAAATGGGGGTTACCATTGAAAAAAATGAAGTTGATGTCAGTTTTAATATGTAGACAACCCCCTAAGTAAAATCAAACTATAACATTATAAACTAGACGTTATTACAAACTGATTGGTACCAGTCGCATGTTTCTACGATAATTTACGGCAAAATTAGGTGGGGGGGTGGCGTTTTTTTTTTGGGGTGACTGTACAGGTACGCATATTTAGTCCATGTCGCTGAGGGTTACTAACCCTCAGCGACAGCTTCAGAGACCCCACAGGGCCCCTAGCCTTCGATAAAATTTCTTGTATATTTTGACTTATAATCATTACGGTGTTAGCCGTTTTTTTTTTTTTTTTTTTTGGACACTTGTAAATGTGAGTTTTTTTTTTTTTTTTTTTTCGTTTCCATCCCATGCTATTTTCTATGTATTTTTTACTCTATTTCTCCGTTTACTACATTCTAAAGTTACGGTGGATGGTAACTTATACCTACACTTTCCACTGTGGCAGGAAATAGAATTAGTATGCTAGCAATCTCCTTATAGGGGAATGTCTCCTGTTATGGGCACCCCACCATATCTGTTAACAAAAAGCAAATATTGTGGATTTAAGAACTGTCAAACATGTATTGTGACAGTACGCAGTTTTTGTGTTAACACCGAAGTGAATAGATGCATTTTCTTAGTAAGTGCAAACATGAAGACAAAAAAAATATTATTGTGAAATAATTGAACCGACTTCAAAAAGCAACTAATACTCAAACAACTAAAATCGAAAGAAAATTGGTAAAAATGGAACTGTAAATTGCGCCTAAAAGTATAAAATAATTTCCTTCGACAATCAACCTAAATACTACAATTAAACGAAACTTTTAAAGTCGGCGCAAGATTAAATAGAATTTAATTCGTTTTTAAAGATTTGTTTTTAGACCCATAGCTACAAATGCTGGTGTCTCGAATGATCCATTTTTATATTTTCTTTATTATTTTATCACTGTGTGCAATTGGCCCATTAGTAATATCAACATGTAAAAGTGAACAATTTTTCAATTCGGTATTTAAGTTTCTAAGAAGTTACTAAAGTTTTCTTTGTAAAATTGGTATAACTTTGATAACTAATCATCCTTGGCAGTGTTTGGATTTGGCTATCAAAACGTAATGCAAAAATATACACGCGAGATGTATATTTTTATAATATATATTGTAGGAAGTATTGTTTCATGTTCTAAATTGTTATCTTAATATGCGTTATTAAAATAACCATGATTTCTCAAAGGAATTAAATATGTTTACCGATATAATTTGGCGATTTTGTTTCACCAAGGACGCCAGATTCCAGCAGCTCCGCCAACTTTTGCAGTTTACGAAATATTATTATTATTATTATTTATTTTTTATTAAAGTAGTTTTCGGCTGTGTTTTGCGGATGCTGAAGTGAGATGTATATTTTGAATAGAATTTGATTTTTGTATTGAATAAAAGTATCAATTTTTATTTAACTTTAAACCGATTTCAAAAAATATGTTTAATTGTGGTATTTAGGTTCTTTGGCGAAGGAAATTATTTTACACTTTTAGGCGCAATTTACAGTTCCATTTTTACCAATTTTCTTTCATTTTTAGTTGTTTAAATAATAGTTGCTTTTTGGAGTCGGTTTTATTTTTTTTACAAAAAATATATATTTTTTCTTTTCAGTGTAAATTTATTCAAGTAGCAGAACATCAGAAGATGTTCAATGGCAGTTTGACAAATCACAACCCACATGAAAAGTGAGAAAAATGGTAATCTCGAGTTTATGTCACTGAAAAATATATGAAATGCTTCCAATATGAACAAAAAACATTACATCTCCATCTAAAAAATTATCCACTCGAGAGACAGTTGTATTAGTTTTATTTTAGACAATGCCTTATCTTAAAGCTGATTTTTCTTAAATACAGGGATGGAACACGGGCGCAGAATTCATACCACTATCAATGTAAGAAAATTTTCTACTTCTTAAATCAACGATATTATAGGTAGAGAAATTTCTTAAACGGATTCCGGTATGAATTTTGCGCCCGTGTTCCATCCCTGTAAATACTATATTTTTAAGTTGTGTCACTTTTCTTGCCTCTATCGGATATGAGAAATAACTATCTATTGAATGACCATGCATTAAATTAAAAACGCTTCAGAAATGTAACGAATGGATACGCTGTATTCGTAACCAAAAATTCGTGTCACCCGCTACGCTGGAATACGTGCAGCGTAAAGGTCAAACAAAGATAAAAATTTGAATTGCAGCTGACGGACAGAAGTTTCAACATCGAAATAAGGGCTATTTGATCTGTTTATAGTGTAGAAAGCTGCGAACAAACAGATGCGCACATTTAAACATCCTGTTTTAAATATTTATGTCTACAAGGTGTCTTTTTGTGACTAAATCAATGATGCAGTACAACTTTGTAATTTACCTTTTCTCTCATACCTTATAATGTTTTGAGATAGAAACGCTAACTCCGCTATCTTCCCACCAAGTAGAGCTGTAAGTGGTCATATCTTGTGGCGCATGGCCACTTTACAATACTTACATAGTACTTTTACGAGTGTAGAGGCAGCCGTTCAGTAGTTAGAGTGAGAACGGACTCTTGTGAATACTCTGTAATTTGTTTAGATATTAATGAAATCATAATGAGACCTATTTCATGTAAAGATCTTTACGAAAAAAAAAAAAAAAAAAAAAATAAAGAATTTTTTACGTAGTTTTAAGCTAACAAACCTCAACTAACACAACAAAAACCATGTTTCAATTGAGAAACTCCTCCTTTATGAAGTCGGTTTAAAACATCTATACGTTAATCGATGTGACCGCTTACAATAACCATACTTTGAGTTTTACATAGCATAATTGTCAACCGCTACGCTACAACGTAAGCAATGTCATTGAAGTGTGAAGAAAATAGGAATTTGCGAACAAACAAATGATCGTTTTAGTCGTTCTATTTTAAACATTAATGTCTACAAACTGTCTTTTCGTACTAAATCGATGATATCCTGTAACTTTGTAATTAACTTTTTTTCCCGATCTTGAGCCGTTTTTGAGATAAGAACACTAACTCCACTGTTTTCCACTAGATGGCGCTGTAGGCGGTTGAATCACGTTGCGCAGGACCACTTTACTATACCTACATACAACTTTTAAGACAATAGCTGCAGCCGTTCAGCAGTAAAAGAGTCGAGACTCACTTTTTGGGCACCTTGTATTTTCTTTTGATCTTCAAGATATTACAATGGGACGTATTTCAGACCATAACCTTAACAACAAAACAAAAAGTATCAAAATCGCAGCATCCGTTCAGAAGTTATGAGCTAAACAAACAAAAAAATACATACGGTCTGAATTGAGAACCTCCTCTTTTTTTGGAGTCGGCTAAAAATCTGAGAAAAAGCGACACAAAAGTGAATTGTGAATATTTTCAGAAGGCGATAAGTTGAAGTGAATTAATAAAAAAGAGTAGATGCAAGCTATATTTATGCAGTATATTCTTTGTATTTTGTGATGCAATATCGAATTCAGCCACAATGGGGACCGAAAATCGCTTTTTCTGCCATTATAAAAATGGCTGCCGTTCCCGGTTGTGGGCACACTTTTTTTTTTTTCATTTAAAACGTGTGCTTGACTTACAAACTGTCAAATATGGTCTTTTATATCATATTAACATGTTTTATCAGTGTTTATATGTATGTTTACGCTTTTTTAGCAATGGAAACCTCGAAAAAGTCAACCGATCCAAAAGAAATGGATTTAACCCTTTGAGTGCTATGGACGCACATATGCGTCCAGCGAAAGTCATTAATATACACTATGGACGCAAATACGCGCTTAGCAGATGTTATCAGTATGGACTATGGACGCAAATACGCGCCCGGCAAAAATGATCAGTGTACTATGCAACACTCGCATAAAGCGCGTCCGCGATAAGAATGAGAAAACTCGTCAGCGCCAACCGCGCGCCGTCCGTATGGACTGCATAGACAGCGAGTATTCAACACTCAAAGGGTTAAATGCGCTGGTTAAAGCCATTTAGGATTACTTAGTGGATAAGAAATGCATAAAATCAACTGCCGAGAACATGGACTTCCTTGCAGCATCTGAGTCCCTTCAGAAGAAGACTAGAGAAATTAAGGCAACTTCTCCTTTCAAAGTGCCGGCCAAAAGGCCTAAGAATTTGAGTATGAACAATCTGACAATGTCGACTTCTGTGTCGTCTGTTTGAAGCAGGCTTCGGAAGAGTTTTATATGATAATTAGTTCTGTGTGAGGGGGCTGCCGCCCCCTCAAACCCCCGTTTCATTAATGCACCTACATTTATATAGAATTTAATTCTGTTATAAAAATTAAAAGTTTACTTAAAATTATACAGACAATTTTCACACGCAACATTCACTGAAACTTCTCAATCTTCATCAAACATTTCCAGCAAAAAACTTATCTTAACTTTAAAATGCAACATTTGGATCGCCTAAAATTATTCTTTTTTAAATTAGTCTAAGAGTAGTATAACACTAAATGTCCAAAAAAAGTTAAATTTGTTCTCAATATTACATTAAAAAAAAAAAAAAGTTACGAATGAAAAAAATCGATAAATTTATTTTAAATTATCGCAGATCGATGGTTCAACCATTCGCTTTAAAGATATTGGCGAGCTCTTTTGAAAGATACCCATCAGGAAAATTTACTCCCCTCGATGGGGGATTTTCCCCCAGGGGGGAGGGGAGGCCCCTACATACACAATTCTTTTTTCCCAGTTGACTATCTCAATTACAAAAAATATATATTTGTTTCATTTGGTTTAGTACAGTCTATAGATGATAAACTCTACTTACCTGCAATTTCCCCCATATACGTAACGTATTTGAATACTTTTGAGTGTCCCTGTACACGAACAATTTGCTTCATCTCAACGAAAAGCTTAGTGTAGCATCCCTATATGATACACATTTGGAATATCAAGTTTGGAATTTCTGCTACTATTTGTTCTTGAGATATGCTGATAAAAGAGACACACAGACACACACACACACACACACACAGAGACCATTCGCTAAAAACATGATTTTCGTATTCAGGGGACCTCAGAAAATGTAAATATAACATAAACTCACTTTCGGAAATGTAACCTTAAAACAATACTTTCTCTACCGTAAGGGTAAGAGAAAGTAAAAATAGATACTCAAATATACTCATTTTGAAATTTACAGACTGATTAGTAGCAGCAACCTACACCAAAATAAAAATCTTGTGTGAAAGAACCACACGACTTCCATTGCCCACTGTTGCATGTACTTTTTTTTTTTTTTTGAGATAGCATGATCAGAAGATATAAAATTGGCCTAACGAAGTAGAAACCTAAAATTTTTCTAGTATGAAAACTTAATACACGTGTAAAGACATATGAAACAAAGTTTAGATAGCAAATTAAATAATCTGGTGTGTCACTCACACGACTTTCTCTTACCCTGAAATTTAATACTATAAATGCAGGTTGCAGATTAAGTTGTAAGATAACGAGTAGTGTTATGTAAACCTGTGTTAAACAATTCAAATTAGGCTTCGGAAGAGTTTTATATGATAATTAGTTCTGTGTAAAGTGGGCTACTGCCCCCCTCAACCCCCCGTTTCATTAATGAACCTACATTTATATAGAATTTAATTCGGTTATTGAAAAATAATTCTGTTTTTAAAAAATAATTTATTAAAATTATTATTAAAAAAAATGATCTTTTATGATAATGCAGACGATTTCCATATTAGAGAAGTAGTATAACACTAAATATATATAAAAAAAAAATAAATAAAAAAATAAACAAAAATAAAGTTGAATTTTTTCTTAATATTACATAAAAAAAAAAAAAAAAATGTTAAAAATGAAAAAAATCGATAACTTTATTTTAAAGTACCGCAGATCGATGGTTCAACCATTCGTTTTAAAGGCATTGGTTTGAAAGGTACCCATTATGAAAATTTACTCTCCTGAAGGGGAGGTGGGGCTCCTACATACACAATTTTTTTTCCCAGTTGACTATCTCTATTACAAAAAATATATATTCGTTTCATTTGGTTTAGTGCAATCTATAGATGTTAAACTCTACTTACCTGCAATTTCCTCCATAGACGTAATGTATTTGAATACTTTTGGGTGTCCCTGTACACGAACCATTTGCTTCATCTCAACGAAAATCTTACTGTAGCATCTCTATATAATACACATTTAGAATACCGAGTTTGGAATTTCTGCTACTGATTGTTCTTGAGATATGCTGATAACAGACACACAGACATCCATCCACACAGACACATAGACAGACACACAGACCATTCGATAAAAACATGATTTTGGTACTCAGGGGACCTAAGAATATGTAAATATAACAAAAACCCACGTTCGAAAATTTGACCCCAAAAACAATACTTTCTTGACTGTCGAGTAACAAAGGTGGGACTTACTATATATTGTCTATGCATATTGGAATTTGAGGTTGAATAAAACATAAAAGCCAATATCGACCTTAGTTCCTTAAACTATGGATGAGGAAACCAGGCTCTTGTGATGACATCGCTATGAAGCACGCGGAACGATGTAAAAAATAAATAAATTAAACACCTTACCAGAAATCTGGAGAGAAAGACAGAGACCATTAAAGTAGCACATCTCCTTTTATTATAAGGCCAATTTGTAGGGACCACATGACGAAATTCTATGTCCGCCATTACACCATGTTTCCTTCGTGTTGCATTCCTGGGACATCATAACACATCTTTATGATCTGTTTCGATCGGCGAGGTTATTATTAATGATTCACGAAAAACTTTTTAATCCATTTTAGCAAGTAATACTGAATGTATCGAAGACATTATTTCTCGGAATTTAGTTCTATTTAATGATAAATTATTTTTAGAAATATTAGCACTCTCATGCGACAAAATGCCGTGAAACGCGCGCGAGCGCACGACCACACACGGTGTTACCTTTTCTATATCCCTACAGCAAATCTTCTGTCAGTAAGAGCTTCCCGGTAGACGCTAACCAGCTTCCCAAAACGTCACGGCGCTGCTCAGCCAATCGGAGCGAGCGATCACGAGAGGGAAGGCTTAAACCTGTACATTACCGGGAGGAGAAGAGAGAAGAACCAAGAGAGAATTTTGATCGTTGCTATGTAGCAAACGTACAGGGGTAAAACGGGAGGATAATGAAACCTACTGAAATTTAGCTTGAATCTTGAATAATAATTTGATTTTGATAGATTTAATGAAAGATTGATTAAAATTAAATAAACACGATGTCGTGTTTCACGACACTCTCCCCCAAAACGGGATTTGAAAAAAAAACTTGCACCGGGTGGGAACGCAAAAAATCAGGAGCAACCGAGGAGGGGGATTCGACGGGCATAGATCAGTCACGTACAAAGGGTTACAGGCAGACACACAGTGTGTCTAAAAAACTTTGACATATAGTGAGGTTACAGAATGAGCTGCAACTTGACAGCATATAGGTAAGTATACCTTTTTACAAAAGTTTGCATTGATATACAATCAAATTATTTTTCTTAAGTTGTCTTGTGTTATTGCTGTTAAAAAAAACACATTTACATACAAGTAAACTTTTGGTATTCACTTTTATACAAAACACAGATTGTAGTGGAAAATTTTAAAGTTCACTAATATGTACTACAATCTTACTAAAGATTCACAGAAATTGAAAAAAAATTTATATGTGTGATCACAAATGTTGACCTGTAAAGGTAAGTATGTTATTGCATATTTTGAATCTTAAATTGTACAAAAAATTTAAAAGCTTCATCTGTGATTACAAATATCATGTTAAGCTGAAAAAAAATATAAACACAAAAAAAAATATACAAATAATATGGAAGGCATCTCTTCAATTCGGGAATGGGGTCTAGAATATTCCCAGATTGGAGAGGCTGCACGGAGACGGCGAACATCAGGACTACATCCCTGCAGAAGATGCAATCCCGATGCAACCGCAAAAAGGGATTAAAGGTAAGTACAACTATTACTATTATTATTATTTTTTTTTTTTTATAAAAATAGATCAGTTGCACAAAATAAGGAAATGAAAACACATAAAAACCTGAAAAGTGAATCGATACCAAAAAGCATAAATAAATAAACACATGACTATATGTATACAAACACAAGACTATACCATCATGACGAGCTTTTTATAGCTACATGAATTTTCATCACTTCTGTAACTGTCAAATATTTTAAAAATAAACACAAACATAAGGTCCGTGCCTTGTTTGAAATAATTCTGCCATTAAAAAAATTACTAAAAATTGTATAATATAAGCAATCAACCACTGATGCCTTGGCAGTCCAATAAGTATTTAATTTTTGATGTACAAATAAATAACCCTTGTATTAACTATAAGTCTCTTGAGAACAAAATAAGAGTCCAAAAATAGTTGCTGTAGTTCATGACCACTCAATTTCTACATAATATATATATATATATGGTGATCAAAGTTCCTGCTGTGGTCTATGAGAAGTATATTATTAAATAAGTAATAAACAAAGAATAATATTTTAAGTATTTCCGAATAATATATATGAATTATATCAGAATAAATGAAATTACACATAAAAAAATCAAAGTAAGGTATATATATGTATAACGTAGTAATTTGTAGACAGAACACACTTGTATTAGATTATTGATGAACACAAACAAAAAAAAGAATTCATTTTCATAATGTGTGAGAGTAATTGAGAACTTAAAGATAAAAATTTTGAAAAAAATTGATCTGTGTATTGATAATAATAGTATGAAACAATGGTAAAATAAAACCATTTCTTAAGTAAGGTGTAAACATCTAAATGTAAGGCACACTTGAAGGATTTGGTAATGAAAAGTGAAAAAATAATGTCACATTAAAAAAAAAACTATTGGTTATAAATTTGGGTTATACCTTATGACGTGTAACTAACCCAATGTAAACATGAAATGTGTAAGTGTAACTAGAGATTGTGTAACCATAGTATACTATTGAATATATCATAAGAGCCGAAAAGTGAATTGAATAAAAATATAGAGCACAAAAACAAATAAAATGTGTTTACGTCAGTGAATTGTAAACAAAAAAAAAAAAAAAAAAAAAAAAAAAAAAAAACATTGAGAATTTAAGTGTCTGTTAAAAAAAATAAGTGTAAGGTAACATGTGAATAGTTGTAATTAAAGTGAATAAAAAATTTGTCACATAACATGAATAAATCTAATGAGTATGAGTAAATGACATAGTATAAGGATGTGTGAAGTGTAAACCAATGGACACCACCTCAAAAGTAAACTTGAAAAGTGTGTATGTGTAGATGTGAAAATTATGTAAAAATAGCATAGTATGAAAAAATGAAAAATACAAAAATGAATTAACCAAGTTGACTCAACAGTGGAAATGCAAATGAACAAAAATGTAGAGTAAGTATAACTATTGAAGAGTGTAACTGGTAATGAAAATGTGTGAGGAAAATAAACAAAACAGTTTGAACATTGCAAATCACATATGAATCAAACAAGAGAAAATTTTAATTGCATATAGCACAAAATAAAACAACTATTGAATATGTGTATAGTAATTGTGATGACGAAGGAATGTAATTCCCCCATTGCATACACGTAAATAACAGCACACTAAAGGCCAAAAAAAAAAAAAAAACTATTGAAATGTGTGAAAATGGATGTGTATGTAAAAAGGAATAATGAAATGTAATTTACCTATTGAATACATATAGACAAAAGCAAATCAAGAGCCATGAAAGAAAAAAAAAATCAACCCGTAACAGCATATGCAATCTCACCACCAAAAGTCCGCACCAAAACAGTTGGTGAATGTGAGTGAAAAAGTGTAAAATGTGTAAAATGTGAAAAGGTACAGACGTTTACACCACCAAATAAACGCTGACCAGGCATGTGTGTAAAACTATTGAAACATAGTTGCGTAAGGTGAAATTTAAATTCTAACAGAGAACCAAAAATGCTTAAGTCTAAAAGTGTAAAGTACTGAACACAATAAATAAATGTAAATAAATGTGAATACTTGTGAATAAAAATATATTGAGAACTCCTAACCCAATGCATTAGAATGTGCAGGTTATATGGAGATTTTGAAAAGGATGAAATGAAGTTTGGAAAATGAAAAAAAATTTTTGAAGTTATGTGACACTAAACACAATATTGAAAAAGGGGTACAATGTGAAAAAACAAATAAGTTTTATATGAAAGCACATGTGTAAAAATGAGAACGAATCTATTACGTTATGATATAAAACTTCTGAATGAAAGTGAGTGACATTAATCTAAAAAAAATCCAAGTGAATGTGTTATGCATATCGACTTGATATACATACAAAACAAAAAAAACTCTAAATGAATGTACAAAAAAAACTATATATATTCTTCATACAGAGACAATCTATTAATGTGAATATAAATATAAAAAGTGCGAAAGACTTGTTTGTGTAATTGGATTTGATTTCTAAATGAAGGGAAAAGTAAAAAAAAACTGTATTTGGCATAACATAAAATTTATGTATAAAACTACCTATCCCTCTAAAGATATGAATTATAGTGTAAAATAAGCCATTCATATATGTACATAAATATGATAAATGAGAGAAAGACTATATGAACTAATATTCACATTTCGTGAATTATTAAAAATGAAAAAAAATATATATATGAAAATTAGGAAATAAAAAAAATAAATGTATATATATTCATTGGTACAGGTGATACTAATAACTGCACAGTACCTCTGTAAATACGGCAGAATAAATCAACACAATAAAAAAACTTATAAATAACACATATTAGGCATGAAAATTAAGAAATAAAACAATTTTTTATATATGTGAAAGTTAAACTCTATATGAGTCACTATATGTATATAAGGTCCATTCGTATTGAGCTGATTCTAAAAAAAAATTCACAACTCATGAATTATAAAATAATGACTGCATATTAACTAGGCTAATAATGACAATAAATAAGAAGAAATAGATAAGCATGTATATATATATCATAAAAAAAACTTAGTTGGTCAAACATCCTTCTATGGATAAAAAAAACATAAATTCATAAAAATTGGTATATAATAATAATGAGTCATTGAATTTTGTCTAAAAGTAGGACTTCTATTATAGGTAAACTGGCTATCTCCATATGTATATTGTAGGAGACAAAAAAATAAAAACTGCATTATCATACAGGATTTGTGAATTGTTAAATAAAAATAAAGTATATAAACCATGAAAACTAAAAATTCAAATAAAAGAATGAAAGTGTAAATTATATATCTTTGCACTGCGTAATAAAAGTAATAGATTGATAAATTGTGTAATAACTCCAAATTTGTTAAATAAACTAATGCCATCATAGCTTGTGAAAGATCAAATGATAAAACAATAAAAATAATAAGAGCATATTAATGACGCTAATAATGGGAAAAATAAATAATATATATATATATAAAGTATAGGAAAAAGTTTGATCAAACATAAAAAAAAAATGATCCACTGCACATGCGATATCATACCTTTGTTTATACTTATATTACATACAATACAAAAACAAATGTAAATATTCTGGGTTATGTAAACATATGTAACTTATATTAAATGATAAATAATCTTTATAGTAACATCTGTACGTAAGATGTTAGTGATGATATTATTATTGGTAAACTATGAACATCCTGCACGACCTAGTCTCAAAGTCTTTTAATAATGAAGGAAAAAGAAATAGATGTGTAATGATTTTAAATTTGTAAGATGTAAAAATTAAAGGATACAAGGCAACTAAAGTTTTTCATTCAAATCTATCTCCACATAGAATCATCTGAACTGGACAGTCCGCCGATATATTGAAGATCTGGCAGGCAGTTCCAAAATATATCCGAGAGGTAGACACCGTCATAAAACCTGTGCACTATTATAATTGGTGCGTCCACTCCAAACAGAATGTGGGAGATACTCAAAATTTAGCAACTGGAAAAATGACTTCTTTGGATTGGTAAACTATTGTTGATTGACTTAACGATGTAGCGGTTAATTACAGGCGTGCTGTTTAAATATGCAGAATTAGTATGCAGCAGCATGCAGCTTAAGTATGCATCATTAACGGCAAGGCTCCGTTCTAAAAATGCAAAAAAAAAAAAAAAAAATACCACTTTAAACATGTTATTTTAATGCCTTCTCTTCTTAAGGTTGATAGTTCTAGGTGTTATCTTATGTAATACTTTCAATAGTTTTAAGATGAATTTCTTATAAATATCGCTACACGCAGTGCCTCGTGCGAAACAGACATCGGCACCATATGTCGAGTAACAATAGGTGGGACTTACTATAGATTGTCTATGCATATTGGAATTTGAGGTTGAATAAAACATAAAAGCCAATATCGACCTTAGTTCCTTAAACTATGGATGAGGAAATATAGTTGTATTCGTATAGTGTTAACCAGGCTCTTGTGATGACATCGCTTTGAAGCACGCGGAACGATGTAAAAAATAAATTAATTAAACACCTTACCAGAAATCTGGAGAGAAGGACAGAGACCATTAAAGTAGCACATCTTCTTTTATTATAAGGCCAATTTGAAGGGACCACATGACGAAATTCTATGTGCGCCATTACACCACGTTTCCTTCGGGTTGCATTCCTGGGACATCATAACAAATCTTCATGATCTGTTTCGATCGGCGAGGTTATTATTAATGATCCACGAAAAACGTTTTAATCCATTTTAGCAAGTAATATTGAATGTATCGAAGACATTATTTCTCGGAATTTAGTTCTATTTAATGATAAATTAATCTTAGAAATATTAGCACTCTCATGCGGCAAAATGCCGTGAAACGCGCGAGCGCACGACCACACACGGTGTTACCTTTTCTATATCCCTACAGCAAATCTTCTGTCAGTAAGAGCTTCCCGGCAGACGCTAACCAGCTTCCCAAAACGTCACGGCGCTGATCAGCCAATCGGAGCGAGCGATCGCGAGAGGGAAGGCTGAAACCTGTACATTACCGGGAGGAGAGGAGAGAAGAACCAAGAGAGAATTTTGAGCGTTGCTATGTAGCAAACGTACAGGGGTAAAACGGGAGGATAATGAAACCTACTGAAATTTAGCTTGAATCTTGAATAATAATTTGATTTTGATAGATTTAATGAAAGATTGATTAAAATTAAATAAACACGATGTCGTGTTTCACGACACTTGACCCTATGGGTAAGAGAAAGTGAAAAATGGTAGAGTTTTTTTTTTTTTTTTTTTTTGGAATACCAACTTTCGAGTCCTAAAACTAACCTACTTAAGCATGATGGCTGTTAATTTTTCTGTAATAACCACGTAATACTTGAGAAAGGATATTTAAAATTGATTTATGCAACATTTTTCAAGAAAATCGTTAGAGCCGTTTTTGAGATTTCAACTATTACCAAAATATAGTATACTGAATTATTGACCGGCAAACAATAATTACATACAAAAAGATATTTAAAAGGGAGTTAATATCACAAGCTTGGAAAAAATCTGTACAGCCGTCACTTGCGAAACCTGAAATTATGGTATTTGTAAGAAACGTCTATCAATTTTCCTGAAATCCCGAACTTTACCATTCGAAAAAACATCTAATAGAGTGTTTATACAGCAAATTTGAAGAAAGTCACTGTGAGGGAGTTCCTCACATATCCTTTTATTTCACCAAATTTATTCTATTATAATTAAATATCTATTTATTCATAATTAAAATTTATTAAATTTAATAATCCTCTTTAGATATGTCAAACTTATTTCAAATTTATTAAATTCTTTATTGGAAATTAAAATATATATCCTTTTCTAGTTTTAAGAACAAATTCAGTATTAAATCCATTGATCGCCTTTTAGCATAATGCAATATATATGTAGGGATCTAAACAATATTTAATTTTATTTTCTTTTAAAGTAATTATTTTTTTATTTCTATTTCACTGTGTTTCTCAATAAATCTATTTATATTTACAGCTGTAAATGTTCTATTAGAAAATTTCCGTTATATTTTTTTATTGTTTTGTTTTATTTTATACTCAAATAATGTATTTAATTGCAGCTATAAATAAACTAATAACCCATAATTTAGACATCATGTCGCAAGAATTTCGTAATATTTTAATGATTATTTGCACCTGTCCCAACGGTCATATTTGGCACAAGTGACATATGCCAAGGTAGGGTTGCTATGTTTTCACCCGTCTTTTGATTTTTAAAATTTCCCATTAAAGTATCATTAACACAAAGAAAGTTGTGTTGGCGCCCTTGGCTTTAGAATGTGATGATATTATCACAATCTGGCAGTTAACAACTGGGCTGTCGGATTGGATTCCACACACTTCAACAATAATCACAGACTCTTAATAATGTAATTCGCTTAGCTCTCTCTCCCGCTAATTTATAACGGTTTCCATCAAAAATGAACTTTGGTTATTGCAAATAATAAATTGCCTTTAATTTATAATAATAATAATATTTGTTTTAAAAATTATCTTCAATAAATATTCTATAGTTTAAGCTATCTTAGTATCTGTTTTATTTCGCAATGTACTTAGTTATTCAATAGAACTTTAAAAATAAATTACATTTTTATATGGATTCTCTCTAATGGTACAATAAAAACAATTGTACATAAATTGGTCGCCGTTCAGGTCGGAAACTCGTTTTGCGGGAGAGAGGGGCATTAATTTAAAATAAACTTTCTTTGTCATCAGCAAATCGTTTAGAAAAATTGGAACTTTGGAAGTGCCTGCTTATCATCGGAAATCTTCCTCTTGCTTCGCCCATATCACTGAAGGATCTATAGATGTGTTGGTTTCCTGCTACATTACTACTTTGCATTGAGACATTTTATTATTATTTCAAGAGTGAACCTGTATTGTCATTATATTTTTGACTTAGAAACCGTAGAAAGAATTTACTTTATTGGAAGTTCGTATGTTTAAAACTGAGAGAAAATGAGCGACAAATTTCTTTTATGGAACTATACAATTAACGACTATCAGCGCGTATTATGGAGAATCGTGTTATTTATTTTCCATACCCTGTTTATCTAATTGAAGAGTGAAGAAAACCAGTTCTCTGTTTTCTCCTG
Organism: Salticus scenicus; assembly: GCA_963930645.1. Classification (NCBI taxonomy): domain Eukaryota; kingdom Metazoa; phylum Arthropoda; class Arachnida; order Araneae; family Salticidae; genus Salticus; species Salticus scenicus. The sequence continues at coordinate 233,996,440 of OZ005650.1, forward strand.
ACATGCAGTTCGTTGAACTCTCTCGATTCCGTAATCGCCTGCCGTTCTTCATTTCAGTGTGCATGAATGGAAATTTTCTTTACGTTCAGTGATTTTGTGGCATACTGCTATTCATTTGAAAGATGAAAGACTAGGAAAATGTTTGCCTCTCCCCTTTTCTTGAGACTGGCTTTTCAAGATAGGTTCGTGTGACGCAGCTCTAATCATCGCTGAATTTTTCACCGCCGCGTTCGTGTTTCTGCAGATTTTTTTTTTTCTCTTCCCTCGTTCACCCTTCCAAATGTCACGGACAGTTTTGCATCTAGTCTGCCTTGTTTGGAGTGATGTCGTCGTGACTCTCCTTTTTCGGAATACGTTTTTTTTTTTTTTTGTTTTGTTTTTTTTGTTTGTTTGTTTTCTTTTTCTTAGAACTGACTGAAGATAAGAAACTTAAGAAGATAGCGTTTTCATAAACAATTTTAGATGACTTTTTCTGAATACCTCTTAGCGATGTGTCATGATGCAGTATCATCCATTTGGAGATACAGATAAGATTTAGTATTATATTTGTATAATTATTTTAAATATTCACTATGTATATAAGTAAATTATTGTTTTTGCTAATTAAGGTAATGCACATATATATTTGTAATTAATTAAATATTGAAATATTTTATTAAGATGATAAATTAATTTGGGAATAAAATTTTTAGAATAAATAAATGAAAATAGATATAGGCAATATATCTGTGCATTAATCCTTTCAAATTTTGATACAGGTGTTTATGATATATTTTATGAAAATGTTATTTCTGGAAATATTTTTGAGATAACTAATATTTCATGTAGATATGTGTTTGGCGAGAATGAAAAAAAGAAAAAAAAAAGAGAGAGAGAAAGAATTTTTATTGTCTTTATCTGTAATGTATACAAATTTAGATATTATAGTAATTTATCAAATTTCAGTGTATTATTTTTATTTTCATATTCAAATATTTTTAGTTCAGATTCTTTTTTTTATTTTGTGCTGAATTGATACATTAGTTTATAAATTAGTACATAATAATTGGTGATAAAAAAAAAAAAAAAAAGAGGAACGAAAATATCTTTTTCATAATTTTGAATGATAAATGGTAAATTAATATTAAATATTTTTTTTTTTTTGTGATGAAGGATGATTGTTATTATCAACTTGTGTGTGCACATTCAGTTATTAATATATTATATAGGAAATTTTATTTTCAGTTTTCAGTTTGAAAAAATTTTATAATTGCATATTGTGAATTTTTAGTTTTTGAGAGAAAAATTGATATATTGTCCATGAAAACAGTTCTAATAAATAAGAAATATATTTTTTTGAAAAGAGAAGATTCTGGATTAATTTTTTAAATAAAAGGGAATTAAAATTAATATATCATTTTGATATTTCACAATTTATTATTTTGCTGAATATTTTTGATTAATTGTTCTTCATGGAAGTACAAATTGCATTAATCATGAAAATTTGATATTTAATATTTTTACGTTGCTTACACTTATTTACACAGTTCAAACAAAATAAATACATGTTTTATTTTTTTTTTTTATTAATCTGCTGAAAGTATCCTTATTATGATTGATTAAATTATTCAATGTGCTTATAAGTTCTTAATTTTTAATTCATGCACTTTGTTTTTGTTAGTCAAAATTTAATATACAATTTTTTTGTCGTCGAAATGATATGGTGTTTTGCTGAGGGAGAACTTGTGCCCTTTCTCTCGAGATCTCTGCAGTGTATGAGTTCATTTTAGTGTTTTGCTGTTCATTATCTAAACAACTACTTCGGCTGGACCGATATATTTTTTTTAATTTAAAGATGGTGAATAGCGGAGGCATTATTTTTGTGGAACATTATATTTTTTTGACAAATGTGGAAACATTTGTCAAAATTTGTCAAATCAATTGGTTTTTTTGGAGTTTAATTCAAATTTACTTTGGTTGGATAAACTCTTTTTAATGAAACTTCTTTAAAAGTAACAATAACAGTAAATTGATTAAGATAATATATAACATTAAAACTAAAAGAAATAAGTAATATTGGGGAATCTTGTCACATTTTATTTTTCTCTATTAAATTATGCAGAATGTTAATGATAAAATTTGGAATTTTGATTTTTTTATATATATATATATTTTTTTGAAATTTCTCAGTGCATTTAAAAAATAATAATACACATACATTCTTATAAAGGAAGGTATATTTGGGAAATTTTCGAATTATTAATTTAATATCTGCTTAGATTTAAAACTCATTTTTACATTATTGTTGTCAAACAACCTTTTTCTTGAAATTATATAATTATAATACATTTACAACAAATGCATAAATTTGTATTTTCTCATTTAATTTCCTATATATACACAACTTCATAAAGGTATACACACATATTCATGGAACTGTTTGGTTTACATACAGTACCATTTTAATATTTTTTTTTTTTTAAAGATATAACACAATTTTTTTAATACACTATTTAATTTTTGAGAGTGACGGCATGTAAATCTGGTGATCCCAGCCTTGCTATATGGTCACTTTCAGTTATCATGCACGTAGGTGCACTTCACATACACATTTTCAACATATAATTTATCATTTTAATCCTAATGCAATGTTGTTTAAAAAGAGAAGAAAACTTGCAGCATTAACAATATAATTTTTAATTGGTTATTACATGACACTTATTTTTCTTGATTACGTAATAGTATAGGGTATATATATATATATATATATAATGTGGTGAACAGACCCTGTATAACTTCATAAATGCATAATTCTCTCACACACACATATTTTTCATATTACACAATTTTTACTCTTACATAATATTATTTTACATTCTGTTTTATTGTCACTTTTTCACTTTCATATGTTATACAATGTTTTTTTTTTTTTTTTGTAATATATGATACACAAACATTAATAGGAATTTTATATTCTCTATTATAACCAAATCATGGAATTGATATATATTTTTTCGTCTTATCACAAAATACAATATTTTCAATTATGACTGTTTTTAATATGAAATATCTACACATATTTACAATTTTTTTTTTTTTTTAAATATTTGCATGTAAATCTAGCTTTTATGCTAGCCGTGCATTTTGAAATATTTCTCAAGTCATAAAATAACACACACACACACATAGTAATTTTTGTCAAATATATTAATATATATATATATATATATATATTTTTTTTAAATATTTACATGTAAATCTAGCTTATGTTCTAGCCGTGCGTTTAGAAATATTTCTCAATTCATAAAATAACACACACACACAATATTGTGGTCAAACATATTAATTTTTTTATTTTTAGAGATATTTGCATGTAAATCTAGTATTTAGTGCTAGCCGTGTATTTGAAATATTTCTTCTATTTACAAGAGTTATACACACACATTTTCTTTTGCATATATACTACTGTTTATTATCTAACATATAATAAACCTTAATCTTTAGAATTAAAATATATACACAACATTTTCTAATTAATACACATACATACCTTTTTAAATATACAGAGTTATACACATAGTTATTTCAAATATTGGAATTATTTTATTGAATATAAAACATTGAAAATTTTTTTTTCTCACTTACTCATTGTGAGTTTCATTGCACATACATACCTTTTAAATATTTCAAATATTGGAATTTTTATTGCATATAAAGCATTGAAATTTTATTTATCTCACTTGCTCATTATAGTTTGCTTACACATACAGTTCTGAAACAAATATGAATGGACACATGGGCTATATTTTTTTCAAATTTTTCTCGCTATTCTGCATATGTATATAGATTTTTTTTTGGTTACAATACATTGTATATATTTTCTTATTACATAATTTTTACTCATACATATATATAAGCAATATATATGTGTATAACCAGTGTTGTGCACGAACGCGTTCATTTGAACGCGTTCATGAGCGTAGCTCAAAAATTTTGAGTTTTGAGTTGAACTTCGCTCGTTTTTTAAATTATGAACTTGAGTTGAACGAAACTCTTTTTTCACGAACTTGAGCGTGAAAAAGCAATTCAAACTCAAACTCATATTAAATATTTCTGTCTGAAATATAAAAAGGAAAATAGAAGAAGAAAAGGACAGAAAAGAGAATAATTATGCAAAATGGATACCGGAAAAAAAGGCACTCATAAAAAGGGCACCCGGAAAAAAATGCCCAGGAAAAAAGGGCATTTTTGCAATTTGCAAATCGCAAAAATAATAAACATCAAAGAATAAATTTAAAGAATTATTTCATAATACATTTTTAGAAATTTCAATCAATCAAATTGTTACCATTTTCACTTAGTATCTACCTGGGGGAAGGGGGAGTCAAGGAGCAGATTGAAAGATAATAATTTTCTTTATATTACCTTTTCTTTGTTTTTAATGAAAAAATGCATCTAAATATGCATGCATCTAAATATGCATGCATGATATTTATTATGCATGCATCTAAATATGCATGCATGCATTTAATGAAAAAATGCATCTAAATATGCATGCTAAAAATGCATCTAAATATGCATGCTAAAAATGCATCTAAATATGCATCTGCATATAAATTTATATGCAAATTCGTGCAGTAGTTCCTGAGATATAGCCTTCCCTGAAATTGTAGAAATCGCGGTATAGCAGCGCCACCTGTTGAGTAATGATCACCAAAAGTTGATAAGGCAGTAATCTGGATCAAAGAGCGTCCGCATATAAATTTATATGCAATTTCATGCAGCAGTTCCTGAGATACAACCTTCCATGAAACTGTGGAAATTGCGGCCTAGCAGCGCCACCTGTTGAGAAATTGATACTAAAATTCCGTAGGCGCTAATTTTAGTCAAGGTACATCTGCATATAAATTTACATGTAATTCTTTGCTGTAGTTCCTGAGATACAGTCCCCAAACATTTTTGACGCACAGACACAGACAGACATTTTCTAAAAATCGTCCAATCGTTTTCTGGACCTTTAAAAACGTGTAAATTCATCGAAAACCGGAAGCCGAAAATTTTTACGAATCCAATACTTTCTTTTTTTGAATATAGAATAAAGGAAAAAAAGAGGAGGGGGAAAGAAATGCAAAATTAGAATCTGTAAATACATTATAGTTTTTGACTGAAAAGTGTTTAAGAATTTTGCCAACTAAGTTTGAAATTTACCAAACGTGCCAGTTTGTTTTAACATAGTGTGTGTAGGACTTGGGGGAGGGGTGAGTGTTCACTCTTACCTCCCGTTTGCAAGCGTTCATAGAAAACGATGCGTTCGCCTTTATCTGCATTTTCAAAAATTCAAAGAAATCGCCTTATTAAAGTTTCGTCTACAAAATACTACATATTAAAAACAGTATTAGTCTCTCTCTCTCCCTTTTTTAATAGTTTTTAAGATTTATTCAATTTCTTCAGAAATATTAGCGAGAAAAAATATGTAGTTTTGTAAACTTCTCAAGTCTTCGTGGACTATCTTGAAGTGTGTACATACGTCTCACTCATGAACTTAATCTCTGCTATTGTAAATAGCATGTACACGAAAATTTTACTATAGCTTCAAAAATATTTTAGATGATTATTTTAATTTGTTTCAAAATTATATAAACAAAACTTCTTAGTTCAAACCATTTTTAATTTTAGAATGTATATTCAAGAAATATCAATTGAAAATGATCTGGAAGTGTTGTAACTTGAACATAAAATTAACAGCAATTTTACAATTAATTTTGAACAATAAAAAAATACAATCAAAATTTTAGGTTTTTTTTTTTTTTTTTTTTTCTTCAACCCAAATATTAAAATATAGGGATGTGACTGACAAGCAAACAAACAAATAAATAAATATATGTTGAAACTTTATGTGGAAAAAAAAAAAAAAATAAATAAATAAAATAAAATACCAGAATTTGGATGGCAAAAGTATCATTATTACAGAAATTATTTTACCTTTAAGAAATTTTATCTTTCACTTAACCAATTAAGAAAAAAAAAATCACTAACTTGACCATTTACAACCTTTAATTATGTAAAGAAAATATACATAATAAAATTCAGTCTTTGATTTATAAAGCTTTATTAAATGTAGGGGAGCACGGGGCACAGTGGACCACCCCTATTTAAATCTATTAATATTCAACTCTTTTAGTTCATATGGATACTCATGTATGGCAGCATGGTACTAGTTGTATCTATGCAGCCAAAAAAAACCACATAGGAAATAGTAAGGGAACCATTTTGAGCAGTTTTTTTTTTTTTTTTTTTTTTTTTTTTTTAACTGCTCAAAGTACTTTTTCCACATTGAAGAATTTTAAAATTATATAAAGATTGAACTAGCGACTATAAATACTATATAGCTGTTAAAGGAAGGCAAGATATTGCTGTTTTTAAATTTCTAAAAATTATTAGCATATCTGTAGTCTGTATATTTTATTATTATTATCTGTTTTACTCTGGCACGGGACACAGTGGACCACCTTCCAATGTGCCTAAAAATATAAATTAGTTTAATACTTATATTAGTTTTGGTTAAATTTATAGATGCAAATATAATGTAAAGTATTAATATCTCAAAGTAATAAATATCTTAATGCTATGATAAAATAAATAAAAATAATTATAAATTTCTGAAAAGAATAAATATTTGAATAGTAATATAATAATTATTGATATCTAAAATAAATATTTGAATTATATAGCATTAATAAAAGGAAAAATATCTAATTTAATAAATAGTAGAAAAATTTATTATTATTGTTGGTTTTAGAGATCACATGTGAAAAGCAAAAGAAAGTAGCTTCATACATTTTAGTTAAATTTATCCTACAAATATAATGTAAATTAATTATACCTCAAAATAATAGGAAAAAATATTAAATATTTGAATAGTAGTATAATATTTATTAATAACTGAATTAAAAAAAAGTATATCTGATTTTAATAAAAGAATAAAAAACAATTATCTATTTCAACTTAATAAATTTTCTTAGTGGAATTTGATTTCTTATTCGTTTATTTTAATTTTGTTTATTTTATTTCAGGAAAATGCTTGAATTATACTTGTTAGACTAGAATAGCATAAGAAATTAATTTTAGAGAAAAAAGAAAGTAATTTCTATTAATTTAATATAAACAAAAGAGGCTGGTCCACTGTACCTCGGTCATGGGGCATAGTGTTCCACTTTGTGAGTGCTCACATTTTTTTTTTTTTTTTTTCATTCATAATGTATTGGAAATATTATTATAAAAAAATTAAGACATGTCAAGAAGGCTTAGAGTTTGTTTGCTATATATATATATATATATATATATATATATATATATATATATTAAGTACATTGCTTTTCTGTTTTTTGTGAAAAAAAAAAAATAATAATAATAATAAGAGTGTAAAAATGGTTCACTGTGTCCCGGTCTCCCCTATTTTACAGAACTAAAAATAAATCTTAATAATAGCTTAAATCAGTTAAAAAATAAATAAATAAATAAATAAAAACTCATCATTTTACGTAGTAATATATATTGATAAATCTGAGACATGTTTATAAAATTTCTTGGAAACATTGTGAACAAATACATTTTACTTTAAATAACAGTTCAGTGGTAAGTTTCCTTTTCAGGAAATCTGTTGACCATTTTTGAAGAGAGGGATTTCTTTCATGTTTTCGACACAATTCGAACATATGGGTTAAAAATAATTAGTAAAGGGAGCGCAACGTCTCCGACAAAACATGCACATGGCGACATTGTATTGGATTCAAAAGAAAAAAGCGTGAGAATCTACTATACTAAACATTACATTGCTTTGTGCGGGTGAAGACCACCCAGAGACGCGGGAGATGTATATACTACACCTTACAGCCCTGAGGCAGTGGGACAAATTGTGTAGCCCTCATAAAAGTACCGGACATTTCATTTTCTGATAAAGACGATGCTAATCTAGAGAAAGGATCTGCTTTCACCGAACTAGATATCTTGCGAGTCACATGTCCATATATTCTCTTTTTTTCTTTAAAAATAATGAGATATCTGTTATTTGCGAAAGTAATTCTTTAATTCATGAAAATAATCATTATTTTATAACTTTTGCATTGAAAGATAGCATCTTTAAAAATTAAAGCATTTAGACAAGGATTACTGGTTTAACACATATTGTACATAGAGTAAATAGAATAATATTAAAGTTTTTAATTTCTATTTATATTTTTAATACTAAAAATAAAAATGCATTCAGATTATTGAAATAATTTCATGTCAGAGATGTAGATTTTATATCAATGATTATTTTATTTTTAACACTTTCTGGAAAATGCAAATAATAATAATTAAAAATAAATAATTTTTAATAAAAAATAAGAAAATAAAAATAGAATATTAATCCTCCTTATTACAACAAGCTATTTATAATCTAATTTAAATTGTCTTAATGTTTCTTTTTTTTTTTTTTTTTTCTAAAATGAATATATACATCCACAAAAATTCAAATATAGTACGTGTACTAAGCTAAAGATTATTTTTCTTTTTTTAAATGTACAGCTAGTTTTAAAATATCATTTATGATAACAGCAAACAGGATTTAATTATTGGGATTTAATATTATACTTTTATTTATAATGAAAGGCTTTCTTAAAACATTTCTTAAGTCACTCTTAGAACTTCCATAACTTTTCATAATACGAGGTATTTCGCATAAATTTCTGATATTGAAATAGCATGGATTTGATTGCATGAAAACTGAAATACAAAATTGACAACAGTATAATATCGTGGAAAACTGGGGTACACACACACACACACACACACCCAAAAAAAAGAAAAAAAAAAAGATACTGTAGCAAGGAAAACGGTAGGCTTCTGGATATGGCATTTAAGTATTCAATCGTACCAGGTGACCAGTGGAATTTATATTTCTTCTTATGAAAGGATTAGCTTAGAGTCCTGCGTTGTTCGAGTAAACTTGACTCGCAGCCGACCCGACCTGCAAAATGACTTTTGACCTTTAACACGAAATGAATCTGCAGCTTCTGACCCGCCATATTGTTAAATTTGTGTTAGATAATAAGATGAATAGAAGTTCTTTTACATAAACTACAATTATATTATTGAAGAAATCTTTCAGAAAATTAAATATATTACAACAATGTGTTTATCTATATCATTATAATATCATTATATAAAGCGCAAAAAATTGTTTGTTTGTGGAGGGTAATCTCTGAAACTACTGAAGCGATTTAAAAACTTCTTTCACTGACCGAAAGCTACAGTATGCCATATTGTTATAGGCTATATTTAATTTTGATAAAATAAATTTTAGTTTAAAATCTGAGCATTTTAATTAAAATCCCCATAGAAGCCGTAATAGAAATGGAAATAATGAAATATTAAAAAAATTAGCTGCTGCCAACATAAAAGAAACATTTACATATTCATTTCGTTTTTAAAATATCTTGACGTGAAAAGAAAAGAAATATATTTGCACGTGCATTAAATTGAAATTCATATAAAGCTTTTTTAATTGTTAAACTTACACGTTAAATCTGACGTCATTATAAAATTAAAAGTGTTTATTTTTCTAATAATTTAATTTGATATGATATGATATAATATCTAAGCATCAATGTTTAAACCACGGAGTCTTTATTACTCCGTGGTTTAAACTGATGTGTGTAAACGAAATTGGAATTTAAAAATAAATAAATAAATAAAATAAAATAAGAAATTCTATAGAGCATTTCCTCGTGACGTCTTCTGGTTGGCAAAAAAGCGCGCTGGACTTCCCCCGCCCTTCCCACCATTGATTTTCCGTTGGTAATCCGCCATCGCTATGCTTTTCCCAAGCCTTTTTGCCAACCACTCATAAAAGTTGAGATGTTTGTTTACAAACAAGGAACTGCCCTATTTTATAATATTATTTATTTTAATTTATAATTGTTGCCAAAAAGATTTACGAATTAATTTATTTTTAGACATATAATAAAATATATTTTCACGCGAACAATAATATAAAAAGTGAACTGGATTTTTTGTAAAAAAATAATAAAGATCGAGGAAAATTATTTCCCCATTTTAATCCCCATATTTGGATATAGATATGTATTAGTTATCATGTGCATCCGTTAGATTAAATTGTTTTTGTTGTAAAATTGATAAAATTGGAATTTTAAATTTCAAAACTCTAGAAAAAAAAATGGCAAATTTCCATATTCGATTGAAAACATAAACATTTCATTTCAAAGGATGATATTTACACAATAAACATCCAACTAATAAACTAATTAAAAGGGAAAGGATAAATATTCTATCATAATTTGAAATCAAATTTGTTTTCAAATGTCTAAATAAAGTATCTGATATAATATACTAATATGTTGCAGCGGAATAGATTTGATATCCGTCATCCTTGGCAGAAAAAAAAAATATCGCCAAATTATCTGGCGAATATAGTTTAATTCCTTTCAAAAATCATCTCCTTATATTATTAAAATCTGTACGCGTGTGTGTGTGTGTGTGTGTGAGAATCGGCTTGAAACGGAAAAGGCTCCGCCGCTAACGGTCGCACGGACTTCGAACAGGTACCGTCGGACAGAGAATTTATCGCAGATGTACGATATGTAATTTGCTAAACGATGCGACTCTAATAAGCGGAGATATTAATTAAAATGTCGACCATTGTCTAACGAAAAATGACCCAGAATTCATGATTAAATGCTTAAAAAGCGACATTTTTACGGAAAAGGTGGAAAATAAATTAGAAATATCAGTCGTATTGTTACAAACAAGATACCATTGGAAAGGGATTTTACATAATTCAAAGTTTTCAACAGATTTACACGTTTTGAGGTCTCCTGAATCAGTGTTCTTTCATGGCGCTGTAATATTTTCAAATTTCAATATTTCAATTTCTAATTATGATTAAATTATTTTTAATACATCATTCGAAATATATTTTAAAGTTCTTTTAAATTATCGAAAGTTTTCACAAGAATTACACGTTTTGAGGTGTCCTGAATCAGTTTTTTTTTTTTTTTTTTTTATGGCGTTGTAATATTTTCAAATTTCAATAGTACGAGTTTTTACCCGATGAGAAATGATTTTTTTTAGGGGGCACAGAGGGTCAGGGAAGGAATACGCGCGCGCAGCGCGTGCATGCCTTAAGTTGTGCGCGCGCAGCGCTGCCGAAGGCAGTGGGGACCCAGTGCGAGTCTTTTCCGGATCAGAAATGATTTTTTTTAGGGGGTGCGAAGGCCCAGGGAAGGAATACGCGCGCGCAGCGTGTGTATCCTTGAAGTTGTGCGTGCGCAGCGCGCACGGGACTGCGCTGCCGAAGGCAGTGGGGACCCGGTGTGAGTTTTTACCCGATCAGAAATGATTTTTTTTAGGGGGCACGAAGGGTCAGGGAAGGAATACGCGCGCGCAGCGCGTGTATCCCTTAAGTTGTGCGAGCGCAGAGCGCACTGTACTGCGCTGCCGAAGGCAGTGGGAACCCGGTGCGAGTTTTTACCCGATCAGAAATAATTTTTTTTAGGGGGCACGTAATGTCAGGGAAGGAATACGCGCGCGCAGCGCGTGTATCCTTTAAGTTGTGCGCGCAGCGCGCACGCGACTGCGCTGCCGAAGGCAGTGGGGACCCGGCCCGACTTTTTACCCAATCAGAAATTATTTTTTTTTTTTTAAATTTCTTTTCTTAACACTAAAAGTTTCTGTTAGTGATTCATTAATTTTAGTGATTCATTTGAAAATACTGACCCGCTAGCGGGCGAAGCTCGCTAGTGGTTATTTTAAAAACTTACATTAAGAGTGTAACGAATAATATGAAACAATATTTCGTACAATACATATTACGAAAATATACATCTAGCATGTATATTTTCGTATTACGTTTTTGATCGCCAAATACAAAAAACGCCAAGGGTGACAGTTTTGAAATTTAAAATTAAAGTTTTGTCAATTTGACAGCAAAATAACTCAATCTAACGCATGCATACAATAACTAATACATATCTATACCCAAATATGAGGATTAAAATCGGGAAATAATTCTTCTAGAATTTTAATAAAAAAAAAAAAAAATCCAATGAGCGATTAACATGGAAAATCTTTTTCTTGCATCCACGGGCGGTCAGTGATGTCATACTTCGCTTGCGTATTGAGATGTTTAAATTTATTTGGCGACTATTTTTAGCAACTAACAGTTATGGCAAGTAGCTCAATATACATAGCGCATACAGCCATTACTGAAATGTAAATAGCATTTAATTTTTTGAATTACATTATGTTGACTGGAAACCTTTTAATATACCTATGCTCTGTAGCTACTCTAATATAAAAAAAAGAAAGGTTTATATGCATATGTAGAGAACGATCGCTAGAACTAAAAAGCCGATTGCTTTTTTTTTTTTTTTTTCTTTCTTTCAATAATCAAAAGTTACACTGTCTCTCTCTAAGTGCTGGAAGCTATAATAAATTTTGGTAAAATAAATTTTTAATTAAAATTTTCAATATTTTAATTGAAAACAAAGCATAGATTTGATATCTATCGTCATTGGTGATTTTTGTATTTGGCGATCGAAAACGTAATACGAATATCTGTATATTATCGTAGTAAATACGAGATGTATGTGTTTACTTCAATTACCCTACTACCGTAGGTAGTGGAAGTATTGTATAGGTTTTGGCAATTGGTCAGTGTGTGTGTATATGTGCACGTGTGTGTGTAATCTTCTGGCTGCCATATCTCCAAAACTAATAAAAATAGAACTACTGAACTTCACAAGTGGTTCAGGTCTGGTGTACAGATAAATTTTCCAAATTTTCGTGAAAATTGAAAAACCGGAATTGGGTCATCGAAAACCAGAAATGGGACCCTAAGCCCATATTCAAAAACACCTCTAATGATTTTCTTCAAAGTTGCTATATAAATAATATATTAGATGCCCTTTCGATTGAAAAGTTGCTTAGTTCAGGAAAATTGATAGGCGTCCTCTATAAACAGCTCAATTTCAGACTTCGCAAGTGCGTTCCTTTAAAAACGCCTGTACGGATTTTTTTCAAACTCGCCATGTTAACTTCCTATTAAATATCCTTTTGTATGTAATTATTGTTTTTAGGTCAATAATTGAGTATGTTATGTTTTGGTAAAAGTTGGTATCTCAAAAACGGCTCTAACGTATTCTTGAAATTTTTTTCTTTAATCCAATTTAGATAACCTTTCTCAAGTATTACGTGCTTATTACAGGAATATTAACGGTCATCCTGATTAGGTAGTTCAGTTTTAGATCTCGGAAATTCGTGTTTAAAAAAATAACTATCTATTTTTTTCCCCTTATTTTTTAACTCGCTATGCAAACTCTGTTGTATGTCTCTTTATACGTGTATGAAGTTTCTCTTACTCGAAAATCTAAAAAAAATGCAAGTAATATCTCCAAAAAATTGTATATATTACGTGTAATAGTGGGTAATGGAATTCGTGTGGTTGTTTCACACCAGATTCTGTAATAGTATATATTGTACGAATATTGTTTCATATTATTGATTTCTCCTTTAATATACATTATTAAAATAATAATCAATTATGGAAAAAATTAAATATATTTGCGAAATGAAAAAATAAATAATAATTAAAGCTATTATGACGTCAACTTTATCAAAAACATTTTCATGTCATAAGTTTATTTTTCAATATTTTTTATTCATGAGTAAAGAAATGTTTCTTTTTAGGAAATAAATAAATAAATAAATAAATAGCATTAAGTAAAAATTGCCAACATTTAACAACTAATTAAAAAAAAATAATTGTAAAATTATATTTTGACTTTCCAGTTAATAATATTGCCTGACTATAACATATAAACTGATATATTTCTTGATTTTTTACATATCAATCCATCTTTAACTAAAATTTGATCATCAGTGCGAAGCCGGACGGGTCAGCTAGTCTAATTATAAACAAACATTTAGTTGTATTAAAACTTATATTTAAAAGATCCATTGTCCCAAGTAATTTGACAGTAAAATAAGAAATAAAATATAGGTTGGAAAAAAAAAATTGTTTTCCATATAAAGCTTTAAACGTTAAGTATTAATATTTAAGTAAATGTAATTAAATTCATGTTATCAGTCATGTCTTTAAATTACTAGGAAGGAAAACAATGTCATCCAATTTCTTCATTTGAAAGTTTCGATTCATAAGTAAAGCATAAAACAATCTTCGGAGAAAACATTTTGTGAATAAAAATTAATGCAACTTTTAAATTTTAACTGCACCCGACCAGCAAAGCAGGTAATAAGCGATTACTCGACCCGATGCGTTTCTCTCTTGTGAGAAATGCGTCCTCTCTTGCGATTAAAAGGGTAGAAAGTATTGCTACCAAGAATATAAAAATTTTTCCCAAAGGAATAAAATCCATATGAGTTTGAGTTACTTTTCCCGCTCAAATTCATGAGAAAACGAACTTTGCTCAGCACAAGTTCACAATTTAAAAAACGAGCGAAATTCAGCACAAAACTTAAAAAGTTTTAATTAAACTCATGAACGCGGTCCTGCGCAACACTGGTTTAAAACAACGGAACCTCTAAATGATAGAATTTGTCTCCGATTAATAAGTTCTCATTCGCATAAACAAACGTATTGAAAATTGGAGAATAAAAAACCATGCAAAAACAGTGGGTACACTATTCAGAAGTGTTTGCTAAATAAATTTTTACTACAATTAAATTAATAAGTTATAATTAAGAATTATAAGTTAATAAGTTTAATTAAGCGTAAAATTAAAAATAATTTTCATGGTAATTGGTAATTTTAGAAGAAAAAAAAAGGGAAATTACCTATGAAAGTGTTCACAGAGGATAAGATCTATTAAAAAAAAAAAAAAAAATGTACGTAAAAATGAACTTTTAGTGAGCTTCGCTCGTTTTTAAAAATGAACTTGAACTGAACGCGTTCATTTCTTTCAGACATGAGTTTGAGCGCGAACTAGCTCGTTTTTTACACGATGAACTTGAGTTTGAACTAGTTCGTTTTTTTTTTGTGAACTTGCACAACACTGTGTATAACACATGCTGTGTTTTTTTAAATTGCTATAGCTTGCGTTTTGCAAAAAAAAAAAAAAAAAAAAAAAAAAATATATATATATATATATATATATATATATGCTTTTTCTGATCAGACAGTGCATTGCACTTGCTCAAAGCTTTATAAGAGCCCATTTTATAATTGAGCTGAATGTTTAAAACATTATTCTTTTCTTTATTTGAGCGTTATGCATGTGATTGCATTATATATATAAAAAAATATTATTATAAGTATTGCTCAATAATAAATAAAAGGAAAAGAAAGGCCTTATTCTACATGGTGTAGAAATTTATTATTTTTGTCGACATTTTAGTTTTTCTCATTATGTAAGTTGACTTAGAAAAAAATAATAAAAAAATAATAATAATAATATTAAAATGAATACATAGGTACCTAAATAAATTAATATAAAATAAAATAACAAAGGGCAAAAATTTCAACATGGTTCAATTTTTGGTTACATTGGGATAATATTCATAAATTCTTGTGGCAGTGTAATTTAAATGATCCGAATTACCCTGCGCCGCAAAGGGTTAAATACTGTTAAGGCCATTTCTAAGATTGTAAATACATGAAAGACTGGAAGCAGAAAATTTTCAAGAATTTCTTTCTTTTCTTTTATGCATATAAAAATAAGTACAAAGTTTAATTTAAAAATATATAACCAAATATTAAATTTAATAATATCACGTTAAATCGTTGTAACACAGACTTAAGTTTATAATTGCACACTTGTAATAAATAATATCGCTTATGATGGCCTGAATGAAATTCCATATAATAAAAATAGCCCAACTACAAATATACTAAAATATGAATACTATAAATCATGCTTATGTGGTATTTTGTCCCAGAGAGAATAGTTTAAATTAAAGTAAACGGTAATGGGTTGATTAAAACTGATTTGTAGGTTTTACTTGAATAAATTAAACTGAGAACGCAGCAATGTCTATATTTGTATAAAACAATCAATTTAAAAATTTCATTGCAGAAGAGTAAACTGTTTTATTAGCGTAGATTGCTGGGGTTTTTAATAATCCGAAAACATATTAAAGAGAGTTATTTTAAATATACCGGGTAATCCAAAAGTCAGGACGAACTTTAAAAATGAAGAATCAAGATACAAAGATACGGTTTTCACCAAACGAATGAGAAAGAAACCGGGTTTTGTGTGGCAATGAAAAAAAAAAAGTTTTTTGGCGACTAGCAGATGGCGCTATAGTGTTTTATTTCACCAAAAGATAATTTACAAATGAAAAAATGTTGACAGCTTACAAGTCAGCTTAATTACAGTTAATTAGTACTACTACAGTAACTGTTCAATGTGCTGTCCATCATTCAGTAGTACAGGTGTGAGACGATTCACCACATCGTTCACAGCATTTAGTAGTATTTCTTGCGTTATGGCAGACACATTTTGGCGGATGGCATCTTTCAGTGCTGCTAGTGATGCTGGTTGGTCGCGGTACACTTTTGACTTCAAGAATCCCCACAGCCAAAAGTCACAGGGTGTCAGATCGTGAGATCTTGGAGGCCATGCGTGATTAAAGTAACGACTGAGAGTGTGATCCTCCCCAAATGTTGAGCGTAGCAGGCGTTGCACAGGCAGAGCAATATGAGATGGTGCTCCATCTTGCATAAAGGTGACTGTTTGGAGTGTCTGTTGCGCTTGCAGTTCAGGAGTAATGTTGTTCTGTAACAGTGCTGCATATCGCTGACCAGTGACAGAAACTGTTTTGTAACCCGTCTGTGTGACTTCCTCGAAAAAATAAATGGACCAATTACGAAATCAGCAGTGAAGCCACACCAGACTGTCACTTTAGGCTGTTGCAAGTATACCTCCACAAATGCATGTGGATTTTCTGTGGTCCACACTCGACAATTGTTGGTGTTAACAGTGCCAGAGAGTATAAAGTGCGCTTCCTCTCTCCAAAGCACAGTGTGAAGCCAGTCATGCTGCTCATCCATCTTATTGAATACCAAATTCGCAAAATCTTGGCGAGAATCGAAGTCAGGAGGTTTCAGTTCTTGGTTTATGTTGCAACTTGTAGGATTACCGTTTCATAGTTATTCGCAGTGCTCTCCAGACAGTTCTGTGCGTCACTCCTGTCTGCCTCGAAACTTCTCGAGCACTGCACTCCCCATGTACAGAAACCACCGACATATATTGAACCGTCTGCTCCACTGTCTTGGCAACAGCAGTGGCTGTTGAGAGACGTCAACTTCTTGGACGTGACGCCAAAGAACCTGCAGATTCACATTTCTTCATCATTTTTTTCAATTCAGAAGACGTTATTGATCCTTTGCTATCTCGCATAACTCTCAAGTAGTGATATGCTCGCAATGCTGCAGTGACACTTTCCGAATTCTTATAATACAGTTTAACTAAGAGGGCTTTTTTAACTATGGACAGTATTTCGATGCATATAAGCTTCGACTACCATTGCCTACTGCAGTTGCTCCTTTTTATATCGTTTGTCGCTTTGCATAATCCTACATCAGAAATCCGACAGCGCCATCTGTTGGTCGCCAACAGAACTATTTTTTTTTCGTTGCCACATAAAACCCGGCTTCTTTTCCATCCGTTTAGTTCAAACCGTATCTTTGTATCTTGATTCGTTTTCGAAATATTTATTTTTAAAGTTCGTCCTGACTTTTGGATCACCCGGTATTTTGATCTTTATGATGTATTTTTGTTTTTCTCTAAATACAAAGCAGGGGGGTAAATGATTTATTAAAAATTTTATCTTCTCTTTTTTGATAAATTTGGGCGTTTAGAAATGTCCTCAACTTAATTTGATTGTTTTCAGATAATATTTGTCTGACTGCCAGTGACATGCAAATTTTTGTGGGTATTCTATCTCACAAAAGTATTGACGGATTTCCCCCCCCCTCCCCCCAAAAAAAAGTATATATATATATATATATATATTTATTTATTTTAATCTGCACATGTAATGGTACAGCTTAGATTTTTGCATATATTACGAAACATGTGGTGCTGCTAAGCTTAAATTTTTTTCATTTACGGGAACGGTGTATTTAAGCTTATGCACTGTATAGCAGCAAAATTTATAAATATGATTACTGTTTAAAAATATCCTAATTAAATTAAAATGCATATCGACCGCGAAGTATTGCGGTTATGTTGCAACGTCCCTGTTTTTAGAAAAGTTATAATTCAGTTTCTAGTGGGTAAACGGGCTCCTTAAATGTTTTTTTAGGCGTAAATTATTAAAAACTATGTTATTTTTATTCCATTTGTGTGCATATTTGCTTTGAAATGAGGCTAATAAACGTTACTTTTGTACGATGAGTTCCGTAGTATCACTGCTTTTGTATAAATCACTTGATAGCACCAAACATAATATGAAATGTTCTTATTTCAAAATTTATGTTGACTATATTTTGGTTCCTACTATCCAATAAGTTAGCTTTCAATATTACACATCATTTTTCACGATTTTTCAACTACGGTTTTCTTGATCTGAATAAAGTGGATGTAATAATGATATATCGAATAGATAAAATGCGTATAAAAAAAAATTTTTTTTTTTTTTTTTTTTTGTCGTTTTGATGCCCTATCATTGAAGAGGTAGCACGTGAAATATCAAATCATGATGAAATGTAAAATAATGAAACAAAAACTTTGTACAATAAACTAGGCCAAAGAACTTACACCTCGGTCCAGGGGTCGAAATTAGAATCAGCAAGTTGGGTGCCAAATGATAACTAACATAGTGTTTTCTTAGTTGTCATTATGTTGTACTTAGGTGCCATTTTAAAACTGTTATTTATACATATAAATGTATGTGTAAACATTGTATATAAACTACAGTTACTTAAAATACTGATATTTTATCTATTTAGTTTTTTTCCATTTTAAAAATTTGCCAGTGCTAATATTTTTACAAGAAAGCTAGGAATTTACGTCTACTAATTTGTTGCTAGTGCCTTTATTTCCATCGCACATTAGAACTGCACATTGAAGCGGGAAAAGAATGCTAGGTGTCAAAGTGACGACTAGGTATAAAATTGGGGTTGTCAAAACGAAATATTTAGTAGCAAAATACAACTAACGACCGCTAATTTCGAGCCCTGCCTCGGTCATAATTAAGAACAGAATTTATTACGAAAATCCTAAAATTATTTGGTTATATCATTATCGCCACGGGGTTTTTCGTCCAATTAATAGTTTAGAATGACATACAATTAAAGTTATGTGATAGACAAAATGCATTAGTTTGAAATGTTAAACAGAAAATTTGCATGTGTAATATCATAACTTCATCTCCCTTTAAATATGTAAAAAGTTATATTTTCAGTTTAAGATTAAACTTTATCAGTTTACATTTAAACTAACATTTTAATTATTAAATTTATAATTTTTTTTACAACCTGAAAAATAAAATAAAAATGTGTTTCTATAAAAATATACAAGTTGAGTATAATTAAATTTAACTTTTAAAGAGCTGTAAAAAAAAAAGGAAAAAAAAAAAAAAAAAAAAAACTAATGACCTGAATTAGCTGAATATAACCGAAGAAAATGTAAAATAGTATGTAACATGTGTATATATATATATATATATATATATATATATATATAACAAGTACACAGTTTTGAAAAAATTTGAACTCTACACATCACAAATGATACATAGTTTCTTGTGGCAATGACACTATTCCAAAGTAACCCATTGCGACAGCTATTGCGTATGGGCAGGTTAAACCAACTATGTTTTTTAATATGTATCACTGTAACAATTTTATTGAAAAAAAGTAAAGAAATGATCTTATAGTCACTAGATAGTTGTGGCATACTAACTGCAAAACCCATAAACTACGACTTTGGAAAAGAGAAAGGAAATCTATTTTTTAATTTTATAGGGCGAGAACCACAGAAAAAGCTACCAAAAAAAAAAAAAGAAAAGAAAAGAAAAGATATCGATTTGTATTCAGGCTAGCAGTTAAAGCAACACTGAAAACTATTTTTAATTGTCTATCAAACAAAAGCTGAGGGAAAAAAAAAATAATGAAATCGGTTTTCAACTATACCAGGCTAAATACTAAGCGAGAAAAGTAATAATGACTTCGCATTTTTAGTTGTCATTTAATCGCATATTTGCTTGAGATTTGTTCAGTTTTCTGTTTAATATGTTCATTACTTGTTCTATAGACTTATTTAATCGCTCAAAAAATGTTAAATGTATTCTTTACCGTTCACTAATATAAGTTTCAACCCAAACATTACACGTTTCATAAAAGATCATTATGTAATTGTGCTGATGCTGAGAATAGGATTATCTGTGCATGTATTGAATTTAGGTATGTTTGGAATAGAAAATGTCATGGATAAAACATGCTTAAGATAATATCGCAATCAAAAATCTCGTACATTATGGTCAGTGGATCTTAGTGGCCACTATGTTTGAAAATTAGGCCTGATAATTCTGTAATTTATGAAATGCATGCTGAACAGCCAATTACAGGATTACCAATATACTGAAAAGAGCAATCTTGCACGGATATTGAGTTATTAGCACACTGACGTTGATAAAATATTTAAATGACAAAGTTGTTCAAAAGAGAATCATATACACCAATTGACCGCGCAAGTAACTCGTCTCTCAGGACCTATCTCCTCGAAAAATAATGAAAATTAGATTAATTAGTACCTTACATTTTCCGAAAGAAAATATATTTTTTTTTATTTTAAGTATAATTTACAAATAATTACAAACGATAATTACAATATTTTTTATTTAACATATATTAACGGATTTTCCGTTACCGATATTTCACAATCGTGAGTAATGATATATTTGTGGATATGCAAATGTGCTTCATCTGTTTACAATATGTTTTATAGTCATTCATTGTCCATTTCCGTGCAATCCATAAATTCTAAGGTAAAGGACATCGTTAAATTACATTGTTCTACATGCTTACTCTTAAGTAGAGATCGATCCTTCATTTAGAGTAGGTCTATCCAACCCAAAACACTTGGTGTGCTGCATTGGAAATCTATTTTATTTAGGTGGGCCGCTCCGTACTTATATCTGTGTGTGTGTATATATATATGCTTGGGAGTGAATGAATTATGTATGTTTTTTCAGGGGAGGGCAGGATAAAGATTTGTACAAAAATATATATTAACTTATTTTCATTCATTAATTAACAATAGAACAGTGAAAAATTTATGACAGTACATTAATAACTACAGTAAAAAAAAAAAATAATAATAATAATGGATCAAATAATATTTCATTAAAACAGTGAGATTCTTTAGCTACCATAATCGTTGAAAGGTACTTTTACTTCGAAAAGTTTGAACGGATTCATTAATTTTTAATCTGTTAACCAATGTTGTCAAATTTCAAATAAAGCAATTTTTGTATTTTGCACATCTGGCTAACCATACCTTTTGAATGATACCATTTTCAACCCTCTACTCCCATAATTAATATGTTGAAAGTTTACCACAAATTGCATCCTTGCCTATTAATATATAGATATTAAAAATAAAATATCATCGTTTGTGTACACCCCCGCTTACCCCAGAAAAAAAAGTCAAATTTGCTATTGGTAAATTGTCGATGCTGCTATTGGTAACAAAGAAATTTATCATTTGCAAATAAATAAAAAGCGTTATTTAAGTATTTTCAGTAAAAAAATGAATATAGGATTATAGTTTAACGTCTGCAATAATCTTTTCTACTTTTAGAAAACTTAATGTAAAAAAAAAAAAGAAAAGAATAAGAAATAAATAAAGAAAAGAAAAGAAAAAGAAATAAATTAAAAACTTAGCCTTCTCATAATGTTTTAGAGAAGAAAAAAATTATTAGAATAATGAAAACATATAAAAAAAAACCTAGAGTTTTTAAAAGATTAAGCAAAAATTTAATTCTGCTCTCAAAGGGGGGTGGGGGAGGTTATTGTTATTTCACATGGGAGAAACGCAATTTCACATATCCTTCATATGTCGAGTAAATAAATAGATATCAGTAAGAGTTTTGCTTTTGAATTTAGCAAACAAAAACATTTAAAAATCGATTTCTAGGATTTTAGAAATTCTGTCTCCAAAAGACGAGGGAGAAAAATTTAATTTCACATAACCCTTCATCTATACATATAAAAGAGTACATCCACCACTGAGTGAACACTGCAGTAGGGGATGCAACGTGGGACTGGATTATGAACTTTCGTTTGAAGGATAGTTCTAGAGACTTGACACCAGTTAGGACGGGATTTTGCAGAATTCCTTCCTTTCCTTACTGGGGATAGGCGGCAGAAACACGTTTGAGAGTACAACTCGGCTCAAAATTACTTCACGGTGAAGAAATTGCACAGCAAAATTAACAATTATAAATAAATAAAAATTGTCGTTATACGAATTTTTTATTTGAAGCGGGAAGGGAGAAAGTCGTACTTATTGGGAGGGAGGGGGGATTACGAGTCTCGATTTTCATGCATATAGAAATTGTGCGTTTTTTTAGAATATATTTCCCAAAACTAATTTTGCTATTCTCGATCTTTTTTTCTTTTTCTTTTGAGGAGGGGGGGGGATTTATGTAGAGCAGATTTGAGAGCCCCCCTTTTGCTTTAAATTTACCCCGGGGCGTTTATGGAAGCTGCATTCACGAATTTTGGTGTATGGATTGCTTATTTGCATGAAGCATCAACTGTGACGTGATTTTGCGGAATCCCAGCATTTCCCCCCAATGGCAGTTTTCAAGCGTAACTCAGTCTCAAATTATCGCATGACGACAATTTTGGTATCTGTGTGTGCTATGTGTATTCAACGCATACTATAAAGGCATTTTGTGAAGTTTCCCCCCCCCTTCCCCCGCCCCCCTTTGAGATCGGTGAAGAAAAAAGGCATTTCCAATTGTAACTCATTTCTAATTTCTCAGAAAGACGATTTTCCAGTGTATGGAAAACTGCTCTAAAAGAAAAAAAAAAAAACGAGATCTGATAACATTATTGCTGATTTTTATGTAAAATGACCTCCTGAATCCGAATATGACTCTCTTTGTGCCCAGTCACCCACCATTTTCTAGATACATCACCCCCTCCCTCAATTTCTTTCCCTGTTCGATAACTTTATGACCATGAATTTGATTTGAAGAATGAAAAATAATTAATTTAACACCGAAAAACAAACAAACAAAAAAATATATATAAAAATATGTTTAATAAATAATATATAAAAATACAAATAGTATATAAAAATAATAATGTATAAAAATAATAATATATAAAAATATGTTTAAAATTAACATTAATAACAGATTGAAAAAATATAAGATATGTAAAACATAATTTCAGTGGCAAATCCCCCTCAAAAATTTTCCCTTGTCGCAAATGTCCATGTTTCAGAATTTTCCAACTCTGTAGTCCCTCAGAAGATATTTAACGGTTAAAATAATCCTCCCCTTTCCTAAAAATCAAATTTATATCAATAAAATCACTAAAAAATGATAAAAATAGGGGGCTGTTCCTAAAAAATTGTGGGTGATAGAGCAAAATTCGTATTCAGGAGGTCATTTTACATAAGAATATGCTGAAATGGTGTGAAGGGCAATTTTCATACCGAGCCTTGTTATGAGATCTTAAAATACTTTATACATGTATTTTGTGAAATTTCCGTCCTTCCTCCTTTGTTGGGGAGGGGTAGCAAAAAACACGTTTCCAAGTGTTTCCACCTCATTTCAAATTATCTCAGGAAAGTAATTTTTCGGTATGTGAGTGGGGTATGTGTACCCAACACTATGCATTGATGTTGCGAAATATTCCCTCCCCCCTCCCCTCTGAGATCGCAGGGGGGGGGGCAAAAAAAAATTCTAGGAATGCGATTTTTTGATGTGTAAGTTTGTTATGCATACCAAAAACAGACTATAAAGTAATTCTTTTTTCAATTTTCTTCTTATAGAGGGGGAACGCAATTTTTGAGCGATTTTTGGTTTCAATTTTCTGATTTTAGGAGATTTTTATATTAATAAGTTATATGTAATTTTGGAAATTCTTTTAAATATAGTGATCAGCGAAATGTGTAACGCCTACTACTATATATATTATTTGAATTATGTGCTAGTTTCTGCAAGGTAAAAATATTTGCTTTTTTATTATCCGTTCAGGCTTAATATGCAAATCGCTATGTGAAAAATCGCAATGATTATGTAAAAATCAAAAATTGAAATACAGGTAAAATAACCTGATTTGCCCTCACATGACTTTCCATACTCTGAATTTGGATATTATAAAGACAAATTACAGAATAAAGTGTAAGATAAAATTACTTCATATAAATATATTTCATAAAGAGTCCAAAACAATTTTAAAAACAAGTTTGTTTGGTGTATGTTTCTGAATGTGGAGTGGTATTGCCCACTTCACTCTCCGTTTGAACAAGGTAATTACTCTATTAAAAAACATATAATAATAAATAAATATGACTATTTTTAAATTTATATATATATATTCAAATTACTGAGAAAACTTTCGTTTACAGAATTCAGTGAAACTTACCAATATGAGGCAAAGTCTTTCAAAGACATCTTCAGTTGATGATTAATATTCCAAACTCGATAAAAATTCCAAAATTAATATCGCAGACGTGCTTTAAAAAAAGAAATAGATTTGACTCAGGCTTAAATTTTTTTGACGTGGAATCCCGTTCTCGATCATGCAGACTCCTAAATGTATTGGTCTATTGTAATGTCATTAATCATGTCTAAGCATAGTTGCTAATTTAGCGCCTATTGACCACCGGAAAATTTTGATAGAAATATATATATTAATTAATTAGCGAGCTGTAATGGTTTTCACTGATTAAGTAAAATAAAAAAAATTATTAAAATTTTCCAATAGCCAAAAGTTGCTAAGTTGTCAACTATGTGTGTAAGTTCGAGTAAAATCGGTTTGGTAAAAGTGCATTAAAAACGAATATCAAGATTTGTCATAAGCAAACAGATACTTGTCCCTGCCTCTGATGAGAAAGATTCCTGCGAATGCCTGAGAATTGTTGAAAATTGTATTGTTGTGGACAACAGACAAGGAGTTATACTTTAAACGAAATCGATTCCATAGACTTGGGTTAAAATTTGTAAGATTTTACTCAGACAGAACAAACAAATGAAATAGAAGAGTGCAATAAATATATTACTGAGCAATAGGATTTTTATAAGCAGATCAGCAATCACTAGTATACAAATATTTTCATTATAAACTCCCGTATATGAAAATTGTTTTTTACCACCATGTACCAGCGGAATACAAAAGTACCACCTCAGAAAATCGCCATTAATTACAGTGATGAGGTGGTATGAATAATTTATACTGCCTATAGCTTTAAAAAGTACTCTTAACTAACTGAAAAAATATGTTTATTTATTTATTTATTTAATTTTTTTTTAATAATGCGGTAGATAAAGGATTAAAATGTACACTATCTACCAATAAGTGTTTAGACACTTTCGAATTTAGACGTTTTGTCCAATATCTAGAAAAAATTTGAAGAAATTATCTTGAAACTTTGGAAGTACAAAGAATATGTTATACATCATATATTTCAGAAAAGACTCATATACTATGCATGCTTAAAACATTAAGTGGATTTCTGTAATTTAATTTATTTCTCTATTGACTTAATGAAAAAACGTGAGTGTGTGGATGACCCCTGAAAGAAAATACTCTTCGGTCAATAACTAAAAAAATACTTACTTTTTTTTGCGGACAATATTCTGAATTTCTAGGATATTTCACAATGTTTCTGGTATGAGGTGAGCAAAACATTTGGCTATCAAATTATGCAAAGTTTTTTTTTTTTTTTTTTTTTTTTTTTTATCATTCGCACATGCGCTGCGTAAACTATTTTCATAAAAAGGCTTACATTTCATGAGATATTTAAAATATATGTATTCTGATTGCAGTATATTGTTTCAAAAGTCTTTTTCTAGTTTATCTAAAAGTGGGAATAATTTTTATTTAAAACTCTGCATATTATAAATAAAAAACTTGCTGATTTCATTTTTTAAGTTTTAAAATATATGCTTATATCATCATGTTAAAAAATAATTTAACGTGTTATCGTTACACAAATGCATCTGCAAATTGTATACTAGGTTTATAGTAACATATCCCACAGTTACAGATCATTTCGTTCACTTAATGATACAAGGTGATCACAAACTTTATTGACTTTGCTCAATTTGTTACTGGCGCCATAATTATTGTTTTAACCCAATGTTCACCGATAAACATGAGGGAGATCTTGTTCTTTACATGGCCAGTGTTTAAAAACATTTCATTTAGAGATAAAATTTTAAACTGGAGAAAACTCATCATTTGTAAATCTTGCTAAACCATTGAGGTGGAGTGTAAAATACCACGTTTGGTCTTCTTGCTGCCATTAGTTCTTGAGATATGCTAATAACAGACACTCAGGACTCATAGACAGGTACACAAACAGACACAGAGATCAATCACTAAAAAGATGTTGTTTAGATTCAAGTTACCTCAAAACGTGTAAATATAAGAAAAACTCAATTTCAAAACTTTGATCTTAAAACAATACATTCTCTACCATATATATGGATAAAAGAAAGTAAAAATAAGCTGAATTTTGGTATTATGTATGTATATTTAATTATTCTTTTAAGTAATTATATTTAATGTGCTATTCTTGACAACATATTAAAAAATATAAAAAGAAAATTATGATGCATTTTTTTTTTTTTTTTTTTTTTTTTTTGTATTTTAAAAACTTTTCTGAAAGCACTTTTATTTATTATTTTACAATTAAATATACAAAACTTTTCCGAACTTTATGTACATTTATGATTTTTAAAATACAGATCTTCTCAATTATTCATGTTACTGTATTGACAGATAAAATATACTGAAAAGTTTGAAAAGTGTCGCTTTGTCATCTATCTTTATTATATGTAAGTTTTAGAGGCATGTCATTTGAATAAAACCTCATAGATCACAAAAGTTTTAATGTTATATACAAAGTGTTGATAAAACACTCAAGATAACTTATTGATAAAATAGCATTTTGACCACTTATTCTTGTGCTGAAGTTTTATCTTTGAAATTATTTCTATTTGTTTAGTTCAACTAAAGGAATCACAAAAATCAATAATTTATCATTCGCGAAAATATTTTTAGATCGACTTTATATATGTTTTACTTTTATAATTTTGTTGTCTTTATCTTTGGTATGATTCATTTTTAATTTATGGTATACGAATTATATATAGGTTTTGAAATTATAATTCATATTTTTTAATATCCCAGGTAGCACAGTATGGTATTTTCAACGTTGAACAAACGGCAATGCATTCCGTTGAATTATAGTTTTTCCGTAACGTTAATAATCTGAAAATATGTCTCGTTGATTTCCTCATCTTTCAACGGTTGTTTTAATACATTTTACAACGTAAAAAAAACCGTTGTAAAAGGGTTGTACGAAAACGCAATACTGTCGTTTTTTTTATAACCTAAAAAAAAAGTTGTAAAATGGTTGTTCAGAATCGCAATACTGTCGTGCTTTTTATATCAGTTTTAAACTGCTTTTCTTATGTCTTATAAACGTTGAAATCCAAGAAAAATAGCTATCTCCATATATCCATTGAATTTTTGTTTCTAAAATATTGCTAACAATTTTAAAAAGAAAAAATTAATAAAAAAAAAATGGAACATTCTTTTTTACTTAATTTTTAGACTTTTTTTTTACTAATTTTATTATTTTTTTAATACTCAATATACGAAAATATTAGATTCGTAAAAATTTTCAACTTCCGTTTTTCGAGGAAAGCTAAATTTCATAGTACATACAACTGCACAAAATATAATATGTGAGACAACCAATATAAAAACGAATGCTGAATTAGTTAAGAGTGTGTATCAGCAGACAGGTGATGCTCTCATTACTCACTTTCAGAGATTTTTACATGACATCTCAACATCAGTTAATTAAAATTGCTGCAAATTCTGTATATAAAACCTTTATTCTGAGAAGCTGTATAAAACTTTAGTGCATGTTAAATAACATTATATATAGATTATTTTTTCAGTAAATATGAAAAAAGTAAAATTTTACAAAAGTACAGTTTTAAAAAAGAGTATTAAATATTTAAAGTTAGATCGACCCCTGAAAATTTAAGACAAGAATTCAAACATAAAATTAAAGAAGGGAAAAAGAAACACTCACTTTATTACTTGAAAAATCTTGTTTAAATAAATACAGCATCCACAATTAGACGAGAACTCTGTAATTTTTAATATTATGCTAGCAGGTAAACACACCCAAAACCAAAGAATATTATAACTTTGAGCTTTTAAGGGAATTTACTAGCTAGCAAGTTGTTTGGAAATTACGTAAAATGTCAGAAAACTTTCGTACCATTTTAACAGGAAAGCGATATTCATCTTCTTTCACATCACATTCACTTTCAAAATGGCACGCGTCGTATCGTAAGACGCTTTTAAGGTTTGCCACAATATACTTGGCGATTTCGCATGTAGAACGGGAGGGAGAAAGCGTACATTAGAACACCTTCGTTAGCTACGGTTTCCGAAAGCCAAAGAACATTCTACTATACTTGTTAATATAATTTGCCGAAAGCGTCCCTTCTTATCATGTTAGAAGTTCTTTCGCAGCACACCATATCGTCTAAAACTCTAAAGAAAATTATATTATAACACGCACATCCCGCCAATTGACAATCGTGTATCGATATCAAGTTGAAGAGATTCAACGTCATTTGACAGAAATAATGACTTATAAAAAGCACCTATTAATTCGTTGAAAAAACATATTTTTTATTAGAATCAAAAAGGAAAACAAAAACAAATAAAATACCTATTTTAAAACGTCGAAAAAAATAACAGAAAAAGTACAACCATAAAATAACGTTTGTTATAGGTTTTCTTTATTACTGTGTAAATATTCGAAATTGTTCAGTGAGAATATTGCGAAATAAAAACTATTTTTCAACGGACATAAAATAACGTAACCAATTTTACTCTGTTCAGACTTATTTGCAACGCTATAACAACGTTATGTGTTACCTGGGATTTCAATTAATCTGTAATCACCTATATGTAATTAATTTCTACTTAATCATATATGTAATCACGCTGTTTTTAATTATTTTAATGCGTATTGAAAGGAATATTTCAGAAAGAATATTTGATGCGATTAAGCAGCATAAAGTGATCTACATTTGGGTCCATTATATATTTTACTACTCACAAGAAAACATTCAAAAGGTGTCGTCTTCAAAAAATATTGAAAAAAATATATGTGATTCCACTCTTCATAAAACACCAGAAAGTGAAAAAATTATCGGCTGAAATTAATTACAGCGACCACAAAAAAATATCAAAATTAAGCATTTTTGTCGATTTAGCGCTGTTAGGCGATAAGCTCGCTGGCACCGGATTGCCGTGTACGAAGAGAACCGTGTTTTGCTTCTCTGCCAAGTACTCAAAATCAATCGCCTAACAGTGTGAAATCGTCAAATAGGCTTAATTTTGATAATTTTTTATGGTCGCTTTAATTAATTTCAGCCGATCATTTTTTCACTTTCTGGTGTTTTATGAAGAGTAGAATATCATATATTTTTTTCAATATTTTTTGAAGACGACACCTTTTGAATGTTTCCTTGTCAGAGAAACTGACAGAAAATACCCACAGCCAGCACCACATTCCTAAGCTAAATGGTAATGGGAAAAACTGTTGATAAAAAATTTGGGTGACGGAAGTCCACCATATATTGTTCTTTTTTCCTGTTTCTGTTAAGAAAAGTAAAACTATGATCAAGTTTTAAGTAGATTGTATAAATATCTTGTACACTCTTGAAGTTCACTTGTAAGTGTTGGTAATATGATGGCAAGGTTTAGTAGTACATGGTAGTTCCGTACAAGCCGAAGGTGGTAACGTTTTCGTATGGATCAAGCTGTTATAAATGTTACAGGTGTGTTTTCAAAAAAATCTAGTGGAAGTTTTTTTACAACATTTGTCTCGTTTTAATTGAGGATTGCTGCACTATGAGTTGTATCTATACAGAAAAAAAAACTTTACGATCACCTTTATGTAAAACTGCACGGTGCTTAGTTACTTCCAGAACGAGAGCAAGGTATATTTTAACATTGTTACACTGCATTCAACGTAAAAAAATAACATAAATTAATAAGATACTTAAAAAGCATAATTACAGTAAAACATGGTGGTACTAGATTTAATAATTAATCTACAGGGCTACGCAAAGATGTTCCGACATTCTATGGAATCATCCTATTAACTGTGAATTTGGAACAAATATTTGTGTGTTACATGGAATTAGCATTGTGGTTTCTGGTGTATATAATGTTTATAAATCTTATACAGGGATACACAAAGGAGACTGATGTATATAAGTTTATAGATCACGTTTCATTTAAGTGCATTTTAATACCGTTTCTTTGCATGCAACTTAATAAAATTAGCATTATTTGGATGCTTAAGTGTATGCCTTCAATAAGAAATTATAAGTACAGAATGTATAATAAGTCTACAGGTTTATATTAGTATGTTTTGGCTATCACAAAACTTTTCTCTATGTTTTCCCATACACATTATTTATTAAAATTATTATTTATAAAATTATTTTTCATGGTGAGTGCAAACAACTATCATTTGGTAGATATGTACCACAAAATGTCGAAGGAAAGAAAATTTTGTGCCCCAAATTTTTATTTTAAACTTATCAAAACTTTTTAAAAAGTCCTTAATGTATCCAAATTAAGTGCGTTTTAAAATAAATTCCAACAAAGATGACTTTTCTATGATTTATGTACAGAAGTCTGTGCGTCTTTCTTCTATCTAATTTCAATATATTATTAGAGAATACCTTGAAGATGATATAATAATACATACTATTTATGTTTAGCATGGTATTTTTCTGGTACAAACATTGTCTGGTATAAAATGGTATACATTACGTAATTGGTTTGTGTACGGGAAGTCCCAAAAGATTTTTATTACATCATGGTCTACAGGAGCATTTACTTCAAAAAAGCCTTTTCCAATATCTTTATTCTTCACGCAGCATAATGATATTAACACTATTTATTCATATCCACAAAACAATGTTTCATATAGAATATGGTGTGACTGATTTGCTTAACAGGATCACACAAAGATGATTAGATACATTAAAGGATATAAAAAGAAATTAATACTCTCTTGAAAAAGCTTTGATTTTATTAAAAATCCATACACGAAAATGACAAATGTTTGAAACTCAAAAATTCAAACAGAATATCGATCGAAAAATTCCATGATTCAAAATCTTAATTATAAAAGCGAAATGGGGTCTGTCTGTCAGCTGTCTACAGAATAATCTACCGAACTTACAGATATGACATTTGGCACATAGATAGTCTCTAACGTTTCCGTGTGCACTTCGAAGCCGGAATTTAAAGTTTTTAATTAAGAAAAAAGTTAATAATTAAAACGTATTCACGTGTTTAACTCTATTAAATTTCCCGACATTTTTCTTTGCGTTGTAATTTCAGCCTGTTGCCAATAAAATAAAACGCATACAACTTTTTATTTAATTTATTTTCAAATTTTTCGAACATAAAAAGAAACATTTCTCTACACGTGTAACATAAAAAAAAAAAAAAAAAAAAAAATTAATAAAATTAATTAATTAATTAAATTAAACCTGTATCATCAAAAATTTCTGATAAAACTGATGTCATATCACTTTTAATTTTTTTTATTTATTAGGGGCCCTTCCCCCTGCTCGCTCCGCTAACCAACCACCAAAGGAAGCTTCGCCTTCCCCAAATTCGCTTTACTTATTAATCTTGACGGGGCTCTGTACGCTTATTTGCTCCTTTGCTTTTCAATGAATAGGAATATTAATAGTGCATAATGCAAGACAAAAACAGAAAAATGTTATAGAGCCATCCCCGTATTCAATGTTAAATTCAAATACGTAATATTTAATACCCCATTTTTAATATTTATTTATATTTTATAAATATGCTAAAAATCAGTAATTTTTTCAGAACAGAAATTCGTAATATCTAGAACATTTAGCGTTACAGTTTTATTATATGACCCCTTTTAATTTTTTGTTACTGTTTGGCAATGAATCTTTTTGGTATAACTGCATGTTAAAGAAAAAAATATATATATATAGTACTCATTTTGGCGATATCTGTCATCCTTGGCAATTTTTGTATTTGGCGATCAGAAACATAATACGAAAATATACATGCCAGTTGTATATTTTGGCAATATACTTTATACGAAATATTGATTCGTATTATTCTTTGCTCTCTTAATATACATTAATAAAATAACCATGATTTTTGAAAGGAATTATATATGTTCGGCACATAACTTAGCATTTTTTTAATCGCCAAAGACGATAGATATTAAATCTGTTCCTCTATTTTTTCTAATGCCTATATTTTTAGGTTGATTTCTTTAGAAATCGACCTATTGCAATCACTTCGTTTATCTATGTGTATATATATATAAATTACGTGTCACGATGTTTGTCCGGGGTAAACTCTTAAACTAAGGAACCGATTTTAATGAAATTTTGCACACTGTGTGCAGTTTGGTCCAACTTGAGAGATAGGATAGTTTTTATCTCAATTTATTGTCACAATATTGTTTTATTGCAATTATTTGTCAATTATAGACCTTTATTAAAGTTCCTCCAAAATATCTGTGAGTTCCATTAATTTAACTGTTGCCAAAAAAAAAAAAAAAAAAAAAAATACGAGTTCATTTTCTTTCGACATAAAAATAAATACATTTAATCAAACGTGAACGTTAAAAAATTATAAAAAGTTAAATTATGCATCTCACGAAAATTGACGTCATAATCAATTTAAAGATTTTATACACATTGATAAAGTGCTAATGTAGTTCTATCATAGATATAGTAATATATATAGATCTTTCATCCCCATGTTATCGTACAAAGATTTTTGATGCCGAAAAAAAAAAAAAATAAATAAAAGCTTTGGAAACAGCCATTAAGTGGTATTGAAAAAAAATAAAAAAGAAAAAGAAAAGAAAAGAAAGAAAGAAATATGAATTTGAAACTGTATCTGGAGTCTTCCTTTCCCCTTTAGCAAATAAATTATTCATAAATTTTATTTGCTAAAATATTAGTATGTATTCCCGTGTGTATTCACTCGGGGAAAGACGGCCATATTTTGGTAAAAACGTCGTCTTTTCCCAAATGAAAAGGAATAACTTTTTTCTCCCCAGTGATCACTCTATTCTATATATGCTATACTATATCTATGAGTTCTATACGCAAGCGAAGTGTGACTCACTGACCGTCTGTGCAGCCAAGAAAAAGATTTCCTATGTTAATTGCCCACTGGATTTTTTGTAAGAAATTATTAAAAATCGAGGAAATTTATTTCCCGATTTTAATCCTTATATTTGGGTATAGATATGTATTAGTTATCGCGGGTGTTAGATTGAATTATTTTGCTGTCAAATTGACAAAATTTTAATTTTAAATTTCAAAACTCTGTCGCCCATGGCTCTTTTTATTATTATTATTATTATTTGGCGATCAAAAGCGTAACACGAAAATATACATGCCAGATGTATACATTGTACGAAATGTAATATGTATTATTCATTGTACGTATGTATGACATGTAATATGTATTGTACGAAATATTGTTTCATATTATTCATTACTCTTTTAATATAAGTTGTTAAAATAACCATGACTTTTGAAAGGAATTAAATATTTTCGCCAGATAATTTGGCGATATTCTTTTTTTTTCGCCAAGGATGACAGAAATGAAATCTATTCCGCTGCAAAATATTAGTATCTTACATCAGATATTTTATTTAGACATTTGAAAACAAATTTGACTTCAAACTATGATAGAATATTTATCATTTTCCTTTTAATTAGTATATTATTCGTATAATAAAATTTAAAAGCATGGTATATAAAAAGTTTTTTTTTTTTTTTTTTTTAATCTTATAATTATTCTTATCTTAATCCTCAATGTTTCCCATCTTTATTAACTTGAATTTCCTATTAAAATTTTAACATACTCAAAAACTTCTCATCACTTCGTTAAAATACACTAAACTTTTCCAAAATCTTTTTCTATTTAAAATGATACATGTATTTACTTTAAATGTCCAATATTTCATAAGATTTCCAATTTTAAAGTTTTAAAATATTTATCAAGTTTACTTATTTTTCTGGTTTAGCCTTATTGTTTTCCTTTTTATAACTACAGCTGTTGCCCTCTTTAAAATATTTAAAATGATGGGCTCATTTTATAGTAAAATTATCCATTATAGCATATATTATATTTTACTCCACCATAAAAATTGATTTTAAAATCGTCTGTTTCTTTTATACTTTTATTTTAATAGAATTTTAATAGAATTTAATTTATATATTAGTCATTTTAGCAATTTTATCCAAAGTAGCATTAGAAATAATATATATCACTTCTCCATTAAAATTTATAGGACCCTACAATAAAATTAGTTTGTGCTTAATATCAACACTACGAAAATTTTTATCAATCGCTTCCAAATTTTGACCTAAGTTTCAAATCTCAACCCTGTGGGTTTGTACATCGGCTACAACGTTTTCGTCTTTGTTCGTAAATAATAATTTGATTGTACTAAATAGCTTACAGCCGTATAATTCAACGTATAACTTAGTCACAGCAACGCGTGGCCGGGTCTGCTAGTATATATATATATAATGAAAATTTTGTCATCACGATAACTCCCGAAATAATACTCGAAATCGAACCAAATTTGGACAGTGAACTAATCTTATAAATATCTTGAATGAGTTCGTTAACCAAGTTGCTCCGACGTTTTATTTATAAGTGGCAGCCACTTGAAAATTTCAAACCGACATTGTAAAAAGCATATTTAAAGCAAGATTTCCTTGAATTTTGATGTAAATGCGCGCGCAGCGGACCCGGTGTAAGTTTTTACCCAATCAGAAATGATTTTTTTTTTTTTTTTTTTTTTTTGGGGGGGGGGGGGGGCACGAAGGGTCAGGGAAGGAATACGCGCGCGCAGCGCGTGTATCCTTTAAGCACGGGACTGCGCTGCCGAAGACAGCGGGGACCCGGGACGACATTTTACCCGATCAGAAATGATTTTTTTTTTTTTTAATTTATTTTCTTAAGACTAAAAGTTACTGTTAGTGATTCATTAATTATAGTGATTCATTTGAAAATACTGACCCGCTAGCGGGCGAAGCTCGTTAGTTGTTTATATTATTATTCGTAAACATATTTAAAATAAATTGCCAGAAATGTATGAAACCATAAAGTAGTAGTTATGCACATGTTTTTCCAATTTTTCAAAAAACTCTCTGTAAAGGATCAAGATTGTAATAGCACGTCTACGGACCATCTCTAGGAATGTATCCCAGACTGTCGCCATTGCATAGCTGTAGTGCGAATTAAAACTTAAAACCTACTCAACCTCAAATATCTTAAATATTTTAATTTTGATTTATTTATTTGAGTATTAATATCAATCTACTCTTCTAATAATCAAATGTTCAATCAAATATTAAAATTCATATTGGTCGCCAATTGCCCATTGCACAGCACTAGTGCGATGTAAAACGTAGCCAACCCACCTATAAATCAGATTAGTTATTAAATCGTCTGCAAATTTATATAAATGCACATGCCGAGAGCTTCAGACATTAGTTTATTCCAGATTATATATAAGCTGGAATAATGTAAAATTAACTCTGAAATTAAAATTGCATTATTTTAATGAAATGCAATTTTGAAAAGGTACATAAAATAATTAAAAATATTGGATCTAACATAAAACATAACGTCACTTTTTCTAAATAGAAATTTCTAGTTTTCAGAAAATATCTTGAGTGTTGAGTGGGTTTTAACGTCGCACTATAGCTACGCAGTGGGAAATTAAATACGACCTTATATTCACACTTAGGTATGTTCTGTAGACATATCTTAATTTTGATCCTCCGCGGAGGGGATGGCTTCCTTGCTTCAGTAACCCCTAGAGCGATAGAAAATACTACCCTCCTATACTTAAGTTCTTTGGCATCATTGAAGGAAGGTTAATGTGATTTGGCGATGACTTTTTTCGTATTTGGCATTCAAAACGTAAAGTTTAATAATTTTTTTGTGGATTTCCTGTTGCTATTCAGCAGCTAATTTTTTTACCAGTGAATTGAGTGCAACGGAAACTATATTTTGTAATTTTTTGAAGGAAATCGGTAATTAACACTTGAAAGAGTTCCCTTGTAAGAGAGAAAAGTAATAATGACTTCGCATTTTAGTTGTCATTTAATCGCATATTTGCTGGAGGTTTGTTCAGTATTCTGTTTAATATGTTCATTACTTGTTCTATAGACTTATTTAATCGCTCAAAAATGTTAAATGTGTCCCTTACCGTTCGCTAATATAAGTTTCAAGCCAAACATTACACGTTTCATAAAAGATCATAAAGCAATTGTGCTGATGCTGTGAATAGGATGCGCTGTACATGTCTTGAATTAAGTAAGTTTGGAATAGAAAATGTCATGGATAAAACATGCTTAAGATAATATCGCAATCAAAAATCTCGCACATTATGGTCAGTGGATTTTAGTGGCCACTATGTTTGAAAATTAGGCCTAATAATTCTGTAATTTATGAAATGCATGCTGAACAGTCATTTACAGGATTACCAATTTACGGAAAAGAGCAATCTTGCACGGATATTGAGTTATTAGCACACTGACGCTGATAAAATATTTAAATGACAAAGTTATTCAAAAGAGAATCATATACACCAATTGACCGCACAAGTAACTCGTCTCTCAGTACCTGTCTACTCGAAAAATAATGAAAGTTAGATTAATTAGTACCTTACATTTTCCGAAAGAAGAGATTTTTTTTTTTTTAAGTATAATTTACAAATAATTATAAACGATAATTACAAAATTTTTAATTTAACATATTTTCATGGATTTTCAGTTACCGCTATTTTACAATCGTGAGTAATGATATACCTGTGGATATGCAAATGTGCTTCATCTGTTTACAATATGTTTTATAGCCATTCATTGTCCATTTCCGTGCAATCCATAAATTCTAAGGTAAAGAGCATCGTTAAATTACATTGTTCTACATGCTTACTCTTAAGATCGATCCTTCATTCGTGATCGATCCTTAATTTAGAGTAGGCCTGTTCAACCCAAAACACTTGGTGTGCTGCATTGCAACACTATTTTATTCAGGTGGGCCGCTCCGTACGTATATCTGTGTATGTGTATATATGCTTGTGAGTGCATGAATTATGTGTTTTTTTTTTTTTTTTTTTTTTTTTTTTTTTTTTTTTCAGAGGAGGACAGGATAAAGATTCGCAACAAAATACATTAACTTAACTTATTTTCATTCATTAATTTACAATAGAAAAATGAAAAAATTATGACAGTACATTAATAACTATTGTAAAAGGAAAATACATAATGGATAAAATAATATTTAATTAAATCAGTGAGTGTCTTTAGCTACTATAATCATTGAAAGGCACACTTACTTCGTAAAGTTTGAGCGGATTTATTAATTTTTAATCTGTTAACCAATGTTGTCAAACATTAAATAAAACAATTTTTGTATTATGCACATCTGGCTAACCGTAGCTTTCGAATGATACCATTTTTAACCCTCTACTCTCGTAATTAATGGGTTAAAAGTGTACCAGAAACTGTATGCTTGCCTATTAATATATAGATAATAAAAATAAAATATCATCGTTTGTGTATTTCCCCCAGAAAAAAAAAAGTCAAAGTTGCTATTGGTAAATTGTCCATGCTGCTATTGGTAACAAAGAAATTTATCATTTGCAAATAAATAAAAAGCGTTATCTTAGGTATTTTCAATGAAAACATGAATATATGATTATAATTTATCGTCTGCAATAATCTTTTCTTCTTTTAGAAAACTTAATGTAAAAGAAAGAAAGAAAGAAGAGAAAAGAAAAGAAAAGAAAAACAAAGAAATTAAAAACAAATTAAAAACTTAGCCTCATCAAGATGTTTTAGAGAAAAA
Organism: Salticus scenicus; assembly: GCA_963930645.1. Classification (NCBI taxonomy): domain Eukaryota; kingdom Metazoa; phylum Arthropoda; class Arachnida; order Araneae; family Salticidae; genus Salticus; species Salticus scenicus. The sequence goes on from OZ005650.1 coordinate 234,034,634, forward strand.
AAAAATATTAGAATAGTGAAAACATTTAAAAATATTAAAACCCAAATAAACTACTACGTCAGAAACGCCAAAAGAAAAATATTTGCGATGCATACAGCTGTTTCGGTAGCCTTAAGCGTACCGTCTTCAGTGCATTCTTTTTGCACTGAAGACGTAGTAGTTTATTCGGGTTTTAATATTAGAACGCCAAGTCTCCTGTTAACATTTAAAAATAACCGAGAGTTTTAAAATATTAAGCAAAAATTTAATTCTGCTCTGAAAGGAGGGGGGGGGGGTGGAATTATTGAGATTTCACAGGGGTGAAACGCAATTTCACATATCCATCATATGTCGAGTAAATAAATAGATATCAGTAAGAGTTTTGCTTTTGAATTTATCAAACAAAAGCATTTAAAAACCGATTTCTAGGGTTTTAGAAATTCTGTTCCCAAAAGACGGAGGGAGATAAACCTAATTTCACATAACCCTTCATTTGTACATATAAGAGTACATCCAACACTGAGTGAACACTGCAGTGGGGGTGCAGCGTGGGACTGGATCATGAATTTAGGTTTGAAGGCTATTTCTAGAGAATTGACAACCGCTAAGACGGGATTTTGAAAAAATTCTCCTTTCCTTACTGGGGGAAGGCGGCAGAAACACGTTTGAGTGTACATCTCGGCTCAAAATTTTTTCACGGTAAAGAAATTGCACATCAGGAGACTAGACTCAAAAAAATAAAAAATAAAAATAAATAAATAAATAAATAAATGAATAAATAAATTAAAATTAAAATTAAAATTAAATAAATAAATAAATAAAAACTGTCGTTATACGAATTTTTGGTTTGAAGCGGGGAAGGGAGGGAGGGGAGATTACAACGTCTCCATTTTCATGGCATATAGAAATTGTACGTTTTTTTAGAATATATTTCCAAAAAACAATTTTGCGATTTTCGATCCCTTTTTTTTTTCTTTTGAGGAGGGAGGGATTTATGTAGAACACATTTGAGAGCCCCCTTTTTGCATTAAATTTACCCCGGGGCGTCTATGGAAGCTGCATTCACGAATTTTGGTGTATGGATTGCTTATTTGCATGAAACATCAACTGTGACGTGGTTTTGCGAAATTCCCTCCATTTCCCCCTTTGGCAGTTTTCAAGCGTAATTCAATGTCAAATTATCTCAGGACGACATTTTTCGTATCTGTGTGTGCTATGTGTATTCAACACATACTATAAAGGCATTTTGGGAAGTGTCACCCCCTTTCCTCCCCTTTGGGATCGGGGAAGGAAAAATGCATTTCCAATCGTAACTCATTTCTAATTTATCTCGGAAAGACGATTTTCCAGTGTATAGATTAATTATACTGCTCTAAAAAAAAAAAAAATCGAGATCTGATACCATTCTTGCTGATTCTTATGTAAAAGGACCTCCTGAATCCGAATATGGCTCCCATTTTGCCCAGTCACCCACCATTTTCTAGATACAAAACAAAAAAACAAAATATAAAGTTTAAAAAATAACATTAATAACAGATTAAAAAAAATATAAAATATGTAATGCATAATTTCAGTGCCAAATCCCCTCAAAAATTTTCCCTTGTCGCAAATGTCCATGTTTCAGAATTTTCCAACTCTGTAGTCCCTCGGAAGATATTTAACGGTTAAAATATCCTCCCCTTTCCTAAAAATAAAATTTATATCAATAAAATCACCAAAAAATTAAAAAAATTAGGGGGTCGTTCCTAAAAAACGGTGGGTGATAGGGTAAAATGTGCGTTATATTCGGATTCAGTAGGTCATTCTACATAAGAATATGCTGAAATGGTGTCAAAGGCAATTTTCATGCCGAGCAGTGTTATGAGTGCTCAAAATACTTCATACATGTATTTTGTGAAATTTTCCTCCTTTCTTCTTTGGTGGGGAGAGGTAGCAAAAAACACGTTTCCAAGTGTTTTCCACCCAATTTCAAATTATCTCAGGAAAGTAATTTTTCGTTATGTGAGTGGGGTATGTGTACCCAACACGATAAACCAATGTTGCGAAATATTCCCCTTCCCACTCTCTGAGATCGCGGGGGGCAAAAAAAAAAAATATATATATATATTCCATGAATGCGATTTTTTGAAGTGTAGGTTTGTTATGTATAACAAAAACAGACTAAATTAATTATTTTTTTAATTTTCTTCTTTTAGATGGGGGGGGGCGAATTTTTGAACGATTTTTGGTTTCAATTTTCTGATTGTCTGAGATTTTTATATTAAGTTACACATAATTTTGAAAATTCTTTTAAATATAGTGATCAGAGAAATGAGTAACGCCTACTACTATATATATTTAAATTATGTACAAGTTTCTGCAAGGTAAAAGTATTTGCTCTTTTAATGATCCGTTCAGGCTTAATATATAAATCCCTATGTGAAAAATCGCAATGATTATATAAAAATTTAAAATTTAAAGACCTTTAAAGTAACCTGATTTTACCTCACACGACTTTACATACTCTGCATTTGGATATTATAAAGACAAGTTACAGAATAAAGTGTAAGATGAAATTACTTTATATAAATATATTTTATAAAGAGTCCAAAATAGTTTTAAAAACAATTTTGTTTGGCGTATGTTTCTGAATGCGGTATTGCCCCTTTCACTCTCCGTTTGAACAAGGTAATTACTATATTAAGAAAAACATAATAATAATAAATAAATATGACTATTAAAAAAAATCTATTCAAATTATTGAGAAAACTTTCGTTTACAGAATTCAATGAAACTTACCAATATGAGGCAAAGTCTTTCAAAGACATCTTCAGCTGATGATTAATATACCAAACTCGATAAAAATTCCAAAATTAATTTCGCAGAAGTGCTTTTAAAAAATTATTAGATTTGACACAGTCTTAAATTTTTTTGACGGGGAAACCCTTTCTTGATCATGGAGATTCCTAAATGTATTGGTCTATTGTAATGTCATTAATCATGTCTAAGCATAGTTGCTAACTTAGTTCCTATTGACCACCAGAAAATTTTGATAGAAATTTTTATTTTATTTAACCAGCAAGCTGTAATGGTTTTCACTGATTAAGTAAAATAAAAAAAAATTATTAAAATTTTCCAGTAACCAAAATTTGCTAAGTTGTGAACTAGTATGTGTGTAAGTTCGAGTAAAATCGGTTTGGTAAAAGTGCATTAAAAACGAATATCAAGATTTGTCATAAGCAAACAGATACTTGTCCCTGGAGCCTGCCTTTGATGAGAAAGATTCCTGCGAATACCTGCGAATTGTTGAAAATTGTATTGTTGTCGACTACAGACAAGGGGGAAACTTTAAACGAAATCGATTCCATGGACTTAGGTTAAAATTTGTAAGATTTTACTCAGACAAAATAGACAAATGAAATAAAAGGTTGTAATAAGTATATTACTGAGCAGTAGGATTTTCATAAGCAGATCAGCAATCACTAGTATGCAAATATTTTCATTGTATATTCACGTATATGAAAACAAAATAAAATAAAAATAAATAAATCCCAACTAAAAGAAAAAAAAAAAAAAAAACTGCAGAAAAATCTGCAGATAATCTGAAGGTATTCAGAACAAAAATCAGAAAATCTGCAGAATAATTGCAGTTTAAAAGCAAAAAAATTGCAGCTTGGAAGCAAGTAATTTTTTTTCCGCTTAAACTTCTTATTGTTCCCAATAACTTCAAATTATCTGCAGATTTGAACAGTTTCTTTTCTTTTTTAAAGTTTTTCTGAAGTTTTTTAGCTGGGATAAATCACTGGGTAGCGCTATTTCGTTGTAGATGAATCTCAAAGCTCCAGAAATTCGTTAACTGAACAATCACTATTACACATGCTTCGTGTACATGTAAATCAAAGCAAAAAATCTTTAAGAATAATGTTCCTTCACTGTAAATACAACAGAAAACGCATGAAATTAATCGTTTATCTTCCAACAATACTTTAGAGTACCATTATTTTAAAAAGCGTGCAAAATCGAATATATGAAAAAAAAAAAAAAATTGACAGAGACACTTACAAGAACTGAACGTATATACCTAACATTAATCTGACTAAAAGACACTAGACGATTCATGTAGTCGTTTCTGTTCCATAAAGGACTTTACAGAATCCTGTTGGGCATTTTTCACGATCTTCACGTGTGTTATATTTAATCCTTATATTATTTTAAAAGTCTCCCCTCAAGTTTGAAAAAAGTATAATGAACATAAAAAGTTAGTATATTTTTACACTTTTATAAGGTCTAAATATTGTTTTTGACCACCATGTACCAGCGGAATACAAAAGCACCACCTCAGAAAATCGCCATTAATTACAATGATGAGGTGGTATGAATAATTTATACTGCCTATAGCTTTAAAAAATACTCTTAGCTAACTGAAAAAATATGTTTTATTTATTTATTATTATTATTATTATTATTATTATTATTTTAATAATGCGGTAGATAAAGGATTAAAATGTACACTATCTACCAATAAGTGTTTAGACACTTTTGAAATTAGACGTTTTGTCAAATATCTAGAAAATATTTACAGGAATTATCTTGAAACTTTGGAAGTACAAAGGACATGTTATACATCATATATTTCAGAAAAGACTCATATACAATGCATGCTTAAAACATTAAGTGGATTTCTGTAATTTAATTTATTTCTCTATTGATTTAATGAAAAAACGTCAGTGTGTGGATGACCCCTGAAACAAAATACTCTTCTGTCAATAACTAAAAACTGCTTACTTTTTTTGCGGACAATATTCTGAATTTCTAGGATATTTCATAATGCTTCTGGAATGAGGTGAGCAAAACATTTAGCTATCAAATTATGCAAAGTTTTTTTTTTAATCATTCGCACATGCGCAGGGAAAACACTTTTTCATAAAAAGGCTTACATTTTATGAAATATTTAAAATATTTGTATTCTGATTGAAGTATATTGTTTCAACAGTCTTTTTCTAGTTTATCTAAAAGTGGGAATAATTTTTATTTAAAACTCTGCATATTATAAATAAAAAACTTGCTGATTTCATTTTTTAAGTTTTAAAATATATGCTTATATCATCATGTTAAAAAATAATTTAACATATTATCGTTACACAAATGCATCTGCAAATTGTACTAGGGTTATATTAACATATCCCACAGTTAAGATCATTTCGTTCACTTAATGATACAAGGTGATTACAAACTTTATTGATTTTGCTCAATTTGTTACTGGCCCCCTAATTATTGTTTTAACCCAATGTTCACCGATAAACATGAGGGAGATCTTGTTCTTTACATGGCCAGTGTTTAAAAACATTTCATTTAGAGATAAAATTTTAAACTGGAGAAAACTCATCGTTTGTAAATCTTGCTAAACCATTGAGGTGGAGTGTAAAATACCACGTTTGGTCTTCTTGCTGCCATTAGTTCTTGAGATATGCTAATAACAGACACTCAGGACTCATAGACAGGTACACAAACAGACACAGAGATCAATCACTAAAAAGATGTTGTTTAGATTCAAGTCACCTCAAAACGTGTAAATATAGGAAAAACTCAATTTCAAAACTTTGATCTTAAAACAATACATTCTCTACCATATATATGGATAAAAGAAAGTAAAAATAAGCTGAATTTTGGTATTATGTATGTATATTTAATTATTCTTTTAAGTAATTATATTTAATGTGCTTTCTTGACAACATATTAAAAAATATAAAAAGAAAATTATGTTGCATTTTTTTTTTTTTTTTTTTTTTTTTGTATTTTAAAAGCTTTCCTGAAAGCACTTTTATTTATTATTTTACAATTAAATATACAAAACTTTTCCGAACTTTAAGTACATTTATGATTTTTAAAATACAGATCTTCTCTATTATTCATGTTACTGTATTGACAGATAAAATATACTGAAAAGTTTGAAAAGGGTCCCTATGTCGTCTATCTTTATTATATGTAAGTTTTAGAGGCATGTCACTTGAACAAAACCTCATAGATAACAAAAGTTTTAATGTTATATGCAAAGTGTTGATAAAACACTCAAGATAACTTATTGATAAAATAGCATTTTGACCACTTATTCTTGTGCTGAAAGTTTTATCTTTAAAATTATTTTTATTGTTTAGTTCAACAAAAGGAATCACAAAAATCAATAATTTATCATTTGCGAAAATATTTTTAGATCGACTTTATATATGTTTTACTATTATAATTTTGTTGTCTTTATCTTTGGTATGACTTATTTTTAATTTATGGTAAGTGAATTATATAACGGTTTTGAAATTATAATTCATATTTTTAAATATTTCAATTATTCTGTAGTCACCTATATGTAATTAATTTCTACTTAATCATATATGTAATTACGCTGTTTTTAATTCTTTTAATGCGTATTGAAAGGAATATTTCAGCAAGAATATTTGATGCGATTAAGTAGCATAAAGTGATCTACATTTGTGTCCATTATATATTTTACTACTCACAAGAAAACATTCAAAAGGTGTCGTCTTCAAAAAATATTGAAAAAAAAAAAAAAAAATGTGATTCCACTCTTCATAAAACACCAGAAAGTGAAAAATATATCGGCTGAAATTAATTACAGCGACCACAAAAAATTATCAAAATTAAGCATTTTTGGCGATTTAGCGCTGTTAGGCGATAAGTTCGCTGGCACCGGATTGCCGTGTACGAACAGAACCGTGTTTTGCTTCTCCGCCAAGTACTGAAAATCAATCGCCTAACAGTGTGAAATCGCCAAATAGGCATAATTTTGATAATTTTTTTATGGTCGCTGTAATTAATTTAAGCCGATCATTTTTTCACTTTCTGGTGTTTTATGAAGAGTAGAATATCATATATTTTTTTCAATATTTTTTGAAGACGACACCTTTTGAATGTTTCCTTGTTAGAGAAACTGACAGAAAATACCCACAGCCAGCACCACATTCCTACGCTAAATGGTAATGGGAAAAACTGTTGATAAAACATTTGGGTCACGAAGTCCACCATCCTGTTTCTGTTAAGAAAAGTAAAACTATGATCAAGTTTTAAGTAGATTGTATAAATATCTTGTACACTCTTGAAGTTCACTTGTAAGTGTTTGGTAATAAGATGGCAAGGTTTAGTGGCATATTTGGACATGACACTTCCGTACAAGCCGAAGGTGGTAACGTTTTCGTATGGGTCAAGCTGTTATAAATGTTACAGGTGTGTTTAAAAAAAAAACCTAGTGGAAGTTTTTTACAACATTTGTCTCGTTTTAATTGAGGATTGCTGCTCTATGAGTTGTATCTATACAGAAAAAAAAACTTTACGATCATCTTTTTGTAAAACTGCACGGTGCTTAGCAGTGTTGGGCATAATTGATTAAAAAGTAATTGAATTACAGTTGAATTACAGTTAAATTGAATTCTAATTATTTTACTGTCGATCAATTAATAAATAATTGATTAAAAATAAATTTAATTACTTATTCAATTTATTTGTAATAATTCCATTTATTTGTAATCAATAACTTGTCAATCGATTGACAAAAAAAGATTATAATTGTAATTTAATTGTAATTCAATTTTAATTCAATTACTTTTTAATCAATTATTCCCAACACTGGTGCTTAGTTACTTCCAGAACGAGAGCAAGGTATATTTTAACATTGTTACACTGCATTCAACATAAAAAAATAACTTAAATTATAAGATACTTAAAAAGCATAATTACAGTAAAACATGGTGCTACTAGGTTTAATAATTAATCTACAGGGCTACGCAAAGTAGTTCCGATATTCTATGGAATCATCCTATTAACTGTGAATTTGGAACAAATATGTGTTACATGGAATTAGCAACGTGGTTTCTGGTGTATATAATGTTTATAAATCTTATACAGGGATACACAAAGGAAACTGGTGCATATCGGTTTATAGATCATGTTTCATTTAAGTGCATTTTAATACCGTTTCTCTGCATGCAACTTAATAAAATTAGCATTATTTGGATGCTTAAATGTATGACTTCAATAAGAAATGATAAGTACAGAATATATAATAAGTATACAGGTTTACATTAGTATGTTATGGTTATCACAAAACTTTCCTCTATGTTTTCCCATACAAATTATTTATTAAAATTATTATTTATAAAATTATTTTTCATGGTGAGTGCAAACAACTATCATTTGGTAGATATGTACCACAAAATGTCGAAAGAAAGAAAATTTTGTGCCCCAAATTTTTATTTTAAACTTTTAAACTTATCAAAACTTTTTAAAAAGTCCTTAATGTATCCAAATTAAGTGCGTTTTAAAATAAATTTCAACAAAGATGACTTTTCTATGATTTCTGTGCGTCTTTCTTCTATCTAATTTCAATATATTATTACAGAATACCTTGAAGATGATATAATAATACATGCTATTCATGTTTAGCATGGTATTTTTCTGGTACAAACATTGTATGGTATAAAATGGTATACATTACGTAATTGGTTTGTGTACGGGAAGTCCCAAAATATTTTTATTGCATCATGGTCTACAGGAGCATTTACTTAAAAAAAGCCTTTTCCAATATCTTTATTCTTCACGCAGCATAATGATATTAACACTATTTATTCATATCCACAAAGCAATGTTTCATATAGAATATGGTGTGACTGATTTGCTTTATGATTAGTTAACAGGATCACACAAAGATGATTAGATACATTATAGGATATAAAAAGAAATTAATACTCTCCTGAGAAAGCTTTGATTTTATTAAAAATCCATACATGAAAATGACAATTGTTTGAAACTCAAAAATTCAAACAGAATATCGATCGAAAAAATCCATGATTTAAAATCTTATTAATAAAAGCGAAATGGCGTCTGTCTGTCTACAGAATAATCTACCGCACTTACAGATATGACATTTGGCACATAGATAGTCTCTAACGTTTCCATGTGTACTTCGAAGCCAGATTTTAAAGTTTTTAATTAAGAAAAAAGTTATTAATTAAAACATATTAACGTGTTTAACTCTATTAAATTTCTCGACATTTTTCTTTGCGTTGTAATTTCAGCCTGTTGCCAATAAAATAAAACGCATATAACTTTTTATTTCATTTATTTTCAAATATTTTTTAGCATAAAAAGAAATATCTCTCTACCCGTGTAAGATAATTAAAAAAATAAATAAATAAACAAATTAAACTAAATCTGTATCATCAAATATTTCTGATAAAACTGATATCATAACACTTTTATTTTTTTTATTTATTAGGGGCTCTGCCCTCTGCTCGCTCTGCTCACCAACCATCAAAGGAAGCTTAGCCTTCCCCAGATTCGCTTCACTTATTAATCTTGGCGGGCCTCTGTACGCTTATTCGCTGCTTTGCCTTTCAATTAATAGGAATATTGATAGTGCATAACGCAAGACAAAAACAGAAAAATGTTATAGAGCCATCCCCGTATTCAGTGTTAAATTCAAATACATAATATTTAATACTCCATTTTTATTATTTATTTATTTATTTATATTTTATGAAATAAAATCAGTATGTAATCAGAATAAATCAGTAATTTTTTCAGAACAGAAATTCGTAGCATCTAGAACATTTAGCGTTCCAGTTTCATTATATGACTCCATTTAATTTTTTGTTACTGTTTGGCGATGAATCTTTTTAGTATAACTGCATGTTAAAGAAAAAAAAAATATATATAGTACCCATTTTGGCGATATATGTCATCCTTGGCAATTTTTGTATTTGGCGATCAAAAACGTAATACGAAAATATACATGTAAGGTGTATATTTTCTCAATATATATTATACGAAATATTGATTCATCATATTCTTTGCTCTCTTAATATACATTAATAAAATAACCATGATTTTTGAAATGAATTATTATGTTCGCCGCATAACTTGGCGTTTTTTTTTTATCGCCAAGGACGAAAGATATTAAATCTGTTCCTACATTTTTTCTAATGCCTATATTTTTTACTAATGCATTTTTAGTTAATTTAGGGCAGTATATAATACTTTATATATACTTCTAATGAAAAGTTTGGTAATAATTTTACGCATTTGAAAATATTTGAAAAGTTTATTATTATTATCTATATATTAATTTGAAACGCGTTTTGCTTGTATGCACTAAATTGAGAGAACGGCTAGTGTATACATTTGGTTGAGGTGTCTAATAAAAGGTCTTGGTCTATAGATGTGTCATCAAAAAAAAAATATATATATATACAGACACGACATTATTTCATTATTTAAAACATGAAAATCTGACATTGACAGATTTTAATTTAGTGCCAGAGGCCTACTGCTAAACTTGTTAATATCGACAAATTATTCTTTAGTTAATTCGTGACGATCTAAATTCCATGATAAAGTTTTCATTAAGTCAAACCAATGTGTTTCAGCTGCAGATATTGTAACAAATAACGTTGGAAGTCCAAACTGTCTTATAGCCGCAAAACAACGTTTTTTCTCTTTTTCCCAATGAGGGGGAGGTGTGCATTGGGGGGGACTCATGTCAAAGGTGTGCCTTGGGGGGGGACTCATGTCAAAGTTGTACCTTGGGGGGGACTCATGCCAAAGTTGGGCCTGAGGGGGGACTCATATCAAAGTTGGGCCTTGGGGGGACTCATGTCAAAGTTGTACCTTGGGGGGGACTCATGTCAAAGTTGTGCCTGGGGTGGACTCATGTCAAAGTTGTGCCTTGGGGGGACTTCATTCAATAAATCCCCATTCAATAATCCGACTGAAATAGGCCCTTAGCACTATTAAGAGTGTATTATAAAAATTCGACTACGCTGTACCGACTGAAGTAGGGGTACCATGGGGGGGGACTCATGTCAAAGTTGTGCCTTGGGGGGACTTCATTCAATAAATCCCCATTCAATAAACCGACTGAAATAGGCCCTTAGCACTAATTAAGAGTGTATTATAAAAATTCGACAACGCTGTACCGATTGAAATAGGGGTAGCTTGACGGGGGACTCATGTCAAAGTTGGGCCTGGGGGGGGGGATTCATGTCAAAGTTGTGCCTTGGGGAGACTTCATTCAATAAATCCCCATTCAATAAACCGACTGAAATAGGCCCTTAGCGCTATTAAGAGTGTATTATAAAAATTCGACAACGCTGTACCGACTGAAATAGGGGTACCTTGGGGGGGGGGGGACTCATGTCAAAGTTGGGCCTTGGGGGGACTTCATTCAATAAATCCCCATTCAATAAACCGACTGAAATAGGCCCTTAGCACTATTAAGAGTGTATTATAAAAATTCGACAACGCTGTACCGACTGAAATAGGGGTACCTTGGGTGGGACTCATGTCAAAGTTGGGCCTGGGGGAGGACTCATGTCAAAATTGTGCCTTGGGGGGACTTCATTCAATAAATCCCCATTCAATAAACCGACTGAAATAGGCCCTTAGCACTATTAAGAGTGTATTATAAAAATTCGACAACGCTGGACCGACTGAAATAGGGGTACCTTGGGGGGGGGACTCATGTCAAAGTTGTGCCTGGGGGGGACTCATGTCAAAGTTGTGCCTTGGGGGGACTTTATTCAATAAATCCCCATTCAATAAACCGACTGAAATAGGCTTCTAGCACTAGAAAAAAAAAAAAAATAGGGGTTAAACACACGTTTGCGAGCATAAATCAGCTTCAAATTACTTCACGGTGAAGAAATTGTACATGGTGTGGGAGGGGGGTGGAACTAGGCTAGGATACCAAAAAATCATTTTCTGCGAAATTAGTATTTTTGATTTTAAAAGAGGAAGAAATAGATTTGGTGTAGGGGAAAGGGGAGAAATTAGTTTGAGGGGGAAATCCGCTCTAGACCCACACATGTAGCACCTCATTTTAAAGGTCTTGAAATTTCATGTCGAATGGTGCTGTTCGTATGCAATATAGTGCACCCTTGGTGGTGAAAAATCGAACTAGGTGATTTTGTTGTAGACCCTATCATGTTACACTTTATTTTAAAGCTCTTGGTATTTCCTGACCGTTAGTTATGTTCGTACAGAATACACTGGGCCCCCTGACAGTGGAAAGTGCAACTAAAGGATTTTGCAGTTGACACCTTATTTGAAAGATCTTCGAAATTCAAGGCAATTGGTGATATTTGAGTACAACATACTGCGCCTCCTGGTGGAGGAAAGAGGGTTTTGAAGCGCGTGCGTAGCATGCCTGCTATACGGTGCGGCAGCCACAGGCTGCGGCAACACGAGTCAGAGGTTCGTTCGGTTCAAGGTTAATTTTTGAGAATTTTTTCTTGTTATTAGCGGCCCGCATATACGTTGCCCCAGGCACCGGGGTCACGAGCCCGAGTTCCGTTCAGTTTGAGGTAATTTGTTTGTTACAGATGATTATTTTTTTTCGCGATGCTTTCATTTAGAAATCGAAATTCAAACAAAATCGAGTTAAAGATATAAAATCATAACAATTTCAGGTTCATTTAGGGTTATTATCATGGGCCCGGGCAGAGTCGGGCGGGTCAGCTAACATGTAGTCTTAATATTAAACGAAACAGAAAATAAAAGATAGCAACTGTTTATTTGGAGTCAGTTTGACGTAACATTGACAGTACTTTGAAGAAAGTGATGTCATATATAGTATTTCTATTTATAAGCATTTTTTCGAATTTTTTTTTTTTTTAAGTGAAATGTCGTAAATCATATTAGATGTTTTGACTTGAAATATATTTAAATAATGATGCGATGATTTTTGAAACATTACCGTCGAATTCGACGGGTTCTAGCTAGTTGTCATTTTTAGTTGGAAAAATGAACTACAGCTTCAAATGTTTATTCTCTTCTACATACTTCTAAAAATAACGAAAGATAAAACGTATCCGATACTCTATAAAAGTTTTAAGTGATGATTTTCCTCTTGGCCATAAATTTAAAATACTTTGGATATATTTTATGCCAAAATATATTCGGCGTGTTTAAAAAAAAAAAAAAAATATATATATATATATATATATACAGACACGACATTATTTCATTATTTAAAACATGAAAATCTGACATTGACAGATTTTAATTTAGTGCCAGAGGCCTACTGCTAAACTTGTTAATATCGACAAATTCTTCTTTAGTTAATTCGTGACGATCTAAATTCCATGATAAAGTTTTCATTAAATCAAACCAATGTGTTTCAGCTGCAGATACTGTAACAAATAACGTTGGAGGTCTAAACTGTCTTATAGCCGCAAAACAACCTTTTTTGCTCTTTTTCCCAATGAGGGGGAGGTGTGCCCTGGGGGGGACTCATGTCAAAGGTGTGCCTTGGGGGGGGACACATGTCAAAGTTGTACCTTGGGGGGGACTCATGTCAAAGTTGGGCCTTGGGGGGGACTCATGTCAAAGTTGGGCTTTGGGGGGGACTCATGTCAAAGTTGGGCCTTGTGGGGGGGACTCATGTCAAAGTTGTACCTTGGGGGGACTCATGTCAAAGGTGTGCCTTGGGGGGGACTCATGTTAAAGTTGTACCTTGGGGGGACTCATGTCAAAGTTGTGCCTGGGGGGACTCATGTCAAAGTTGTGCCTTGGGGGGGACTCATGTCAAAGTTGTACCTTGGGGGGACTCATGTCAAAGTTGTACCTTGGGGGGGGACTCATGTCAAAGTTGGGTCTGGGGGGGACTCATGTCAAAGTTGTGCCTTGGGGGGGACTCATGTCAAAGTTGTACCTTGGGGGGGGACTCATGTCAAAGGTGTGCCTTGGGGGGGGACTCATGTCAAAGTTGTACCTTGGGGGGACTCATGTCAAAGTTGGGCCTTGGGGGGGGACTCATGTCAAAGGTGTGCCTTGGGGGGGGACTCATGTCAAAGTTGGGCCTGGGGGGGACTTATGTCAAAGTTGTGCCTTGGGAAGGACTCATGTCAAAGTTGTACCTTGGGGGGGACTAATGTCAAAGTTGGGCCTGGGGGGGGACTCATGTCAAAGTTGTGCCTTGGGTGGACATCATTCAATAAATCCCCATTCAATAAACCGACTGAAATAGGCCCTTAGCACTATTAAGAGTGTATTATAAAAATTCGACAACGCTGTACCGACTGAAATAGGAGTACCTTGGGGGGGACTCATGTCAAAGTTGTGCCTTTGGGGGGACTCATGTCAAAGTTGTACCTTGAGGGGGACTCATGTCAAAGTTGGGCCTGGGGGGGACTCATGTCAAAGTTGGGCCTTGGGGGGACTTCATTCAATAAATCCCCATTCAATAAACCGACTGAAATAGGCCCTTAGCACTATTAAGAGTGTATTATAAAAATTCGACAACGCTGTACCGACTGAAATAGGGGTACCTTGGGGGGACTCATGTCAAAGTTGTGCCTTGGGTGGACATCATTCAATAAATCCCCATTCAATAAACCGACTGAAATAGGTCCTTAGCACTAATTAAGAGTGACGTATAAAAATTCGACAACTGTACCGACTGAAATAGGCCTCTAGCACTAAAAAAAAAAAGTTTTAAAAAGATAAATCTACATATTAATTTGAAACGTGTTTTTGTCTGTCTCCACTAAATTGAGAGAACGGCTAGGTGTAAAAATTTGTTTGAGATGTCTAAAAAAAGTCTTGGTCTGTAGATATGTTATGAAAAGAGAAAAATAAAAAAAGTCGAAAAGTTCCCCCCCCCCTGGGGAGGCAGGTGTTAAACACATGTTGGTGAGCATAATTCAGCTCCAAATTACTTCACGGTGAAGAAATTGTACATAGGGGACTATACTCGAATACTAAAAATCCTATATTTCCGATTCTGGAATTTTCAATTTTAAAGGGGGGGGGAAGGGGGAAAGTAGATTTAAAGGGGGGGGGGGAAGGGGGAAATTAGTTTGAGCGGGAAATCCGTTCTAGACCCACACATGTAGCACCTCATTTTAAAGGTCTTGAAATTTCATGTTGATTGGGGATGTTTGTATACAATATAGGGTGCCCCCTGGTGGTGAAAAATGGAACTATGTGATTTTGTAGTAGACCCTATCATGTTACACATTATTTTAAAGGTTTTGGTATTTCTTGACCGTTGGTGATGTTCGTACAGAACACACTGCGCCCCCTGGTGGTGGAAAGTGCAACTAAAAGATTTTGCAGTTGACACCACCATGTGACACCTTATTTGAACGGTCATAGAAATTCAAGGCGGTTGGAGATAAAGGTCTTAAAATTTCATGTTGATTGGGGATAATTGTATACAATATAGTGCGCCCCCTGGTGCCTAAAAATGGAACTAGGTGATTTTGCAGTAGACATTATCATGCTACACCTTACTTTAAAGGTGTTGGTATTTCCTGACCATTTGTGTTGTTCGTGTAGAACAATCTGTGCGCCCTGGCGGTGGAAAGTGCAACTAAAGGATTTTGCAGTTGACACCAACATCTGACACCTTATTTGAAAGGTCTTGGAAATTCAAGGCGAATGGTGATGTTCGTGTACAACATACTGCGCCTCATGGTGGAGGACAGTGGATTGTAGCATGCCTGCTATACGGTGCGGCACCCCACAGGCAGAGGCAACACGAGTCAGAGGTTCGTTCGGTTCAAGGTTAATTTTTGAGAAATTTTTCATGTTATTAGCGGCCTGCATATACGCTGTCGCAGGCACCGGGTCACGAGCCCGAGTTTCCTTCTGTTTGAGGTAATTTTTTTTGTTACACATGATTATTCTTTTTTTCTGATGCTTTCATAGAAATTCAAACAAAATCGAGTTAAAGATATAAAACCATACAAATTTAAGGTTCATTTAAGGTTATTATCATGGGCCCGGGCATTGCCAGGCTGGTTTGTTCGGTTCCAGGTTAATTTTTGGGAAATTTTTTATGTTATTAGCGGCCCGTGTATGAGCTGCCACAGGCACCGGGGTCGCAAGGCAGAGTTTCATTCGGTTCGAGGTAATTTGTTTGTTATAACTGATTATTTTTTCGCGATGCTTTTATTTAAAAATAGAAATTCAAACAAAATCTAGTGAAAGATGTAAAACCATACAAATTTAAGGCTCATTTAAGGCTATTACCGTAAACCCGGGCAACGCTGGACGGTTCAGCTGACATGTAGTCTTAGTATTAAGTGAAATATAAAATAAAAGATAGAAACTGTTTATTTGGAGTCAGTTTGACGTCACATTGACAGTACTTTGTTGAAAATGATGTCATATATAGTATTTCTATTTATAAGCATTTTTCCGAATTTCTTTTTTTTAAGTGAAATGTCGTAAATTATATTAGATCTTTTCACTTGAAATACATTTAAATAATGATGCGATGATTTATGAAACATTACGGCCAATAAAGTGATCGTCGAATTCGGCGGGTTCCAGCTAGTACGTTATAAAGACAAAAAGAAATGCAATCAAATAAACAGATACGACATTATTTCATTATTTACAGTATATATATATATATATATATATATATATATATATATATATATAAACAACATAAAAGGAAAAAAAAAGTAGAAAAAAAAACTGAATAAAATAAATTTGCTGGCAACAAATTACAATCCTAAATTTATTTTTACATTGAAAATATCATTTTTTTTTCTTTTTTTACACCATGGTAGTCCCTGAACGTCACCAATTACCCATTGTGCAGTATCAGTGTGTCGTTAAACCCAACCAACCAACTTTTGAAACCATGGATCACATTTAAATTTTCCCGTGGAAAATGACATCATGACAGAAAATAACGTCATAAGTGAAATTTTTTTCAGTGTGGCAAATAAAGTACCTTTATAAACCTGATAGTTTTTAATTAATAACTTATTTAATTAAAATGATAGAAATTTCTAATTAGCAGAAAATTCTCCTTTGAATACACGGCACACAATGTTACCTCTCATATTGTGGAGAACTTTGCCCTCATTTCATTTAATCAAATAGCCTTATCTTTTTTTTTTTTTTTTTTTTTTTTTTTTTTTTTCGTTCACATAGTAATGTGAACACAGTTTTAGTATAAAATCCCCATGGCGAATTTTATTATTTTTTGTCATTTTGGCGATGAATAAAAATAGTTATCGGAATCGCATAAGTAATGACCTTGGCTAGAAATTTCCGAGCTATTATTCGAATTTTAAAGTTCGCCAACAGGGTTTATATTCTATAGCTGTTCTCTAATGTGAATGCATATTTAGTTTATTTTAACATAAAACAGATAGAGCGTCTGTATTTCCCTCTGTCAGCTGTCTCCAAAAAAATCTACTGCACTTAAAGATGTGAAATTTAGAACACACATAGTTCCAGAATGCCTTCGTGTGCACCTTGTAGCCGAATCTTCAACTTTTTGAATTGGAAGCAAATTATTAATTAAAACGTGATTAACTATCGAGATTTTTGACGAAAATTTTCACCAAGAACGTTCTCTTTCATACTCGGTGGTGAAAAACAGAAGATTTTGCTTCTCTTTATTCAATGTGCTACGAGGCGCTGTGAAATATCTTTTTTTTTCTAAATCCCAATCGTGCGTTTATTAATGGATTAATTTTTTCCACTTTGATACCAAATTAACGTTCATAACATATGGTAGTACTATATTTCTAGTGGATTCGCTAAAATTTATGGTCGACTGGGTAAATCAAATAAAATATAAGAATACTATAATATAATACTTGATAGTAAATGCTATGTACAGTCTGTGATTTAAATATGAAATAGATACTTCGATTCATTTTTCTTTGATATCGACCGATTCGAAACAGTATTTCAATAAATATGCAATTTGAACTTCTAGGGTAAGGCGTTGTTTTTCTCGGGCAATAGTGACAAGAACACGAAATATAGAGGGCAGAAAAGACGCGGCCGAAAGCAGCGGGGACCCAAAGTAAGTTTTCGAAAGATTTAAATGGATTTATTATTATTATTTAGTTTTTATTTATAAAGTGAAAATAGCATTTTTTTTTTTTTTTTTTTTTTACTTTTTTTAAAATAAATTCATTTCAATGTAGTGACCAACGACGTGGGCAAAGTCTGCTAGTATTAATAAATTTGAATATATAATAAAATTTTTGGTGTAACACACTATAAAATGTATAATGTAGTATATATATTACCTCAGCATACTAAAGGAAGCTTATACTTTTTAAATTTCTGTATCAGAGAAACATCATGTTAATATAGTTTTATTTTTCATACTTACATATAAATCTAGAATAAGCTTGAGATGAATGAACTTGTGCCGAAACCATGCACCGAGCACATGATTTTCTATAATGATTAAAATAATTCAACAAATTTCAACTTTTTTTTTTAAAAATATGTTAAGAAATTAAAAATTCATTTTGACTTATTTTTATTTTAGCTAGCTAATTTGAATTTTTTTAGCATACGTATTTTTACAAGGTAACACAAGAATATAGACTGACCAACTGAGACCAAAGACCAGGTGATAAGCTTTTTAATTTCCTCAAAATTAAAAAAAAATACATACACGTAAACACGAAAATATTTATACATCTGTATATATATATAAATTACGTGTCACGATGTTTGTCCGGGGTAAACTCCTAAACTAAGGAACCGATTTTAATGAAATTTTGCACACTGTGTGCAGTTTGGTCCAACTTGAGAGATAGGATAGTTTTTATCTCAATTTATTGTCACAATATTGTTTTATTGCAATTATTTGTTAACTATAGACCTTTATTAAAGTTGCTCCAAAATATCTGTGAGTTCCATTAATTTAATTGTTGCCAAAAAAAAAAAAAAAAAAAAAAAAAAAAACACGAATTCATTTTCTTTCGACATAAAAATAAATACATTTAATCAAACGTGAACGTTAAAAAATTATAAAAAGTTAAATTATGCATCTCACGAAAATTGACGTCATAATCAATTTAAAGATTTTATACACATTGATAAAGTGCTAATGTAGTTCTATCATAGATATAGTAATATATATAGATCTCTCATCCCCATGTTATCGTACAAAGATTTTTGATGCCGAAAAAAAAAATAATAATAAATAAAAGCTTTGGAAACAGCCATTAAGTGGTATTGAAAAAAAAAAGAAAAGAAAGAAAGAAATATGAATTTGAAACTGTATCTGGAGTCTTCCATTCCGCTTTAGCAAATAAATTATTCATAAATTTTATTTGCTAAAATATTAGTATGTATTCCCGTGTGTATTCACTCGGGGAAAGACGGCCATATTTTGGTAAAAACGTCGTCTTTTCCCAAATGAAAAGGAATAACTTTTTTCTCCCCAATGATCACTCTATTCTATATATGCTATACTATATCTATGAGTTCTATACGCAAGCGAAGTGTGACTCACTGACCGTCTGTGCAGCCAAGAAAAAGATTTCCCATGTTAATTGCCCACTGGATTTTTTGTAAGAAATTATTAAAAATCGAGGAAATTTATTTCCCGATTTTAATCCTTATATTTGGGTATAGATATGTATTAGTTATCGCGGGTGTTAGATTGAATTATTTTGCTGTCAAATTGACAAAATTTTAATTTTAAATTTCAAAACTCTGTCGCCCTTGGCTTTTTTTTATTATTATTATTATTATTTGGCGATCAAAAGCGTAACACGAAAATATACATGCCAGATGTATACATTGTACGAAATGTAATATGTATTATTCATTGTACGTATGTATGACATGTAATATGTATTGTACGAAATATTGTTTCATATTATTCATTACTCTTTTAATAGAAGTTGTTAAAATAACCATGATTTTTGAAAGGAATTAAATATTTTCGCCAGATAATTTGGCGATATTCTTTTTTTTTTCGCCAAGGATGACAGAAATAAAATCTATTCCGCTGCAAAATATTAGTATCTTACATCAGATATTTTATTTAGACATTTGAAAACAAATTTGACTTCAAACTATGATAGAATATTTAATTTTCCTTTTAATTAGTATATTATTAGTATATTAAAATTTAAAAGCATGGTATATAAAAAGTTTTTTTTTAATCTTATAATTATTCTTATCTTAATCCTCAATGTTTCCCATCTTTATTAACTTGAATTTACTATTAAAATTTTAACATACTCAAAAACTTCTCATCACTTCGTTAAAATACACTAAACTTTTCCAAAATCTTTTTCTATTTAAAATGATACATGTATTTACTTTAAATGTCCAATATTTCATAAGATTTCCAATTTTAAAGTTTTAAAATATTTATCAAATTTACTTAATTTTCTGGTTTAGCCTTATTGTTTTCCTTTTTATAACTACAGCTGTTGCCCTCTTTAAAATATTTAAAATGATGAGGTCATTTTATAGTAAAATTATCCATTATAGCATATATTATATTTCACTCCTCCATAAAAATTGATTTTAAAATCGTCTGTTTCTTTTATACTTTTATTTTAATAGAATTTTAATAGAATTTAATTTATATATTAGTCATTTTAGCAATTTTATCCAAAGTAGCATTAGAAATACTATATATCACTTCTCCATTAAAATTTATAGGACCCTACAATAAAATTAATTTGTGCTTAATATCAACACTACGAAAATTTTTATCAATCGCTTCCAAATTTTGACCTAAGTTTCAAATCTCAACCCTGTGGGTTTTTACATCGGCTACAACGTTTTCGTCTTTGTTCGTAAATAATAATTTGACTGTACTAAATAGTTTACAGCCGTATAATTCAACGTATAACTTAGTCACAGCAACGCGTGGCCGGGTCTGCTAGTGTATATATATATTTAACTTTTACTTCAGGGTAAACTGTAACATAATTGCTTTTTCTGAAGTGATTAAATTTTCCTATAAACTGATAAATTCACAAATGTTATTACATTATATTTAATTATGTAAATATATTACACGTTTCAATTTGCATGTAAAAATGTAAATTCTGCACGAAGAAAAGTATCGGATATCAGTTAAGTGTTTTTTGCTAGCAATGTAATTTATTTTTAATATTATGTCCCATTTGAATTGTAAAAGACAACAATAAATGGAACATATATTTAAATAAAATTCTGCTTAGAGGAATATTTTAATTTAAGGCGTCTGAATTTCTATCATTTCTGAATTACTGTATCTAAACTAATTTAAATGTAAAGCGTTGAAAGTATGTTATTTATCATTTAGATGAAAACCTGAAATTTTGTTTTTAAAGTATAACTCATAAATAATTAAATTGTATATTTTGTTTAAGATTATGCAGAAAGGTTATAAAGTAAAGTAACGAGACTACTATTAGTCTGTTCTTTTAAAACATTTTTAATTTTGATGTGTCAGACACGATATCGATAATGCAATGGATAATCAATATTGCTAAATTATTCATTAAAATTTCTTTGAATCCATATTTAGTATATCTTTTATATTATTATCAGTAGTGCTGAAAAAAAAAAAAATTAGGTAATAAAAGAATCCTGTTATGAATTTTATCGTTTGTCTTTTAAGAGTTTGTATAATTATTGTGAAAACAGAAGCTGCATACACTCTGAAAAATTCATTCAGCCAAATGGTATTTTTGAAAAAATATAAATTTCAAAACACAGACTTTTTCTTAATGAATAACTGGCGGTAAAAATGTAACTTTTCATTAAATTAACTCTCGAATTTCGCCTTGTCTTTCGAAATTGTCATTCTAAATAAATTTGGCGTCCTCTACTTTTTAGCATTAAATATGCATCTAAGCACTATTTAGGAATTAGGGTAGGTGCTCCAGTGATTGGCTTGCTCCAGTAATTGACATCTATCCCGAAATAATTAACAAATAAGAAAAATAATAAAATCATATATTTTACATATAATAATTTTAACATTTTATATCAAACACTGGAGCATAGGGTGCTTATAACTGGTAAAATGAATAACTAGCAGTGTCAAACACTGGAAAATAGGATGCCAATTACTGAAAAAATAAAAAACTGACAGGGTCAATTACTGGAACATTGAGTGGGTGTCAAATAAAAATTCACGAAAAAAAAAAATAATAATTGTTATCAAATGTATATATTTTAACATATATATGGTTCTGAATGTCTTTCATACCATATGTACTAACTTAAGATTTCTAAAAATATTTTCTGATGACTAGGACATTAAAACATCAGAGATTGCTCTAAAAGTGTCAATCACTGGTGCACTTACCGTATATGAGGATGTTTATTATATTACAATACTTAAAACATAAAAAATTTCCGGGACTATCCCAAAGATGGCATCCCAAATGAAACATTTCTATGTGGGTAAGGTACACGCGTCATAGTTCTCTAATATTTTAATCTTTCATTACCGAGATACTAAAGTTTTAGTTACTCTACTTTTGATACTTTCAAAACAAAGAACAAAGTTGAATTTTATGTGTTGATTACACATTGCTTTTTGATGGGCAAAACTGCCCTTGATTCTTTGTAACACTTTTAAAGTCATTGCCGAGTTTCAACAGTATTTAGACCCGGGACATTTTGACCGATATGTTATATACATAGGAACATTATAATTTTCAGTGATTGTATAAAATATTTTAATCAGTGCAATTTATTGTATGTGCAGTCGGGAAAAAACCGCATTATTTGACTTTGCTTCGTTGCTACTCGTTACAGGGCCATTCGACGGGGAATCGTGAGTACTCTTAGAAAATGAAGTGATTTTTTTTTTATTACGAGTCATCTATGTATTAAAATTCACCCTAATTTAAATTTTTCTGTGTTAAAGTATATTTGGACATCATATTTGAATTCCTAGGGTTGCGAGAATGCGAAAAATGATATTGGTTTTATATTTTACTTATTTTGTTTTTGAGTTATAAGTGTTCAAAATTTCAAGATGCTAATGTCAAAATCATGTCTCAAACTTTTATTCATATCTTCACATAAAGAAAAGTATATATATATATATATATATATATATATATATATTAAATATACAGCAAAAATAGCTCAATCTGACACATGTAGACAGTAACTTATGTATAACTATATCCAAATGTGGAGATTAAAATCGGGAGTTAATTTCTGTTAATTTTTAATATTTTTTTACAAAAAATCCAATAGACGATTAACATAGGAAATCTTTTGCTTGGCCCCACGGACAGCCAGTGACGTCATCACTTTGCTTGCGTATAGATTATCAATCTTCAAACTGATTAGGGGAACGTTAGAACTAAAATTTATTCCTGATTTTCAAAACTAAAATATACAGAAATCTAAACCGTTTGGGAATGATAATTAGTTTCTCATACGCATATGCTAGACAAAATGTTACTTGAAGTCCAATTTCAATACTTAATTTTTTCTATAATTTCGCATTTTGAGGTCCCTTGAATGCAAAAATCAAGATTTTTCTTGTTGATTTGCGTACTTGTCATTCCTTAGAATGATTTAAATGTAAATAATTGCTGGGATTCAAATTTAGTATTTTTGAAATCAAATTAGGGTGTCACTTAAAAATTTCAACAAAGATTGGTTAGTTAAAAAAAATAAAAATGTGTGCCTGTGAGTGAAATTTGATTGGAAAATTTTTGAGAATTTTAATTTTAATTTAATAGCAACCTTCTTTTTTTTTTTTTTTTTTTTTTTATGAAAATCGGTTCTATATTCAAATGTAGATCTGAAGGTGTGGGGTGTAGTACCTCTTACATATAAATGTGAGCCAAATAAAACTGTTTCTAATTCTGTGTTTGTAATATATCCATATGCAGTACGTACATACCACTTAATCTGTAGTCCGTCTTTATATTATTCTTGCAGAGTAAGAGAATGCTGTGGGAATGCCTTGTCAGATTATCTCAAATGTGAAAAATAAATTATTGTTCTGCTTTAGTGATTGACTACAGGAATGGGTCAATAAATATTTGGTAATCTTTAGTACTGACATTATTGAACTAGTAACAATAAATAAAACAACATATTCAGAATTACATGATACTTCTAGATAATTATTTATGATGGCATCGTTTTAAATTAACATTAATGTGATTCAGAAAATAGCTGATCTAATATCGTCTACAATATCTATAAATCAAATGTTAATGACAATTTCTTGTATTTTATTTTGGAGATTAAAAAATAAATTAAGTTTTTTTGAAGTTTTATTTTCATTTTTATTGAATTTTATGATTATTTTGTAATAAAATTCTTTTAATCCTGGCACGTTCCATAAAATATTTTATATTCTTGAATTTCTCTTAAAAACAACAATTGAAACTAAATTATGTACACACATCAAACTATTCGTCAATTAATCGTACTTTTTCTTCTTCCTCTTTTTCTTTTCCCTTAAAAAAAAAAAAAAAAAAAAAAAAACTATATACATTTTTATACTTCTAGGAAAATTTAAAGAAATTTGATGTAAAAATACTTGACATATGATAGATTCCAGAGAATTATTAATGGATATTAAACGGAAAATAAATATGTCGCGTAAGACAAATTATCACGTGATATTTTAGGAAACATTTTAATAAATAATGTTGCAGTGACAGTCTAAAGAAAATTTATATTTACGGGATAGTTATTTTTGTAATATATTTGACACACTTTGGTAATTTTTCATGAAAAATATGAATATATTTTTTTAACTCGTTTGTAATTATTATCTTTTCAAAGATAAATGTTTATGTATTTAAGTCCTAAAATAAAAGTTCCATTTCTTCATATCTTAAATTTAAACAATTTATTAACTATTCACATATATTTTTTTTTTGGTCAAAATTCTATAAAAAAAATTTCTGAACCTATAATGAAATATTTCCCCCCTCACAAATATTATACTGTAACAACTATTTTAGTGCTGGTATTAAGAATTAGATTTTTCGCTAAAACTTGATTAATTAATAAATTTGAGGTTGAAAGAGGAAAATTTTTATTTAGAGCGAAATTTCTCTGGGGACAGGAATATACAAGTTTTGTTGTAGGTATCAGACTTAATTCCTTATCCTGGTCATTTTTCGCTTAAAAAATGTATTTAGCTTTTAACTTCAAATTTATTAATATTATTCTTAAAAATATCGAATGAGTTTTAACTCTTCTTCGTTATTTTAATGCATCTCATTCTATTGATTATATAGCTAAATGTACTTTATTAGATTTCACAGATATCCGAGATTGTTCCCATGCAATATTTTTCCGATTTATTACCAAATTCATATATGTTGAAAACGCTTATTGGTTCTTAATAATGATTTTCTAAAGTTTACGTATGTATTATTTAGAAAGGTAACAAAGTAGAAGAAAAAGACATATTTGTTTAAAATCGAATCAAATTTTGTTTATAATGTACAAGATCATGTATATGCATAAAATTCAACAGTCAAATATTTTTGAAAAGAACTAAAATAAAAATTTTTGAGGATATTATTTTTTCTAAGTATAAAATCTATATTAAAATTACCTTAAAACTTTGAATAATCTTTCCACGATACAAATATGTATAGAGACTAAAATAATGTCATAGAAAAGCAACGTGGGTACAAGCAGCTTTAGTCCATGTTCATTATAAATGGACTAATTATAAATCCTTATATTTTTATATAATATTATGTATATTCGTTGGACGCATCAGATTTAAGTATAATAATAATCAATCAATATAAAACTCAAATTTTTATTTTATTCTTTCTGAGATACTCATCAAATTGTTTTTTCTAATTAATAGCTTCTTACAGAAATTATAAAAAAAATTTCTATTATAGAAAATTTCTTCCATTGTAGAAAAATTTTCATATTATCCATAAAGGAAATTACATCTAAAGGTTATTACTTACAAACTTTGAATAAACACCATAAAATGCAATAAATAAATGCGTTGCCGCTTTGAATGCAGCAATAGTGATTACTTTATTCACCTGATGAAGAGTCGTGTGTTTTTTCGACCCGAAAAAATTGTTGCGAGTTTATTGCATTTTATGGTGTTTATTCAAAGTCGTAAGTAATATTTTTTACAACGCCAGTTTTGTGGTGCTTTTTTATTAAACATCTAAAAGCTGTTGAAATATTTGATTAAATTTACTGTCTAAAGTAGAAAATGAACTATTGTATAGCTATTATTTTAATTCTTAAATAAATATTAATTAAAATAATTAGCTGCAGTATTTATACTACATATTCTTTAATTAAGATTAAATAGGTAAACATAATAGCTTTAATATTTAATAATATGAATAATTGCAAAAATATAGGTTAAATAATAATAATAATAATAATAATAATAATAAGCCGGATGTTACAGACAAGATATTTAATTTATCTATGTTGTTTGGTATAGGAAACGAGTACTAGTTTGCCATAATTTACCGTTAAGCACTGAGGTACATTATAAGTCTTATGAAATATTTTGCTTCAACCAGATGAAGTGTAAAATAACAAAGAAATATAAAAAAAAAGGAAAGAAAAGACTTAGATTAGTTTATTTCTAAGCTAAGTGTATCTAAAGCTTCAAGTGAGAACTCAGGAAGCTGTAATATGGATTGATAACGTTCTATTCTTTTCCAACGAAACAATTTTGAAACCCGAAGATGGAAATTTTTTTGCTATGTTTTTGCTTGCAGTGCGACAGGTCTTAATCAGCCTATGAACCTCAGCGTAATTTTTTTAATAAAGAAATATATAGGGCAAATTTAGTACAAAAATAAATTATGAGATTAAAAGGAAACGATCTTCAAAGTTTCTGGGAATTAATAGTATTTATGACAAAAGTACTGTTGCAAGTCAGTTAAAAAAAAAAACTGCATTAGTAAAATCCCGGAGGAAGATTTTGTATCAATGGTGGATGATTCGAGCGAAAGCTGCCTCATCAGTCTACCGTTGGAAAGTGGTCCAGCAAAATTCGATACAAAAATTTTAACTTTTTGATCTATTTTCTGCGTTGGTTCATACAAAACTTTTGAGGGGATTTCTAATTCAAGGAAAGGTGTGTCAATGCTTTACGAATGATCGCAAGTGGCCTCTCTTTCCGGCGAATAAATAAATGAATGGATATTTAACAATTTGTTTACATTAACTATATTTCATAACGATTTAAGCAAAATGAGAGACAGTGGAAATCTATCTAATATATAGACATATTTGTAACAGATAAAATGAAAGGGTTCAAAATAAGAAGAAATGACAAGGAAAAATTATTTAAATTAGTATTTAGAAAAATTTAAAAGGAAATAAACTTAACAATTTTTAGTTAGTTAATGTAGAATATACAGTTACAATTACAAGTAAAACGCAGATTCAATAAACCTTTTAAAAAATGTATTAAACATTTAACGTTTACAACATAATTCCCTTTTCTAAACTTACTGAACTAATTTTAAAAAGTTTAGCCACATAGCTCATCATAAATATGAAAAAGAAAAAAAAGGTTTTTTTTTTTTCCTTTTTGAGACATTGTGGGTTTGAATCATCTACTTGCTAGTCTAGTTAATTTCAAATGATAATTAGTTTAATTAAGACGCATTTTTGTACGTAAACACTACCATATTTGAAAATGATTCGCAGCTGCTGTTTCAGTACTGCATGACCCTTCATCTGATGAAAACACTAGGCTCCAGTGCATTATTAAAACGGGTGGACTCGAATCTACTAATAAATTTAAAGTGACTTCTGCATTTGATTTTCTCAAAAATGTCAGTTGTTAAATTTCGGAGTAGTGCTGATATCTTCCTGACAAAGAAGAGAAAATGTTTAAAAATCGATTAGATCAAGGAAAGAACATGAAAAATTGTCTCATAAAAAAGAGTTAAATGTTTGATTTCAGTGAGAAGGCAATGCAAGTTAAAGGGTTAAGTGGAACATATACACACAACACACACACCTATATATGTATGTAATTATTTTATTAGAAATGTTATAAATATATATCTGTACCTTGAGGTAAAGGACACCGTGTCACAAAAATGCAATTTTTCAGGAATGATGCTAATGATGTTGGAATGAAATACATTTGTCCTGTGAAAATGGACATGGCTTTATTTTCTAGTGTATAGTAATCAACACAGTGCTTAATGCCTGTATATAAAACAAAATATACACATGAAAAACAGGGCTTGATTATCCAAAAGGCTCAGGAAGCACAAGCTTCCCCTCTAAAATTTAAGAGGGGGCCCCATAAGGAATAAAAACATGGTCTTGAATTTTTTATTTCCTATTTTTACACTGAGATTAAATTTTTTCTGAGAAAGGTTACCTAAAACAAGGCAAAACACTCCCTATTTCGGGAAAAATCTATTATTTAACCTCAAAAATCTGAATGTTCTTAATTAAAAAGTTGTATGATTTTAATGTTTTGTGTAGAAACTACTCAGATGTATGAACAAAATAAAAATAATAAACACACACTATTTTTTTGGTCTTTAGCATTTTTATATTACAATATGTAACAGGAAAGCAAGATTTTCCGAAATGAAAGGGGGCCCCGAAATGATGCTGAGGTTCCTCTAGCTTCAAAGCTTAATCGGGCCCTGATGATAAACATGGTGTTAGCACTTTTCACAAAATAGACATGGTGTCTTTTACCTCTGGGGTTAAGATAGGGACTTTATGTAAGATTTGAATTTTGAAAGTTTTTTAAATCATCACGTTTTTATTGAAGAAATAAATGTTTATCATTTCTATATTTTTAGATTCATTTTATCAAGCACTGAAGCGTGAAATATAAATTTTTACCTAATAAGAAGTACAGCCATTTGTATAGTTCTTTTTTGAATTCAGAATATGAAAGAAATTTAATCAATTTTCTGCTTCACATGCTTTCAGCACGTGACCCATGTACTAAAAAGATTTCCATTAACTGTCATATTTAACCAATGATTTATCATTTGGAATTCTGATGTATAACTATATATTCTGCATATACAATAATATTTTTTAGACTTTCTGTTTGAAATATTTATGTATTTGACTTTATTGAAACGTGACCTTTAGGAATATTACTTTAACATTGAATCAATATTTGACCAAATAGAAAAATCTTATATGCTTCACACAATATTTGCGATAGATTAACTTAGTGATACTTGACATTAAAAAAATGTATTTGTATTTCTGTTATCACATATGTTTTTGAAATTTTATATTGGAATATGTAAAAATATTATATATAGAAATTAAAAGAATTTCTATAGTAAATAAACTATAAATTAATTTTCTCTCTGAAGTTTTTGTTCAACCGTTAAAGTATAGATACATGCATTCGACAGCAAAATTATTGAATCGCTAGCAATAATTCGTATTCCAGTTTCGTGCGCCTAACTCTTTTTTTTTTTTTTTTTTATCATCAACATACATTTTTATAAACAGCATAAAAACTAAAATCATGACTCGACAAATATTTACTTAACAAAACAGCATTAGGTGTACAAAACCAGCGTACGAATTATTGCTATCGCTTCAATAGTTTTGCTGTCGACTGTATTTTTAACGTTTAAACAATTTCCTAAATGTTCAAAGCTGAAATTTTTTTTCACCTCTTTCAATTGTCAGATAAAACACATTTTTCTCACTTATGAAATATATATACGTCACAGTTTGTTTTTAACTTTGTTACAGATCCTTTCGAAAAAAAAAAAAAAAAAAAAAAAAAAATCTGTAATTTTATTTTGTCTTTTTCATTCAAAACTTAGAATTAACAATTGCTAACGGCCATATCTTGAAAGTTTTGCATATCATTTTATAGTCTACATAATACTAAAATATTCTGATTTTGTTTTGCTTCCACAGAATATACAGTTATAAAACTTTAACGCTGAAAATTTCCATCTTCTTTCTGTGGTTATTTCGACTTATTATTAGGGAAGATAAAATCAAAACGTACTTATGATAATTGTCTTCTGGGATCACTCATGCACAGATTTTTGTCTAAATAAGACGCTATTATAAGATATTCATCCTACTTCACTTCTTAAAATAAATGATCACATAAATTGTTTTTACATAATCTTCTCTAAACAAGCTTAATAGTTTGGAAATAATCAGGATTTCAATGATCATGCCTTGTAATATTATTATGTGAACACCAACTTATTTAAAGAATTAAAGTACTTAAATATTGCCTTAAATTAAAACTACGAATAGCATTTAAGATTTTATTTCCCTTATTTTGTACTAAATAATAAATATATTGATAAATAATGTAAAATTGGCAGTCTTATCCAAATATAGATAAAGAAAATGAAATAGTTTTTGAAAGGCAGTATAATTACGGAAATGGGAAAATAAAAGTATGCATCTTGTACAAAATTTTAAACTTATAATTAAGTTATAAATATTCAGGTTAAAAAAAGAAGGGAAAATTTGAAATGCTATAAGTTCGTAGATGAGAGCAGTTTCAAAATTTTATATTGACTCAGATATTTATATCATTTCATATATTCCATTCATCATTTTAACGCGTGATGTCTAGTTACAAACCTGCCAACTCCTTAAAATTAGAAAATTAGAAAAAATAAATCAGTTTTATAAGTTTTAAGTAAACGTTTCCACCATCTGGAAACAACAAACCATGTCAAATCTCATCCATCCCTGCGTTATCTGCGTTTCAAAATCGCGATATGCTGAAAACCTGGTCTAATCTTAAGGCTGGTGAATTTCAAAACCGATCATATCCATATCCTCGAAATTACGATGCTGCTTTACCCAACTACAGCACTACACTTGTTGATTAGGTTAGTGTTATCATGTTTCTACCTCATCTATTGATTGTTCTTCATTGATGCACACAAATATTTAATAACTTAATTTCGTATTTTCATTTTGTAGAGGTAGTATCTTCTAATCAATCAAGGAAGATTAAAATTGGACGTGGAAAAAGGAACAAAGCCAAAATTCATAGGTGATATCTCTACTATGTACAATCACTTTGCAATAACATAATATTAATTGAAAATATAATAGTATTATACTTAGAACATTATGATTAATCAATCATATTAATTTAATGACATACCTATGTGGATGCAGCTGGTTACAGTGACTTGTTTATGTAAGTTTGCTTACAACTCGAATGGTTTTCACACTGTATTAAAGAGTAGGTCGTGATTAAGGAATTTGGGACAGTTTGGGATACATTTTCATAATTTTCTAGAATTTTGGTTAAATATGCAGAATATCAGCTCTTCTAAAAAAGAATTAATTTTTGGCTAATGGCCGATTTTGCAACTAGACAACACATGTCACATTAATATATTGCGAAATTTAATCTTTTTTCAATTCAGGAAAACTGTAGATATAACTGTGCTATAAAAATGTTGAATTCAGTTTCATTTTCTTAAGAATTATTAATGTTACTACATCTTCTTCCATTCACTGATTTATATATATATATATATATATGTGTGTGTGTGTGTGTGTGTGTATATATATATATATTAAGATTTATAATAATTCCTATTAGATTTAAAAGGTTAAAGGTTGCAAATCTCACGAACTTTTAAATGTTTACTAATATATTTAATTTTTATTACGGTAGCACTCTGTATCAAATATCTTATAATAGTTTCTATGTTAATATAATTTACAAACTTTGAAGAGTTTCGATGCTAAAATTAATTTTAAAGTATGTATCTTCTGAAAAAAAAAAAAAAAAAAAACTATATATATATACATTTTTTTTTTTTTTTTTTTTTTTTTGGGGGGGGGGGGGTAAATATATTTAAACGTATGATGGTATATTCAGAGACCGCACACGAAAAGATCGTCCCTATAAAAGCTTCCGGATTTTGTAGAAGTAGTAGGCTGCGAAACAATAAGGCATTCTATATATCTATATATTTTAGAGAAACCCAAATGTACCCCTTCCAGAAATTTCCAAAAATGTGTTAAAGATGGAAAGTCTTTGGTCATTAAAAGTATTAGAAAAATTACCGGTCAGAAATGAAGAGTTTCGACCATTTGTTCGTACATGTCGATTAATTTTATGCATGGTTATATTCAACCAAATTTATTAAATTGGAAAAAGTACAGAAAAAAAGCTTTGCCTTTACAGAAAAAAAAAAATCCAACATAACATTACATAAAAAAAAATAAAAAAAAAAAAAAAAGTTTGTAATATCGCTAATTTTACAAATATGAATAACAAATAAATAAATAAATTTAAATCTTATGGGGACTGTGCGTATTTTTATTAGATTCACAAAAAAATGGATGCACATAGTATATTCATATTTAATATTAGGTTGGTTATTCATATCATTCATAGATGCGAGGCCAATTAATTACCAAAACGAGGCCAATTAATTACTAAACTTTCGATATTTATATATATCAGGAATTCTTTTATACTATTTTTCTTTAGAGAGAAATAAACTAAACAAACTATATCAAAGTCATATTGTTTCATGCAAATGATTCTCATGTGAAATATAAATTACATAGTATTCAGAAAAATTAGTAGTGTGCCGATTGACTTCTAAATAAACCGTACTACTGATATTATGACAGACTGACTTAAAATATATATATGTAATGTACCAATCAATTAAAAGTAAACTCAAAAGCCTTCAGTAAATAAATTATTTAGATACCTGAAGATGGCTCGCAGTTAAATTCAGGAGTGATTATTAATTAGCAAAGGAATAAATGTCATTCACTCATAATCTGAACCTTTATTGTTATCTTTTTATATAATAAAGATTTGAAAAAGAGCCTTTTGGGAACAAGTATAACTGCTCCCGATATCCACAGCTTGCAGAGCGATGATATGAGGCATAATAATAATAAGAAAATCATTATGGATATTGAAAATTATTCAAGACATATAAAAAAAAAAATATTATGCAAAGAAAAACTGTTAAAAATTTAAAGAGTCCCGAGATGCTTCACTGGAAATCACTCCAAGTCCTGAGTAGAGATCAAGTTTTTTTTTTTTTTTTTTTTTTTTTTTTTTGCAACGCCGCAGCAAAAGTACGATTTTGATCATCCCCACGTTTCATGGATTTTGAAACTGTTTCCTGAGGATCCTGACCTCCCTACATACAGTTATATTGCAAAATATAAATTAACTAGCAAGATTTGCCCACTTCGTTGGGCACTATTTAAATGAATTGTCAAAATCCCATATTACTATTAATAACCTAAGTTAAAGTTTCCGCTGTGTTCGGTAGAGGTTTTTTCCACACGCAACGTGAGGAGTCTAGGTGTCCACTGCTTCGGCAGCAATCTACCTGCTTCTTACTTCCCTTTTCCCGGCAGGTAAG
Organism: Salticus scenicus; assembly: GCA_963930645.1. Lineage (NCBI taxonomy): Eukaryota > Metazoa > Arthropoda > Arachnida > Araneae > Salticidae > Salticus > Salticus scenicus. The sequence continues at coordinate 234,067,729 of OZ005650.1, forward strand.
TTCGAAGTTTAAAAAAAAAAGTTTAAAAATTGAAAATATTTATGTATTTTATTTTTTAAACTCTTAATTAAAAAAAAAAGATGGTAGTTGTTTATAGAGACTAAACTTGGCTACCATACTTATTTCTAACATCGAGGAAAGTCCTTATTTCTGATAATTCAATTACTGTAAAATCAAATGTTTTAAAAATGCACCTTTTGTAAAATATTTATAATAATCAGGTGCACAAATATCAAGAACAAAAAAAACCGCTTGAGAGTTATGAGAACCATTTCTGTTTAAAGTATATACATACATACATACATGCATGCATACACACGCACACACACACGCACACACACACACACACACACACACACATATATATATATATATATATTAAGCTGTATATTAGTTAAGTACCTTTGAGTTTCAGTAGATTGTTTTAATCACTCAAAATCCAGTATAACAACATAATTGAAAACATTTCATGTACATGTTATAGGACATCCTAACACAAACTGTATAATTTTGGTGAATCTAGTATTTATAGCTGTTTTATACGGCTCCACGAAAGAATTTGAATGTATTACGTTCCATTATACAATGTACTATTTGGGGAAAAGTTCTCAAATATCCTACTATAATTTCTTCTTTCGTTTATCTAATAACTTCTCTCACTTTAATTTATTTAAATAACTCTTAATTAATTAATGTTCGGAAAGTCGAGTGGAGCCACTCTAGGACTCCTTCAGCCATTTTAATTACGTTTTTAGCACTTTCGCAATGGATTAAAATGGTTATTGCAATTATATAAGCAAAGCTTGATTCACATTAGAATTGCCATAAAGTATCAGTCGCGGTTCTTTTGATATTTCTTATAGTGAGTTTTTTTTCCTTAGAGTAAGTGTCCGCTAACTTTTACGAGCGTCAAAAACAATTTTGGGACCCTGGCAACTTCATCATCACTTCCTGCAATGGTAGTGAGCATCGAGAAATTGAATTTTTTTTTTTAATTCTTCAAGGAGCAATAATTATACTGTCACTGACTCTTAAACTTACACTCCCATGTCCAAAGTTCAAGAGTTATTTTCGGATAATGAATAATTTGCGATATTTGCGGGTTCGGGAAACTGTGGACTCAATTTATTTAACACTTTTGTGAAAACTGTGCGAGCTACTTGGGTGTCAAATTTCAAAATTCGCCCTGGGGTTCCTGTACTAAATCTGTTTCTTGATGTTCATGTATATTTAGTTTATTCTAATTAACTGCGTGTCTAATCAACGTAATCACCCCCCCAAATAATAATAATAATAATAATAATAAATAAATAAATGTAATTTACATTTCATTAACGGCTGCATATCACAGTACTTTGCCATGGTTTTGAATTGTTGAAAATAATCACTAATCTAAATACATTTATTTAATCGTGTAAATTATTCAATTAAAAAAAATCATTTAAATATAGTGCTCAGTGAGGCAGGCAAAGTGTTAATGTCTAACAAATATAATGAAACCCCAAAAAATTAAATATCATTAACGGCTGTTTATATTGGTATTTGATCATGGTTTTGATTTTGTGATATAGTCGCTAATCGAAACATATTTAATTAACCGTATAAAATATACAAAAAAAAAAAAAAAAAGCATTTAATTATAGAGGCCTGCGAGCGAACTTCTATACTAATAAGAGAAAGTATTTGTTTGTCTATCGGACTGTGTGCGACGTACAGAAACATCTATGGCAGATACAAATTAGAATTTTCTTTTCTTTAGATAAAGGAATGCGAGCAGATTCGCAACATACCTTTAGATTTTCGATATTTCAATAAGATTTTTAAAAGGAAGCATTTTTTATGCATTTTTTTTGCGTTTATTTCTACGACATTTTTCTTTGAGTTGCAATTTTAAGCTGATACCAATAATATACACTTTTACAACTTTACATCTCCTTTATATTTTTAACATAAATATATAGATATATATATTTCTTTACACGTAACTATTTAAAAAATAATAACTTAACCGAGTGGACATATGTTTTATATTTCTATTATACCTCCGGAAAGTGATGTAGGCACAACTTTAATACAGGAATCCCTTGGCGGCTTTTATTATCTTTTGCCAGTTTTGCGATGAATTGAAATACCTATCGCAATTGCATAAGTAAAAAACTTTTCAAAAATCATTCGAGCTACTTCTGTTAAAATTTCAAATTTCGACAAGGCGGCCCTGTATTAAATCTGTACCCTAATGTGAATGTATTTTTTTTTTTTTTTTAATTTTCAATTAACTGTGTTTCTAATCAACGTAATGCAATTGAAATAATTAAATGTCATTTACATTTCATTAACGCCCGAATATGACGGTACTTGGTCATGATTTGTTCTGTTGAAAATTGGGCACAACTTTAGTATGTGACCCCCCCCCCTTCCTGGCGAAATTTAATAATTGGCACGAAATAGTTCGGATGTTTCTCGCCAAGATCTTTACTTACACAATAGTGATAGCCATTTCAATTTACCGTCAGAGGGATACCGTACTAAAGTTGTGTTGAAATCAGTCGCCAAACGAAATACATTTATTTAAAGATTTCAATTATATATTTTATTTTTTAAAGTCATTTAAATATAGTGACCAGCGAAGCGGGTAAAACCTGTTAGTTTTCAAGAATTAAACATAAATTATTGGATAAATCTTAATTTCTTTTTACTAATAGCTGCTATTTATTTTTTTAATCTATAATTGCTATTTTTATTAGAAGAAAATACTTTAAAGAAAAAAAATAACCGTACAAAATTATAATTATATAACTAATTATGCAAAATTGAATACTGATATAAAAATTACATTTTTTATGTAATATTTGAACACTTTAATTAACAAATCATGATTTCTTTAAAAGTTACAAGGAATTAATCTAAAATTTAATTAAAATATTAGTTGAATATTACATAAAACTTCTGAATAAGCTTTTATGTTTTAATTAGCATGAATTTTTAGCGGTGTAATTCTATTATATATATATATATATATATAATTACCTTATTAAAACTCTGTTTTGTAAAGACGTTAATCTTTTAAAATGCCATGAGATTTTCGATTTAAAAAAAAATTTCTGCACATGTATAACTTATCGTGAATTTATAATTTAAAAAAAAAAATCTAAAATTTATATAGATTTTTAGATAAGGTATGACTTTACTTTTAAAGTCATATTTCATTCCATATATCTACAGGGTGTATCAGTTTCACATTTTAGAACTTCTAGGAAAGGTAGGGTGCATCCCGATAATTCGAAACTATCTAGCAATGCAGGGTCGGAAATGCTTTCCTAACGTTGGTGTACACAGAAACATCAGAAAAAAAAGTTTTTAGTATTCGTTTTAATAACAAATGTACATGAACAAAAGAATCTAAATTTATACTATCTATCATAGTTTGGGGTTTTATATAAGAAGGTTTTATATAACAACTTGGCATAAAACAACTTGAACACTTATATTTCATTTGTGATCAGATATAATTACTTATATTCGTTGCATTTTTCATTATGTTCCTGCGAAGTTCTTTCCTTGGGACATTATTTATTTATTTATTTTTATTTATTTATTTAAACTCATAACGAATTTGGTAACAAACTGTTTACTTTTATTTGAAAACGTGATGCAGTTGTATCCCACTGGGAATTTAAAGTCCCATAAAAAACATTCCTCAATATAGCCTAAATTTACTGCAGGATTGCATTGGAACTTCAAAGTCTCTATAGTTTAAGATTTCCTTAAAGATAAGCTATAGTTTAAGCTAAATTTAATATGAGATGTTTCTCATGCAGCAAACAAATATAATAAAAAAGTTTCAAACTATTTTTCCAAAAATAAAGTAATTTGACAGATAAAGGGTTGAATTCGAATTCGCAATATAACTATATTGTATATGAAACAGCTGATATAATATTTTCCTTTGAAAATGTATTTAAAATTGCTTTTATTATCTTTTCATAAAAATGAATTTAAAAATATCTAAGGATTAAAATTAAATTTGTATGAGTTTATTGAAGATGTTATACAAATAAATTTGTTTGATATTATATATATATATATATATATATATATATATATATATATATATATATATATATACGTGTGTGTGTATGTGTAAAATTTGCACAAATCAATACTTTATAAACATTATACATTTTTACAATTTTATGTATTTTTGTTTTCACTTCAATTTAAAGATTTTTTTTTTAGAAAAACGCAAACAAAATTATATATATATGCATTAAATGACTAATGAATTACACATCTTAATTTTGGATCCAGTTTTATAAAAAAAAAAAAAAAAAATCATTACTAAATAACACATATATTGTTAATTGTTTCACTGTAAATTATGTTTAAGTATTAATATTATGATCACTTTATTATTATTATTATTATTTATTAAATTTAAATGCTTATATCAAACATTAAATTCGTGAAAATTTTATTTTTAAAAAACGACGTTACGTGAGAATTCTTATTAGATAACGAATAAAAACATTATTTAATTGGATAATTTGAAAAACAGTTAATTACAGGGAAACACAATTTCACTCAATTCCCGAGGGAAAAGTTTCCTTTAATCTAAGTAATTGAAGAAGCTGAAAATAAATTATTCTATACAATTGTCGATATAAACAATTCTATTATAGGACTTTTGTGCTGTGTTGTTACGACGTTATTAATCGACTTTCTTTAGATTTTTGTTTAAAGACTTATTTTACGAGGTCACCTGTTTTGTTTTTATCATTTTCTCTATTATTAAGTGTATTTTTAAAATAAATAGAACGTTGTTCGTCATTTAAATCCTTTCAGTATACATGGAATTCTATTTTAGGCTTAAGATATTTTAAACTATTCACCATGATTTCATTATGATGCTGTCACCTAGAACCATTTGTAATACGATTTTTCATTGATTATTTTGGCATAAAATATAGCACCATTAAAGTAATATATATATATTTAATTTACATATAAGAAATGTTAAATAAGAAGTTTTAAATGTTGTAAATTCAGGGTGTTCGGGATAAATTTGGCAGTTGGTTTTATTAAAATACTAGCAGGTTACGCTTGCTTCGCTGGTCACTATATTTAAATGATTTTTCAAAAGAATTGATTCACTGTTTATTTTTTTATATCGCATTATAAATAAAAACTACAAAAAATAAAAATAAATTACCTACAATGAAATCGCCCTAAACCTTGCTTCGGGTACCTGCTGTCTACGGCAGGTCTTTTTTCGAACACTGCATCGGGTCCAAGTTGCCACTGCCTGTAGAAATGTCTATTCCAGGTACTTCAATTTGGGTATTTATAGGCGAAAGTAAGATTTGTTATTAATTAGGAACTACGATTTCAAAGATGACTGTATCTCAACATCTATTAAATATTTTAGTTTCATTATTCAGTAGAAATTGTTCATTATTAGCGTAAAAATATATTTCTTTTTTTTTTTTTTTTTTTTTTTTTTTTTTTTTTGTCGAAAACAATGAACTGGAAAACTTTTTTGGCAACAATTACATTTAAAACTAATATTTAAATGTCTAATTTTGGAGCTATTATAAGGAGATTATTTTCATATTTTAATTAATAATAATAATTTAAAAGATCAAAAATCAAAAGTCTAACGAATATAAAAAAAATCACGAATGTTGTTCTCGAATGTTTTTAAAAATATTTTGATTAGTTAAAACAGTTCATCTCTTGCAAAAGTAAAACATCTATATTTTTCTTTAAAATTTACTTATTGAAGACCCGTTCAGTTTTTTTATAGCCATATCTCTTCGAGAATAAATATTTACTTTATGATTTTTAGGGTTCAAGTGGTTTTTATTTTTTACTTAAATTTTTATTTTGTGCGTTTTAGTAACTAAAAGAAAGCTTTTAAAAAATCTAATCAGAGTTCCTTAGGATACTGTGTAGACAATGAAATGTTTTCTTTTACAATTGGCATCTCACCTATTAATTATTTGCAAAAAAAAAAAAGTAACACATCAGCCACCGTGTAAAGAAAACACGAATATCGCATTAACAACTTGACGCTTTAACCGACGGAGCCATTGACCAACATAAGAAATACCTCACATTTACTTTAAAATGGAAATGTCTTGTTTTTTAGCGTGACACGGAAACACTATGACAAAATCTAATTTCAATTTAAAAAAAAATCTTCTAATTAAAGAAAAACTAATGAAAACATCGAAAATCGGGCTTCGAGGTGCATCAAAGGAGGTCATTACGAACCACCATACAAATTTGTGTAGCTCTGCGATCAGCCGTTTTTCTAAAATGCTCCACACACACACACAAACATCTTATTTTATTATATGTATAGAAAAAGGAGACAGCATAACAGAACTGGTGTTTTAAAGTAATAAGTACAAAACTTTGATTAAACATCATAAAATGCAATAAACTCGCAAAAATTGTTTCGGGTCGGAAAAACACACGACCCTTCGTCAGGCGAACAAAGTAAACACGAATACTGCAATCAAAGCGGCAACGCACAAAACCGTTTTACGTGAGAGCAAAAATATGTGAAGACGAATGTAAATATAAATACTGGTGTAAGCAGAATTATCAAATGAAAGAAGAAAATAAATAAATAAATAAGATAAAAAAAATGTAACAAAATCTAAAAAAACTTAAAAATATGAAAATTAAATGAAAATCAAAGTTATGTGATTAATTCCCAAGTATCAGACAAAAACAGAGTAGAAGAAATATCATTAACAAGATTTTTCGAATTTTTAAATTTGTGAAAAGCTTCATGGATATCCAAATTGAAAGAGGAGACAGGAGATTATGTTAGTATTAGAAAAATCAAAACGAAGCAGTGGGAAGCAATAGAAGATTTGGAAATCTCTTCCTTACGAATATTCCGACCATGTTCATTTATTCTGTATTTCAAACGCCTCCATAGTTTGACCACTATAACCTAAATTGCACGAAGAACATGGGATTAAATAAATTCCAGATTGGTCTTCAGTAGGAATGGGATCTTTAAGAGAAGATAATTTAATTTTGTTAACGGAGTTGTAAATGACTTTAAAACCAAATGGTGAAAGAATTTTAGAAACTTTAAAAGAAAGTGGTTAGTAAAAAGGTAAAACAACCGGGATGGGACTAAGATCGTTCAAATTTGGAGCAGCACGTTTAGTATTCTTGAATTTATATAGAGCTTTGTCGATAATAGAGGGATTATCGAGAAAGAGCAAGTAATTTTAAATAACTAATTTCTTTCGAAACACTAGACGGATCAGAACAAATGTGTAAGGCACGAAAAACAGAAGTATAGAAAGCAGATATTTTCTGTTGAGGGTCGTGGCTAGAGAGAGAATGCGGCGGAAAAGAGACAGAGAATTGCATACCTGCTAACATTTGAAAATTACAATTAGTAGCACACCAATTTTAAAAATAGATTGAATGGTTGATTGGTTCATTTTTATCATGCGACACACGAATCCTGAACAAATAAATGTATGTATATTACTGTATTTTCTTGCGCATAATCCGCGGGGTACTATTTTCAGCTCTGATGAAAAATTTTCCACAGATAATATGCACTGCCGGATGCCAGACATCCGGCTTTATTTGCCACCAAAATCCGGCCACATTATGTTTAATGTCCCCCCCCCCACCTCAGATTAAACATTTTTTTTTTAAAGTTATAATTTTTACCTAAATAATTTACATTAATGTTCATATATAAAGAAAAACTGTTTACGAAACAAACATGATTTATGAAACCAGGTATAAAATAATTTTATTCAAAATGCAGAATTCCTGTTTTTACACTATATTCAATCAGTCATTAAAATTCAGCAAAAATACTACCTATTAAATAAATATTTTTTGTTGTGTGTTTCATTATGTGTATAATTTTAAAAAATATAGATTATAATGATTGCAAAAAATTCTAATCTTAGCATTGGGATAACTGTTTTAAAAATGTTAAAATATAAATATTAAACACATTCAACAGTTTCTGTAGGTGTTTGATTATGGATTGGTAGGGGAGGGGGGGGGAGGTAAAAAAAAAAAGAGTGAGAAATATTGAACAACTCTACTTTCTTATAGGTTCTAGCATCTAATAAAGTAAGTTTAAAAAGAACATTGACATTTATATTGCGGATGGGAAAAGATAAGAAATCCCAAGGCTTTCGTGGGTCGTTTGTTTGCCGATCGTTAGGGGGTGGGTGGGGCACAAAAAAAGGAGGGCACAAAAAAAATACACGAATGAGAAATATTTAACAATTCTATCTCTTTATACATTCTAGAAGCTAATAAAGCAAGTTTAAAATGAAAATTGACATTTATGGCATGGATGGAAAAAGATTGAAAATCGCAAGGCAAAAACGTCAGATATGTTGCAGTTTTGGTGCTAGATAAAAATTCGTAATTTTGGGCCGATTTTCGTAGCGTCGTAGTTTACAGCCCAAATTCGTAGCAATTACGAATTATTCGTAGCAGTTGGCAGGTCTGGAATTGTTTTCTGAGAATAGTGGTTCAGAACAGATCTCTGTCTTTAGTCACATAAAAGTCAAGGAAAGGCAAAGAGCAATCCTTTTCAATCTCAAAAGTGAATTGAATGCGTGGGTCAACCGAAATGACCAAAGAAAGCTGACTGGAAAAATCGACATCAGTGGGAACAAGACGAAAGTGTTATCACCATACCTAAACCAGTGAGAAAATTTATATACACCGAAGAGTTTTTCTTCAAAATAGTGCATATTAATGTCGCAAAGCAAAGGAGAGAGAGGTCTGTCTATTACCATAACCTCATTTTGGGAATAATAATTACCATTAACGGTAAAGGCTATTTGTCTGTTGCATAAATGAACTAAATTCACAAGCTCCTAAATTTCAATAGAAGAATAATGGAATTCATGTAATCTCCTCTATAAACAAACAAGAGCACCCTGAATAGCAACATTAGTAAAAAGTGATTTAACATCTAAAATAACTGAAGTATAGTTAGAGGAAGAGATGGATTTAGGTTTGTCCACAAAGTCTTACGACTTTTTTACTGTATAATGTTTAGTACTAGTTAAATGAGAAATAGATATTGGAAGAAAACGAGCAATATTATAAGAAGCTGTACCAATATTACACACAATAGGCCGGAAACAGTGTGGGTTTATGAACTTTCGAGAGAGCATAGAAACGAGCACAGTTAGCAGTGGAAGGAATCACCATGCGTTTAATGTGATTATTAAGAATAACATAATTTTTAGCAATATATTTAACATGATCAAGATGATCATTATACGGTTCTTTTTTAAGTATGGAATAGGGACCTGAATTGAGCATTGACTCAACATGAGAAATATAATCCGATTTATTGAGCAGAACTGTTTGTCCCCCTTTGTCAGCCCTGGTGACAATTAAATTAGGGGCGGAGTTTAATTATGAGAGGGCAGATTTTTGAGATGAAGTTATGTGAGTAATTTTCAAGAACCAGACAAGGACGTAGTGGAAGATTTATTAACAAGAATTTTCGAATTTTTAAATATGTAAAAAGTTTTATGGATATCCAAATGGGAAGAGGAGGCAGGAGATAAAATTATGTTAGTTTTAGAAAAATCAAAACGATGAATTTGAGTCTAGCAGTGGGATGGAATAAAAAATTTGGAAATATCTTCATTACGAACATTCCGACAGCATTCATTTATTCTATACTAGCAGGCTTTGACAGCGTCGCTGGTTACTACATTTAAATGAATAATTAAAAAAAAAAAAAAAGGAAAAGTAATCATCACTTTTATACAGATTTACAAATCGAAATCTATATAAATGAAGCAAAGATTTTGTCGGCGGAACACATCCGGGTGGACCACTCCTATTTTTGATTGGTCTAGATTTAATTACTTTAGTGATGAAAGTCGGCCATTTCTTTTAGCAAAAACTGATGATTTTTTTAAAAAAATATATTGCATAGATGTTATACTTTTTTAAAAGAGCTCTAAAAACTGTTCATTTTTTGTGGGGACACTATATACATCAAGTCATTAGATTTAAAGATATTACGTTGCAAAGTTTCACAACGCGATATAATTCGATAGCTTTTACCTTAAAATAAGAGTCTAATATTAAACAAAAAATATTCTTGCCCCTCATCCAAAAATATTGCACACTTCTTTCCCCAAATCTAAAAAAAGTTGCGCCCGTACTGCCTTTTATTGAAAATAACATAAACAAAGGAGAAACTCTGTATACACACGCATATATATATATATATATATATATATATATATATATATATATATATATATATATATATAAATGCATTTTTTTTAAATGTCAATAACTATACTTAACGGTACTAAACATATAAATTTAAAATTATTTAAGTGAGAAAATGTTTAATTGAAGTAAATTTAGACAAAACGAAATAAAAAATAATCTGATGTGTCACTCATACGACTTTCTCCCCCCTGCATTTTGATACTATGGAGATATATTACATATGTCTTGAAATCAACTACGCAGGATAATGAAGTTCAATGTATTTTAAAAATAATCTAAAATTGGTGTAGGAATGGTATTGTTTGGCATATAGTTTTATGTGAGGAGGGCTACCACCCCCTCAACTCACCGTTAGACAACCGTGCCTACAATTATTTCAAATATAGAAAAAACAAGGCTGTTATTAATTTGACTTCAAACTTACAAATCTTGATAAATTTTTAAGTGGAAACCTAATACGAACTTTAAAATATCAAATTCGAATTTCTTGCAGTTATCTGTCTTTAAATTATGATGATAACGAATACACATAGAGATTAACCGCTAAAAATTGAACTTTCGTTATCAGGGCACCTCAAAATGTGATATAAAAAAAATGAAAATTAAACTTTAAAAAATATTTTCTTTAAATTATGGGTATGAAAAAATAATTATCCTTCCTGAGCAGTGTTCTTTGACATAGCAAAATGCAGCAAAGCGCTTCAATCAATTACATTTATTGGAAAAGAACGTTTAGCTCAATTTTGGGTAGCCCTGTAAATTGTCTATAAACAATACGCACAATAACAATATTGTGCACATAAAATTAGTCTTACTTGAGAAACATCTAACACAAAATGAATTACAATTCCAGCAATATCCATATATAGACCCAATATATCCAAATATTTTGGGTAGCCCTGTAAATGAATGAAGAATTATTTCCATACAATATATTCTACACAAAACAGAGTTTAATGCATACAAAAAAAAATCTTCATTCCGTTTTGTTTAAACTAGCTTATAGATGTTATACGGAACTTACTCAAAATTTCCCCATAGACATAATGTATTTAAATTCTTTTGAATCTCCTTGTGCACGAACCATTAGCTTAATTTCAACGAAAAGTTTGGTGTAGCGTCCCTATATTATATAGATTTAGAATACCGAGTTTGAACTTTCTTCTACTATTTGTTCTTGAGATATGCTTATAAAAGACAGACACACACGCACACAGACCAATCGCAAAAATATGACTTTCTGATTCATGGGATCTCAAAACATGTAAATATAACGAAAACTCAATTTCGGAAATTTGAAACAGAAGCAATACTTTCTGTACCATATCTATGGGTAAAGGAAAGTAATAAACAGAATTTAGCTTTAAAACATTTTCAGAACTTTGAGATTTTACATCTTCAGCTGCTTAATCTGACTCAAAACAGTTGATATAGCATAATTCTGAAACACTTAAATAAAATCTGAAAACAAATGATTAGCCTATTTGTATTTGTTACACTTATAGTAATTATTTAAGATTTAAATACAAAAATAATTAAAAATCAGATTTTCTTGTTTAAACGAATTTGACAGTGAAAAATAAATTATTACAATGTCGTGTATCCTTAATGAATTACTCGAATAACAACTAACAAAGATACAATCAAAGAATTTACTCACAAAATTGTTCCCCAGACGCTTTCTTAATTGATGAAAGAAAAGTTTTCAGATTCTCAGATGTTAATCCGAAAATTCTTTTAAAGGTAATAAGGAAGTACATGTTTAATTTAGTTTAGAGAAAACAGCTAACCTAATTAACATTCTACTTCAAACGACGCATCTGTTTGAAAATTTAATAAAAATTCAATTATTAATAAACTAGCTTCCATTGTAATGAGCTATATGTACCTAAGTATTAAATGATTTGTTTTTCTTATATTTTGTTTTTCTAAATTTGTAATTACATCTGGAAATACAAAATTATCTATACAAATGGATGTTATATATACAATTTTATCTATATTGACTTTCTACATTTGTTAGAACTGAAGACTATTAGTCTCAATCTACAAATTTTTACGATACCAGTTTTACGATAGCTGGACATTTATGAAAATCGAAATTTTATCGAAAATGTAATTAAATAATTTGAAAGCGATGCTATAATTTGAAAAAAAAATAAATATATAAAATAAAATAATAAAAAATAAATAAAATAATAATAATAGTCCTCCGTACTAAACTAAATTCTGCTTTTGCCAGAATTGAATCAAAATCTTTTATTTATTTATTTTTTTTTTTTTTTTTTTAGGAAACAGAAAAAAAAAATTAAAAATAATTCGTTTCGAAACGGAAAGTAACGAAAAAGTTTTTTTTTTTTTTTTTTTTTAATAATAATAATTTGGATTAGGAAATAAAAGCGCGCGTGCAAAAGTAAATAAAAAATAAAATAAGATTTATAAATGAACAATATAAGCTCGTAGACTCAGTTCAATGATATAATAAGAAAAAATGACGACTTTAGTCTAATGAGATTATTATTATTATTATTATTATTATTATCATTTTAATATAGTTTTTTTTAAATTATTTAGCATGAATCTTATTCTGGTACATTTTGAAATCAAAGTATATTAAATGCACGATAATACGTTACTAGTTTTTCATTTTATGAAACAATGTGATAACAGTTTTACCCTAAAATGAAAACTAGTACCTCAGAAAATATTTATAAAAAATATATTGAAAATAATTAGTAGTATAACAATTATAACGATAAAAAATGCATGAAAATCTTGTTAAAATTTAAGCGTTCCTGTATGGGTTTTATATAATTGTTTACAACTTAAATCTGACCTTCATGGACAAAACCATTTTAAGGCTGTTCTTAAATGAGTAGATGATTTTCGGGCATACTTTCTAACATTAGATAAAAAAAGGAAAAGTTTTTACTTTCATATACGTAAAAAAAATTAGACCTACTAGTCCAGCTTCCAGAAAAACACATGATTTTTTTATTTTTTCTTTAAAGCAAATACTTTTGTCAAAAAAAAAAAAAAAAAAAAAAGAAAAGAAAGAAAAAAGAAAGAAAGAAAAATCAAAAACTGATTTTTTTCTATATTTTTTGAAGTTCTGATATATTCCTGGACAAAAAAAAACAGAGTTAGGATTAAAAAATTACATTCTACATATACGTATGCATTATTCTGATCCAATAACTTTTTGAAAATTTTGATTTAAACTTTAATTTTTTAAAAATATTTTATCATGTGTGAAATTCACTAAATTTCCGTCTGTTTCTCAAAAATAAATGGCAGACTTAAATTTAACTAGAAAAAGTCATCGAAGAGCGGGAAGGGACTCCTGTTGGAGCCCTGAAGCTATCGTCGAGCGTTTAATACGCCTAATAGCGTTTAATACGTCTAAAACAATACATAACATAAAGAGAAGAAATAAAACCCTTACAGATCATTTCATTGATAATTATTCACTCACATGCGACTAACGCAAGCAAAATGTTGAGCCTAAAGAAGATGCTCAAAGTTTTTGCCAGATGCATCGAGACACGACGGGCATCTACGTTGCATGGAACGCCGCAACTTCTCAAACATACCAGGTGTATCTCGTACACATCCTGCTGCCACAAAGATTCTTCCTACCAAGTCTTCCGCCGTTGCAACAGGTGTTTCATACACAAGTTCTTTTAAAAATCCCCATAAGAAAAATCCAAGGGAGACAGGCCTGGTGATCGTGGTGGCCATGCGACTAGTCCACCGCGACCAATCCAGCCGCCAGGAAAAGTAGTCTGCAGATGTGCTCTGACACTTGTGCAGAAATATGCAGGAGCTCCGTCGTGTTGAAATCAAATGCGTTGACGAATAGGCATCGGAACATCATTCAGCATTTCTCGCAGAACCTTTTGCAAGAATGTTAGATAAATGGGACCGTTAAGTCTTTCTAAAAGAAAGTACGGACCAAGTAAGAAAGTCTCCTACAATGCCAGCCAACACGTTAACGAAAAACTTTAATTGTGGGCCGTGCGGACGTGTAGCATGTGGGTTTTCATCCACTAACGTATGCATGTTGTGAAAGTTCATTACACTCTCTAATAAGAATGCAGCCTCATCCGTGAAGAGAACACTTGCTGCGGAGTTTTGGTCTGCAGCACTTTCTTGCAAAAACCACTGCGCAAAATCCATACGATTGTTGTAGTCTCCCGGTTCCAGTGCCTGGACGCATTGTAAATGATAAGGTATGTATTTCCCGAAATTTCCCTCCATAGACGTAACGTATTTTATTTCTCTTGGGTGGTCCTATAACGAATTATTTGCTTGATCTCGAGGAAAATTTATTGTAGCATCACTATATGACACATAATTAGAATACGAAGTATTTGTTCTTGAGATATGCTGATAACAGACGCACAAAATGACACACACATACAGACAAACCGCTAAAAACACGATTTTCGTATTCAGGAACGTCAAAACGTGTAAATATAACAAAACTGTGTTTCGAAAATTTGACCCTAAAACAATACTTTCTCTACCATATATATGGATAAAAGACAGCAAAAATAGAACTTCATAACAAAATGTATTTAGAAAACGATAAATTTTAAAAGTTTAAAGGAGTTAGTAAAAATATAATTACAGTTTTAGTCTCACATATAATTTTATTTGTATTCAAAAGTTGATTTATTTTGTGAACCATACTTTACAACCTGTATTTGAAATTCTTTTATACATAAGCTTAAATTCTCGTCTTTTTTAATGTTTGATGTTAATATACCACAAGAAATTTTACCTCAGTTCAGGATTTCTTTCATTCTTTAAGACTGATTGGTTTCGTACTAAAACCGTAATTTTTTTTGTTTTGTTTTGTGGAGCAATTTTTCAATATTTTCTTTTCTTGTAATCAGTGTTTTAACATTTGTCCTGTTTTTGAAATTTTTCAAATGTTGTTTCAGAGGAAGCCATTTACAGAAAGCACATTAAATTTTTTAGTATGCTGAAATGAAAAATTCCGCTTTGATGCATCGTGCCTAGATTTTTTTTTTTTTTTTTTTTTAAATCTGATAATCTTTATGAATCCCTAAGATATTTTTACGGCATACAACAACTGCTGCAATTTTTTTCTATTTTGTGGTGTTTAACTAGAAAGTTAATTTTTAAATAAATTAATTTTTATTTAATCTTAAATTGGTTAGCATATTGGTGTTTCAAAACAAAAGCTTCTAGAAAATTAAATAGGATATATATATATTCTTTCTTTTTGCATATTTCTGACCAACTATGCATCAAACCGCCATTTTTAAAACTAGTTTAGCAACTTAAAAATATATATATGTATATATATATATATATATATATATATATATATATATATAGAGAGAGAGAGAGAGAGAGAGCATTAAATGATTAATCCTGTAAAATTTAGGCTTAGATTACATACATGAAGATGTTGTGTAATACCTATAAATTGATTAATATGTTCTCCTATAATTTGGCATAAAACAGTTACCCTAATGAGAAATTGATGGGAATATGCTTAGGCTTAAAAATGTTCGATGTAAAAGTTCTTGTGATGTCGCTGTGAAATGACAGAACTACAGGGTGAGTGCGAAAATTTTATCCGTTTTTGGATATGTAAATAGGTGATCCGCTCTCATGTAAGAGCATCAGGATGCTCTTGATAACGAAATTGTAACTGCAACGATTCTTTGTTCTTTTAAATTTTAAAAAGATTTTGTACTTGTACTTCAACAAGCGTTTCTCTTCTTTTCTTCGAACAAGTAAAAAGGTAAAACTAATGAATTTTTCTTCATTAAGATGATTGATTTAAAAAGGGAATTTTATAAAAGGAATTACATACAATTTGTTTAGCTAAGAGAGAAAAAAAGTGAGTTACAGAATAATTCTAAACTTTTATTTAAAAAATTGAATGGTTTAAATTATTTGCAATAGAAAAAGTAGAAAAAATAAATCTATATAATTTATGTTTGTTTATGTAAGCTTTAGTAATAATTTATGTCATATTAAAATAATTATTTCTCTTATGTAATTTAAGAGTGCAGGATTAAATAAACTTGAAGTTAATATTTATATTAAATAACAAATTAAATATTTTTTAACTGTCTCAAAATAAAACTAATAATAGTAATTAAAGAAAAAAAAACTATATAAATTCAATTATTTTACTTACAAAATGGTTTTGAACTGTCAGCATAAGTAAATTAAAATGAAAATAATAAAGAATGAGTAATGACACAATTTTCAATTGAGTAAAATGAAAAAGGTAATTTCAAAATCAATGGAAATGCAAATTAAGTTAAATGCATATAGTAAATGTTTTAGAATAATTTTAAAGTAGTTTAAATGAGACAGAAAAAATGTGTCTTTTAATTAACTGCAAAAATGCATATTTTCAGCGGAGTATTTATTCAACTTAAGCGAAACGCATTTTTATTTGATGTATTTTATTTTACTAAGGAAAATAATTTCACAATAGAAGAAATTTTCTTCTAATTAAAGTTGAATGTTTATCGGAACGACATTCACTTATCTGGTTAATTACATTCGTGCATTTAGATAGTATATAGTTAAAATCACACAAATAATTATGTGATTATGATTGTTATAAGTAGTATAATTACTGACGTAGAAAATAGAAATGAATCATAAATCTTAGGCATAAAATATATCATTATTTTCTTTTGTATGAAGAAGAATATTACGTTCTCATGGTGAATTCTGCACATGTTTTTTGATGTGTTTGCGCGTTTTGAGATTTCTTTAAAAGATGGGTTGACCATTTTTAGAAAATGACTTTCAGTCTGTCTGTTTTAAGAGTTTTGTGGCCATTTTATTACATAAAAGAATGCACTAAGTTCCACAAAACATTTATTTTTTTATTTTTTTTTAGACTTTGGTGATAAATCAGTGCTGATCAGATTTTGGTTTCCATGAGTTTGTAAAATCTGCAGTGAAGAAAAAAAAAATACGCTGATTTCAATTGGATACATATCGGTTGTCATGTGGCGCTGCTTTATTGCAATTTTCTTTAATTGCGGGAAATATATATATCTAAGCGAGTATGTGATATAAGGCCACTTTGAGTACAAATCGGCCGAACGGTATCACAGTTACGAGTGCTACCTGCGTATCTATATCTGAGTTTCTAAGGCATGAAATCACAAAAAGCTTTACAATAAAATATTTACTCTGAAAAAGATGACCATTAAATTTAAAGCGGATATCAAAGTACAGATTGCCGGGTAATGATATATAATACTTTTCATGATATTTTCAGTAATTGTTTCTCATGATCCATACGTATTAAAATGAATTGCATGAAGACTATTACACAGTGTGTCCTTCAAATTCTTTTCCAACTACCTTAATTTGAGAACGACCATTGCTGTTACATACGTGTTATATCTGGGTATAGTAAAGTGGCTATCTGCTAGATTATAAAATGGAAGAAAAAAATTGTGAATTAGAAGATAATAGAAAGCCACCTTATGGTAAACAGGGAAATGAAATAAGTTGCTATCTTTAAAACATCATGAGATACTGGAAAATATCAATTGCAAAGTTGTAGAACATCGTCATATAGCATTAAAAGACTATTTGCTCACAATAATTCTCAGAAGACAACTTATTAAACGCCCATTAGTTTTTTCAAGATATCCCTTATCAGTAAAATTAATAAACGCGGAAAAACAGATAAAACAGCATATTTTTTAACAAAAACACTCTAACGTAATGATTCAATGGTAGAATGTATGATTCTTGTTCGAAAGGACTGTGGTACAAATAATTTTTTAAACTCCTTTTTTTTCCCCGTGTTTTTTAACGTCACGAATTAGAGAAATTTCGACCAAACAACCGCGCATTTTGTAAATTTTCTATCAACTATTGTGTGAAAAGTGGTTTTTCATTCTAAGTAGAAGATACTCTTCAAATTTGTTATTGACTTTTCCCCCATATCTACTCCTGTTTTGAAATGGAAGCACTAATTTTGTTGTTCTCAACAGATAACACTGGGATCGATCTTATCTTGCAGTTCAAAGCCATTTTACTATCTCTAAACGCCGTATATAAGGCAATAGCTATAGCAGTTCAGGAGGTTAGAGCTTTAGACGAAACCATATGCGAGGCGCATATTATTCAGAACTGTTATAAATTTCCTTTTAGTGCTTATCTTTCGATAAGTGACCTTGCTTTTACAAATTTTCTGCAATTCTTCAGATGTCTTTATTTTAGCATATAATAAGGGAAATTGCATAAAAAATTCATACATAAAATGTATATTTTAAGTAATACTGTTGATTTAATGCTTGTGCAGGGTGACCGCTGGATGGCGCTGTTATATAGAATAGAACTGAAGAAAGTTGTTTGATGGCCACGGCATATCCGTTACTCTTGCAGCGTACTTTCACTTCTCCATGCATCCTAAAAAAAGAATTTTTTTGGTGTCAGATTTTTTAAATTAAGTTTTTGCTATATTTACACGCCTTCAATTCCTTTAAAGCGGAATGTCAGCATTCCAAAGGTTGGTCTGTATATCTGTCTATGAGTCTATTATCAGCATAACACAAAAACAAATATTAACAGGAAATTCAAAATTAGTATTTCAAATCTGTATCATATTGGGATGCCAATTGAAACAGTTTATTGAAATCGCACAGGTAGTTGGTGTACAGGGAGGTAAAACTTATTCAACAGCATTAGTCTAAGGCGAAGTATATCTTAGGAATATATGTAAACATTTTTAGACTTACCGAAACAAAATGAAATTACTGAATAATTTTGATAATCGTAAAATAGTGTTTCATGTAGAATATAGTATAGTAAGTATTTATCAATCGTTTATAGTCACTCAAAATTAATTTCAATAATTTAGTACTATGCTTAAGATATGGTTGAAATTGCAATTTAAGTAGAGAAGTACATTTTCACTGTCTAGTAAATTCATAAGAAGGAAATATGGAATTCTTAAAATAATTTGGTATTCTGGTTTATTATACATTTACTACACGTTTTAAGTTGTCTTGTGCAGGATTTCACCGATTTCACGAAACTTTTTTCTATAGGTCTGTGTGTGAGTGTGGCAAAAATGTTTAAACAGCTTTCGAATAAGAACTAATGCACGGAAGGAATTCAATGAAACTTTATACTCAACTGCATTTTAACATAAATTAATTTCTATAAACTTTTGGCGCATACAGGCCAATAAGTGCGTTGTTATACAAATAATAATAATAATAATAATATGGACATCTTGTATCTCTTTGTCTATAGTGTATCAATGCACCAAACTTTACTCGTCAAACTTTTATTATGTAAAAATATGCTGGCTGAATTTAGATTTATATCGGCTGATAGGTGATGTTGTACGCTGCAATGTTCCCCATTTACTTTATCTCAGTTTCTATATTTTAAAAGTACACAAAAAAAGTTATATGAGATGGCTATTATGAAATTTATCGTGAATCAATTTAGGAACATATCAGCCGATATTGGTAATTAATATTGAAAGACATATCATCAAAAGGCAAAAATTATTCGATGATTTATTTTAATCTCCTTTAATTTCAATAAAAATATAAAATAAATGTAATTTTCTTAAACCTACACATATATGTTTCATGCAGAATACACTTTGAAAAGCATTCTACTTTCGTTAAGATTGTCACATAAGAGAATTCAGATATATTATGGTGTATTCCAAGAAGTTCATCGAAGCGCATTTCAAATATAGTATGTGTTAATCCTTGTGTGCTAAATTTATGTTATCTTTCTCGTGCGTGTACAATTTAAAATGTACAGGGACACATAAAATATACAGAGCTTTTGAAAATTGAAGAGAATATATTCTTTTATTTAAATTGAAAAATTATAAATCTCCATACTTGATGTAGCGGAAGCTTATCAGTCATGGCTCCAGACATCCTTAACTCTCCGACGATCCTCTTCTTGCTTGAAATTCGTATCTTCTTCCGATTTCGATTTCGGACAGAGAAGGCAACGCCATCTCATGTCCATACTTTTGGTTGTGTTCGGCACAGTTACAGCAGCATTCATTGGCTAATATTTCGACTGTTTCTCTCTTCATGGAGTAAGCGTAACCTCGTACTTAACGAGTTTTTTAGTGCTGTTAAATTATATTTTTATATTTTTTTCTTTGTTAACTTTGGTTAATGCTGTTTTGAATATACCCTATTTTATATCTGTTACACTTTTTTTTTTTTTTTTTTTTTTGTCATTCCTATATAAAAATTGGTCTATTTGGTATTTTATTTCACAGATACCTGCAGTTTCTAGTGGATCTTCTCAGTTCTTGCTATTTTGGACGTATTGAAAAATGTTCCGGTTATATGTTACTGGAATATTATTATTTAATTTTAAAGTTTCGTTTTTATGACGGTTTACAGTTTTTTAAATTTAATCTAACTCTAGATTTTATTTAGATTTTTAATTTTATTTTGTATTGAATGTAATTGCCAAAAATTTTATTCGAATTACAATATGTTTAGGGAAACTGTTTAGTAATGATAATTACTTTTTGTTCCTCATACGATAAACAAAATGTTTTTTGGAATCATATGAGAATGCCGCTTGAACATGCTAACAAAAGTCGGTAAAATTCGAAGTGTGGAATGTGTAAAAAGTTCTCTAAAAAATTACAAATAAATTTATAAACTTAATAATATTCTTATTTATTTATTTCTAAAACATAAGACAGTAATAAAATAATGGGTTGATGGGGGCTTTCAAACAGATAAAAAAAGAAAAAAAGTTTATATAAATAGCACGATAAGAGAAAGTAGTGTTAGAGCCGTACCATGGTATTCATTTTAATAAATATTTAATGGAGGTATCAAATATGAAATTTTATTTTTTTTACGTGAACTTCAATATAATACGCAATATTTATTTTAAGTGATAAGTTTTAGTTAACAATTTTAGTTTAATCAGTTATAATCATTGTAATATACTATCTTGAATATACTTATCTTGAATATACTTATCTTGAATATAGTAGAGTTCGAACATTAAATACAACTAAATCATAAATATTTATTTTTTTTTTTAATATAGTTTACTCAATTGAATATTTTACTTTTTTCTGTGTTTTAAAACCATAATCTTCTTAATGATAATAGTCTGATTTTACAGGGTTCCAAGATTAGATGAAAATTAGAAAACCTGGAGAGTGAAGTAGTAAACCAGAATTACAATTCTAAGTCTGTATCACATCTCTCTAACGATTTTCTTCAACATTCCTATGTAAACTTCTTTTTACATATCTTTTTGTATGTATTAATTGGATTAATTCAGTAAATACGCGTCCTGTATAAGTACACCGTACTGAGAAATATATATATATATATATATATATATATATATATACCGCCTTCCTCTAGAATAAATAAGTGACCATTTTATAAATCCCTTAACTAGAAATATAGATTTCTCAGCTATGCGCATAAGGCACGCCAATAAAGTGAATCGACGAATCGATTGAGAATTTCTAGTTTACACATTTTTAGATGGTGAAACAATATTCTGAATATTCCGAATATTCTTAATCTTTTGTATTGAGGGAAATTCTCGCTTGATTTTCTAGAATTGGGTAATAAACCAAGATTGTAGTTGCTGAAACCCGCCTCTTGTAGACTCATTTATTTGCAGAGATTTTTAAACAACTTTGCCCTCGATAATATAGGCAAACGCTCCAGAATTCAAATAGGGACTTCTAGAACACGCTTTCCAAGGGGACTAGAATTTACAAGAATGACATGGGACTATTTTTTCTAGAGCCACAATTTAGATTCTAGATGTCAGCTACAGAATGTTTTCTCAGTGTGATCTTAGGTAAGAGTTCTTAAGGTTCCTTAAGGTTAGGTTTTCTTAAAAAAAGACTCTACGATTTTTTTTCAAACTCATCATTTAAACGAACTTTTATATACCTTTTCGGATGTAATTGTTAGTTTGTGGTAAACTGATGTATTTGCCATAATTTGGTGAAAATTGGAAGTACGACCAAAATTTGGTATATCAAAAACATCTGTAACACGTTTCTCTTGGAATTTGCTACATTACCCCCTCTTTAGATGCCCTTTCTCATATATCACTTTTTCTTTACTTATAACAATTCACAAATGTTCTGATTAGGTAGAGTCGTTTTATATTTAAGAAATAGGTGTTTTAAAAACAGCTATACCGATTTTCTTTAATATCGCTATATACATCCACTTTCATGCACTAACTTTTCATAAATTACTGGACACTTTTGATTTGAGAGTTTTTCTTAAACATCTCAAAACGTAGTGGACGAATTATTTTTAAACTGAAAATGCAAAATGCCATTATATTGCACATTTGAAGCAAAATAACGCGTTTAAAACAGTTCAGCCACTGACTGACTGACTGCGACTATGACGAGGCTTTGCAAAATTTCCAAATCCTCTTCACCCTGGGTTTGCAGTTGACAAAAACATGTTTCTGACTTTAAATTATTTTGCAGTAAAGAAGTTTTACATGGAAAGAAAAGACTTGAATAATAATAATAATAATAAAAAAAGGCGATTTCGGAATTTTTGATTTTTAGTGTGTGAAAGGAAAAAAATCAATTTAGAATAAATATTTCGCAAAATTCTGATTTTTGAATAAAATTCTAACAAAAAGGGCACATTGATGTAAAAAAACGGCGATGATGATGTTTCCAATAACCGTTTTTTTTCTTCTTTTAATTTTCGATAATTTTTAGGGGAAGGTTAGGAAGAGCATCCTTCTTGAGATAAATTGGCCCTGGGGAATTTCTTCCTGGTGATGAATTTTGTTGCATAGGCTGGTATATATACATGTGGATGACCGACATGCATCGTAATGAGATTTTGAGAAATTTCACCCCTTATTAACTTTGGAAAAGGAAATGGGCAAAATACACATTTCCAAGCATAATTCTGCTCCATAACATATCATGAAGCAATATTTGGTGTGTGAATTTGTTATGTGTATCCAATGCACAAACAAAATTGATTCTACGAAAGCTCACCCATTCCGCTTTTTGTTTTGTACGAAAAGCAATTTTTCAAGCATAAATTTTCTTCAAATTATCTCTGTATGTCGATATTTTGGTATGTGGTTGGTTAAATGTTCAGTCATAAAAAAAAAGGCTTTTCTGATTAATTTTGCAGTAAAAAATCGTAGAAACAAGCGTATGTTGCCGATCAATTGGTAATAACGTCTAGTTATTAATGAAATAATTAAATTTTGCTTAGAAATTCGTCTATGACATATTGTTATCATCGATCAACACATCATTTAATTAAGGCATTACAAAAACTGAAATCATATTTCAAGTTATTTACGAGCTATCAACTACGACTGTAAAAAATCTGGATTATATTTCCTTCTCCATTCATGATTAACTGTTCACAGACACTAATGATGTTTACATCTAACTCTTTGTGCCGGCGTTTTCAAGGACTTCTATTATTAATGCATATTGACTGTCTACACGAACTATAAACATTCATAAACTTTTTTATTATTGTATTATATATAAATATATTTTTCACTTTGTAATCTCACTTCCATATCTGATTCCCTGCTAAAAGGATGCAGAACAAGATGCATCCAAAATCAAAAATAAATACTAAAATTAAGTTCACTCATGGATGATTTCATTTTAACACGTACAAAACATACATCTATTCATATACTTATTGGATTATTCAACAGATTCTAATATAATGTTTTTAGATAGATGTATCAACAGATCAGAAAGCCTGTGGATGTTGCTGAATTCGTTAGAAGACTAGTGCTGATATTGCTGCACAGTGCACAGAAGGTAAGTGAAGAATTTTTATTTTCTTTACAAGTCTTACCTTCCAAGTATAAGTTTTGAATTTATCTATTTAATTAATTATTTGCGATTTAATTAATAGTGGTTTCAAACATTTTTTATCGGGATTATGGAGACTGATATAAAAGTCTCTAACAAAAAACATCCATAAGTCTAAAATTAAGCATTATAAATAAACAGCCAGTCATGGCGTTAAAAGAAAATACCATCATCGATAAACTCGACGATTCGAATTATTCAACTTATGGTCATTTAAAGCTGAAATGCTTTTGACCAAAGAAGATTTATTTGAAGTTATAACTGAAGCTCCATCAGAACCAGTTACTAACGAATGGTCTAAAAAGGATAATAGTGCAAAAGCCCTGATAAATCTCTCTATTAATGATTCACAAATACCACATATAAAATATTTAACTAATGCTAGAGAGATATGGCTAAAATTAAAAAGTATTCATGAACGCCCAAATCTCTCAAACAAACTATATTTACTTAAATATAGTTTGTTTTACTTAAATGCTGATTGTACAGTTGCAAATTGTCCGAGGGCGAAATTGTGAACAATCACATTATTAGAATACTGGAACTGAAACAAAAACTGTCTGCAATTGGGGAAAATATTGATGACGCTCACCTGTCCGCACTGCTTCTATGCTCTCTGCCTCCCTCTTACGATCCTTTGATTACGGCGTTAGAAGGCAGGGATGAACAGGATCTAAATCCAACTTATATTCAAAATAAAATTATAGATGAATATAATTGAAGATTATGTAATAAAAAATCAAACTCCCATTCGGAAGATAATGCCACAGCGTACAGGGTTAACAAAAATAAATATAATTTCAAAAAACGCCCTAGCAAATTTTGTACGTATTGTAATTCAAAAAGTCACAATACCAGTGAATGTTGGTATAAAAAAATAAAAAAACGAACAACGCGTCAGGAAATTATGGTTTAAAACAAAATTAATTCCTCATTATGTTTTGAAACCAAATCCCAACATATAAAGGGGGAACACTCCTCCCGAGAGTTAAATAATTTTGATGAAGATTTTGGGGCGACTGTAAAAAAAATGAAAAACTTCGCGTTTATTGCCAGTGACGAACACAAATCCAGTTGGATAGTTGACAGCGGCTGTTCAGAACATATTACGAATAATAAGAATTTATTTGTAAAAATTAAAGACACTGGTTGTTTCAAACGTAGTTATCGCTAATGGAAATTCTTAACCTCTCAAGTTTCGGGTGACATAATGATTAAAACTAAAACTGAAAATGGCGAAGTAAATTAAATAAATTTATTAGACGTACTCTATGTACCTGATATTGAAACAAACTTACTCTCTGTTAGTAAAGCCACGAAAAATGGTTGCGCATTGATCTTCGAGAAAAATAAATGCCAGGGGCAAAAACACGGGAAAACTTTCCTTCAGGAGGAAACAAAAGGAAATCTTTATGAAGTAGTACAACCGAAATATGATGCAAATGAACAAGCTAGATTAATATCTAATTGTAATAACAAGAAATGTATCACATTATGGCACAAACGTCTAGGTCATAGAAATTTCGCAGATATTAAAGAAATCATAGATAAGCAACTAGCTTTAGGACTTGACGTAAATTTTTGTAAACACTATAAAACGTGTGAAACGTGCATAAAAACTAAATTAACAGATATGCCGTATCCTAAGCAGACTAAGTACCGGGCAAATAAGGTACTTGAACTAATTTATACTGATATCTGCGGACGTTTTCAGACACCTTCTATAGGGGAAAAACATATTTCCTTACATTTATAGACGATTTATAGCAGGTTTACAATTATTTACCTCTTAACACACAAAAGTGAAGTATTGCAAAAAGTAAAAACTTATATATCGTTAGTCAAGAATAAATTTGGTAGGCTACCTAAAAGAATAAGTTCAGATAATTGTAGAGAATATGTAGGCAATGATATAGATAATTTTCTTAAACAAACTGGAATCAGACATGAACTCACTGTTCCTTATTATCCACCACAAAACGGGGTTTCCGAAAGAAAGAATAGAACCCTTGTAGAAATAGCCAAATGTATGTTATCTGAAGCGACATTAATGCATAAATTTTGTGGGGGAAGTAATCCATACCGTGAACAACTTACTAAACAGGCTCCCCACAAAATCTAATGATAAGACTCCCTATGAGCTTTGGAACAAAGTTAAACCTAACCTCTCCCATTTGAGGATATTCGGATCAAAAGCTTATGCTTAGATTAATGAACATAATAGAAAAAACTTGATAACAAGGCTCAAGAGGGAATCTTTGTTGGCTATGATTACCGATCCAAAGGATATCGAATTTATACAGGGGGGGGGGGGGATATTATTATCGCGCGAACAGTGAAATTCTTAGAAAATCAAAATTGTAAACTGTCGTTGCAAAAGGAACCGACTAATGATAATAATCAAACGCAGACTGTAAATATTGAATTTAACGATACCTCTGAGCAAACACATGATTCAAAAATTCAACTCAGAAGGTCATCGAGATCTAACCTAGGTGTTCCTCCAGACCGTTTAATCTACTTAGCTAAACACGATTTAGCACAAGAACCACAAAGTTGGTCTGGGATACAAAATATGACACATCTCGTTGAAAAGAATAACTGGATTAAAGCCGCGGAAGAAGAAATACAGTCGTTAAACGGACATAACACATGGACCTTAGTCGATCTTCTAGAAGGGAAAAAAGTTATCGGTTCGAAATAGACTTTCAAAATTAAATACGATAATACGGGTAAACTACAATAATACAAAGCGTGTTTAGTTGCCCAAGGTTTTCTCCAAAAATTTGGAGAAGATTACGATGCAACTTTTGCACCAGTAGTCTCATACACAACAGTCAGAGCTTTTCTGAATTCCGCAGCTCATCACAAACTGATTGTAAAACATATAGATATTAAGACCGCGTTCTTTTACGGAAATTTAGATGAGGATATCTATATGCGACAACCAGAAGGGTTCATAGATAAAGGCAACGAAAACAAAGACTGCAAATTAAATAAGTCTATCTACGGGTTAAAACAGGCCGCAAGAGCCTGATACATGAGAATAAGAGACTTTCTAAAAACCTTAAATTGCGGAGAAAGTTAAGCAGACTCGTGTTTATACATTCATAATGATCCAAACGTAACTTCATTCATTATTGTCTACGTCGATGACATTTTAGTAGCCGGTGACGATAACCAAATATACAAAGTCACGAACGAATAAAACAAACAATTTGAAATAAAGGATTTTGGAGAAGTAAGCTTTTATCTAGGTATGCAAATAACCAGAAATAAACAAGGTGATTTTGTAATAAACCAAAAATTAAAAATAGCAGAGTTAGTAAAAAAATTAAACCTTGAGTGCTCCAAACCTATACAAGCGTACCAGTGTAGCCTAATAATCTCAAATTTCATGATAACGACAATCCGCTAGAAAATAACATTAAGTATAAACAAGTAATTGGAAGTTTATTATATTTAGGTACAGTCAGTCGGCCAAATATTTTATCAGCTGTAAATATTTTAAGCTGGAGAAATTCGAATACACGGAAAAAAGATTGGGAAGCAGCTAAAAGGGTTGTGCGTTACCTAAACACCAACAAAGACTTAAATTTTGTCATTATCGCAAACCAAGAAACCAAACTAACAGCCTTCGCTGATGCCGATTGGGCAAGCGATAAAACAAATAGAAAGTCAACTTCCGGAAATATTTTAATGTTGCGAAATAATCCCATTCTATGGACAACAAAAAAAACAAACTTCCGTGGCATTGTTTTCTGCAGAAGCGGAGTTCATCTCTGCAACTAATGCTGCTAAGGAAATCACCTGGTTACTTAAATTACCGAAAGGTTTGAATCTACAGCAAGCTATGCCAATTACACTGTTTGAAGAAAACGTAAGTTGTATAAAACTATTAATCTGTAAGTTTTCTGCCAAGCCCAAGCACATTGATATCAAATATAATTATTTAAAGAACTTGAAGGAGAAACGAGTGTTACATATGGAATATTGCCCTAGCGAAGAAATGAGAGCAGATATACTCTAGCAAGACCTTTTTTTGAAATTCACCGAAGGAAATTTAACTTAACCATAGAGGTTTAAGAAGTGTCTCACGATGAAGGGGGAAATGACATATCATTATCATTGATTAACACTTCATTTAATTAAGGCATTACAAAAACTGATATCATATTTCAAGTTATTTACGTGCTATCAATTATGCCTGTAAAAAATCTAGATTACATTTCCTTCTTCATTCATGATTAACTGTTCACAGACACTAATGATGTTTACATGTAACTCTTTGTTCCTGCGTTTTCAAGGACTTCTATTATTAATGCATATTGACTGTCTACACGAACTATAAACATTCATAAACTTTTTTATTATTCTCTTATATATAAATATATTTTTTACTTTCTAATCTCACTTCCATATCTGATTCCGTGCTCAAAGGATGCAGAACAAGATGCATCCAAAATTAAAAATAAATACTAAAATTAAGTTCACTGATGGATAATTTCATTTTAACACGTACAACCACATACATCTATTCATATACTTATTGGATTATTCAGCGGATTCTAATATAACGTTTTTAGATAGATGTATCAACAGATCAGAAAGCCTGTGGATGTTGCTGAATTCGTTAGAAGACTAGCGCTGATATTGCTGCACAGTGCACAGAAGGTAAGTGAAGAATGTTTATTATCTTTACAAGTCTTACCTTCCAAGTATAAGTTTGAATTTATCTAATTAATTAATTATTTACGATTTAATTAATAGTGATTTCAAATATTTTTTATCAGTCTGCATATTATAATTTGCATCAACGTTGCTATTTTTCAATAATAATACCCATTTTTATTTCTATATTTGAATTTCTAAGAACAAGGTTCAGAAAAAGGTATAGTTTACACTTTTTTAATAAATTTTTGATAGAGTTACAAATGAAACTGTGTTGGGAGTCTGTCCCAACATTAAAAAAAAAAAAAAAAAAAAAAAAAAAATCAAGATCTCACACATAAAATCACTATGTCCACTCAGATGATAATCGGGAAAAAAGTATAACAATTTAAAATATAAAATAAAGTAATGCTAATTAAGAAATGATGTGTGCATCTAAACTTACTTGAATAACTATTTTAATCCCTGTGTATGAAAAGTTAAATATTGCACAAACGATAAACTGGTAAACACTCCTTAACAGCAATAAAAATGAAATATCAGTGTAACTGGAAAAATATTTATATGAATGAGCTGTAAATTTGGAAGCTCAATATTTCCAATCATGGCTGTTGTATTTGTGGAAATATTAAGATAGCTCATAATTCATATTTTTTCAGAATAGGAATTTATTAATAATTTTTGTAAAAAAATATATGCATGGAATTTGTTTGGGTTACTGCATTCTAACACATAAAAATGAAATTTGGATAAAAGAATTTTTCAGAACGATATGAATTAATGTTTGTCACATTCATTTAACATATTAGCATCACCATATTTTCACACCTTATAACTATGAAACATTGAAGAAAATATATAAACCATCCCATTTTTCGATCTAATTTGAACCAAATAACCAACAAAATTGACCAAAATGGATGATGCTACTTAAAAGAAAATGAAGTTTAAAAATGTTCTACCTCTCCCATAGGGAAAGAGAAAAAATATTTTAATCGCCATGTTGCTCTAAAGTACTTCTGGAAGGTGTTTGTTCTTGGTGTGAGTTGATTCTCGGTACCGGGAATTGGTTGCTCTTACTTCCATTTCTGCATGATTAAAATGGGCAAGTAAAGCGGTAAATGCGCAGCATGCTTGAGTATGTTGATACCACATGTGGTGGTGGACCTGACATTGGGCAAACGGTAAAGAAACTGCCGAAGGCATTCGGAACCTAACCGAGGTTCGTGTGAATTCGTTTGTTTCTGTGAGCACGGTCAGTTAATGCGCTACCTCAGGCAGTAGGTACCTGGACATAGCATCTGCGGCCGAAATGAACCAGAATTCAAACAGAGATTTTGACAGATTTATTTATTTATTTGTTTTACTTATTTATTTATTTACTAGCAGGCTTTGCCCGCTTCGCTGGACTTTAAACTTAAATGAGTTGTCAAAATCCCATATCTTTATTAATAACCTAAGTTCTCGCTGTGATTGGTAGAGGTTTTTCACGCTCGCAACGTGAGGAGTCTGGGTCCCCACTGCCTTCGGCACCAACTTACCCTCTTCTTACTTCCCCTTCCTCAGAGGGTGAGTTCGAAGTTTTGCAAAATCCCACTAATGTGCATAATGCGTACACTTAATCAAAATCCATGCACGAAAATTCGCCATTCTAAAATAATTCAAAGCGAATTCAAACGAAAAAACATGTTTTTACACATGTTTATTGCTCTCCGACACCGAGAAGGAGGGGGGATTTCGAATTTCGTGAAATCCAGTTACAATAAGTGCCGGACGCATATAAACAATTTACGCACCAAATTTCGTGACCACAGAAGTCTTTAACAGAAAATATTATAAATAAATAAATACAAAAAGCACAGCTTTAGTATGGGACCCCTTTGGTGAATTTAAATATTTTAAGCCATTTTTGCGATGAATTGAATTGGCTATCTCAATTGCGCAATTAAAGATCCTGACGAGAAATGTCCGAGCTACTTCGGTGCCAAATTTCAAATTTTGTCAAAGGGATCCGATACTAAAGCTGTTCCATACACAAAACAAATAAATAAATAAATAAAATAAAATTAAATTAAATAAAATAATAAAATAAAGTTAAATTAAATAATAAAATTAAATAAAATTAAATAATAAAATAAAATTAAATTAAATTAAATTAAATTAAATAATAAAATTAAATTAAATTAAATTAAATTAAATAATAAAATAAAATAAAATAAAATAAAATAAAATGAAAACTCTTTTCTGATATTTACAAAATAAAAATAAAATATCTTAATAAAATCCAACATATAATCATTTACAATTAAAGCGAGAACGTAAAAGAACCTCATAAGGTACATAATAACAACAAAAAATTTTGTTTTACTGCAGGAAAGAAAAGTACTGCTTAATTAAATAAAAATATTAAACTAATGCCAAATATCTCTATGAAAATATTTATCCACATACAAATTCCTGATTAAAAAAAAAAAAAAAAAAAAAAAAAAAATCACCAACGTTTGTAGGTCAATTGTTTATTTTTCTCTCTAATTTTTATTATTGTTCACGTGAAATTAAAAATATTTCAATTTATTTCTGGAAAATAAGCAAATATATAAATGCCTATATATAAATATAAAACCTTCTACCGAATGTGGGTTGAAAACGGAAAAAGGGTAAAATAAAGTAGAAATATCAGTAGAAATATTTATAAATTTGATACCA
This sequence comes from Salticus scenicus, assembly GCA_963930645.1. Classification (NCBI taxonomy): domain Eukaryota; kingdom Metazoa; phylum Arthropoda; class Arachnida; order Araneae; family Salticidae; genus Salticus; species Salticus scenicus. The sequence goes on from OZ005650.1 coordinate 234,099,281, forward strand.
AATGAAAGGGGCTATTTTTCTGAATCCAGGGGTGCAAACAGTTTTTCGATGTGACAATTAGATTTTTCAAATATAACTAAAGTATGAAATTTAAGTGGCAACGGGAAAACGGAAAAAGGGAAAAATAAATTAGAAATATCAGACCTATCGTTACAAATTTAGTACCAAATGAAAGGGGGGATTTTTCTGAATACTGGGGAGTAAACAGGTTTTCGATACGACAATTAGATTTTTTAAAATTAACTAAAATATGAAATTTAGATGGCAACACTTTCAATCTTTTCATAATTCGTAGTGCGAATCACGCGAATAAAAAATTCTTTAACTTAAAAATTTATTTTTATATTTTATTTTTCCATTCAAAGCGTTATAGTGAAAAAATATTAATGACACATGCGCAGGCGTTTTTTACCCACAATTCAAAAACTAATCTTTTTTTTTTTTAATTTCTATAGATATAATTTTAAGTTGGGTGAAGACCTAAGTTTCTGCCAAGCGCCGTTGAATTCCATCCAGCCGTTCTCGAGTGATGTCCCGACAAAAAAAGCGACATACACACACGATGACACACATGCACACGCACACACACAGGCAAAATTTTCTGAAGTCATTTTCGGCTTTCATGGGGTGTGAAACGTGAAGATATCGCAAAATTTTTTGATTCCGACAAATTTACAGACAAAACTCTGATTTTATTAATATAGATTGACATTTTATGTTAAAATGTGATTGGAAATTTTGAGAATTCATATAACTCTTTATATCTCAAGATCTCAGATTTCTAAAATATTTATCTTTATGTTTTAATATGTTATCTGGTTGCATATAAAAATAGTTTAAAAAAAATTATATATAAAAAAAATTAATCATTTATTAACAAAAAAGTGCTTGTGGATATAAGATCGTGCTAATATGACATAAGATTTTTCAAAATATTCAAATTTTTAGTTTAAATGGAAATTTTAGAAATCTCTTAATAAAAGCTGGATGAAAAATGTTTATTAAGAATCTCTTAATAAACATTTTGTGTCAATTCCGATGATACAGCAACAGTCAACAAAACAAGCTTTCAAAGTTTGCTATAGAAAAAGCATTGGCTATTTGGTTGCAGAAATACAACATAGTGATACAAAGGTTTAAATATGCAGTGAATAACGAAGCGGGTCAAGCCCGCTAGTCAATAAATAAATAATTAAATAAGTATAAAATAAGGTGTAATTTTTTGAAAACTCCTAATATATTTATGCATTATTTTAAACAATATTTTTATATTTAGTGTATAAAAGTTTATCTGTAAAATAATTTACATAATTTTAAATTCACACATTCCTGTGCAACATATGTTATTACTTTACTTACATGTTATAAATTTTGTATAAATTTCTTGGAAAGTATTCGTAGACTTGTGTTGCTTTTTTTTCCCCCAGTCTTTTCAAAAATACATTTTCAAATATAATGTATTCAAAATAAAGGTTTTTTTTCTTCCTTTTCGAGGAATTCATTTTGCACTTACCGAGTATACTAAAAGAGAAAAATATTTGAGTCCATTGAAAGAATGTAGTGAATACATATTTCAAGATTGAATATTGACTCCTTACGCTCTTCTCCTCAGAATTCAGTAAAAAATGAAAAAAAAAAAAAAAAAAAAAAAAAAAAAAGCAAAAAAAGTTTTTTTACAGAATGTTGCACGTTCAATAACACTTCCGAGAAGTAGCAATGGTTTAAAACATCAAAAAAAAAAAAAAAAAAGAAAAAAAGAAAAAAGAAAAAAAAAAAACTTTGAATGAGATATATTTGAATAAAATATATAATACTAGCAGGCTACGCCCGCTTCGCTGGTCACTATATTTAAATTAATTTTCAAAAGAATTGCAATAAACCCCGTAAAATCGGTCTTAACTGGTAGATAAGGGATGCTCAAAAGTTTCTGAGGAAGTATTATGTTACCAGTTTACGAAAAGGATATTGTGACTCGCATGAATAGTAATTAAAAAAAGACAGTTGTATGTTGAAAATTTAAATCTGAGATTGTCATAACATTTAGCTTCACACAGTCAATTTTGATATTAAAAAGACTTCTACTTCAGCTATAGCTGCGATTTTACAATTTTTTTGTAACGTCTGTATGTACAATTTTCATGTTAATCTTTCATAACTTATAAACTCATGAAGGTAGAAGGTTGAAAATTTTTATTTAAGGTCGTTGTAATGCCTACTTGTACTACTCCTTTTTTGTCACCATTTAATCTTCCGTTTTAGATACTAAAGAAAAGTAAAATTTTTTTCCATCTTAGGAACTCGTGTTTTAGAGATTTCAACATAACTTACTAATAGAGCCGACATAACGATAATATTTAAAAATAGAAACTATTGATTATAACTTTGGCCACGAAATTGCAGATGTTCGTTGGTACTTGGCAAACTCTGCAACCATATTTGACCAAAATTTCTAATTTAGGTTTGCCCAAATCTGAAAGTTTTATCTGGAATTAAAACGAAGTAAATCGATTTTTTATTGTATAATCTGCCAATTTATCGCAACTAATCTCTCTAATAGTAATAATAATAATAATAATAAATAAATAAAAAAATCTGCACAAGAGTGCCAACGTTTCCGTAACAGTAAGTATAGATTAATGGTTATTACAAGAATGTTGTGTTGTGTCCACATATTAGGATTTTTCTAATATTAAGTTTAGTACCTATTTCTCACGTAATTTTGCTAATTATCATCATGCCTAGTAGAATAGTATAAATTGTGTATTATGCGTAATTTTTTAAGATCGTAATGTTGAATGTTTTAAATTACATATATGTGTCTTCTAGTTACAAAATCGGCCATTTCGAAAAAATAAAACTTTTGGGAGTAACAGATTTTTTTTCTACACTTAGTCAAAATAAGATTGAAACCAAAATTCATTAGTTTTAAAGCCGTTAGGGCAGTATGTTTGAAAACTGGAAACAACGGGGCAGGACCATGGAAAAGAGGTGGCTATTAATTTTTTTATTTTGAATTTGGCCACCTTTGCAACTTAGGTTGGAGTTGGCCGGTTTAACACTCGGATCACGGAGGAGTCGTGGACAACGAAATGGCTGAAAGTCTGGCCAAATCTGCCTTTGAATTACCAGTTTTCTCTTCTTACCACCCCTCGATGCAGTCAATCAGTCAATCAATCCCCCTTTCCCTTCAGAATGTTAAAAGATCATTAAATGTAAAACACATGTAAGAGTAGTAAGAGTCGTGGAATGTATCAACAAAAGAACGGCACACCTTCTTCCTTCTACCCAACATTGGCAGCAAAAACTACGACCTGATTCCAGCCATCATAGCCTTCCAGGCGGATCACGGACGCTTTAGGAGATAACATCACCGCTTCCATTGTTCGTGCTCCTCTCTTTGTGAGTGTGGTGAGGTGGGTACACTAGAGCATGCATACTTCTTCTGTCCACAAACTTCCCCTCATCATCTCATAAACCCTTTTATCTGACCAGTTAACTGGCTCTCAAATATTCTCGAAAGACCCCCTCCTCTGCAAAATCTGACCAGCATTTATCAGATCATAACCGAGTTATCACTTATAGCCAACAAACAAGTCTAACAATTTTCTCAGTTTCCCAATGTTTCTTATTTCCTCACTGTCCGCTCTCAATAAACTGTAAATTCTCTGTAAACGTAAAATACACTCAAATCAATGAAAATCAAATAAACCAATCAAATCTCTTGTAATTCCTCGAAACGTAGCTCTAGTTCAACGTAAAATACACTCAAATCAATGAAAATCAAATAAACCAAACGAATCTCTTGTAATTACTCATAACGTAGCTGTAGTTCAATGTAAAATACACTCAAATGAATGAAAGTCAAATAAATCAATCAAATCTCTTCTAAGATTCCCCATTCTGCGTCGGTATAGAAATGGGAAGTTTTATTTTCATATCTTTATTAATTAGAGGAAAACTAATCAAAAATTCGAAAATCTTACTTCGATGTGCACAATGACCCTTCGGAGGTCACCTTTGTGTTAAATCACGTGACTGTCCGAGCTACCGTTTTCGAGAACAGTGAAATATACACATATATTTACAAATATTGCTCACTTAATAGTATAAGATATAAATTATAAAACAACTGTACACTAATGGTGGCTGTTGCACGTAAAATATGCGTGAGCCGCAATGTCCTCATGTATCCATCCAAATTATACCTCTGGGATGTCACCGAAGCGAGGAAGCAATCCCGTTTGTGAAAGATCAAAATTGTGATGGCCTATCTCCGGACTACTCTTAGTGGTGCGTCCCAGACCGTCGCCAACTACCCATTGATCCGTACCAGTGCGACATTAAAGTCAAATACCCAACTATCTATGTCTTTTTTGGCGTTACATTAAAACAATATTTTTAATTTAATTTATTATTAAACACTAAACACTTTTAACAGACATTTCACCACGGATGTTTAAAATCATTTATGAGCCCTTTTGTGTTTAATATTTTAGATTTATATAAGTCATGATTTAAAGTAATTTTAATGAATCAATTAATAGGTATCCGAACTTAAATAATATTTAGATTTTTGCTTAGAAAATTAAACTATAAGAAGTAATTTAAGTGACGTTTTAGTAAGGACACTTAATTCCAAGTATGTTTGTTGAATCAGAGATTAAAAAAGATTTGAAATTTAGAAAATAAGTGTTATAATAAATTAAATCTGATTTTTCATCTGAAGTATGACAAATATTTTATAGATCATTTCTTAAACAAGAGTAATTTATACTTCTATTTTATAATTGGAGTATCAATGAAATGAAGATCGTTATAAATATAAAAACATTCCTAAAATATATTGTAATAAAAGGGAATTTAATAAGCCAAAATATGTGTGTGTATAAAATGCCATATGTTGACACGAGAGAATATATGAAAACGAATAAGAAAGAGAAACAGTTAAAAGTAGAAAAAAACATTTTTTTTTTTTTTTAAATAAATGCCTTACAGTAGAAGCTCAATAAAATCGTCATTAAAAATTAGGATAAAAATTAAGTGGTGGTGCATCCATGCATGTATAGCGTTGCAATACTATTAATTATTAATTCTATTAATATCTATTAATTATTAATTTCATTAATAATAATATATTCTTATTCTTATTTTGAGCAATAAACATTTATAAACTTAACTGGAACTTGAATGAAAAAAGCAAAGAAATATTTCGAATTATTGGCGGAAATCAATTTATGACTAAAATTGTGTGAAAAAAAATATTTAAAGGGGACTAATGTGCAAGTTGTACCTGACGGGACTAAAGTGAAAGTTGTACCTCAAGGGACTACTGTGAAAGTTGTACCTCACGGGACTAATGTGCAAGTTGCACCGAACGAACAAACTATTTCTTTCAACGAAAATGCCTACTAACCCTGGACGATAGGTCTAATATATCGTATCATATTATATATCGTATTTATCGTAATAAATCTCAATACTTATTTCGCTTCCTTCTTCGACTCGTTTTAATACGCATTTTTTATATGCATGAGCAGCCCCCGGAAAACAAAAACATTAAATCATTACATTCATTTTTTTACTTATTTTTATTTCATATTATTTCACGCGCCCTTTTTATTTCCTAATTCAAAATTATTAAAAAAAACTTTTTCGATATCGCTTGTAACGATACTGATTATTATTAATTTTCTTTTCTTTTTCTTTCAATAATAATAATAATAATAATAAAGATTATGATGAAATTCTGGCAAAAGCAGAATTTAGTTTAGGACGGAGGACTATTAGTTTCTTTTCTTTTTTTTTTTTCAAATTATAACATCGCTTTCAAATTATTCAATTATATTTTCGATAAATTTTAGATTTCGACAAATGTCCAACTATCGAAATCGGCAACGCAAAAATCCCAGATTGAGACTAATAGGCCCTCAGTCCTAAAAAAAGAAGAAGAAGAAAAAAAAAAAAAAAGGTTTGAACATTTTACAAGCACATATTTCATAATGTATCATTATCAGTGAAAGGCATTGTAGAATTTCGGTTCTAGGAAAAACGTGCCCGGAAAAGTTCTTCCCCACAAAACATCTCCTGAAAAGAACGTCCCCTGGAAAAGACATCCCTCGAAAAAAATGTCCGCTTTAGAAAACGTCTTCGGAAATAAAAGTCAACAAAGGAAAAAACGTCGAAAAGATATAAATTACGAAATTTACACTTATATCTTGTTAGCTTAAATTATTCACGAAGTTTATTTAATATTTAAAATTAAAAGCGAAATTATATATATATATATATATATATATATATATATATATATATATATATAAAGGAGTATGATCACAACAAAACTTTCTTCTGTATCTTATTATATAATAGCGATTAACATGCACAAACATTGGTGCTAACTTTTCAAAATTTCATTGGGGGCGCAATCGGTTTTTTTTTTTTTTTTTTTTTTCGAGAGAAAATGCTTTGTTCTCTCTTTCTGCCCCGCTCTTCCTTTGTTTTGTAATCAAGTTTTTGTTGATACAAATTTAATGCTTTTTTCTTTCTTTTTTTTTAAAATAATTTTTTTTTATAAAAGATAAAGAGAAATATTTTCTGTTCTGGGTGCTCTGCTGTGTTCTTTAGGACAATGCCAAATGAATGATTGTTACCATTTAAAAGGAAATGGTTTGATTGGAAAATATTTCAGAAAAGTAATTTTATTTTGTGTCCCAAAATATAAGACGGAAAGTTAATAATACAATGAAGAATACAAGAAATCCCAAATCTAAAATTTTAATCCCCAAATTTGCATACAATATATTAGCTCTAACTTTAACTTGTAAAATCTACTTACAACAATTTAACACAGAGTCCTCTGTTACGGAACAACTTCACTTTACTCCAGAAGAAGAAAAAAAGGGAACAGAATACATTTAGAATGCATTTAATTAAAATTATAATCCAAAAATTATATATATATATATATATATATATATATATATATATATATATATATAAGCACTTAATATTCGTGGTCCACATTGTGCTGGAATTTAATAATTTGTATGTTTGATTTTCTCTTAAGAAAGGTTGATATAGATTAAAAGAAGAACAAATGGCAAACACAAAAAATGGAAAAACCTGTAACATTTTTTAGAGTCTAAATAATTAAATACAATAGTTCAGCCGGTGATAAAATTGGGTCACGAGAGTAGCTTGAAAATTGCGATGTACAAGGGCATATTTAATACTTTGAAAATTTTTAGTTCAATTTTGCGTAAGGGTACAATATTCTTTAATTATTGTTGCACAAGCATAGCTTGCATGTATTGCATTTTTTTTTTTTTTTTTTTTTTTTTTTTTTTTTGTTACCAAATTTTATTTATTTATTTGATTATTTTTGTAATTTGTAGAAATTTTCTGTGATTAAACAACGAATTGCTGATAGTGTACTAATAAAAACATACCGTATTATTTTTTTAAATAGGGGTTCCTTCAAATATTTTGCGCGAGGGCATCTCCCAACTTGTTAGCACCGCTAATCATACAGAACTTTCCTATTAAAAAATAATTATGTATATCATTTACAATTCCGTTTTAGTGAGTCGCATATGAAATAACTTGATTTACATAATGATCTACACTCAGTATGTCTTTGAACTGTACTTTAATAAACTAAAACTGTTACAAATGGAAAGAAATTTATGCATGTAATTTAAACTTATTACATTATAATATACGTGGAAAAAATGTACGCATCATTATGCATAAATTTAACAGGATTATAAAAAACAATTCCAGCACAACACAGACAGTGAACATTATTATTATTATTATTATTATTTTAATTACGTTTTGGGTTTAAAATTTTTATAATGCATATTAAATGCATATTATTCATTTTTACTTTCGCTTCTGGAGCAAATCGAATCTATTTGGTAGCCAAGGGCTAGGTGGTAAATTGTCGTGGTAAATAGATCTTAGGAGTTAAATTTAGAGCTAATATATTGTATGAAAATTCGAGGACTAAACTTTAGAATTTAGGATTTCGTATTCTTCTCTGTATTATTCATTTCTCGTATTAGATTTTGGGACACAAAACAAAATTACTGTTATGAAATATTTTCCAATCAAACCAATTTCTTTTAAGCTGTAACAATTCTTCACTTGACGTTGACCTAAAGAACGCAGAAGACTACCCGGAATGGGAAATGTTACTTCTTATCTTTAATATAAATTTTATTAAAAAAATTAAATTCGAATCAAGAAAAAATTGTCTGTATAGTAAAGGAAGAGGGGAAAAGGAGGTGGAACAAACCCTTGTCTCTCAGGAAAAAGAAAAATCGGCTGTGCACCCAATGAAATATTGAAAAGTTAGCGACTTTGTTTGTGCATGTTAACCGCTGTTATATAAAATGATAGAGAAAAAAGTTTTGTAATGTCTAAAGCATATATATATATATTTTTTTTTTTTTTAACAATTTTTAATAATAATTAAAGTAGTAATTTAATGTACAAGATATGAGTGAAAAATTTCGAAAATTTCGGAATTTATTTCTAGGGACATTTCTTCCGGGGCACATTTTTTCCAGGGGTCGTTTTTTCCGGGGATGATTTTTCCTGGTTCTAATTTCTTCGATATTACATACGTTTAAAGCAAAAAGACTAAAATGTGTGTGTGTGCCCATTGCTTGTTTCTAGCTGATAAACTTTCTATAGGACTCCTCATATAAAAAATGTAGGCATGTAGGGAATTCGGGGTTATTTTTGACAGCGTCAAACAGTGACATGTAAGTGCGTGTCTTAATTATTCGACCCCATAAACAAGCAATCTTATGCGTCGCAGTCAGCTGTTTGAAATTGGAAATTTTTCGTCGCCTATTACTTTTATTAAGGGCAGTTATAAGGTTTCACCATTTAAGAAGCAAACATTATGGAATACATTAGAATAATTTGTCTCAGCATGAAAATTAAGAATGCTAATATTTTAAGCTTTTATTCTACTTCCATTTTCTTTCGAGACAAAATCTTATGAAATTATACCCTTAGTAATAAATAAAGTTCAAAATAGCTTACGTACGGCTAAGCTGTTACAACCGCTAAGGAGGTCATTTACTTCAACATTAGTTTTACTTCAGATATTTTTATTCAAAAACATTATGGGAAATTAAAACAGAGAAACTGAAATAGCTAAAGCGATGTTGTAAGGATATGAGAGTTTTATTGGAATAAGGAAAGTACAGTTAAAGTAACTTACTATATCTAAAGTAAAGCCCAGGAAGTTTTGAAAATAAATAAAATGTCCCTTCTTAAATACATAAATAAAACGAAGACTGTTCCATAAATGAGTATATTCAAATGAGACATAAAATATCTTAAATGATATTTAAATGTGAGCAAAATATGGAACTGTGTTGATATACCAAGCAACGACAAAATTTATTTTATGGCATTGCTGCCTGTACATTATGCATCTTCTATGTACTGTATTTATCTATGATTTATTAAATTATTAATATATATTCATATATATATCCGTGTGCAGTAAACAGAAAAAAATATTCAAGTAAGATTTCGTTCCACTTCCAATTGATGATTTAATATAAACGTTTTTATAGACAAAGACATTCTGGGTTCACCATAACTGATATAATATTTTCATTCAGTATAATAGCGTTAATAAACAGGCTAAAACTGAAACAGAAAAAAATAAAGTTGAATCTTTTTTTTTTCTTTTTCTTTTTCTTACTTTTAAGCATGAAATTTAAAGGATACCTTTCATAGAACGGAACAGCTTTTAGAAAAGAGAAATGTTGATAAACTAGATAAATCTATTTCAATAAATTTAACCTATGCATTGGTAATAAGCCCAATCTAATTAGGACGTCTTCCAATGATAGAGAGACATGAAACCAAGGTCTCAGATTGTAAATGCTGAAAACTGACATTTTAAGAAGCATTCCATGGGCAAACACTATAAAATAAGTAGTTTTATGTATTCAAATTTATATTATTTGTATATAAATACAGGGTGATCCAAAAGTCAGGACCAACTTTAAAATTGAATAATTCGAAAACGAATCAAGATACAAAGATACGGTTTGCACCAAACGAATGGAAAAGAAGCCGGGTTTTTTGTGGCAACGAAAAAAAAAATGGTTCTGTTGGCGACCATTCATGGTTCTGTTGGCGCTGTCGTATTTCTGATGTAGGATTATGCAAAGCAACAAACGATATAAAAAGGAACAACTACAGCAGGTAATGGTAGTCGAAGCTTATATGCATCGAAATATCTCATTCTCAGTCGCTACTTTAATCACGTATGGCCTTTAAGATCTCCCGATCTGACACCCTGTGACTTTTAGCTGTGTGGATTCTTGGAATCAAAAGTGTACCGCGACCAACCGGCATCACTAGCAGCACTGAAAGATGCCATCCGCCAAAATGTTTCTGCCATAACGCAAGAAATGCTACTAAATGCTGTGAACGATGTGGTGAATCATCTCACAGCTGTACATCTGAATGATGGACATTGAACAGTTACTGTAGTAGTACTAATTAACTGTAATTAAGCTGACTTGTAAGTTGTCAACATTTTTTTTTTCATTTGTAAATCATCTTTTAGTGAAATAAAACCCTATAGCACCATCTGTTGGTCGCCAACAGAACTAATTTTTTTCCTTTGCCACACAAAACCCGGTTTCTTTTTCCTCCATTTGGTGTAAACCGTATCTTTGTATCTTGATTCGTTTTCGAATTATTCAATTTTAAAGTTGGTCCTGACTTTTGGACAGTGTTGTGCAAGTTCACGAAAAAAACGAACTAGTTCAAACTCAAGTTCATCGTGTAAAAAACGAGTTAGTTCGCGCTCAAACTCATGTCTGAAAGAAATGAACGCGCTCAGTTCAAGTTGATTTTTAAAAACGAGCGAAGTTCATTAAAAGTTCATTTTTACGTTTTTTTTCCCTCCTTTTCTAAATAGATCTTATTCTTTATGAGCACTTTTATAGGTAATGTACATTTTTTTAAATTACCAATTACAATGACCATTCTTAAATTAATGCTTAATTAAACTTATAACTCTTAATTATAACTTATTAATTTAATTGTAAGTAAAAATTTATTTAACGGACACGTTTGAATAGTGGACTCACTGTTTTTCTGCGGTTTTTTATTCTCAAATTTCCAATACGTTTGTTAATGCGCATAAGGAGAAAAATTCCATCATTTAGAGGTTCCTTTGATTTGAGCGTAACATTTATATTTTAAATAGTGTAATGGTTTGACTTAATTAGTCTTTATTTGATTGCACCACAGTCAATGTCGGCTTTGAGTTTTTGGATAAATCATTAGAAAATTTCGCTTGCTATTTAGCGTACTATACTGTAAAAAAATAACTATTACCAGCTGCAAGAAACTCTCTGTGATTGGAAAAAATAAATTTTCTCCAATCACAGAGAATTTCTTGCAGCTGGTAGTAGTTATTTTTTTTTACAGTGTATAAAGGAATAAGCATGTATTTTATATAAAGTGTGCAAAAATAAAATTAAAAAAAATTCAAAACCAAGTAGGTTTTGGCATTTTTTCATTTGGGGACCGCCATTTAACGATTTATCATACTTAATCTTCATCCATGGTCCCTAAGACAAACCACTAAATTGTGTTCAAAATATTTAGCTAATTCAAAAGGAAACTCAAAACATAATTAAAATGTTAATAATAAATTTAAACAATATATAATTTAATAATAAATAACTTATTAAATAGAAAATAACTGTTAAATTCACAAAGGGTGCATAAATTGCCCATGGAAAGAAAAATCTCAAAGTGTTTAGTCGTCCGTTTATACGAGCGTATAATAAGAAAGTACAGTTTTTTTAAGCAAATGAAGACATGAAATAGACTAGTTTAAGTAAAAATATTAATAATAAAAATACAAAATACTGATTGCAGTATCATTCAATTGGATACATTTTCACACATTTCATCATTGATATTTGTTATTTACATTTAATAACAGATTTTTTTCGAAATTTTCATCTGAGAGATTTATTCTTCTCGTTCCAAAAACCTCGGCACCAGCACTGAACAGTCTTTTAACAGAAGCATTTGATGGCAAAATTGTGTTGTATTAAATAAATAGTTTTTTTTTTTTTTTTTTTCATTATTGCCAAAAGCAAATTGCGTTACTTTCCCGTAGCAGGGATCTTTTAGAAAATCTCGCACCTCTTGTGCAGGAGAAATTTCCTGTGATAACTTTTTTTGGAAAAAGAAGTCATCATCATTTCTCTCTCTCTCTCTCTCTCTCTCTCTCTCTATATATATATATATATATATATATATATATATATATATATATATATATATATATATATATATATATATATATATATATATATAATAGTTATCAATCCATGCATTATTTTTCATGACCCATCATACCATAGGTAAGATGATTTCAATTAGTCAGAAAAATTTTCATCCTCGGTTTTTTAACATTTCTACACGTTTTGAGATGTGCGGAATCTGAAAATCATGAAACTGATATGGCTATCATCTGCTAGTTCATTTGTGTTTTAGATAATTAATTTGCGTACATGACATAACAAGAACAATAAAAATATTTTAAGAAATTAAAAACTTCTTATACAATAAGAAATGGAAAACTAATAAAGTTTTATTGGTATTTATAAATTCTCGATCATTTCTTCTATCCAGTTTATTCGTTTACTTTATACGCATTACTCAGAAATCTAAAGTTCTTAGTTCAGAGATTCATAAAATGTCTACTTATTCGTTCTAGATGAAGGTTGTATAAATATATTTTTTTCTCAATGTAATTTCTGAAGAGAAAAAATCAGAAACATATTACATTCAAAATGTGATTCTTCTCACTTTTCTATCCTTGTGCTATTTTAAAATTTATTTATTATTTTCAATAAATAATAAGCATATTATATTTTATTTTACACTACTATTAAATTATAAATTAAAACTACTTTTGAAATTTTTAAAACTAATAACATTACATTTTTAATTGTTAGTTTATATAATATTACATAAATTTATATGCGTAAAAAATAAAACTTGTAAGACTCAAAATTGTTTACTAAAATTTCGATTATACATCTTCTCATGCAAATGTTCTTTTATGGATGTGCGGTGAAAAAGGTATATATTATATTACTGAAGAAATATTTCATGCTGTTCTTATTTGTCTTAATTTTCTAAATAATACCTTTTTATATGCATTTAAACATCCTTTTGCCGAGTTTTTCCTAGAATAAATAGACAGAGGTCCTTTTTTACTACCTGCAAAGAATGCAAAGTGTTTCCTATGTTATGTTAAGTATAAAATATTAACATAATGCTTTTAAAAATACCGATCATTGACTTTAATGCATCAGAAATGTTTTGCAAGTCCCTCTACACACATTAATTATACCATTTTCAACACAGAATATGCCATAGGCAACTTGATTAAAATTAGATTCAAGCTATTCAATAAATATTCGCGGAAATTAAATCGTGATCATAAAAGTTAGCAGACAAACAAACAGAAAGACGAAATGATGCCATATATTCACTCTAAAATACTCTTAAAAGTTAGTAAAACATAAGACAAAACTGAAAAGGAATTTTTGTTTATTTATATTTTTAATAGATTTTTTCTGGTGACTTTTTCTCCTCGGAACTTTCTATCCGGTGCCTTTTCTTTCCCGGTGACTATTTTTCAGTATGACTTTTTTACCGGTGTTTTTTTTTTTTTTTTCTTCTTCTTCTTCTTTCTTTCTTTCTGGTGATGTCTCATGACATTTTATTTTTTTATGCCGATCGTAAATTCTTCCCATGACCTCATGTTTATTAAAATATTTTTGATACACTAATATAAGAAACAAAATTAACTAGCATAAATGGACTGAGTTCCCATTACTTATTTACTTTCAGAAATTTCTATTTCTAATATAGGTCATCCCTCCTATATTCAGAAAAGAAAAGAATTCGGTCGACTTACCGGTATGGTCTGAAAATAAAATGCCGTACTTGCAAGGGTAACAAGATTCTATAAATTTTCCTTACCCTAATTTACTACAATGTTAATGCAGGGGTTCAGAGTTCAGACCGACTGACTGCATGCGTTCCCTAGGTCTGGGTGGAATGCTCTAGGTGGGGATATTTTTAAGTGACCCTTTCTAGCCTGTATTTATACAAGTTTTGGTGAAAACCATGGAAAACTCCGAATGGCTTGGTCGACAAGTACAACCAGGAATTGAACCCGGTACTTGTTCACCAGTTTCGAGAGCTGAACCTCTCCGTCAATTTACCGTGTAATTATACTGATGTCAATATTTTATTTTAGTTTTTAATGCGATTTTGTGGCTTTTTCAAATACAATAATTCCAGTAATCCAGATTTATGTGAAACAGCATCATGTTTTGGCACGTTATGAAAAACTTTAATACTTTCATAATTGTTATTTTCTAAGTTTTTAAAATGAAATGTTGGTATTTATTGATGCTCAAGCCAGTATCATAAATGATATTTTTTAAACTGCTCTGAATTATTTGTGATAAAAATATTTCTTATAACATACATTTATGTCATACTTTGCCTCATTATGTAATATTAAGAGATTTAGACGCCACTTCACCTATCTTCAGTTCTGGCAGCCAAGTTTCATAAAATTCTACGAGAAATTTTTTTTTTTTGCAAATTACTCATTTGCTACTGCCTTTTTTTCTTCTTAACTTGGTCTTTACATTCAAAAAATTCACAATAGTTAAAATAATTTTTGTTAAATAATTATAATAATTATAATAATAATAATAATAAAATAATAATCTAAAAAGGATTTTGTAAGTTTTTAACATTTTATTTTCAAACCACAAAATGAAAAAACTAATGGTATTTTAAAACTAGTTCGACTTCTTTATGAGGAGAAAAATCTCTGTAATACATTTTTTATTTATGCTTATTTTATTCATTTATTTGAATAACAATATTTATTAATTATTAATATTATTATTATTATTAAGTCTTAAATATCTGCAAACAAAGGGACATATTTTTCAAGCAATGCATTTTATTTTAACCTAATACGTATGTTTTGTTTATACATAAGACACTTGTTCAAGGACCGACAAAAGAATACTCACAACATGTCTGATAAGAAAAAGGGAAGGGGCAAAGTAATTTTTATTGCCTCTCAAAGCGACAGCAATAAATCAATTCAGAGAAGACAACAGATAGGACCCAGGATTATAGCGAGAGATGTATATCTCTTATTATGTATAGTCCTGGATAGGACCGACTCCCTGTCTCAAAACTACAATTATACAATAGTTTACTTGCATGTCAGGGAACCCACATAGGCAACAGGCAAACAAAGAAGAATGGGAAAAAGCTTTTCTAAAAAAGCATTTAAAAATCAAAGTCACCGAACTGCAAATTTCACCGCACCGCCTGTAATTACCAGAAATTCTGTTCAGCAGATAAGAAATAAACGAAGAAGCAAAAATCAGAATTGCGTCTCCTCCTCAACTCAAACCCATAGAATAGACCTTCTCATGTCATCTCACACCTCTTTTTTCCCTCCCCTCTGTCCCTAAAAAAAATAAAGGACAGAAAACGATTCTGTTTACGCATCAATCTGTCAATAATCTTAGTATTACATTGACAGATTCAGATAGCTACTTTAAAAATGTAAGAAAAAATGTAAAATATTGGGCCATCGTCGTAATGTGAGTGCGTGTGTATGTGTGT
This sequence comes from Salticus scenicus, assembly GCA_963930645.1. NCBI lineage: Eukaryota > Metazoa > Arthropoda > Arachnida > Araneae > Salticidae > Salticus > Salticus scenicus. The sequence goes on from OZ005650.1 coordinate 234,115,025, forward strand.
GTGTGGGGGGGGGGGAGATAAAAAGATAGCGATAATGATACGAAAAAAAAAAGGACGAATGTTTCTAATTTCATATTCTCAATTCAAAATATCTAAGCTAACATGAATTCCTATGATTTTTACGCTTTTTGCTAATTTTTGCTTTATGTATGTACTCATTAGCGCTTAAAGCAATTTATAAAGAATAGCGAATATCAAAATCGTTTGATTTCTAATCATACTATAAGTATGGGGAACTTAGGTAATCGTAAAAATTTTTATGTCTGAATTTTTATATTTTTAAACGTTTTGAGGTGTGAGGAATCCGAAAATAACAGTATCCGTGCGGTGTCCGTCTGCAGGGTGTTACTTTGTTAGTTTGTCAAATTGTTAGTTTGCATACAAATTATCTCAAGAACAATGATCTCAGAGGTCAACCCAATTAAGAAAAATATCATTTATGACATTGGCAAGAACGCTATATGTTTTAATATTCTAATTTGTGAACTTCGCAAGTTATTGAAAATTTACTGTTTTCTTAACATTGAAGAATAGGTAAAAATTTCGAATAAACGTGTACTATGAAAGTTATTTTCATTGTAAAGATTATAACAATTTTAAAATGTCATTTATAATGCTTGTATGAACATCATTAAAATCATGAACATTCTACGTTTAAAACTTCGTACATTATTTAAGATTTACATTTTTTTTTTTTGACATGGCAGAATAGTCCAAACATGACATAAACGCGTATTATGATGACTATATTTATCGTACAAATAATAGTTAAATGTGATGTCTGATACTGGCAAGAACTTTACTAACTGCTGAGAGTCTGATTCGAAAAATTTGTAAGTTATTCGAGATTTCGATTTTCTCAACACCATGGAGTTACATGAAAACAAAAATAAGAAACTGACTCAAAAAAAAAAAAAAAAAAAACAATAAATTAAGATAAGGTAAATGTATCTAAGCACAGTTAGGGTAGCCAATTAGGTAAAGAATTTCATCTCATTCTGCGACAGTGCTGAGTATTCAATCTTCATTTTTCTTAAAAGGAATATAATATGTCCTCTAATAGAAACTTGTGAGAACAAGAATATGTCGGAGAACTTAGCTGAGTCCACCTAGACGAATTAGTTTTCAATATTACTGTCATATAATATTACATCATATACAAAAGCTGTTAACACTGAAATATAACAATAACAATTAGAATGCACTTATTTCCCATACACAATCCATTAAATTTGTAAACAATTGTTGATTCCTTCTAGAGAATCATTCACATAAGACCATACAGCATTGTTGCAAAACGGCAGAAATAATTTATTTAATTTGTAATATGTTATTTTGACTTTCTAACCTTAAGGGCCCTCTTCACCCACCTTCGCCGGGAGCCGGAGCTAATGCTATTCTATGGGAAATTTTTCTTTACAAATAACTTATTAACTAATACATATTTTTTTAATTCCGTTTTCACATTCTGAAAATTCCCAGCTGTTAAATTGGCGGACCTTTTTTTAAAAAAATATTTTTTTTATTTTTTATATTTTATTTTGAAACTTCAAAATACGAATTTTCAATATGTGAAATGTTTTCATTTTGCAATTTCAAAATAAAATATTAAAAATGAAAAAAATACATTTTTAAAAAAGGTCCGTCAATTTAACAGTTGGAAATTATCTGAATAAGTAAACAGAATTAAAAAATATGTATTTAGTTAATAAGTTATTTGTAAAGAAAATTTCCCCATAGAATAACATTGGCTCTGGCGACGGTAAGTGAAGAGGGCCGTTAAAAGGATTTTTTATTGTACAACAAAGCCCAAAATGTGATATAAAAATTAAATAGTGATTCAATTCTTTTAAAACTTCATTTAAATTTAGTGACCAGTGAAGCGGGCGTAGCCTGCTAGTTTGTAATATATACACAAAATTTAAACAAAAATGTCAATAATAGGCTGGTTTAAAAATATTTTATTTCCATCTTCCCTCCCCCCTTGTTCCTACCTTCCACTATATATCATTTATTATTACTTTAATGAAGTTTAAATTATATTTAAACAAATTTTCAGAGAAATAGCTAGCATGTAATATAAAAACAACCATTTCGCCTGTCTGCCAATCCCCCCCCCCGACCCTCTAAGATATGTGTAACACTTTTTAAATTTTTTCTTAAGCAGTAAGTGGTATTTACACAAAGTTTTATTTCAGTCTATAATAGATTTGTTTAAAAATATCCTTTTAGCATCTACACAACCCTCTTGCCCCCCTAAGCTACATATAATACTTCTTGTGCTTTTCGTTAAGAATAAGTGATAGTTATAATAGCAGGAGACTTGGCGTTGGAATATTAAAACAGGAATAAACTACTACGTCAGAAACGCCAAAGAAAAAATTATTGAGGTGCATACAGCTGTTTCGGTAGCCTAAAGCGTACCGTCTTCAGTGCAAAAAGAATTCTGAATCTGGAGATGCGCTCGTATATATAGGAGAGGGACCGGATTTAGTTCAACCAATAGGATTACGGAAGAGGTGGGGAGTGTGGCCAATAGGAATTAAGGAAAGTGTAGCTGTGTAAACAGTAGAAAAATTAAGGAAATGTGGACTGAATGTAAAATTTCCAACAATCAGACAAATAGGGAACAGCGAAATCACAATTTACAAGGTTTTTAAAATTTTTATAAATATGAAAAACGCAGTCTTAAATTTCGTCTGAAAGAACATATGAATTACGTCCGCAAACAAGAAACCAATAAATCGGCTATTTCTAAACATTGCTGGGAGGAAAATCATAATTTTAAATTTAATTCAGCTAAAATAATTTGCAGACCTAAATCCATTCATGAACTCGATTTCTTTGAAGCTTTTCATATTTATAAAAATTTTAAAAACCTTGTAAATTGTGATTTCGCTGTTCCCTATTTGTCTGATTGTTGGAAATTTTACATTCAGTCCACATTTCCTTAATTTTTCTACTGTTTACACAGCTACACTTTCCTTAATTCCTATTGGCCACACTCCCCACCTCTTCCGTAATCCTATTGGTTGAACTAAATCCGGTCCCTCTCCTATATATACGAGCGCATCTCCAGATTCAGAATTCTTTTTGCACTGAAGACGGTACGCTTTAGGCTACCGAAACAGCTGTATGCACCTCAATAATTTTTTCTTTGGCGTTTCTGACGTAGTAGTTTATTCCTGTTTTAAGTGATAGTTATATTACGCAGAATATCGTTAAAAACGGTAACAATGTGATATACAAAATATTAATTCCCTTTGCCCCCCTCCCCCCCCCTTTAGCCCCCGAAGTATATGTGACACTGTGTTTTTGTCTTAAACAGCAAGTCACAAACAAAGTTTCATTAAAATCAGTAAGAAAGTGATATAAAAACAATTATTCTCTTTCAATCTGCTGCTAGCCTCCCCTCCCCCAGGTATATACTAAGTGAAAGTGGTATCAATTTAATTGATTGAAATTTCTAAAAAAATATTACGAAAATCATTCTATAAATTCATTATTTGATATTTACTGTTTTCGCGATTTGCAAATTGCAAAAGTGCCCTTTTTTCCTTGTGCCCTTTTTCTGGTACCCTTTTTTACCAGTGCCTTTTTTTCCAAGTGCCTTTTTTTCCAGGATGCATTTTCTCAGTTATTCTCTTTTCTGTCCTTTTCTTCTTCTACTTTCCTTTTTATATTTCAGACAGAAATATTTAAAATGAGTTTGAGTTTGAATTGCTTTTTCACGCTCAAGTTCGTGTAAAAAACGAACTTCGCTCAACTCAAGTTCATAATTTAAAAAACGAGCGAAGTTCAACTCAAAACTCAAAATTTTTGAGCTACGCTCACGAACGCGTTCAAATGAACGCGTTCGTGCACAACACTGCTTTTGGATCACCCGGTATTTATAATCTTATATATTAAAACACAAAGCTGTTTCTATAAGACAAAAATGGGTGTATTTGAACAAACAGAAAAATATTTTAGACAATCCGAAAAGCTTACTTTTATTAGACGTTGGGAAAAATAAACGAACCAGCTACTCCATAGAAAGCTGAAAAAAAAAAAAAAAAAAATCTGGAGTGACTCCACTCGACTTTCCGAACATTGAGTAATTAACAGTTTCGTAGATAAAGTAAAGAAACAGGAGTTGTTAAACAAACAAAAGAGAGAAGTACATAATAGAGTGTTTGAGTATTTTTCTCCATATATTACACGATGTTTTATTTACGCTACTGAACTTTGAGCCCCTAGATCATAATGATAAAGAATTTTTCGTTGTGTCCCTGTAAAAACCTATAAATGCCAAAAAACAATGTAAATTAACCAAAATGCTTATAGTTAGTGCAACAGTGATTTATAATATTCATATAAATTTTCAGCTCAATTGAATAAGGCGTTTAGATGCTATCGCACTTTCAAAAATTTGGTCCCATAGGCCATAATGATAAAGAATTTTTCTTTGTGTCCCTGTAAAAAAACTTTAAGTGCCAGATTCTTCAAACTCAATACAGATTGAGTAACTGTGACCTATAATATGTGTATAATTGTTTTGCTCAATTGAATGAGGCGTTTAGATGCTATCGCACTTTTAAGATTTTGGTCCCATAGACCATAATGATAAAGAATTTTTCCTAGTGTCTCTGTAAAAAAACTATAAGTGCTAGATTACCAAAATCTATAGAGTTCACACTATGGTGACTTACAATATACGTAGCAACTTTCAGCTGATTCTAACGAAGCGTTTAGACGCTAGCGTGTTCACTCACAGACATACACACATAAAAACACACATACATACACCATCGCAAAAACAGTGAAAACGAATTCAGGAGACCTCGAAACGTATAGAAACATCGAAATCTCAAAATCGGATTTTTGACATGATTACAATATTTTCCTCACTATAGTGTTCGGAGAGTAAAAACAAAAAGTTGTAAGTGAGTGGGCTTATTGTCGTACTAAACCTACGCGGTAGTAAATTTTTGACGGTCTATGATTCACTCTTAGAATCTGGGATAGTAAGCGATTTTTTGAGCAATTTCATCATTAAAAAAAATATATTTTTGTTTATAAAGCTATATAGAAAAGAGTTTCCTTTAAATATAGTGACCAGGGAAGCAGGCAAAGTCTTCGTTGATTCACTAACTTCATTGATTTCACATTCCGTCATTTTTGATGGGATTATATATGCTAGTATATATATATATATATATATATATATATATATACACATTACATTTTACAAATTGTTGCATCTAAGGCGGTTTAATATTTGCGTAAGTATCATGTTTTGTACATTCTAACGGTAGCCTTATCTTTTCGGTATGCCAATTTTAAGAGGTTAAAAATTATAAGAAATTAATTTCTCACCTTATTTAAAAAAAAAAAAAAAAAAAAAAAAAAAGGGGGATTATTGCATCGGGCGCATTTTTCTCCAAAAGTCTTGGAAAGTGCAAAGTTACACTTCAAGTTTCAAAGTCTGCGATTTTTCTTGTGAAGACAAACTAAAGAACTGGTCAAGTTTGAAGTTGTGTGGGATTTACATTGCACTGAAGCTATCGAGCACTAGAACTAATGGACAATTGGTAACGGTCTGCGATTCACTCGTATGGGTGGTCAGGAGACGTACCTTTACAATTTTCATTCCCAGAGAAGGCGATGGTTTCTTGTTTCTCTATATCACAAATGTATTAATTTTACAGAACATCGAAGAACATAGTAGTCACGTCAAATTTAATGATACGTCACCATAAATGATACGACAGTCACCAGCCATGTATCGCACATAGAATCCTTCGATTACGAGTTGGAAGCTCTACTAACCCGATTACTGCGACCCACAAATAAATGGAAAATTGTGTATGTAAAATGCCTTGCTTACAATTTGGGAAAGCTGCATTTAAGAAATAAACATAACCTAGTCTTAAAATAGACTTACCTAACAAGAAATAATGTTTCTGTAAATTATGCATTGAATATTTCATATTTTTTATATACTTTTCCCCTTGAAAGGAGAAACACAGTCATATCTTCGAAAGCCTTATAAAATTAAGTCGGTGACTTCAGAAAATTCTCTGTCGTTGCCTTGATAACCACTATCGAAGGCAGCGAAGCCTACGCCTGTAATTGATGTTTTTAATGACATCTCCCATCTATAAGGGAAGGCTGGTAATTATAAATATTGGTTAATGTTTCAATTTTAAAAGCTTTCACTAGCAATTTTGATCTCTAAGTATACATTTGTATGTAGGATCAATTTGTAATACATTAGCATGATTTCTGAGAAGACAAAAGAAAAAACAAAAAAAAACTTCTAATTTATTAATTTCCTCTAAAATTTACTGTAATTTAGTATTAAAATAACTTTCATTTGTAATTCTTGACAATGTTTAACAATTTAAAATAACAGTTTCTGTTAAATTTAACAAGTTTTCAGCTAAAGTAAATATTAACTACATAGAAGTAATTACATTTAAATTATCTAAATCGGTGGTTACCGCCCACTACTGGCATTCTAGATTTTTGGTGAGTGGCTTGAATTTTGTCAGATAGTGAAGGATTTTTCTTTTTCCGTCTTTTTAAAAGCATTGAAAAGGAAAAATGCTTTATTGCTAAATGTTTTAACTTACTGTAACTCTGATTTTTAAATTTTATAAAATAATGTTACTTCCCTATTTTATGAATCACCATTTTTATAGAATGTGTTGACGATTAGAAAATTTTATTACTAAAAGACATACAAAAGTGTAAGTTAGATACATAAAGTAGACTACCCCTGATTTAACTAATGATACAATAGAAAATTCAGTTTTCCAATTTTGTGCTTCACCTTTAAAAGCCGCTATCACATGGAAGAACGTATTGTCTGAAGTATAAGATATTGCCTCTCAAAGCTACCGAACGACTATGTCTAGATGTGTGTAAGGTTATTTTTAAGCATAAACGAAATCCACATATGTGATGAACGGTCCCAACATTTGGCGATAATTCACCTCAAAGATGTTTGAAAGAAATAAGGGTAGAGGATATTCTGGATTCGCGATTCTTTGATTGGAGGAGTTTATGCTGAAAACTACTGTAGGGGTTACAAACAGTCGAAAGTTCGTGATTAAAGAATATACGCGAGGGTAATTGTATCGAACGAGTATATTTGGATCGTTACCATGATGAAAAAACTGTTTATTAGGTAGTATGTGCTAATGACTCTACTGGTTGGTGGACGTTATAAATCGTATATTATAAAATGTACTGTCATTAAATTTTCCACGCATTGACATAGGTATATAAGAATATTAAGTATACTAAAAATTTTTTAATTCTATTTAAAGGACAAACACAGATACATTATTTTAAAATTTATAAAAAAAAAATTAAAGGCTTCATGATATCTAGTTTTTTTTTTTTTTTTACTCTGTTTAGCATTATTGTTTAACAATATATTCTATATTCTTGTATTTTTTGTGTTACTCTGCTGATTGATTCATAAGTTAATTAAAAAAAAAAAAAATGAATGCTGAAATTTCTTTTAAAATATTAACACAGAAAGATTTAAAAAAAAAAAAAAAAAAAATTTTTTTTTTTTTTTTTAGAATTTACTTTAATTAAATTATTTTAATTTGAAGTTAATGGGGGAAATAAAAAGTTTGCATTAAGCGTTTTAAATTTATATATATATATATATATATGTGTGTGTGTGTGTGTGTGTATTTTTATTCAAAAATTTTTTAAGAAATTATTATATTCTTAAATATTGGGACTAACTGATATATGTGTATTCAAAAAAAGTTAATTCGTAGCATTTTAATTTTTTAGATAATTAGAAAATGGTGTTGAAACTATAAAATTTATAAAAAACATTATATATATATATATATATATATATATTAATACATATATATAATATTTTTGGAGAATGTGCCAATGAAATAAAAAAAATTTAGAAACTAAATAAAAATCCATTTCACACTCTTTTACAAAAAAAAATAAAATAAAAAAATAAATAAAAAAATGCACAGGTATTACTCAGAATAAATATCCTGAACTCTTGTTTAATATTAATTGCTTAACCTGCAGGAAAAAATCAATGTGAAAGAAAAAGACTTTAATATAATATGCAAACATTTAATGTCATTTTTTGAGAATATTTACTTTTCACGCCCCAGTGAAAAAAAGAACAGAAAGATAAATAGTTTTATTTTTAGTGCGGCGAAAATAATTATTTTATTTTAATGTGGTTAATATAATTGTATTCTGATGATGTAGTTTATTTTGATGTGGAAGAGAAAATATGCACACGCTTCACTGTTCAAATTCTAAAAATTGTATCTTTAATTACTAAATTAATTTTCAAATATGATATTTTTAAGAATTCTAAAAATATTCTAATAAAATTGTGTTTTATTTATTTTCGTTTAATATAACAACAAACATTGACGAATTCATTAAATATTTTAATGTTTAGTGTCAAAAATATTTCTTTTATTTATCTTTATTTGTTATTATTTATTTTGGATAATTAGCTTATATTTTTTTTTTTTCGAATTCGAAAATAAAATAAATAAATAAATTAAAAGGTAATATTTCTATCTTGGAACGTTATAGTAAATACATCTATTATATTACAACAAATACTGTTGTTGGATACATGCCTTTAAAATTTTCTTCAAACATTATAGCAAATGCAGAGTAGTTATAATTATATTTACTCTATAACAACCTCTTACAGCTATAAAGGGCGAGTGGATAGCCACTAAATTTGTCATGCTGCTTATTCAGGAAGCGCGCTCGCAGAATAACAAAAACATTTTTTTTTATTCAGAGAATGCTCAGTAGTTGCGCTTTGCGCAGTGTAATGAGGAATTTGCACACATGGGGTACTTGAACAAACTACTATTTTTCTGGTAGTTTTATGCCCATAAATTCCAAAAAGGTTTATTAAAAATGGAAAAAAAAGTTCTCATTAATTTTAAAATTAACCAAAAATCACGTGATTTCAAAACGCTGCCTGACGTCACACTTTATGATGCTTCAATGTTTACATTGTGTTAGTCTAGTTAGCAAGCAACAATTCGTTTTAACTTTCGTAATTATCAATCGTTTATGTGATTTCTGAGCATTTCTTTTTCATCTTATAATCATTTAATAACATTATCACCATTTCCCATTATCATTATCTACAATTGTCTTCTTTTCATGGCGGTTGTCCTATGTTTTCGTTTAATAGGAGCCTGTGGAACGCTAAAGAGTAGATTTTGAGAAGCATTAGCCGTTGTATTAGGGCAGAGTGGTACAATACAATATTTGTACTACGATTTTTTAATATCCGTCATTATTATGAAGTACAAAACCTATTTCACTGATTCAAGAAGCAAAGTAAAGCACAAAGTCGAATGTAAACAACGAATATTTCCGTTTGTTGTCATAAAGAGTGACGTCACGAAATATTATACTGCGTTTACTCGATTGTGTAAATAGTGCGATGTTAAAATTGTTATAAATCAGTAATTAGATTTCAAATAAAGAAAATGTATGTATTTATTTTCTTACCTTTTCATTTACTATTATATAAGAATAAAATTAGAAAACGTGCAAATTTGATCAATTGAATAATCTACAAAGAATAAAAATTTAATCAAAAATTGTCCGAAATGTTTATTTATTACATACAAGAAATTTTCTTTCTTGTGTTTTCCTTTTCGAGGAAAAATACCACTTACTACATATTTTAAGCACTATCTTTTTAAATTTGTCAATTGTATCAAATTAATTGTCTGTATACGAATTTTGGTAGCAATCCACGAGCTTTTTTTAGCTGATGTATTGTGGCCATTGCGCAAGGTTAATTTTTACCGAACTATACACATGCCTCATATAATGCGCATCCTAAAATAGACTAAATATACTATATCAGTCAAATAATTTACAATTCTCAAAATTTTATATCCGTATAGTACCGTAATACAAAATTTTAAATTAAGTAAGGTGCTATTACTTGTCATCAATATTAGATGACTATAATAAAAAAAAAATAAAAAATGTGTCTATTAAAATACGGAACGTTTTAGGAAGGACTTACCAACTTTGAAATGATACAAACGCGAAACAATGAGAGACAGAAAGGTGAAAAAAAGTGGCATGTTGAATGGGTAGGTCTGGAATTTGTTATACAAAAGCTTGTAGAAATAGTTCCAAGATTGGCCAACATGTGGTATCAAGGTTATGGGTGTGTTTGTGGTTGTGTGAGTTAAGTCTGATTGACTATAATACTAGGGTCCTAGACCTACAAAGGAAATGCCTTCCATGGGGGTCTTTCTAAGAGGTGCTAGTCCATAAGAAAATGAATACTTAGATAGTACTCAGAAGTGCAGAAAGTTTATAATGTCAGTCTATTTAATTGCTGACAAGTGTAAAGGTGTTGTATCGAATACGTTTTTATAGAAAATTGAAAAACATCATGTCTTATTCCTTGGAGCAACGTGTTTTTACTGTACTAGAGTACTACGGATTAGGCTGAAGTCTGAGGATGACGAGGTCAAGCTTTCAACAAAAATTTATTGTTAAGAAAGGTCCAGACCAGAAAACATTTTTGGAAATCGATATACAACAAATTACAAACCTTTCTGTCCAACATACCACTCTTTTCGACTTTCTGTTTTTCACTGTTTCGCAGTTATGCCATTCTAAATTTTTGGGAGTTCTTTCTGAAACACCCTATACTAAGTTTCTCCTATACTATGGCTATTCTAAATTAGTGTAATGTGTCTTTTATTGGATATAAGTATGAACATGTTTATGCAATTAAAAAATCATTTATTTGTTTTATATATTTTTGATGAGAAATTGGATACATAATAGAAAATAAAACTCAGCTCTGTAAAAAATAAAAAAATAAAAAAATAATAATAGTAATAGTAATAATGATAATTTGCTAAAAGTATTGATAGATGCAGTGAGTAATAATTAGTTTTTAGAAAAATATTTTAGCATTAACATGAAAACGCATTAACATGCAATCTGTACACAGTTGAAATAACATTTTATACGAACTTTCAAATATTTTACGATAATGATAGATGTGTTTTGTGTGATGTGGGGATTTCTAAACCGCCCATTTATTGAACTTATTATATTGTTATAATGTACTTTGTACAAATGGTACATTACAGCTTTTATTTATTTGGTGTTTCCAGAGTTTAATAACACAATCTATCAAACTCTAATGTATTTCGAAAGGTTAATGTATGAATCTATAGAAAGAATTTTTTCAGCTTTAAGCAACTTTTATCGATTGGTGTATTTATAAACGAAACGTCATGATTAATCATCTTTAAATAACAAACTATAGTTTATATCTCTAGAAAATAATTCATACGTAGAAAAATTGCATTATTCACATTTATATATATGTTTTTTTTTTTTTTTTCGTTATCATTAGGTTAAATTTGTCTTCTATAAGGAACATTTAACAAAAATTCGTATGCAGATATTGAGATGTGTGAAAGTTATTAGAATAATTTTAAGTTTTAGGCTTTTCTGGCTTCATTTTTTTTTTCTTTTTGTGTGTGTGTGTGTGCAATAAATATAGAGAAAATATTTAGTCCATCGATAATATAGAACTGATTTAATTAATATAATTACTTTTACTCCTTCATCTGCCGAAACCTTCGATTTGAAAATTTATTTTGTAATATCCCTATAAATCAACTTTCTAATGTCATTAAAAAGATTTTTGATAATTTTTATATTGAAATGAACTAAATATTCCTAAAACTTCCTTTCTTTATTTATGTCATTTTTGTTTAAATAATAATTATATAATTTTTCAAGATGGGATTTTTAAACAGTCATGTAGTATTGGTATGGGGACAAATAATTCTTCCAGTGCGGCTAATTTTTTCTTATTCTCCTTTGAACACAATTTTGCTGTAATTTATAATTTTAGTTTACATGCTTATCGTTGAATTGATATTTTAGTTTTTAATACAGATTTTAGTAATATTTTAAATTTAATGTATCCAGATATTTTAAAATTAAATAAAGCTAATAGAAATAAATTTGAAGCTGATTTCTTAGATATTTCTTTTGTTTAAAAAAATAATTTTTTATGCTCTGATTTATATGATAAAAGAAAGAACTTTAACTTCAACTCTAACTGTATGCCCCATTGGAATTCTAATTTAAGCCATAAAATTTACATAAATATAATAATTAATCAACTTTTAAGAATTAAGAGATTGTACAGTTATAATTTTACTATCAATAAACAAATATATAATTTTTAAACACTTTTATTCTGTAAAAAATTATATCCTTTAAAGTTTATTTCAAATCATACTAGTAATGCTGATTTTTAGTTTATGTGACATCTCCGCAGCTTTGGACTTTGCACTGATTGGGTAGTCCTAGTAGATGTCCTATTTAATGTTGACAGCTCAAAGCCCAATCTTTAAGAAGGCTATGTGATTTATGTTTGGAGATATATATGACGTACTGCCAGACATAGAATTGAACTTGGCATGTAGGGATAAAATAAGCATTCAACTGTTTTAAATTTTCATACAGTTTTCAAGCCGATATTCCAATTTTGCCAACTTCGACTTAAACAGGTGGGGAGTTTTTGAATTTTTTATCCTTCAACCGGTACAAGTTGGGGTATGTCCTTGCTAGCATGTTCTCCTAGCAGCTTAACAAAATAATTAAAAAATAATTACTTTAAAATATTGTCAATATAAAATCTTTTTTATTTGTTGTTGAACTAAAAAAAATACAACATTGTTTATTAAATAAATCATACACTGATGGAAAAAAAAATCCCAACACCAGGAAGGAGCTGTGCTAGATAAACGAAATTTGGTAGGCGCGTTTATACATCTGAAAGATGACGTCGATTCAAATTTCGAGCTACGCGCATAAGTGTGGCGCTAGTAGCGACACTATGAACATGCAAATGAGGTTTCCTTTAAATAAGCGAAGTAAGGTTCGTGATAGTTATTTACAGTTGAGATTTGACGTAGTGGGTTAATGTTAGTCAAGGATGCCTCTAAGAAGACGAAGAAGCCATTATCAACAGCTCACTGAGTTTGAACGAGGTCGTGTAGTAGGGCTACGAGAAGGTAGGTTTTCTTTCCGCGATATTGCAGAAAGACTTGGCAGGAATGTATCCACTGTGCATGAGTGTTGGTAGCAGTGGCCAAGGGAAGGTACTGCCTCAAGAAGACCGGGTTCCGGGCGGCCACGTGGCACTACTGAGAGGGAAGACCGCCGTATTCGGCGTATGGCTGTGGCTAATCGTACTGCGTCTGCAGCTGAAATTCGAGCTGCAGTTGGCACCACAGTGACACAACGAACTGTTACAAATCGGTTACTTTAAGGACAGCTCCGAGCCTGACGCCCTGTAGCGTGCATTCCACTGACTCCAAACCACTGCCGTTTGCGACGTGAGTGGTGTCAAGCTAGAGCTCATTGGAGGACGGAGTGGAGATCTGTTGTGTTTTCTGATGAAAGCCGGTTCTGCCTTGGTCGCAGTGATAGCCGTGTGTTGGTTAGAAGGAGGCTAGGTGAACGCCTGCTAGCGACCTGTCTGCGTCCTAGACACACAGGGCCTACTCCTGGAGTTATGGTTTGGGGAGCAATTTCGTATGACAGCAGGAGCACTCTCGTGGTTATCCCACGCACCCTGACTGCAAATTTGTACGTCAGTCTAGTGATACAACCTGTTGTGCTGCCATTCATGAACAGCAATCAAGGGGGTGTTTTCCAACAGGATAACGCTCGCCCTCATACCGCTGTTGTAACCCAACATGCTCTACAGAGTGTCGACATGTTGCCTTGGCCTGCTAGATCACCAGATCTTTCTCAAATCGAGCACGTATGGGACATCATTGAACGACAACTCCAGCGTCATCCACAACCAGCATTAACCGTCCCTGCATTGACCGCCCAAGTGCCACAGGCATGGAACTCCATCCCACAAACTGATATCCGACACCTGTACGACACAATGCATGCACGTTTGCATGCTTGCATTCAAAATTCTGGCGGTTACACCGGTTACTAATGTACCAACATTTCACATTTGAAATGGCTCTTCTCGCCAATGGCTCTATCTGTGATCTTGAAACTTTATTCAATTAAATATGTTACCTAGACAAATGTATTGCTGAAATTTCATTACTGTACAATAATTTTTTGTTGGTGTTGGGATTTTTTTTTTCCATCAGTGTATTTCAGTTGTCATAATATCAAGTTTGTTATACTAATTTGTTAATTTGAATTATAATTTGGAGTATGCTAGCTTGGCATATCTTCAGAAACCTGTTAGGATTAAATAGTTTTTTAATGACTGTGTTCCCACCTGCTGATAAAAAAGTCACAGCTTTCTTGAAATTTTGGCTTGAATAGTTTTGAAATTAATTCTTGTTTATTAATACTGTTTAAAGAATTATTTTTGATTGTTTATAGATTTCACTTTCATTTTCATATCTATATTCATATATATATATATATATATATATATATATGTATATCGTATGATGTAACTGAAATCGAAGCTGAAGTAATTTCTCATAATGAATTTGAATACTTTTGAATACTTTTGCGTGTCCCTATAAATATATCACTACAGATAATACCATAATTTATATGGGATGCAGTCTTTATTGCATATGAGAAAAGTGTGTTTTTATAAAAGACATTTATACAGTAATATGTCCGGGTTTTGATGTCGCTGCAAAACCTGTGTTATTAGATGAAATATTTTTATAGGAAGTGCTCAGCAGTGAATAAGGTAAACCTCAATAGTATACAATCAGTTTTATGGAAATTTTAAAATATTTATTTTAAAAAAAAAAACATTGATGTTGTAAAACATTGATGAAAAATATTTGAAATTTCTGGAAAATATTCTTTAAAAAGGAAACTAATTAAATCAAGAAATGAAATTTTATTTTTTTATATTAAAAAAAAATAAAAAAAATAATAATAACGATTTAAAAAAATAATAACGCTTAAAATAATAAAATAATAACGCTTAAAAAAAAATGGGAATGCATAAATATTCTAACAATTTTGACACATCCGCAAGTATATTTATATTTAATAATCTTATTTATACACTATCTTCCAATACGTATTTGGACACTTTCAAATTTAGACGTTTTGTCATATACCTAGAAAAAATTCTGTAGGAATTACCTTGAAACATTGGTAATATAAAGAACATGTTATACCTCATACACTTCTGAAAAAATTTTGTTTCTGAACAAGAAATAGGGACAAGTAAAAGATAAAAAAAAATCAAAATATATTGGGTCCGCCTACAGCAAGTAATGATTGAAATGCGTTTTAGCTGTAGCACGTTATTATGAGGATTATTCTAATTATCTGTGTAAATTAGATCCAGTGCAAAGCCATATTTAGGAAACTTGACATATTACATCAGGCACAGCATACAGTAATCAGAATACAAAAATGTTAAATATCTTGCGAATAATATTATTTTTAAATAAATTATTTTTTTTAATAAACTTTTTCTTAATAATTTTTTATTTTTAATAATTTAACATGAGTACTTTTACGAAATAATTTTTAACTACGCATGCGCAATCTTTTAAAAAAATTCATTTGCATAAATTAATAGCCAAAAGTATTAAGCTAGGTATATGAAAACCCCAAAGAAATATCGTGCAAATTCAAAAAGTTAAGTTATGAGAGATAGAATGGACAGTATTTCGGTTCTTCGCAAAAATAAATAAATAAATAAATGAATAAATAAAAATAAGATGTTAGAGGGTTTTATCAATATTTATTTACAATCAGAAAACCCCGCATTATCATTGGGCATTGACTGAATAATATATATATATATATATATATATATATATATGTATATATGTGTAAAAACCCCTATAGTGTAGCTTCTATTTTGAAAGAAACTGAAATTCTGTTCATTCTATCTCTCACCACTTTTTAAATTTGCAGGATATTTGGCTGGAGTTTTCATATAAGTAGCTCAATATTTTTGGGTATTAAATTCTGGAAATGAATTTTGTTTTTAATCTTGCGCATTCGTAGTTAAAAATTAGTAAAAGTGCTCATATTTTGAAAGATATTTTATATTTTTGCATTCTGATTGTTGTATGTTGTTGTTGTATCTAATGCAGTATGCCAAGTTTCCTAAAAATTACTTTGCACTGGGTCAAATACCCTAGGTGTTATAATTAAAAAAGTGGAAATTCTTTTTGTAATATTTTAAAGAAACCATTATATATCCATGAATATATGTGTTAGCTTCATAAAAATGTATGCAAGTAATTAGAAAAATCCTCATAATCTTACATAGCAGCCATAATGCGTTTGAAGCATTACTTTTTACAGGGTGATCAAAAATATTTTGACTTTTGCTTAATTTTTTACTGGTCACTTTTTCCTCTAAAAGACAAAACTTTTATTGAAATATATGAGGTATAATATGTTCTTTATACACCCAAAGTTTCAAAATAATTCCTAAAGAATTTTTCTAGATATTTAACAAAGCGTCCAAAATGGAAAGTGTCCAAATACTTATTGGTAGAGAGCGTTCTTTGGATGATTTTCAAATAAATATTTTTTGACTTCAATCATTCAATAATCCTGTTAAAATTAATCTTATGTAGGGAACCCATGACTAAACCTTCCCCTCTCTCCCCAATTCTCGCAGATATTTACTAGCACTATTTCGAAAGCAAGCTTTTTAAGAAAATATCTTTTCCTTTTTGGACTCGTTACGTTAACGACACCTTCACGCTTATCGACATACCTCATCACAATATTGATCATGTCTTAGAAACTTTAAATTTAATTGACAGTAATATCCAGTTTACATATGAAATAGAAAATAATGGCTCCCTTCCATTTCTTGATACCCTCGTCTCTCGCGCTGTAAATGGATTTTCAACCACCGTCTATCGAAAAATTTTGCTGTCTCCCTTCCTCCCCATGCGTGTTCATGTCACCCACCTAACCAAAAAATGTCTGCTTTCTATGCTTTTGTAAACCGCGCACTTAATATTTGTTCAAATCCTATTTTATTAAAATCTGAAATTAAATACCTTAAAGCCATTGCAATTGACAGAGTTTATGACACTTCCATTATAGACAAAACTATCCAAAAATTACAACTCCCTCGTATTTCGTCTACTAAATCAGTCTCTTCTAATATCAGTATTGTCTTACCCTATTTTCCTAAATCCAGTCAAACCATAGCTAAAATTCTCAAACAATATAATTTTAAAATAATATTTTCGCCTTCCAATAGACTCACCTTTTCTCAGTTAAAAAATCCCATTGATATGCATAATTCTTGGGGTATTTATAGTATTTCCTGTCAGTGTGGTTTATCATATATTGGCCAAACTAAACGCAGTCTTAAATTTCGTCTAAACGAACATATGAATTGCGTCCGCAAACAAGAAACCAATAAATCGGCTATTTCTAAACATTGCTGGGAGGAAAATCATAATTTTAAATTTAATTCAGCTAAAATAATTTGCAGACCTAAATCTATTCATGAACTCGATTTCTTTGAAGATTTTCATATTTATAAAAATATTAAAAACCTTGTAAATTGTGATTTCGCTATTCCCTATTTGTCTGACTGTTGGAAACTTTATATTCAATCCACATTTTCTTAATTTTTCTACTGTTTACACAGCTAACTTTCCTAAATTCCTATTGGCCACTCTCCCCACCTTTCCTGTAATCCTATTGGTTAAACTATTGGGTAAAACACAATCTGTTGTAGCAGAAGCGTTAGGTGCTTCAGAAAGTTCATTTTCCAAACTATGAAATCATTTCGTGGAAACTGGAAATGTTCGCCTAAGATTTAGAGAAGTTCGTACGCATGCAACAATACGAAACAAGGATCAGTATTTAACACTAACGGCTAGAAGAAACGCCACTATGAACTTAATTACAACAGTACCTTCAGAGGCCTATACGTAACATAATTTCGATTCAAACTGTTAGAAACTAACTACACCATGTAAGTTTGCATGTTCGCAAATCTATGGTTTGTGTTTCGTTGACAGTAGATCAATATGCTGCCCTCAGGAGGCAGCATAAGAACATTTAAGAAAGGTACGAGATAAGTAAAGCAATGTTCTCATCATAGACGAGTGCTGCATTAGTGTTCAACCTGACAATAGGCGGGTTCTCCTCTGGAGAAAAACTGGCACTCGGAATAATCTTGCATTTGGACATGAGAAATTCCGATTTGAAGGAGGGGGACTCGTTGTCATTGCCGGTATTACATCAATGGTTTTAACGACCTGTATCAGGAATGAAGTACTGACGGCTGAGTGATATAAGGAGGATATTCTCACACCTATTTTGGTCTACAACAATTACGGATGAATCCCTTATCATGCGTGACGCCCGGTCACATTGAGACCTGTTGGACAATTTCCTTTTCAACAAAGGAATCCTTCGAATGGATTGGGCAGCATGTTACCCTAATATAAATTCAAATAACACGTTTGGGACATGCTAAGGAGAATGATTGATTAACGCTTATCACTTTCTGAAACAATTCGTCAGTTGGAATGTTCTCTTCTACAGGGCTGGGAGAGAAACCGCAGTTCCTTATTGATATTTCCCACTGATTCCAAACGTTGTAGGTGTGCAACATTTATTTCAGTCAGGCTAAAACTTACAGCTTATTACAAGTGATTTCTATTCAAGTAATTACATTTTTTGTTTGTTTTTATTTAGGTACAATTTGTGCATTTTTTGTTTACCAACAAATATCGCAAATAACATTTTACTATTGCTTGTTCGTGGCTTCTTTATATTTTTCTATATCAAACAACACCTATATATCATATAACAACCAACATAACATTTACTCTTCGACAGTTTATATTCAAAATCATAATCTCCCTCATTTGTTTTGAGGAGTATCTTTCAAAAAATATTTACTGTCTTGAAATACTTTTTTGCTGCAGAACTCCTAATAATATATGTCTTGAGGCAAGAATGATATCAGTTAACCTTTTAATATTTACTACATATTTTAAAAGAAGCTGAAATAATTTCAAATAGAGTAATTTACATATAACGTAACATAAATATGAAAAAAAAAAATTGAAACATCAATATGTAAACGTACCCAGATAGCAAAATTAGTTTGCTGCAAACTTGCAGCAGTCTTGCTTTGCAAGACTGCAAACTTGCAACAAGTTCACCATGACAAGTTTGCAAGTTCATAACAAGACTGAAGCAAGTTCCGAAGTCACCAGACGCCAAATTTTCAGCTAACTTGTCGTGCAAGTCTTATTCTTGTCATGTCAAACTTGCAGCAAACTTATTTAAAATTGGCAGAAAAGTTTAGGTTTGTCATATCAAACTTGCTGCAAATTCACTGCAACTTATTAAAAAATTTTATTTTTGTCACATCAAGCTTGCTGCAATTTCACTACAAATTAGGAGAAAATTTTATTTTTGTCACATCAAGCTTGCTGCAATTTCAATGCAAATTAGGAGGAAAATTTAGTTTTGTCACATCAAGCTTGCTGCAACTCCATTGCAAATTAGAAGGAAAATTTAGTTTTGTCACATCAAGCTTGCTGCAATTTCATTGCAAATTAGGAGGAAAATTTAGTTTTGTCGCATCAAGCTTGCTGCAATTTTATTGCAAATAAGTAAGAAAATTTAGTCTTGTCATATCAAATTTACTGCAAATTAGAAAAAATTTCTTTGTTATATCGAAATGTCTGCAAAGCATCAATCTTGCTGTGTCACACATTATATGTACTAATTTCACTTTTTTTGACACCTTCAATTTTATACATAATACAGAGTTTTTATTTATTTTAGCCAACTTTATATTTTGGGTACTCATTTGATTATGATATTTTGTGCCAAAACAAAAGCTCTTCCTAAATTTTATGAATGACAAATAACATAAATATTGAGTATCAACATGCGCTACAAGAAACGAAGATCTGATTAGTCCTCCCCCCGCCACCCCAAAAAAAAAAGTTAAAATAAAAATAAATTATGGTAGTGGTGGGTATTGTTTACATATATATTTTTTAACTCTGAATTTGATATCATCCGTAAGCTGATCCGATCATTTGTTACAAATGTTAGGATGGGTGTTATGAATTCATAAATTTAAAAATTATATTATAGTGCAGGCAAAGCAGTTTTTTTTTTTTTTTTTTTTTTGTCGCAACTTATAGATATTCGTCAAAACTTAGAAAAACATAGATGTGACACTGGAAATGAAGATCCATCAATGAGTTATTTCCTCCTTTTTCTTAACCCATAAATGCCGGGTTACTTTTAAATCAATTTAAAAATGTTTTACTTCATTCCATTTTTTATATAAACTATAGGGAAAAAACTTTAAAGCTGCAGAACAGTTAGGTTCCTCCTCTTATTCTCTCCCCATGCTATCCTTTGGTATTCATGATATGGGATTTTCATTCAAAAATGAAGTTTTTCAGATTGTTTTTTGAATGCCAATATGTTGTCTTTTGACCTAGTGAACTTCCCCCCCCCCCCCCCAATTTATTTGAATATTTTATTTCATTAAGTAAATTTATGACTAAGTTTGGATCTCTAAACGAAATATTTATTTTTTCAATATTAAAAAACATTTTTAAATGAAATATTCTTATAAAAACGAAGCAATGAAAATCCCATAGGATAATATGGGAAGAAAGCCTAAAGTTAACACTTATTACAAAACATGTGGAGGCAAATTGTAAGCATATTCAATAGTATAAAATTTTGTCTCTCTGACAATTTCAATTTAGTGCAATCATAATAAATGTTTATTGCTTGCATTAAACTATATATAATATTCAGTTTGTGAATTATCTAACATTTTTATGCTACACAAACTATAGCTTAAAAGGGATTCTAAATCTCTAAAAATACACAAAGGAAAATATTAGTAGAAGATATGTAAACTCTAAATTTTCAATTTATCCTGATATTTTAGTTTGAAAAAATCAATTTGTTTACACACAATATTAAATTGTCATATATAAATATCTACTAAATAAACTCTAAATTTTTTTATAGTATATTTATTACTCATCATTAAACAAATCCTAGAACTACTCTTTTCTGAAATAAATTGCTATAAATATCCAATTATTTACAAAATTCTCTTTGATGTAATTGTATATTGAATTATTTGCATAATTCATATAAAACATTAAGGCTGCTTATTCTTTCTTGTGATTTATCTGTCTCTAGTCACTAAATCCCATGTAAGTCTATGACGAAATTTATAAAATTACTCATCTTTTATTTTCGTATTCACATTCAGAAAATTCACAACCAGTAAATAGTACTTTATCTGCAAAAAATATATTTTTAAAATTTCAATATTTCACTTTTCAGTAATTCCCTTAATGAAAATTCACAGTTTTAAACTCAAAATTCACGTTTTAAAGTTTATATAAAGCAAGTACTAATTCTAACAGTTGTATACTTTCAGAATGTAAAAACTGAATTTAAAAATAACAAATAAGTAATTCTATAAACAATTTAACTAACAGAACATGTGCTTTAAATGACCTTCACGATCTGTGTGTTCCCTTAAAGCTTTTAAGGAAAAGAAATAGATAATAAAACAGACAGAAATAATATATATACAGTGCGTGTCGAAATGATAGGTCCACCCGCATTTTTCAAAATTTAGACTCTTAATTGAGAATAATAATCACTTTTTTGGTAGAGATAATTAATCAGTAATTGTTATAACTATTTATGAAGCAATTTCTTAAAAATAAATAATTCCTTTTTATTTTATGCAAATTTTCAGTTTCAGACCGTTTCGAAAAGATAGGTCCGCCTTCAGGAATTTTGCACCAATCACGTTTATTTCCAAAAAAATTGCATAAATATCGTTGCTTAGTCTTACTGCGGGATTACGCTGGCTGCTGTGGAGGTATTTAAACAGATTTGAACATCACGTTGTAATCAAACGAAATGGGTCGTCGTTGCAGTCTTTCGCTGGTTGAGCAGGGGAAAACTGATGCATTTAAAACGTGTGGAAAATCGAATAGAGAAATAGGAAAACTTTTAAACAGATCACATAATATTGTAATCAATTATTTGCGACTTAGAAATGCTTATGGCAGTAAAAAATCATCTGGCCGCCGATCAAAAGTGACACCCCGACAAAGAAGGATTATCGTAAAGGAGTTAAAATCTGGAAATATGAGCTTATTCACTGTGGCCAGACAATAAAACCCTCCAATATCAAAATCTACAGTCCATAGAGTGGTAAAGAAGTTCGGCAATATAGTTTACGTGAAGAGGAAAGCGGCTCCGAAATTGACTAAAAAGCACAAAGAAAACAGATTGAAATTCGCACATGAAGTGGATGTCCTGGAAACAAGATTGGCATCGTGTGATATTCAGTGATGAAAAGAAATTCAACCTGGATGGTCCAGATGGCTGGCAGTACTACTGGCACGATCTGCTTAACGATAGACAGATATTCTCGAAGAGGCAAGCTGGTGGTGGTTCCGTTATGCTATGGGCCGGATTCGGAGGTGCAGGAAAAACTGATATAGCATTTGTAGACAATCGTTTGAATGCTGCAGGCTATCAACAGCTGCTTGAACAATATTTTCTTCCACAAGCAGAGCACATTGGGGGCCCATTCTTCATGTTCCAACAGTACAATGCTCCTGTGCACACTGCAAAGTCCACTTTCGAATGGTTTCTGGATAATGGTGTACATGTTATCGATTGGCCACTTTGCAGCCCCGACCTGAATCCGGTAGAAAACATGTGGGGTATACTCGCAAGAGCAGTGTATGCAGGCGGAAGGCAGTACAACAGTACTGCAGACTTGAAAAAGGCGATTTCCTCCGAATGGTCAAAAATCGAGAAAAAGTGTTTGCAAAAACTTGTAGAAACCATGCCTAATAGAATTTATGAGCTTATTCTGAAACAAGGTGGAAAAATTTCTTATTAATTCAACATTAATTTGATGCTTGGTTCAGTGGACCTATCTTTTTGAAACACCTTTTTCATGTTATTTTTGTTTTCCTTATTATTCCTATTATTTGTATATTATTCATGTATTATTTTAGATTGAATGAAATAATGTAGTTTATAAAATAGTACTTTGTACACAATAAAACCTTTTTTACCAACATAACTTTCGTTTTTACTGGTGGACCTATCATTTCGACACGCACTGTAAGATAATTAGAAAAATAAAATAGATTTAATACATGAATTACTTTAGATTAATCTAATCATATTTGTGATTTTAGTAAAATATTTCCTTTAATGTTGCAAAATGAGGAAGAGAAAAAAGAAAAAATGCGTGGTAAAAATACACGTTAGTATGCACTTTCTAGACTAGATATATATATAAATACATTCTACATATTGATACTGTGTTTCTATGTTTAATCCTAATTTTAAAGAGTTTTATAATTAAACAAAAAAACACAGTTTCGCAGTTTTTCAGGAAATGCACAATCCCATTTCTTCTAAAGATTAAGCCCCTTTCAAATTTTTTTATATCAAGTGTACATAAAATCAAGACTTACTTACATTTCACTATTAATTTAAATTCATGTATAATGAAAAAAAAAAAAAAAAACTTCAGGCAGTTTTGGATTGAATTATTTATTTATAATTCGAATGAAATACGCTAACACTGTAACATGGAAAAGAAAAAACCATTTATTGAAACTCATTTACAAATTTAAATTTCATTACAATTCACATGTTATTTACATCTTCTGTGTTCTTCTGCATTTGTCTTTGCTTCCTGAAAAAAAAAAAAAAAAAAAAAAAAAAAAAAAAAAAATACTTTAAGAAATCTATTTACAGTTACAATTAAAAAAAGGTGCTAAATTAGAAATCTTCAATTAACAAAATTGCTAAGAGGTTAAACACTGACTTGTTAATTGTATAGAACATATCTTTTAAAAATACCACATTTGCATTTTCAAATTTTAAAATTATTTCTGTTTTTGAAATGGATAACACAGATCAATTTATTTTCCTACAAATATTTTTTACCCTGCTTTTTTTTTTTTTTTTTTTTTGCAACACATTTATTTACTTTTGTATCCCCACAAACATTCTACACACACACACACACACACACACACACACACACACACACACATATATATATATATATATATATATATATATATATATATACAGTATACTCTCCATATTTTAAAATCATAAGGACGGGGGGGAAAAAATCAAGATAGAGTTTGTGATACAAGATACACTAATAATAGCACTTACACACAGAATTATTGGTTTAAAAAAATAGTTATATTTATTTAGTTAGCATTCTCTTGAAAATCCATAGATAATAGAAAATATTATTTATTTTTACTAAAATAAACAATATCAGTTATTGTAAAACTTCACTTGTTTTTTAAATATTAATCAAGATGTTATTTAAAAATGGCATAACTTATTTCTTTCATATTGCCATTTCACTTAATAGCATATTTAGATTTTATGAACTTAATTTTATTATGATTAGGTTTAAGTAAGATATTTACATTAGTTACAAAAAGAAACAGAAAGCAAAAAATAAACATATGATTAAATTGCCATGATAATATAACAAAGTCTAAATAGATTATTAAATAACTATAACTATTTATTTATTTATTTTTAATATGAATAATTTGACCAGCGTAAATTTAAAGGTATTTGGCAACACTGAAGTAGGTTTCATATAAAAGCTTATATTTCCATTTAATATTTATAAATTGAATTATATTAGTTTTAAAATATACATTCAGGTAACAGTTCTTACGGTTTTTGATGTATATTTTACAGATTTAAAATCGTAAAATTGTGTTTTCTCAATTTTCATTTTTATTCCTGCATTCATGACTTTCAAAATGATTAAATATCTAGAAAAAATTAATAATGAACTTTATTTATTTACAAATTTTACAATCTGTCTGAACGATTTGACAATAGGAAATGCGATAAGTCAATCACTGAACCAGAAAAATATGGCGAGAAGTTCCAGTGTTGGTGCGAAAAGAAAATACCAGACATCCCTCAAATTAAGTCGAATGATTGGTTACCCTGGCAACTGGACAGTACCTTCGTCAGTTCCAGGGTTGTTCTTATCTCGGTCGAACAGTAGATATAGTAATGATAGGTGGTGGTTCCGGAACACCCACTTCTTCCTCATCATCATATGGCAGAGAAGAAATCAACTGAAAAACAATTTTATCATCTGTTCACAGCCCACAGACTTTAACGTTAGCATCTAAGTCAGCAAAATCTTTAAAACTTATGTTTTTTGGAAAGGTTTAGCGAATTTGAAATTTCCACTCATTCTCCACATTGTATTTTATCATCAGGTTCAATGCCAGTTTCCTATTCCTTGTCCGATTCAATTTAATTTTCTACTTTTTTCACAAAGTTAACTTTTCTGAAACAGTTCTTTTGTGTCAAACAGCTCTAAGGTCAGTCAACCATCCTCATACGATCCAGAATATTTATTGTTGCAATTTCCTGTTTCCTAAAAAATAGCATCTGATCTTTACAACCTCCTTCTGTAACGAACTTCGGTGCCATTCATGTTGACAGCTAACACTGTTACTCAATCTTTACCTTGCCTCCGTGGTATGCTTCTCCACTGAAAACTGCAATTTCGCCTAACAGTGCTTTAATGAAAATCCTCATCTCTTTTAAAATGTTGATGAGATGAATTCGGGGAATAGTTTTTCAAACGATCAGGAAGATTTTTAATCTATTCTGAACAAAATTCATCGCTCACTGATTGGTTCGGGCCACACAATTTTCTAAAAATTATGTTGTGTTTTTTAAAATTCTTTAACCATCCATTACTGGCTTTGAAATGCTTATACCCTAGTATTTCTGCGAACTGTTCGACCTTTTCTTTTAACACATTGCCTCCAAGAGAGATATTATGAGCTCTGCATTGTTTAAACCATTTTATGAGGCATTCTTCTAAATCAGGATATTCAGCCATTCTGATCTTTTTCGCAGCTTCTTTTTCCTGTTAGAAAAGTTTCTCAGTTTTGTTTCTGTTTTTCAATATTATTAATAAAAAAGTCGATGCTGAAATTTTGAAATCTTTTTCGATTTGTTCTTTTTTTCCTCCTTTATCTATGGCCTCTAAAATTGCTATTGTTTATTCAATTGTCAATAAAATTCAATTTTTATTTAATGATTATGGAAATTTCCATTTTTGAAACAACTGGCAGTGATTCCCAGATATGCTTTTCTCCGGCCAACTAATCCATATGTTTGAGACATTAGCGCACACTTATACAAACCCCTTTTCCCTAAAATGTGACTCATAAGTCTCTTGTACATATGTGATGTTTCTATTAGCAACGACTGAACTGGATCTTAAGGAAAAAAAAACTGAGATTGGCATTGGTCAAAACATGTGCGTGTTTATCTGATGCACTACAAAACTTATTTTTATACCTTTGTTTGTCGTTCAAATGACCAATTGAGTTATTTGGCTCAATCAGATAGATAAGGGGCGCGAGAGGTTTTTGGTAACATACCTTTTCAACAGAACTGAATAGCGATAAAAAAAAAAAAAAAAGACAAGATTTTGAGTGAAAATTCTTCAACATAAGATTAAAAATTTACTTTGGATGAATATGCAATATCACAAGAAAAAATAATTTTTTGACATATCAAGTTTTTCGATTTATCGAGAGTACACTGTATATATACTTAAATGTAAACAAGATATTTTTAAAATTATGTTCAAAATGAAACAGATCTTTGACAAATCTGTTTCATTTTGAAAGCTAGTCTTTCATAGTATGAATAGACCACTTGAATACTAGGATGTGCTCTGCTGTATTTTCTCCCGGAAAGCTGATATTTAATTTCTAATTCAGAGTTTCCACTCAAATAGCAGAATGAAATTACCTGACTTTTCCAGACATGTTCTAAGAATATTCCAGCCTAGCCATAGTGATGCTGCTAGTCTTCCAAAATCCTGGGTTCCCGGGACCCAAGAGTTTAAAAAATCTGGGTCCTTTTTTTCAAAAAATGGGTCCTCGCATAAATGAATTTGTACATTAAAGATATAAATTAAAATTTTATCCTATTGTAGACGAAAAACAGTTTTTTAGGAATTTTTAACTAGCTTTTTTTGAGATTGTCTTAAACTAATATTATGTAGAAGATAGTTGCTGTTAAGAAACAACTGAAAACATTTAGCTCAATGTGCTCTGGAACACACACAAAAAAAAGAGAGAGAGAGAGAGAAAATATAGTATAATATCTAGTTATTATCATTATTTTAAATTAGAAACATTTTTTAAATTTCCTCGAAATTACTAGCATTAAGAAAACATAATGAGAAAAAGGTTTTTTTTTTTTTTTTTTTTTTTTTTTTTTTTGAGAAATGAGCTTTAGATAAATAGATCGATTACAAAATTTAGTTACACATTCCACTTCAAATACAGCACATGATTCATTATCCAGCAATCACGGGACCAACCTGATTCCAATTATCAGAATATTCTGGATATCGGCCCCTGCCGAAAACGGAAATATCACGTCTGCAAAAGCTACCCCAAGTCCCCCACCCTCCTTTCCCAAAATAACTTACCAATAAGCTATACTGATAACTTAAATAATGTATTAGAGAAAAAAATAAAAGAAGTGTGCTAACTTATCTGTAAACAAAATTACTATAATAATAATGACATTCTGACATTAGCAAAACTATTTTATTTTTTGCTTAACACAGCAAACATATTACATTTTTTTAATACTTAGTTTTATAGTAATAAAATTTCTTGAATCTTAATACAGACATAATGTCATGTTCCTGTAATTACGTTCGTTCATCCGTTCTATTTGTTTTCGTTTTGTTTGAACGAACTTAGAACGCAGCAGGGTGATGCAATTCAATGTTTTCGTACAGGACCTTCGTTTTTGTGTTTCAGAACTTTGTTTACACACCGACCACTCATGTGTGTTTATCGTATTGGAATTAGAAATGTTTTTGGATTCTTTGAAAGAAGGGTTTTGTGACCATTTTTCGAATTTCATTCATATTTCGGCTAAGCTTTGATAGAGGACACCCACTGGTGATTTATTTACGTAGTGACGCGATGTGGCATATCGTACACTTTTTACTAATAATCTTTTCGCATGAAAACTTCGTTTTCTAATCTCAGAGTCAGGACTTCGTTTTTGATTTCGCGCCTGCCGCTTGTTTGTGTTTATCGTATAGGATATGTTATTTTTCCTTTATGGTAAAATGAAGTTCAAAAGGATTTTTTTTTCCTTCTTTAGAGCAGAATGCTTTAAAATTATAAAGAACATATTAGTTTTAAACAAGAAATATATTTTGAAATTTACTTTTGTTTTTTCTTTTAATTTGATTTTTTTTTTTTTTTTTTTTTCAAGAATGAAAATTACGCGTCCCCGGGGACCCGCCATAATAAATTTTTCGCGTCTTGCCTCCAACTTTTCGTGTAATTTATGTGCTACAGTGCGTAAACGGCATCGCTGCATATACTGTGCATTGGTTGTATTGAAGGCAAAATAAGTATGGTACCACTTGAACACACAAAAGTTACATGCTACTTTGACCTAAGGACAGATTGCCCTACATGCAGGGTCTTTCTGAGAGGTCTTGTTTTGAAAAAATGCCGGAAGCTAAGAAAAAAGAAGACAAGAAATATATACGTTGGAGGAATATGTAAGGGAAATATGTACGTTGGAGGAAATATGTACGTAAACCCCTCGACAAGAAATATGTACGTTGGAGGAATTTTTTTTTTTTTGGCAATCATTGTATGAAATTCTCTGACTTTTCCACATTCTGGCTAAGATATTCAAATTCCTGACTTTCATGCTCAATTTAAAAATTCCCTGACTATTTCAGGTTCTCCAGGTGTAGCGTGGCAACAACGTAATTTAACTTTGTAATTTAATAAAGTTTTCTATACATATGTGTGAGCTTACCTCTATAAAAAATAGCCATCATTGTCTAAATGAAATCTTAATTGTAGTTTTATTTTGAAAAATTACATTTTTCACAATTTTACGAAAAAGAGGACACTAGACAAAAATGCTCAGAACTTTATTTTCACACTAAGTTTAGATTCACAAAATTATGTGTTGACATTTCACAAAAACAGGACCCTGTTTGAAAAGTCTGTACAGACCCCTGATTATACACTTTACTTCCCCCAAACCTCGTTTGGGCATTTGGACATATGCTGCACCCTTGATGACAGTTATTCTTTGCCAAATTGCACAACAATATAAATAACTCTACTTAATTTGGCCCAGTGGCAGAAAGTTTTGTAGCTGTCTGCGATAGGCTTTTAAAATTTCATAATCTGTCTGCAAAATTTGCGTATAATCAGAGGTGAAAATGGCTTACACTCAAAAAGCCTGAAAGCTGATGGGGGTAGGGGGTAGGGGAGGTTAACATCAGTGGTGATCTCGTGCAACAATACACGAATACAATTTTACTAAAGAACAATATAGTATAAGCAATTGTATTCATTCATCTCATTCAATTAAATATTTAATAGCAATGTTTCACAACACAATATAAATAATTATACATAATAAAAGTATTAGTTTTAGTTTTGATACAGAAATTTTTATAAGTGAATTGTCATCTGAAAGTTGCGGACACATTTTTTTATCAGTGCAAGCAAAAGCTGTCCACAAGCCGTTATTTTTTTTTTTTTTTGTGTGTGTGTGTGTGTGTGTGTGTTTGCGACTATGTCGCCCTGTCACGATGTTTCTGCTACTGGGTAATTTGGTATCTATAAAAAATATCAATTTTTGACTTAACACATTCGCTGCTGATCTTACGTGACTGCCATTTGGAACAATAGTGAACATCATGCTAATGGAACATGAGTGGCAGCGAATGCCTTCGAATTTTTCTCACTCTGGCTTGGTTGAGCCAGTCGCCAAAAGCCTCTTTGATTTTAACGTCAGTGGCATCCACCTTATGGCATCTTTGACAAGCATCTATAAAAACACACAGAAGTATAAACACACAAAGAAAATCACCGAATAGAGCTGTGGACAAACCTGCAAGTTGTTCCAAATAGAGTCAAAATCAAACTCATTTATAAATCTTGTAATTTCGCACTGATAATTTTTTAACATTTACAGAATTTGACATTTCTAGGACACATTTCATATTTCTAATTACGACAAGAAAAAAATTCATCTCCTAAAAGGTATAGGCATTAGAAAAACGTATAGCCATTAGGAAAAAGTATAGGCTATAGATTATAAGTACTAGTTTTTTTTTTCTTCTTTAAAAAAAAACAAAAAAAAAACAAGCAATTACACCAAAAAATTCATCGCCAAATAATGACAAAAATTTAAGTTTCCAAGGGGGTTATATACGAGTACTAAAGTTGTAGAACAAAATGATCTAGATATTATAAATTTCTTTCTATTCCTAAAAAAAAAAAAAAAAGAATTTTAAGCATAATATTTTATTTAAAAAACAAAAGAATGTGGTATTAAATATTATGTATTTTATTTTGACATTAAATATGGGAATTTCTATAATATTTTTCTGCGCTTTTGTTTTGTGTTGTACACTAATAATATTCCTATTCAGCAAAACGCCTCACAGGGGTTAATATGCAAAGTGATCCAGGGGTTGGTGAGTAGAGTAATAAGGGGGCAGCCTTCGATAGTATATATATATAAAAAAAAAAAAGCCAAGATACACGCCTGCAGGGTCCCAACTACCCATTTGCTAAGTTTTGTAGCTATGTGATCAGTAGTCCAAGCACCAGAGTGCAGACAGACACACAGGTACTTTATTCATATAGATTTTCGTATCCTTAAAAAAAAAAAAAAAAAAAAAAAAAAAAAAAAAGAGTAACTGATTGAAAAATTTTAATTTATAATTCAGTCTTATTAACTCAGTAACTACTAAAATATCTTAGCACCAGAGTTGGATAATATACACGAATATCCAAACACCATTCACGTAAATTTTTTATCTTTTGCAGAAATTGTTTTTTGGCATTAATCAAAAAAAAAAAAAAAAAAAAAAAAAAATTGCGATTTAAAACAGTTCACTCAAATAGTGTCTCCGAAAATTTCTGCATTGAAAACATAGGGGAGAGGGGGGCACCTTTGAACAGTTTTTTGGAAAATCACCATATTTTTTTATTTAGATGATAATTATTAATTTTAATTGTTGCACTAGAAAAAGTAGGAATTTCTTCATCATGTGAGCTAAAAATTAAAAAAAAAATTCAAAAAAAAAATTAAATATGTTATAAGACTTTAAAAATTGTTAATATTTCAGTTCAAACCTACCCCATGTAGGGGTACCTTCGAACAAGCTAGGGGCACCTTTGAACAAACATAAACAAAGAGAAATTATGCAGAGTTTTTATCTAATGCTGAATATTTTTAAGGATTATAAAATAATAAGAATAAAATTAAACATCTACATTTACTGAAATTACTAAATTTTTATTATTTAACCAAATTTATATCCATCAAAATTGACATCAAAACTCATTGCTGAAACAGCGCGTAGGTACCTCCAGTAATGTTTGGTTGAGACAGTTTTTTTACAATATCGTTGAAATCCACCAAACTGATATCTGGTACTTCCGAAAAATAAAATTTATAATTTTCTTTTTTACGGAGAAACTTAACATTAAACTCTTTTATCCTGTAATTGCAATTCAATCTGACCA
Source organism: Salticus scenicus (assembly GCA_963930645.1). NCBI lineage: Eukaryota > Metazoa > Arthropoda > Arachnida > Araneae > Salticidae > Salticus > Salticus scenicus. The sequence goes on from OZ005650.1 coordinate 234,146,737, forward strand.
ACATAGTGAAGAATAGTTTTTTTTTTTTTTTTTTTTTTTTTTTTTGGTAGCAAATTTTACTGAAATAAAATCATTCACATTCAAATCTTCTAAAACAAGAGTTTTTCCTTCTTCATCCTCCATAACAATAATAGTATCTTCAGTTTCATCATGCACAGAAAATGTGACATCTTCATCGCTGCTTGAATCAACAAACGTATGCAGTCTCTTCTTAGTTGTTTTTTCAAAAGCAGAGTTATACTGTTTAGATTTTTTTCTTTTGTTCTGACGTGCTTTGTTTTCAGCTTCAATTGCATTTTTCTCAGGAGTCAAAGTTAGTATCCTGGATTGTCCTTTCTTACGTCCACCCCGATTATTTTTTCATGGTTGGGCTTTTGGATAGGGCCATACTGATTCTGGAGTAGTAAGAGCAGTTGAAGTTTTGTGTCAAAAACTAAGTATGATGGTAGATGACCATAATCAAAATAAATTTTTTCACTATAAATATTTTTAACTTTTTGTAAAGAAAGCAAACTTTTCTGTAGGAAAAATGACAGCATGCAAGATAGAAAAAACAATAGTAATAATCAAAAGTGATGTTCACATGCATATAAGTAGAACTTTAATATTAAGTAAACAATAAACCAGCTCTTAAATAATTTGTATGTCTTCATCGTCACATGAGATTGATTTATAACTCTTTTCTTCAAAGTTTTGTTTGTTCAATGGTGCCCCAACATTTTTGTTCAAAGGTGCCCCATCATATGGAGTTTGGCATTAGAACAATTTACTCAGTTAGGTTTAAGAATCTGAATAAAACAAAACTTATAAGCTAAAGCTAAAATCTTTATTTCAACACTGAAACATCAATTAAAATTATAGGTTTACAAGATTATCAATAAAAAGCTTACAACTTTATTTTGTACAGTTTAGATTCAGGAAAGAGAAAAATACATACCTTGCTTAGACAGCAGTGTGCATGTAAAATGGTAAAGCTTTGGCTAGTTTGTTGCATTGAAGCAATAGTAATGTGCTGCCATATATATTAAAATATAACATAAATTTCTAGGAAAATATTTAGATTGTTCAAAGGTACGCCCAGTTCAAAGGTGCCCCCCTCTCCCCTAACTCAAAATTCCTCCCTTCCTTTTATGGATAAAAATTAAATGCTTTATTTATATTTGTTGTTTTATAGTTTGATTTATCTTTTTTTTTTTTTACTTTACATGCGTTTTTTGTATATATATATTTTTTTTTAATTTTGTGTTTGCAGAAAGTTTTTCATTTTATCCATCTTTGCTTAACATTTCTAAAAATTTCTCTTGTTAGTGCCTATGAGACTAAATACTATTTAACTTCAGTCTGCACCTCTCTTTCTAATAGCACAGCTCAAACAAAACTTAAACTACATTATAAAATTAAATATATATTAAAGGCCGTTGCTATTCGTCCATCGGTGCGATTAGTGCGGAGGCTATTCGGATCGCTTCCTTGTTGCCTGGGTTTAAGCTGAGTAATAATTTTCTTTGGCAAAAAAGCTAAAATCAGAAAAAAGCTTTAGCAAAATTCTAAAATGACAGAAACAGTAGAAAAAAATCTGGAGTGACTCCACTCGACTTTCCGAACATTGAGTAATTAACAGTTTTGTAGATAAAGTAAAGAAAGAGGAGTTAAACAAACAAAAGAGAGAAAACCATAATAGAGTGTTTGAGTATTTTTCTCCATCTATTACATGATGTTTTATTTAACGCTACTGAACTTTGAGCCCGTAGATCATAATGATAAAGAATTTTTCGTTGTGTCCCTGTAAAAACCTATAAATGCTAGATTCACCAAACTGTTTATAGTTAGTGCAACAGTGATTTATAATACTCATATAAATTTTCAGCTCAATTCAATAAGGCGTTTAGATGCTATCGTACTTTTAAAAATTTAGTCCCATAGGCCATAATGATAAAGAATTTTTCTTTGTGTCCCTGTAAAAAAACTGTAAGTGCTAGATTCACCAAAGTCTATACAGTTAGTTCAACTGTGATCTATAACATGTGTACAAATTTTTTGCTCAGATTAATAAAGCGTTTAGACGCTATCTCACTTTTAAAAATTTGGACCCATAGGCATAATGATAAAGAATTTTTCTTTGAGTCCCTGTAAAAACACTATAAGTGCTAGATTCTCCAAAATCTATACAGATTGAGTATTTGTGACCTATAATATGTGTATAAATTTTTTGCTCAATTGAATAAGGCGTTTAGATGCTATCGCACTTTTAAGGTTTTGCTCCCATAGGCCATAATAATAAAGAATTTTTCTTTGTGTCCCTGTAAAAAAACTATAAGTGCTAGATTCACCAAAATCTATAGGGTTCGTACTATGGTGACTTACAATATGCGTACCAACTTTCAGGTTAATCGAACAAAGCGTTTAGACGCTAGCGTGTTCACTCACAGACATACACACATACATACACACATACACACATACACACACACATACATACATCATCGTAAGAATAGTGAAAACGGACTCAGGGGACCTCAAAACGTATAGAAACATCAAAATCACGAATTCGGATTTTTGACATGATTACAATACTTTCCTCACTCTAGTGTTCTGAAAGTAAAGATGATAAATATCAGTTCACACATTATTCTAAATGCCACGATATCTCTAATTTTCATTTGTAAATTAAACTTAAAATTTTTAATGAGGTCTTTAAAAAATTATGCACAGAAGGTAATAACATTCTTTGAAATTTGAAATGAAAAACAAAAAGTAATTAATAACTGTATTTGTAGTTTTATCTTTCTTTTCATCATCTCTTCATGAATAAGAATTATCATTTTTCCTTTTGTTTTTCAAGTATTTATCCATAATTATACAATATATATTCAAGAAAAACTAAGAAAAAAAACGAGCCACAGCTGCGTGAAAGAATATCTTTTCTAATCCATAGCCACTTTCCAACTTTCCAGAGTACTCACTTCGTTCTTACCTACACGCGGGTAAGAGGCTAAACAAGATTCGACACACGCATACGCCCATTCACGTATAGCAGTGTTGCGATGTGAGCGTAGTATCTAGTTTAGCCAATGGAGGTAGAAGGTTAATATCTACCTTTGTGGTTTCAGCATTTTTTGAAAACTGCATGAAAAATCGAAGAGTAGTGTTTATTTATAAATTGATTTCCGGAATGCAATTCTTATGCGTAGTTCAGCGTTTGATTTTCCTTATAACCGACTAATTTTTCTTGATCAATGTTACGAATTTTTCTCCAAAAAAAATTCATTATAATATTTTTGTTGTAGATTTTTTTTTTTTTTTTTTTTTTTTATGTTTAGTAAGATGCTTTAGCAAAAAAGCGAAAATGTGTTATTTCATTTTTGCATTTCGCAAAAAATGCGACCGTAGCGGAAACACTGCTTGTTGCACAGGTAGCACTTACTCAGACCATATCTGATTATAATCTCGATACAAAGTTTGTACAAACATCAAAAACATCAATCATTATTACAAACATCAAAATATTTAAATCTCTGTATCATAATGATGATTTTGTTGTTTGATCTTGAAATTTCTCTAACATACTAATGATTTTTCTTGTTTCAACTACAAATTCAAACTTTTAACATTTTGAAAGTGTATAATGTAATTGATCTACAATCCATGTTTATTTCAACATTGCTGTTAAGAAACATTACAAAATAAGTACAAAAGTCATTTTCAGAAAAATCATATATATATTTCTATAGAATATTGTGTTTGGTTTGTATCGAATTATATTGAAACGGTTTAATTGTTTTTTAAAAAAAAAGGAAAGAAAAGAAAAAAACAAATAACATTTATGTAGTTGAATATGCAGATTTATTTTTACATATTTATAAGCAAACATATTGTGAAGATTTTTTCAAAGATTGAAAATACTCATTTACTAAGATGTTTCCATGTTGCATTTTTTATTTTTATTATTCAATTTTCAAAAGCTTTATTATTTTCATTTTTGCTTTTTAAAAATTATTTTGAGTTACTGCCCTTTTCTGAAGAAGTTTAGCATCATTGAGAGTACAAAATTTCTATGAAAATAATTAATCTCTACCCCACTCATACACTCAAAAAAAAAAAAAAAAAGTAGAAACGAAATTTTCATGCATGGGGACAAATTTTACTCTTTTATCAGTGCTAATTTATTTTCCTTGGAAAAGATGGTCCGAATAGCCACTTTGTATATTTAAAGTATTAAAGAAAACAAATTGAAGTTGTAACTCTTATTTATAGGAAATATGTAGAGATGTAAGGCGAGAATATTTTCCGAAGTTTTAAATTTGGAGAATAATTGAGAACATTCTTTTTTTGCTAAATTACATAAATATGTTTCATGTTTACGACTTAAATTATAAAATTCATTCATAATAAATCCATTTCACATGCATAACTAGAACATAAAGACCTTATTTCACGATATTCGCTTTACAACTAATAATTCTGATTTGGAGAATATTCTCTGATAAGTTCCACAAACCAATTTTTCTAAACATTCAGGTCATATTCAAGACAAAAAAGCATTCAACAGCAAATGATGAATAATTATTCATATTAAAAGACAAATTCAAATTTTTTAATGCTTAAAGTTTCCTACTTGTAACTATACCATCATTAAAATCTGAATTTAGAGAGAATTTTTTTATTTTTTCATATATAAAAATTTTCAACTAATAAAAAAACAAATTAATAAATAAATAAATAAAAAGCCTGTGCATTTACTTAAGAAAGCAAATTCACATAATTCATATTTCTGTAATCCTTATTTTATGTACAAAACATATATTTATTAGGGATATACCAAATATTTGGCCATACTGCCGAATTTTTGGTCTGGTTAAATATCAAATTATTTGGCTACTATTCGGCTAGCTGAACGTATAAAAATTCAACTTTAAACATCTTAAATCATTTGAAAACATTCTGACATAACTGCTATTTTAAATTATTTTTAAATTAAGATTATTCAGAATAATTAAAAAATAACTTATATTTAAATAAAACAAATTGTTTAATATAGTTTCTAAAGTAATGTTAAAGCAGGGTTGGCAAGTTTCTTCCAAGGCAGAAAAAAACGAGGACTCTAAGAATATGGTTAAATAAAGAACAAGCTGCACTTTTTCTTCAAATGGTACAAATGTTTTGTTTTTCAATTTATTTCAGTATGAGTTAGTACAAAATTTAACTAAAAAATTAATAATATACCTTTAAATTACCTATACCGACACACATATTATTTATATACACATCTAATTTATATAAACATTTTTATTCTAATTTATGTAAACTTTTTATTTATTTATTTTATAAAATTCAGATAGTAAAATTTTCTGATAAAGTGAACATATATTTAATTGAGAGAACATTACATATTGAACAAAACATTAAGATAATTTTATATTTTTAGTGCTTAAACAAAAATTAGATATAAATTACCTTATTAAAAAATCCCATTCTCCATACAATAAAGATAAGACTATATATATAAATATTTTGGTTTATAAAGAAAAAATTCCCATGTGCCCAGGGTTGGGTTTTTGATGTCAAAAAGTGGTTTTCCACATGATATGTCATAAAAGGTGTCGAAAACGTTCAAAAGGTGTCATGAATTGTCAAAAACCTCAGGTAATAGCCTTATTAAAAGTATTTTATTGTAAATCAAGATACAAAACTGAGTATATCATAATTTAAATACAGTCGAACCTCGTTAACATGAATTACTTTTAACATGAATTGTTTCCACAATCCTTGTTAAAAGGAAGATTAGTTTTGTTATATGAAAATTAGTTACCGACAGCATGAACTACTGATAACAATTTTTTTTTTTTATCTCCCTTGAGATTCACGTTAACGAGGTTCGACTGTATTATAGTTTTGTATTACATTAGTGGGTACTTACGTATTATCGCAACCAGGCCAAAATTCGCATAAATCGCCAAATTTGGCGACCCTACTTATGGCAACCCTACGTGTTATACATGGTTTTTCGTAAAGAAATTATTTTGCTTACTGGTTAGATTGAATGCCGTGAAATACTTTAACTAATACTAATAACTTAACTAATAATAATAACTTAATAATAATAATAATAATATACTTATAATAATAATAATAACTTAATAATAATAATAACTTAATGATAATAATAACTTAATTAATACTAATAACTTAATTAATACTAATAACTTAACTTTCTTACTCAAACTTACAAATCGCGCCAACCTGGTTGCGATAATACGTAAGAACCCATTAGTGATTAGTGTAATTTTAATTAAAAATACAAAGTACAATTCATATTTGTGAAAGAAAAATAGCAAAAAACTATTGAAATTATTAGATACCTTTTTCAAAGTGCTATTTATATCTTTAATTATTTAAGTTGGTTATAAATAATGTTATTAATTTAAATCAGGGTTGGCAAGTTTCTTCCAAGGCGGGAAAAACCGGCCGGAAGAAATAGGTTTCTTCCAAGTGGAAGAAATGGAAGAAACTGTTTTTCTTAAGAATGTATCCTATAAATTGCAGATTTGTAAGATACAATGGATGCATTTGTCTTATAAACAACTTTAAGTAACTTTAATTATACCTATAAAAATTTAATTACATATTTAATTAATAATTATGAGATTTTTACCGAAGTGATCTTCGGTATCTGATAATCACGTTCCAAAATACTCAAAATCCAGTAAAAATTTCAATTTAAAAAGCGTAAAGTTTTATAATTTATTATTTAGACAATCTTATTTCTTTAACTGGTAATAAATAATAATTTGTATCACTTGCTTATACTTTCTGATAAAACAGCTCTTAACAAACATTCAGTTAATTAAAAGAGCCAGTATTCAATAATTACTGTATTACAAAATGTCATCAAAAACTTCATTTCATTTTCCTAATACAGTACAGTGAAAAAGAAATTTACATCTCATATTTCAAATAAATTCACATTTCTCACATTTTTACTTTTTTTAAATCAAATTTTTAGCTTAATCCTTGCTTTGAAACTCAACTTGGGAGGGGGGGGGGGGTAACATTCTTGTATTTATTATCCTGCAATTCATACAGACTAGTGCTTAAAACAAATCACTATTACATCAATGTTTAACAAAATTAATCAGTGATGAATATTAATTCCGAACTTTCAAAAATATTTAGTTTCGTATTTTTTAAATATGTTTGTTTACATTTTATAGGTACCTATTATTTGAATATGCTTAAATTATTTATCATATATGAATGTGATCTATTAGTTTTATTAATATTGAAGAAATACTTTATTCTAAAATTTATTAGAAATCGTCTTTCCATTCTGATGTCTATTCTCATGAATTAATAATAACTGACTCTGTATCTGCAAAAGAAAACTGTAAACAAAGGCAATGATCTCTAATCTACAAATTCCTATAATCCGCACAACCTCTAGACAAAATTTTTGAGAGTTAGAGGGAGTTAAAAACTGTAAAACAAATGAAATGTTTTTTAGAGTAGTTCAATACTGCACTTTATTTTTCAACTTAAAATAGATAAATACAAACTATGCTTTTTTTTTTAAATCCTAGAGAACTTGCAGGAGAGTTTAAAAGTAGGTATCGATACAGTTAACAGCTTCGAGTTTATACAAAAAATTGTATCCTTTAAAAAAAAGTGCAAATATTATGGTTAATTCCGTAATTATTATCACTTGTACTGTCTGAATGTATACTAATATGAGATACAGAGCTGCCAACATTTTAAACTTTTAAATCAGAATTTACACCAGCATTTTTAAATGAAATATGTTATAAATATTTTCGACGATTAATATTACCAAATACAGGTATAAAAATTTTCCGGTTTGAAGTCTCCCTTGAAAAACCGGAGACTTGGCACCTATGGAGATACGGAGATTGTATCTATGCAAAAAGTTCTAAAAATATCAGCATTGAAAAGTAAAAACCCATCACCTATATATCTAGTGTTTGTTATAAAATAACTTATTTTTTTAAAAATATTTTTAATATTAATTGGATTATAGTTTATATTTGACGTTATATTTATGCTTTGAGTTTATATAGTTCATAAATTTTAATTTCCAACATCTGTTTTGTCTTCTCTTCCATTTCTTCCGGTTTTTTCCAGTTTCTTCCACTGTCCTGGAAGAAACTAGTTTCTTCCGGAAGAAACCCAACCCTGATTTAAATACTAAATTTTTTAAATCCATGAATTTTATTATTATTCACTCGCTGATTTTAAATTACCTAAATATTTTATTTTGTACATAGTCGTGACATAAGCAGCAATTACAACAATGTTATATAATTTGAAATCATTACAGCTACAGGTTTTTAATTAATAATTCAAAATAAAGGGTAAATTATTATTAATATCAGGATATCTCCACAAAGGTGTGATGATGGAAAGACTTAAAGTGACATATCGCCTATTGTCAAATGTCTAAGCACCAAGCTGCTATTCTGTTGAAAAATGTGTTATTAAAATCATTCATAACTTTTTAAATTCAGTTTTCACAATCATAAAATTCCCAACTGTTAGATTAGAACTTTACCAAAAGTGAATTTTTCAAATTGAATTTTAAATCTGTAAAGTGTGTCGCATGAACTAAAAGTTTTTTTTTTTTTTTTTTTTTTTTTTTTTTGCATTTTATAGCTTCAAAATTAAATTTACAAAAAAAAAAAAAAAAAAAAAAAAAATTAATGAGTAATACAGGGCTCTCAGTGGCGACTAAAAAGTAACTTTTTGCTACTAAAATTAGTCCCAGTGTGCGAAAGTAGCTTAAAAGCTATTTTAAGGGTAATAAACTATTTTAAGAAAAATGGGAGATATTTTTTAAACAAAAAAAAGTTCTTCTCTATTTTTGTTTATCTAATTTTTAAAATTTAGTGCAATATTTCTATTACCTAGGGTAAAACAGTGGAAGTGGAAGGGACGGAAATTCATTTTCATGCCTTGAAATAGTTGAAAGGTTAATTTTCTTGAAATAATTAAAATTTTAATTGTTTATCTTTTGTAATTTATTATTACTTTTAATCAAAGACTACTATTCATACCTTAAGTGCTACTATTTTATACATTAAAGGCGACTAAACAGGATTGGGTTTCTTCCAGGACAGTGGAAGAAACTAGAAAGAAATGGAAGAAACCAACCAGAAGATAAAACAGATGTTCAAAATTAAAATTTATGAATTATATAAACTCAAAGCATAATGTCAAATCTAAACTATAATCCAATTAATATTAAAAATATTTTTAGAAAAATAAGTTATTTGATAACAAACACTAAATACATACAGGTGATGGGTTTTTACTTTTCAATAGTAATATTTTTAGAACTTTTTGCATAGATACTATCTCATATTACTATACATTTAAACAGCACAAGTGATAATTACAGTATTAGCCATAATATTTGCACTTTTTTTTTTTAAAAAACTCTAGGATTATAAAAAAAAAAAAAAAAAAAGTTTGTATTTATCTATTTTAAGTTGAAAAATAAAGTGCAGTATTGAACTACTAAAAAACTTTTCATTTGTTGTTTTACAGTCAACTCCCTCTAACTCTCAAAAGTTTTATCCAGAGGTTGTGCAGATTATAGGAATTTGTAGATTAGAGATCATTGCCTTTGTTTACAGTTTTCTTTTGCAGATACAGAGTCAGTTATTATTAATTCATGAGAATAGACATCAGAATGGAAAGACGATTCTAATAAATTTTAGAATAAAGTATTTCTTCAATATTAGTAAAACTAATAGATCACATTCATATATGATAAATAATTTAAGCATATTCAAATAATGGGTACCTATAAAATGTAAACAAACATATTTAAAAAATATGAAACTAAATATTTTTGAAAGTTCGGAAATAATATTCATCACTGATTAATTTTGTTAAACATTGATGTAATAGAGATTTGTTTTAAGCACTAGTCTGTATGGATTGCAGGATACTAAATACGAGAATGTTTATGAACCTAAGCCTAAAAATATCATAACTTCTTATTTTGTTACAACTTTTAGAAGAAATAACTTGTAGATTATAGAAAAATTTTAATTTACCAACATAAATAACTACATATAAAAATAATTAAAATAATAAATACCTGTTTCCAAGCTTCTTATTTTCTTGTTTAAACTTCGATCTTCGATTTCAATTACAAAGTGAACCGTGCGTAATTCCCGAGCCCCAACTGCTGTGCCGCGCATACGTCGGTTGGTTTCTCTCACCGGACAGAAGATTTTCTGCTTGCGTCATTGAGATGAATCATGAATCTCGTGGCCGGCGTAAAATACTGAATCTTGCATGTTTGAATCAGTTTCACGCCAAACTTGACATGCAAGGAGTTATTGTATTTGTGTTTCATCTACCTTGCGGTAGTCTTGCTGCAAATTTGTCGCGTCAAATTTGTCATGACAAGGTAATATCCAGAAAAAATCAAACTTGCTGCAAATGTGCATGCTATCTGGGTAATTATTGGGTGAGTGCGAATGATCTACACGTTTTTGGATATGCAACTTTGAAATGGAATTGACGTCAAACATGACATTGTAATGACGCAAATCGTCGGTCAATTAAAAGTGTGGATGCCTCACATATAAATGCATTGTGTCTAACAATGTTAATCATCTTAATATATATATATATATATATATATATATCAGAGGGTGTAACAGGGAAATTGAGAAGGAGCATATAAGACATTGTTTGTTATACGAGTTCGATAAAAAGAGTACGGCAGCCGCAGCATGTCGCAAAGTTTGTCAAGCGTATGGGGAGGATGCAATAGACGAAAGCACATGTCGTCGATGGTTTCGTAAATTTAGGGAAGGAGACAGAAGCTGCCAAGATCCGGCTATGGGTGGACGGCCATCACACGCTGTAGACGAAGATATTGATCAAGCTATGAGGAATAACCCAAACCCAACCGTGCAATAATTAGCGGAGACCTTCAACGTACACTGGATAATGGTCGAGAGACGCTGAGTTCCACATAATTTGACAGCTAATCAATGGGATGACCGAATCACCAACTGTATTTCCTTGCTTTCCCGGTACAGACCTATTCTTGACACGAATTGTGACAGGAGATGAGAAGTGGGTTATATACCGTAACGTAAAGTGTCGTAGGACTATGTGTTGCTCTACTGATCCGCCTGCATCGACTTCAAAAGTTAAACTTCATCCCAAGAAGGTGTTATTGAGTATGTGGTGGGATGTTCAGGGAATAATTCACTAGGGGGTCCTGCCACTCAACCAAACCATCAATGCTGCCTTCTACTGTCTACAGTTGTATAAGCTGCATTAAAATTTGGTAGCAAAGTGGCCAGTTCTCATCAAACGTCGCGGTGTTATACTTCATCACGGTAATGCCAGGCCACATGCTGTTGTCACCACTCGCCAAAAGTTACTGGGCTTTGGTTGTGAGGTTACCCCACCCTCCCTATTCTCCTGACTTGGTACCAACTGACTATCACCTATTTCGTGCGTTGAACAATTCCTTCAGTCAGAAAATCTTTGGTGATCGTGATGCTGTGAAAACTGCCCTCCAAGACTTTTTAAACTCGAAACCACCGGAATTTTACCGCCGTTGGATTCATCTCTTAAAAGAAAGATGGCAAGAGGTTGTAGATAGCAATGGGGACAACGCACAATAACAGGTACTGTTTATTTTGCATTTATTTGCTGTTCTTTATGGGCAATAAAAACGGGTAAAACTTTTGCACTTACCCAATAAATTCAAATAATAATCAAATTAATAAATAAATAACTTTGTAAATAAAAATTACAAATTAGAGAAACTCACAACAGGTATTTCAGTTCAAATTAATAGTACGGTCCATCACCAGGTGAAAAAAAAAAATAGGCATGAATGCATCATGAAATAAGCAAAATGCATCAGCTCTTCCTAAGACATTTAAAGTGATTTTAGAATGTATTATCCTTTAAAACATAATTGTTCAGTTTTGGAGTAATGTTACTATCTACGGAACAGAGATGGAATAAAATTTTAAAAATCGATTAAAAAAAGTAAAATGGTTTGAAAATTGTTGCCTAAAAAGTGTAAAATAATTGGTTTCAGTACAAAACCAGTGGACATTTATTAATTAATTCATATATTTTCATTAATCATTATTTTTTGAAGAAAAAAATTCAGAGACATAGGTAAATAATTTAGATTTTATAACGCATTATGTATGCCATGTAAATCATAATATAACTTTAAATATATAAACAACAGTGGGTTGTATTTTTACGAATGAACTATAAGTAATTTACATTTTAATGTTATATTAACTTTTTCATTTAGCTAAAAGAAACATATTTTATCAAATAAATAACTGAATGACACATATTAAAGTACCTAATAATAAATTTTAATGATGCATTTTAAAAAAACCATGGAATTTTCAAAAAATTAAAGTAATCAAATTTTCAAAAAACTAAAAATATATAATTATTAAAAAAAAAAAAAAAAAAAAAAAAAAAAAGTCCATCTTATGTTAAAACGAAGTTAATGAAAGAAATATTAAAATAATAGTTATTAAATTTAGCTTAATGCTAATTGGATATTGGTTTTAGTTTTTGAGGAAAAAAAATAATAACTGTTTAAAATCACCTAAATATAAAAAAGCACCAAATATTTTGCCTTTCAAAAACTACGACCAATTTTAACTTTTATGTTTACAAAAGTTTCGTATACTGCGATTAAAACTATTCCTGGGAAATGATGACATGTAGCATTATCGAGTATATTTAATCATATGCGTTTAAAAGATGAATTGACTTACCGCAGGACATTAAGTTTTCACTTTAATACACTGAGAAAAAAGATATGCCGCCTTCATCTAGAATGAACAAGTAGCCATTTTCTAAATCCCTTAACTAGAAATATAGACGCTCATATTTCACGCACTCATTTATTTGATTTTTCCCCCCATCATTTACTTTTGTCTCTTGCTTCGTCTCATTGTTTGCTGCACTCATGAATATATTGTTCGCCTGAAAAAGGTCATTGTTATTATTTCAATCCGATGAAATTGTTGGGAGTTTCTTTGCAATGTGTGGTGTTTAATAAACACCGTTTGAAAGTTTATATTTTATTAACTTTATGTTATTGTTTTGCATAGCAAAATAACTTTAATGAGAACATTTAAATACAGAATTGGATATTTAAAATTTTCGAAATAAATGGAGATTTAAAGTAAAAATTCAGAAATGCCGAAATAATTTATTTCGTTCATTTTATCAATAATATTCGAAAACAAATTCAGTTATTATGTACAGATGACAAGATCATATAAATGTATAAAGTCATGATCATATAAAGTCAACACTGAGAATATATTTCTTTCACAGAGATTCGGACTTTAAACTATTTTTAAATAAATATAATTTTCAAAGAAGACTCATTTGAATTATTAATAAAAAAACAAGTGAACTTTAAAGTTTACTTTATTTTTAACAATAATATTGCCCAGTTTAAGGCAAAATAACTTAAATGTAAATGAAAATGTGTGAAAGTCATGTTTAATTTGAAAGCATCGAAAATAGAAATCTTCGTCGGTCAAAAGTTAGCATCCATAGTAAAAAGAAGTATTATAAATTTCTTTTGTTATTACATGTATCCAAATGTACATAGGTATTGTCTTAAATGCGATTAAAAATAATAATAATATGTGTCACTTTTGTAAATGCAATAATCTTTTCAAATATTAAAATTATACGTACAAGGTAATAAAATCATCACATATATTGAATTCAATAGAATAAAATAAATAAATAAATACATAAATAAATTTCAAAACAACAACAAAATATATATATATATCCCAAATTTTAAAATTTTTATTAATGTGAATCTGTGAAATATTAGTAAATATGATAAAATAATTTTAAAGCTTAAGAAATAAAACTAAAAAGTTAAAAAATAAAAATACAAAATTGTAGGTTTCTTAAGCTTAATTAATTCTCAAAAATGTGAATCTGTTAAATTATACTAAAAGGAAAAATAAATTGAAGTAATTTTCTTTCTTCTTTTTCTTTTTGTTTGTCACATTTTTTTTTTTCCCAAGATGCTTTCGTAACACCGCCAGCTGTTCTTCACAAGTAATCATTAAACCATGCAGTTATTTTTTCTCTTTGGAATTAAAAAAAAAAAAAAAAAAAAAAAAAAAGTAAAGAAAAGAAAAAAACTAAAAAAGAAAAAGAAAGAATAGGAATTATTATTATTATTATTATTATTTTAAATTCTCTTTTCTTTTTAGAATCAATATGAAACGACAAAAATTGTTTTTATTTAAAATTCTGTTCATATTACAGAATTTTATATATACTCATTTCACTCTCATAACATAAATATGAAGCTATATTTATGTTATGAGAGGGAAAAAAATATTTAATCTCTGGAATACGTATTTTAATTTATAACACGGACTTTTAAAAGTGTTATTTTCCCTATACGGATTTATCAATCTAATTTTAATTAATAAACAAATATTACCACATTTTTAATCAATTTATATTTTTGTTTGGAATTATTAAACGCATTTTCATCAATTATGTTGACGGAGGAATGTGATAATGTATATGTAAAATTTATATTTTTGCTTATAAGGCAATACAAAACCTTTTTATTTTAAAACAGCTCTGAAAATCAAAATTAAATGAAAAGCACAATAATACCTTATCGTGTCGATTTGTAATTTTTATTACAATCAAACTTTTAAAAAGATACAAATTAATTGTTGATTTGAGTAATATTTTGTTTTTTACTTTCAATTACTAAAAATAAAAAAGTTTTTTATAAACAGGGTTTTTTAAAAGTCTGAAAACACCAAAATATCTTAAAAGGAAAGGTATTTCGCTCAACGCAACTTTGGATGTTTCGTTCTTCCTCATAATCTATCATATGAAATATTGTAGGTTGTCACCTGGGAACCCCTACGAAACAAAGTTTCATAATATCAAAATTTTCAAACGAAATTTATGTTTTTATTTCTTGGATTGGTATTAAGCAGAAAATATATGATTTGAAATATTTCTTTATACATTTTGGACATTGGACGCCTAGAAATTCGAATTTGTCCTAATTAAAGTCTGTCAACAATGAAATATATCGATAGACAGTCAATGTCATAGAGAAAAAAATAGTCAATGTTTCGTTTTACAAATATTCTATGAAATGAGAAACCATATATGGGATTCAGAAATTTCTTTGCGACGGAAACTCAATTTATTCAAATAGTAACTAGTTATTAACACGAATGTTATTAATCTGAAAATATCTGTTTTAAAGCTTGTATTATTATTATTATTATTATTATTTTAAATTTTTAATGTACTGAGACAAAGGGATCTAGTTTTTGTCTTCGAAAAAAATCTTGCAGTCCTGAACTACAGTCTTGAACTACGTGTATATGAGAGCAAATTATTTAAACACATAAATAATTTTGAAATTTTTGCAGTATCAAGTAATCTCCACAGATGATTTATCACAAATGGTATCCTGGTGTTCCTACAGGCACTCCTGACACAAGCCTATTTTATTTCAAACACAAACCATACTATTTTATCACGGGATCATATTAATTGGAAAATATCTGTTTTAAAATATGCATCGCTTTTCTCATCTTGCAATTAGGGAGTAATTGGGCCTTACCTAAGATAGTTCATATAATACATTAATATTAAAAAAAAAAAAAAAAAAAAAAAAAAAAGCTAATTATTCCAAATTAATGTTTTCAACGGAAATAATTTCTCATTTATTCAAAGGCTTTCCCGTATATTGTGATCATAAAGTTTTATTTGAACATAAAAATCGGAATTCTTGTGATTTCAAATGTAACACTATAAAAAGAAATACATATTTTAAAGCATAAATTTTCTAATTAATACGATTAAATAAAGAAAATATTGTTTCTTAAAAATAAATAAATAGAACTTGTGCAACTTAGGACACTTGGAGTCCCATGGAATCTTCTTATGATAGCACATTTGATATATTAATTGAAAACACGAAATTTTGGAATTAATGTGTAAACGAAATTCCTTATTCTTTGTGTTTTTTGAGTTTTCCAGACTTTTATTCAAACATAAAAACAAATGTCCTTAAGGTACAATGAGCAAAAACAATACATGCTTTAAAATATAACTTATTTGCTCGCACAATTCTAGGAAAAATGTATAGTATCTATTTGGAAAAACAGAGTGCGTGTCACATATAGGCCTCAGAGGCCCAGGGTTTCACTTATAATATTTCATTTGATGCATTATTTAAAAAACCAAAATTTTGAAATTAATATGCCACAGAAATTAATTACATTTTGTGATATTTTAGAGTTTTCAAACTTTTAACACACCCTGTATAGTCATTATTATATTTATAGAAGCAGTGGGAATTAAAGAATACCAATCACTTTTAAGTTGTGATAACACTGATTATTGATATAACTCATATGCCTAAAAGTTAAACGAATGCAGGTAACTACTTGTAATATAGTATATGCGTTCAATTCATATTTCAAATTTTTTCATTATTCATCCATTAAAAGATTAAAAAAAATATATAATAAATATTTTAACAAGTAATAGAGTATATAAGTAATTTGAAATAATTATTTGATAGTAAATAGGGTTTAAAAAACTAACCACATTAAACAACAAATGAGATTTGATGAGCCTTAGAATGTAATCACTGCAATTTTGTGATCTAGTTCATTGGTTGCCAAACTTTTCAACTACACGGACCACTAAATTCCCAATTTACATTCCCACAGGACACTAGTAGAGTACTATAAATTAACAGGAATTTACTATTTCAGACGTTTTGTCAAATATTTCAAAAAGTATTTAACAATTCACTTAGTAACTTTGGGAGTGTAGAGAATATGTTATACTTCGGTACCTATAGTATCTCCCCACAGCTGAAATTTGGCGATTTTTCTTTGGCGCCGATTTGAACGATAACGATGTCGTTCTGGACTGTTTGCGATATAATATGACAGCCTGCATGCTGTTTATTTTGGATTTATGATTTTATGATTTATAATTTAGCTTATGATTTTATTTTTTATCAGTTATGATTTATGATTTTTAGATTTATGATTTAGCCATAATGGCCAAAAATAAATCGTCGAATACAACTGTGGGGAAATACTATAGTTGTTCCTATACCTCTTATATCTGAGTGAATTTTTTTATCCATAACAAAATGTGGACCAGTAAAAAAGAAAAACAGAATAATTGGAATCATCCGGCTGTAACGCGCAAATATTATTTATCTAAATTTAAGGAAATATGAGCATTTTTGGAAAATGGTTTTTGTTATGAATCTGATAGTGTTCATAAATTTTTATTTGCATAATTCATTAACCAAAGGTATTGATCTACTGAGTTCTCATCAATAGAATGAACACAATTTCAGTTCTTCTAAAAAAAAAAAAAAAAAAAAAAAAAAAAAGGTAAGGCCTTTTTAACCAAATTTATATTTTGACTCAACCAATGGTAATTTTTTTCCCTTTAATTATAAATAAATATTGATAAAACCCACAATCACTTTTTTTTTCTCTTAGAAAGAAACTGAATTTTTTTCATTCTATCGATGATAACCTTTTGAGTTTCACGATATTTACTTGCACTTTTCATATAAGTAGCTCAATGCATTCAGCTTTTGCAAATAAAAGGACTTTAATGTTTGGTTATGCACGATGAAAAATTATTTAGTAAAAATTCTAATATTTCATTAGATATTTAATAATTTTGTACTCTGATTGTAGTATACGTTGTGTCTAATGCGATATGTATCAAGTTTTTTAAAAACGGCTTTTTATTGGATTTAATACCCTGAATGTTATAATAAAAAAAGGGACAATTTTTAAAGAAAGCTTTATATCTCCATGAATTTATGCGCCAATCTCGTACAAATTAATAAAGATATTCACTGAGAAAAAAAATATACTGCCTTCCTCTAGAATGAATAAGTGGCCATTTTCTAAATCACTTAACTAGAAATATAGATTTCCGAGCTATGCGTATTAGGCACGCCAATAAACTGAATATACGAAATGATCGAGAATTTCTAGTTTACACATTTCTAGATGGTGAAACAATATTCCGAATATTCTTAATCTTTTGTATTGCGAGAAATTCTCGCTTGATTTTCTAGAATTGGGTAATAAACCAAGATTATAGTTGCTGAAACCCGCCTCTTATAATCTCATTTATTTGCAGACATTTGTAAATAACTTTTCCCTCTGTAATATAAGCAAACGCTATAGAATTCTAATAAAGGCTTTTAGAATTCGCTTTCCAAGCGACTAGAACTTGTAAGGATGGCATGGATCTATTTTTTCTACAGCCACAATTTAGATTCTAGATGTCAGTTACAGAATTTCTTCTCAGTGTCCAAAGAAGCCTCACTAACACATTCTGAAGCAAACTTTCTTTGCATCTTTTACAGTCTTATTCTAAACATTGTGCATTAAAAAAAAATAGTAATAATGGTCTCAATTTCCTTTAGACGAAAAACATTCGCTGAAATTTATGAGATGTTACACGTTTTCTTTTTCTTTATTCTCCTAAAGGTAGTTTTTGAGGCTTTTGATGTATTTTCTCAAGTATTATTAGATATATTCGACAAAACGTTTGAAATCAAAATGGTAGGTCAATCATGGAAAAGCAGTGCATTATATTTAAGAAACTTAAATATACTCTACCCACTAATCAGCAGATACTATGACTAAATGTGTCCATTTTATATGTTAAATGAACCTATTTAATATTAAACATTTCAAATCCTTATTTTATTGTAAGCAAGCATTAAAGGCGTACTTTTTTAGTCATAGGATCGATGTACATAACTTCCAACTTTTACGCTTTATGGTTATGGGATCACAAAAACATTTTATGTATTTCTGTAACGGATTTTAGAGATAATCTTAAAAAAAAAAAAAAAAAAAAAAAAAAACTATTAAAATTTTTCAGTAGTAAAAATTAATAAAAGTTGGCAACTATGGATGCATTAAAGTTTTTTGATTTAATGAAAAGAATTATAAGGGAGCCACGTGATCATATTTTTATTGCTTCCCTGTTATAAAAGCTCAAACTGTGATAAATTGTTACTTCAATATATAAAAGAGTATTTAATAAATCTAATAAAATGTATATTATATTGTTAAATTTCAAAAATCCATTGGGAAATTATATTTTTCACGTATATTTTAGACTTTTGAACGAGATCGAATAATTCCATAGCTAAGTATCGAATGCAGATAAGAAATTCAAAGTGATAACTATGACTGTTAATTACGATTCAAACTTTTGTGATAAAAAATTATTCCTCTCTTTCATCCAGAAAATTCTGTAGTCTAATGTTTTAAGGTTGGTTGGTTGGTTTTTTGTGGCGCAAGATCCAGAATTGGATATGCTGCGCCAAACTTTATAGTCTGGATGGGGGATCCCATCCATAGTCTAAAACTAGTTGGCATAGGTGGACTCTGCTCAGTTCCCCATAATATTTATGTTCTTAGAAATTTCTAGTGCGAGACATATTATAATCATGTTAAAAGAAATGAATTTGACCAAAGCTTGATACAGTGACAGAATGAAATCCCCGCCTAATAGGCTATCCACCGTTCACTTGGATATAATTATCTTATTCTAATTTATTAATTTATTTTATCAGGGTCAATTCTGTTGTTTAGATTTCATGCTACTATTTCCAATGCAATAAACCTCAAAATTCATATTTATATGAAAAATTTACAATTTCGCTATGTTGATAAAATCGTAAATTACGAATAATTTACGAAAGTTTCCTAGTAGAATGATTGTATTCAATCATGTTCAAACAAATATCATAAACTTAATTTTGAAGTTGTCTAATGTATTTAGGATCCTCAAAATGGAAGTTTATGATCAATTTTGCCTTATTCTGACATGTTAAGTAAATCGTAAATTCCAAATAACTTACGAATTTTTTTTAATTGGAAAAATCATAGCCTATGATATTCCTGCCAGTATCCTAAATAATATTTCGAAAGTGGTTTTACATCTTTACGCTGAAAATATCCCTCAAGATTGACGTTTATGTGAAATTTTGCTCTATTCTGACATGTTAAGAAATTCGTAAATTTCCAATAACTTACGAAATCTTTATATTGGAAAATTCATAGTCATTAATATTCATGCCAATGTCCTAAATAATATTTCAAAAGTAGTCTGACATCTTTACGATGAAAATATCTCTCAAAATTGACGTTTATGTGAAATTTTGCCCTATACTGCCATGTTAAGAAATTCGTAAATTTCCAGTAACTTGCGAAATTTTCAAAGTAGCATATTTTTAGTTACTGATGTTCATTCCGGCATCAAAACTGATATTTTAAAACTGGTCTGACATTTTTACAGTAAAAAGTTTTCATTTAATGCACGTTTAAGTGAATTTTTGTCCTATTCTCCCATGTTAAGAAAATCGTAAATATCTAATAACTTACGAAGTTTTTAAATTCGAATGTTGCAAATGAATAGGGTTCTTGCCAGTGTCGAAAGTAATATTTTAAAACTGATCTGACTATTGTAATATAGTATATGCGTTCAATTCATATTTCAAATTTTTTCATTATTCATCCATTAAAAGATTAAAAAAAATATATAATAAATATTTTAACAAGTAATAGAGTATATAAGTAATTTGAAATAATTATTTGATAGTAAATAGGGTTTAAAAAACTAACCACATTAAACAACAAATGAGATTTGATGAGCCTTAGAATGTAATCACTGCAATTTTGTGATCTAGTTCATTGGTTGCCAAACTTTTCAACTACACGGACCACTAAATTCCCAATTTACATTCCCACAGGACACTAGTAGAGTACTATAAATTAACAGGAATTTACTATTTCAGACGTTTTGTCAAATATTTCAAAAAGTATTTAACAATTCACTTAGTAACTTTGGGAGTGTAGAGAATATGTTATACTTCGGTACCTATAGTATCTCCCCACAGCTGAAATTTGGCGATTTTTCTTTGGCGCCGATTTGAACGATAACGATGTCGTTCTGGACTGTTTGCGATATAATATGACAGCCTGCATGCTGTTTATTTTGGATTTATGATTTTATGATTTATAATTTAGCTTATGATTTTATTTTTTATCAGTTATGATTTATGATTTACAGATTTATGATTTAGCCATAATGGCCAAAAATAAATCGTCGAATACAACTGTGGGGAAATACTATAGTTGTTCCTATACCTCTTATATCTGAGTGAATTTTTTTATCCATAACAAAATGTGGACCAGTAAAAAAGAAAAACAGAATAATTGGAATCATCCGGCTGTAACGCGTGAAGTACGTTATGGTTGTAGCATATGATAATAAGGCTTCTTTTAATTATTTCTATTCCTTTGTGTGAGGCTAGCGCACACACTCGTGGAGACATAATAGTTTCTTTAAAAATTTGTCTCTTTTATCATATTTTGAAGAGCATTAAACCCAATGTAAAGCCACTTTTAGAAAACTTGATACATATCGCATTTGACATAACATACTAAAATCAGAAAATACAAATATTATTTATCTAAATTTAAGGAAATATGAGCATTTTTGGAAAATGGTTTTTGTTATGAATCTGATAGTGTTCATAAATTTTTATTTGCATAATTCATTAACCAAAGGTATTGATCTACTGAGTTCTCATCGATAGAATGAACACAATTTCAGTTCTTCTAAAAAAAAAAAAAAAAAAAAAAAAAAAAAGGTAAGGCCTTTTTAACCAAATTTATATTTTGACTCAACCAATGGTAATTTTTTTCCCTTTAATTATAAATAAATATTGATAAAACCCACAATCACTTTTTTTTTCTCTTAGAAAGAAACTGAATTTTTTTCATTCTATCGATGATAACCTTTTGAGTTTCACGATATTTACTTGCACTTTTCATATAAGTAGCTCAATGCATTCAGCTTTTGCAAATAAAAGGACTTTAATGTTTGGTTATGCACGATGAAAAATTATTTAGTAAAAATTCTAATATTTCATTAGATATTTAATAATTTTGTACTCTGATTGTAGTATACGTTGTGTCTAATGCGATATGTATCAAGTTTTTTAAAAACGGCTTTTTATTGGATTTAATACCCTGAATGTTATAATAAAAAAAGGGACAATTTTTAAAGAAAGCTTTATATCTCCATGAATTTATGCGCCAATCTCGTACAAATTAATAAAGATATTCACTGAGAAAAAAAATATACTGCCTTCCTCTAGAATGAATAAGTGGCCATTTTCTAAATCACTTAACTAGAAATATAGATTTCCGAGCTATGCGTATTAGGCACGCCAATAAACTGAATATACGAAATGATCGAGAATTTCTAGTTTACACATTTCTAGATGGTGAAACAATATTCCGAATATTCTTAATCTTTTGTATTGCGAGAAATTCTCGCTTGATTTTCTAGAATTGGGTAATAAACCAAGATTATAGTTGCTGAAACCCGCCTCTTATAATCTCATTTATTTGCAGACATTTGTAAATAACTTTTCCCTCTGTAATATAAGCAAACGCTATAGAATTCTAATAAAGGCTTTTAGAATTCGCTTTCCAAGCGACTAGAACTTGTAAGGATGGCATGGATCTATTTTTTCTACAGCCACAATTTAGATTCTAGATGTCAGTTACAGAATTTCTTCTCAGTGTCCAAAGAAGCCTCACTAACACATTCTGAAGCAAACTTTCTTTGCATCTTTTACAGTCTTATTCTAAACATTGTGCATTAAAAAAAAATAGTAATAATGGTCTCAATTTCCTTTAGACGAAAAACATTCGCTGAAATTTATGAGATGTTACACGTTTTCTTTTTCTTTATTCTCCTAAAGGTATTTTTTGAGGCTTTTGATGTATTTTCTCAAGTATTATTAGATATATTCGACAAAACGTTTGAAATCAAAATGGTAGGTCAATCATGGAAAAGCAGTGCATTATATTTAAGAAACTTAAATATACTCTACCCACTAATCAGCAGATACTATGACTAAATGTGTCCATTTTATATGTTAAATGAACCTATTTAATATTAAACATTTCAAATCCTTATTTTATTGTAAGCAAGCATTAAAGGCGTACTTTTTTAGTCATAGGATCGATGTACATAACTTCCAACTTTTACGCTTTATGGTTATGGGATCACAAAAACATTTTATGTATTTCTGTAACGGATTTTAGAGATAATCTTAAAAAAAAAAAAAAAAAAAAAAAAAAAAACTATTAAAATTTTTCAGTAGTAAAAATTAATAAAAGTTGGCAACTATGGATGCATTAAAGTTTTTTGATTTAATGAAAAGAATTATAAGGAAGCCACGTGATCATATTTTTATTGCTTCCCTGTTATAAAAGCTCAAACTGTGATAAATTGTTACTTCAATATATAAAAGAGTATTTAATAAATCTAATAAAATGTATATTATATTGTTAAATTTCAAAAATCCATTGGGAAATTATATTTTTCACGTATATTTTAGACTTTTGAACGAGATCGAATAATTCCATAGCTAAGTATCGAATGCAGATAAGAAATTCAAAGTGATAACTATGACTGTTAATTACGATTCAAACTTTTGTGATAAAAAATTATTCCTCTCTTTCATCCAGAAAATTCTGTAGTCTAATGTTTTAAGGTTGGTTGGTTGGTTTTTTGTGGCGCAAGATCCAGAATTGGATATGCTGCGCCAAACTTTATAGTCTGGATGGGGGATCCCATCCATAGTCTAAAACTAGTTGGCATAGGTGGACTCTGCTCAGTTCCCCATCATATTTATGTTCTTAGAAATTTCTAGTGCGAGACATATTATAATCATGTTAAAAGAAATGAATTTGACCAAAGCTTGATACAGTGACAGAATGAAATCCCCGCCTAATAGGCTATCCACCGTTCACTTGGATATAATTATCTTATTCTAATTTATTAATTTATTTTATCAGGGTCAATTCTGTTGTTTAGATTTCATGCTACTATTTCCAATGCAATAAACCTCAAAATTCATATTTATATGAAAAATTTACAATTTCGCTATGTTGATAAAATCGTAAATTACGAATAATTTACGAAAGTTTCCTAGTAGAATGATTGTATTCAATCATGTTCAAACAAATATCATAAACTTAATTTTGAAGTTGTCTAATGTATTTAGGATCCTCAAAATGGAAGTTTATGATCAATTTTGCCTTATTCTGACATGTTAAGTAAATCGTAAATTCCAAATAACTTACGAATTTTTTTTAATTGGAAAAATCATAGCCTATGATATTCCTGCCAGTATCCTAAATAATATTTCGAAAGTGGTTTTACATCTTTACGCTGAAAATATCCCTCAAGATTGACGTTTATGTGAAATTTTGCTCTATTCTGACATGTTAAGAAATTCGTAAATTTCCAATAACTTACGAAATCTTTATATTGGAAAATTCATAGTCATTAATATTCATGCCAATGTCCTAAATAATATTTCAAAAGTAGTCTGACATCTTTACGATGAAAATATCTCTCAAAATTGACGTTTATGTGAAATTTTGCCCTATACTGCCATGTTAAGAAATTCGTAAATTTCCAGTAACTTGCGAAATTTTCAAAGTAGCATATTTTTAGTTACTGATGTTCATTCCGGCATCAAAACTGATATTTTAAAACTGGTCTGACATTTTTACAGTAAAAAGTTTTCATTTAATGCACGTTTAAGTGAATTTTTGTCCTATTCTCCCATGTTAAGAAAATCGTAAATATCTAATAACTTACGAAGTTTTTAAATTCGAATGTTGCAAATGAATAGGGTTCTTGCCAGTGTCGAAAGTAATATTTTAAAACTGATCTGACCTCTCTGCGACAATTTGTTCTTGAGATATCGTGTACACAGACTAACAAACTAACGGACTGACCCACTAACAGACTAACACACTAACCCACTAACACACTAACAGACTCCCTACAGACAGACACCATAGAAATTTTGTCATTTTCGGATTCCTCACACCTGAAAACGTGTAGAAAAGTCAAAAAACCGAGGTCGAAAATTTTCACGATTACCTAAGTTCCCTATACCTATAGTATGATGGGGAACTAAAAGAAAAAGAATAGAAAAGATGTATATAATAATAGATAAATATAATAAAAAATAAAGTAAACAGTGTATAAGATAAAACAATATGTAAAGGTTATAAACAATGTGTATAATAAAATGAGATGTAGAAAATGACAGTGTAAATGATAAAATCAGCGATGAAGAATGATAAAGTAAATAATAAAATCATATATCGTAGTAAAAACCTGCCTCTTTTAAAAAGTTGGTCAGATGATAATGAGGATTAATACCCAACAGGTTAGTCAAATTTGGTGATGATGAATTAAAATAGTGCCTATACAGATGACGAAGGCAAGAGCAATCTGTGAGGATATGGCTATTGGTTAGTAAGCTGAAGTGGCATTTGGGGCAGGTAGGTTCCTGTTCTCCAAGAAGTAAATGTTTGTGTGTAAGTCTCGAATGCCCAATCCTGAGACGATTGATTATCACATCATAACTCCTAGGAGTATGTGTCGGCCAGACTGAAATGTGTGGTTTGATTCCCTGTAACTTATTATTTGTCTGATAATTCCACTCTCTTTGCCACATATTTTTTAAGAAACCTTTAAAGGAATGCTTAACATCCTCATATGGAACTGGACAGTTAATATCAATCAATGCCTGTCTTGCTGCTTTGTCTGCTAATTCATTGCCCTTGATGCCAACGTGACCAGGAACCCAACAGAATAATATGTCAAAGCCTTTTCTTAAAAGATCATTATAAGTTTTTAAAACTGACATAAAAGAAAGCTCACAAGCACTAGAAGAAAGAGAATCTAGGACACTCTTGGAGTCAGTGTAAATGATGAATATCTTGTTGGGATCAGATGAAATAAAATTAAGTGCAACTTCAACTGCAAAAAACTCTGCAGAGAAAATGGAGAATGAGCAAGGAAGTCGATAACTAAAAATGGTTTCACCTGAAACAACACCACAACCAACCTGATTGCAAGTCTTAGAACCATCAGTAAAAATCTCAATATAATCCTGATAAACGCTTCGAAAAGCAGCATAAAGTGCCTTAAAAATTGAAGCATCTGTGTCAGATTTTCTAAAACCACTAAAAGGATGAAGGTGAGAAATAACTTGGAAGTTCCAAGGAGTCACATTTAAAAAGGAACGAGGACGAACTTTTGTGTGAAGATGAGGGGTGCCAGCAAGAAAGTTTTTAATCCGAAGACCAAAATGTGGAATGGAAGATGGACGAATCAGAAAAAGATTTTCATTGTTGTTATTTAAATGAGGATGAAGTGGATGATTAGGATGGGAACGAATGCGATAGTAGAGATCCAACGATAGTTGTTGTCTAATATTGGCAAGAGAAGGCTCCACACAGTCAGCATAAAGACTAAGGATTGGAGAAGTGCGGAAAGCCCCTGAACAAAATCTAAGCGCACTATGATGTACTGTGTCTAATTTCTTAAGATAGGAAATAGGAGCTGAACCATAAACTTGACAGGCATAATCTAATTTAGAACGGATAACAGCTCGGTAGATTTTCAGTAAAGAACTGCGATCTGCTCCCCAACAGGTATTTGAAAGTACCTTTAAAAGATTTAATGTTTTATCACATTTTGTCCTTAAATTTAAAATATGTGGCATAAAATTCAGTTTTTTAAAGCGGGCAGTGTCAACTACAGATATAATTCTATTGTTAATAAAAATCTCTGGATCGGGATGAAGACCTCGTCTGCGGCAAAAATGCACACAATGTGTTTTGTCAATTGAGAAAGTGAAACCATTTTTATCTGTCCATTTGGTAATATTATTGATGGCTAGTTGAAGCTGGCGCTCAATAAAACGCATATCATTTCCCTGGCAAGAAATCTGCAGGTCGTCAACATACAGGTTCCCATGAGCATTTTGAGGTAGTTGTTTTAGTATATTATTAATTTTTATAGAGAAGAGTGTTACACTTAAGACACTACCTTGAGGAACACCCTCCTCCTGTTAGTAAAAGTCTGAGTACACTGATCTAATTCGAACTTGAAAGCGTCTCACCTTTAAAAAATTCTCAATGAATATAGGAAGATTGCCCCTTAAACCCAAATTAAAAATGTCCCTTAAAATGCCATAACGCCAGGTTTTGTCATACGCTTTTTCAATGTCGAAGAAAACTGACACCAAATGGTTACGTCTAACAATAGCATTCCGTATATTAGTCTCAAGCAAGAGAATATTGTCAATAGTAGAACGGCCTTGTCTAAAACCACTTTGCCATGGAGAAATTAGATTATTTTTTTCAAGATAGAAAACAAGTTTAGTATTTATCATTTTCTCAAGCAATTTACAAAGGCAGCTAGTGAGGGCAATAGGTCTATAATTTTTTGGATCAGTAGTATCTTTACCAGGTTTTGGAAAGGGTATAACAATAGCATCGTGCCAAGCAACCGGGAAGATATTTTCGGTCCAGATTCTATTGAAGTAGATTTTTGAGGGAAGCTTTGGATAGATGTTTGATCATAAGGTAACTGATACCATCAGGACCAGGAGCGGAGTTATGAGTGTTTTTCAGGCTATTGTTCAGTTCATTTTCTGTAAATGGGCTATTGTATTCATATAATGAGCGAGATCTGAAGTTAATTGTAGTGCATTCAGAACGTAGTTTGTATGATAGAAAGGGCTCCGAGTATGAGTTTGAGCTAGAAATGTGGGATAAAGTTTTACCAATAGTGTTTGCAATGTTTTGGGTGGAAGTGATTGTCTGACCATTATCATTAAGAAAAGAGATACTGTCATTAGAGTAAATACCCATGGCCTTCTTGACACGATGCCACAATTGTTTGCTACTGGTATTCGAGGTAATGCTGGATACGTAGTTAATCCATGATTCCTTTTGGGATTTTCTTCGAATCCTTCGTGCACTTGCTCTAGCTTGTTTATATGCAATATAATTTGCGGTAGTGGGATATCTCCGAAAAATCCCCCACGCTTTTTGTTGGCACCTTTTTGCAATTTTACAGTCTTCATTCCACCAAGGTAGAGAGTGTTTAAAAGAATATCCAGATGATTTTGGAATCGAAATGTTAGCTGCATTAATGATACAATGGCTGACATTTGAAACTGCACTGTTAATATCGCCCTCAATCATGGCAGAAGTAATGGAGGCATTACAAGAGAAAGTAGTTTTAAGGAAGTTTTAAGGAAGTTTTAATGTATTAAGGAAGATAATTTCAGAAAATCCTGCAGTTAAAATTAACACCAGAGTAATTTCTAAAAGACATATTAAAAAAAAAAGCAAATACTATCCAGATTTTTCTGCAGACCACTAAAAGTTTTTCGCGGACCACTACACTGAGAGAAAATTCTGTAACTGACACCTAAACTCTAAATTGTTGCTCTAGAAAAAAATAATGCCATGTCATCCTTATAAATTCTAGTCCCCTTTGAAAGCGAGTTCTAGAAACCTCTATTAGAATTCTAGAGAGTTCGTCTATATTATCAAGGTCAAACCTATTTGAAAATATCTCCAAATAAATGCGAATGCAAGAGGCGGGTTTCAGAAACTATAATCGTGGTTTATGACCCAATTCTAGATAATCAAGCGAGAATTTCTCACGATACAAAAGATTCAGAATATTCAGAATATTGTTTCACCATCTAGAAATGTGTAGACGAGAAAATCTCGATCATTTCGTCTATTCAGTTTATTGGCGTGCCTTATGCGCATAGCTCGGAAATCTATATTTCTAGTTAGGGAATATACAAAATGGCCACTTATTCATTTTAGATGAAGGCGGATTATTATTTTTTCTCAGTGTTGTAGTTCATGGGCTTCCAATTGGCGACCTCTGATATAGCTGATTTCATTCAAGGAAATCACTTATATAAGTCCACTTCTGAGCTATAACGATGCACAGTCTAAACAAGCCTACAAAAGCAAGAGAAAAACTACGCATAGATCTCTACCTTTTACATAGATCTATACACTTTAAATAGATACTCTAAGAAATTAATAAAATGTGAACGACCTTCTGTATAGGTCTACTGGTTGAGTACCTACGAACTAGAAGCATTTATCCCTCTTTCACGATAAGTCCTGTTTCTTGGCTTGAAACTTGCTATAGCGCTGTGGAAAAAATTTTTACTGGTACCGGCATAATTATTAACACACACTCTAAAAATATTTAGTAAAATTCGGAGATTTGATCGTCAAATTTTATACCCAGCTGCCTTCTTTGAGAAAAAGTCCAATGCTCGTATTTGTAGCAAAGTCCTGTAAAATTCAGAACGTTGACCGTTTATTAATGGTCACTTTTCTTCCTCTAGAAAAAAAAGTATGGCAGCTTTACGGGCATAACTTTATTTTACTGCCAGTGACTGTAAAATTTTAACAGTCACTGACCGGCAAAATGTGTTCAAATTTTTTACAGTGCAGGATCATTTAATTGCGTCATTTTATTTTTACAATAGAATGGCGCTACTTTTTACTTTCTTCTATATGTAATATAGAGAAAGTATTGGATTCGCGAAAATTTTCGACCTCCGTTTTTTGACGGATCTACACGTTTTGGGATGTCCTGAACACGAATTGATAGTTTTTAAAAAATGTCTGTCTGTGTGTCTCTGTCTGTCTGTCTGTCTGTGTGTCTGTATCATTTTTTTGTGGACGCTGTATCTCACGAACATATGAATGAAATTTAACCAAACTTGGTATTTAGTTGCACCCTGACATGATCTGGTGCCCATTAGATTTGGGGATCAATAGCTCAAAAGGTGGCGCTGTAATCGCATTTTATGCAAATTTTTAACATGGCAGCATAGGACAAAATTCCGTATAAATGGGCATAATGAGAGTTATTTTAAACTTGTGATTGTAAAATTAATTTGAATTATTGATGATAGTAGTAGTTAACTAGGAAAAAAAATTGTGCATGGGGGGGCATCGGTTCCCCCCCTGGGGGGGAAGTACCCCCCCCCGGGGGGTTAAATTTTGAAGATGGGTATCATTCGAAAGATCTCGTCAATACCTTTAAAACGAATGGTTGAACCATAAATCTGTGATAATTTAAAACAAAGTTATCGATTTTTTTTACTTTTACCAAAAAAAAAAAAAAAAAAATTTTTTTTTTTTTTTTTTTTTTTTTTTAATATTGTTACTGATTGAATATGTATAGGAAAATATAGAAGAAAGTCTTGTGGTGCCCACAACATACTAGTTATTCATTATTATTATTATTTTTTTATGTGGCATGTAACTTTTGTGCTTTTAGCAAAAAGAGAAGAACTTTTTTATCATAATCTTTGCTTAAAATAGTAGTGTAATATTTCGTAATTTATTTTAATTTCAATTTCAGTGCTTACAAAATACTTATTAAATTGCCTACAGAAGAATAATATTTGAAACGTTAATAAAATTTTAGCAGTTTGTCAATAGCATTTCTTCATTTTTTGCATAGCCTCTATTATCATACGTGACTGGAGTGAAGAAATGAGTTTATTTCCCCCCCTCTTGTTGAAGAAAACAAGTTCGTTGATTGGTAAATTTCAAAAATATTTTCAAATCTTCATTTTTTTTCCAATTCAATTGAAATAAAAATTCATTATTTTTGTTCGAATTATTCAAAATGCAAGTATATTAATTTAATAACTATCTATTACTTAAGAATGTTGAGTTTTGCTTACATAAGGCCATAAAAAGTATTTTAGGCTTGTAAGAGTTCCATTGGTAAAACTTTGGTTTTAAGTCCCAAGGCTGTCCATGATTAGCTGTCCAATCATCAAATATGACTGTATTGTTTGGTGGTCTAGGACTGAGCTGACTACTGTTAGAGCTTGGTTTTAATAGGTTGCAAAGGATGGTCTGTGCTGCTCTTTCAGGCTGCATTAAGACTTCCCCTACGACAGATTTTGAGAGTTTGCTTGGGCTGCTTCCACTCCATTTGCATATTGAAGCCGAGGCTTTACTTTGCATGAAGCTTTTCATGTGTCTGGGCTTGTGGATGAATTATTCTAGACATCTGTCTTGGGATTCCCTCATTTTATTTGTTGTTGCTGTTTCATCTTCCTTTTTTCATTATGCCCAGTGAATTATTAAATTTGATTTTAATAAGACTTTTAAGATCTTGTTCCCTTCCAGTTAGGATTGGCTTATACCTCCAGGTTGGCTTAATGGCAACAGTTTGGTTTGGTATACTGATGACTCTAAGCTTAATTTTCCTTCTGGGGTAAGTGTTTACTGTCCTAGGAATGAAACTCGGCTGTCTTTCCTTTTGGAATGTTTTCTAATGTTTTTCAAGCTGAAATCTTTGCTATCATCTTATGCTGTAAGGTGTGCTTAGACAGGGGTTATCGTAATTTAACCCCCCGTATCTGCTCCGACAATTAGGCGGCTCTCCTCTCACTGGTGAGGTGTAAGTTGGGAGTGCTACAAGTTACTTTGTGACTTTTCTTCCAATAATAAGGTTAGTCTTTATAGGGTACCTGGTCATATGGGTATTCCTGGGAATGAGTTGGCTGATGAGTTGGTAAGGTCTGGCTTCAGCATATTCTTTTGTGGCCCTGAGCCTGTTCTGGGTATTTCTTTCACTACTTTCAGGGCTTTTATCTTCACGCTCCTTGGTAAGGAACATTATAGACAAAGGCGTAAGTCTGATGGCGAAAGGCGAGAAAAACAGCTTAATCGTGACTGTCCTGGTCTTCGACATAAGGAGCTTCTAAAGCTTAACAGAAATGGTCTGAGGAAAGTTACTGGCTTCTTACTGGTCACTGTACCCTTAACAGGCATCTGAACATTACGGGCATTAATTTTGTTCCCATTAGTCGTGGTTGCTGTCTAGAAGAGGAGACTGCTCGGCCCATTTTATGAGACTGTGAGACCTTTTCTGCTCGCGGGTTTGAGCTTTTTCGTCGGCATCATACTGAGCCTTGGTAGCTGCAGGATATTTCTGTCAGGTGTCTACTAAATTTTGCTTCAGCTACGAGACTTTTCTCTTAAGGAAGCTTTAGGTGTGAGTACAACTGATGTCTGGTCGATGTGCCTAGCTCTCAGGTCTTGCTGAGGGATGCCCTCCATTTCAATTCATGTCATATATTACTTAGGTTTAAAAAAATGTCACACAGAATTTTTATTATTTTGTAAGTAAAAATAATTGAAAATATTTAATAAGTATTAATACAATTATAATGCTGTTATAATTTACATATACTGTTATATTTATTTCTGAAATTAACAATCATGATATTTTGATACGCACGCATGCAAATCATTACATCTTCTGAATAATTTCTAATGCTCTCCACCCCCACCCCTCCTCTTCCAGTAAGACAAGTCAGGCACACCTTTCACATCAAAAATATTATTATTTATGGCAGGAATTGAGATTATTTCACCATTTTAAGCAATTACAAACTGAAACGAAACGATATTCATTGTGGGAAATTTTCTGATTTCTATGTGAGATCTATGAATTTAATAAAATTCAGTTATTCATAATTTCTTCCTTTAAACGTTATTCTGTTTTAAAAAATGTCTGTTTTTTAACAATATTGCAGCAAAAAAATATTGCATAATCTTACATTTACATATTGAATGACACTCCACATTTAAAGGAAATATTTTATCGCAATAAGGTCTGTAATATAAAAGAACACCTAAATACGATAAAAGTTTAGCAATACTTCTATAACAAAATGTGTCGTCTTTTATAACTTAAGCTTCCGACAGATATAAAATATATTTAAGACTATGACGAAAAAGTACTTACTTGATGTTAAAAGATTAAAAACATTAATAAAGAAATAAAAACAATAAATAAATAAGTAAATAAATAGCTATTACAGTATTTTTTGTCGCATTCAGGAAGAATTGGTATGCGTGTGTGTGTGTGTGGGGGGGGGGGGGTGTTGAAGGATAATAAACAATGTGTTTAGAAATAGAATATTCATCTAGAGAAAACTTTTAAAATGTGGTAAAAAGTTACACGGGTTGTTCTCAAGATTTAAGATTTTCATTATGTTGCCTGTGAATAAGATTCTGACATTAAAATTGCCAGTATAAGAACGTTGTCACATTTATGGGTTATCTCATATAGGCCCATTGACCTTGTAAAATAAATTCAAAACAATGATAATTCCTTATAATTTTACAGTTGTCTTTAGTTATAATGCAAATTCCATCGCTTTATTGCAAAATATTGAGCATTTTTGCTTAAATATATATATATATATTTACATTGCTACTACAATACATGCCTTCAGAGAAAGATATATTGACTATAATAAACATGTTATCGTTATACTCTTTTCTATAAAAAAGAGATTTTCATGATCTGTAATCTAAAAATTTGAAGAATATGTCACTAACATTACTTTTTCTTAAAATACATTCTAATTTTTAAAAAAGTATAGCGATTATTAAAAGGTCTGTATCAAAATTTTCTGTGTGGAAGCTTGAATGATTTTGTACTATAATAGCTTGGACATAGCATAAACTAGTAAAGCTATTTTAACAATTTCATTATCCTAAATACCTCAAGCAGATTTCTTAATACACGCGAATTCAAATGATACGATGAACAAATTATGAATGCTTTTTACACATCATTTTATTCAATCATACTTTTGTGAGTAAAAAATCTACATAATAATTCTTAGTTTAGTATAAAAATGACAAAATGTATAGTCGGTATAACAAAAGTCTCCGAAGACTAGCAACATTTAATACAGTTTTGTTAAATAACTCCTTGTTGAAACCTGTTCTTAATCAGTTTAAAAACAGGATTCGACAAGGAATTATTTAACAAAACTGTATTAAGTTTTTTTTTTTTTTATGTAGGAATTTTTGATGGTGTTCGGAGACTTTTGTTACCAACTGTACCTATAAGAAATTCCATACTTAGACCATATCTATCTGAATTCTATTGTATATATTTGGGAACGGAGCACTTACCTGAGCTGAGTAAAATGTTTCAAGTAATATCGTCATATTATACAAATATATAAAACCGTGGTTGAACTTTCTTATCAAAAAATGCTTCTAAGTTATATTGATAACACAATACATACACTCACACGCAAACAAACTCTAACTATCTGAGTATAGAAATCAGGAAACCTTAAAATATAATTATATCAAAAACTGTGTTACAAAATTCAAGTGTAAAATAGTACATTGTGATAATATAAAAAATATAAATAAGAATAAAAATAAAAAACAAGAATGCTGATAAATGAGGCTTATAAAATAAAATAAAATGTACCTAGATATAACTTTATTATAGCAAGATTGGTTGGTTGGTTTTAATGTAGCACTAGTGCTGCGCTATAGTATTACAGTAAGAAGAAATCAGTTTTGTAAGAATTCCTATACTGATATTGTTTGCGTAGATTTTGTAATATTTCATCGTTTCATCACATACATAATACATAGAGGCCGCGAAATTTCCGCTCACCAGCTCGGCGAGTGAAACTTTTACTGTGGCGAGTAAATTTCGGTCTAAATGTAGATAGAATTCTTACAGTATACAGTGCTACATAAAAAAAAAGAAATCAATTTAAAAACGTAAAATCATGCTAATCTTAGATAAGGTGGCCAGACATCCTCTTTTTAAGAAGACAGTGTTCTTTTTCAACGCTCTGCCTTCTTAAACGAAAAAAAAACATTACAGGGCTAAAAAGTCCTCTTTTTTTATGTTTTTGTCATTTCAAAAAATTCGGAAAACTGGGAAACTC
This sequence comes from Salticus scenicus, assembly GCA_963930645.1. Taxonomy (NCBI): domain Eukaryota; kingdom Metazoa; phylum Arthropoda; class Arachnida; order Araneae; family Salticidae; genus Salticus; species Salticus scenicus. The sequence continues at coordinate 234,181,544 of OZ005650.1, forward strand.
AATCGGGCGTTGGCTGTATCGAACGGTGAACACCAATTTTTTTCTGCGTTAGATTCGCAAAAGAACAACTTTCTAATAAACTTGCTAAAGCATATTATGATTTATGTCAATTCAGATTTTTCGAATCATAAAGAAATAAAAGTATTCCCTTTATTTGTACGGTTCTTTGATCCAGAACACGAAATCACTATTGAAATTGTCATGAAATCATGAAGAATGTGGTGCTCCGGTTGATACGCGGTGGGTTGACGTGTGTTCTCCCTTCTGCATGAATGTTATTCCTCATAAAAATAGGCCCACCAGTGAAAGAGAGGTTCTGTTCTCGAAGCTGGTATATGTGATGCGCTGGGTTCGATACCCGGCCGCGCTCGTTGGCTTAGCCGTTAGGAGTTTTCCGTGGTTTTCTCCTAAACTAGCGTACATATGGGCTAGGACCTCTTAGAAAGACCCCATGGATGACTCTTCTACTCAGGCCTAGAGCCCTAGTGCAGGCAATTGGCTTTAATGCTACCACCACCTCTACCTCACAATTATATGTAAAAGTTAGTTGCATTCATTTTATGTCGTCTTAGCAAAAACGCCCCCACAAAGCGACTGTTTTCTTTAATGAACAAAATGTAGAAATGTGAAAGAAATCCCCTTTATATACCTACATTAAAAAATTACTAACTACTAAGACTAATTTAGATTATACTTGTGACAGCTTTTATAAAATGTTGGTAAAGAATGACTGCTCGTTAATACAAATCGTTTCATCTGCAGAATATTAATTTTATTTTTTCGTTTGCCAATTTTATTTTTTCTTTTATGATTAGGATTTTAATTTAAAAAAAAAAAAAAAAAAAAAAAAAAGTCTGCCAACTTTTTTTATGTAACTGCATAAAAGTACCACATTTTTTTTTTTTTTTTTTTTTTTTGTCTATAGCAAAAAATTATATTGTCCAGTGACACTTATAAAAATTAGGGATTTTTCCTCTCGTATCCGTATATTATTAATTTAAATTAAGGTGCACTGATCCAAATTCATCATTTGAGATAAAAATGTTTCCACCACTTGTGTAAAGTAGCTTTCGAATCAGTTTTTATATTCATTTTCATTCAATTTTGTGTCCTCAAAAATGACCTCTTTTTCAAAATTGAATGTCTTCTATTTTCTTATAAAATAAAAGACATTGCGTAATTTCTCCTCTTTTTCCAATAAAAAATTCTGGTCACCTTATACGTAAAAAATTGTGTAACTTAATCATATATTGTGGCGAGTAACTTTATTTTTTCAGCGAGTGTAATCTAAGTTGAAATTTCGGGCCCTGTAAAAATACATAATTATTTTATATTCAAAATATTATTTATCAAATATATTTGTAGTAACTTTATACGCTTTTCAATAGAATATTATTAAATATCTTTCAATTAATGTTTTGGAAGGACATTACTTTTAAATATAATGCTTATTAAATATGAAAATTGCACAACTGATCTCATTAAAATATGTGAAAAGCAATGACTGCAGTCTTTGTGTTTTAACATCTTTTTATGACACATTTTAGAAATTTCATAAGTACGTTACGTTTTAACACATTTACATACTAAATATTTTAATTTTATTAGCCAACAGATGTATTTTATGCGTTTGGAAGAAATCAACATCACTGTTTAAAAGGTTTTCGATGATTGAAAGCAATAACCACCAGATGCTGTGTAAAGGGATATGGTTGTATCATTACTTTATCTTGTACATTAATAAATATTTTATATATTACATTAATGTTTTAAAATTCAGATTGATAAATTATTAATAAGATTTCACGAAATAGTGATTTTATATTTAAGATTCAGTGTTTAAAAACATTTTCTTTTTTCAAATATTTTAATCGTCTTAATAATACAAATAAGAATTTTATGTTTATTATTTAATAATTTTTTTATGTACGTTTTTTTTTTACAAATACATTTTAACCTTTTATACAGGAGCTGTGACTACAGTTGACTACAGCTTTACCATAAAATTTTATAAAAGTAACAGCAGTTGTTTGCTTCAGCGTAGTATTTTATAAGAGCCCCTTTGTATAAAATAATATGATGATACATTTTTTGGTAGCATTATATTTTTATTTTAATGTATTTATTACTGTTTTCAAATGTATGGATGTAATAATAAGTATACCAAACGTTTTGTTTTTTCAATCAAATGCTTATAATTGCATTTTTAACCACAGTAATACATAAAACGTACTTTCTAAAACACACAATATAAATACTAAAGTAAGTTTTGGAATGTCAGATTTTTAGCTGTTAGGTCAACAATAATATCGAAATGATGCATTCAGTTAAGGTTGTTTAAATAATCTTTTCATAAAATATCTACACTACGCAATTTTTTATCTAGCAGACAGGAAATTTTATTTCTGCGAACAAAATATCTGGAAAATTGAAATAGACAGATAGTAGAGCACTTCCGTTATTTCCCCTTTGTTGTACGACACTTTATTTTTAAATTCTACTGTAGCGACGCGAGCGGGAAATTGGATTTGGTCTCGGGACCTGAGGCATAGTAATCAAATTGCATACCTCTGGATAAAAGTTCATTGTTCATCGGTAAGCTTTGCTAATCTGTCCGAGAAATAGCGTCGATGGCTTAACTGCAATACTCCCCTTCCCAGAGAATACGACGCCGTACGATCGGTATTACTCGTGCGGACGAGAGCGAATACCAAACAGTGTTGTCAGTTGGCCACCTCTAAAAGCAGTATTACACACAACGATCTTTCAGACAACTCTCATTTGAGCCAATTTTTAATCCAATTTTTGAAAGCTCAAATCCGAAAGAGGGTTACAATACCAAAAAATAAATTCAAAAACTGGCGTACAGTCAATAGAAAGAAATAAAACTTCTTCACACACCATAAATTTTAAATCAGCATAACCGGTTTCCAAAGGACGTAGCCTCTCTTCATAAGGTGCAAACACGTGCATTAGTGCAAACGCGTGCAAACACGTGCATTTAGCCTTGGAGGCTAAAGCAAGACTCAGTCTTGCTTGACAATGGTGAATGAATTCTCCTTCCCCCCCCCCCTTCCCCCCGATGCATTTTCTTTTTTCGAAGCTAACTTTTTCTGACTAGCCAGAAAAAAATGTTCGTATTCCCTATTACTCTGGACTTGAGCCAACAAAATTGGCTCAAAAGTTGGGCGTACACTCGTGTGTGTAATAGGGGCATAAAGCTGCTCGGCGTTAGAAGCTTTGTGCTGTGAATGTTTCACAAGCTTTTATTGGTAGGAAGGTGGGTAATGATATCTACTGCAATACAGTGCAGATGACAATTCGTTGCGTATTACGTTTGGAGCATCCGTGGTCACCAATTATAGCTATGTGTGCGAGAAGCTGGATTTGACCCCGGGACCTGAGGCATAATAATCAAATGGTTTACCTCTGAACAAAAACTGAATCTTCTTTTCCTCGGTAAGATTTATTCATAATCTATCCAAGAAAAGGAGTCGTTGTCGTCGTTATGCTACAATATATTGGCATATGAGTACATATTTAGTGTATAATGTAATATAAAATATCGATCTCATTAGGTAAACCGGAAAGGATTGATTTTTTATTTAAGAAATAAAGTAAAATTATTTTTAATATTTTAAAACAGCGTGCATTTTAAACATAGGTATTAAGGGAAATATATATGTATATATATATATATATTTAGCTAGTGAATGTTTCTTTAAATGACACAAATTAATGCTCTAAAAGAGATGTTCGAGCAAAAATACGTTTGTAATTCCTAATTCCTAATTATTATTATTATTATTATTATTACATTTTACCCATTTAGGTCCTTTACTCTAGAGGCATGATGAAATATCAAGTTTAATAAAATACAAATAAAGTAAAATTAAATTTTCAAAGTTATGAACAAAAAATATTTTATTGATGATCCTGCACAAAAAATAATGTGAAGGTGTCCGATACCTGATTGCTGCTTAGCTCACATTTTTAACATCCAATGAGGACCAAACGACTGATCAGAAGGGAATCAAAAGTTCTGGCCAAATCAAAAGCAGAATTACATATTGGCATTTCTGTTATTTGTCGCATGTAAAAACCAGCACGCAAACAAAAATGTAAAAAAACGAGCAGTTTCAAGATACGTGGTTCTTTATCCAGTTAATAATTTCGAATAGTGCATTTACAGAAGTGCCACATAACTAGTGCAAAGTAACCAGATAATTTCACTAACTCTTTCCTTTGGAAAAATTAAACCTCACATTTTTCGAAGACGATACTGTTATCCAAGAACAGTTTTAATATAAAACAGCTGCTAGAAATCTGCAATTTATGTAATGGCCAATTGAAATAATATATGAGTAATTAACGTACAGAATAATTGACCAAATATCATGCGATTTTCTGCACAATGGTATTTTGACTGCTTGATTAAAAGCATACTGCAGAAGTTACGCTTCCAGTTTTATATTTCCAATTAAAATTACTTTGCTTTTATTTTTACTTTATTGATTATGAGGGAGGACGCAACAGCTATTGCAAAAGTCAATAAAATACGTGTGTAAAATAATTCATAAAACGATAAAATAATTTTTAATTAAAATTGAGTAGAAAAAAAAAATATGATTACGAAGTCATAAGGGCAGTTTTTAAGTTCTAGTCTAGATCGATAATCGATAAATAGACGTAAAGAGTCAATATAATTTTTAATTCTCGTTTGCAATATATCGCAGTAAAAGCGTTTGATGAAATATAGTATTCTGACACATAAATTAACTTCGACCAATCAATTTAACAAAATAAAGCTGTTTCAGAAATATCTTTATAGATACTTTTTAACATGGTAGTGTGAAATCAGTTTTAACGTAAATTCCTATAATTATAAAAATTTACACTTTTACGACGCTAAGGCGATATGAACGTTCAAAGCGCCAAAAGTAAAATGGAAAAGCTTTTATACTATAGTTTAATAGCCGTAAGTAAACTGTTGTCAGCTCAAAATTGGAAAATTCATACATCATCCTTTTGCACGGATGATAGCATGCTTAATACTACTATAGCTTCACTTCGTTATGCAGTAGGCTTTTCTTTATGCTCAACTTTATGGTGCTTTTTAAGTTACTGTCACGCCAATTTTCACTTCACGTTAATTTTCCGATTTAATTAGGGGCCAAATGTCTCATAAATACTTCAACATCTAAATAAAATTTTATTCGTAAATGGAGTAATGATAAAAACACACGTGGTACCCAATTTATTTAATATCGATAAATTACAACATTTCATACATATGTAAATTATTAATTTTGGCACAAAAATTATTAAAAAACATTTATATCTAATTCGTTTCGCTTAAAGGTAATATTATATATATATATATATTTTATATGTTTTTAAAATCTTTCAATATTCGGTAACTTACAATAAAGAAAATAAGTAAAGTAGTTCTCAGTTTATCATGGTATTTTGTGCGCATGATATTAAAATTGTGAGAAACTTCTATTGTAATGCAATTTTAATAGAAAATTCAAAACAATGACTTCATTTTTTTTTAACATATGGACTAACATATGACTATTTTCTTTTAACATATGGAACTTACATACGTTAAGATTTTTATTTTTCAATGTGATCATCTAAAAAGTAATTTATTAAAAATTCAAAATCTAATTTTTCGCAATAATTCTTGTTTTTAATCGTATCTTTTCCTCATCTGCTGCTAAGCTTTCGCCACAACTAAACCCAATATGAATACGCCATAAAAGTTAACTTCAATGTTATTTCTCTATTTCAGTAAAATTTTAGCATAATACTTTTCCTGCAAAAATAAAACGGTACTTAAAATAACCGTATAATATCATACATAATGCGAATTCTAATTTTTTTCGTTATATTTCTTGTTCTTTATCTCGTCTTTTTTTTTTTTTTTTTTTAATAAGCTAAAATATCGCTACATCTAAACCCAATATAAATCTCCATAAAAGTGAACTCCAATGTCATTTATTTACTTGGTTAAAATTTTAGTATATATGTTTCTCAGACGTAATGTTTTCAAATGTGCACCCTTTATTTTTGACTTTTTGATGCCTTTGGTTATTAAATATTCAATGAAATTATTTAAACGGAGTAATAATAAGGACACAGATACAAAGACCTTCAGAGAAACGGTCGCCCTAGTAAAACGAGTGCACATGATGATCACGTGATAAGGATGGTCGTACGCGATCCAAGAGCCTCCTGCAAAAGGCTAAAACGTCAGTTTGAATACTATTTCAAGACGTTGTCCAAAGGTTTTGGTTTATCTTCCCATAAACCTGCAAGGAAACCTCGATTTATTTCAAGTATGAAAAAGAAATGGCTTTTAAGATCCACAATTTTTTCCGAAATTTTAACTTTACTAATAGCTCGATGCACAGCTGTCTTGCTCACATTTACCCTCGAACTTATTTGACGTTCAGAAAATACAATTTTATGCAGGCTCAATAATTCTGACCTTTTTGTAACAGTAAAAAATAATAATTACTAGATAACACGTTTAACTTAAAATTATTACAGTTCCTTTTCAGTTTGACTGGATTCTTACTTGCTAACCTAATCTGTCATTGTCCACAATCGCTGCACGCATTATTCTACATGGTGCAGATTTCGTGCAACCTCCTGCCAAGAGTAACATATTTAAACTAGTCCATGAGAAATCGTTCAATTAAAAAATATTTGGTTAGGCTACCATTGTATAGAAATTCCTAGTAAGAGTTATGAGAATTCAAACAATCATTTTTTAAAACGAGACAAAATAAACTCATTTTATTTTAGACGCTTGAAATAATCGGCATGCACATTCATGTCGGCACTTCACTATTGATGTCAAACAACTACCTGGAGTGTCAACGCGACCACTCTACTCCTTACCGCAGATCCACTACGTGAGCAACCTCTCCTAGCGTTACCTTATCTATACATATATGAAACATTTTTCAAACGTTTTACAGGCAGAAAGGAAAAATATCACATGAAGTATCGGAAAATTTAACTAAATAATCTGGTGTGTCACTCACACGACTTTCTCAACCCTGCATTTCAATACTATGATAGATTTCATATTAAGTCCTAAGGTCAATAGCATAAGACCAGAAAACTCAATGTACTTTTAAAATAATCTATGTTTAGAAACAGTTTTATTTAACAAGTGATTCTCTGTGAGGGGGGCTACCGCTCCTCTTAAACCCCGTTAAATTACAGAGCATACAGTTATTAAAATAAATAAATAAAAATCCAGGCTGTAATTAATTCGCCTTCAAACTTCCCAGTTTTGATAAAAAAATTTAAGTGGCAACTTAATACGAAATTAAAAATGCCAAATTTGAATTTTCAGCAGTTATTAGTTTTTAAATTATGTGGATAACAGATATCATACAGATGAATCGCTAAAAATTGGACTTTTGTAATCAGGGCATCTGAAAACGTGATATTATACAAAAAGAGTTGAAAACAAAACTTCAAAAAATACTTTGAATGGGTATGAAAAATTATTTTTTCAGCATTCGTCAACATAGTCAAACTTACAAATCACTTCTATCAATTACATTCAATAGAAATAATAAAAAAAAAAAAAACTTTTTGCTGAAATCTGGGTAGCTCTGTATATCGTTTATAATAAATAACACAAAAGGAATTAAATTCCTGCAAATTCCAAGTATAGCCCCAATATATCCAAATACTTTGGGTAGCACTCTAAACGAATGATGAATGATTTCCATACCACAATCTACACAAAACATGTTCTTATGTATATAATATAATAATTTTGTTCATTCCGTTTCGTTTACGTGGGCCTGTAGATCTTACACTGTACATACCAGAATTTTCCCGATAGGCATAATGCATTTGAATTCTCTTGAATGTCCCTGTATACGAACCATTTGCTTGATCTCAACAAAACATTTACTGTAGCATCCCTATATGATACACATTTAGAATACCAAGTTTGGCCTTTCTGCTATTATTTGTTCTTGAGATATGCTGATAACAGACAAATAGATAGACACACAGACCAGCCGCTAAAAACATGATTTTCTGATTGAGGATACCCCAAAGCGTGTAAATATGACAAAAAATCAATTTTGAAAATTTGACCCCCAAATAATACTTTCTCTATCATACATATGGGTAAGAGAAAGTAAACAGAAAATGAAAATCCAAATAGTGAAACAATGCAATACACAGCGCTATATATATATATATACATGGTGATTATTTTAAAAGAGTACCCGTTGGTTTTTCTTATTATACTTAAATACGACGGATATGACAACTATTCTAACACTGAACTATAATGGTTTGAAACTTGTTTAAAGTGTGGGAGACAATTTCCAACACTGTTGGTCTGTTACAACTTTATTTGTGAGGTAAAACAGAAATGGAGAAGCGCATTTTTTTTTTTTTAAACCCTGTAAATTTTTATTTTTGAAAAACAAAATTTACTTTTTTTTTTTTTTTTTTTTTTTTTTTTTTTTTTTTTACATTATCATTCCTACATTACATTTACATTTACATTATCATTATCATTTTTACATTATCATTTCATAGGGTTTTCCCGAGAAGTCCTGCAAACATCAATGAATTAAAACAGATCATAACTGAAGGAATCTCGTCAATAACACCAACAATGCTGCGAAGTGTGTCAAAAACCTGGTTCGACGTGTTCATGTTTGCATTCAAAATGGTGGCGATAATTTTTAACATTTTCTGTGAGGAATGATAATGTAAAAAAAATTTAATTAAATTATGTTTTTCAAAAATAAAATTATTGCAGGATTAAAAACATTGTGCGTCTCCATTTCTGTTTTACCTCACAAATAAAGTTGTAACAGTCTGACAGTGTTAGAAATTGTCTCACAAACTTAAACAAGGTTCAAAAAATCATACTTCAATGTTAGAATAGTTGCCACATCCCTCAGATTTAAGGGATATTCGAAAAGCCCACGGGTACTCTTTTAAACTTATCACCCTTTATATATATATATATATGATCGTTTGTTTGACCGGATTTTTAGTTCGCTGCACAATTTTACACCGTTCAACCGACTGCTACGAAAAGTAGCACACTTCTTAATCAGGAAAAATGTAGGTGACGCCGTATTTTTTAGTTCAGTTGGATAATTTTATCAAAATATATTAAATAAAACCCCCATTTTAACTTTGAAATGATTAAAAAGAAAGAAATATTTGATGTCAAAATAAAGAAGCAAAATACACATTTCTTTATATTTTCCGGAAATAAAATACTTTTAATTTCGCGTGAACCTATATATTAATAGGCAAACATAAAACTTGTGGTACACTTTTAACATATTAATTATGGTAGTAGAGGATTTAAAGTGGTATCATTTGAAAGGTATGTTTAGCCAGATTCGCAAAATAAAAAAATTATTTACTTACAGTATCAAGAAGTTATTTAAAAATACTTTTATTTTTGATGCACTTTCATTTTATGCGCATAATCGTTTGTATTTGAAATTCCTTTCATTTCAACCGTCTTCGTTCCTACAGCAATGGTTCGTAATTTTATGTTATTGAAGATATACGCTTTCTTTTCAGATTTATTTATGGTGTAATTTCTTTCATATTTTTCTTTTATTCCTCCCTTCCTCCCTTTTCTTTTCTCTCTCTCTCTTTTTTTTTAAATGAATAACGTCAGCTCTAATTTAAAGAGATATTAGTCGTACGATAAATTTCATATTTGTGTATTAGTATATGAATAATATATCAATTCGTGATTCAGCGTATTTATGTGGCTTTATTTTACCGCATTTATTTTTTATCTGTCTAGCAACATAAGTGAGTTTAATGCCATTTATTTTCAAACTGTAGACGTAGACATATTGTTTCGATATTATTCTTTGACATTGAAATGCCCAGACGAAAACCTTGAGGCAAATTGAGTTAAATAGATAGACAAGTTCATAAAAATGGTAATGATGCTTTTTATTTATTTATTTATTTATTTTTTTTTTTTTTAAGTATAGATTTATTTGCTGCGAATATCATTAAAAAAATGTTGCATTTCTATATTTGTTATTCAAATGCTTATATAAAAAAAGTAGTCGAGTTTCGACAACATGGCGGTACAAGTAAAAATAAAAACTAGAGGGAAAAAAATAGCTACACTACAAAAGTTAGTGCATTTTTTTTTTTTTTTTTTTTTTTTTTTTTAAATCAGGAATTCGAATGTGGATGAATATTTTGATAGAGATATTTGTCAATAGCATAAAATTTTATTTAATAAAGTAGTACTTTTCTTTCCTACAGTAAAACAAAATGTTTCGTTTTTATTACGTAACTTATGAGGTTCTTTTATGTTCGCATCTTAATTGTAAATAGTTATAATTTGGAATTTAATTAATTTAGATTTATCATAAAACAGATTTTATTTTATTTTTTTTTATTTTTTTTTTTTTATGTAAGGAACTGCTTTAGTATCGGATACCTTTAGCAAAATTTGAAATTTGGTACCGAAGTAGCTCGGACGTTTTAGTCATTTCGATTCGTCGCAAAAATGGGTAAAAATATTTAAAGACGCCATGGGGATTCCATACTAAAACTGTGCCTTTTGTATTTATTTATTTATAATATTTCCTGTTTAAAATTCGGAAAATAATTTTCATTCATTTCTCTTTCCCTTTTACACCTTTCTTGAGTTCTTTCATTGATTTAAAAATTCTATAAACACTTCTTCAACCTGGGCAACGCCGGGCAAACCTGTTAGTATATGTATAAATAAATATATATATATTAAGATAGAATTGTAAAGTAATATACATACTTTAACTAACATTTTGTACAGAACGAACTACTTTTATACTGCAATGACTTACAACTTCAAAAGAATTTACATACCTTTTAACTTTCGCATCGAAAAAATAAATAAATAAAGATAAATGTATAGTAAAAATTTTATTTATTATTCCTTAATTATACATCTTTATTAAACCATTTATAAGAGATAAAGAAAAGAGTATATTAGTATATAATGGTATAAATTTCCTTTAAAGGAATATTTGTGTTATGGTGTTTCTGATTTAATAACTTAAAACTCAATAAAGAAGTTTAATATTAAATTGTAAGAAACTATTTTATGGTTATTAACATAATAAATGGAAAAAAAATTATAAAAAAAAATAAAAAATAACTGCATAATATTTGAATAATACATAACAATACAATTGTATCTGTACGTTAAAAATAAGCCTCCCACGTAATGATTAATTTGAAAATATAACTGCATGCAAGATGTTGATATTTCATATCGATTTTTTATATCGATATTTCATTAGTCTATGTAAAGCTGTTAATTCCAGTTGTTATAAGAAAAGGTTATCAGAACCTAAATGATTTCCATAAGCAAAAATGAAAAAAATAAATAAAGCTGTTGAATTATTTGTATTCTAAATACATTTATGCGCTATCGAAAGGTGTGTTTCTGTTGATTAAGTGATAAATATAGTTATTATAGCTTAAGTTTCTTAAAAGTTTCTGTTCCATGCTTGCATATACGACTACAGATCAGGTTTTAAACGCGCATTTCTATTGAATTTTAAAGTGTTTTGAGAAACGTAATTAGTGACGCGTAAGAAACGCTTGCAAAATTTACTGGCGCAAGAAGTAAGAATAACCAAGAATTTTTGACAATGAAAATAACAAATAAAACTTATGATTAATAGTTAGGTCTTTGTACATAGCCCATTTTTTTATGAAGTTGGTGTTGAGGCAATCGGGGTGCAGGCGCCAGTACAAGAAACCAGACTGTCACGTGATGAAAGAGAACTTCTTTTTATTATTATTATTTTATTTCTTCTCTCGGAACATATTCGTTCAGTCCAGTCAAACCGTTCGGTTATTCATAATCTAATGAAATCATACCTTATCATTCTAATTCTAGTTTTATTCGTTAATCATTATTATTGTTTTATGAATACATTCGTAAAATCAAGTCAAACTTTTGTTTTAATTTGTAGTCGATTCTAAAACCATGTTGCAAGCATGAACTATTCTTAGTGAAACTTTATTCTTTTACTTTGTGACAATTCATTTAAGTCATAAAAAACATTCGAAATTCTTTAAATGTTAGTCGATTAATTCTGTGAAATAATATTATGTGTTTGTTTCCACAACTCTTCTGAATAAGTCGTCATCTGTCTTATAATTCGTGAAATCAAGAGAAAAATGTGTTTAAGATTTGTGTCGATCTCATATTCTGATATGTTGTCTTGATATTCTGCAAATCTGTCATTAAATTCAAGTATATGAGTAATTTAAATCTGAATATTTATTTATGTGTGGTCTAAAATGTATTTCAAGTGACCAGGAAATGCAGGAGAGAGGTGAGTTAAATTTCACTTAATATTATGCATGCTAAAATTAGTTTCGTTTTATAAAAAAATTGTTTTTATGCAAGTTAGAATTCTTGATTCATTATTTTAATTCTAATTAATCAAACAGTTGGTTAAACAATTCATTAAAAAAAAAAAAAAAACAGTTTAAAGGTTATTGAGATTCATATTGCTGAAAGGCTAATTCAACGTCGTCTTAACAGTCTTAGTTTTCATATCTGAAAACAATGTTTTGCTTAGAGTTATAGAAATGTTTTGCTTAGAGTTTGCCGATTTATTAGTAACAAATATTAAATCGATACTTAAACTCATAATATTAATTTTAATATTTAAAACATTCATAGCATTAAGTTGGATGATTCATACAAATTTTAACTTTTAATGTCCATTCATATTAAACAGAAAAGAAACAGCTTTAAATATGAGTATCCAAAAACTTTTTATAGATTTAATATTAAACACTGTGGAATTTGCTTTTAGAAAACGATGTATTTAAGATATGACCAACTGTGTGCAATATGTATTGATCAAACTGTTTAAAAAAAAAGAAAAAAAAAAAAAAGTATTCGGTCGTCTTGTTTTTGATTTCGAAAAAAATTAGCATTTTTCGAATATTTTAAACCTTTTAAATAGCTTAATTTTTTTTTTTTTTTTTTTAATATCATGTCTAACGTTTTTTGTATATTAATCAATTATTCCTAACGATTTACAATGTAAATATTTTGCAAATTTCAGATCTTTCTTAGACAAATCTAAAATTTTGAAGCTCTGCTGAAAGTTTTTCTGTGAAATTTCTACGCATTTAAAATTATACACCATATGATAGTTATAGTATATTGATATAATTATAACTACAGTATTAAGAGCAGTAATATATTATAATAACAATCATAACAGTTGTAATTCTAATTAGTGATGTAATTGAATGTATGTCCAATCACCCACTAGTAGTTTAATACATTATGAAATAAATTCCAGTTCTGTCGCTTTACTAAACTTCTCGTGTATCTGAACTACTGCAATAACATGATACGCCGTCCTAAAATATAATTATAAATCTAAAACTAGTTGGCATAGGTGGACTCTGCTCAGTTCCCCATCATATTTATGTTCTCATAAATTTCTAGTTTGAGAGATATAATCATGTTAAAAGAAATGAATTCGACAAAAGCTTGATACAGTGACAGAATGAAAACCCCGCCTAATAGGCTATCCACCGTTCACTTCGATATATTTATCTTATTCTAATCTATTAATTTATTTTATCAGGGTCAATTCTGTTGTTTAGTTTTCATGCTACTATTTCCAATGCAATAATCCTCAAAATTCATATTTATATGAAAAATTTACAATTTCGCTATATTGGTAAAATCGTAAATTACGAATAATTTACGAAATTTTCCTATTAGAATATTTGTATTTAATCATGTTCAAACAAATTTCATAAATGTAATTTTGAAGTTGTCTAATGTATTTATGAGCCTCAAAATGAAAGTTTATGCTCAATTTTACCTTATTCTGGCATGTTAAGTAAATCGTAAATTCCAAATAACTTACGAATTTTTTTATATTGGAAAAATCATAGTTTATGATATTCATGCCAGTATCCTAAATAATATTTTGAAAGTGGTTTGACATCTTTACGATGAAAATATCCCTCAAGATTGACGTTTATGTGAAATTTTGCTCAATGCTGCCATGTTAAGAAATTCGTAAATTTCCAATAACTTGCGCAATTTTCAAAGTAGCATATTTATAGTTACTGATGTTCCTTCCGGCGGCAAAACTGATATTTTAAAACTGGTCTGACATTTTTACAGTAAAAAGTTTCCATTTAATGCACGTTTAAGTGAATTTTTGTCCTATTCTCCTATGTTAAGAAAATCGTAAATTTCTAATAACTTACGAAGTTTTTAAATTCGGATGTTGCAAATAAATAGGGTTCTTGCCAGTGTCAAAGTAATATTTTAAAACTGATCTGACATCTCTGCGATAAGTTGTTCTTGAGATATCCTGTACACAGACTAACAAACTAACGGACTTACAGACTAACAGACACCCTACAGACAGACACCATAGAAATTTTGTCATTTTCGGATTCCTCACACCTGAAAACGTGTAAAAAAGTCAAAAAACCGAGGTCGAAAATTTTCACGATTACCTAAGTTCCCCATACCTATAGTATGATGGGGAACTAATAATGATATGTAATTATGAAATTAATTATAATTATTGTCGTTTAGAGAGTGTTTTAAAGCATGAAAAATTTTATGAAAATATATAAATAAAAACCCTAAATTATATTTTAAAATCTATATAAAAATTTATTGTCAATTCAGAAAACATTTTTTTTTTTTTTTTAATATAAAAAAATAACCTAAATTTAGAACATCTGTAAATATAAAAGTTTCTTCGAATTTAAGTTAAGCACAATCAAAAATATAATATTTAAAACATGGAGCCTCCTTGTTTCAATTATTTAATATTATTTAAATACGCTATACTTACTTAATTATTATAGTAATTTTTATAATTAATAGAAAAAAGTAATCTTTATTAGAAAGATCACTTATATTATTTATTACTTTTCGAAAATACCTATGTAAGGAAAGTATTGTAATCATGTCAAAAATCCGAATTCGAGATTTTGGTATTTCTATACGTTTTGAGGTCTCCTGAGTATGTTTTCACTATTTTTACGATGATGTATGTATGTGTGTGTATGTATGCATGTATGTGTGTTTGTATGTATGTATGTATGCATGTGAGTGAACACGCTAGCATCTAAACGCTTTGTTCAAATGAGCTGTAAGTTGGTACGCAAGTAAGCTGTATGTTGTACGCAAGTTGCAAGTCACCATAGCACGAACCCTATTGATTTTGGTGAATTTGGCACTAATAGTTTTTTTACAGGGACACAAAGAAAAATTATTTATCGTTATCGTCTAAGACCAAAATATTAAAAGTGCGATAGCATCTAAACACCTTAGTCCATTGAGCAAACAATTTATGCACATATTATAGGTCCCAGTTACGCAACCTGTATAGAGTTTGGAGAATCTGGCGCTCATAGTTTTTTTACAGGGACACAAAGAAAAATTCTTTATCATTATGGCCTACGGAACGAAATTTTAAAAAGTTCGATAGTGTCTAAACGCCTTATTCAATTGAACAATATATATATATATACACATATTATAGGTCACAGTTTCAAGATCTATATAGGCTTTGGTGTATCTAGTACTTCTAGTTTTTTTACAGGGACACAACAAATAATTCTGTATCATTATGGCTTATGGGGTGAAATTATTTAAAGTGCGATAGCATCTAAAAGCCTTATCCGTTTGAGTGGAAAATTTATATACGAGTTATAGGTCATCATAAAACAAACTATACAGGTTTGGGGACTCTGGCACTTAACAAGTTTTACGGGGACCAAATTAAAAATTGTTCATCATTATGACCTATAGCCTTAAATTATTTAAAGTACGACAGCGACTAAACTCCTCATTCAAATTAACTGAAAATTTATATACATATTATACGTCACCGTCACACGAACTTTATGAAGTTTAGAGAATCTAGCACTTTACTTTCTTTTACAGGGACAAAATGCAAATTACTTTATAATAGTGGCATATGGGTTCAAACTTTAAAGTGCTATAGCGTCTAAATGCCTTATCCGATGGAGCTGAAAATTCATATCTATTTATTAATAGGCAAGCATAAAATTTGTTGTCCCTTTTTAACATATTAATAATGGGAGTAGAGGGTTGAAAATGGTACCATTCGAAAGGTATGGTTAGCCGGAAGGTGCGAATACAAATATTATTTTCTTACGATGTCAAGAAGGTATTTAAAAATACATTTATTTTTTATGCATTTTCCCCCATTTTTCCCTTTTATACACGTATAGGGCAGTTCCTTGTTTGTAAACAAACATCTCAACTTTTATGAGTGGTTGGCAAAAAGGCTTGGGAAAAGCATAGCGATGAAGGATCACCAATATAGTATCAATGGTGGGCGGGGCGGCGCGGGAAAGTCGAGCGCGCTTTTTTGCCGACCACCAGACGTCACGAGGAAATGCTCTATTCCAATACATCGAAAAATACCTAAAAATAGAAAGTTGTTAAATCTGGCAATTTCATAAAGCTCAAATAAAACCATAGACACAGTAATTTGTATAATGTAGCATCCAACGAGATATATAAATTAGAGTGCTGATTAAATGGATGAAGGATTAGCTTGCCGTGGTTCAAGATGAATCACGTGACATGCTCTAATAGGTTGCTGTGTTTGGCCCTTTATCGCTATTTTGGCATTTAAAATATCAGTTCGACAAATTATCATTATTATTAGGTAACATGACAGTCCTATGATCGAAATAAATTGTTTTTAAAATAATTTTACACATATTTCACATTTTAATAAATAATAAAACACCTTTTTTTTCATCGTTTCCCAACAAAGTTTAAAAGTGTTTATAAAATAAATTTTTTTAACAACAAATAATAATTTTTCAACCATTTTTAAGCATTTTGTCAGTTAATGTTCAACTACACGAAATAAAAAAGAAGTAAATTCAAAATCAAAATGATTTAGAACAAAAGAATATTAAACTACGTAAGTAAACAAAACATTGGCGTTTATGGCTTGTGTGAAGAACAATCTCCAAACCGTTGCCATAGAAATTTACTGAAAATAAGCTGCTACCAAGGGAACCACTGAATACGCAGGTGCAAGGAGAGCATGTCACATGACTCATCTTGGACCTTCTCAAGGTTTACCATTTATCACTCTACATTATATATCTTGTTGGTAGCATCACTATACGCAAGCGAAGTGATGACGTCACTGTCTGTCCATGGAGCCATGAAAAGGATTTTCTATGTTAATTGTCCATTGGATTTTTTGTAAAAAAATATTAAAAAATAACGGAAATTATCTGCCGATTTTAATTCCGATATTTGGGTATAGTTATATATAAGTTACTGTCTACATGTGTTTGATTGAGTTATTTTTTCTGTAAAATTGATAAAATTTTAATTTAAATCACAAAACTCTAGAAAAAAAAATGGCAAACTTCCAGTTGCGAATGTAAACATAAACATTTCATTTCAAAGGGAGATATTTAAACAATAAATATTCAACTAATATACTAAATAAAAGGAAAATGGATTTGTTACTAACTGCTGCATGTATAAGTAGACGATACGGAAAAAATTCTGATTTCCGTTTTTTGCTGAATTTCCATGTTTTGAGCTTTCTTTACGTTTCAATTAACTGAAATTGGCTACTTATTTTTTTAAAAAGTGTCTTGCTCTAAATTTTTTAAAAGTGGCTAGCTTTTGTGGGTAGAAGAAGCAAGTAGAAGATACATAAAAACTTTTGATTTCCGGTTTTCGAGTTTTGGATGAATTTACACGTTTTGAGATTTCCTTGCATTTTAATTAAGTGAAATTGACTACTTATTTTTATTTTTTAAAAAGTGGATTTATTATTCTTTCCTCTGCATATATAACTAGAAAATATAAGTTTAAAAAAAGTTTTGGATTTTCGGTTTTCGATAAAGTTACACGTTTTGAAATTTCCCGAACTGAATTCGACCATTTTTGAAAAATATCTTTTTTTTTTTTTTTTTTTTTTTTTAGTGCTAGAGGCCTATTTCAGTCGGTACAGTTGTCGAATTTTTATAGGTCACTCTTAATTAGTGTAGAGGCCTATTTCAGTCGGTTTATTGAATGGGGATTTATTGAATGAAGTCCCCCCCAGGCCCAACTTTGACATGAGTCCCCCCCAAGGTGCTGAATTTCCATGTTTTGAGCTTTCTTTACGTTTCAATTAACTGAAATTGGCTACTTATTTTTTAAAAAAGTGTCAGTCGGTATCAGTCGGTACAGCGTTGTCGATTTTTTATAATACCTTCTTAATAGTGCTAAGGGCCTATTTCAGTCAGTTTATTGAATGGGGATTTATTGAATGAAGTCCCCCCCAAGGCCCAACTTTGACATGAGTCCCCCCCCCCAAGGTACCCCTATTTCAGTCGGTACAGCGTTGTCGAATTTTTATAATACACTCTTAATAGTGCTAATGGCCTATTTCAGTCGGTTTATTGAATGGGGATTTATTGAATGAAGTCCTCCCAAGGCACAACTTTGACATGAGTCCCCCCCAGGCACAACTTTGACATGAGTCCCCCCCAAGGTACAACTTTGACATGAGTCCCCCCAAGGCCCAACTTTGACATGAGTCCTCCCCAGGCCCAACTTTGACATGAGACCCCCAAGGCCCAACTTTGACATGAGTCCCCCCCCCAAGGTACAACTTTGACATGAGTCCCCCCCCAAGGCACACCTTTGACATGAGTCCCCCCCAAGGCACACCTCCCCCTCATTGGGAAAAATAGAAAAAACGTTGTTTTGCGGCTATAAGACAGTTTGGACTTCCAACGTTATTTGTTATAATATCTGCAGCTGAAACACATTGGTTTGATTTAGGGTCATTGCCAACATAAGGGGTAGAAACCATGTCCCTTAGCCCTCAAAAATAGAAAATATTTTCAATCAGAAAAAAATTTACAACTAGGCTATTTCTTACGATTTTCTCTAGTTGAATATTATTATAAAAGTTTTTAATGTTATTTATTTTTCTTAGAACTCGATCGATAAAACCTGGAATGTCCACTCCGTGGACTGTCCCCAAGGGAAGTCTGCAGAATATAGCATTATTTTCAAGCTTAATATTAATGTTTTTTAATTACATTTTGATTTAAGCAGGACATAATTATCCTTAAAAATATATTTATTAAATTTTAGAGTTATAAAATGAATCTTGTTTTTTTAATTAATTTATAACAAATGTCCCTAATAAAATGCGTCCACTCCGTGGACAACTATTTAATTTCCCATAAAGTTCAGTAGATGGCACTGTCTGTCACCAGTGTGTAACTGAGAAGAAAGAGGGGGAAGCCACCTTTGTTTTTACCTACATGTGCTGAACTCAATGCTTTATTTCGTTCTGTTAAAATAGATTTCATCTGTGATACCTCTGTTTGGATATCTCATCAGTCCACTCCGTGGTCAGAAGTATACAAGTAATTATGAGGATTATTTATTATCTAATTATTATTACAATTAATGATTATAAGACTTAATTTAACACTAAAGTTAAATTGTTCCTGACGTTGTTGCTTTGTTCCTTAAAATTCAAAATCAGACATTCTGTCCACTCCGTGGACATCATTTGATCACGAAGTGGACACTTCTTTCCACGGAGTGGATACTTTCAAAATTAATCTTAAAAATAGATACATTTGAAAAATAATCTAAATAAATTTGATAAATAAATTTTATCCCTTTATTTATTTTTTTTTTTTTTTTTGTTAGCCTACTGATTGCTTAAGGTGCAATGGAAAT
Source organism: Salticus scenicus (assembly GCA_963930645.1). NCBI lineage: Eukaryota > Metazoa > Arthropoda > Arachnida > Araneae > Salticidae > Salticus > Salticus scenicus. The sequence continues at coordinate 234,201,351 of OZ005650.1, forward strand.
ATATTTTCCCCCTAACTTTTATATTGTTATTCGTGATTTTCTAAAAATGTCATTTCAACGTCTTTAAAACAGTATTTGCTATTTTTTACTGAACTCTTAAGCATTTCTCTTCATGGTTTAAATGTAACAGCAGAATTCGTATTAATATAATTTTAAGAACAGTTTTATGAGTGTTGTTTATAAAGTAATGCAAAAGGATGATGTATACTATATGTCTTTTTTTTTTTTTTTTTTTTTTCTTTTTAATTTTAAAGGTAAAATGTAGAAAAGGTGACATAACACTTTAGAAAAATAATTGCAAAAATATAATTAAATTTAGTTTCAGAAGAAAAAATAAATAAAAATATTTTTGTTTTACAGCAAAACTAAAATTGTTTTGTATTTTTATTATTAATTGAATAACTTTATATATATATATATATATATATATATATATATATATATAAACAATACTTAAAATATATATTTATTTTCTTTGCAGAAATTTATTATGCTGTTCAAGAAAAATGGAAATTCGCATGTAACCCATTGCAGGACAAACAAATGTGCACAAACCTTCGCTCAAACTCAGTCAAAAAGAAAATTAGGTGGAGTTGAAAATCAAAAAGATAAGAAAAATAACAAGAAAAGGAAACTTCCCAGCCAAACTACAGAAAAACGTAAAGAACAAAAAAGAAAAAGTATGCAGAGAGCAAGAGACAGACTAATGCTCCTATTACACACAACACGTTTTCACACAACTTTTGAGATAATTGTAAATTTGGCTCAAATCACGTCAATGCCTAGTGTAATAGGAATTGGGAATACGATCAATTTTTTCTGGCAAGTCAGACTGTGATAAACCAGTGAGAAGAAAGCTCTTTATGTACCGAGAAATGACAGCGCCGGCGGGAATTCATTCACCGTTTTCCTCTTCGCTCTCCCATGTCGTCCCCGTTAAAACAGAGATAAATAGGTGTGCCTTGACATGTACTGTACACCGTGTAAACCAGTTTTTCGAACAATTTTTGATTCAACTATTGTAACCTTCTTTCGGTTTACAGCTTTCGAAAATTCGAGCAAAAATTGGATGAAATAAAAGTCGCGTGAAACATCTTTGTGTATAATAAGAGCATAAGAAATGATCCCACAAGACGTGAAGAAGGAAAAGCTAAAGAAAGATAAATATATCACAGAAGGAAGAATACTGTAATTAAAATGATTGAACAAATGAAATGAAGTGTTAGGAAAAAATGGAAGAACCAAAACAGAAATCAAAGGGAGAGATTGAAGAAACAGAATAATCTTTGAAGAACATCTCAGAGATGATACACCTCCTGAGACACCTCGTTCAGCAGCCATAAACATCACACTACCACAAATTAATCCATCTCTGAAAACAAAACCATCTGTATCATCATCTAGCAGACTAGAAAGTGAAAGAAAAAGATCGAAAAAGAACAGTGAAAGGCTTTGTGAAGAAAACAAAAAATTGGTTAGGAAGCTTGAAAAACACAAAAAGCATGTGCAAAGATCTAAGGATGTGAAGTCAAAAAATAATACTACTGATTCTGAAAAACCCAAGAGAAAAGTGAAAAAAATTATCACAGAAGCAAATTCAAAAGAAATTGAGAAATGTATTATTTTTGGCGAGGTTATAAAAAAGCCAATAAAAGAAAGTTTTAAAGGCGCAAAATCAAAGAAGAAACTTAAAAAAATCTGCGAAGTTTTAACAGGAAAAATAGCAAGGAAATACAAGTGTCTTCAACATATTAGATCAATCACATAAAAAAAAAAAAAAAAAAAAAAAAAAAAAGAAAGAAAGAAAAAGAAAGAAAGAAAGAATATGCGGAACCAACAATTATTTTCCTGTTATTTTCATTTTTCAAAAGAATTAAAGTAAAAATATTTGTTGATTATTTTCTAAAACACAAGTAAAACAATAAGGATGAAAAGATACAGCTGCAAAATAACTTTCAGGTTTGGATATTTATAAGTGTCCACTCCGTGGTCAGTGACGTCCGCTCCGTTGACACATTAATTTTGAAATTAATTAATTACCAACCAAAAAATAGCTAACGAGATAGCTCATCAAGTAATTTAGATTCATAGTTGTCAAAAAGGAATTAAGGAATTTTTTCAAATTTTTTTGGTAAAATTTTTATATTTTCAAATTAGTTTTCGTTTTCTACCCTTTAGATTGGCAATCACCCTTTAATGAAAACTTTATCATGGAATTTAGATCGTCACGAATTAACTAAAGAAGAATTTGTCGATATTAACAAGTTTAGCAGTAGGCCACTGGCACTAAATTAAAATCTGTCAATGTCAGATTTTCATGTTTTAAATAATGAAATAATGTCGTATCTGAAAAGTTTTTTTTTTTTTTTTTTTTTGTTCAAACACTGTACTTTATGAACCAATCGAATTAATTTAACAGAATTTGATACTTGGTTGGGCCTTGGTTTGACATGGTACCTATTAGCTTCTGGGCTGTATCACACAACAAGGGGCGTTTTCACACGTTGCGATTTTCTCTCATTTCAGGAAAGGCTAACATCTACAGAGAGAAATAGTTATATTAAGTAAAACTCTGCTGATTCAGTTAGAGTGAATATCGGCAAACAATTACCGCAGCTGTGTTGCAATTGCATTCCGTTTAGGACAAGGCAATAACTTTGCTTTGCCTCGCTTTGCAGAAAAAATGGTCGAGTTTCGACCACTAGGCGATACTAGTAAATATTAATACACTGCATAAAAAAAGTAGACGGACACTTACTTGTAACACTTTAAAGACATTTATTTCTTTAATTAGAGATATGAGGTTCATTTCTCTAATATAATTATATTCTTGAGACAACAACATATATATATATATTTTTTTTTTTTTTTTTTTTTGGATATAGATTCAATCCTTTTGAATTATGTAGTGGAAAAATTCAGGAAACAAAAATGGTGCATATTTGCACTGAAATTTTTCTTAAAAAAAGTAGACGGACACATCTTGTATCTCTAAAATAAAACGTTTTTAGTCAGGGTTTCGTGTCCCATTTGCTTTAATAAGTTCGTATACTCTGTTAGGTATCGAATCAATAAGATTCTGAATCTTTTTCTGACTGAAAATTTCCCAAATGTTTGTAAGAGCTTCTTTGAGCTGGTGAATTGATTCCTACTGGCGTACACCCTCATAAATTTTATGAACAAGTATAGCCTTAATTTTTTCTACAGGATTCATATCCGGACTCTTGGCTGGCTAGGGTAAAACAATGAAGTTGTTCTCATGAAACCATTTTTAACGTTGTTAGCGGTGTGTATTGGCGCTCCATCTTGTTGGAAAATTCAGTTTTCTACTCCAAGATCATACGCAAATGCTAAAAGCTCACTGCTTAGTGTTTCAATATAATCTTTGTGAGTCTGCTTCTTACTTAGGAGCACTAAATTTGTCCTTCCATCATAGCCAACAGCTAGCCACACCATCACGCCACCACCACCAACTTCTTGCCGAGAAGAGTACACTTCGTCTTCTTTCTCCAAACTGTGCCAATAATATTGGTATCCATCTGGGCCGTCTAAATTAATTTTTTTCTCATCTAAAAAAAACTACAGATATCCATTCTGTAGTCCAATATGTATGGTTTTGAGCCCACTGTAGGCGTTCTGTCACGTGGTGATACTTCCAGCATGGATGATGTTTTATTTTCTTATATTGAAAGAGCTCTGAGTGCTTAATGTAGTAATAAATTCTCTGAGAAGTTACGTTAGTAATTCCTGTGCTTATTCGAACTCTGGCAATTGATGCTCCAGTTTTTTTCAGCTCAGTAAAAATTTTTCTTTGGTCTCTAAGCGAAAGTTTCTTTGGCAGGCCACTCGTTTTCTTTACGCCATGGGCTTCAGGAGTACGTAGAAAATCGCTGATTCTACTTTTGCTTAATAGAAGTAACCTACTAATTTCTCTGACTCCTTTATTAACATTTTCCAGCGCTATAATCTGTCCTTTCTGGTAATCAGTTGGAGGAATTCCTCGTAGCATGGCGCATTCATCTCCAAGAAATTTAACTACTTAAAACCATCTTGTCAAGCACGTTAGCAATTGGCAAAATGCCAAATGTAAATGTCCATGCAAAACTGGTATTCCACAAGAAACACCTACTTAGATAATTGCAGTTTTTGACCAGTGTCCGTCTACTTTAAATATATATATATATATATATATATATATTGTGCAAATGTATATCTTTTCTCTTTTCTGCATTTCCCTACATTAAAATTATAAATAATTGAATATTTTTATTTGTCTGTCAGAAATATGAAGATTGATAAGTATAAACATGATAAAGAATTTTAATTGACATTTCCTATTAAACAAAGACGGGGTTTCAAAAAATTGTAAAGAAGTGTCCGTCCACTTTTTTTATGCAGTGTAAGTCACTGTTGCACTAACTATAAGCATTTTGCTGAATCTAGCATTTGTGGGTTTTTACAGGGACAGAAGGAATTATGCTTTATCATTATGATCTACCTGTTTAGTAAAATAGCGTTTAATTAAACATCGTGTACTATACAAAGAAAAATACCCAATCACCCTATTATAATTTTCTCTTTTGTTTATTTAACAACTCCTCTTACTTCACTTTATCTACGAAACCGTTAATTGCTCAATGTTCGGAAAGTCGAGTGGAGTCACTCCAGACTTTTTTAAGAGTTATATTCAGACAACATTTATTAGAATAATCATATTCTAATAAATTAAAATAATCCGACACACACACACACACAAAAAAAAAGTAACATAATTAAAAAAAAATATATTGAATGAAAATAAAAACTGTTTAAAAAAGAACGTACTAAAAAACTCTTTAAATTAACAGCTTTATTAGTTTTAAATTAAATATGTTTTAAAGCAACTGCGAAACTCGAAGTAATATTTAAAAAATAAAACAGCGTTTTTAGCATTTCTCTTATTTTTAAGTAAGAAAAAAAGTGCAAGTTTATATTAAGAATATAAAAAAAAATCATTATTTTATCGTTCAATAAATTTTAAGATAATTTAATAAACACACACACACACACACACACACACACACACATATATATATATATATATATATATATGTTATTATTTTTAGTTCCATCACCATTAATAATATGGTTTATGAAATAAGTACTTTTAAGATTATATATATTAATATATTTATTTATTTACTTAGAAACGCTTCAAAAGATTCTGAAAACGGATTATGCAGCTTAAAGAGCAATTCATTAGAGATTACGGTTTTTATTATAAAAGGTAATATTTTTTAAGATGCTTAAGAAGTTGGGAATTACTTTTTCATTTCAACGATTAAGAGTTAATATTATTTTAAAATATTTATGTTTACTATATTTATATTTTATTATATTTAATATATATTTCATTATTTTAGTTTTTTTTTTTTTTTACGTATGTATATATATATATATATAGGCACATACCATAGGCGTAGGAAGTTGGAGGCCAGGGGGGGAGGGAGGAATTCCCTAGAAAAATTCAAATGATTATGAAATGAAAATTTTGAAAGTGAAAGCTTGCTTCATTGAAATTTCACGAACTATTGTGCCCTCCCCCCCCCCTTATGCATTTCAACGATTTACACATTTCACGCATCCTCTAAATGACATTTTTAAATAGGTAATAACTAAAAATTTCATCTTAATTCCGTTTCATTCTTTTCCAATACACCAAAAATAAAGGAGACGAAATGATATGTATCTCAATGAATTCAGATTATTACCTATATCTCTTGTGTTCTTTTCGGCTCCCAGGGAAAATGCTATCCGCTGTCAAACAAGTGAGATGTCTAGTTTTCTTTCTTTTTTTTTTTTTTTTTTGTAGGATTCGAACTATTAATTTTTTTCTTAGGAATATTTTGAGTAAATTCAGATTTTTAGGATTCCTATGAACCAATAAAAACCTAGAAAATTCAGAAGAGTCAGGGAATTTGAAATTAGTGAAAAAAACCAAGGGAAAATCCCAAATATCGCTCAATAAACTGTAAAAATGATGTAAACCTGGAAAATTTTTTCTCGGAGTATCTCGTCCGAACTCGTCTTCCTGACCATTTGAAGTTTTTCATGGTTTTCTCTGAAACTTGCGTGAAGGGAAGCTTCGGATCTTAGATGGGGCCCCCACACATCAAATTCTAACTACAAATGTCCTAGGTCCCTAATATAGACAATTGGTTTTGATTCCAAACTCTACATTACCACTATCCAAATATATGAAGAAATTACAGAATTTAAAAGGGAAGATCTTATAAATTACATTATATTTTCTAGAATATACAATCAAAAATAATATCCATTTTTATAGGAGATTTTTTGTAAAATACATGCAATAATATATATATATATATTATTATTATTATTATAGGGAAACGGCTACAGACCAGTATAACATTACAACATTTATTAAATAAAGAAAAGGGACATACAGAAACACTAACATATACATATTTTACGAGCGGAGAAGACCGTCTGTCTCTCACATAACAGCTCGACGTCGACTCAATAACTGAAACTAACGCGTTAGGTGCGCACGCATACAGTGAAAGGATGATACAAAACAGCGACGTAGTAATATACGATAGGTACGTACACAGTGACATCACACAGTGGAGATGATAGCCGGGAAATATAATTTATTGTGTGTGACCAGTACTGCGTTTTCGACTGTCATATGTTTGTTTATAATTAACTGAATTTCGTTGATTTAAGTTTATTGTATTAAGAGCAGTTTCATAAATACGCAATTTTTCTTTAAATTCTGAAAAAGATTTTGCTCCACAAAGAAGAATTTTTTCAGAGGGGTTGCCCTGTATACCTTGAATGGTGTACTGAATTACCGAAGAATCGTCAATAATAGCATTACCGCGGTTAGCAATTTCGCGCATCGCTAAAAAAAATTGCGTAGCAGTTTCATTAGGACGCATTTTTCTGTTTTCTAACTGTTTATATATTTCGATGCATGGTATGGTATCCAAAAATTCAGAAATTAACGCGGCTTTAAATGACTCGTAAGTATTAAGATTTCGTTGCGAAAATAAAAATGTTTTAGCAGAACCATTAATTAAACTTTTAGCAAAGATAAGTTTTTGTTGATCGGTAAGACTAGGAAATAAACAGATTTGTTCCTCAATGTCATTAAAGAAATTACGAATAGAATATGAATCATTTCCAGAAAAAGTTCTACATGTGCTAGCTAGATCTCGAAGGAGGAACCAGAAATGATTACTCAAATCAGACATTGCGTCTGCAGCGTCATTCGGAGAAATATTTTGAACACCCGAAGGGAAAGTTTCGCTTTGGGTTTGAAAAAGAGAAGTATTTGGAACGATCGAAGAATGGGTTTCAACAGAATGATTATTTACACTGAGATCGTCTTCGTCTGACAAAAAACTAGTATCTAATGTTTTCTGAAACTCAGATAAATTAGTAAGTGCATTAAAAATGCCTTTACATAAATTTTCCTTACTACCGACTGGTTCTAAGTGTAGCGAATTAGCGATTGATATAAAATCGGATAAATTAAACGTTTTTAAAATATTTTCTTGATGTTTGTTAATGTCGAAATCGGCAGCAAAACCGCTAAAATTTCGCATACGTTTACGCGATTGATGATCAAATGTTGGGTATCCTAACAGCGTGTTGAGTAATTTTATGGTATTTGTTTTAGAATATTTCAAAGAATTTGCAACTAACGGGAGGTCGCCTAATTTAAGGGCCATTTTTAGGATGCAAGAAAAATAAAATAAGGATACCGAAGTAAATAAAAAAAAATTGTTCTTTTTTTTTTTTTTTTTTTTTTTTTTTAAAGTAAATATTGGAGGGAAAAAATGGATTAAAACCAGAACATATATATTTTAGGAATAATAAATAAATATTGGGGAACAGAATATTTTTTTATTGAGGGAAAGCAATTAAATATGGGGGAAGAAAATTCTTTATTTATATAAAAATGAACAAACAAATAATTTTAAAGGGCGTAAAACGGCAATGAATGAATTTCAAATTTTAATTACAAATGAAAAAAAAAAATTCTTTATATACTATCATACAAAGAGGAGAAAAAAAAATGCATGCTCCTACCTGACATTAAGGGCAGTCCTTTATGCCGTGATGATTAAAACATTTTATTAAGCAGGAACAATTAGATGATGATGAATCCGTGTAGGATGCTCTTATTACATATAAAACAAACCTTAATCGAAATGAATCACTTGTCACGGTAGATAACGTCTGTTATAGATCGACGTCTAGTAAATGAAACGAAGTACAATTGAAGATTAATTGAACACTTGAAAATGCAGAAAAAAAAATGAATTTCGTCTAATACAAAAGACACATCCAGGAGGTACGAAGAACAGGACGAAACAATAGATCAACGTCTAATGATCTGAACTTTTACTAGTTTTCTCTTTAACGTCCGAATGTATGTCAATGAAATAATAAGTAAAATATCGTCTAGAGAAAAAATAATGTTCACAGCTACTTGAAAACAAACAACATTTTAAAGAACAACATTTTCACGCTACTGTTTTTTTTTTTTTTTTGAAAACCAAAGTAGCGACTTTTTTGTTTGTAACGTCTATCTAGGGGTAGAATTTAACGGGATAGGTCGAGCCCCCCAAAATATAGGGAAACGGCTACAGATCAGTATAACATTACAACATTTATTAAATAAAGAAAAGGGACATACAGAAACACTAACATATACATATTTTACGAGCGGAGAAGACCGTCTGTCTCTCACATAACAGCTCGACGTCGACTCAATAACTAAAACTAACTGGCGCGCGTTAGGTGCGCACGCATACAGTGAAAGGATGATACAAAACAGTGACGTAGTAACATACGATAGGTACGTACACAGTGACATCACACAGTGGAGATGATAGCCGGGAAATTATTAATTATTATTAATTATTATTAATTAATTAATATTATTAATAATTATTATTAATTTCCCATATTATTATTATTATTATTATTATTTTGAAGAACTCTTTAAATAACCAAAGGAATTACGTATATTCCTAAATTGGATAAACTCTTTTTATTTATTTATTTATTTATTTATTTATTTATTTATATTTTATTTTTTACCTTCTTTTTCTTTTGAACAACTGGGAAAAAGTTAAATTTCAATTCAGCGGGCAGAAAATGTTCTTAGAGGCTCATTTACTCTCAAACAACTTCTGTAATGAACTCTGTGATTTTTATGTGTCTTTATCCTTTTCTTACATTTTATTAAATAAAAAGTAAATATTTCATTGTATTTTAAAATAATAATTTCAGTTTATTTTGCAGCACTTATTTTTAACAAACAAAATGAAAAACACATTTTAGTCACCAATAAAATTAATTGAACACAAAACTAAATTACATTTAATGCAAGACAACTAGCGATCCTTTACGTTGCAAATCAAATATTGTGACCTGCATTTTTATTGTGACCTAGTTTTGCTTTAAGCTGAAGCGTGGGTAGAGATTCTAACGAAAATATCGCCTAAGCAATTAATGTCAAGTTTTTCAAAGACATTTGGTATAGTTCTACTGGGCTCCTTAAAACAGACAGAAAATAAACAATTATGTGACCTGTGGGAAAATTGAAAGAAATATTTATTAAGCCGAATAAAGCTCTTTAACAAAGTTTTAAAGTTAATTTTTGACTAATGTGAATAAAACTTTATTGTTGAAAAAAAGTCACATAAATTAAAAAAAAAAAAAAAAAAAAAAAAAACTCTTTTATTCCAAAATTACTAAAAATTTTGAATTTAAGTTGAGAGCCCAATGCCCTCATATCTGTTGCTTTTTGAGCATATATTGTCTTCAGAATATACATGCAGAGACATTTAAGCTTAATCTGATGATAGAAAGTGGGTTAAAAATCGAAATCAAACTTTTAATTGAAGTTGGGAGCCTAGGAATCCCCCCCCCCCGCACTTACGTCCGTTACTGTTTGAGTATGTATTGTCATTGGATTCATTATTATTACTATTATTATTATTATTATTATTATTTATAAAAAGAAACATTTTTCTACACGTGAAAAATCATTAAAAATAAAGAAAAATAAAGAAATAAATAATAATCTGGTGTGTCACTCACACGACTTTCTTCTTGCCTGAAATTTAATACTATAAATACAGGTTGGAGATTAAAGGGTAAGATAAAATGTTCTGTAATGTAGACCTATGTTAAAACAATTCAAATTAGGCTTCGGAAGAGTTTTATATGATAATTAGCTCTGTGTGGGGCAGTCGCCTCCTCAACACCCCGTTTCATTACTGCACCTACATTTATATAGATTTTAAATTTGATATTAAAATTAAAAATTCACTTAAAATTACTCAGACAACTTTCCGCAACATTACTTGAAACCTATCAATCTTGATCAAACTTTTCCAACAACAAACTTATATTAATTTGAAAATATAACTTTTGGATCTCCTAAAATTATCCATTTTTTCAAAATACCTCCCAAAACTGAGAGGAAAATGTAAGATTTATGTTATTTATTACACAATACGCATTAGATAACTGCAAATATATATTAAATTCTAGAAAAGTTTAGTCAGATTAATAAAAGATTAATTACAGAAAGGATTAATTTATAAAATGTCATGTAATTGAACTATAAAGGAATATATAACTAATTTTGAAAATTAATGCATATTCAATTATATTAGTATGAACGTCAAAAGAGTTTTACAATTAATTTTTAAACACTTAAACCTCATTTTTATACATATTAAATGCACTTAATTAGTCATTAAATATTTATATTAAGAATCGTGTTTTGGTGAGAGATAGTATGAAATTTGTATTTCTATCATTAATTTTTTTTTAAATATTCATAATGTTTAAATGTTATATTAATTGAAACTCTGCTCATAAACTTTCTTAACTATTTTTCAGACAAATTTAATTGCCTTCTTTTGAAAATAAATAAAAAATTACTTTATGAAAAATAAAAACCTCTTTATGAAATTTACATTTCTTTCTAGAAAAATACAATACAAGTTCTTAATGACATATTATCAGAAACTATTACCTCTTGGGTGTAATTATCTTCTGGAATATTTCAAATTCTCGAAGAAATAAGTTATTTTTATTTCACTATCTTACAAGAAGGCAGTCCCCCCCCCCCCCCCCCCCCCCCAGAAAACCATCATGGGTTCGAATTGAAATTACAGTAGTGTTACGTAAAAATAAACACATAAAATGAAGAACTTTAATATTATTTTGAAACTCTTAATGGAGAGACAAAAAAAAAAAAAAAAAAAAAAAAAAAAAACGATCTGCAAATACCATAAAATGAACTTAGGATTGTTTCTTCTTAAAAGTGTGTGTTATAGAAATACAGTTTGAATTACGAATTATTTTCAACTGAAGTATATTCTTTAGATGGCATACTGGTTTCGTGCTTAGATAAATAAATAAATAAAAATACGAAATTCAGTTTTTATGAAGTCCCATATTTCCCAATGCATATATTTAAAAATATTGAATTGCTTTTTATAAATAAAATTTAAAAAACTCATGTTTACAAGTAAATTATTTTCTGTATATTATCGCATTAGGGACATTTTGTTAAAAATGTAACCTATTTTATATGAGATAAAGGTTTATATTAAATTTTATCACCCGGTGGTCGAAACTCGATGATTTTTTTTAAGTAAACATTTAAATATAATAAATATAAAAAGTTGAAACTTCCGTGTAAACAATGATCTCAGAAAATAAAATACCCTTTATAAAAATACGTAAGAATATACATTATATACATAATGGTGCATATCCTTAACCCTGTGTATTTCTCTATTAGTTTGCCTCTCAATCCGATCGATCAGTGTTCTTCTTCGTGGATTCTTCTCATTATCAAAGGGATATGTCAACAGTCTGAAAAAGATGTAGTCACTTCTATTGACAAAAGACAAATTATGAAAGTACGTTAGAATTACGCGAAGAATAATTTTCCTATGTAGCATTATAATTGATGTTTTAAAAAACAAATAGGAAAAAATAAACCCAGAAACTAAGCTAAATCATGAGCTGTTGAATTAGATTTTAAAAATTGCACAGGCAGATTTAACAACGTTTTAACTATGCAAATTTTAAATACAAAAGATTACGTGTATAAAATAACAAAAAGGAGTAAAAATATAGGTATTTCTGTTAACTTTCTTAGACATTTATTTATTTATTTTATAACGTACACAAATTATAAACCATATTTTTTGAATGGTGCTAATTTTAAGCATTTTCTCTAATGATAAATATGTTGAAAACGTACGCAAATTTTTATGTTTGTGTATTACTATATAGATGTTACGTTGTACCTGATTGCTAGTTACCTTCTGAGAAGTTGAAGGTTTGTTAAGGTGTTTCGCGGAATTATAATTAAATTATTCGTTATGCATCAAATGCGGTAATAGAAATTGTCCGACGTATGAATTTGAAAGTAGATTAAATATTAACCAAAGAAACCTGTTTTCTGGCAGGAAGAGAGATCTATGATGTCATACTTTAGTAAAACAAACGAGTTTCGTTTTTTAAGTAAATACCTTTAACATTTTAAGGAAAACCAATTTTTAGGTTAATTATAGAAGAAAAAATGTCTATACCTTTTAAAGGCTGTAAGACTAAGAAATTATTTAGAAGTTGTATGAAAGAATGGCGTATTTAATTTAAACAAAAATATTTCCATTATTCAAATATCTTATTAAGATGTTACAATTTGTATCAAAGTTTACTAATTCAAACGCATTAAGATAAATGAAATTGAAATTAATTGGACTAAAAAAAAAAATAGGAGTTAAAATGGAAAAATTATCTGATATTCATCTCGTTAAACATAAAAAGAAAATATAATCACAATTATTTAGCCATTAAAATTGTTCCCAGGTTCGCTGCACATTTTTGTGTATCTAAGAAATCTTAATATTGATCATAAAACTATTTCATATCTTAAAGCAGGAAATTTCATTTTCTGACAAAAAAAAAAAAAAAAAAAAAAAAAAACTTTTAGAGAAATCTAAAAATTATTTTAAAATGTTTATTAAATAAGAACTGTTATTTTATATTTACACTAAAAAGCCAAAAAAGACTGCTACAGGCGTGCATATGCAAATAACAGAGGTAACGCGATTTTGTCGGCCGTGCCTATATAAGGTAACATGTGTCTGGCAAAGCTGTTAGCACGATTATTGCTGCTACAATGGCATGATATCAAAATTTAAGTGAATATGAGAATTGGCGTTATAAATGATTTGCGTTTGGATTTTCGCGAATGACCATTTCATGAGTGCACCGTGAATATCGGATATCTGTTTAAACATTAAATCTCCGACATTGCTGCGACTGGCAAAGCATCGTGAAAGAACGGGAACAATGACGACTCGGGAATCATTAAACGTTACAGGCGTGCAACTCTGCCTGAAATTGCTTCAGATTTGAACGCTGGGACATCATCGAATTCCAGAGTGCGAACTGTTCAATTAGCTATCAATGATATTGACAATCGGAGACACAAGTCCACCCGTGTACCATTGTTCATTGCACGACAAAAGGCTTTACGTCTTGCTTGGTCCCGTGAACACCGCTATTGGACTGTTGGTGGCTAGAAACATGTTTCCTGGTCAGACGAGTCTCGTTTCTCTCAATTATATCGGTCGGACGGATGTGTACGAGTATGAAGATAACCTCATGAATCCACGGGCCCTATATGTCAAAAGGAGAATTTTCAAACTGGAGGAAACTCAGCTATTATTTGGGGCGTGTGCAGTTGGTATGATATGTGACTACGTATACGTCTAGATACGACTCTCACAAGTGACAGATACCTAAGCATCTGTCCGATTATATGCACCCATTCACATCTACTCTGCTTAAAAATTCCAGCAGGACAATGCGGTAACCCACACGTCTAGTATTGCTGCCTAGTGGCTCCAGGAATACTCTTCTCACTTTAGACATGTCTAATTACTTAAATTCCCACACATGAATATTTTTGAGCATATCTGGAATATTTGGCAATGCGTTGTTCAGAAGAAATAACCCCACTCGCATGCCTATGGATTTATTGATTGTTCTGCAGAATTTTTGGTCTAAATTACCTGCAACACAATTTCAAGCACCTGTCAAGTCTATGTACTTCGTGGCCTGGCCCTTCTGGGTGTTCCCCAGGTTCCCTACAAGACATTAGTCAAGCAGTTTTTTTTTTTTTTTTTTTTTTTTTTTTTTGGCACACCAGTGCATAAAACAAATATGCAGTTTTAATGGATTAAAACAAAATTTAATTATTTAAACAATAACAATTAAATTTCTAAATAAGCATAAAATTTAAAACTGCTTATTTATTTATTTATTTATTTTATCTACCAAGACTAAATAATTTCTGTTTTTATCTAGCGTTGCAAACCGTACGATAATGCTTACCACCATTTCTAATTTTTAAATGAGATTTCATACCAGTATTTTTTTAATAGAGATATTTCATATTAATTTTCCATGATTAAATAAAACTAAATTTACTATGGAAAATTTCTGGTGTGAAGTCCCCCGCCTATACTGGAGACTTGGTCTCTATGTGTACCACAATTACCGTACGGTTGACATGGCTGCAAGGAATAGCTAACTGTTTCTGTTTAATTCAATATGAAAGTCGCTGAAACTTTTCGAATCAAGATTTCACTTACTTAAACTTATGCTTATGAAACTTAGGCTTAAGCTAGCTTGAAATTTATAATTACAAAAACATAAAAATTATATTATAAAAATTAGAAATTGATCCAGTGAAACTGTCCTAGATAATTTTCAAATGATAACACATTAGAAAATCTTTACTTAAATTTAGTTTACTTTGACTTTAATGCATAGAAACCAGCTATTTACCAACATAAACAATTTTTTTTCAACTATATAAATTTTAATTTAACAAATTTATTATTTCATGCATGGAACACATAATTAATTTGTCAATTATATATTTAAATAAATATTAGAAGAAGAAAAATAGAAATATTAAAAGTATTTATTAAACAAATAGTTTATTAAACCACAATCGTGACAATATTACAGGTATACCTCTTATAAACTTAATTATTAGGTAAATATTGTATGGGATCTAGATACAATTGTATTCATTATAGTATAGGTGTTATAGCACCTTGATAAATGTGCGAGTTCAACCAGCTAGTTCGAATAGGTACAATATCGATTCATAGAGGTTTAATACAATTATTATCATATTTAGCATTATTGCACAGTATTTAATATCAAAATAAATCCACATGCACATTTCGTGATTAAAGAAGGATAATTATAAAATTTGTAAAGATTATTTAATTTTTTTATGCCTATTCCATGATTATTATTTTGTCAGTGAAGTTTATCATTTGTCATCAATTATTATTTTGTCATAATTTATGATTTATTTTTTTTTAACAGCGGTATTATGATGAATATTAACTGATAGAAATTCTTTAATAAACAGTATAGATAAATTCAGCTTGCAATTTCTGATTACAATAATCGAATTTAGGAAGAATCTTACAAAATGCATTTAACGATTTTGAAATATTGTTCTGCCACATGTTTGTTACGACCTCTGTGCTATTTCAAGGGATCCAGTGTTAAAATAGGGGTCTCAATCTTTGTGGTCAAGAGAAAATAAATAAAAAGGTAATGCGGAACAACCGTATATTTACTAAATCCCAACCTGCCGGTCAATTTGACATCCCTCCAAGCTTTTGCATTTGGCCCGTATGCTAGGCACATTAAACGTGGTTGCACTATAATTACGTAACATAAATAAATGTTAAGAGTAGAGAGAGAAATAAATAAAAATTAGTTACCACGTTTTTTTGAAACATAGTATGAAAACTACATAAATTAAAAATATAATTAATCTTCGCGATGTTTAGTGCTAAAATTCTAAAAGAAATGTATAAATTTCACCTGATTCAACATTTTATTTAGAAAGCTATATCCACACAATATTGAACTTTGTTGTAAAAATCCAGAGTATTTCTTTAATTCATTTCTAAAGAGGCTTAAAACTGCAGCAATAATACTTAATATAGGATTATAGGGCTGAATATCACATAAATGTGCATTTTAGTGTTTCAGGTCTTTATTATTAATTTTAAGCAAATAAATTGTAAAATTTTATTATTATTATTTAGAAGTACCTTTTTAAAAAAGCATCAAATCATAAAATGTGAGTTTATAGCAATTTTAGTATTTTTTAGAAAATTTTAAACCTTATAACCGTCATTTTCGTGACTGTCTCCAAGACCAAATGTTTACATACAAAGTATGTTTTTTACTAAAAAAAATAAAATGATAATTATAATAATTGTTAATTCTTGTAAAAAAACTATTTGTTTTCAAAGGAATTTTTTTTTTTTCTTTTTAATTACGTTAATTTTCATGCATGTGTAATTAAAATGCTTGTACGCAAGTCTTCACGTCATTTTCGTGACACATGAAAATAACTTCATATATCATCAAGGGATGGTGCCACCATTCACTTTTTTTAAAGTTTAAGATCAGAAATCAACATTGACGATATGTGGGGAAAAAAAATCTCAAGAAAATTGAAAACAGGTAAGAGTTAACATTATTTTTATTGTTTACATGCTGTGCGTACTTTTATTGCTTGTCATTTTCGAGATGCATAAAAAATAAAAAAATATTATTATAAAATTTAGAACAAAGTTTTATTTTAATATAGAATGACGACCAGAAGAAGAAAATGTGACAATATCGGCTTAGTGAAAGCATGTTTTTCAGTACAGAACGAATTATTGACGATTTGTCATTTTCGTGACGGTCATTTTTGTGACGTCACGAAAATGACATTTGTTGGAGATTTACTATTTTGTAAGCCCTGGATTTAAATAATTTTTTATTTTGAATTAAAAGATTTGTTGGTGTAGGATAAGCTTTATATTTAAATATTTAAAGTACTTTCCGGTATCCAGGTAAATATAAAAAAATTACATACGACATTAATATTAAGATACAATTAAAAAAGCAAAGTTTTATTTATTTATTTAATTTTATTTATTTATTTATTTATTTATTTATATTTTTGCCCCCTTTAAGGTGTCATTGAGAATGTTACTCAAAATATTTTACTTGTGTTATTTATGGCAAGATGCAGAAAAAATAATTTGCATGGCTTGACAAAGAGGATGTCCATGAAATTCAAGTGCCACATATTCTGTGCAAAATTAGGAATTCTCCTGAACCTGCTTCAAATAGATATTTTAAACTAAAGGATGAAGATTTTAATAATGTTCAAAATGCTTTTTCTGAATTTAATTCAGTTAATCATTAAACTTGTAACTATAAGGATTTTAATACAATAAAATTGCTTGATATTCTCATTATTGCTCTTTCTTTTCCCTTCACAATCTTTTCTCTATTGTTCTAATATGTTCCATTTTTAATATTATATGGTCCTATTGCATTGACAAACAATGTTATTTCAGTGAAAAATAGTCATTTTGACAAATATTGTCATTTCAGTGACAAACAGTCGTTTCAGTGACAAACATTGTCATTTCAGTGACAAACCAGTCATTTCAGTGACATCATTTTTTGACATCTTTAAATGCTATAATTAAAAATTTAATGCAAGTAAACTAATTATTTCCAGTTTATAGTCAAGAGGTATGCAGTCTATGATATTTCCCATTGATATAATTTATGTTTATAAAAAAAATAAATTTAAATTTATTTATTTATTTATTTATTTTTTTAAATTTAAAATTTTTGGGTTTTTTATTTTATTTTATTTTTTAAAATGGGAAGAACTTTTTAGAAAAGCCTAAGTCTTGTATTTTTTAATGAATCTGAACCACAAAAAAAAAAATTTAAATGGTAATTTTGATTTTATAAGATAATTAAAATTATAAATTTTTATTGAAAAATTTCAATAAAATTTTAAAAAATTATGTTCGATCTCTGTCAAACTCAGAATTTATTTAAGATGCACTTACGGACTTATTTTCAAAAATTCAAATTAAAATACAAAGTTTGAAAAAAAAGTTTAAAAAATCCAAAATGCACACTTATGTGATATTCAGCCATTAGACAATATTGTGATATATTTTTATATGTGCTACAATATTATATATGATTTAAAATTGATATAAATCTGTATATTAATATAAAAATATAATTAAAAATCTGTTATTAGTTAGAACTTTATATTCTTTATAATCAGTATGAAATTGATTTTATAATTGTCTTGCAATCATATGCATCGAAATTAAAATTTGTTAACATGATAAATATATATTTTGAATCTTAAATTTCATAAATATAATTCCTTTCATGTTTGGTAAAATATACCATGAGTATATATATATAGATCTTAAACTGTGTTTTTAAAAGGAAAAAATAAATAAATTTGCATTTTTTAGATAACTTTTTTGCAAGACAATTTTGAAAGCTTTCATAAAAGAAAGTTTTTTTTAGGTATTTCTTAGAAATATTTTTTAATATTCGTTTAGCTTAAAAATAGCATAATTAGTATTTTGTAATCTTTACAGAGCAAAAAATTAATCTGATATTAATTTTTTAAAGTAGCTGAATTATTAAAAAAATATATAATAAATCCTTTCTTGAAAATGTATTGAATGTTTTAGACTTTCTTTCGAAATTTCCTTATAAAAATAGTATGAAAATTATTCGAGCTCAAACACGGCTTTTTATATATTAATAGACAGATGTTACATATAAAATATCATCATAAAATGTAAAATACATGTAAAATATCATGTTACAAAGTAACAGCATGGAAGATCTATCATAGTATAATGTTATTCTAAATTTTAATAAAACTATGTTTGGATAGTGTTTATTCTCAGATTAAAAGAATATTTATTATTGAAATTATTAAGAAAAAGAAAGAAGCTGTTAAAATGAACTTTATAAATTACTAATTTGATCATATCAGATTTAACAACCTTTGTAAGGTAAAGTTCACTTACTATAACAGAAAGTAGGAAATTTTAACAAAATAATATTTTAATATTAATAGCTCTAGTACATTTTATTTATGCAAAGTGACTCATAAATTCAAATAAATGTTAAAATATTAATGGTATGCATTAATTAATTAATTAATTAATTTCATACAGTGGCTAAGGTTTTCTATTAAAAAGATTGGACCTGTAAAATCGTGCATAAAACTTAAGGGATTGTGTTGTTCATCAAAGGGCTACGATGAAAGCTTAAAAGTTTCAGACAGTTCTTTCGTAAAAATATAAGGATACACTAGTTTTAAATGACCTAAATTATAAATTTATATTCCAAGAAGATTTTCGTAGAATTTGTTCTAAATATGCAAATAATATATTAATTTCATAATAACATTCACACTATAAATAGATAACATTCATACTATCATCAAATATTCTCAGTAAAATATTTTATGATAGTATAGATGTTGAGCTAGATGGCAGCATTATTATTATAAAAAACGAAAAAAAATTTTTTTAGAATATATATCTCTTAAAAATTAATGATTTTTTAAATAGTTGCACTAAATCTGTTATGCATATAAAATAATTCATTATTCACTGATGAGCAAACAAAACTAGTACATCTGACTAATGGTACAACTGACACATGTGCTCGGCCTCCACGAGCATGTAGAAGTCTTGGGACATGGCGTAGCATGGAATAGAATAATGTCTGAAGATGTGTTGGAAGTAATTCACATCAGGAATCCTGCGGGTCAATCTACAAATCCATGAGAAGATGAGGAGGGGTAGACCTTTTTCGAATAGTACGTTGAAAAGCATCTCAGATATCTTCTATAATGTTCTAGTGTGGGGATTTACGTGGCCATTGGTTGTGTATAAAATCTAAAGAGTGTTCCTGGAAGCACTTGGTAACAACTCTCGACGTGTGAGGTGTCGTATTGTCCTAATGGAATTGTCCAAATCGTTGGAATTAACAATGAACAGGAGTGAGTGTAAGTCATATGACAGGATATTTACGTCTCAGTATCTTGTCAGAGTCATATTTTGATGTATCACGTAAAATACACACTGCACAATGCAACAGATCCTTCACTGCTTGAACAGTCCCCTGTTTACATGTAGTGTCCTTGTATTCATAAGATTGTCTCCATACCCGTACGCATTCAACCGACCTATACAATTGGAAATGAAACACGTCAGACCAGGCAACTTGGTTATAGTCATCAACAGTCCAAGTAATGATGTTAGTGGGTCCAGACGAAGCGTATTGTTTTATGTCGTGTAGTCACCAACCGTAAACGAGTGGGCCTTTGGCTTTGAAAGTTCATATCAATGATAGTCTGCTGAATAATTCACACGCTGGCACTTGCCTTAGCATTGAAATCTACAGCATTTATAGAAGTGTTGCTCGTCTGTTATGTTTAGTGATTCACATCAATCATCGTTAATTCCGTTCTTTCACGATCTTTACTGGCCGCAACGATGTCGGAGATTTTTACCCGATTCTCGATATTCACGGTATACTGCTGAAATAGTCTTGCTTGAAAATCCAAATTTCTTTGCTACATCGGAGATGCTACCACTCTTCTCTTGCGCACTAATTATGATGCCACATTCAAAATCTCTTAAATCTTGATAATCTGTCATTTTAAAAGCACGAATCGATCTAACAGCATTGTCAGACACCTGTTGTATTTAAAACACCAATATTTACACACATCTGTTGCTTTCTATATGCGAGAATCCTTGATCCGCAGTATTTATACCACATTTTTAGTATTTTCTAATAAATTTCAAAAGCATTTATTTCGGTTTCTTTGTCTATCCGTCGGTTCGTCATTCTGCGCTATAATTCTCTTAAATATTAATAAAACTCTGTAAAACTGATATATGTTTTTCAAGTTCACCATGGCATTTTTCCTATTAAAAATAGTGCGATTTACACCTATAGTTTGAGCTGGTTTGTGAACAGGGATACCCAAAATAATTCAAATGTATTACGTTCAATAAAATACATTTCTATAAAGCGTATTTTAACAAATTTGTGCTTCACAATATTTAATGAAGTTGACATTTATTATACATATACACGAAACATGTTCTCTATGGAATATAGTTTACACCATTAGACTTTAGATGGCCACACAAAAAATGTCAGATACATTAGAATTATTAAAATGCACTCACAGTTGTGTTTAGCATTTTTAACAGCTTTACCATTTCTGAGGAATGATTATACGTTGGTTAGACTATCTGACTGTGCATCCATCTGTCCGACTTTCCGCGCTCTGATTTCGTGTTATATATCTGAAATTTCTTGAAATTTAAATATGCTATTTGAATTCTCAGTAAAATGTTATTTTTTAAAAACTGTTTAAATTTTTAAATAATTAGTGGTCAAGAACTCACAAAAGAGTTCCGATGCCTTTATAATGTAGAGATGTATTTATTTTAAGCATATTTTAATATGTTTGCAGTAAATGATCAAATTATTAGAATTTTTTTTTTTTTTTTTTTTTTTTTTTTACTTTTACATTTTTTTGATTTCCTACAAAATACTAGACGAAATGGCCCAGAACTTAAGACATGCAAAGCACGTTTAAAATGCGCATTTTCCACTATCGATTTAGTTCGGAGTTCAATTAGGGGACCAACCACAAATTAAAAAAGAGCAAAAATACTTTTGATCACCCTGTATCATAAAATGCTACGAATAACTTGTAACTGAAACACATTGTTGCACATACTATGTGCAATATTTAAATGATTTGTTGTGATTATTAATTAATTTTGAAAAATTATTAATTTTTTCGCAAGTTGTTTTTACTGATAACTAGAACAGATTTCCATAAAACTTTACAGAACGTATAGGAAAATTGACAAAACTTTAGATAACCGTTGTTCTGAAATACACAACTCACACGTATAATATTTGCTGAAATATGAGTATTTATAGTAAATATTTTTTACTGTATATGCGCGAAAAATAGAAAATAAATTATTACATATATGAAAAGCTAGACATGTTAGGAAATTTTTGCGAAAAAATCATTTAAATACAGCAAAAATTAAGAAAATTGTCAGTAAAAGAATGAGCTAGATTTTATGTATTATCCAGAGTTGAAATTTCATAACGGGTTCTTCACATGCTGCGTATTTAATTTGAAGATCCAATTATTTCAACCACGTTGCAAAAGTTTCTTTTTGTGAAAAATCCCTTATGAGCTCACAAATATTAGTAAAAAAATAAAAATATGTTAGAGTTACAAGCCTATCAGGGGTTTTTCACAAAAGAGAACACAGCATAATCAGTATAGATATTATATTGAATGTAATGACAGGGAGTTAGAGTTATTATTTTTTAAAACGTTCTCCTTTTATACTAAAAAAAATGTATTTTAAGTCGTTTTTAGACAGATAAAATACACTTATAAACTAAATGATATAACGGGTAAGTGCATTTGGAAAATGCTTAATCTATGCGAATGACGTGAATTTTCTTTCTAGTTATCCACTTTATAGGTTTAACAGTTTTATTTTATTTTAGTAAATAATTTCTACTTAATCTTTCAAGTTTTTTACTGTACTCAAGCATATACAGTGTTTATCATATTATATTATAGAATATTTGTAATTAGCAATTTAGCTATTCTTCAGATTTTTCCTTAACCACAAATATCTTATATTTTCTACATCATTGACTTTAAATTGTTTAAAAAAAATAATAGAAAGGTTAATTCTGCACTCTAAAAGAACAAAAAATAAAAAAATAAAATAAAAAAATCTGGAGTGACTCCACTCGACTTTCCGAACATTGAGTAACTAACAGTTTTGTAGATAAAATAAAGAAAGAGGAATTGCTAAACAAACAAAAGAGAGAAAACCATAATAGAGTGTTTTTTTTCTCCATATATCACACGAGGTTTTATTTAACGCTACTGAACTTTGAGCCCTTAGATCATAATGATAAAGAATTTTTCGTTTTGTCCCTGTAAAAATCTATAGATGCTAGATTCACCAAAATGCTTATAGTTAGTGCAACAGTGATTTATAATAGTCATACAAATTTTCAGCTCAATTGAATAAGGCGTTTAGATGCTATCGCACTTTTAAAAATTTGGTCTCATAGGCCATAATGATAAAGAATTTTTCTTTGTGTCCCTGTAAAAAAACTGTAGTGCTAGATTCACCAAAATCTATACAGTTGGTGCAAATGCGACCTATAACATGTGTACAATTTTTTTGCTCAGATTAATAAGGCGTTTAGACGCTATCACACTTTTAAAAATTTGGCCCCATTGGCCTTAATGATAAAGAATTTTTCTTTGTGTCCCTGTAAAAAAACTATAAGTGCTAGATTCTCCAAAATCTATACAGATTGAGCATCTGTGACCTATAATATGGGTATAAAATTTTTGCTCAATTGAATAAGGCGTTTAGATGCTATCGCACTTTTAAGATTTTGGTCCCATAGGCCATAATGATAAAGAATTTTTCTTTGTGTCCCTGTAAAAAAACTATAAGTGCTAGATTCACCAAAATCTATAGGGTTCTTACTATGGTGACTTACAATATACGTACTAACTTTCAGGTTAATCGAACAAAGCCTTTAGACGCTAGCGTGTTCACAGACATACACACATACACACATACACACATACACACATACACACACACATACATACATCATCGTAAAAATAGTGAAAACGGACTCAGGGGACCTCAAAACGTATAGAAACATCAAAATCACGAATTCGGATTTTTGACATGATTACAATACTTTCCTCACTATAGTGTTCGGAAAGTAAAAATAAAAATAAAAAAAAAGGAAGAAAAAGAATTTATCTGAGAGGTTCGTCATGGAAATTTTCGTTATTTAACAGACTTTCTATACTTTGTTTAATGATTAAATACTATTATTTCTCCTTGTACATGTTTATGTTTATTATTGTTGTCACTTAAGACGGAGCATATTAACCTAGTATTGTAAAAGTCATTTATGTGACATGTAAACATTTTCTGTCACATGTACATTATAGGGTAGTTTTATTAAATGCAAACCCAGCTTTTCTTTAATCCCAAATGAATGACTTTAACTGCATTATTCACTGGGAGTTCAGCTTTTCGTTGATTCCAAATAAAGAGCATTAACTGATTTACTTAATGCAAAACCAGCTTTTCTTTAATTCCAAATAAAGACATGGATTACGTTATTAAATACAAATTCAACTTTTCTTTAAAAGAAATTTCCCTGTGGATTTGTTATGTAAATTTGGTAGCTTTCTTTGTTATTTTTTTAAGTAAAAATTGAACAAATATGAACTCATATAATTTATGTCTCAAATTTTTACATCTTTTTTTATACGATTCCTTTAATTCAAAACATAATATTGTGATTAAAATAATATTATTGCTTAAAATTTTATTTAAATTTTTAATAGATTTGCAAAACTGACCGCTTGTTAACATGAGTTTGTTGATAACTGTGTAAAGAGAATGTAATTATAAATCAGGCAAAACATTTGTAATTTTTATCTGTAGTTTATTAAAGATGCACGAGCTTAAAAAAAATTTTTTTAGGTATCAAATTCTATAAATCCTGTTTAAAAATTTGGATTGTTGTTTTACAGTTTCTTAGCCAGTAACCTTGTGTTGTACATATATATACACTATATACATATATATATATATATATATCTATATATATATATCTATATCTATATATATATATATATATATATATATATATATATATATATATATATATATATATATATATATATATATATATTTATATATATATATATATATATCTATATCTATATATATATATATATATATATATATATATATGTATGTATGTATAATAGAATATGTACGGACAGAACTGAAGATGTTCATTTGGTGTTAAAATTTGAAAATGTATTTTTTTTTTTCAGAAATTTTGTAATTTTATTAGAAAGAGCTTTTAATTAATCATAAAATACACTATATTGATAAAATATGCGTGGTTGTGTTAAAAATGTTTAATGTAAATTATTAGTTGTTTGTTTAAATAGTAAAAAATATAATATATCTAAATAATGTATAATATTTCATGTAGGTTTATACGTTCTTTGTAATTTAAAATATTGAAAAAAAATTCGTTTCATATTTTATTATTATTATTATTTTTTTTTTTTTTTTTTTTTTTTTTTATCGAGTGTTTCTTAAGCTATCTCAAAATGATAAATGTATCGTATATTTACATTGACTAAAAAAGGAATGGATTCTGTAAATTTTAAAAAAATAACAATGTTATTTTCATAATAATGAAAATCTTTTTTTTTTTCCTAGGTCGCGCTCAAAACCCCTGTCATAGCTGCTAGAACAATGTATTGAAATAAAAAAAGAATCTATGTTTAGAAATAATTAAATACTTTTTAAAAATGTTTAATTTAATAGAAAACTAACAATGTTCTAACAATGTTCTAACAATGCACACATATAAATTAATTAAAATTTTATCAGTGATTTCAAATGTATAAAATAAAAAGATAATCAAAATCCATAAAGAATAAGATATTAAAATTATCAACCCTTTGTGCTATGTAGGTTTTGCAGATTTGGATTAAGCATTATGAAATATTTTATAATGTAAAATATCATGTTAATATCAAATATATATATATATATATATATATATATATATATATCATATTAATAGATTTTAAGCAATTTAAACTGGTATGAAAAAGAAGAAATAAATTTCAGGCATTTAAGTATTACGAATATGAGCTAAATTTATACCTAAAACATAAAAGATCGCACATACCACCTCTAAAATGTAATTCGATGGACTTATGGATAACCACACTAATAAATTATTTTATGTGGTCCTGTTAACACATTGACAATCACCCGATATCGCGTGATTCGAGTTCTCACCAATCGGCCCATCACGTGTTATCGGATCCCGGAAAAAAGGGCACCGGAAATAAGGGCACTTTTCCAACTCGCAAATCGTAAAATAATAAATATCAAGTAATGACTTTGAAAAATAAGTTTCAAATTACATTTTTAAAATTTCAATTGATTTGGTACAACATTCATTTAGTATGTATCTGGGAGAAGAGGGGGGGGGGACTAGGAGCAGATCGAAAGAAAACAATTGTTTTTATATAAACTCTTATCGGTTTTAATGAAACTTTGTATAATCACGTACAATTTGTGAAAAAATTACAGTAAGTGTCAGGCAAATTTGGAGGAGGGTTACAGAGGGGGAGGGGGCAGAGGAAAATAAAATTATCTTTTATATCACCATTTTACCAATTTCATGATATATTCAATAATTATCACTTACTTTTTATGAAGATCACAATGAATACATTATATACTGGGGGGGGAGGTGAGGGGGAATATGGAAATAAAATACATTCTTCTTTAAACTACCCTTTTATCGATTCAAAACACCGTATAAATTAAATTTTATAAATTAAAAAAACCGCATAAAACCGTATATGTATTGTGAAAAAATTACAGTAAGTGTCAGACATATTTGGCGGGGGGGGGGGGGGCAGAAGAAAACAAAATGATTTTTTTATTTCACCATTTTACCGTCTTTAATAATACAATTTATAACTATCACTTAATTTTTATGAAGATAACAGTGAATGTTTTATATACCTGGCGAGGGGGGTTGGAAATAAAATATATTCTTATTTAAACTACCCTATTATCGACTAAAAAATGTTTGTATAATCACGTATAATTTACGAAAAAATTACTATAAGTGTCAAACATACTTGGGGGCAGAGAAAAATAAACTTAATTTCGTAATTAATAGTCGCACAAAGTTTCATATAAGTAGGTAGCATGGTGATATAAAAACAAAAATATTCTTCACTGTGCCCCCCCCCCCCCTTAGCAAATCGTCCAGATATGTGTACACTCACTGTAATTTTTCCTAAGCAGAAAGGTGCATAGATACAAAGTTTTTTTTTTAAATCGATAACGCGGTAGTTTAAAGAATAATATATTTTACTTCTATCTGCGTCCCCCTTGTCCACCCCCCCCCATATGTATATAATACATTCATTTTGAGATCTTCATAAAAAGTAAGCGATAACTAGAGAATACATCATTAAAATCGGTAAAATGATGATATAAAAAATATTTTATTTTACTATGTCCCCTCCCCCCTCCCTCTTTAAAAACCCCTCTCAAGTATGTCTGACGTTACTGTGATTTTTTACACAAATTGTACGTTATTATACAAAGTTTTTGTTTAGATCGATAATGTCGTAGATAAAGAAGAATATATTTTATTTCCATCGGTCCCCCTTGCTTCCCCCCCCCCGAGGTATATAATACACTCATTGTAATCTTCATGAAAATTTAGTGGTAGCTATAGAATATATCATGAAAATCGGTAAAATGGTGATATAAAGAATCCTTTTATTTTCCTCTGCCCCCCCCCTCCTAAGTATGTCTGACGCTTACTGTAACGTTTTCATAAATTATACGGGATTATACATTTTTTTTTTTTTTTTTAATCATTAATAGGGTAATATAAAAAAGAATGTATTTCATTTCTATCTCCATCCTTGTCCCCCCCCCCTCCCAGGTATATAATACACTCACTGTGATCTTCATGAAAAGTAAGTGATAGTTATAAAATATATCATTAAAGTCGGTAAAATGAGATAAAAGAGAAGTTTAATTTCATCAACATTGTGTCTGATAACAGACAATAGTAATGAGGAATAATATTAAAATTTAAATAATTTATATGAAAGTTTAATCCAAGAAACATTGCTATATTTATCTCTTAAATAATATAATATAATATATATATATCAGATTTCTAATCTACGGACTGTCAAATAGTTGAAATTTAAGCAACTAAAAGTTTAAACATTTTTCTTAAATCATGGTCTATTAAAATATTTATGAGTAATTTATAACGTTAATTTATTTGAAATTCCCAGTTCAAAGACAGAGAAATTATAATTATCTTACAGATATTAAAATGATTTAAACTTGCAATGAAGGGCTTAATTTTTTTTTTTTTTTTGTAATATATATATATATATATATATATATATATATATATATATATATATATATTAATAAACGAAATTTTCCAGAACTTAATTTAAATAATATGAAATTTTATCTAGGACACACATTTAATGTAAGAGTTAATGAATAAATAAAAAGTTTAATTAAAGCAATTCGACTTAAATGGATTTCTTCATTAACGCTTATTAATATGAAAATAAGAAAGAGAAAAGAAAACGTTTTATTTTTAAGAAATGTAAATCATTTTATGTGTACCTTGGGCAATTCAAAATTTGCAATCAAAGACGGAAAAAGGTTTTAATGTTAAATAGCATATAATGGAGTTAATGGTTAATTTTATTTTAGAAGAAATACTGATTTTTTTTTTTTTTTTTTTTTTTTTTTTTTCGAAATCGGTTAAGATAAAAGTTTATTCTTCTTAAAAGCTACGTTATGGATAATGTAAATTTTTAAATTATTAATATAAAAACAGTTTTTAAACCATATTTCAAATTCAGAAATACCTTCATTGCAGAACGCAGATTTTTTTAAGCTATTCATAAAGCAATTAATTTCGATATTATTGTAACTGTACGAATAATGGACACATTAAAGAGATTTTCTGTTTTTTTTTTGGTACTATTTTTAGTTTTAGAGATGTAACTATAGCCAGTGTTTAATATCATAATTAAGGTTTTCTTTACATAACCGGATTGCGAAAAAAGTTAACTGAAGTTTTTTTGATTCCTTAAGAATTATTTAACCGTAAGTCTTAAAGTGCTCTAGAAATGGACACTTGAAAATCCTATACTGGGTACTTTTGTGCTCTAATAGGTTACACCAGGCGAAATGAAACGGCAGCTGATAAAAAGAAATATATATATTTAATTAAAAAACACTATTTTCTGTTAAATGAAATTTAAAAAAAAATTACTCTGAAAACGATTAACGGTTTCCGTAGGATACACTGTTTAATTTAAAATGAATATTGTTTGGTAAAAAAAAAATAGTTACTTTGCGTGATAATCTTAAAAATACTCAGAATAGTCAGTCTTTTTTTTTTCAGATATTTTCTATTATTCTGCGCGTCATTTCGAAAAAGTGCAATTTTCTTCTAAGGAAAATTAAAGGAAAAGATACCTCTAACGAATATGTCGAAGTACTCGGATCTAATTTTGAGTAAAAGGAATTTACATTTTATTCCACATTTAGAATTAAAGGGAATGCAGTCTGTTCATTATTGGATCTCCCCCTGAAAATCAAATGACCCCCTGTAGTAGACGTAACTGTGCGCTACTGGCAATGATAACATATTCAAACATAAATAATGGATAATCACATAAAAGTTATATTTCCTGATGAAAATCAAAATTTTTACTCAATCAATTTTGTATAATTTTATTAATCATATAAAAGCAGAGTTTACAAGAAATAAGCTCGAAATAAGCAGGTGCAAAGCAACCCTAATATAACTACCATATTCAAAACAATAAAATATAATTAGGAGAGCCCTGTATACCTAGGGCCATTTTTTTTTCAATGCACAAAAACAGAACTCATAACCTGTATTAAATATCAAACTGATATGCATATATGATTAGGATTAATTACTTCCAATTGGGATTAATATAAATTCTTACTATAATATATTTTTTTAAATATACTTCACACTTGACTCTAGGTTCAAGACCTTATTGTACCTGCGGCTTTGTCCGAATGAGCTGTACGTTGGTACGCATATTGCAAGTCACCGTAGCACGAACCCTATTGATTTTGGTGAATCTGACACTTACAGCTTTTTTACAAGGATACAAAGAAAAATTCTTTATCATTATGGTGTATGGGATCAAAATCTTAAAAGTGCGATAGCATCTAAATGCCTTATTCAATTGAGCAAAAAATGTATACACATTTTATAGCTCACAGTTACTCAATCTGTATAGATTTTGGAGAATCTGGCACTTATGGTTTCTTTTACAGGGACACAAAGAAAAATTCTTTATCATTATGGCCTATGGGACCAAATTTTAAAAAGTACGATAGCGTCAAAACGCCTTATTAAACTGAGAAAATAATTTATACACATATTATAAATGATACTTGCATGAACTGCATAGAGTTTGGTGAATCTAGCACTTATAGTTTTTTTACAGGAATTCTTTATCATTATGGCCTACGGGACGCGATAGCATCTAAACGTCTTATTCAATTGAACAAAAAAAATATACACATATTATTGGTCATAGTTAGGATTTATATAGGTTTTGGTGAATCTAGCACTTCTAGGTTTTTTTTTACAGGAACGCAATAAATAATTCTGTATCATTAATGCCTATGGGGTGAAATTATTTAAAGTGCGATAGCATCTAAATGCCTTATCCGTTTGAGTGGAAAATTTATATACGAGTTATAGGTCGCCATCACACAAACTGTATGGATTTTAGCGACTCTAGCGCTTAACGAGTTTTACGGGGACCCAATTAAAAATTGTTCATCATTAAGACCTATAGGCTTAAATTATTCAAAGTGCGACAGCGAATAAACTCCTTATTCCAATTAACTGATAATTTATATACATGCTATACGTCACCGTCACACGAACATTATGAAATTTAGAGAATCTAGCACTTATGGTTCTTTTTACAGGGACAAAATGCAAATTTCTTTATAATTGTGGCATATGGACTCTAACTTTAAAGTGCGATAGCGTCTAAATGCCTTATCCGATGAAGCTGAAAATTTATATAAATATTATAAGTCACTGTTGCACTAACTATAAGCATTTTGGGTAATCTAGCATTTGTAGATTTTCACAGGGACACAATGAATTATTCTTTATCATTATGATCTACGTGTTTGGAAAAATAGAGTTAAATTACACATCGATAGTACACGAAAGAAAAATACCCAAACACCCTATTATAATTTTCTCTTTTGTTTGTTTATTAACTCCTCTTACTTTACTTTATCTACAAAACAGTTGATTACTCATTGTTCGGAAAGTCAAGTGTTGTCACTTCAGATTTTTTTTTTAATTCTAAGTAAGATTTTTTTTTTATTCTAAAGACCAGAAATTTATTTATATATGATGCTACACAAAGTTTCATAATTATTAATATATGATAAGCTTGTTAAATCTGAGCTACAAAAAATATTTTCTACTTACAATTACTTAAAAATAATCAGACATGAAAAAGTTATTTAAGTTAAATATAAAATAATAATAATAATAAAATAAAATAAAGATATAAACTCACATTGAATTTTTCAAATTTTTGTACTAGACAAACAAAACATTTCTTTAAAAAAAGGGAAATAATAATAATAATTATAATATTAGAAGTATTGTAACTGTTCACAAATCTTTATTTAAAGGTAATTTTTTTTATTTTTTTTTATTATTTTTTAATTCTGAGAATAACCACGAGAGTGCTCCTTCTAATAACCACGAGAGTGCTCCTGCTGTCATACGAAATTGCTCCCCAAACCCGCAGACAGGTCGCTAGCGGGCGTTCACCTGGCCTCCTTCTAACCAACACACGGCTATCACTGCGACCAAGGCAGAACCGGCTTTCATCAGAAAACACAACAGATCTCCACTCCGTCCTCCAATGAGCTCTAGCCTGACACCACTCACGTCGCAAACGGCAGTGGTTTGGAGTCAGTGGAATGCACGCTACAGGGCGTCTGGCTCAGAGCTGTCCTTGAAGTAACCGATTTGTAACAGTTCGTTGTGTCACTGTGGCGCCAACTGAAGCTCGAATTTCAGCTGTAGACGCAGTACGATTAGCCACAGCCATACGCCGAACACGGCGGTCTTCCCTCTCAGTAGTGCCACGTGGCCGCCCGGAACCCGGTCTTCTTGAGGCAATACCTTCCCTTGACCACTACTGCCAACACTCATGCACAATGGATACATTCCTGCCAAGTCTTTCTGCAGTATCGCGGAAAGAAAACCCACCTTCTCGTAGCCCTACTACACGACCTCGTTCAAACTCAGTGAGCTGTTGATAATGGCTTCTTCGTCATCTTAGAGGCATCCTTGACTAACATTAACCCACTACGTCAAATCTCAACTGTAAATAACGATCACGAACCTTACAGCGCTTATTTAAAGCAAAACTCATTTGCATGTTCATAGTGTCGCTACTAGCGCCACACTTATGCGCGTAGCTCTAAATTTGAATTGACGTCATCTTTCAGATGTATAAACACGCCTACCAAATTTCGTTTATCTAGCACAGCTCCTTCCTGGTGTTGGGATTTTTTTTCCATCAGTGTATAAATTCAGTGAGATTCTAAGAGTTGATCTTTAAATTACATGGTCAATTTCTATCTCCCTGAAAAAAGTTCATTACCCATATTTTTAACAAACTGCTGGAAAATTATTTATGAGATTTAATTGTTTATTAAAAGTTCACCCCTGCCCTTCCTCTTCATCTTATTCAGAAAAAAAAAAAAAGAAATCGTTGCAGTTTTATAGGCATAACTTTCTTTCTTTTTTTTTTTTTTTTTTACGTCTTGTAACTGGAACACATATTTTTTTTTTTCTTTTTTCTGTCACTGACTGTAATCTAGTTGTAAAATTTGTTAGAGTGTCGTTGTGCTAACCATTTCAATTCATTAAATTGACGTTGTTAAAAAAATGTTTTTAAAGAAATAGCATTCAGTCATATTCATTTTTGTAGAAAGAACTAAAATGAATATTAATAAGAGTGAAACAGAAAAAAAAAAAACTAATCAACAATATTTTAAGATTAATGTATACAGCAGTGTTTCTAAATATTTAGTTTTCGCGCATCAAATGGATACGTCGTTTTTCAGAGCCTCTATGATTTATTTGTTCATGGTGTTTCTGATTACTAATAAAATATTTGCTGTGTTTCCAATATTTTACACACATACACACACACACACATATTATAAATACTTATTATAAACTATAATTTTATTATATATGATGCATAAAATATAATTTTACATTTAGAGGTTTTTATTTATTTTATTTTTATTTTTATTTTGTCATAATTCTGTATAGTAATCTATATAAATAAAGAGAAGTGTCTGTGTGTCTGTGTGTGTGTCTGTGTGTGTATCTGCGCTCTGGTGCTCACACTACTAATCGCAGAGCCTCCAAATTTGGCATACAGGTACCTGGGACCCTGCAGGTGTGCACCTCATCGAGATTTTTTCGAATTTCGAATTTGAATTTTTTAAATTAATGTTTTTTCGATTTTAAATATTGGCTTCAATGTTTCATTTTTCAGAAATTTATTTCGTTTCAAAAGTCTGCGTATCTTAGCAACGGCTATTAAACTATTTATTTATTTAAATTCATTTGACGAAGAAAACTTTTTTATTATATTTATTGAAATCAAATAGTTATACACATACAGTCGAAAAAATTAAACATATTAAATTTTTAGATTTTGGCATATAGGTAACTGGGACCCTGCAAGTGTGTACCTAATCGAGATTTTTTCGAATTTCGAATTTGAATTTATTAAATTAATATTTTTCCGATTTCAAATATTGGCTTCTTTGTTTCATTTTTCATAGATTTATTCTTTTGCTTCAATCGTCTGCGTATCTTAGCAACGGCTATTACGCAACTTATTTTTATTTAATACATTCATTTGAAGGAGAGTTTTTTTTTTTTTTTTTTTTTATTTGTTATATTTATAGCAAACAAAATTGTAATGCAGTAGAAAAAATTAATTATAATTAGTTTTAAATTTAAAAACGTATTTATAACAGTTATGTTTAATTTTTTATAGTAGAACAGCTTCTTATTTTTAATTTTTTAATTAATTCCTTTAAAAGAAAAAACTTTAATTAATTATTTTTTTTTATTTAAAGTATTTATCGGAGAAAATGTTAGTATATACATAGTAAAAAGGATTAAATTGATTAAAATTAATTTGTTTACACACACACACACACACACACACACACATATATATATATATATATATATATATATATATTAATCTACTTTTAATTTAATTTAATTTTATTACATTGGTCGGAATCAAATCGTAATATAGTGTAAATAGCATGGGCGAAATACATGGTTCAAAACTAAAATATTTAATAGATGCTGAGATACAGTCATCTTTAAAATCGTAGTTCTTAAATAGTAGCAGATCCCCCCCTGTCGTCGATAAATATCCAGATTGAAGTGTCCGGGAAAGATTGTTCTGCAGGCATGGGAAACCTAGACCTGATGCAGTGCGGGCGGGAAAAAAGCTGCCGTAGACAGCGGGTATCCGACGCGAGGTTTGAAGCAATTTTAGTTACTTTTTTTTTAGTTTTTGTCTATAATGTGTTGTAAAAACATAAATATTAATTCAATTCTTTCGGAAATTCATTTAAATATAGTGACCAGCGAAGCGGGCGTAGCCTGCTAGTATATCAATAAAAAGCTTTCGAAAAGAAGTGGTTGTTTAGACAAATGAAACTGTTGCAAAATACAGTAGTACAATATATGCTAATATGCCAATAAATAACTACTATGAAGATCTTCATAGAAACTTAATTTAATGTAAAATGTTGCTTACATATGTACTATTACCATTTATTTATTTCTCTTAAAAATGAATGAAGGCTGAATATTTTGATAAAGTTTGGTTTTTGACCGACTTCAAAAAGGAGGAGTTTCTCAATTCAAAACGTATGTTTTTTTTTTTTTTTTTTTTTTGTTAGCTCATAACTTCTGAACGGGTGATTCGATTTTGATACTTTTTATTTTGTTGTAAAGATCTTGGTCTGAAATAGGTCCCATTGTAATATCTTTACGATCAAGAGAAAATACAAGGTGCCCAAAAAAGTCAGTCCGTACTCTCTTAACTGCTGAACGGCTGCAGCTATAGTCATAAAAGGGGTACGTAGGTATAATGAAGTGGCCATGCGCTACGCGATTCAACCACCTACAGCGTCAACTGATTGAAAACAGCGAAATTAGCGTTCCTATCTCGAAAACGGTTCAAGATTGATGGAAACAGTGAATTATAAAATTGCAGAGCATCATCGATTTAATACGAGCAGAAAGTTTGTAGACATTAATGCTAAAAATAGAATGCTTAAAACGTGAATTTGTTTGTTTACAATTTCCTATTTTATGCACACTTGAACGACATTGCATACGTTGTAGCGTAGCGGGTGACATTTATGCTATGTAAAATTCAAAGTAAGGTAATTGTAATCGGTCACATCGATTAACGCATATACGTTTTAAACCGACTTCAAAAAGGAAGAGGCGCTCAATACAAACCATGTTTTTTATTGTTGTTGTTGCTGAAATTTGTTTGCTTATAACTTCGTAGGAGATACTTAAATTTTAATATATTAATTTTTTCTTTTTTTTTTTTTTTTTTGTTTGTTGCCGTAAAGATCTTGGCCTGAAATAGGTTTCATTATGATTTCATTAAGATCTAAACAAATTACAGGATACTCACAGAGGTCCGTTCTCACTCTAACAGCTGAACGCATACAGCTACACTGGTAAAAGTAGTATGTAAGTATCGTAAAGTAGCCATGTGCAACGAGATGCGACTACTTACAGCGCCGTCTGGTGGGAAGACAGTGGAGTTATCGTTGCTATCTCGAAAAGAGTACAAAGTACGAGAGAAAAATTAAATTACAAAGTTGTACAATATCAAGGATTTAGTACGGAAACACACATTGTACACATAAATTATTAAAACAAGAAATTTAAATGTGCATCTATTTGTTTACAATTTTCTACACTGTAAACAAATCGAGAAATATTTATTTCGATGTTGAAACTTCTGTCCGTCAGCGCGATGCATATTTTGCTCTTTGTTTGAACTTCCAGCATAGCGGGTTACATGTATTCACTGTAAAGTTCAATATATGCCTTTCAGAATTTTTGGTTACGAAAACAACGTATCCGTTCTTTGCATTTCTAAAGACTTTTTTATTTAACGTATGTTCATTCAATAGATATTTTTTTTCTCATATGATAAAGGCAAGAAAAGTGACACAACTTAAAAATGCAGCATTTGAGGAAAATCACCTTAAAGATAACTTGATTAGGATAAAACTGACACAACTGTCTCTTGAGTAGATAATTTTCTAGATGGATATGTAGCGTTTTTCGTTCACATTGGGTGCATTTCATATATTTTTCAGTAACATAAATTACGTTTTGAGTTGTGTTACTTTTCTTGGGGGTTGTGATTTGTGAAACTGCCGTAGAGCGTCTTCTGATGTTCTGCTATATGAAAAAATTTTCACTAAAAAGAAGAAAATAAAATCTTTTTGTAACAAAATAGAACCGACTCCAAAAAGCAACAACTATTCAAACAACTAAAAGAAAAAAAATAAGGCATAAAATGAAACACTGTTAGTTGAGCCTAAAAGTATATAATATTTTACTTCGCCAGACAACCTATAACACTACAATTAATCATAACTTTTGAAGTTGGCGCAAAATTAAATAAAAATTGATACCTTTATTCAGAACAAAAATCAAATTCTGTACGAAATACACATCACATTAACACCTGAAAACTATTTGATATCGAAAATTAATTTGACTCAAGAAAACAAATAAGATTTCGTAAACTGCAAAAGGTTGCGGAGCTGCTGGTATTTTGCGTCCTTGTGAAAGAAAAATCTCCAAATTATCTTAAAAACACAGTTAATTTCTTTCAGAATTCATGGTTACTTTAGTAAGGTGTATTAAGAGAACAATCAAGAATATGAAACAACACTTCGTATAATATATATTATGAAAATATACATCTTATGTGCATATCTTTGCATTACGTTTTCGATCGCCAAATCCAAAAGCCACCAAGGATGATAGTTATCAAAGTTATACCAAGTTTGCAAAGGAAACTCGAACTTCGTAGAAACATAAATACTGAATTGCAAAGGATGTTCTCTAATCTGTGTAGATGTTACTAATGGACCAATTGCATACAGTGATAAAATGATAAAGGAAACATGCAAATGGATCTTTCGAGACAACAGCATTTGTAGCTACCAATTTAAAAACACATTTTAAAAAACGAATTAAGTTTTATTTAATTTTGCGCCGACTTCAAAAGTTATGATGAATTGTAGTGTTATAGGTTGTTCGGGGAAGGAAATTATTTTATACTTTTAGGCGCAATTTACAGTTTCATTTTATGCCTTCTTTTATTTATTTATTTATTTATTTATTTATTTATTTATTTTTTTAGTTGTTTGAATAGTTACTCCTTTTTGGATTCGGTTCTATTTTTTTACAAAAAGATTTTATTAATTTATTAGGTAAAGCGTAGTGTGGAATTATTGATTTTTTCAAATAAATGGTTCATAGTTCCTCGCATTTTTTTAAACAAATTTGATGTAAATGCATATACCAATTTAAACAAAAAGTATTTTTAGTTGTTGCATGTTATAAAATAAATATCAGTGGAATTTTACATTAAATTTCTAAACATTATTTTTATGCAAATGATAATTCAATAGATTTACACAATTTCTTTTTTATAAATTTGATATAGATGCAGTTATCTATATAAAAAAAAAAAGTGATATTATTCTTTGCAGTCCTAAAATAGAAATCAGTGAACATTTACATAAAATTTCAAAACATTACTTTTATGAATATAATAAATATATTCATTTTCTCTTAGTGCTTCATATTTACAAAAATATTAATATTTTTAATAAAAGAGTTTCAAAGC
Source organism: Salticus scenicus (assembly GCA_963930645.1). Classification (NCBI taxonomy): domain Eukaryota; kingdom Metazoa; phylum Arthropoda; class Arachnida; order Araneae; family Salticidae; genus Salticus; species Salticus scenicus. Next base: position 234,239,116 of record OZ005650.1, read on the forward strand.
AAAACTCATATATATCTATATATATATGTATATATATATAATTGGACTTCAGAATATGTATATAGCAGTAAAGAATAAATGTAGTGCACAAAAAAAAAGATAGCCTCTACTTGCCCTCGTTATTTTGAGAGTAAACTAAAAATTGCTGGTCACGTTTCAGTGGAACGACTGCTTTACGCATTTTCGTAGAGAACACTTGCTTTCAAAAGCAGAGGATAAACGTGAACATGTAAGATAAAAATGTATTGGACAAGAGCTAAAGGTCAAAAAATAATTTAAAAGATTAAAACTAAAGAATTTCTTTCTCTTTCTTTTTCTTTCTTTTTCTTTTTTTTTTATATATATTTTGCTGTACAGTACAGATAATATTATACAGGTACAGTATATAAAGTTGATTTTTTGCGGTATGTTTTAAAATAATAACACAGGAGTAATTTAGTGCTTCAGAGAAAAGAAATTATAGTACTATTAATGGAATATATAACGACTTATTTGTAAAAAAAAAAAAAAAAAAAAAGAACTTATAATAAAACATATACGTTTAAAAATGTTAATTGGGTATATGTGATAAAAAAATAATTAATTAATTAATAAATAAAAAAAACAGTTTACATAAACAAATCTGGACTCTGGAGTGTCTGTATGCGACTTAACAAGCATTTATTTAATGAGTTTAAATAAGAGACACAGGTAAATAAATAAAGGAGAAAATCATAGTACCATGTTTGAGCACTTATCCTCAAGTTACAAGTCGATTAACTGCTCCTAATGTATCTTATTTCTTTTGTGTGTTCCATTAAAAAACTATAGATGGTGATCTTGACTTTTGAAAAGTTTACTGTTATTTTATGTTTCAAACAATTTAACACTACTAAAGCGATTTTTTTATTTGAACATATAGAACGTAATGTATAAAAATTATACATTAAATACTGGTAAATTAAAACCAAAAGTCCTACAATTATGTAAATTTGTATGGTTTACTGCGACGATAACTTATATGATGCCAACTAATTTATGCCTAAATCGAATGCCGAGTTTAGCGCACTTTAAATAATACGAGACTGCGGTCCGTATTGAATAAGGATTTCTTTTTGAATCGCAGTAAATGAACTATAAGACCTACACTCATAAGAATCTGTACAAATCGTGCGATGGTAACACATAACATACCTACCAACTTTAACTCAAATGGATGGATTGTTTTGAGCTATCTCCCTTTACATATTTTGAGTCCCTTTTCCTTAATGATGAAATTTTTTGTTTGTGCCCTATAAAAAGAGCTCTAAGTCTCGCAACCATAAATATCTATATAAATCGTGAGACGGTGACTTTTAACATACCTACTATTTATTAGCTTAATCAGATAAGGTGTATAGGTGCTATCGCATTTGACATAATTTGAATCAATTAGCCATAATGATAAATAATATTTCTTTGTGTCCCTGGAAAAAAGACTATAAGCACTAGATTCATCAAAATCTATATAGTGGTGCAACTGTGACCTACGACATAATTACCTACTTTTAGCACAATTAAATAAGGCGTTTATACGCTATCACATTTTAAATAATTTGAATAGGGAAGACCGGGGTTAGTTGGCAAGATTTTTCTTCCAAGAATTTTTTAGTTCCCCATCACAGTATAGGTATGGGGAACTTAGGTAATCGTGAAAATTTTCGACCTCGGTTTTTTGACTTTTTTATACGTTTTCAGGTGTGAGGAATCAGAAAATGACAAAATTTGTATGGTGTCTGTCTGTAGGGTGTCTGTTAGTGCGTCAGTCCGTTAGTGTGTCAGTCCGTTAGTGTGTTAGTCCGTTAGTTTGTTAGTCTGTTAACACGATATCTCATGAACAAATTGTCGCAAAGAGGCCAAATCAGTTTTAAAATATTACTTTTGACACTGGCAAGAACCCTATTTATTTGCAACATTCGAATTAAAAAACTTCGTAAGTTATTAGAAATTTACGATTTTCTTAACATGGGAGAATAGGACACTTAAACGTGCATTAAATGGAAACTTTTTACTGTAAAAATGTCAAACCAGTTTTAAAATATTAGTTTTGATGCCGGTATGAACATCAGTAACTATAAATAAGCTACTTTGAAAATTTTGCAAGTTATTGGAGACTTACGAATTTCTGAACATGGCAGAATAGGGCAAAAATTCACATAAACGTCAATTTTGAGAGATATTTTCATCGTAAAGATGTCAGACTACTTTTGAAATATTATTTAGAACACTGGCATGAATAGTAATGACTATGAATTTTCCACTATTAAAATTTCGCATGTTATTGGAAATTTACGAATTTCTTAACATGGCAGTATAGGGCAAAATTTCACATAAACGTCAATTCTTAGAGATATTTTCATCGTAAAGATGTCAGACTACTTTTGAAATATTATTTAGAACACTGGCATGATTATTAATGACTATGAATTTTCCAATATAAAAATTTCGTAAGTTATTGGAAATTTACGAATTTCTTAACATGACAGAATAGAGCAAAATTTCACATAAACGTCAATCTTGAGAGGTATTTTCATCGTAAAGATGTCAAACCACTTTCTAAATAGTATTTAGGATACTGGCATGAATATCATAGACTGTGGTTTTTCCAATTTAAAAAATTCGTAAGTTATTTGGAATTTACGATTTACTTAACATTTCAGAATAAGGCAAAATTGAGCATAAACTTCCATTTTGAGGATCATAAATACATTAGACAACTTCAAAATTACATTTATGATATTTGTTTGAACATGATTGAATACAAATATTCTAATAGGAAAATTTCGTAAGTTATTCGTAATTTATGATTTTATCAACATAGCGAAATTGTAAATTTTTCATATAAATATGAATTTTGAGAATTATTGCATTGGAAATAGTAGCATGAAACCTAAACAACGGAATTGACCCTGATAAAATAAATTAATAGATTAGAATAAGATAAGTATATCGAAGTGAACGGTGGATAGCCTATTAGGAGAGGATTTCGTTCTGTTACTGTGTCAGGCTTTGGTCAAATTAATTTCTTTTAACATGATTATAATATGTCTCGCACTAGAAATTTATGAGAACGTAAATATGATGGGGAACTGAGCAGAATCCACCTATGCCAACTAGTTTTTAATTGTAATTCATCATAATAGATATATTTTTTTGTTAATGCTGTCAATGTAGTTTCAGAAAGAAGTCGCCATTGTAAAACTTGGAAATATTAACTATCAGTATTTTTTTAGAATCTCAAGCTGACACTAAGTCACTTGAGTCAAATTGACTCGATTACCGGATATGTTAGCCCATATCAGTTGTTTAGTATTCTAATGTAGTATAAAAGTTGAAAGAATGCTCAAATGTACATCAAATCGTAAAATTTAATTCGTGTGAACGAAAGCACAATGTAGCCGAAAGGAAACATTTCCGAGAACATTCTTTAATGAAGCTATAAAATTTTAAATTATATCACTACGAAGACAAAAATAAACTATCGTTTCACTAGTAGTAACACATAATTCACGAGCGCAGTATTTGCATATTGAACTCATTATTCTCCCAGTTGATTTGATATGATTTAAAACAAGAAAGACACAAATTCTCTTGTTCCTCCTCAACTTTTCTCGATACATGTTTCTTTTTTCTACAATGTCGTTTGGCTTTTCTGGGGATTTTTGTCTCCTTAAGAAGAGCCACTTTTGATCGTTTTCCTATTTCTTTTTAAACAGTTTTTATTTCTACTTGTTTGTTTTAATTTGATTTTCTTGAATGTTTGTTTTAATGGTGTGTCTGTCAATACTACAGAATAAATATGTTGTCTTCGGCTGCAATATTAACACATTTAAAATTAATAAATTCATTCTGATTTTCGAAGTGAAAATACCTTTCAACGATTATAATAGCTAAAGAATCATGCTACTGCAGCGGCAGCTCGTGGACCGAAAATAGGTGAAGAGGCACTTCGCCTAATATTTTACACTGTATAAATTTACATTCAAATAAAATGAGTATTTTTAGTTAATTTTAGTCAAAATTACGCTTAATAAAAATTATGCATTAAAACTACTTAAATGTTATTTTTTAGTTCTTCACCTATTTTTGGTTCACGAGCCGACACTGCACTGGTGTAAGGAAATATTATTAGATCTATTATTTATTCTTTTATTATAGTTATTAACGTAAGTAATAAATTTTGCAAGATTCTATTCTTTATTAATGAAGGAAAATAATTTAAATTAATGTATCCTGCACCAAAACTTCAGCACTCTCCCCCCCCCCCTAAAAAAAAAAAAATATATATATATATATATGTATATATATATATATGCACACACACAGTGCGACTCGCCTGAATGAGATAGATTTCCAATGCGGTCCACCAAGTGTTTTGGGTTGGACAGGCCTGGTCTTGAGAAGAAAATAATTCCTCTTAAACATTTTATTTAGAGTCAGGTTAATCCCAGATAGCCCTGGAAGAGGATATATTGAACACAGACGTGATGTTCGATGATGTTACTCCCAGCGAAAGATCAAGTTTTATGTCTGACAGAGTATTATATATTATCATTGACGTTAATCCATTATTGTCCAATTGTCGCGGGGTGAATTAATTTATGCGTGTCATATGCGAAATGGGCCAACTAGCCCCATATCGCCTTTTTTTTCCCCTCATAAGTGTAAATAATTAATTTGAAAAAAATTCAATAAACAAAGATGTCTTAAAATAACTAAAGACAATTGTCTTTTTGAAGACAATATCTAAAATTAATTTACAAATAAAAAATTGTTTATTTATTTATTTATTTATTTATTTTTTTATTTATTTATTTATTTATTTTTTAAGCGAGGGAATTTACCTTACCAAAATTTTAAAAATTCTTGCTGGTTCTTCAATGAACGCATTTTCTTCAATCACATTGATGTAGGAGAAGGAATACGAGACAACAATTGTTTGATTTAAAACGCCATCTGATGGAAAGTTTAAAAAATATTGCGATTGGGTCAACGTATCCCTATTGCCGACGAGCCCCGGTTCACCCTACATAGACCATTAAAAATAAAAATTCTGTCTTTGTGTCTCTGTAAGAAAATTATAAGTGCTAGATTCATCAAAGCCTATGAAGTTCCCGTGATGCTTACTTGTAGCATACCTATCGTTTTCCAGCTCAATCGGCCAAAGCATTTCGACGTTACCGTGTTCACTCTTACATATGCATAAGTATAGTCAGCGTGAAAATCACAAAAATAAACGCAAGTGACCCTAAAACGTACAGAACACTAAAATCTCAAATAAAATTTGTTTTATAATTAAAATACTTTTCTTACATAATGTATCTTTAAATAGTAAGAAAAAAAATAATAATAAAGAAAAAAAAATGTACATAACCTTATGATTTTGAAAACATAAGATGATAATAGTGAAAATTCAATGGAAAGATGAAAAGAAGATAGATAAACGTGAACAACTTGTTTCGTTACAAAATGATAAAAAACAAAACTAGAAGCATAAGCTGCATAAGAACGAATAAATTTTAAATTTCATGAAGATCAAAGCAATGTCAAGTTTCGTATATATATGTGAATGCGTTCTTGAGTTAAACATTCTAAAAATATTTTGTTAAAAAAGATATATATATATCTTATACTATAAGAAAAATTATTGCACATTTTACACAATTAAATTTAGTTGTTAAATTTTTAAATATGCAAATTGTACAATTATTCCTAAACAATATAAAGAACTAAATTGTTTTATTTAGTTAAGCAATAAAGAAATAGTTGCTTAGTTATTCATAAATCAAGACAAATTATGTAAAATAGAAGAATTTCTATTTTCCTTTAAAGTATTGGAAATCGCTAGTAACCCGGCAGCATGAAAATAATTAGAAAGAAAATAAATAATTTCTTTCCGTGAATATTTTAAAAATGCTATAGTACAGCAGTTTAATGAAAAATTTAAATGTCTAAAATGTTTTTCTAAGTTTTCTGAATACTATAAACTAAATTATAATGAAAATTATCTGTTAAATAATTGATCACATTTTAGCGATCATTTTCAATGATTTGTTTCTAGCTTTAATAAATATGAAAGAGACTTTCATCTGTTTCTTAAGTATATTTTAAATAAAATTAAAAAAGGGAAAGAATTTTTGAAAACTATTTTTAGTGCAACAAGAGAAATAATAATAATTTCAAGAAAACACTGTGTAGACGATGTAAATGAGAAGAAAAAAAAAAGATTTTTTTTCTATAGTACTTTCATTAAAATTATCTTTCACATTTACTGTTATATATTTTTCTATATAAATATGTTGTATAGAAAATTTTGTAATTTTTGATGCGATGTTCTTAATTGGAAAATTAAATTATAAAAAACTATTTTTCCAATGATCCTGTATTCTTATTGAATTGTAATGTAAAACATTTTCTCACAAAATGTTACATTGAAAAATATTTTAAATGGTTATTTCTTATGAATAGGGTATTTAATAAAATAATAATGATATTATTAACTTTTTTTGTCATTCTCTTTTTTAATTTGGCAATTTTTTATATATATAAGTGTTCTTATCCTAATTTTATTTTTTCCATTTCTCTCTCACTCTCTCACCATATCATATTAAATCTAAATATTCGTTTATTTCTACAGAATTCATTTTTACATGTAACATAAAAAAAAAAAAAAAAAAAAAAAAAGATAATAAATAAATAGATAAACAAATTCGATTTGGTACATTTTAAATTGTTTTAGGCTAAAACACTGTTTATAGTTTAAAGCTGACATATTCGAGATTTTATTAATTTCTATTTTATTTTAATTTTCGTTAGCATCGCTTAAGGATACATTTATTTCATTCTATAGAAGTGATTACTGAATGATACCGATAAATGAAATAAATGACTTCATACTTAAATTTTTAAACTCATTTGGAACTGAACAATCCTATTTCAAAAAGTCTAAAACTTTTTATAAATCCAAAATATGCATCTTCAATTTAACTATTCATTTGAGATTATTAATTGCTTTAAGCGTTTATTTTAGAGTTAACTAAATGTAAGTTATTTATTTGAAAAGAATGCCTGAGTTTCGCTTACTGACACGTTGTTTAATTCAAATTATTTATCAAATATTAAATTAATATTAAATAACGATTATGTTTAATATAGTTTAAATGTTTTCCAATTGTTTAAATTTTCTATTTATTTAAATATTTTGCTGGTTCTTTAAGTAAAATTTACAAATAAAAGATATTGAATAGTGTGTTATACTTAATTTATTTTATTTATCTTTTAAAACATTAATAAATTATTGACTTGGTGATTGGTGTTATGATACATAACTTTGAATTCTATGGAAACACACTGCTAAATTTTACGATTTTTTTTAATTTTTGGTCCAAACAGCATACTTTAAATAAAAATATGATTTGAAACTTCTCTTAAAGTGGATTCAGGGAGTGACAAGTGACATTCATTGGTGAAAACCTGAAAATAACTCGTGAACTGATATTTTATGTTGGTTACATTCTTTAATGAAGGATGCGTTCCCCAGTCAAATATATGCTATACGGTGATGCCTAAGGAAATTCGGAAAAACGGAAACCATCCAATGTCACAAATACTCCAGGAGTTTCCAGAAGCATCCGGAAGTGTTGTTTCGATATACAGCATCCGCAAGCAGACGTATATGCTTGTTTTGCCCATAAACCTTTGATCACAAAAACCAACCGCGCTGTTCGGTTAATGTGGCACAAAGCACATAAATAGTGGACCGTAGATCAAAGGGAAAATGTTCTAGAGTCTGGATCCGGCGTCTGCCTGGAGAATACTTTCTGTCTCTGCCTGTGCTCACAGAAGTTTGAATGTGGGGGAATTATGGTCTGGGGGTGTTTCTCCTAATCTAGGACTATTGGTCTAAATTGACGGTAAGCTCAACGTCAACGCCTACTACACTATTTTCGATGACAAGCTGTATCTTTTTATCGCCAGAAGTATCTTTTATCGCCAGAAAACAATGAACCATACAGATTCCATAGTTTAAACAAAAACTTTTCCCAAGCCCCAAAGAACATCTTTTACATGTGATCTAAAAACAGCTGCTGCCAAATTTTATTTATTTTTTATTTTTTTCAGTCATTTATAATCATTAGAAACAGTTCTATTTATATCATATTGACCATACAAGTGCAAATTTTTTCTTATAAGATAATAACTTTTTTTTTTTTTTTTTTTTTTTTTTTTTTTTGAGTTTGGAAATTTTTGTCAAAATTAATCCAATATACCCTTTAACGTACATATTCTAAGTACAAAATATATTTAAATTTGTCAATTCTCTGATAATTTTGAGTTTAATATTACTTTTAAAATAATTATTTTGCGCACATTTATGTTCTTTATTATTATTATTTATATTATTGTTAAAGAATTTTATGGAGAAACTGAATGAGAATAAATAAATCTGTAAAACACACATGTTAATATCGAAATATTTATTTACATTTTTTTGGATATGTTACGATTAAAGTAATAAATCCGGTTATTATTAATAATAGCTGGCAATCATTAATAATAACCTCTTCTTTTGGTGAATGTGATTAATTACTGGACATTAATCACTTTAACCTGTTGTTATTAATAATTACCAAAGGAGTTTGGTGAATGCGATTAAGTAACGGACATTAACCACATTAACTGGTTATTATTAATAATAACCAAGGAAGTTTGTTCAATGTGATAAATTAATCATATCTTTGTAATGGAAATCTCTATAGCTAAACGCGTTGAAAGTTATTACACTGAAAATTCTTCTTCGGTAATTATTCATAATAACCGGTCAGTGTAATAAATTCTCATAAATTATTTATTTTAACCAAATTTCATTGGAAATTTTTCATAATAACTGGTGAACGTGATAAATCCTCAAAAATTATTCCCTTTAACCGGCTTATTTGGTTTTTATTAAAAATCGCCGGTTAATATTAATAATACCAGTGAATCATATTGTCTGTAAGAGATGTTCAACTAAAAAATCGTCTTTTATAGATATTAAGAATGTTTATATTAAAAAAAAAAAAAAAAAAAAAAAAAATGTAACTATTAAAGTTATTTGTTTTATTTTGTTAGTTTTTAACAGCTTTAAAAATTTTTATTCATAAAATATATTAAATATTTATGATTAAAATACAATTACAAGGTACTTTTAAAACAGTAATGAATAAATGGTAAAATAAATAATAAAATGTGAACTTCTTGGAACATTAATGAATACACGTTAAAAATGAATAATAAAAAGGGAATTATTACATAATAAATGTTTATTTTAATAAATGTCACGCAAATAGCTTTTGTAAGTTTTTCAAATTGATAAAACATAAATTAATTACGTAAGATGAATTACTGTTAATTTTAAAATTTATTAAAGACTTTATTTTACGTAACTTTCTTTAAAATAAAAGCATATTTTTATCAATTTATGAACAGTACTCTTTAAAAACGCTTTGCTATTCAATTAGTTAAGTTCAAAGAAATAAGAAAAAAAATATTCAAAATCCTTCATATTTTTAATAAGATATTTTTGATAATAACTGAAAGGGAAACAAATAAACACATGTTTCAATGTAATAAATTCTAGTGCAGTCAAAGTCTATTAATTCAACGAATACTTTTCTTTTACAGTCTCAAAAAACGTCAAAATAAAATTTATTTCTTAGAAATTGAAAGGTTTTCGTTTATATTTCATAATATTTAAGATAAACACATTTGAACTTATAAAAAATTTAAAGACGTTTATTTAGGAAAAATAAAATAATATAAATATTGCTCAGAGAATATTATGTGATATGAAATCTTATTTCCATTTAAAAACAGACAAGTATGTAATAAAATTTAGCACTTGTGTAAGCAAATACTTTATACCCGTTTAAAAAATAAATAAATAAATAAATAAATTTCCAACTGAGAAACTTAATACAATAACAGAAGTGAATTTTGTTTTTATAATTATTTTATATGAAACAAAATTTCAAATTCCACCAGTTTTTTTTTTTTTCTTCTTCTTTAGGGTTAAAGATTTAAGTTCATTTTTTTTAACGTGATAACTTAATAACTCTGATTAATATTTCGGATTGAAAAGAAATCAAATAACTCAAAACGTTTCATATTATATCTAGTGTATATTTTATTAAAAAAAAATCGTAGATTATCAATATCTAACACAAACATTTAATACAAAACTTTAATAACAAAAAATAGACTATTCAGAATTTCCAACATTTCTTTCTTCCTGTTAATAATAAACAAAGACGTATTTGTTGAAAAAATGTGTCAAGATTTACCTGCCTATAATAATTCAGAAGCTTTTAATTTATAACATATTTAAATAGATAATGACAGACAATGACTTTATTTTAGATATAAAAGACATCTTCAACAAATTACGCCAACGATAAAAAATTCTATTTCGAACTAACGTTAAGAATTTATTAAATATTTTAACAATAGTTATTTTATTTCTTTACTATTTCCTTTTAAATTAGTGAACTAGTTGACTTACATGAATTAGGGGACTTAGGTGGTCATATATCACTTTTGAAATTTGAGTGAGAAATTACATAGATTTTACAATTAGATTTTTTTTTTAAATAATTACATATATGCAAATCAAACAGTTGTAAAAAATGAAATAAATATAAATAAACAGATTTTTTTTTTTTTTTTTTTTTAATCATTTTGTGGTTAAAGACCAATGTTGCTTCAATATTCAAAATCTAAATTTTTATCAACAATATAAAAGGAACTGCTCATGTTTTTATCATCTACTCTGTTCAAAAATATATTTTTAATTTGATTATGAGTAGTCAAAGATTGCTCGACAGAAGTGCAATGACTGGAATAATTAAAATTATTTCAATTGCTATCTTCGACTTCCACACTTTTGTATCTATTTGCTAAATGCACACTTCATATGTTCTCTTAACAAATCTTTAAAGTTAAGAAGTGCTTTAAAATGATTACTCATTGCTTGCCATTTTTAATTATATTTTCATTTTTTTAATAAAAAAAATTCTAGGAGTTAAAAACAGAAGATAGTGTGCTTCAAAGCAATTAATTACCCAATGCAACTAAAAAGTGGATGTATACTTGATAAAAAATGTAAAACAAAATTAGGGGGAAATTCCCCTTCTCATATATATTTTTGAGGGGAATTAAAAAATATATTGGGAGATTCTCGCAATCCCATCCTTTAATATGAACCTTGATTAAATATTGTATCCAGATAGTTTATTTTAAATTAATATTGCACATAAACAGGCAATTAAAATAAAGGACTTCTTTTTCAGGTTAAATTTTGAATCAGTGTTGTTAAATTCGCGAAAATTAAACCATATAAACTTTATACATTTATTTAGTAATTATAATAATCACATGTTTTGTGGCACTATTAATAAAAACATGATTCATGAATTTTTTTAGATGCAGTTTGAGCAGTGATTGTCATCATAGTCGAAACGAAAACTACTTTCCTAGTTTTAGATAAAATACTTAACTTTGATTATAGTCTAATATATCGATCGTGCCACTAATGCAATAGTGTCGATGTTCTGCATATGTCACTTTTTTTTTCTTTTTAATGAGTTTTACGATATGTTATATATTTTAGAAAAACTTCATGCTACGAAATAAACAGAAACAATAAACTGTAGTGTGTCTGAAAAGCAAGTTACGTTAAAATTTTCGTTGTGTATGAGTGGTAAATGATGTGACGCTCGTTTTTGATATTTGACTTCTGAGGGTATTTAGAGTCTAAATTCTGTCATATTTACAATCTTTTTCTTATTTACTTGCTTCAGCACTCATTTACATTACGGTCGGATCAGTTTAAGTGGGGTGCCTCTCGCCAAGTCGACAATCCGACTTCCTCATTCATATCGTTTCCCCCTAATCAAACATTGACAGTTGTTCAAATGCACGTCAGAAGGAGAAAATCACTAAACATTGCTTAGAACATTAGGATCTGCCTACGAATTTATGAATGCGCGGATTCTCAAATGAAATCAAATCGGTTTTTCGTTAGGAGAGCTATATATCGAGATGAACAAGTCCATGCCTGCAGAACTAAGAACATCTTGTGTGGGTAATGCATTGCACCTGATGTTCTTGCGATCTAATAATAGATGTGATCCATTGGATCGCAGGAAGCCATTAACGGACAGAAGGGACCTAAGTGCGAAGCTAGCAGGCCAATACACACGCTACTTCAAGCTGATAACTTTCTCCTCAATGGATAAGCGGATATATGAATTCTGTACTGATAAAGGAAATGTATACGATCTATTAACAGATTCTGAACAATTTTTTCATAAACTTGGTAATATCAAGTTTAAAGTTTTTTGATGACATTATGAATTTGCTAGAACACTGTATATCACATAATTTTTATATCTGTCCATCGTTATCCAGAATTTCATTTCAGTTGAACAATCTGCAAATTGCTTCTTAGAAGGCAAATTTTTAAAGAGAGAGAAGATATAGACAGACAAAAAATATTATCATAAACCAGTCTTTACTTTTAAAATCATTTGTATAAAAGACATAATCCGAAAGCAAAAGTATGTTAAAGGAAATAAGTAAGGTATACAGAAGAATCTACATCAAATTCATGAAAACTGGAAAACAATCTCGATCAATCAACATGAAAACCGTAAAAATAAAAAATAAATAAAAAAATAAAAAAAGGATGTTAATTTACGTAAATTTTCAACATTTTCCAACAAAGATGAAAAGTGTTTAAGACTTGTCTAATATATCCGCTTATATCACGTTTCACGTACGCATTTAAAATAAAAGGCTTTAGAGTAAAATATTTTGTTCTGAGTTAGTGCGTGAGTGAGTATGTGAGTGATTCATCATCGCCCAGCCCAAACACCTGGAACTAGAAGCATGAAAATTTTGTAACAATGTTCCTTCTATTATGTAGATATCCACTAAGAAGCGATTTTACAAAATTCTCCCCTCAAGGAGGGGGGGGGGACTTGATTTCACAAAATCTTTCATATCTCAAAAAAAAAAAAAAAAAAAAAAAAACAGATAGCCGTAAATTTTTTGCTTTAAAATATAGCTAACACAAATATCTGAAAACTAATTCCTGGAATTTCATAAATTCGGTCCCCAAGGCTGGGAAAGGGGCAAAACGTGATTTCACATAGTCCTATATACCACAAAAAAAAAAAAAAAAAGATGTACGTGAAATTTTTGCGCTAAAATATAGCTAATACAAATACCTAAAAAATAATTTCTGGAATTTTAGAAATTCAGCCTCTAAAAAGGAAGGGGACAAAACCTGATTTTAAATAATCCTTTATATCGCAAAAAAAAACGAAGAACAAAATTCAAAATTAAATACGAAAAATATATTTTTAGCATGAAATTATATCAGAGAAAAACCCATTTTTCTGTGCAATAAAGTGGAATGAGTTTCTGAAAAATTCCATTCAAGTTTGAAAAATAAATCTAAAATTGTGTTATTTCTTTCCAGTCTAAATGCAATGAATTCCGAAGCAATCTATTTTATTGAAACAGTAAATTGTTATTTATGAGTTTTATCGGATGTTTGTAAGTAAACACGTAATTCACTTCTAAGTAAAGAAAGTAATTTTGTCACCTTATAATTAGTTTTATCCTTTACTAGAGTACTGATCCTGCCACAGTGCAGGTAATTGGATGTCTGCAGAGTCACACATAACAACCCATTTATTTGCATGTGAAATTAGTACAGTTGATAGTACATATAAAATAAAATGTTCTTGATATAAAACTAAATCAGTTTTTGAGAAGATAGTAATAAAAACACGTTTACTTATTATTAAAAAAAAAAATAATAAAAAATAAAATAAAAAAAGGAATTTGAAGGAACATAAGGAGATATTTTAAATAGACATGAAAAAGAAACGGAAGCTGTGGAAGGGTGATCCCAGAGGTCTTAGGTCTATTGTTCAGGATTAGCTACGTGTCGCGTAATATGTGACTCGGTGGTGGGAGTGGCCGGAGTGAAACACCCCATTTTAGAATAAAAGAAACGGGGGAGTCAAAAGTTCGTAGAAAATTGCATTTTAAGAAAAGAATAAAATGCATAATCACAAGTGTGTGTGGGAAAAAAAACACATCAGCTAGAAAAGGCAGAAAAAATACACGAGAAAAAGAAAACGATGTTAGGAAAGGGTTGGCACAAGGGCCCTGAGACTATCGTCGAGGCTTAGCTACGTCTCCCCTAATATGCGACTATTAATTCAACTTAATGATATTAATTTAAATTCATATTTTCATAATTTTTAGTTTTAAAAAATGGATACAATTTAAAATTTCCTCTGTTTAATATTTGAATCTGATATTAACGTATATTTCTAAATCCGAATTCCTCGAGCATCATTATAATATATTTAAAAAATTATAATAACAATTATTATAAAATTTATATTTAGATCATGAGTTTAAATGTGTAAATTATGAAATGTGTAAGCATCAACCTTCTGTTGCATTACATATTAAATGTATTTTGTTCCACATAATTTGCAGTTTTACACTGTCAATGGCTTTTAATGGTACCTATATGCATACTTTAATTTTTTGCCGTATTTTTTGCACCAATGATTCATAAACACTACAAGAAAATAACTTAGAAGAGCATATGTTATGCATTAAAAATCACTGACAACGTAAAACTTCACTGTGTGTGTATTGCAGATTAGATGTTTGTCGTGTAACAAAATTGTCACAAACATTTGTAACTGAAAACAAAAATAAATAAATAAAATTTGTATATTTTTCTTTGATTCCGTATATCACTTATTGCAATATGTGTAACAGTTTCGAAAACATAATTTCTAAGAGTGTATAATAAGTTTAAATGCTGACAATAAAGCCAGAATGTGTTTTGTTAGGAAAGTTTATTTATTTATTTACTTAGTTTTTAATATGCATAAATATATTACGTATATTTAAACACATTTATGGAAAACCTATAATAAATAATACTGAATGTTTCAACTTGAGACGTAAAGAAAAAAAAAAATCTGCTATAATAATACTTTCTTAAATAAAAATCAATAGAAAGGAATTTTAATGTGATCTAAGAAGTGTACCTTCTATCCCTCGAGAAAACCTGAATTAAAGTGCTCATCTTGCTTGAGAAAAACGAGTCTATTCAAAGAAGAAAAGTGATTAATCTGAGGAAGATTTGTATTTTTGCACCTCATTTTCCGAAGTTTAGTTCTTATGACTTTAATGTAACATTTTTTATTTATTTATTTTATTTTATTATTTTATTTATTTATTTATTATTATTATTAATATTGTTATTTATTTATTTATTTTGTAAAAAATAATACATATTTAAAAACAAATATGATTTGAAATTATGTAGTAAAATGATTTTCAAATTAAAGAAAGAAAGAAATGAATCAATTATCGTATAGGTCATTCCAATGCTAATTAAGTTAAAAAGTCATAAGATTCCATGTGAAACTTATCATATTTCCGTAATTAATAAATGTCCTCTAATTTGAAAAAAAAAAAAAAAAAAAGAAGAAGAAGAAGAAGAAGAAGAAAAAGAAAAAAAAAAAAAAAAAACTTATTTTATTTTTTCATTTATTTTTTTTATCTATCTGGAATATTTGATCACTTAATGCTTAGAGTGTAAAACATGAAATTACCATTTTAATTAATTTAATTTGACCACTGAAGTAATATATAATTTCATATAGTAAAACCAAATCATTTTTTCTTTCATAAAAAGATCAAATTTGATATCCATTTAAAAAAAAGTAAAACATTTTTTTTTTTTTTTTTTTTTTTATGTTTCACCACTAATATTGAATATAACTTTTTGTTATAAAACGAGCCTATAAATTTAAAAATAATTATCATTTTTGAGAATATCAGAAGAAGAATGAATGTGAATGAGGCAGATTCATATAAATCATGAAAAATAATTTGTTCTGGTATCCATCTACCTGTTCTTTACAATGCAAATGTTTATTTTCGTCATTTTGTTAAACGCATAAAATTTTGATATATCAAAAATATATCATACGGAAATACAATAGCTTTCCAGATTGCGAAGAATTCCTACAATTTTTTTATTCATAAATTTATGAATCTTACTATTTTTTGTACTATTTATACATACATTAAAATAAAAATGCTGTCTAATAATTTCGATATTCATATACAAACACGATAATACATTTGTAATTTTGTGGATTCTCAAAAGCATAAGTATTATACAATAATAAAATTCCACTGAAATATATTTTCAGTCGCTCATATATAGTTATATATATATATATATATATATATATATATATATATATATATGCATACCTAAATAAATAATAACTGGTAAGTGTCTGTACAGTGTGATTCAGAACGATTTCAGAGGAATATAAATTGATGTCTAGTTGAGACTATAATTTAATGGGTATAATGCCCCATTAGTGGTATGCATTAGAAATCTGTTGGTGTCTGAGATTTGGCCTGGAAATTGCCAGGAAATGTTGCATCACAATTTTGACCCTTCTCTTCTCCTGTAACCTCCCAGAAGTATTTTATTTTACGGGAAATGAAGGACATCGCAGCCGCGTGACACATTTTACGTATCACCAGCAATCAATAAGGTCTTTTACCGGCTCGAGTTTTGTAACCGTAATAATCCAATTACCAGGAGAATACTTTTGTGAACTTCTTACCGCGCCTTTACCCATTCACATTCGGATAACGATATCTAAGAAGAAGCATATAGTAATATAAATTTGAAGGGAAAACACGAAGCGCAATGCATGCCCACAAAGTTTGAGAAATAAATACACAAAACGGGTCAAATATAATGCAATATTTTTTAATTAGGTAGAGTGAATGCGCGAAGTTTAGACAACTACATTATTTTAAAAGAAAATTTTCAAGCCGGTTGCATTATTATAGTCTTCAGAGGAAAAATACACACCTTATCGACGGCTTCCTACTCAATGAATGTTTGTGAGATTTTCCAGCATATCACCATGCGCATTATTAATTTGATACCCGTTCCACATACTAGTCTTTTATTATACCCCTACTTCCCCCTGAAAAAAAAGTGGAATTAAAATTTTTAAAAGTCGAAGTGGCGATTGAATATGCCTAGCAGGTTTATTCCAGGGTTCCGTAAGTGTAATATCTAACACTAGAAAGCAATACGAAATAACTATGCAATTGCGCTTTTATGACAAATCCACGCACCTTTTTAACTCTCGGATTGTAAAAAGTGGTTCTTATCATCTATTAGAATGAACGGGATTTGCACTGTAGCTTTAGACTGGCCAAAGATCTGTGTGGTTATTGATTTTAATGTTTAAAGTCTGACTGGAGGTAGAGATGTGAGCGGGAAAAAAACCTGGGTTTAAACCAGGGAAAAAACCTGGTTTTTTGGGAAGGGACTTTTGAAAATTTCCAAAACAAGGGAATTTTGAAAGTTTTCAAAAGTCGTGAATTTAACATTTTTTTTTTTTTCTGGAAATTAGAGATGGACCAGACAACATCTTGGCTCTCCAAGATGTTGTTGTATATTTTGCTGTTTTTTATGATCCTTCAATTTTCAAATAGTGCTTTTAACGTCTACAAATTTAAAAATACTAGTTTAAACTTTTATTAATTAACATTCTTTTTTTCTGTTATTGCCGTATATTTACATCTTAGTTCTGACTGTATACACATTGAGTTCAATATAACACTTCTTTTTTATCGCAATCGGAACTCACCATGTTTCAGTTGTATATCTATGAATGTAGATTTTTAATAATTTATTTCAAAAATAAAACAAAACTACTTTAAAATAATCTATGTTCACTAAAATGATCAACAATATAACAGTACAAAATATTATTTCAATTAAAATTTCAACAATATTAATGTGCAATAAATAAATAAATAAATATAGAACAGCCAGATTGTTAATTATTACATACTGAATGTTTTATGTATTGATTTAATGCATTAAAAAATATTGCTGGAATTTTTAATAACCGAAGTATTGATGTTCGATTTTGTTCCCCGTGCTCTTTAACATGATTATAACAAAATTTCATCAACTAATGTTAAATTTTGTTCGATGAATTATAACAAAATTTCATAAATTTTAATGTATTTTTAACATAATTTAGTTTCATTGCGTTATTTTTTTATAACATATTTTATTATGGTGTTAAAAAAAAAAAAAAAAAAAAGTTCTAAAGTTTATTTAAATAGGCTGACAAAACTTCATAATCTATTATTGTTAATAACGTAAATGTTTAATTTTTTTTGCAATTTTCTGTAAAATATTCACATAATTTTCGATATCACTTTTATTTAAGCAAGTAGAATAAATATGATATTGAAAGAAGTTGTTTGTGCACTTAAAAGAAATGAAATCAAATCTAAAATTTGAGCATTAGTTTCTTCCCATCAAATTTTCCAAAGTTCCCAGTTTAAACCATAAAATTCTCATGTTTATTCCTCTGAAGCAAAATTTCCAGTTTTTTTTTTTTTTTTTTTACATCTCTAGCTGTAGGGTCTAAGATGAGCGTAGAAAGGCTGGAAACGGCGAACAGGATATGATCTACATGTTTTTTAAATGCCAAGTCTTTTACTTTGCCATAAGGTGATGTCTGTCATTGACACAACTTAATCCAGGCGTCTCTCCTTGCCCCCTCGAATTTTCTTTTGTAAAATGCTCTCTTGATCTAAAAATTTGTTTATATCTGTCTGTGGAATTTTGTAGCTTTGTTCGTTTGTATAGAGCTCTTAGATGGTTTCCGTCCTATTTTAAAGCCGGGGTCCACCAAGTAATTTTGTTTAAATAGTAACTTTTTCTTTTACATAGGCATTTATATGCTTGATTAATTATTAATGTATAAAAAATATCCTATTTGATATCAAATTCTTCTATTGCTCTCTGTTGCACTTAGACGCCAGCAATCAAGTCTAGTGTAAACATTGTTTCATTTGTAAAACGGACTCGTGTTGCACTTTTGGAAACCACAGTCATCTCCTAAAAAAACAAAAGTTTGAATTTCACACACTGCCAGTTACCAATGACAGTCAGATCGTGCACGCGCTGTACGCTCTGTTGTTTGAATGTATCAAATTCTGCAACAGTCGCTTCGATCAGGCACACGTGTTTTGAAGAGATAATCCCAGTAGTCACCCTTTGTTTTCTGCTTCCATCAACACAGACGATGACACGGTAGGTCTATTCGTTTATTGTGCTGCAGCAATATCACTTCTGTTCTTTAAAACGGAGCATCGATGCTAGTTTGATAATATTCAAATATTTAATAAAAAATAGTATTTTTCATAAAGAGTTATCTTATACTCCATATTTGACACCATCTTTTACTTTAAAAGGCAAATAATGAGGCTGTTTAAAGAATAAAATAAATTTTTTAGATGCTAAACATTAAAAATAAATATCAAAATTGTTTCCTTTTAGAAATTACAAAACATCTTGAAGATGTAAAAGAAAGTCAGCTAAAATTTTAACAACAATAAAATGACATTTATTTAAAAAAAAAAAAAAAAAAAGAGTTAAACATTTTTATTTTCAAAATCTAACTCGGTTTGTAATTTATGTTTTGAATAAAAAAAGAATTTTTTACTTGCAACTTTTTCTTTTAAAAAAATTAAGTTTCCTTTTTACAAATATTCTCTTTTAAAACAAATTTATAGGGGGAAAAAAAACTTAAATCATTTCTACGTAAATTTCTAAATAATAAACTTTCATAATTTTAATTATTCTTATTTTATGAAACAACATGTTTAAATATTTAATAAATTTTTTAAATAATTATCAAATATTGTCAATATAAATGGGTATAAATCGTCTTATATCAGATGGAAAAGTGTGAGTACATATTAGAGTACACAGAATTTTATTGATTGTAGAATTGTCTAAACATATGCTTTTCTTCCTTTTTTTATGCAATTAATTTTTAACTCTTTTGAAAAAAAAATGAGAGAATAAACTGAAGCAAAATTACAAAAAACATAGCTTAATTTATTGCTAATAAGAAATAAGTTTCAGAATGAAATACTCTAATGAGTTTGTAGAATTAAAAAAAAATAATCATTAAGAATAAAATTTAAAGAAAAAAAGAAAAATACTTGTTTAGTAAGACATTTAACTGAACTATGTGAGCTGTTCTGTGGCTATGTGGTAAATTAGAAAATTCAACGCGAATAGTTTTTATCATAACATATCAACCATACAATGTGTAATTTTTTGCATATAATCAAATCATCCTTTCTGTCTACTACGATAAAAATAAATAAATCCCATTACGAAAAATCATACCGAATTTAGGAATATAATTACGAAGAAAAATATTTGCAACACTTTTTCTTCATATCATATTTAACTTTCTATTTTTTTTTTCTACAAATGTAAGCACAATCTTAAGGGACAGTAGAAGTAGATTCTACTAATTTCTAGTTACGTATGTCTGCATTTTTTCTTAGATACTTGTGATTATTCATAATTTTAAATGATTAAGGCATTCATTTATAGTAAAAAATATGTAACTGTTTACAGAAAAGAAACGTGTTACATAAGTCAAATAATAAAAAGTAGGAAATATTTAATTACTATTTTATGATACTTTTTAATTAATGTAATTGGTCATTAAAATCATTTGTTTAAAAAAACTATTAAAGAATAAGTTTCCATTCGTGAGTTTTATTTCCATTCTTTAAAATTTTCTTTTATATAATTTTTTCATAATTGCAAAATGAATAGAATAATTATAAGATAAAAATTTTTTTATAAACCATGTTTTTTAATTTTCTGTTGAATCATATAAACGCTAGTGAAGGCAGCCGGAACCCCAGCAATTGGATAAAAGTATTAAAAAAATTCCTTGCTATCGTCTTTTTTTGAGCTATTATAAAAGTTTCAAATGGCTATCTAGCCGGAAAGTTAGTTAAAAGTTGATTGCAAGCTTTGTACTGGAAACGCTGCCGAAGGCAGCAGGGTCCCGAAGCAATTGGATAAAAATATTTTTAAAAAGCACTTTCACCGTATTCTGAACTGTTCCGAAAGTTTCAAATGTCTAGCTACTCGGGAAGTTAGTTAAATGAATTTTCTGTTGAATCATATGAACGCTGCCGAAGGCAGTAGGGACCTGAAACAGTTGACTAAAAGTATTAAAAAAATATATTGCCACCGTGTTCTGAGCTAACCTGAAAGTTTCAAATATCTAGCTATTCGGGAAGTTAGTGAAAAATCGATTGCAAGCTTTGTACTGATAACGCTGCCGAACGCAGCAGGAACCCGAAACAGTTGGCTAAAGGTTTTAAGAAAATGCATTTTCACCGTGTTCTGAACTATTCTGAAAGTTTCAAATGTCTAGCTAGTCGGGAAGTTGGTTAAATAAATTTTCTGTAAAATCATATAAGCGCTGCCGTAGGCAGCGGGACTTACCGAGCGGGACCGCTGCCGAGGGCAGCGGGAACCCGAAACAGTTGGCTAAAGGTTTTAAGAAAATGCATTTTCACCGTGTTCTGAACTATTCTGAAACTTTTAAATGTCTAGCTAGTCGGGAAGTTAGTTAAATAAATTTTCTGTCGAATTATATAAGCGCTGCCGAAGGCAGCGGGACCTGAAATAGTTGACTAAAATTATTAGAAAAATGTATTGTCACTGTGTTGTGAGCTGTCCTAAAAGTTTCAAATCTCTAGCTAGTCGGAAAGTTAGTGAAAAATCGATTGCAAGCTTTGTACTGATAACGCTGCCGAAGGCAGCAGGAACCCGAAACAGTTGGCTAAAGGTTTTAAGAAAATGCATTTTCACCGTGTTCTGAACTATTCTGAAAGTTTCAAATGTCTAGCTAGTCGGGAAGTTGGTTAAATAAATTTTATGTCGAATCATATAAGCGCTGCCGAAGGCAGCGGGACTTAAAATAGCTGACTAAAATTATTAGAAAAATGTATTGTCACCGTGTTGTGAGCTGTCCTGAAAATTTCAAATGTCTAGCTAGTCGGAAAGTTAGTGAAAAATCGATTGCAAGCTTTGTACAGATAACGCTGCCGAAGGCAGCGGGAACCCAAGACAGTTGGCAAAAGGTTTTAAGAAAATGCATTTTCACCCTGTTCAGAACTATTCTGAAAGTTTCAAATGTCTAGCTATCCGGGAAGTTAGTTAAATAAATTTTCTGTCGAATCATATAAGCGCTGCCAAAGGCAGCGGGACTTGAAATAGTTGACTAAAATTATTAGAAAAATGTATTGTCACCGTGTTGTGAGCTGTCCTGAAAATTTCAAGTATCTAGCTAGTCGGGAAGTTAGTTAAAAATCGATTGCAAGATTTGTCCCTGACAAACCCACAAACAAACCCACAAACAAACCCACAAACAAACACACAAACAAACACACAAGAATCGAAGTTAATAAAAACATGGTAAAATGTAAATGATGAAAAAAAAATAGAACTAAATATTTAAATATGATAGGTATGGTATATGATATATAACATTTACAAATGGTTAAATATTAAATAATATTCTGGTAATTTTTTTTTTCCATATTGCAACTGGAAATATTCAATTTTTTATATTTCTGCTAGTCATTATTATATTTATTAACGCATTTTTGCATGCCTATGTACCTGCGTGTGTAGTATTAGTTGAAAGAATATTTTGGCAAAAACTGCCATGCATCTGAATTTTAACGCTTCTTAGATATCCAGTCACAACACTACGTATTTTCAGATTTCGCAATTCAGAAAGTTTCTGGAAGCCAGTGTTGCCAGATTTGGAGCCATTTTTATTCAGTATCCACGAATAAATTTTAATTGTAACAGTTGCCTAATCACTTCAAAGATTAATTGTCTCTTATGTATATCAAATATCACGTATTCTCACAATTATTGGTGACTATTGAATAAAAATATCACCAAATCTGGCGACACTGTTGGAAGCCCGCATAAAAAAACAAAGTGTAATTCTCTCTTTTTAATTATTTAAGCAAACAATTGCATTAAAATTCGAAATATCATTCAGTTATTTTGAATACGATTTTGTTTTCTTATAAGAGAACTCCTTTAATAATCAAGAGAGATATTTCATTAACATTACTTTGTTTGAAAGTATTTTTAACCAATTTTCAGTATTTATAATTTATACAAAATCAAAATATTTCAGAATTGTTAAATGAAAAAATCATTAAATGGAAATTGTAAAAAATTTGGATGTACATACACGTTTATTAACAATTGAAAAGAGAAAATTTCTTATTACTAAATTCATTTGATGATATTCTGCAAATTTAAGTACGACATATATGTTTGGATATATCAATCTAAAATTTGGCTAAAAAAAAAAAAAAAGCTTCAGTTCCTCTAGAAATTTACGGACATAAGTGCAACGTATTGGCATTTTACCAAGTTGTAATTCTTGAACATAGACAATTTGTGTGGATTCAATGAAGGATATTTTGCATCATTTTATTTATCGTGTCAACGACCACGCATTCAACTGCATACTTCCCATCAATGATCACATTTTTCATATCATGTACTACTGATTCCGAAATAAACTGTTTCCTCCTTCGGCAACCTTTTCCTTCAAATGTAACTATGTTTTAGATTTTTTTTTAATTATGTACTACAAACTAACTTAAAAAAATAACGAGGGCAATTAGACATTTTTTTCTCAATGTAAAACTACAGACATGTTACCCCGAAAATGCTTTGTCTTCATACTGCGAAACTTCATACTGCTTCATACTTTTGAACAAATGTAAGTTCGCCTATTATTTAAAATAATCTGGTGTGTCACTCACACGACTTTTTCTTACCCTGAAATTTAATACTATAAATACAGGTTGGAGATTAACAAGTACGATAACGAGTACTGTTATGTAAACCTATATTAAAACAATTGAAATCAGGTTGAGGGGGACGGTAGCCCCCCGTTGGTACCCCCGTTTCAGTACTGCACCTACATTTATATATGATTTAAACCTGTTATTAAAATTAAAACTTCACTTTAAATTATTCAGACAACTTTCACACGCAACATTCCTTGAAACGTATCAGTCTTGATCAAACTTTTCCAGCAACAAACTTACATTAACTTGAAAATACAATTTTTGGATCCCCTGAAATTATTCGTTTTTAAGTTACTCTAAGAAACAAAGACAAAGATCAAAAAACTTGACTTCGGAAATCAGGAAGCCTTAAAACGTGTAAATATGGAAAAAAACAAGCGATGAATATTTAGCTTAAATACATACATTATTTACCATGTCTATGAGGACTTCATCTCAATTCCCGAACAGCTTTACTAGACATGGTAAAATATTATAGTAAAACACTTCCACTAACAATAAAAAAGAATGTTATCGCCTAAATATTGGCAGCCCTATATATCTTCTGGCAGCCCTATATATCTTTTGAAGATTATGTACAGACCACATGGTGCACCTAAATATAATACTATAGTAATAATACACGGCAAAACCTGAAATACACTTCCTTCAATTTTCAGCTATTGTCGTACTATAATAATCTACATATTTTGTGCAGCCCTGAAAATGAACAGTGTATGATGATCCCTACCATATTCTACATAAGACATTTTTGTGCATATAAAAAATATATGATTATTTCATTTGGTTTAGTGCAGTCTACAGATTTTGAACTCTGCTTACCTGCAATTTCCCTCATAGACGTAATGTATTTGAATTCTCTCGGGAGTCCCTGTACACGGACCATTTGCTTCATCTCAACGAAAAGCTTAGTGTAGCATCCCTATATCATACACATTTCGAATATCAAGTTAGGACTTTCTGCTACTATGTGTTCTTGAGATATAGTGATAACAAACAGACACACAGACACACAGACACACACACAGATTCACACAGACCAACCGCTAAAGTCATGATTTTCGGATTCTGGTTACCTCAAAACGTGGAAATATAACAAAAGCACACTTTCGAAAATTTGACACAAAAACAATACTTTCTCTGCATTACGGGTAAGAAAAAGTAAAAATTAGGACTCCTCTCAACATTACGAACGTTAAGTAAAAAATGGCTGTATATATAAATTGAAGTAAGACAAGTTGTTAAATAAACAAAAGTGAAAATTATAATAGGTTGTTAGAGTATCTTTCTCTATTTTTAATTTTAGGCTCTATTTTTAATTTAGGTCCAAAGATCATGATGATAATGAATTTTTCGTTGGGTCCCTGTAAAAATCTGTAAGAGCTAGATATACCAAAATCTATACCATTAGTGCGACAAGGACCCTCAGCATGTGTATAAATTTTCAGCTCAATCGAATTTAGACATTATCGCCCTTTAAAGAATTTGTACCCATAGGCCATAATGATAAAGTATATATTTTTCTGTACCTCTAGACATACAAAAATAAAATAAAAATAAATAAAAAAAATAAAAGCTAGATTCACCAAAATTTATACAGTCTGTGCGACGATGACTTATAATATGACTTATAATAGGGTTCGTGCTAAGTTAAACCTATAACATATGCGTACAAAGTTTCAGCTAATTCTGTCAAAGAGTTTAGGCGCAATTGTGTTCCCTCTCACACATACATACATCCATACACACAAAAAAACACATGCATACATCATAGTAAAAATGGTAAAAAAGAACTCAGGGAACCCTAAAACGTATAGAAACACCGAAATCTCAAAATCGAATTTTTGACATCACAATACCTTTCTTACATATACCTTCCTTACGTTTGGTAAGTAAAAAAGAGACATGTCATGTTTTATATAAAATTCCCACTTTATCTGCCTGCCGAGAAAGCCAGGCACTGTATTTTTATAAATTACATTTCTCCTGTTTAAACAACGATTACCATAACAAACTAAACAAGGGACAAATCAAAATTTTTAACACGAATTAGTTAATAAGAAATTGACTATCCCCCGAAACTAATCGAAGAACGTCTTTAAAATTTGCAAAAAAAAAAAAAAAAAAAGAATATACGTAACATTACTGATGCACCTATGTTATGATTGACCTGCGTTCTTCAAAGGTGCCTGCGTATAAAAAAAAAAAAATAATAATAATAATTAAAAAAAAAGCGCGTGACACAGCATTTTGGCATCTTACCTCTATACTCATTTTCTTTCTCTCATGTATATTCAGGTCGAATTTCAGGTCAATCTAACAAGTGGTTCTTTAAAGCGATTTTTGTTTTTTTTATAACCTTATGCGTACTTTGCATTTAAGAATCATATGTCACAATATATATATATATATATATATATTTGTATTTTTCTTTTATATCGCAAAAAATGTTAGAAATGGAGAAAAAAAATTATAGATGTATCTTTTCATGCTTTATTAAGCTAGATTAATGATAACACATATTTCACATTTTCATCTGCAAAGAATTATTTAAATCCACAGAGAATTTATATACAATGTTCAACGAAAGAAAAAAACTTAACATAATTACAATAAAAGAATTATTTTGTGTATATAATAAAGAAGACTGTATATATAAGACTTGCGTTGAAGAATAAAAAATGAAAGATTTTTTTCTTTCTTTTTTCGTTTTTTCAGTTTTTTTTTCAGCACGTTTAGTTAAAATATATAAGGATGTTTCGCATACAAAAAGCTTTCATTCAAATTTTATATGTTTTTTTTTGGAAATATAAAAAAGATCTAACGAATTTAGGAAGTAAACATCTTTGATTCGTAAATCTTTTAAAACATAAAATAATAGAGTCGTTTACCAGTAATTATATTTGAGAGCACTTCCTTTTAATATACGGAAATTTACATTCTATTGCATTTAATGTTAATATAAGCTTTAAACGTGCTATAACTTTAACTCTGTATACTTGCAAAAATATAATAAAATGTTTTTGTACATATTAACAAAATATATTGCATTTAAAACATTAACTGGCACAGATGTTATAATTATTCTTATAAATGTATCCCTATATATATATATATATATATATATATACACTGTATTTCTACAAACAATTATAATATTCTTATAATTTTTCCCTACACGCTGTCTCCTTTCGAAAGCCTCATTGTGTTTTAGAATATCGTTCAATTCTTAATTTTAGATTCTTATACATATATGAGTGTCTGTTTATATATATACTAGCAGGCTTTGCCCGCTTCGCTGGTCATTATATTGAAATGAATCCCCAAAACAGCATATCATTAATAATAATAAAATATCTTAAAAAAAATCATTGAAATCCGTCAAAATCTAATTTTAAGTTCCTGCTACTTTCTGTCACGGTATCCCCGCTCGTCACAGTCGAGTCTGGACCCACAATGCCTTCGGCAGTCCCTTACCTGCTTTTTAC
The DNA here is from genome assembly GCA_963930645.1 of Salticus scenicus. Lineage (NCBI taxonomy): Eukaryota > Metazoa > Arthropoda > Arachnida > Araneae > Salticidae > Salticus > Salticus scenicus. The sequence continues at coordinate 234,266,499 of OZ005650.1, forward strand.
TCCCCCTCCCTCGTGGTTACAGTTGAAAGCTTTACAAAATCTCATCAAAGCGCATATTTCGCACACTTAATTAACACCCACACACCAAAATTCGCCATTCTTAGGTAATTTGGACGGATTTAAGCTTCAAAATGTGGTTTTTGCCCCGCCCGCCCCAAGGGGAAGGGGGGGGGTGTAAATTTCCAAAATTGTTTTATATTGCATGTTGCATACACATACCTAACCGACACATAAAAGAATTGAGATCCTGAAATTATTTAAAGCTGAGCTATGCTTTAAAACTTTTTTTTTTTAAATCTCTCCCCCCGTTCTTAAAGGAGGGAAGGAGGAGGGAATTTCGCAAAATCTCTTCATACTATGAAGTTAGATACATATAATCGTCCCTTACATAAAAAAATTCCAACCTCAGATAACCTAGTGCAGCGTTACGCATGAATACATGTTTTTGCCCCCCATTCTCCAAAGGGCGGTAGGGTGGAATTTATAAAATCCCTTTGTAGTGTGTGTTCAGTTCGATTTCCTCGTGTGTTGAGTACCCTTCTTCGAAAACCTTTTCCCTTCCCTCCCCCCCTTAAAAATCCAAAATTCCAAAATCGCAGAAAATAATTTTTTTGTACTCAAGTCTGGCCTTTCCATCTGCAATTTCTTCACCGTTAAGTAATTTGGAGCCGAGTAAAGCCTTCTGCCTCCCAAGGGGGACAGGGAGGGGGTATTTTGCAAAGTTTCGTCTTAGTTGGGGGGTACTGGTCAGGCTCCGAAAACCAACCTGGTCACTAAAATTTGTGACTCTCTTTCCTACAGAATCGTCATGGCAGTGTTGAGTCAGTGAATCAGTGAGTTTACTCTTTTATATGTACAGATTTGTTTATATTTTTTATGGACTACTTGGCTTAAGGTTGCTGTCACAAAAATAGAGTCCTTGGCGTAAAATGTCCTATCTACTTCAGTATTAAAATTAAAAATATACCCAGGATTATCAACTAATAAAGCTCTTTAATACAGATCTGAAATAGCTTTCATTTTCTTATTATTTAATTTTGATAATGACGTTATGTTGTCATGTGCCTAAGCAAATTTAATATTTATTATTATTTTTTTTATTATTATTCGCGTGAAATATTCTTTGGCAACAATTAAAAATTAAAATAAATTATTTTAAAGTTTTATTATAGAAGAAATATCTATATTATATAGAAGATTAATTAAAAATTTACATTTTTCCCGGTATAAATAGTAGCCTATGTCTTATTCCAGACTATTATCTATCTCTGTACAAAATTTCATCCAGATCCGTTTATCCGTTGTGGCGTGATTGAGTAACAAACATCCATCCAAACTTTCGCATTTATAATATTAGTATAGATTACTTATCACGTGCATGTGTTAGATTGAGTTATTTTGCTGTCAAATTGACAAAATTTTAATTTTGAATTTCAAAACTCTGTCGTTCTTGGCGCTTATTGTATTTGGTGATCAAAAACGTAATACGAAAATATGCATGCCAGATGTATATTTTCGTAATATGCATTGTACGAAATATTGTTTCATATTATTCATTACTCTCTTAATATAAGTTGTTAAAATAACCATGATTTTTGAATAGAATTAAATTATGTTCGCCAAATAATATGGCGATATTTTTTTTTTTTTTCTACTAAGGATGACCGATATCAAATCTATTCCGCTGCAACATATTAGTATCTTATATCAGATATTTTATTTAGACATTTGAAAACAAATTTGACTTCAAATTATGATAGAATATTTATAATTTTCCTTTTAATAAGTATATTAGTTGGATATTTATTGTGTAAATATCATCTTTTGAAATGAAATGCTTGTGTTTTCAATCGAATATGGAAATTTGCCATTTTTTCTTTCCCTAGAGTTTTGAAATTAAAAATTCAAATTTTGTCAATTTTACAAAAAAAATAACCTAATCTAACGCATGGACATGATAATTAATACATACCTATATATACCTAAATATGGGGATTAAAATCGGAAAATAATTATCCGCGATTTTTAATAACTTTTTACAAAAAATCCAATGGACGTTTAACATAAGAAATATTTTTCTTGCATCCACGAACGGCCAGTGACGTCATCAATTCGCTTGCGTATTAGCACTTTATCAATGTGTAAAAGAAATTTTTTATTAAAAATGACGTCAATGAGATGCATAATTTTTTTTTATAATTTTTTATCGTTCACGTTTAGATAAATGTATTTATTTTCCTGTTGAAAAAAATATATAAGTTCGTTTTTTTTTTGGCAACAATTAAATTATGGAAAAATATAAATGGCTAATTTTTTGCTATTATTAGCTTACAAAATTGCTATTTTATGCATAAAAATCGCAAAAATTTTTTTTTTTTTTCAGAATAAAAGGTAGCCAACTTTTTAAGTTAGGGTATAAGCTATCTCCATTACAAATTTCATCGAAATCCGTCGAGTAGTTTTGGCGTGAAACTCAGTCAAATAAATTCACGGACATTCACATTTATATATAGAAAACGTTTGTATGGGAAATAGAAAAGGGCTGTTTTTAGGGTTTTCCCGGAAATTATTCGATTTTTTCTCGCCTTTTAAACCTTCCCTAGACCTCCACGAACATTTCAAGACTAAGATAAGATAAATCCGTTCAGCCGTTCTCGAGTTTTAGTGAGACTACCGAACAGCATTTTTATATATATAGATATAGTAAAAATTATGAAAATTAATGCAGTCAGAAAATATAAATATGAAACCAGACAGAAATTATTAATTAACACAAAAATAATTCAGGCCATCATCAAGGGAGCCCTTAATGCAGAGTGGAAAATGTAAGCTGTTTCAAGAACTATAAGCAAAAACAAAATGCATATTAGCTCCCCCTGGTACTCGAGAAATCGTCCTTATGGTGCACTACTCTTTAAGGGACAAAGAAACCAACAAACGTTCATTTCACGTTTTGTCAGTTAACACTTGAGAAGTCCCAACATTGAACATGGTTAGAAGATTTTTAAGAGTGTTGGTCAGCACAGCACCAAGTGTTGGACTGCTCCAGCATCGTCTGTGCATATTTTAAATTGCTTCGAATTTAGGTTGGAAGATGTTCTTTCGTAAACTACCCTCTTTTTTGGATTTTTTGAAGGTTTATGGACTCTTGGATTTGGTCTAATTTGTAAGGTCATCTCATGGATCAGAAACAGCAACTCCCTACGTCTTAGCAAATGAAAAATGAACTTGATTAGAGACATTCGATTCAGACGCATTATATATCCCACCTCCGTCGAAAGTGATTAGAGAAAATTTATTGGTATGAAAAATTCAAGCTTGATTTAGAGGCAAGAGTCAAAACAACTGGAATTAATTCATAAAAAAAAAAAAAAAAAAAAAAAAAATGTATAAAACACAAGCTGAATTTTCAAGATCTGTTTCATAAAGTGCAAATTAAAGTGCCCTAACTAATCTAATGAAAGCCAGACCAACCTAGTTCTGTATCTGGAAAACATTTTCAAGAATATTTGTAAAATCTGCACAAATTTTAAATTTTAAAGGACTGATCGTAATTTAAATTAATTTAATTTCCTTCGAAATATGAGTTTTTATTTTTAAATATCTCGAAAACTTACAGGACAATTTTAAATATCCGTCGGGCTCAAATTTTAATACTTTCTTATTAGAAATATTCTAAGATGTACATATTAATTTATTTTGAATTGTAATTTTTGTAAATATTCAAAAGAGTTTTTGTAACACATTTCCAAAGTTAAAATAACCCTGATGAACAACAACTGTATAAATTATATAAACATAGCAAACATATATAGATTCAATGCTTCTGAAAACTAAAACGATAATCAAAAGAAAAAATTACTCTTGTTTTCTTTTTTAGAAAGATTGTTTTTAGAGAAATATAATGCAGTATATATGTTGCGGAGTGAAAAATCTATTAACACTTTTGAAAGCTAATGATAAGAATTCACTACAGCGATAAATTTACAACTGTCAATTCATTCGATCTTATAAATAAACATTTACATTTCGTTTCTCTTTATCGTTTCTTTATAACTTAGTTATATTTCTTTCTTGTATTAGAATGCCCTGAGTTTGTGCGAATCCTCTTGATAATTCTTGTCATCTTTGTAGGGAAGGTATATGTCTAGTGGGAGATATGCTATAAGTGATTAAAACGGCACGCAATCATTATTTTAGTTGTCGAATCGGATATAAAGATAATAAGGGACTCCTTATATAGTGTGCAACGTTTGCGCCAATAATTTGCGCAATTGAACTAACGGTAAATGTCATATAAGTCCATTGGTTTGAACTCTCTAAAATTTCTGGAGTGGGAATCTCACCCCTTAAAAAAGTGACCATTATTTTGACACGAATTAAAGTGAGAAAATACTATTGTCACTCTTGAAAATGTGACATTTCTCACTTTTCTCGAAAGAGAGACTTCTAGTCACTCTGTTACAAAGAGTGATGTCATCATCAATTGCAAGATCAACCTGCTGAAGAGTGAAGATTTGCTGGCGCCATCTACTTTCCATATTTCGAACGAAATATGAAAGACGATTTCTATCTATCTCGCAATCTATTGCATGTGATTTGTTTAACAGAAATTATTGAATTTATTTGAGTTTAAAAAGAGAAAATAATTATGTTAAAAGCTGTTTTGGTAAATATAATTTTTTTATACGATTGATAAAATTGAAGTGTTATCAGTAAAGAATCGAAAATCATAAGAAAGTTATGGAAATTCGTGATGAGAGCATGGAGTTTTATTTGGAAATATATAAGGTATAAAAGAAAATATCAATGCAAATACTTAATGCATAACATCTTAAAAGCGTAATAGGAATTTATATTTTTATTATATTCATTGATGCCTTAAAACATGTGAAACATAAAAAAAGCTGGCTATAATATTTTACTAAAAATTAAAATCATCAGCGAGATTTAATACTCCTGAACAGACGAGTTTTTAAAGAAACTGTGGAGATTTGTCGTAAATATTTAACTTTTTTTTTTTTTTTTTCTTTTTTTTAAACATGCACACTCAAGAATTTTTCTTTTCTCCTAAGCTACACTTAAAATAACTATTTGTCTTAGGGAATTTCTTTTCAAGTATACATTTTGATTTGGGAAATAATTCTAATTTTATTAATTTAAAAATAATTCCAATTTTAGTAATTTAAAGCAATTCTAACTTTAATTTTGAAATGTACATTAGAATTCTGTAATTTTATATTCTTAATAAATGAAGTAAAAGTTTATAAATGCGATTAATCTTTTATGTGAATGATTTACCACTGTAAATTAAGCAAGTTCTGTGTGTCCCCAGTGGTTCAGTGGTATGACGCTCGCCTGCCACGAAGACGGCTACGGTTCGAATCCCCGCAGATCCAAAGTAAATGTGGAAAAAAAATTAAGAAAGGAAAAAAAAAAAAGGAAAATGGTAGAAGATACCGTCTAGCGTATCCATATTATTTTTAGAAAAAATAAACTGTCATATTCTTTGAAATACTCGGAACAATCTCACTCTTAATAAAGAGTGAGAAATCTCATTTTTTCGAAAAGAGACTTCCCACTCTTTAGAGGTTGGCTCCATTTTGGCATGTTCAAAGAGTGAGATGCCACTCTTTTAGAGTCAGATCTCACTCTTCATATTTTAGAGAGAAAGAACTCTACAAATTATCCTGCAGAATGTTATTTCTGTATCACAGCACCTATTCAACGAGAAAAATCATAAAAGGATATAACATAATCGGACATCTGCTCAAATATTACCAATAAACGAATTCGCAATAATTGTAATTATATAATCACTTCTTATACAGTTTAGCTCTTGTAGTCATAGTTTGTTATCAAAATTTTCAATAAAAGTCAGGAAGGGTTTTCAAAATATCACTTTGTAACCGTGAATTGCATATTTCGTTAATTTCGTTTGTCACATGTATTTTTTCTCATACTAGAGCGAAATACTTAGTGATATACTTAGTGAATACTTACTGAAGTAGTAATATCCAGTCCTTTATGGTCAAACAAAAGTTAAAAAAAAAAAACCTTTTTTGAATGAATTTCTAAACATTTCGCAAAATTTTCTAGAATATTTTACAAAGGTGACAACTTATTATAGATTTAAAACAAATGGATTTTATGCATTACTTTTATAATAGAGAATAACTCTGGTTTTATTAATTAATGATCAACATTAAACAGAAATTGTACAATGATAAATAAAAATTCGCAGTATGTACTCCTCTATAATTTTAATATAGATTTATTTACATATTAATTATTTTCTATATATATATATATATATGTTACCGCTAAAGTGCAGAAATCAGTTAATCTGCAGATTAGCTAGGCAATCTGCACATTAACTAGGGTGATCCGTTAAAGTGAGGAAAATTGTTTCATTTCTCAAATTACCTTGGTAATCTGCGAATTACCTAGATAATCTGCACATTACCTACTAGGCACTCGTTAAAGTGAAAATAAGATCTCTGGTGGTATAATTTTACTGCACGCTGTCTTGTATTTGTTTTTATCATTCGGGAAAAGAAAAAAAAAAGATTAGTTTGCTTTTCTTTTCTTTCTTTCTTTACTTATTTTAATCTGTATGTGTTTTAATTTTTATGTGTTTTAAAGTTATATTTGTCTTATTTATTTCATCTTTTTTATTCTGTCAATGTAAGTTTGAAGATGTTATGCATTTTTAATATGAAATATAATATCTTTAATAGCTTACAATAAAGTCTATTTTATAAATGAATGTTAGAATTGTAATACAGTAACGATTTCTTTTCAAATAAAAATATTTAACAATTAAAAAAAAAAAAAAAACGTTTTATTAACAACTTATATTGGCTATTACTATATTTAAAAAAAAAAATATGCACCAATTTTTAATTAGCTAAAGAAATATTAAATTAGACAAATCAGAAGCATTTTAAGAAGTACTTCAAACAATTAAAACTGCTTTAATAATATTTAGAACGCATGAAAATTAAAATGACAGTTTTCCAATGCTTTATTAAACTATATTTTGCAGCATACATATATCTCTACAAGTTTAGGAAATATATTAAATTTACAAAAAAAAAAAAACTTTATTAACACATTTTATGTGATAAACTACAACGAAATTATTTGAAAAAAGCGAACAAAAATAAAAATAAAAATATAATCATGATATATAAAATATATAAAGGAAACTTGAAATTGAAAGAAACAAAAGAGAAAAATTGTAATGAAATGCTAAAAAATGCATAAAAATTTCATTTTATGTATTTATTGAATAATGCCATATTTTCCAGAGTTAAAAAATAATACATGTGTTCTTTTTTTCAGTAAGTAATAGTAATTTAAATCAATTTTAAAATAAAGTAGTTTTAAAAAGTTGTGGTTTAATAGTTTTATTTCGGGAGAAAATAATTACTGTGCTGTAAATTTAAGATTCATAATTTAAAATGAAATTTCACGAGATAGAGCTTTTAATTAAGATCATATTTCATTAATAAAATGCAGACCCTTATCAAACTTATATTGACAGAATTAAAAAAGAGAAGAAATAAACTCAAAACAATTATAACTTACTTGTACTTTAAAATTTGTGATGGTCATAATAAGAAATCTAATGTCATAGCTTCGATGATCCACGTTTTGCGCTTACTGTTTATCACAGCGGAGAGGAGGATAAAAGTTTCGGTTTGTGTTTGAAGGTCAATCGCGTCACAGACTAATCTGGGATTCGCGTATCCGTATCACATGACTGTTTGACGTCATAGCGAATGTAAAAAAACTAAGGCTCGAAACAAACATTTGAACTTTAACGACACAGAAGCTGTTAATCTGCAGATTACCTAGTTAAAATGCGGAAAACTCTTTATTCCGCACTTTAACGGGTCATTTTAGTTAATCTGCAGATTAGCTAGGTAATCTTCAGATTAACGGGTTGCGCGCTTTAACGGTAACATATATATTAAAACAGCTTTAATAAATGTCATAATAAAATTATATACACAAATTTTGCGCAAAGTACAAAAGTAAATAAATAAATAAAAATAAACACACGCACACACACACACATATTTGAATATATATATATATATATATACAATTACGATTTCTAATTAAAAAAAATTCTAATTTGCATAGCTTTTTCAGTAAATAACACATTATTTAAACAAAAATTTAATGCCTTCCGATATTATATTACGCGATAAATTATCCTCTGAAAATTTAATAGCTGATTTTTGTTTTGTAAGGTAACTTTCTGCGTAGCAAAATTTAATACTTAATTTTTTTTTTGTTGTTGTTTTAAAATTGAAGATAAGTTTACATGATTTTTCACGATTTTTCTTTTTTAATGTCTCATTTAATTTCATGCTTTCTTGCTTATTAATATGACACAGTGATTTATAAAATAAACAGATTATTAAAAAAAAAAAAAAATTGTTTATGTCGTTTCTTTTAAAAATATCTTAATAATTCATGCATGTTGTTATATTTTATGAATTTAGTCTGAAAATTTAAACACTTTTCTATTGTTAATTATTTTAACTAGAAAATTTAAATAATTTTCTAAAATATTAGCATGTATTTAATCTTATTTTGAATAAATATTAAGCCTTTAATAATGCTACACTGTAAAAAAAAAATTGTAAAATAACGGTATTTGACCGTATAATTGTAGGGGAAATGACCGTTTTGCTACCTAAACGGTCATAATCCGTAAATTAATGTTTTGGAAGCACAATTTAGGAAATAACCGTATAACTTTACGGGAAATGACCGTTTTGCTAGCTAAACGGTCGTAGCCCGTTAATTGATGTTTCGAAAGTATAATTTTTTGAATTTTTACGAGAAAAAGCCGTTAATGTACGCAAAGTGATCTTTCACCAAACCATTTTCTTATGAGAAAATCTCTTCAAATGCTATCATTTCAGTGAAATCAAGAAATAATTCCATTTTCTTCCATTTTCAAACTGAAACTATGATTGTTATTTATACTAATTGAATGTGTTTAATTATGCACGCATGACACATAGAATCATCCAGTGTTTTTAATAAGATATTGTTTTCTTAATTTAATTCAAAAAATTTCCATCTGACTCAAACTGAGTAATTGATATTGATGAAATTGATTTCCTTTGTCTATTTACACGAAAACATTAAAAAAAGAAAGCTAAAATGGTTTTTTGATTTGAAGCCAGATTTCTAAAACACAAACTACAACCTAATAATTGTTTTATCCACTAAACGCATTATTTATTTATTTATTTATTTATTTTTTAAGCATACAGCATTCTAATTGCTCTTAACCCTTTAGTTAACCCTTAGTAAACGGAAAATTTTAATGTTGTTTCCACAATGCATTTTTTACAATATGCTAAAATAAAGTTTATTTCAATATGAAATGAATATGTAATTAACCATTTGAAGATAAGTCTTATGAGTATTATGTATGATCTTCACTGTTAAAAAAACAAATCTGTTTTATCTGAATATGACCATCAGGTATGTACATTACATCATATATAGCAGGTTCTGCTCTCGAAATACTTCCAGTTCTTTCTTCATTCAATGGATTTGGAATTTGGGAATAAGGCCGATTGACTACTATAGGTCCTAGGCGAGAGGGGGAGTGCCCTCCATGGGGGTGTCTTTCTAAAATGTCCTAGCCCGTATTTACTCAAGTTTTGAAGAAAACCACGTAAAACTCCGAACGGCTAGGCCAACGAGCGCGGCCTGGGATTGAACCCGGCACCTTATGTCTACCAGCTTTCAGCGCAGAACTGCTCGGCCGCTGGTGGGCTATCTTCAATGGAATACAGATTTAAAAAATAAATAAATAAATAAACTCTTCTGCTATTCTAAAAAGTGCAAATACGCTTAGCACTTCATAAACACAGTTTGAAATCGGCCTTATAATGAAAACCTATTTGGATGAATAAGAATTAGGCTCTAGTTATTTCTTCTTTGCACCCACAACTGAAATCATAAAGATCGAAAACCATGAAAAAAATCGTATTAATTGGAGATACAAATTCTCTGTATTTATGTAAAAGATTTATTATTACTATTCAAAGTTTATTCTGCGTCTCGGTTAATTTTCAGAGATCTCACATAGTTTTCAAAAGTTTCATTTTGTTTTTGAAAAAGGGTGAGAAATTCTCACCCATTATTTACCTCTAATGAGAACCTTGAAATAAGACTACCTCTTTAGTGCTAGCGTTTACGAATAAAAAAGGCCCCCCAGCGGCCCAGCGGTTCTGCGCTCAAAGCTGGTAGACGTGGGGTGCCGGGCTCTATCACAGGTCGCGCTCGTCGGCCTAGCCTTTCGGAGTTTTTCGTGGTTTCCTCCGAAACATGTGTAAATACAGGCTAGCACTCCTCAGAAAGACCCTTCGGAGGGCACTCCACCTCAGGCCTAGGACCTACAGCAATCAATCGGCCTTATTCCTAAATCCAATCCAGTCCGTTTACAAATAAAAAAGATTTCGAAAAATACTTCGATTTTCTTTCACAAAATTCAGTATCGTAGTTTTTATAGGATTTTTTTTTTTTTTTTTTTTTCAATATGAGAATTGACTGACTTCTTAATTTTGTCAAAAATAGTCTTAAAATAAAATAACTTTTAGGCATAGTTTGAACGTTAACAATTTAATCACTGTAAAAAATTTCTGTAAAAATAAAGTACTTTTCTTAATATAAATACAGCATAGGTTGCTGTAAATTTGTATAGCTAGTTCTGTAAAAATAATTGAATATTTGTTACTTCACATTGTACTGTAAATCGGTTTAAAAAATTTTCCAGAAGTATTTTGGTGCGTATGACAAGATTTATCAACTAAGTCAGTTCTGATGTTGACTTTATCTGCTTTTGTAAAGATATATTTCTGTTATCCCAACGGCGTGGTTGGCAAAACGCTGGCCTCTGACACAGGTGATTGTGTGTTCGAATCCCGGGCTACCCAAGACGGTTTGTTTCGCATGAAAATTAAAAAATTAGCTTTTGCGTGTAAACATATAAATAAGTTTTTTAGTGTTGTGGATTTCTCCCTGCACGCATGTGTAATAATTGAAAGAAACTTTTTTAAAGTATTCGAGAAACTCAAACTTTAACTTTTAATTTTACGGTCAATGCTACGTTTTTTGCAGGTTGATTGTATGTTTCATCACAACGTAAAATTACTGGCGATACATCATTCATCGTCTAAATGTATTTTTACGGGCTTTGACTGGAATCTCTGCTGCCGGGCTTTGCCCATAATTTTACTGCAGCATTTTTTACAGTGTATTTGTTATTTAATATGTCAAAAAAATTTATGACTATGAAATTCTGTACAGAATGAATGCCTCTAAGCAAATTGAATAAATTATGATTTAAATAATAACATTGTAATGTCTCTCTCGAAAAAAGACCAAGACGAAAAAGGTGGCACCGAATTTCTATGCACCATGGAAGTTTTTAGACTTCTTAGACGGAAGGAGTCCGCTCACCACTATACAGCATTTTAGAGCGATTTTAAAAATAGTTTCTGACCGAAGCCTTAATCATGTAAATTTTCTATTTTTCCATAGGTAGACGTGAGGCGTCGGTTTAGATCCCAGGTCGCGCTCGTAGGCTTAGCCGTTTGGAGTTTTCCGTGGTTTTCTCCGAAATTTGCGTAAATGCGGGCTAGAACCCCTTAGAAATACTCCAACGGAGGGCATTCCCTCTCAGGCCTAAGACCCAAGTGTTGTCAATAGGCCTTAATTCCCACAACCCATCCCAATCTATTTTCCATAAAGTACGTATTTCCGGATTAGTTAGAGGCCACTGGAATGCCATAACATGTGATACATGCCTGTTGATGCAGCAGCGCATTTTCTCATTGTAGTGCGTAACCAATAAAAAATTATCTATTCATGGAGGTGGAATGGACGCGGCGGACCTGCAACTTGTCCTCTACACTCTTCGGACCTCAATCACTTGGAGTTTTTCTGTTGCTACTTGAATTTGTTGATTTATTAGGTGCTTGTAGAATATATGATCTTACAGCACAGATAGTCATCATTTCAGCAAACATCTCCAATACACTGGGTATGCTTGAATCTGTCAATGATATTTGACTGTGCAATGATGTTGGCTGTGCAATGGCCACCAGGGCTGCAATTTCGATTAATTCCTATAGCAAGTTCTTTCGTCTTCTATATGAGACTGCCCTGTGATGCATTTTCCGTATAGTAATCCTGATTTACGCCAAATAATTTTTTTAATATTTATAATTGGTCCTTTTGGTTAAACTTGACGTTACATCCTTCATAATAGATTTTGCGATAATTTCCTACCAAAAGAAAATTTGCGACTTTATGTTATGTGCTAATTTTGTTTTTTCTTGATGCTTACTGTCACCTTTCTTTATTTATTGGTCGAATCAGGCAACACCTGATATATATATTATTTCAAGTAGATGGAAATGAATAGGCATGATAATTTGAATGAGTGATTGAATGAATTAAAAAATGTAAATAAATTTATAAACTTTAATTTAATAAGCAAATCATTTGTAAAAATACCTCTATGGGCATGTACAAAATCTTCTTCCCTTATTGTGCATCGGGGCATCAAGAAAACCTTCTTATAATGAAGATAATAAAATAAGGGAAAAATTGAGGAAAAATAGTGAAAGCATCATACTACCAAAGATGAACACTTTGTTCAAAATTTTAAATAAAAATCAGAATATATTTAATGAGCAAATAAATAATAAAATATAAGCAAAAATTAATAAAACCATAAATACGAACATAACTTGCATACAGATAAAAATAACACATTATAAAGACATTCTAGTTATAAAAAAAAAAAAAAAAAAAAGAAAAAAGAAACATGGAAAAACAAATTTAAGTTAATGAAATTTTATTTAAAAAGTGAATTACTATCATTAAACAAAAATAGAGTAACAAATAATGAAAAACACTTGGAAAAAAATTAGTAGAATTAGCAAAATAGAGAGAGCCGTGTATATACATAAAATCAACAGTATATATAACTGTAATAAAAAAAAGGGCTTTATACATAAAAATCACAGAAAGAATATTAAGTTATGTTTTAAGACATTATTTATATTATATGTATTTCCGAACCCCCTCCCCCGAAAAATATTGATTAAAAGGAATGTGGAAATTTTAGTATAGTTGTGTTTCTGTCAAATAGATTAGACTGTTGCATACCCTATTTCCATGTATGCAGGATCAGTACACCTTAATTTAAATTAATAATATACGGATACGAGAGGAAAAATCCCTAATTTTTATAGGTGTCACTGGCCAATATAGATTATTATTATTATTACCCTTTCGCAACCAGAGCCTCAGGAGAAAAACCGCCACCACAGCCCAGACGTCTTACTATTTAAATATGATAAAATTGTCATCTTTTTTTTGTGGGATTTATCTATAACTTTCTAACTAAAATCAATAACATCCTATATCTATTTTATTGTTTTATAACATAACCCGTTAGTGTGCGACACGATTTGATGCAAACAATTATCATAAACTGATAATGAACACCCGTCACATATTTGTGACGCCGGGCTCATTTAAGAAAGAAAATCAGGTAAGAAAATCGGATCGTCACATATATGTGACGCTGGTAGCGAAAGGGTTAATTTTTGCTATAGATAAAAACTTTTTTTTTTTTTTTTTTTTTTGTGGTATTTTCATGCAGTTAAAAAAAGTTGGTAGACATTTTTTTTTATTAAATTCAGAATCATAAAAGAGAAAATAATATTCGGCAGGTGAAACAATTTGTTTTAACGAACAGTCATTCTTTATCAACATTTTATAAAAGTTATCACACGTTTAACCTAAATTAGTCTTAGTAGATAATAAGTTCTTAAAGTAGGTATATAAAGGGGATTTTTTTCACATGTCTACATTTTGTTCATTGAAGAAAACAGTCGCTTTGTGGGAGCGTTTTTGCCAGGAGGACATAAAATGAATTCAACTAACTTTTGCATATTTTTATGAGGTAGTGGTAGTGTTATCATTAAGGTCAATTGTCTGCACTAGCGCTCTAAGCTTGAGTAGGAGAGTCCTCCGTAGGATCTTTCTAAGCCCATATTTACGCTAGTTTCGGAGAAAACCACGAAAAACTCCTAACGAATAAGCCAACGAGCGAGACCGGGTATCGAACCCAGCGCCTTACGTATATCAGCTTCGAGGACAGAACCTCTCGGTCACTGGTAGGCCTATTTTTATGAGGGAAAAAAGTGAGAACACACGTCAACCCACCGCGTATCAACCGGAGCATCACCTTCTTAATGATTTCATGACAATTTCAATAGTGATTCCGTGTTCTGGATCAAAGAACCGTACAAATATAGGAAATACTTTAATTTCTTTGTGATTCGAAGAATCTGAATAGACATAAACCATAATATGCTTTGGCAAGTTTATTAGAAAGTTGTTCTTTTGCGAACCTAACGCAGAAAAAAGTTAGTGTTCACCATTCGATACAGCCAACATCCTACTGAGCTTCCCAGTTTTGTGAAATTAAGGACTAAATCCTTTTCATTTGAAAAAGAGGACAGAGGACGAAAAGCATAAAAAAGATGACTTTTTAGTCCTGTAATGTTCTTTTCGTTTAAGAGGGCAGAGCGTTGAAAAAAAAAGACTGTCCTCTTAAAAAGAGAATGTCTGGTCACATTACCTAAGATAAGCATGATTTTACATTTTCAAATCGATAATTATTATTATTATTATTATTATTTTGTAGCACCGTATACTGCAGGCCCGGACTAGCTCCTTTGGGGTCCCTCGGCTAGAAATCGAAAAGGGGCCCCTTTCTGAGGAATTTAGAGTAAATAGGATATTAAAATACGTAACATTTGAAAATTAGGCTTACATGTCTAAAAAGCACATTTAGCTTTCTTGCCATTTGGGAAATAGTTGAATAAAAAGTAAGCTTTTTTTCTGATATAATTTACTTATTTTCACTATAAATATTTATATGTATTTTATATATCATACCTAAACTAGTTCCATGCTGGAAAAATAAGTATACTAATTAATTATGAGTGGTTCATTATTAAAAGATGAGATTCTGAAATGCTTTTAGTTTTAGACAACCAAACCACACTGTCGAAACCATAATAATCTAAATCCTACTGTAATACCCAAATAATTATTAAAATAGGACACAATGCTAATAAAATACCAAGCTTATTGAAAAAAAAAAAGGTTTTCTTCAACTGTGATTTAGTTGATACAAACTGTAAAATAGACTTCGTACAGATATAATGAACTAAGTAACTCTCGCCAAGACCTTTACTGGGGGGCGCGGTAGCCCGGTCGAGCGCCGGCCTCGTTATTGGAAGATTGCGGTTTCGGTACTCGAGCCGGCCAAAGACCGTCGTGTACACTAATGGTGTCTGGTGCACGTAAAATCTGTCGTGACCGCAATGTCCTGCATGATCCCATCAAAAAATATACCTCTGGTGGTCACCGAAGCGGGAGAGGCATCCCTTCTGTAGAGGATTAAAATTGCCATGGCATTTCTCCGGACCATCTCTAGGGGTGATTCTCCGACCGTCGCCATTTGAGCATCTGCGCAGCACTAGTGCGACGTAAAACCCAACTATTCATCCATCCATCCAAGATACTCATGCAATAATACTTATGCAATAGCGACAACCTTTTTAATTTATCGCCAAAATTACAACGAAAGTTTCAAAGTAGCCAGGGTCTTATAGTAACGACGTACTGAAGAAATTTTAAGAAACGAATATAATAACCGTTGCTAAAGAACGAAAAAGTTGCTGTATGCTTTTATATGGAAAAATAGATTTAAAGAAAGAAGTCCTGTTGTACTAAATTAAATTTTGTTTCGTAGGAATTTTATATCTGTACTTATAAGACAAAAAAAACTTCGTATTTTTTTCCATATAAAATCTGTAATTTTATATGGGAAAAAAGCTGTAGGGGCACTTTTGGGCATGAATGCCACTTCTAAGAGCAGCGGGAACCCAAATCGAAGTTTTGATTGATTTCAATGATTTTTGTGTGTGTTTATGTTTGTGTGATTTTAATATTGATAACTCACATGGTATTTTAAGATCATTTAGATATAATGACTAGCGAATAGAGAAGCGGGTAAAGCCTACTAAAATCACAGAAACGCGTGGACGTGTTTAACTAGTTTTTAAATAGTGTGTCTAATTTTCCCCAGAAATTAAGAACATCTAATTAAAAGAAATTAATTCTAGAAAATTAAACAATAGAATTGTTTTGCTACAGTTTTTTTTTTTTTTTTTTTTTTTTTTTTCCGGTAGATAAATGAAAACTTAGAGGTAATACCTTAACTTCCTACATTATATTCTAAAACAATAACAAAAAAATGCCACTATACAAAACAGTTTTCTTTGAAAAAATAATTTTGATTGAGAAGAGCCGACAGGGAAATGAACATTTTTTGACATTTATTAGCTTTGAGACGTATAGTTACAATGACTTTCGTCTCGATTGATCCATATTACAGAAATTGACTGACACAAGTTCACAATATTTTGAAGACATAGGACATCACAAACTTCCATGCCCGAGGGATATGAAAAGTGAAGTGTTGATGATCGTCACTTGATATGTACTTATGTTATAATGGTTTGAACGGCATGGCAAAAAACAGAAATAAGGGCTTGGATCAAATTAACCAGCGTAAGGCTGTTCCCATCCAAATCATAGCTCTGGGGTCACAAAAGTGGGGGATTCATCTCCTCCATCAAGGATCGAAATCGTGAGGGCATGTCTCTGGACCATTTTTAGGTAAGTCCCAGACCGTCGCGAATTGCTCATAGTGTAGTACTAGTGCGACGTTAAATTCAACCAACCGAGTATGTCGAAGGTACTTAAGTATTATTTTTATATAAAATCTCTATTTTTCGTCTGGAATTTCGAAGGTACTTAAGTATTATTTTTATATAAAATCTCTTTTTTTCGTCTGGAATTAAGAACCTCCAATTTTAAAAATTGATTTTTTAAAATTGAATAATATAATCGTTTTGCTTGAACTTATGAGCTAATAAACTAATTTGAGTTACTTGCATTTAATGTATCATTATTATCCCTCAAAATTCGACTTTGCGCCTCAGAAGTGGAACTAGTTAACCAAGTGTTTAGACATTTGGAAATTTTTTCAACATCTAAAAATATTTTCTTTTTTTCTTTTCTTTTCGAAGCGCCACTTTCATATACACGTTTCATGTTGACATATCTCAGACACTGTTTTAAGTACAACCCTATTACAAGACTTAGCGAGTGAGCGTCGCGATAAAGAAGTTAGTTATATTAGGTAAAAACAACAACTGCAGCTCCAAAGAGACGTAACTATCTCAATCTAGACACCACATTTAAAATTTCTCGGCTGCTTAAGATTGGAGAAAGTAAACATGCAGAAAGAAGTCATTGGCGTAACAACGGCGGTGCGGAGAGAGCAGGCCGCCTTGGGCCTCTGGTCTTGAGGGGGCCTCTGAAAAAACTTAAGTTTTAAGTATATGTATCTGTTACAGTTACTGCGCCGTTATTTCGACCTGAATCATTCGTTGCAATTCTCCTTTAAGCTTGTTAGACTGAAAGAGCGCGCTCACCACTATAAATCAGATTAGAGCGATTGTTCCGATATAAAAAGCTCTAATGTAGAAAAATGTGACCGACGAGCGACAATACAAAACTAAAAGAGCCTTTTATGCAAAGTTCCAATGTCCTTGGCCCCCCACGTTAGTTTGGACTTTCAAATCATTTTTAAAACTGACTACAATGCCTTTTTATGGTTAAGAAATTAAGTGAAGGCATACAAGGGGGCCTCCAATTAGGGGGTCTCAGTTAGACTTTCACCCTGTGCCTCTAGAATTGTAGTTCCGCCACTAGATGAAGCATGAACCATGAAGTAGCGTGTTCCAAGGATGAAACATTCTCGACTTGACTTGCGTGCGACTTCTAGATGAAAACAGTGAAGAAAGACAATCGCAAAGCTTCAATACTTGTTTGCATTTACGATGTTTGGACGCGATTATGAGCACTACACAACACATAATGAGTCAAAATTGATTGTAGTTCCGTAAGATTATTGGAAAATAAATAGTGAAATTACTCTGATGTAACTAATTATAAAGTAGTATATTTTGAGGGGTTTTCTGGAGCCCCCTTCTTCCGGGGGCCCTCGGCAATCGCCGAGCAGCCGACCTGGCCAGTCCGGGCCTGGTATACTGTAAGAATTCTATCTACATTTAGATCGAAATTTTATTCGCCACAATAAATTTTCCACTCGCTAATGGCGAGCTGGCGAGCGGAAATTTCTCGCCCTGATATATATATATGTCAGATTTTTGCTCTAAAATGTAATTTACACAAATATCTAAAAGCCGATTTTTGAAATTTTAAAATTCGTCCCAGGTAGGGCGGTAAGGGGGGAGCTATGGGGTAAATAAATGGAATTAGTGAAACCGTTCAAAATTGTTACAGATAGGTTTTAGAGGCCCACAAGTCGAATGAGGATATTTTCGAAAGTGTAACGCTATTAGAAGGGACAAAAATTAAAAATAGTGTTAGATTGTTCAAAATTAGTACATAGAGGTTTTTGATACCTACAAATCGATTGCGGATATTTTTGAATTTGTAAATTTTTTAGGAGAGCCGGGAAGGAGGGGGGGGGGGCGAAGTAGCAAAACAATAGAAATAGAATTAGACCGTTCAAAATTGATACGTAAAGCTTTTTAGGACCTACAAATCGAATGCAAAAATTTTTAAATGAGAAAAATAATTAAGTTAGAGGGAAAGAGGGTGGCGAAGGGCAAAACTATAGAAATAAGAGTTAGAGCGTTGAAAATTAGTATTATTAGGTTTTAATGCCCGATAAATCGATTGCCGATATTTTCGAAAGTGTAGAATTATTACGAAAGGCGGGAAAGGGGGCGGATGCAGGAGCAAAAATAAAGAAATTCAGATAGAACGTTGAAAATTAGTATTATTAGGTTTAAATGCCCGAGAAAATGATTGAGAATATTTTGGAATTTGTAATTTTTTTAGGAGAGCCGGGAAGGGGGGGGGCGAAGTAGCAAAACAATAGAAATAGAATTAAACCGTTCAAAATTGACACGTAAAGCTTTTTAGGACCTACAAATCGAATGCAAAAATTTTTAAATAAGAAAAATAATTAAGTTGGAGGAAAAGGGGGTGGCGAAGGGCAAAACTATAGAAATAAGAGTTAGAGCGTTGAAAATTAGTATTATTAGGTTTTAATGCCCGATAAATCGATTGCCGATATTTTCGAAAGTGTAGAATTATTACGAAAGGCGGGAAAATGGGCGGAAGCAGGAGCAAAAATAAAGAAATTCAGATAGAACGTTGAAAATTAGTATTATTAGATTTAAATGCCCGAGAAAATGATTGCGGATATTTTTGAAAGTGTAAAATAATTAGGAGGGAAGGGAACTGTGGGCAAAGGAATGCGCGTGCCGTGCACGTGTGTATATATTGCCGCAGGCAGTGGGGGCCCGGGCCGATTATTCCACCGATGAGAGAAGAAGTTTTTGTATCTTATATTTATGTTTTTCCCTTATGATATTATCGTGACTGATTAAGAGTGTCAAACATAAATGCGCGCGCAGTGCATAATGGCCTGCGCAGCCGAAGGCAGCGGGGACCCGGTGTCACATTTTTTTCCGATCAGCATCCCCCCTCTTTTTTTCACATGATAAAAATTAATGCAATTTTGAGATTTCATTAATTATAGTGATTCATTAAAAACTAGCGACCAGCGAAAAGGGCGTAGAATGCTAGTATATATATATATATATATATATATATATATATATATATATATATACAAAATTAATAAATAAATTTAAAAAAATATATTTTAATTTTCGTATGAAGTATTAAACCTTTACTTGACATAATTAAAAAAAACTTGTTTAAAACTAACGTATTATTAATTAATGTAAAATATATATATCAATAAAAATAAACATGTGCAAAAATGAATATATCACTTAGTATACTTATATTTTACATGTTTTCTCGTAACATTTTTAATTATTAATTTCCCAGAATATAAGAAACGAATAAAGTATATCAAGCATAAAATAAACATATTTTTTTTACATATGCAATTATTCTGGTTATTTCAAATTTAAATTAATCATTGTTTTGTACAGATTGAAAATATCAGTCTAGACTAAATACATCTGACAAATTAATATAGAATCACATTTTCAAAATGTTCTTAAAATATAAAAACCATCTTTCTGTATGTGAGAAAGCATCTGGTGTGATAACTAATTAAAAAAAGATGTATTATTTGTAGATTTTAATGAGATTTTATATTGTTTGATAGCGGATATATCACGTTATAATGCAGCTCTTCTAAAATCAGAACACTTTTAATATACCCAATGTGTATTATGTTTGCCTTCGCTTGAGTTCTATGTCTATATTATAACTATTAAATCATATTAACTTGGAAAATTGAAAATGCAATAATCATAAATTTTGAATTTTATTAGCCATAAAAAAATTGCATTTTATTAGACATTTGGTATAGAAAACTATAATGTTGATACTAGTAAGGATAATAAAATAAGTATTTACTAATAAATGAAATTGAAGATTTGTATCATGATTATTATTTACAGAGAAATTAATAAAATATAAATTATATTTTTTTTTTACATAATTATACACATTTATAGTAAAATTAAAGTAAGTTGAAATTTAATATTCAAATATAAGAAGTAATGGTATCGTTAATTATTGGTATTCAGTCCAGTTAATATTCATTAAATTGTCTGTAACATAAACAAAATTATTATATACTTTTAAAAATATTAGAAGTTAAATTAATAAAATTAAATATAACAGGACACAACAAATATAAAAAAAAGTGAATTTTGTTTTTAAAAAGTTTAAAACTTAGTAAATGTATGCAACTTGTCTCTTTCAAAATGCTTTCTTATTTATTTGCTCTCTCTCTCTCTCTCTCAATATATATATATATATATAAACTTTCATGATATAATTAAACTTTTTTTTAAAGATGGTTTTACGCATATATCAACAGACTACATTTTTTTTTTTTTTTTTATTAATGAACTTAAGATAAAATTTTTTTATATAAAAATTGATTTACATCAAAAAGGCATTTTCATGTTTATGTTTTGTAAGTTTAAATTTTAATATATCTAGAAGAATGATTTCAAATTAGCAGTATATGCGTCTGTATAGATTGGTAAAGGTATATTAAGCAATTCTAAAGTCATTCCCATTTCGTCACAAGCGCAAGCGAGCACAAATACAGTGTAATTCAATCTAAACAACAACTGATAAAACCAAATCAGGTTTTACTTTTCTTCAAATCAACTTAATGTCTTCATTTTATGCTAGAAACTAAAATATGCACTAATGTTCTAAAGAATTTTAATTTTTTTAATGGACATGATGTGCTTGAAAGCAATGTCTGATATTTAAGCAAATCATATCCTCATGACATAATGTAAAGTGCCCTAATTTCGCCCCCATTCACTTTTAGGCCCTTTGAAGCTATAATTTCCTTCTGAAAACTTACGAGATTACATTCATAAACTATCCACAAATAACTATAAACTACCAAACTGACTACAAAAATATTTTAACCATTACGAAAAACTGTGGTCCCAAACTGACCCTCCCTCAATAATTTCAATGATGCGAGGCTTTACTTATGCATCTTTGTTTATTGCAAAATGAGTAGAGATACAAAGCACTGTAGCAATCAATTGAAGAATATCTGAAAGACATATTAGGAATTTAAACATGAGGATCATACATATAATTTTGTTTATGGTTCCTGACCATGTTTCATGTTATCAAGTGCAGTACCCTATGCACTGGACCAATTCTTCTCCATGTTTATCCTCAGAGAAATGGTTTAAGCATATAGGACACATTGCATCGTTATTATAACCATTATGGATTGTATCATCATAAGGAGTGTTAACTGAAGAATTACTTTCGTCATCTTAGTCACTGGGTAGGTCACGTTTGGATTTTTAGATGGCGGATTCTTCTTCTATTACTTGGAAGTGAGGGGTACAAGAATTTGTTTTTTAGCGGAATGTCTTCTTTGCCTTTGCCTGGGAATCTTTCACTCTTTTCATATGCGGAGAATTAATGTTGCTAAATCTCCGTTTTAGAGAGCAGTTTGCTGAACATGGCAACTTAATGACCGTTGATCAGTTAAAATGAAATTTTCGCCGAATGGAGAGGGATCCTGGAGAGGAAACTGGACCACGCTACTTTCCAATAAGGCGGAGTTTCAGTTCTCATAAGATGAACTGCACATGCAAAGACAAACTGTATGCTACTAATAGCATCTAACTAATAAAGAATACATACAATGTATAACAAAGAATGACTTATCGTACACCAAATAACGTTCTACAAAATACATAGTATGACCTCACCTCTTCTAAAAGCAGGAAATCCAACGTATAGAACAGATGTATGTGTCTTGACAAACAAAACTTTCGCTGCTGACATGTAAAAACTTACCGTATCTTTTGCCTTGCGTGACAGGTATCTATATTATTAGGGCACTTTATCTTACATTAATCATAGTAAGAATAAAAAATAAACATAGACGTTCCATTTGTTAAAGTTCGACCTTATTTGGCGTCTGATTAAAAAAATATGTATACAACAATTTAGTCTATGTACGCAGAGTTGTAGTAAAATTTGTTTTAGAGGTAGACGAACAAAACTTTTTGAAATGGTACATGATATGTATAAAATGTTAAGATAATTTTTTTTTTTTCTTTCTGTAGCTGCTTCTCTTTGGACTTCGTTTATTTTTCGTCTTTATTTCTTTCACTCATTGTCGCATGATCGGGACGTACACTGTAGATAGCATAAAACAGCTCTACAGTCTTCGAAATCTTGGGATTATTTGCCCTAAGAAGAATGCGACTTTTCTATCTTTGAGCATTTTCCCACTTGATATTAAATTTATTAATGTTCATCTTATTATTAATAGTTTCAGTTTGGTGAATATTCTTTATTATTGAAATTATTTGTTCTATTAAATTTCGTTATTGGGGTGAGTGGATTTCATTTTTCATTATAGTGTGAGTATTGCAGTTTCATTCATTTTTATTTTTATTATTCATGATTATCTTTATATAAATCTTTGGGATGACACTGGTATTGATTGTGTTTTTCTTTTGTTTGCTACATTTTCTTACGTTACATAAACACATATTTTTTTCTCAGTTTAATTCGAAGAACATTCAAGTTAATATAAGGCTTTTTATAAATTTCCTATTTACAAGAAGGTCTGTCATTTAATGAAAAGTTTTAAAGTAACAATAAAAGTCAAACTCTTTAATATTTTGTGCAATTAATAACACAAAGATGGTTGAAAATAAATGACAACAAAAATCTGAGGGTTAGTTTTAATAGATTTTGAAAGATTAGGCTTCATTGAAAATCTATTGAATTGTTTCAGGTCTTTATAAAAAGTACGACACTAAAACATTTTTAATATGAAACAATAATCAATAATTAAGTTCAACACTAAAAGAAAATGATTTAATGCAACATCCACAATGGAACATGATAAAGTGAATGAAATTTCGACTTCTAATGACAGATTCATCAGAAGAAACACTCAGTGGGATCAGGGAAGAGTTAATATTACAGAATGCCGGATTTCATTTATTTTGTGCAAGTATAAGGTGGGGAGCACCAAAGGTATTTATCAATGCAGTCGAATCTCGTCAACGTGAACCCGCTTAACGTGTATTACTTTTAACATAAACTATTTTCACAGTCCCTATCAAAATGAAGATTAGCTTATGAAAATTAGTTATAGATAGCATGAACTACTGATAATATGAACAATTTTGTTTTCCCTTGAGGTTAACGTTAACGCGGTTTGATCAGTCCGGTATAACCTGGTACAAGTTATTAATTTTCTTAATTTAAATATTTTTATGTAAATTACATATATATATATATATATATATATATATATATATATTATTTATACTATTATCAAAATCTTATATATACATACATACAGATGCACGCATATATTTTGTAACATCATGTACAATATATTTCATCAATAAAATACTTTATATTATACCAACAGCTTTCCTTCACCTTTACCTTCTAGAATTTATAAAATTTCACTTAAAGATTTTCTTTATCGTTATTTCGCAAAGAAATAACTAATCTTTCTTTATATCTGAATTTTTTTAACTAATGTTTGAATATATTGATTAAACTTTTTTACAACTGTTTTCCATTTTTGACTCTCATTTAAAATTCCCTAATTGCTATTCATTATTTATTCCTTAATTTCATTACACCCAAAGTAATATTTTCTTTTAATTTCAAACATAACATTTTTTTTCCTACGTCATACAAAAGAATATCCGCTTTAAAAACTTTAATATTACATAAAAAATGATGTAAAATAAAAATTAAAAAATATTACCAAAAAATTATTATTATTATTTCGTAAATTATTCAATTCGAATCAATATGGCTTATAATAAGGCCACTGCTGCTTTTAAATTTACGAAACACACTATAATTTTAGAATGCTATTGAGATATAAAGAATAATTTCACAGCAATTTAAAAAGTTTTTAAATAGAAATTTCAGAAATTCTAGGAATTCACCAATAAAAATGTATGTTTTTCGAAATTGTATATATTATTTTCGTTTGAACTTTTTCGTCATTTTTATGCGTATATAAATACATAAATAATTTTGAATATATAAATAATTTTATGTGTATTATTTGTATATACATATATACGTACATATAAATATTTTTTATTATAAAATGCAGGAGATATAGAAAAGAAAGAAAATGGTAAGTTAATACTTAGTCACGAAACAAAATAATTCATAATATTTTAAAGTTAAGCGCAATAACATACTTTTTACACGGGAGTCTTTTTTTTTTTTTTTCAAATAATAAAACTTGAACTTAAACAAAACGAATTATGAATTTTTTCAATTTTCACTTTCTCTTACCCATATGTAGGGTAGAGAAAGTATTGTTTTGGGGTCAAATTTTCAAAATTGAGTTTTTTATATTTACATGTTTTGAGATCCCCTGAATAAGAAAAACGGGTTTTTAGCTGCTTCTCTGTGCGTGTATTATCAGCATACCTCAAGAACAAATAGTAGCAGGAAGACCAAACTCGGAATTCCAAACGTGTATCATATATATAGAGATGCTATACTAACCTTTTTGTTGAGATCACACGCAAACGTTTCGTGTACATGGACATCCAAACGAATTCTAATACGTCTATGGATGAAATTGCAAGTAAATAGAATGTAACATCTATACTCTATAGGCTGCACTAAACCAAAGAAATGAATACATATTTTTTATAGGCGTAAAAGCATGATTCTTGTAGAATATAGTAAAAAAAAAAAAATCCTTCACCGTTTCTTTACAGGTCTACACACACAGACACACACAAAAAAAAAAAAAAAAAAAAAAAAAAAATATCGTAGAATAATACTTGGAAACTCATGGAAGTGCATTTCAGGCTGTGCTATATGTTTTTAATATAGGATTATATTTAAGTGTCCAATGCTGCTTGTACATAATTTTTAGAAGATGTGCAGTACTGCCAATAGTTAAGCGAAAACATTATTTTTTATTGAATGTAATTAGTAGAAGTGCTTTACTATAATTGTTTACCATACTCAGGAAAACTGTTTAAGAATTAAAATTTATTCCTGATACCCATATGGTAAATAAAGTTTTTTTTTTTAATTAAATATTTAGCGCTTGTTCTTTGTATATTGGTACGTCTTAAGGTTCCCTGAATATTGAAGCTATGTTTTTAACGCTTAATCTTTGTCTATGTCTTTTATCAAAATAACTTAAAGGAAATAATTTCAGGCATTTAAAATGCTGTATTTTTGAAGTTAATATAAGGTTGTTATACTAGAAAAAAATTATCAAAATTCATAAGTTTCAAGGAATGGTGCGACTGAAAGTTGTCCGAATAATTTGAAATGAACATTTAAATTTAATAACAGCTTTTGAATTCTCCTTAAAGGTAACTACAATAATAATACAGGGTTTTAATGTGGCAGTAGCTCCCCCCCCCCCCCTTCTTTCTGAATTATTTGTAAAATGAAATTTTTCCGAAACATATTTTAAATTGTTTTAAAGAAGATTTATATAAATGTATTAGTTATCTTTTCACTTAATATCCGATCTGCCTTTATGGTATTGCATTTCAGGGTAAGAGAAAGTCGTGTGAGTGGTACACCAGAGTATTGTAATTAAAGCAAGAAATGTCTGAAATCAATCAGCGCAATCGACTTATTACACTTCAAATAATCTGAGCCAATAGACTATTTAGTTGTGCCCTTGTAAAAAATTTAAGTGCTAGATTCACCAAACTCTATATAGTTTGAGTGAAATGACCTATAACATGTACATAAATTTTCAGCCTAATCGAATAAGGTATTTAGACGGTATTGCATTTTAAATAATTTGAGCTTATGCGATATATTGATAAAGAATTTTCTTCGTGTCTCTGTAATACAACTATAAAAGCTATATTCACCAAAATCAATAGGGTACATAATAACTTTCCGCTCATTCCAACAAAGCATTTAGACGCTACCGTGTTCACTCACGCTCATACATACATATATGTCCATACATATCGAAAAAACTTGTAAAATCGTAGATGTCTCAAGAAAGGGAGATTGTATCAAAAGCAAAGTTGGACATTATTACAATTACAAAAAATATAAATTTGCTACATTCTATCATCTTTATTTATATATTTATTTATTTTATTTATTTATTTATTTGTTTATTTGTTAGCTGTACGAGATAAAAAATCCATTTCGCAAATCGGGATTACAATAATTTTCGTACATATGCATGTTCGAAAAGTAAAAATTGCAATTAATTAATTGTTATACAAAAGTCATATTAAATGATTTTTGTACCATATTTTTGATTTTTACTTTCTCTTACTCATAAGGTAGAGAAAGTATTGTTTTTGGGTCAAATTTTCGAACGCAAGTTTTTGTTATATTTCAATGTTATGAGGTCCCTGAATACGAAAATCATGTTTTTAGCAAATGGTCTGTGTGTGTGTGTGTGTGTGTGTGTGTGTTATCAGCATATCTCAAGAACAAATAGCAGCAGACATTCCACACTAGGTATTCTAAATGTGTATCATATAGGCATGCTACAATAAGCTTTTCGTTAAGATCAAGCAAATGGTTCGTGTACAGGGACACTCAAAAGTATTCAAATACATTACGTCTATGGGGGAAATTGCAGGTAAGCCTCGCCTCCCCCCTGGGGGGGGGAGTCCCCCCACGAGGGGAGTAAATTTTTATGATGGGTATCTTTCAAAAGAGCTCTCCAACACCTTTAAAACGAATGTTTGAACCATCGATCTGCATTAATTTAAAACAAAGTTATCGATTTTTTTTTTTTTTTTTTTACTTTTAACGAAAAGAAACTTAGAAAAAAAAAAAAAAAAAAAAAAAAAAAAACGTTTTTTTTTTTTTTTTTTTTTTTTTTTCTTTTATAGGGCAAAATTTTACACAAACGTCAATCTTGAGGGATATTTTCGTCATAAAGATGTCAGACCACTTTTGAAATATTATTTAGGATACTGACATGAATACCATAGAGTATGAATTTTCCAATTTAAAAAATTCGTAAGTTACGTGGCATTTACGATTTACTTAAAATGGCAGAATAAGGCGAAATCGAGCATAAACGTCCATCTTTAGGATCATAAATATATCAGACAATTTGAAAATAACATTTATGATACTTGTATGAACATGATTGACTATAAATATTCTAATAGGATAGATAGGATAAATAAGTTATTTGAAATTTAAGACTTTATCAACATAGCAAAATGGGGCGATATTTCATATAAATACGCATTTTTGGGAAAGTTGCATTGGAAATAGTAGCATGAAAATAAACTACGAAATTGACCCTAATAAAATAAATTAATAGATTAGAATAAGATATCGAACTGAATGGTGGGTAGCCTATTAGGCGAGGATTTCGTTCTGTCACTGTGTCAAGCGTTTGGTCAAATTAATTTCTCTTAACATGTATATAATATGTCCTGTACAAGAAATTTATGAGAGCATACATATGATGGGGAACTGAGCAGAGTCCACCTATGCCAACTAGTTTAAAAACATAATTATTTTTTAATAACCGAAATAAATTGTATATAAATGTAGGTGCATTAATAAAGTTGAGGAGGCGGTAGCCCCCCCTCACACAGAACTAATTATTATATAAAACTCTCCCGAAGCCTAATTTGAATTGTTTAACATAGGTTTACATAACATCGTTATCTTACCTCTTAATCTCCAACCTGTATTTATAGCATTAAATTTCAGGGTAAGAGAAAGTCGTGTGAGTAACACACCAGATTATTTACTTTCTTATACCCATAAGGTAGAGAAAGTATTGTTTTTGTGTCAAATTTTCGAACGCGAGTTTTTGTTATATTTCCATGTTCTGAGATCTCCTGAATACGAAAATCATGTTTTTAGCAAATGGTCTGTGTGTATGTCTGTATGTCTGTGTGTGTGTGTGTGTCTGTGTGTGTGTGTTTGTGTGTGTATCTGTGTGTCAGTCTGTTATCAGCATATCTCAAAAACAAATTACGGCAGAAAGTTCAAACTTGGTATTCTAAATGTTTATCATATAAGGATGCTACACTAAACTTTTCGTTAAGATCAAGCAAATGGTTCGTGCACAGGGACACTTAAAAGTATTCAAATACATTACGTCTATGGGGGAAATTGCAGGTAAGTAGAGTTTAACATCTATAGACTGCGCTAAACCAAATGAAACGAATATATATTTTTTGTTATAGAGATAGTCAACAGGAACAAAAAATTATGAATTTAGGAGCTTCGCCTCCCCCCTGGGGGAGAAGTCCCCCCTCGAGGGGAGTAAATTTTCATGATGGGTATCTTTCAAAAGATCTCGCCAATACCTTTAAAACAAATGGTTGAACCATCGATCTGCGATAATTTAAAACAAATTAATCAATTTTTTTTTTACTTTTTTTTTTTTTTTTTAATATTGAGAATAAAATGGACTTTTTTTGGATATTTAGTGTTATACTACTTCTCTAATATGGAAATCGTCTGCATTATCATAAAAGATAATTTTTTTAAATAATAGTTTTAATAAATTATTTGTTAATAACCGAATTAAATTCTATATAAATGTATGAAACGGGGAGTTGAGGGGGGCGGTAGCCCCCTCACACAGAATTAATTATCATATAAAACTTTTCCGAAGCCTAATTTGAATTGTTTAACATAGGTTTACATAACATCGTTATCTTACCTCTTAATCTCCAACCTGTATTTATAGTATTCAATTTCAGAGTAAGAGAAAGTCGTGTGAGTGACACACCAGATATTTTTTTTTAAATTTAAAATCTATAAATTGTAATTTATTTAATTTTTATTATACTAAAATAATGTAGCCAACAATTTTATTTAATACAGTTTTAATTTTATAATTTGAAAATCCTTGCGATAAATACGGAAATAATATAGTGTAATCATGAACGCAATTTAAAAATTAAATAATAAAAATTTTTAAAGTTTATTCACTTGAAAATAGAGATGTTTAATTATAAATAACGTAATTACTGAACATCGATAATTGAAAATCGGTGAAATTTATCCGATGAAATTAATTGCAGATAAAATTTATTAATAACTAAGAATTCAGTTTAATTTTTAAAGAAAAACAAAAATACAAATTTTATGTTTTTAAAAACATATATTATGAAGAAAATTGAAAAATACATTTGCTAATTAAAAGAAAAAAAAAATAATAAAAATCCGTAAGCATAAAACGGGTGCTAAATTGCATGGCACTTAAGAAAACGGCATTCATTAGCGTCAATGGTTATTCAAATTCATCTATAATGCTATTGACTATCAATAATACGGTTTAATTATTACTTTAAACACAGACTTTTAACTTCGTATAAGTATATTTGTAAATATAATGACGAGTGTGGAAATTAAAGGTATAATCTTCATCTATGTTATAAATGATATTAGAGCATATCAAATATAATATTTGAATTTCAATTTAGAGATAATGCAATAGGTCAACTTGTAAAGCATTTTGTCGATAATGAAACCTCAATAAATTAAATGTTTTTCTTTTTTCTTCATGTATAGTTACAAGCGCGCATGTCAGTCAGCTAAAAATTAAGTACAACCATTTGAACTCGACAACAAATATAGGTATTGCCTTAAACGTGGAGTCTGGGTATTAACATTTTCTATACTCTTCGAATTCGTGTCGTTACAGTGCATCTCGGTGATAAACAGCGGACTTAGTGTTCCTCAGTTGAAAACATTAAGGGTTATTTCAAAAAAGTCAGTTGTAAAGTTGTAGGGAGTCTTCGATAAACTAGTATTAAAAGATGCATTGCACACAATAACGCTCCGTTTGTGAACGCGATATACATGAAAGCTATATACGGGAACCCTGAGTACATAAAAGTATTAATTGTGTGTGTGTTTGATGAGAATTTTGTAATCTATTATGCAGTACAAAACACAGGGACAGAAGCGATTCTATTTTTTTTATAATTACGTTTTATTATTTTGTTACCAGTATTTGAAATCTTTATTTTTTTAAATACTATTATGTCAATAAAACCTTCACAAAATTTTTGCTTAGAAAATAGCGGTAGAGAAATAATAAAACGCACGTAAATCATAGAACCACTGCGATTACTGAAAATGCCGGCGAATGAAGAAAAAATGATAGGCATTTGAAACATGTCCTTTCCTTAACCTGAATCATGCACCGTACTGCTGAATTACAGTAGTAATTGGTTTTTATTGGAAAATGAGACATTTTCTACGTTTATTCCTGATTTTTAACTTAAGGGATTAGGGAAATTATAACCAAAACAAACGAGCATTTCACACGTTCTGTTTTCAGAAATATGTGCTCAAGTTATATTTTCGTACTGAATCGAGGACGGTCAACAAGGTTTAATTGATTGTTTATCCGTATTTCTTATCATTTTTTTTTTATTCAGGAAAGCTGATTCTGTTGTTTTAAGGCAAGAGATCATTAAAGCCAAGTACAAGTGTAGCGAGTAACCTCTTTATCATATAGATAGACAACACGTTTAAAACTACGTTTATTTTAACTTTATGTTGACGGGCAGGATATTAAGGAACTATGCATATATACATGTATAATCCAGTTTAGGAATGTGTTTGTTGAAATCTTTTAGTGTTCTCAAGACGTATTGCCAAAATGTTCGAAAAAATCTACAAGAAACTAAGTAATTCGATGTTTTTCGTTTTATTTTCATATCGATAAATATTTTCAGGAAGCAAAATGAATAGTTCATTTTGCACATTATTTCTAAAAAAATGCATATAATACGTGTATTAGTGGTTAATGGTTTCGAGTGGTTTTTTCACACCAGATTGTTTTATTATTTGGTTATCATTAGACTTATCAGAACAGTTTAAGGAATAAGATA
The DNA here is from genome assembly GCA_963930645.1 of Salticus scenicus. NCBI lineage: Eukaryota > Metazoa > Arthropoda > Arachnida > Araneae > Salticidae > Salticus > Salticus scenicus. Next base: position 234,298,109 of record OZ005650.1, read on the forward strand.
AGTGACAATGAAGTTGAAGCGACAATGATTTCGCAATTACTTTAAGTTAATGTTAAAATACTTTAAAGTACGTTCATTTTTCTGAATAAATTTTAAACTACCTTAAAATACTTTTTTTTAAGTATTTTATTTATTTATTTATTATTATTATTATTTTATAATTGTTCTATAAATAATTTTATGTTACATAAATTTCAGTAAAAGAGGACCCTGTTTAAATATTGTAGTTATATTCATAATATAGATGTCTGCTATTATATTTTTAAATTTGATTCCATATATTTCTAATATATGCACCAAACTGTGTTCTACAATATGGAAACCAAAGGAGAAAGAGTAAAAAGAAGAGGCGTGCACGATACAACTTTGAATGTTCTACGAATTATTTCAAATTCTTGCACTAACATATCAGATTTATTTTTCTTTGATGCTGAAGAAAAATCTTTTTTTTTTTTTTTACAGAACTAGTGGACTTTACCCACTTCACTGGTCAGTGTTTTAAAGTGACTAGCTGATGTGTGTGAATGTTTATGAGAAATATTCACACTGTTTAAATAAGTCACTTATAAAAATAATGATCCTCTTGGTGGCTTATTATTGATTTTCTTGGGACCTAAATTTGGTTTTCTTGGAAACTGTTCGAAGGATTTCGATAAATATTTTAGGTTTGATGATTTTCAGATGACAATTCAAACTGAATTTTCCTCATCATCAGGAAAGTAAATGTCACTCCGCCCATTGCAAAATTTCCTCCACATAATGTTTTTTTTTTTTTTTTTTTTTTGTAGTTAAGGGCTCTAGCGAAACTGATAAAAATTTCGCTATAATAGGGTTTTGAGATGAGAAACTATTGTGATTTATTCTATTTTTCATGAAAATTTACTTTCGTTGTAAACCTTCATTATGCATGTGCCAAAATATGGCAGAGACGTGGTTTTGTTAGGAACAATTTGATTAATTTTTAGAAAAAAATTGGGTTTAGGGAATTTTTTGAGTTTACAATCGAATTGTAAACTCAAAAATCTGACATCCTCTTTAAAACAATTGGAGTTCACCAGCAACCTGCGCTTCCTCAGAAAAAAAAAGGCAAACACTTCTTCTTTTTCACCCTTTTTTTTTTTTTAAGTGCATGAGTGATTTTGATCAATATTTAAAGCTAGTGTGTTTTTGGATGATATTTCGCTCTGAAATATCCTCATCTTCAGCATAATTAGCCTTTACTGGTGACCCGCACACCACTCGGGAGAATTACGGCATAAACTTCTTTTCTTGGAAATCGATGGAATTATTTGAAAAAAAAAAAAAAATATATATATATATATATATATATATACATGTAGTGTTTTCTTCTTTAAATGAAAACCGACATCACTTAGCTTCTTCTTCAAAAGTATTCACCGTCTCTGGTCTTTGCCTGGAACAGTATATTTCAGGAATATTATAGTTCGAGATTTGATTAGAGAATTGTATTTGAATTTTCCTAATCTCCCGGAAAGTTAGCTTTCAAACACTAATTTCGGATTAGAAGTAAATCAAACGCGAGAATATGGAAAAGTCTCAATATTTATAATTTCACCCAAAAACAGTATTTTATCTAATCTTTAAGATAAGTAAAAAAAAAAAAGAAGGAATTCAATAAACATAATTAACATGATCATCTATATCATAAAATCTACCAATTTCATATATAAAATGTCTGCAAAAATTTTTCAATAGTTATAATCTGTAAATATTTAAAAATGTGTAATTATTTATAAATAATAAAAAAATGTAAGTATTTTTTTTAATATAAACAGTTTTTAATACTTACAAAATAATGCTTAAATCTTTATAAAAATATGAGTAAAAAGTTTTAATATTCCACTAAAATATTGTTGAGTTATTATAGTGTGCGTTCACTAGCCGAACTAAGCAATTAAAAACAACTATATTTTTTAACAAATTAAAACCACAAAACAATACACACATTATACATAATGCTTTATTAAATTGATAAATTGGTAAAGATTTTTTTTTCATCCACTTTTGGCTTATGGGCATGTTAAAGTGTTATTTATGTACTTTTTTTGACATTTCAAGAGTTTTTAAACTGTGAAGGGTTAAAAACTATACAATTACAATTATATATTTGCTTATAATCTTTAAATATTTACAAATATGTAATTATTTATAAATAATAAGAAAATGTAAGTTGTTTATTTATTTATTTTTTACAAACGATTTTTAATACTTACAAAATAACGCTTTAATCTTTATAAAAATATTAGTAAAAATGTTTAATATTCCATTAAAATAATTTTGAGTTATTATAAAGCACAACTTAAAAAAAAAAAAAAAAAAAAAAACAGTCTGCAATTATTTAATTCTGTGTTTAATTTTCTACTTTAGTGTGCATTCACTAGCCGAACTAAGCAAATAAAAACAACTATATTTTTTAACAAGTTAAAACCACAAAACAATACACACTTTATACATAATGCTTTATTAGATTGATAAGTTGGCAAAGATTTTTTTTCTTTTTTTTAATTTCATCCCCTTTATGGGTATCTTAAAATGTCATTTATGTTATTTTTTTGACATTTCAGGAGGTTTTAAACTGTGTGGGGTTAAAAACTATAAAATTACAATTACATTTTTTCAATAGTGTGATTCCAGTAATTAATTTATGCGATATTTTATTTTGTGGTTTTTGTTCCTTATAAGAGTTATTCACTATAGAAATTAGTAAAATTTTACGTTTGAACTTTAATTTTGACTACTGTAATTATCTTAGTCACTAAGTTAAAGCAGTATAACTAAGATGCAACACCTTTACCTTATAAAAATTAATAGTAATAATTATTATTAGTACTCATATATTTAACTCAAAGAGATTTGTGGAAAACATAAAGGTTTAACAATCTCATTTTTAACCAAAAGGACGACGTTTGATGACCTCTATTAAACCCAAGGTCAATAATAGATTTTAAAAAAAAGTTTTTTTAAACATCTCTCATATGTGCCGATAAGGGACACAAGTATCAAAAGAAATAAAAATAGTCGAGCACAGCCACTTCATGAATCAGCATGGAATGACACTTAATGTTCTTTGAATATAATTAGAAACGTGCGATAAATTGCAATGAAGTATAACAACTATATATATATATATATATATATATATATATATATACTAGCTGTTGTTCTTTATGCGCAAGGGAATTTAATTATTATTCACATTATATTATTAAAAAAATAATAATACTTATCTTAGTTGAAGATTTCTAGGCTGATGAAGAGAGAGAATGGATTATTAGAGTTAATAATTGTAAACTTTCCCTCATCTCAATACACACATACATACATACACATACATATATATATGTGTATGTTTGTGCATTGATTTTAACATACATTTTCTCGACGGCCAAGAGAACATAATTCCAATTGCCAATTACGTTCGTAAAAAAGCTTAGTATGTAGAAAATCGCCATGAAAGTACAACACTAAAACTGTACATTTTGTACAATATTCAGATGCATCGAAATTAGATTAATTATTTCTGCATTGAATGTTCGTCAAATGATGAACATGATGTTTGAGTCCGGTATCGATAACAGGGAATCAGTACATATGTATAGTTGTCAGCTTGTACGTTTTTTCACTATAGAAAATTTTTAATAGAAATTTTTATTAAGATTTTAGCAGTTTTCTGTAATTAAACATGATGAATTTTTTCGCAAAGAAATAGTGGTGTTAAAAAAACCTTGCAAGTTGGCTCCGATGTATATGCGTTATAAAATAGAGAAATAGATGATGCTTTAGAATAGCTTCAGTAGCCTCATTTGGAGAAATTTTAAATTTGGCATTAGAGTAGCTCTGTTGTTTCTCACAAAGATATTTTCAAACTTAATTGCGGTAGCCATTTTAATCCATCGCCAAAATTGGACAAAAATTTAAATGCTAGCAAGAGTGTACTGTTATAAAGCTGCGTCCTAGTCATTTAAAAAACACAGTTCCTTGTGATAAACCAATATTACTTTATTTACAAATTACTTTAAAATTAGCAAAAATACAAATAAGTTTTGTTTAGAATGTGAAAACAAATGACATATTAAATTTTATCCATAGATATATTATTACAAAAGACGGAACATTGCATTAATACGGGAATATAAGAAAGAGTGGCAAAGATGACTCAAATGATTGCAGAGAAAAGGTGAACAATTTTGGTAGTTATCGTGTTACCAGCGATTATTTGTTTTGATCTTTTCTTTTTAATTAAAAAGGAAAGCAAGCAAAATAGTTGTAAAAAGTTATATTTCTACTTTTCAGTTCTTTTTTTTTTTTTTTTTTTTTTTCATGTAATACAACCATCCATAATTAAGTATAATTTCCATACATTATTATAAAAATGATATTTTTAAATATTTTTTTCCCTTTCAAATAATGCATACAAGTGTAACATTTTAATTTAAAGAATTAAGTATAGCCTTTAAAATTATTTTACAAAAATACTTACTTAAAAATTACAAAATAATGAAATATAGAAAGAAAATCTAAGCTGTGGAATGTAATATTCTTTTTACATAATTTTCTTTATAGCTTTTTACAGAACATCTAATCACCATTGTTTGCAATAAAATATGTTTTGAATGCAAAAGAACCTAACTTTTAAAGGGAAATATAAATTTTAAAAAGAAGTTTCAAATATAAGAAAGATATCGTCTGCATTGGAAAACGCGGAAATTACATAAAAAAATAAATAAAAAACAAATGAAAATTTGAGTTTGTCAAACATATTCACTTTAACGTATCTAAATTCTTAAATATAATTTTTAATTGGTTAAGGAAGCATTTTTTACTCATATTTGTAAATCTAATGAAAAATTTGAAATGTTCGATAGATATAATTTTAAGTTGAGTATAGGCCTAAACCTCACTCAAGTGTCATCGAATTCCGTTCGGCCATTTTCACGTAATATCCGATCGAGTAAAAAACGTTCTATATACCTCCACCCCTCTCATGCACACAGAGAAAATATTCTGAAATCCTTTTGGAATATCCTGATGTCTAAACGCATTTCTTTTTTCCATTCAAAGTGTTTTACTGACAAAAATCCTATTCCGCATGCGTAGGCGTTTTTGAAGTCATATCTCTAAATATATTCAAACTTTTGACATGTTCGATAAATATGATTTTAAATATAATATATTTAAATATATTGTTGCGTACTTGGGGGTTCGTGAGTTGTCCGAGAATGAAAGGCCAAACGTACAAAAATTCAGTAATTTATTCACAGAAAGTTCCAGAAAAATACAGGTCTATAAACCAAGTATCAGCTTCAATTCGACCAGTAAACACAGCTTAAACAACAGCTGTCAATAGCAAATCCACAGTACAAACTCTATAGCAATAACACTTAAAGCAAGTCTCTTTCGAAGAGGCTCAATGCAAGCTGACCGACTCTGATCACAGACTGAACTAAACTAACTTGCCTTGGCGAGAAAGCAGGCTTAATACCCCTGTAGAAAAGCGTGGAACGTTCCAGAAATCTCCATATCTCATCAGCCAATGGGATTAGAGCTTCCATATTTGGTACATCCCTTATAAGGATTTTCTCGCCAGGGTCGCCAAAAAAATCACCAAGGTGGTAAAAAGTCGCCAAATTTGGCGCCAAATCCATTACCTGCCTTATTGGGCTTTTTAATGCATTTTTAAGGGAAAATAAGGCTATTTCAACGCTAAAACGACTAGTAATGGACAAAATTAGCACTTTATCAACTTACTAAACCTCTTTGAAAGAATTTATACGAAAATAAACACAATTATTTACAATTTTGTAACACTGCCCCCCCTCCCAAGGACTGCACGTCCCGGGCAGTGCAACCCTTGGTTAAGAGGCAAAACTAACCAAATTTACACAATCTCAAATACAAAAACTAAGTTGCATATAACGATAAAATAGAAATATAAATCAAGTGAGAAATATTTTCAAAATTCACAAATATGTACAAGTATTTATATACAAATATTTACATTACGCATGCGCTAATTTTACCAGTATTTACATTTTAAATTTTAATATTACCGTTACTTGTGGTACTTGGCTAGCCTATTATAGTGCACCAACTTCGGTTTTGATGAAGGTGTTTTAGTGATCCGCACCACTACATCATTCAGCCTTTTTAAGACTGTGTATGGTCCGTCCCAGTTGCACTGTAACTTGGGAGAGAGTCCTTTGCGTCGAACAGGATTCCACAACCAGACCTCCTCTCCTTCCTGGAACTCATGTTGTGTAGCCTTTAGATCGTACCTTGTCTTCATTTTCTCCGTTGCCATGTTAATCCGCTCCCGAGCAAAGTTGTGTACGTCCTCAAATCGTGCCTGGAGATCTTGGATGTACTCCTCGGGCGATGAGGGCGCATCGGGTGGACAACCAAACAGGAGATCACATGGGAGACGAAGTTCACGTCCAAAGAGCATCTGGGCTGGAGTATAGCCGGTGGTTTCATGGACAGCTCTTCGATAAGCCAGCAGGAACAATGGCAACTTCGAGTCCCAATCTTGCTGGTTCCTTGATACTAGAAGAGAGAGGTTATTCAGGATGGTACGGTTGAACCTCTCGACCATGCCGTCCGACTGGGGATGTAAGGGTGTTGTCCGGGTTTTTTCTATGCTGAGTAGTTGACACAGTCCTTTGAAAACATCAGAGGTAAAGTTCTTACCTTGGTCGGTATGAAGTTGTAGGGGCGTGCCGTATCTGGACACCCATTGCTGCACTAGGACCTCTGCGACTGTGCATGCCTCTTGATTCGGAATGGGATATGCCTCAGGCCACTTGGTGAAATAGTCCATCACGACGAGGATGTATTTATTTCCACTGGAGGTCCATGGAAAAGGACCCAAGATGTCGATTGAAATCCGTTCAAATGGTGCTCCCACGTTATACCGTTGCAGTCTTCCTCGACTTCGTTTCCGCGGGCCTTTACTTGCCGCACAAGCATCACAGGATTTACACCATTTCTCCACATCCTTCTTTGCCTTGCACCAGTAGAAGCGTTCTCGAACTTTCTGCAGAGTCTTCATTACGCCCAAAATGGCCTCCGGTAGAGCTATTATGCAGTTGTTCTAAAACAGCTGGAATTTTTGATCTTGGTAATAAAATCTGCCATCTGAAGCTTTTCCCATCATCAGATTCCCACTTTCTGTATAATACGCCGTTTCTGATATGAAGAGAGTCCCAAAGTGCCCAATAACTTTTCGTAATGGGACTGAATCTGGAAATGTCCTGCCAGGTAGGTCTGTTACTGGTCGCCTCCTTCAGCTGTAATATTGGCTTTATGTCAGGATCTTCCAACTGGGCTTGTCTAAGTTCTTCGTCACTCCAGGAATCGGGATCTTTTTCTGATGATGTTGAGACAGTAACTTGGCAGGCAACCGGATTTATCGGCAGGTATTTCTGTTCGGCTCTAGAGCAGTACTTGCAGCTTTCCGAGCAGGGCTTCCGTGACAAGGCATCTGCATTACCATGTAGAGTCCCTTTACGATGAAGTATCTCAAAATCATATTCCTGGAGGCGTTATATCCACCTGGCAATCTGTCCTTCCGGGTTCTTGAACTGGAGCAACCACGTTAAAGATGCATGGTCAGTCCGGAGCAGGAATCTTCTGCTATAGAGGTAATGATGGAAATGTTCTATGGCTTTTACGATGGCGAGTAGCTCTTTCCTGGTGGTACAGTAATTTCGCTCTGGTTTAGACAGGCATTTACTCCAATAGGCAATGACATGTTCTTGACCATCAATTTCCTGCGACAGAACAGCACCGACACTTTCATGGCTGGCATCTGTATCAAATATGAACTGTCTGTCGGGCTGTGGATACGTCAAGATAGGCTATGATGTTAAGGCCTCTTTAAGTCGCTTGAACGCATTTTCACATTCATCTGTCCACAGGAATTTCTGCTTGGCATCCGTCAGCTTGTTGAGTGGTCTGGCAATATTTGAGAAACCCTTGAAAAACTTCCTGTAGTAAGTGCATAACCCCAGGAAACTTCGTAGTTGGTGTACATTTTCAGGGCGACTCCAGTTCTCGACTGCAGAGATCTTCTCAGGATCAGTTCTCACATCTTCGGCAGAGATGATATGGCCGAGGTAGCTCACTTCACGACGGAACAAGTTACACTTGCCTGGATTCAATTTTAGGTTAGCCATTCTGAGTTTCTCCAGCACCTTTCGGATGTTTTGTAGATGGTCTTCAAAGGTGCGCCCCACAATGATAATATCATCCAAATACACCAGACAAGCCTCATAGGAAAGTCCTTTTAGCACTGTCTCCATCAGGCGTTCGAAGGTGGCCGGAGCATTACATAATCCGAAAGGCATAACTTTAAATTGCCACAGTCCTTGTCCCGTGGTGAATGCAGTCTTCTCACTATCATCAGGATGTAATTCTACTTGCCAGTAACCGCTCTTCAGATCCAACGTCGAGAACCATTTATTGCCAGCAAGTGTGTCTAATGTGTCGTCAATTCTGGGAAGAGGGTAACTGTCTTTTATCGTGATGTCATTCAAACGACGATAATCCACGCAAAATCTTGTTGAACCATCCTTTTTCCGCACCAGTACTATGGGAGAGGCCCAAGGACTCGTTGATGGCTCGATGACATCATTGTGCTACATTTCACTTAGAAGTTCAGTGACCTCTTCCTGTTTAGCAAATGGAAGTCTTCTTGGATGTTGTTTGATTGGAGGATGATTTCCTGTATCAATTCTGTGCTGTGTGATGTTCGTTCTCCCGACGTCTTCAGGTGTTCGAGAAAAAAAGGTCTTTAAATTTTTGGAGTAGCTTCTCCGCAGCACATCTCTTTTCCTTTCCTAACTCTGCATTCTTGAGCAATTCCGTTATTAATTGTTCAGAAGACTTGGATTCAGTTGATTGCGTGGGGCAGTTCATGCATGTAACAGGAGTGCAGGTTGCTAACACCTCATCCTTCTTCACTGTCCGTACCTTATCGCTGATGTTTGCGACTCTCACAGGAATAGTACTCTTTGAGAGATCAACTAGAGATGAAGCTACCAGAACTCCTCTTGGGCTATTCTCTGTATTCGGGTATTCAATCACTCCATAGCGGAAGTATTGCTTTGTAGGTGGTGTTCCTGAAACTATTGTCTCTGTGTGTGGAGAGATGGAAATTTCAGACTTGGCTGTTATCTGGCAAATTGTCTGAATGTCTTGATTTTCAGTGTTGAACACAGCGATCTCTTCCGAACTCGAATGCAGTTCATTATTCTTGAAGTCCAATTGAAAGATAAATTTTCTCAGGAAATCAACTCCAATGATTAAAGGATCTCTTATATCAGCCACATATGCCATATGATGGTAACTGGCATTTCCAAAAGTGATGGTCAAGTTTATTTTCCCATACATTTTGATTTCGTCTCCGATAACAGTCTGGAGTTTAACACAGGGCGGCGTCCAGATGATCTTCTCTTTTAGTTCTTGAGACAAATCCGCTCTAATGATGGTCACGTTGGCTCCCGTGTCCAGAATCATCCGGCAGGTGGTGTTGTTAACTTGGCCATAGACGTGAAGTCCATTATCACCGCCACTCATCGATGAAACATGAAATACTGTAAATTGGGGCTCTTTAATTTTAGGCAACCTCCGCCCCGCGAGATGGCCTCCTCTTAGTTTCCCTGTAGTGATGGTGAAGACGGGTGATTTCCTATAGTTGGTCGTACAGGGCAGTTCCTCTTCACGTGACCATCCCCTCCACAGCCCCAGCACTTTATCTTCCGGTCCTTTATTTCCTTATTATTCTCCAGGCTGCGCAATCTCTTTAAGATCTCTTCGATACTTCTCTTCATTTCATTTTCACCAGCAGGCGTATCGTTTAATGAGACTGCTCTTATGGTATGGCGGTCTTTACGGGAGGCTTGTTGGGCTGCCTCTATCCTAAGTGCATAGCCTAAAGCTGATTCTACGTCTCTGATGTTGGGGAGTCTCAGCGCTTTCTGAATTTCTGGATCACGAACAGCATCGATAAAGTACTGAAGAGCTAAGTCGCTTCGAGTGTCAGCATGACAGTCTGAGAATGCTAGGTGTGACAGTCTCTGAATGTCCGCAGCCAGCTCTTGCAAACTTTCGCCCGTTTTCTGGTAACGAGATTTTAGCTGAAGGCGACTATAGTCCTTAGAACACTTCTCTCCAAACCGTAGCTCGAGTGCTCTAGTCAGGGCCTCGAAGTCGTTCCTTTCTTCTTTAGAAACATTTCTCAGGATCTCGGCTGCATCTCCCCGTAATGCTGCTGTTAAGTGGACTGACTTGGTGGTAGAGTCCCAGCCGTTAGCTTCAGCAACGATGGAAAACTGCGTCTTATATACATGCCAGGAGGAACTGCCGTCGTAGGTGGATAGCTTAATAAATTCCTGATTCTGGATTCTTTTATATCTCTTTTCAGTTTCCTGAGGCATGGATTCTAACTTTTCTTCGAGATTCCGAATCTTGCTTTACAGTTCATTCCCTATTACTTCTCTGTTCCACTCTTCTTTTATTTTTCTTTCAAGATCTTCCTCCATTCTCTTAAACTTGCTTTCTATCTCTGAAAACCTTCCTTTCAGCTCTTGATCAAAGTTTTCTTTAAATTTCTCCTCTACACTCCGTTCAATCCTCGTAACACTCTCTTCAACCTTCATAACATTTTCTTCTATCTTCATAGCTTTTTCTTCAAAACTTTCTTCTATTTTAAAAACTTTCTCTTCAAAATTTTCTTCTATCTTTATAACTTTCTCTTCAAAATTTTCTTCTATCTTTATAACTTTCTTTTCTATTCCATCCATTCTATTTTCCATCACCGTTAACTTAACCTCTATTGATTCTTTCGCCGTTGAAAGCTCTCTCTTCATATCATCTTGATTAGATTTAATTTCTTCGGTCAAACTGGCTTCCATCTTTTCCTGAACTGCTTTTATTTCCTTCATTTCATCAGTCAAACTGTCTTTCAATTCTCTTTGCGTTGTTTCCATTTTCTCCTGTACTGCTTTCATTTCTTCAGTTAATCTATCTCTCATCTTTTTTTGTCCTTCTTTCATTTCTCTTTGTCCTGTTTCCATTTTCTCTATCAATCCAGATCTTAACTCATTCATCTGAGCAGTGAGTCCTTCTAGAAATTTCTTCATTTCTTGCTCCATAGCTCTCGTTATCACCATTCACAGACGACCCCACTCCTGACACCAGACCTGAGCCAATGGGATTAGAGCTTCCATATTTGGTACATCCCTTATAAGGATTTTCTCGCCAAGGTCGCCAAAAAATCACCAAGGTGGTAAAAAGTCGCCAAATTTGGCGTCAAATCCATTACCTGCCTTATTGGGCTTTTTAATGCCTTTTTAAGGGAAAATAAGGCTATTTCAACGCTAAAACGACTAGAAATGGACAAAATTAGCACTTTATCAACTTACTAAGCCTCTTTGAAAGAATTTATACAAAAATAAACACAGTTATTTACAATTTTGTAACAATATTTAGGTACAGACCTAAATCCCTGCCAAGTGTCGTTGAATTCCGTGTCAGTTCTCACGCGATACCCGAACAAAATCAGTCTGACAGAGATACAGACACAAAGACACCCTCCCTCCCCTCCCCTCCCCTCCCCTCCACACACACAGAGAGAAAATTTTTTGAAGTCATTTTTTGCTTTCAGATGTGGGAAACGGGAAGACGCTGCAAAATGATTTTGATTATGAGAAAATAATGGACAAAAGTCTGATTAAATATATGAATATATATATATGTATTTATATATATACATATATATATATATATATATATATATATATATAAATATAAAGATGTGACAAATTATCAAATAAAGAACTAGAAAGAACATGAATAAATATTTCTGAAAGAAAAAAAAGCATTCTTTAATTAAAACATTCAACATCAATACTTTTTTAAGGGCATAGTTTGAATATTGCATGCAAAATATGTGTTATTTCTGTCTTACTGTATGCAATTAGCCAAATATTTACAGTAAGCTATGACCTATAACACCCAAAGAACGTGAGGAAAATGTCGAACTCAAAAAGGGAAAAAGGAAAAACCAACAGAGAAACATACTTTTAAATTCTAAAATCACCAATATTACTTAAAATATATAATTAATCCTGAGAATAATAAAACTAAAATTATTACTTACTCAAGAATTGCAAAAATCGTTGATAACGCCTCAAACATACCATAATAGCCACGAGGCTAAATAGAGTTAAATGCACCGTAAGAAAAAGAGCCGTAGTTAACTTCTATACTATTGAGTAAAAATGAAATTTAAAATAAAATGTAACTGCTAACCATAATAACAACTAAACCATAAAAATAAAAATAAAGTTTGATTAAATTTTAATTTAAATTCTCTAGGGCTGTGACGATTAATGGATTAATCGGTTCGGTTAATCAATCAATGCTTAGTCCCGATCAATTTTTTTTAATCGAGTTAATCCGCTTGAATAATTCGATTAAAAATTTTCAAAATCCGATTAAAATTTTCAAACTACTAATTAAAGTAAAAATGCTGTTCTGCTTAAAAAAATATTTTTTCACATAGTTTGCTAACAAACATTCTAAGAAACTTCCATCAAATAATGAAAAATCAAAGAAATAATAAAAAATAAATAAATAAATAAAACCTCGCAAAAGTTGTTGCACTTTTCTTGATAGAGAAAAGGGGGAGGACAGTTATTAAACAAAATGCTGTTTTATGTCTATGCTGGGGCAACACAACCTGTACTTTTCTACAGGGAGTGTTGGCTAGGGCAATAGTCACCCCAGAAACAAGAAGCTTCCAAAAAATAGAAATGCTCAAGAAAAAAAAAGATTGTGGATTTCCACTATCCTTTTGTTGGGGGAAATGATAACAGAGTTTCGCAATATCTTCAAGCGTTTATTGTCTGTTCAGAATTGCTGATAATAACTATAAGTAGAAACAATAAATAACATTTTGTTTTCTAGTACGAAGTGACGAAGAAGTGAAATATAAAAACAATGAAGAATTTGAAATTTTTATAATAATGATATGGAATTTTAAAAATTCATTTAAAAATAGTGACAAGCGAGGTGTACAAGGCCGGCAAATATAAAACTAAAATATGTGTAAATTCATTTAATTTTTCTTTCAAAATGAATTGAAAATGAATTTATTAAAATAAAAATTTAGTAAGCGAAAATATTTATATAAAATTAACACTTATATTCACCAATTATTACTCTGAAAAATTGATTTAAATTTCAGTTATAAAACAGTTATAATCGATTTGACAAAAAAAAAAAAACATTAAAACTTATGAATAAAGTAATATTATAGTGGATTTAGTTTTTAGAAAATAAAAAAGTAATAATAAATATAAGTTATTTCTCAGATGTATCTCCAAATAAAAATTTTATTTAAGAATATATTAGAAATATATTTTATCATTATTTATTTGCATGTTTAATAATATTATTATTTATTGTTTAAGGAACTAGTTAAATTAACATCTATATCCTTTTTGTGTTTGTTTGTTTGTTGTGATCTACCTATCTAACCGTATATAAGTATGTATGAGAGTTTTATTCATCATTCAAATAAATTTATATAAAGAGAAATGAAAATCGATTAAAAATCCGATTAATCGATTAAAGAACTATGATTAACCCAGTTAAAACTGTTAATCGATTCCCACCCCTAAATTTTTCCAATGAATTCAAAAGAATGAAAAAGGTGATGCCCTCTGTTAGAGTGAAAAAAAGCAATGACCTGTATTTTTTAAATTTAATTTTAATGTTTTGCTTATGTAAACCTAAACAAACGGTTGCTTTAAAAAAATATCCTATTAGAAAATCGGACACTTAATAAAAACACCATGAAGAAAGTAATTAAAAGTTATTGTATAAAACATGTTAGGAGGTTTAACAAAGGTTTTGCTGTGGAATTTCTCTTCAAATGGAAGTTGATAAAAATTCTTCATAAAGCTTGGATGAAATAATAATAATAATAAAAATATTCATCTTATTACATATAACAAGAACTAAAATGACTTGTTATCTCAAATAATGTCTTAAAATATTTCATGCACTTTCTATTTCATGCAATTTAAACAATAAATAATTAAATATTTCTCTCTGTTAAAATCAATTCTTTGACTGCAAACAAAAATTTATTTGTCTGACGCGACATTTCTTGATATACTGTATACGTTAATGTATATATATATATATATTCTGCTATTGTTAGTGAATAGAAATAGATTGAGTTATCTTGAGTAAGCATTAAGAATAGTTATACAAGCTTGTTAGTGGAGGAAATAAGAGACTAAAAATTGATAGTGTGTGTGTGTGTAAAAGCGAAAATATTTCTTTTTTTTTTTTTTTTTTTTCGTGCCTATGCAATGGTGACCTTCCTAACTGTTTTGTGTCATGATGTATACTTTTCATACTAAAATTTAAACACTTTATTTATTTATTTATTTATATTTATTTATTTATTATTATTATTATTTTAAGAAATTGAAGCTTTATTCTATAGATATCTTAAAATTGAAAAAAGGTGCATGGTAAAGTAATAAGCTTGTAATATTCATATGATACTTAAAGTGTGCTAGGTTTATTATTTTATTCAAAATAATTAATTATTTAATTGCTTATTAATTTACCTGATGTTTCTAATTTGAAATCTGAAACAATTTTACACATTTGTTTTTAATAAATAATGCATTTTGCATTAAATTAGTCATTTATATATATTATCCCTTAAATATTAACCCTAAAAATATGTGAAAAGAAAATATTTGTTAACTGGTTTAAAAAAATAAATAAATAAATAAAAAATAATGCCATCCGTTTAAGAAACGTAGCACATTTGTTAATTTTTATCCATTTAATGATTTACATTCCTGTTAATAAAATTATTAAGTTTAAAAAACATATTAATTTTTATTTTGTAATTATTAAATTTTTAAGTTATTAAATATAAAATTATTAAACACAGTTTTATGTTACATTTTTACGAATATTTACTGTTTTTTCCATTAATTAGTTTTATTTATAAAGATAACTAACTTCCAGCAAAATTATTTAATTATTTAAAGTTTGTAAATAAATATATATGCATACTTCTCAAAGATCGCAACTAATACAATATTCGCTGAAATTTTAAAAGTGACAGATTTTTGTATGTATAATTTTGAATTTTTATAATTAGTTTATAGCAGTTGTACTTCTTTTTTCCCGTATTTTTGTTTTTACGTTGAAAAAATAACTTCAAATCAAAACATGTTCTTTTTGCATCGAAAATTTTACCATTTTACAATATCTGCGGAAAAATGCTGCACATAAAAATTTAACAAGTTCAAAAACAAAGTAAATGAATAAGTAAATAAATAAAAAAATCAATAAATTTTAATATAAACTGTGAACTAAAATTTTAATTTAATATATTCAACATATTAAATATTTTATACTCAAATTTGAATAATTCTTTGCGAGATCTTTTCGTGTGTTTTTATATGTTGATGCAATGAAGCTTAAATATTGTATATAAATTGAACTTTCTAAAGTTGTCCTTTAAATTAAATCCGTTACAAATGGGAGGCGGAAAAGTTGTGAAATTTAAAGCACAAAAGCATTTACCAATTGGAAATTCTCTCTTATCAACTCCACACACGCAGTCTGTAAATGTAATCCAAGTTATGAGTTTGTTAAATGAATATCTTCGAATGTATATTTTGCTGATTTTTTCTTTAAACTGTCAAATGCTTAACAAAAAATATAAATGTTTATTTATTTGTACTTTAAGGTTTTTTTTTTTTTTTTTAGGGGACATACGACCTTATAAAGTGTAAAATAGGCAAGAAAAAATCATCATCTTCTACATTTAATTTCTCAGAAGGTATTTGCTCTATGAACATAGTTTTGTTTACTGGCTACTAATTAAAGTATTATAATTTAAAAGATATTTTTTATATTCTCATAAAAGAAAATAAGTTTTTTTTTTTTGTACAGTTTTAAACAGTTATTTATTTTTTACAGCAATATATGCAATTAATTATATATTACTGTACTATTATACATTTTAAAAAAAGTTTAAAGATCATTTATGTTTTAATAAAATCTAAAGTATAATCTCTATCTCCTTATATTTTTTTAATAAAATCTGAAGTATAATCTCTATGAATAATACGGAGGGGGTGAGTGGGGGATACAAATTTAGGTTCAGTTTGAAAAGAAAGTATTGTAGTTTGTAATTGCAGTTTATTTTCTATTTTTACTATTTATTTTATTTATTTTGTACATATATTTATTTATTTATTTATTTTAAGTGATACGACCACCTGCACGCATGATTTCAAACAAAACATATAATGTAATACAAAAAAACCAACTGCAATAACAAACTAGAATACTTTCTCTTTAATCTGAACCTAAATTTGTTCCAATTTAGGTTAAAAATATACATTTAAAAAAAGTTTAAAGTTCATTTATTTTTTAATAAAATCTGAAGTATCATCTCTATGAAGAATACAGAGGGGGTGGGGTGGGGATACAAATTTAGGTTCAGTTTGAAAAGAAAGTATTGTAGTTTGTAATTGCAGTTTATTTTTTCTTTACATTAAATATTTTGTTTGAAATCCTGCGCGCAAGTGGTCATATCACTTTAAAAAAAAAAAAAAAAAAAAAACTTACTGTTTAAGATTGTAAAAAAAATAAACTTTTTTTTTCCTATATGAGAATATAAAAAGTATCTTTTAAATTATAATACATCAATTGATAGCCAGTAAAAAATTATCGTCATAGAGCAAATACATTCTGAGAAATTAAATGTAAAAGATGATGATTTTTCATGCTTATTTTTCATTTTTAAAGATCGTATGTCCCCTAAAATGTCTTTTCATTCTAAGGATATCTTGAGGATGTCCAGGGGAGAATATGTGTTGTTTCCGCCATTTAAATATATATTATATATATATATATATATATATATTAGTGATAATCTTAATGTTTTACTTGAAATATTTTTTATTAAAAGATAAATTGACATTTTCACTAAAGTAGCACAAAATGAATATGTAATATATATATATATACTAGCTGACCCGACAAACGTTGTTTGTCATATAAATTATTTCTAGAGAATATATTTTGCTTGAAAAAAATAACTAACTTATTGTTAGTGTGTAAGGATGTGGTATATAAGTGGAAGATGTATGGAGCGCTGTGAACGGTGAAAGAATATAAAAATAACAAAACACCAATCATTTATTTTTTTAATTTATTAAAATTGATTCTTTAAAATTATATACTTATAACAATATTACTAAAAAACAATATCAATCACTTAATGCAACAGAGTGTGCAATATTTTTTGTTATCCCATCTTTCGCCAATACAAACAAACTGGATGGTTTGCCCACTCGAGAGCCACGTATAATTGTCCGTGTGAAAAACATGATGTGCTCAAATCTAAGCCAGAGACAGACATCGTTTGGCCCTGAGACTTATTGATAGTCATTGCAAATGCCAATCTAATTGGAAATTGAGGGCGTTTAAATTGAATTGGCACATCTGTGGGTATAATAGGGATTCGCAGTAGTAATATATTTTCACCTCGAAATTTGTCATTTAAAATGATGGCTTCGATAACATTTTTCATTAATTTTTTTATGACTAATCGCGTGCCGTTGCACAACCAAGGTGGGTTCAAATTACGAAGCAAAATAACCGGAGATCCAACCTTCAGTTGTAAAATATGCGTTGGCATGCCTGGTAAATCCAATGAGTTTAAAAACTTTGTTGGATAATTTACAGCTTCGGTGGCGTCGCAAACTGTATCATTAGATTTGTATGACACCAAGGCTCCTGGTAACAAATGTTGTATCTTGAGATTCAATTCGTTGACGTCCACATTTTTTGCTGCTAAAATTGCTCTTTCTGCCAGCCACTCATGATTTGTGTATCGTCTGTGTACATCCGGAAATATCTGGTCAATAAGAGCATCTTGAGAATCAATGATTGTGCAGAAATCGGTCGGTAATTTTATGCATCCAGTTTCATCTGTAGTAACTTGTCCATCGCCGATATCTAACAATTGTTTTGAGAATGTTTCAGCGGATGGATCTTGAAGCTTTTGAACGCACAAATGTACTTTCAGTTGTACTTTTTCGACATTAAGCCACAATGACGATGATTTTAAGCACGCGCTGATCTCATCAGCGTATGTTGAACGCGGAATAACGGGAAGTGCTTGTATGAAATCAACTGAAAAGAGTAACAGAGTGCCGCCAAATAGTTTGTCGTTGTTTTTTATATCTTTCAATGTCCTGTTCGACGCCTCAATCGAATGTTTGTGTGCCATAGTGCATTCATCCCAGATAAGAATTTTACACTATTTCCGCACTGTGGCCATGGACGATTGTTTTTTTTATGTTGCACACTGCGTCTGGGTTATTTTGAATATTTAGTGGCAGTTTAAATAATGAATGAGCTGTTCTGCCTCCATCCAATAAAGTTGCCGCAATGCCAGATGATGCAACAGCCAATGCGATGCCATTATTTGATCGTATTTCGGCGAAAATTAGCGAAATAAGGAATGTTTTGCCAGTTCCACCTGGTGCACCCCCCAAAAAAAAGAATCCACCTTGTCCTGCCAAAACTGCGAGCATGATGCGGTCGTTAATGGTTCTTTGTTCTTCATTCATTAGTGGGACATTGCGAGCAACAATCGCTGCCATTTCTACAGCATTGTATTGTAGTTCACGATTCAATTTAGTGCTTATTAAATCAGATGCATTTCGATTTGTTGAATGCATACCGAAATGACTGAGTGGTAAGTTGGCAATGATAATGCAAAGATCTTCAATAGCAATCAATGCTTCATTGTACATAGCGTCACTGAATACTATCGTTAGATCGTTGCACCGTGAACGATGTTGATGCAATATATCATCAGTCATTGAATCATTGTGATTATCCCATAATGTCTCTGCTCGGGCCGGAAAACATGTAGTCAACACTATAGCGAATAGTAGACGAATTTGTTTTGCTGTACAGTTCAGTCCTACTTCAGCAAGCATACACTTCCACTGGTTGTCGTCTTCCAGCAAGCCGAGTGCAAGGCATGCATCTTTATACGTTCGATACTGTTGTCCATTCACTTTACGTAAATCTTGAAATGACAAAGGGCCGATGACATTAACCAATAACAGTCGAAGATAAAAGCACTCAGTCTGCCTTGGATTGACTGTAAATACTCGTCCCAAGGTTTTTGATTTGAATAAACCGGGACATGGATCAATCGGCGTGCCTTGCTTGCGGGGCATCCATTTTTTTCTTGGAGCCCATGTGAAATAGCGTGGTACTTCTAAATAGAGTAATGTCCGTGCAAAAGCACCAAAAGCATCCGCACGATTACACAATTCAAAAAATTCGGTGAGTGTAGTTTTTGGTGGATTTATAGCACGATCAATCGCTGTCTCGCTCGTGAAATATACGCGCTGGCCATTTTCAAGATGGACGGCTAAATGAGGAACTGCTGGATCCCGTTCATGAATTGGGAAACCAAAGATACGCCAAACAGCTTCATTGGAGCTGGCGTACCGGCCAATTTGGTAAAGTGTTATTTCATCGTTGTTATTCACCGGAGGAGCATTCACATTGATATTTTCAACTCGAAATGCAGCCATATCACTGCCTTTATTCACATACTTGCAAATGTACTTGATGCTCTTCACTGAACTGCAGAACTGAACATTAATATGAGCATTGAATGTTTTGCTCAGCAGAGGCGAATATGGGACCACCCAACGGTTATCAATGTCAATATCTATGTTGTTGACATAGATGACCGCCATAGATGATAAGATTGTCCGCCATTGTCGGGATTTCTTCGACGATATATTGGATATCCGTCAACATTTGTGATCGTGAAATTTTTCGGAAAACTTTTAGTACATTTTCTATCTGCACAAATAATAATGGCCTAAAAATTCATTTTTCATTTTAACATAAAATAACTCCGTCGGATATTGACGAATTTTTTAAAAGAATATACCATTTTAACTAATTTTAATATTTTAACAATATTAACGTTGAAAAAATATTTTAAACACTTACGGTAAAAAATTCATTTTTCATTTCAACATTAAATAAATTCTGACATCGTGTTTACGATTCTAAAGTATTAACTTTGAAAAAATATTTTAAACACTTCGTAAGATACGGTTACGATTCTAAAAATATTAATTTTGAAAAAATATTTTAAACACTTCGTAAGATACGGTTAAAAATTCATTTTTCATTTCAACATTAAATAAATTCTGACATCGTGTTTACGACAACTCACGCCATCTAGGTGGAAAAGTTGTTGAAAGAGTTGGTTAAAAATTAATTAAGAAAGAACTAATTAAGTTACTACTTTCATTTGTAAATCTAAACCATTCTCGAATCCACTTGAAGACACACAAAAAATTTCATTAAACTCAGTCCAGCCGTTTAGGAGGAGCTCAGTGACATACACACGCACAAAAGAATTATATATATAAAGATATATATATATATATATATATATATATATATATTATTTTTATTTAAAATGTAGTAAAAGCCGTGCAACAGAGGATTTAAGACACGTGAAACCACATAGACCAATGAGATAAATTTTCATCAAATTTAATTTACCTGTCAAGACATTTTGTTATTTACTGAAACAATTAATTTTACTTTATGATTTTTGAAACAATAAATTTTACTTATTGACTTTTTTATTTTATTTAATTTAACATCAAACTTACCTTAATACTTTTCCTAGATAGTTAGTTGCTATTTAAATAATGTTCCTTTTACGTTAAATTGACATGAAACCGTAACAAAAGTATCAAACAAGGAATGCGAGAATAAACAATTAAAAAACTTTTTTTGAGAAATTATTTTTCAACTAAGAATATCTTAAAACGGTGAATTTTTTTTTTTTCAAGGGTGAACTTTTTCACCATTGAACACCAATGTACGATTTTGTTCACTAGTGGCTGTAATAGCAAATTTATGGCGGGCTCTTGATCAAACAATAAATAATTTAATTTAAAAACGAGGAAGCATGTGGAAAAAGTTATTTAGTTTGAAAAAATAAATAATGAACCAAAAAGAAACAAAAAAAAAAAAAAAAAAAAAAAAAAAAAAAAAAAATCTCATTGGAGGAAAAATGTTCAGTCACAAGAGTTATAACAAGTAAAAGTAAAACAAAGGTTTAGTTGTTCATAGCATACGAAGAAAAAATGCACCTTGGAAGCAACATGGCGTCTTTAAATCAAGTCTGACAATACATTAAACACTTAAAAAGCTACTTTAATTGGATTAGAGAATTATTTTGTTTAACATTTATTTAAACTGATCCATAATGTGATAATAACTGTACATGGGCGTCAGCAGAATGGGGCAAGGGGGGGGGGGCACTTGCCCCCCCCGCCCCTGGAAAATTCTACTAAGCATTTTTTCTTTAAATTTAAAATTATGCTATCAGAATTTTATTTAAAAAAAAAAATATTTTTTCAGGTTGTGCCCCCACCCCCTGAATTTTTTTTATCATTAGATTCAGTATTTATTTATAATAAGATCATTTAAAATGGGATTTTTTATTTGTAAGTTATTTATCTTCTGGCAATTTTTTTTTTTTTTTTGTAATTTTCTTAATCTTTACAAAAGCAAATTGAATTTATTGAGAGGAGTAACTTTTTGATGATTAAGGCTAACTACACTTAACTTTCCACAAATGACCGGGCACTTTCGATTTCAGACTTTTTTTAAATATCTCAAAAAGTACTATACAAATCATATTGAAACTTCAGGAGTGTACAGATCTTGTTATACCTCATATATTTCAGTTAAAGTTTTTTCCGAAAGTGTAATTGAGACCAGTAAAAAATTAATGAAAAATGAAGGTTTTTGGCACCACCCTGTAAAAAGTTATGCTTGAAATGTAATCTGGCTGTAGAATGTGATTATGGGAATCTTCCTTATTATCCGTATAAATTATGTCTCTACCGCATGTAATCAGGGTGATATAAAGGTGTCTTTTAAAAATTGAAAAAAAAAAATATCACTTTTTTAGTTATAACACGCAATGTATTAAACCCAGAGCAAAGCTGTTTTCAGGAAACTCGACATACAATATTGTACACAGCCTACGGCTATCAGAAAGAAAAATATATTAAATATATGAGAACTTTCACTAAATAATTTTTAACTGCGCATGCGTAAAATTTAGCGAAATTTAATTTGCATTATTTAATAGCCAAATGTATTGATCTACTTATATAAAACCACAAGCAAGTATCGTGTAAACTCAAAATGTTCTACGCCATAGAATGAACTGCTATTCAGTTTCTCTCGAAAAAAAGAACTAAACTATAAAGGGTTTTACTCACATTTTTATTTTGATTCAATGAATGATAATACAGTTTTGAATGATTGTAACTAAATATTGAGAAAAACCTCTTGCAAATTTCTTATTTTTGGGAATAGCTCACATTCAGCTCATTTATTATATATATTTATTATATTGCATTTATAATATTACATTCAGTTCATAATTTACTTCTCTTGAAATTTCACAAGATTCACTTTCTTTTTTATGTCGAATAAATAGTTTCAGATTATAAGATTTCATAGACGGTTATTTATGTTTTAAATATACTTCTATCGTTACCATCGGTTGTTTTGTGAGTTCCCGCAAGCTGTGGTAACCTAACATAAACCAGGATAGTTGTTTATCCTCATACTAAGTATACAACAGTGAATTTAATTATATTCAATTAATTTATCATGTCTTAGAAGAGGAGCGGGATAGTCACATATAATGTAACATCGAAGTAATGCTATTCTATTCAGCCTCTATGCAATGGGTGTCTCTATGTGCCTGGCAAAAATTGTGAGCAAATTCTGCTACAGTATTGTTCGTAAGTATCTCACATTTATAAAAATACACTCTAAATAAAATGGTGTTTCTTTTCTCTTTTATTACGTTTCATTTTAAATGATCTTTAATGGTTCTGGAGAGCCTTTGTAAAACCACGTTTTTTACTGTTTATATATATATATGTATATATATATATATATATATATATATATATATATATATTCTGTATGTTTACTTTACTCTTTTGCACATTATTTTGAATGGCATTATATAATATATCTAATAGATTGTTAATAAATTTTATTTACTCATTAATCTAAGATTTACTTTCACAGATTTCATAATGACCTGAACCATTAAGACTTTCTTCTAAGAGAAGAATTTTGAGTTTGAAATGTTACAGATGTGTGTAAAAGGAAATTTTAAATTAAAAGAATAATGTTTTTTTTTTTTTTTTTTTTTTTTTTTTTTTTTTAACATAGGCATTTAGTTATTGCAATAGTACTACTCTGAAAATTATGTAGCGCATAAATTTAACAATTAAAAATTGCATATACACTGATTAAGAAAATTTGTTTAAATACTATATATATTTGTACGACAAGTAAATTTTACATGTCATTGATGCTTAATTTGTTAGCAGCTAAAATAACTGAAATATCTTTAGTGTGTTTATTTTACTTACTTTCAAACCATGAAATATGTGATGTTGAAAAACATCACATATCCCTTTTTAAAATAAAATAATAATATAAATTACATTTTATTTATTTGCAATGCAAGCAAACGTTATATTTCTTATTCTAAAAGAATCTAATACAATTTTGTTTAACTCGCTTAAGCTATTTTATTTTTATTTCTTTTTTATTAATCTGTAATTTCATATAATTTATTGTTTCCAGCATTATAAACTGCATTTCTTTTTCCTGCTCTAAATCTCATCAAGTAATAATTAAATAAAATGTCAATGAAAGAGAAACCCATTTATTTTATGGATTTTATGCTTTAAAACCGCAGACGATATATTTTTTTTTTTTTTTTGTAGCATCCGGTTTCCAAGCAGTCGTAGAAAGATTCCGTTGAATCATAATGGGGCCGTGCCTTTAGCGACCGTGCCCTTAGCGGAAATCTATAAACCCGTGTCCTTAGCGGAAATGTTAACCCCCCTCGGTGGCGTGCTTTTAGCATACGTGCCTTTAGCGAAAATGTATAATAAATTTCAAAATAAATAAAAGAACTCTTCAGTTTTCCTTTACACTTTATCCGCATTTAGCACTGGCTGTATTTCAGAAGTAACCTGTCGCAAAAACAGGTATGCGTACTGTAGAATATCCGTTATTTGAGGGAACGGTGATCTGTAACCATATAAAGTTTAATGAATCACAGTACTCCATACGAAAACGTACATTACTGCCATTTTATGATTTTATTATATTTTTGAAAATATAATTGCATTAGACCTTTTAAAACTAAAACAAAAACGAAAAATCAGGAGGTACAAATTGATTATCAGCATTTTCCAATTGTACTTACTCATTGTACCGTATAACATTCTAAGTTCTCTGTCTATATTATAACACAATGGACAGACAGAAAGACAGACATATAGACTAACTGAATTGATAATCACTCTAAAACATCGTTGGAAAGTGTTAAAAATGCTTAACGCAAACATAAATGTTGCTCTTAATTTCCTATTTGCACCCCTTAATGTATTGCAACATTTTTGGGTTGCTCTGTAAATCTGGAGGTTAAGCATATTATAGTTTATAGAAAACATTTTCTTAGCATAATAACAATAAATGTGAATTTCTTTATGATTTTTTGATGAAATTATTTAAATATGATTTACAAAAATGTCTCCCATAAAGCGCAATGCATTGGTATTTTTTGGATGTTCATGTACACAAACCAGTGGCATAGGTTCTGTTACAGCCATTTTAAGTAGGGAATATTCAATAATGAATTTGAATAACACATATTATTAGAAAAAATAAAATAAAATAAAAGTAAAAATTAGTAAGTTGTGGCCACCACAAGACTTTCTTCTATATTTTCCTATACAAATTCACTAAGTGCAAATAAATAATTTTTATCTTAGAGAAAACTAACACTAAATATCCAAAGAAAGACAGTTGTTTTATTATCTATAAATGCCATCTTAAAAAATGCATTTTTATAATAGTTATGTCACATATCAAGTTTCGTAAAGTTATGAGCTATAGAAGTTGAGATATAGCTTTCACATTGTCGAGGAAATTTGCAGTATGGCAACGCCACCTATTGGCCAATAAGTACCCAAATTGAAGCAGCATAATATCTCACAATGGCCTTCTCATACATCATGTTTTGTTTGATAATACGCAATAGAGCCTGCGATATAGCCTCCCCTTCAATTGCGGAAACCGCTGTATAGCAGCGCCACCTGTGGAGCGGTTGACACCAAAAGTTGACAGATACTCATTTAGGTTAAGGTGCATCAACATATAAATTTATATGGAACTCTGTGCAGTAATTCCTGAGATATAGCTTTCCCTTAAATTGTAGAAATCGCTGTATAGTAGCACCACTTGTCGGTCCATAAGCATTCAAACTGAATCAGCATAATGTCTCATGGCGGCCTTCTCTCATACCAAGTTTTAATTGATATAGAACTTGATATATAGCTTCCACTTAAACTGTAGAAATCGCTGTATAGCAGTGTCACCTGTTGAGCGGTTGGCATCAAAAGTTGATAGCGCTAATTTAGCTCAAGGTGCATCTACATGTAAATTTATATGCAATTCTGAGCAGTAGTTCCGCAGATGCAGTTGCCACAAAATTTTTGTCACACACACACAGACAGACAGACATTTTCTGAAAATAGTCAAATCGTGTTCTAGACCTCTCAAAACGTGTAAATCCGTCGAAAACCGGAAGTCTAATTTTTTTACGAATCCAATACTTTCTTCTATTGAATATAGAAGAGAGTAAAAATAAAAAATTCTTAAAATATTTGCGGGCGCTGGAGGCGGACAAACGGACAGTAGAGTAGAAAATACACTAATTCAAATCATATTCACATTTTAAAAAATGGTCGAATAAACGCTTAATGTAAAAGAAAATGCAATTCAGAAAATTTCCAATAATAACCCTCAGTGTAACTGAATATTTTTGCGTGACTCTGTAAATCTAATGCTAATCATACTACATTCTATAGAAAGCACTATTTTGTGCATTTGAATAACATATTTCTATCTTCCACATGCACACATTCTTATTTCCGCTAAGGGCACGGCATCTTCTATTCCTCCTTCTTCCCTTTCACCCATTCCGCTAAGGGCACGTTCCGCTAAGGGCACGGTCGCTAAGGGCACGACACCATCATAATAGCTGAAAATCTTTTTAATATTTTTATCAACTGATTTCGCACTTTTAGCCTATTTCTCGATACCTGACAAAATTTAATCACATCATATGACGTAATTTAATTTTTAGCCAATCTTTTATCTCTCCTGTTGGTTTATAATACATAAAATTTAAAATGTGTTCAGCCAACTTGATTTTTTATGCCAAGGAGATTTCGCGAAAAAAACTTGTTCTTCATGCAGCTGTTAACATGTTGTTTTAAGAAAGATTCAAAAATTTACTAATCAATCGAAATGGCTTCCTTCCGGATTTCATCTTCAAGTCATTTAAAAAAATAAACTTTGCTACTCTTCCAAAAGCTGTCTATCTTTATTGTTCTCGTAATAAGTATTTATAAGACAATGAACTATGCATATCATTCTGAATGCGGTTACTTGAAATAAGAAATGATGGATTTTCTTAAGAAAAGAGATATTTCCTATTCTTCACGGAGCTGATTGAACCTGGATCGCTGTACGTACATGGCCGCTTCTTACATTTTGATATCTCCATCCCACCAGCTTCTTCATCAAATATATGTGGTGCTCAGTGACTAGAGGAAAAGGATGTCTTTATTAATCTCTCATGTGATGATATCTATGAAGACTGCTATGTTTTTAAAACAGCTGCCCCAATGATGACCCAAAAAGTAATTAACTGTGTTACAGTGAAAAGCACCGAATTTGCCGATTTGTTGTTCATCTTTATTAAAGGCTAATATGCTGCAGGATGTCATCTATTATTTAAAAAAATATATAGTCTGCGGTTTTAAAGCATAAAATCTATAAAATAAATGGGTTTCTCTTTCATTGATATTTTATTTAATTATTACTTGATGAGATTTAGAGCAGGAAAAAGAAATACTGTTTATAAAGCTGGAAACAATAAATTGTATGAAATTACAGATTGATGAAAAATAAATAAAAATAAAATAGCTTAAGCGAGTTAAACAAAATTTTATTAGATTCTTTTAGAATAAGAAATATAACGTTTGCTTGCATTACAAATAAATAAAATGTAATTTATATTATTATTTTATTTTAAAAAGGGATATGTGATGTTTTTCAACATCATAGTATTTACTAAAACACTCCGACATAATATCTATCTATCTATCTATGTATCTATCTATCTATATATATATGTATATATATATAAAACTTATGTAATGCCTCAGAGGAAATAGAAAAAACTACATTTAAATAAAACATTCAAAAGTTAAGAGAAAGTTTTCTCCAAGCGTTTGCATTATCTATTGACTTCTCTGAGAAATTAGACTTTTTGCTGTATAAGAATCGAATATATTCCATAAATATCCAGTAAGATACATATATGAATTTAAGTAGAATAATTTTCTTGAATAGAAATTTTCCATTTTCTTATAACATTTTTATGTCATCTGTAGAACTTGTTCTTCGCAGGAAAAAATAATTATAATATATATATATATATATATATATATATATATATATACATATAGTGTATTATAATATATATATATAGTGCATATAGTATATCTATATTAATAAAATCAGACTTTTATCTGTAAATTTGTCGGAATCAAAAACTTTTGCGATATCTTCACGTTTCACACCCCATGAAAGCCGAAAATGGCTTCAGAAAATTTTGCCTGTGTGTGTGTCATCGTGTCTGTATGTCGCTTTTTTTGTCCGGGCATCACTTGAGAACGGCTGAACGGAATTCAACGGCACTTGGCAGGAATTTATGTCTTCACCCAACTTAAAATTATATCTATCAACTTTTCAGAAATCCCCCCCCCCCCGTTCCCCCATTGGGGTTCAAGAATAAAACACGTTTGTCCGGGCATCACTCGAGAACGGCTGGACGGAATTCAACGGCGCTTGGCAGAAATTTAGGTCTTCACCCAACTTAAAATTATATCTATAGAAATTTTCAAAATTATGATTAGTGTTTAAATTGTGGGTAAAAAACGCCTGCGCATGCGCCATAAATATTTTTTACTAAAACGCTTTGAATGGAAAAGTAAAATATAAAAATAAATTTTTAAGATAAAGACTTTTTTATTCGCGTGATTCGCACTACAAATTATGAAAAGATTGAAATGAAGTGTTGCCATCTAAATTCCATACTTTAGTTAATTTTAAAAAATCTGATTGTCGTATCGAAAAACTGTTTACACAACAGGATTCAGAAAAATCACCCCTTTTATTTGGTACTGAATTTGTAACGATAGGTCTGATATTTCTAATTTATTTTTCCCTTTTTCCGTTTTTCCGTTGCCACTTAAATTTCATACTTTAGTTATTTTTTAAAAATCTAATTGTCGCGTCGAAAAACTGTTTGCACCCCTGGATTCCGAAAAATCGCCCCTTTCATTTGGTATCAAATTTATAAATATAGGTCTGACCTTTCTAATTTATTTTACCCTTTTTCCGTTTTCAACCCAGATTCGGTAGAAGGTTTTATATTTACATTTTTTTTTATTTTCCAGAAATAAAATGAAATATTTTTAATTTCACGTGAATAATAATAAAAATTAGAGAGAAAAATACCTACAAAAGTTGGTTATTTATTTATTATTATTATTTTTTTTTTTTAATCAGGAATTTGTATGTGGATAAATATTTTCAAAGAGATATTTGGCATTAGTTTAATATTTTTATTTAATTAAGCAGTACTTTTCTTTCCTGCAGTAAAACAAATTTTTTTGTTGTTATTATGTACTTTTAGAGGTTCTTTTATGTTCTTCCCTTATTTGTAAATGATTATAATTTGGATTTTATTAAGATTTTTTATTTTTATTTTGTAAATATCAGAAAAGAATTTTTATTTTATTTTATTTATTTATTTTGTATATGGAACAGCTTTAGTATCGGATCCCTTTGTCAAAATTTGAAATTCGGCACCGAAGTAGCTCGGACGTTTCTCGCCAAGATCTTTAATTGCACAATTGAGATAGCCAATTCAGTTCATTGGCTTAAAATATTTAAAGTCACCAAAGGGGTCCCACTCTAAAGCTGTGCTTTTTGTATATATTTTTTTTTATAATATTTTCTATTAAAGACTTTTGTGGTCACGAAATTTGGTGCGTAAATTGTTTGTATGCATCCGGCACTTACTGTAACTGGATTTCTCGAAATTCGAAATCCCCCCCCCCTTACCTTCACGGGTCGGAGGGCAAAAAACATGTGTAAATACATGTTTTTCCGTTTGAATTCGCCTTGAATTATCTTAGAAAGGCGAATTTTGGTGTGTGGATATTGTTGAAATGTACGCATTATGTGCATTAGAGAGATTTTGCAAAACTTCGAACTCACCCGCTGAGGAAGGGGAAGTTAGAAGTGGGTAAGTTGTTGCCGAAGGCAGTGGGGAACCAGACTCCTCACGTTGCGAGCGAGAAAACCTCTACCAATCACAGCGAGAACTTAGGTTATTAATAAAGATATGGGATTTTGACAACTTATTTAAGTTTAATGTCCAGCGAAGCGGGTAAAGCCTGCTAGTTATAATATATAGTGTATTATAATATATATATATATAGTGTTAAATTATGTTAGGATAGTATTATAAAATTTCGACAATCCAATAACATATGCTATTAAATACAAAGAGTAATAGATTAAAATTAATAAAAACTTTTTATTAATTTTAATTCATACTTTTTCGTTTCGTTTATATAATGTTTAAAATTTACGTTTATTTGTGTATAGAGCTTTTATTCCAAATCTGCCTCTCCTGAAAAATGTACGTCCAACTGAATTTTCATTATCTTCCTTTTTTGAAAAACGTCAATTTTCGTGCGCAATAGCTATATTAATAAATGAATAAAAAATAAATAAAAGCTAAAATTTCATGAAATGGCCAAATTTAGAATAATTTTAATCAAGGTAAATTATTGTTAACCATTAAAAACATCCTGAAATAAACTTTCATTGTATACTGAAATGCATCATAACTCTTAATTAAATTTTGAATTTTAAATCAACTGCGCTATTATGTTTTATAATAATAATAATAATAATAATTGAGCGCTAGTAAAAGAAATCTAAAAATTGAATCATGTACTGTATTACTATATGGACATAAAGGTTAAAAAAAAAGTTAAAATATAAATACAAATAATTTAAAATACTTGTATAAAGTAACAGAAAAAAAAGTGAAGGCATTGCAATTTGAAGATACTATTGGTTTTTTATGGATTTGTAAATTATATGGCAGATGTTTCAATTCTATGATATTTATAAGTAATAGTCTTGTTCCTTATTCTCACACAATTACGCTTTTATATCTAAATAAATATAAAATAAAATAAACCTTTACAATTGTCAGTAAATATAATTTTAAATAACGCACAGTTTTGCTTTGTGTTAT
Organism: Salticus scenicus; assembly: GCA_963930645.1. Classification (NCBI taxonomy): domain Eukaryota; kingdom Metazoa; phylum Arthropoda; class Arachnida; order Araneae; family Salticidae; genus Salticus; species Salticus scenicus. Next base: position 234,328,770 of record OZ005650.1, read on the forward strand.
TATATTCGGTCCAGCAATGTAAATGTAATACTCAGAAAAGAAAACATTAAAGCGCCCCCACACATAGAAAGAATTCTGAAAGTAGTTTTGTCTGTTCTCATATTTGAAATGTGATGACATCGTAAATTATTTCAATTTTATGCGATTTACAGAGAAAACGTCGTTTTTATAATCATAAATTAAAAAAATTACAATAAAAAACATTTTTCAAAATATATAAATAACCATATTCCAAAAACGTCAGCCTTTAATTGTTATCCAACATTTATTTATTTATTTATTTATCATAGCACGTTATTGTTTATCATAGGAACATTTTTTTTTTTTTGTAATCTTTTATAGAGAACACGTTCGGTCTTTACATAGCAATTTATAAGAAAATAAACAATAAATAAATAAATAAATTGAAAAAAAAAGAAAAAAAAAAGCAAGAATATATAGGGGAGATCTGTGTAATATGGACCCCTAAGCAAGAATGCTCATAAAACTAAAATTGTTAAAATAAAAAGATTTAATTTGTTGGCTATTTATTACAATTGTATAGTTCCATGTTTCAAGCTTAGTAAAGCACTCTGGGAAGTATTAATAATTGCAAGAAATAATTATTTTATTTATGTGTCGGGGGTCCATATTACACATACGTTCGTGTAATATGGACCAAGTGGTCCATAGTGGTCCTTCCCGAAATGTTCCTTCCCAAATAGTTGACACACTTGGAATTGTGAAACGAACTGTCCATCATGTTCTCTAATACACTTGTCCTTCTCTTGGGAATAGCAGAAATGGACGAAAAAAAGGAATAGTTAATGGACGAAAAAAAGGGAGGTTCAAAGGCTATATCCATTGGGTAGTATGCGAAGAAAGTGGTAGCTTGATTACCCCTGCTTCTCTGGCCTATTCTATAGCCTAAAGATTTTGAGTGTGCGACTTATGTACGCCGAGCATTAACAATACCTCTCTGTTTTTATCACGGACCAGTGATCCATATTACACAACAGAGCATGGTTCATATTACACGCATAAACAGAGCAACGTTGTTTCCAATCACATATCGCTATGCAAATTGGCGCCCATGAAACACATGTCTAAATTGTTCAGAAAATAAGTATATTTGATACTATTAACGCGAAAATTATATTACAATTACCTAACAGCAGAAAGTAATACTTTCATTTTAACATACTTTTTACATCAATGATCATATAAGCCGAAAACTCAATTTCATAATCGTCCAAATACAGGTAAGCATTTACAAGTCACTTCGTGCTTTGTATAACAATAATATTCGCTAAAGGCAATGAGATGGGTTCACCATCTAGTGTTCAATATATAAATTTCCTCATGGTCCGTATTACACGATGGTCCATAATACACGGTTCTCCCCTACATCCGAAATTTTTCACTGTATCACCTTTTTTACTTTCTTCTATATGTAATATAGAGAAAGTATCGGATTCGCGAAAATTTTCGACCTCCGTTTTTTGACGGATCTACACGTTTTGGGATGTCCTGAACACGAATTGATAGTTTTTAGAAAATGTCTGTCTGTGTGTCTGTGGTTTCGTGTTTTCACCGTATCTCACGAACCAATGAATGAAATTCAACCAAACTTGGTATATAGTTGGACCCTGGCGGGGCATTGTGCGGATTAGATTTGGGGATCAATAGCCCAGCAGGTGGCGCTGAGATCGCATTTTATGTAATTTTTTAACATGGCAGTATAGGACAAATTTTCGTATTTTTCACCGTATCTCACGAACCAATAAATGAAATTCAACCAAACTTGGTATATAGTTGGAACCTGACGGGGCATGGTGCTGATTAGATTTGGGGATCAATCGTCCAGCAGGTGGCGCTGTGATCGCATTTTATGTAATTTTTTAACATGGCAGTATAGGACAAATTTTCGTATTTTTCACCGTATCTCCCGAACCAATAAATGAAATTCAACCAAACTTGGTATATAGTTGGAACCTGACGGGGCATGGTGCTGATTAGATTTGGGGATCAATCATCCAGCAGGTGGCGCTGTGATCGCAAAATTTCGTATTTTTCACCATATCTCACGAACCGATGAATGAAATTGAACCAAACTTGGTATATAGTTGGACCCTGACATGGAATGGTGCTGATTAGATTTTGGGATCAATCGCCCAGCAGATGGCGCTGTGATCGCATTTTATGTAAACTTTTAACATGGCAGTATAGGACAAAATTTCGTATAAATGTACATAATGAGCGTTATTTTAAACGTGTGATTGTAAAATTAATATGAATTATTGATAATAGTAGTAGTTAACTACGAAAAAATTTTGTGCATGTGGGGGCACCGGTGCCCCCCCTGGGGGGAAGAACCCCCCCGGGGGAGGTAAATTTTCAAGATGGGTATCTTTCGAAAGATCTCGTTGATAATAGCAATAGTTAACTGGGAAAAAAATTTTGTGCATGTTGGGGCATCAGTTCCCCCCCCCCCACTGGGGGGGAAGTACCCCCCGAAAGGGGAAGTTTCAAGATGGGTGTCTTTCGAAAGGTCTCGTCAATACCTTTAAAACGAATGGTTGAACCATAATTCTGTGATAATTTAAAACAAAGTTATCGATTTTTTTTTTTACTTTTAACAAAAAAAAAACAGAAAAAAAAAATATCGTTTTTTTTTTTTTTTTTTTTTAACGAAATTTAACCAAACTTGGTATTTAGTTGGTCCCCGACATAAACTGGTGCTGATTACATTTGGGGATCAATAGCTCAACAGGTGACGCTGTGATCGCATTTTATGCAAATTTTTAACATGGCAGAATAGGACAAAAATTCGTATAAATGTGCATAAATAAGAGTTATTTTACACTTGTGATTGTAAAATTAATATGAATTATTGATAATAGTAGTATTTAAGTAGGAAAAAAAAATTGTGCATGAGGGAGCATCGCTTGGTAAATTTTGAAGGTATCTTTCGAAAGATCTCGTCAATACCTTTAAAATGAATGGTTGAACTATAAATCTGTGATAATTTGAAACAAAGTTATCGATTTTTTTTTACTTTTAACAAAAAAAGAATTTTTTTTTTTTTTTTTTTTTTTTTAATATTGTTACTGATTGAATATGTATTGCTTTTAACAAAAAAAAAAAAAAAAAAAAAAGAAAAAAATCGTACTTTTTTTTAATATTGTTACTGATTGAATACGTATAGGAAAATATAGAAGAAAGTCTTGTGGTGGTCACAACATAGTAGTTTTTTTTTTTTTTTTTTACTTTCATGTTTCATTTTATAATTTCTATTTACGCTAAGTCTAATTTAAAAAAAATGGCAACATTTTCATAAGAAAGAGGCATAGTTATATAAGTTACTGATTTATTAAAAAAAAAAATCTTTAGAAAAAATAATGACATGTTTAAGCTAAAATATTGACATTACATATTTTACATATGAATGAAATCAAAATATCGAAGGTAAAATAAAATTTTAAAAATGCATTAATTAATTTTCTGAAAAGTTTGATATAGTAGTTATTAAATCATTAAATAATTTACAAATTACATCTAATGAAACTACATGTTTTTTCACTTGACAACTATGCAAATGTTCTGTAACATTTTGAGATTGTAGCATCAAACCAATGCATAAGATTCTAACGGTTTTAATTTAGCACCCATTGATGTAATAAACGTAGTAATGCATATTATTCTGCAAGATTAATCTTTAAGTAACTAAATAAAACTTTGAGTCATTTTTTTTATATTTATTTTCTGCTTTTCGAATACACATTATCATAGGAAAGTATCGTAATCATTAAAAAAATCGACAGTGAGATTTTTTGACGTATCTGTACGTTTCAGTTTCCACTGATTTCATTTTTGCTGTTCTTATGGTCAAATATATACGTATGTGTTTGCGAGTGCATATGTGAAAGTAAGCAAGATAACGTCTAAATTTTCAGATCGATTCAGTAGAAATATGTATTTTTAAATAATGTATTTTTAAAATAATGCATAGAAATCTCAGCGAGAATTGGAGAGGAAAACCGTCGCACAAGGCGCAAATTATTAAACATGAGTAAAAGGTGATTTTACATCAAAAGGCACCATAATAAGATTAGTATGAGGGAAATTTTGAATGTTTTACGCGAAATTGATAAAGTGCTTGACATTGTAGATATTTACAGAAAGAAGGGGAGCAAATTTGTCGTGAGAAATTTACCTAACTGATAGGAAACAGTACTGATATTAGAAACTATGGGATGAAAAAGGATATTGAGTTTGTATACTTTTGGCACAGCATAATATCTGACACAATTAGTTGAAGAAGGGATAATATGAGATTTAGTTAAATCCAAAAACAAGAGATAGGATTTTATAGCAGGTTTAATTTTACTTAATTCATGTGGGGAAGGGTCACGATAAAGTGGAATATATGGACCCTCATTGATTAATTTTGAACACTATCGCTGTTTTTTTTCTTTTTTAACTAAAATAACAATCTGTCCACCTTTAACAACTTTACGAGTTATGATTATATCATTAGATTTTAAAGCTTTCAAGGCTGTTTTTCTGCAGGTGTGAGATTAGATTTAATATTATTATAATTAGCATTGTATTAAGGAGTGCATGACGTAGATTTTCTTTTGGTGGTCAGTGAGACGAGAATTTTTAGATGCTTTTTTAACAGGAGCAGTTAACTGGGAAAAAGAGGGTGGTTTAGAAATAGCAAAATTTGAGTTAAGTTTAAGAACTGAATACTGAATATCCGAAACTTGAGCACTGGAAAGGTTAACGATTCTTACTAACATTGGTTAGGTCGTTAGACCTGGTAGGCCTCTGTGAAATAAGGAGGTGGAAAAATTCATCATGTAATTTAATTGAATATTTACGAGAGATGTAGTTTTCACTGAATCCAGGAATTAAGATCAATGAGCGTAAAATTAAGAAGTTCAAATACTAACTTTAAATGAAGAGTGAATAAATATTTTTCTATCTTGGCGATATTTAGACGAGTTTCCTTAATAAATGCACAATTAATACTAAAATGATAACTGAGTACTGCTTTCCTCCCAAAATTGGAACCAGAAATATTGCATTTCAGTTTAATGATTTTAGGAATGGCACAGTGTCTCTGGCGTCGGTATCTCTACGTACTGTAGAAGGAATTTAAGACGATTGAGGGCGCGTAAATTTTAACACGTAACCGGTAGAACGACTGACTAATTTACACATGATGAAATAGTAATTAATAACAGTAAAAGCTCAAATCAATGCTGCCGAAATCTCCCCCTTAGTTGATGCTTCGCAGATTTGGTTGCTCAGCAAGAGTGAAAGTAAAAGACCAATAAAACACAAAGCCCGTTTAAGCTTTATAGAATATTAAAAGGAGACTTGGCGCCCAGAAAACTAAACCCAAGTAAAATCTTCAACGTCTGGAATGGCTAAAAGTAAAAAATGAATACCAGACAGCTGTTTTCGCAGCATTTAACATACCGTCTTCGATGCATAAAGATCGAAAGGAATGTGCCTCTATATATGGAAAAGGAATCGGATTCTGATCAACCAATATTATTACGCAGAGTGCTGGGGGAGTGCGTCAATAGGAAATTGAGAAACTCTAGTTGTGAAAAAATGCTTTTATTAATACAAGCATTTTTTCATAACTACCGTTACTCAATTTCCTATTAACCAATTTCCCCACATTCCTCGTAATTCTATTGGTTGATCAAATCCGATTCCTTTCCTATATATAGGTGAACTTTTACCTCATTTCTTTATGCACTGAAGACGATGTGAAACAGCAGTTTGCTATTTAATTTTTCTTTTTGGCGCTCCAAATGCTGAAGATTTAACCTGGGTTTTGTGATCTAACGCCTAGTCTCATGTTAATATTCAATATTATTGTTTGTAAATTATCATATGTATACAAGATTTTATTAAGTAAAATATAACTTTGATTTTAAATAAGATACTTGTAGCAATATAAATATTTTATTTCACAAGTATTAAAACATATTATTTAATTTCCTGAAATTAAGTAAGTTTTTTAATTGTTAAAAATGATAAAACATGACATCATAATACTGTAAAATATTAGAAGAAAGGTTTCTTAACCTATCATCTATTCCAATTACCTTTTTTGAATTTTCTTAAAATTTAAATAAAATCATAAGTTTACCCCTAATTAAATACAACGTTTAATTTTAAATTTAGTATTTTATTATTATACGTTAGAATATCGATAAATACAATATAATATTTATAAAATTCATTTAACATACTAATAAAGGGAAAAATTTATTTTCCTTTATTATAATCATATTGTAAGCACTTGAAAAGTCTTTAAAAACCTGTGCTAGAAATTAATTTTACTTTGTTTTAATCAAACATATTCACTGAAAAGTACCGAGGCAAAGTAAATAGTTATACGATGTCTCTGAGGAAATTGACGAAATCTACTTCAAAATAAACCATTCAAAAGTTGAGAGGAAATGTGTCCAAGTGTTTACATTATCACTTGACATCTCTGATAAATTAGATTCTTGTCACGTAGGAATACAAGATTTCGAAAACATACAAGAGAATATTGGCATGAAATTTAGTCGAGCAATTTTTTCTGATTTAAAATGTTTGATCTCTGTAATAAGAGTTTATTCATTGAAATATATATATATACGTTAAAATTAAATAGCCCTTTTAAAAATCACCTTTTAATAGATAATAGCTTTTAAAGATTAATAACTATCACTTAATGCATTCAATTATTACATTACAGTAGCACCTAAATCGATTAATTGTTTCTTTACCTTTAATCTTTCTTTTTTTCTAATGTTCGTTTGGCAACCTGTTTTTTTCTAGTATCTCCGTATGTATCGTTTAACATGTGGATTTCTTAAAAATACTTATTCCTTGTATAAATTTTGGTTTTTGTTATTGTTTAATCTATTTTTTTTTTTTTCGTCTTGTTGCAAGATAGAGATTTGAGCAGTATATTGGCTTGAATTAACTATACTGTTTTCCGAAATCTTGCATTTTGCTGATAGAAATGCAAATTTCATGATGAGTGAACATTTCTATTTTTCAGCATTTAAAATTCCAATTTTCAATTCATGAATTCTCTCTCTCTCTCTCTCTCTCTCTCTTTTTTTTTTTTTTGTTTGTTTGTTTGTTTTATTTTCCTTTTATCGGATCTCTTTGGTAATTTTATCCTTTTCTCTTTTCTATAAAATGTTGACTGCTTATATTATTTTAATGGTTTTTGCAAACTATTATGTCATCGTTAGGCTTATGTGTTATGTTTGTGTCATTTCTTTTCTGCGTAAGTACTTTAACTTGTTTTTACTAAACATTGGTACTCAAATTAAATTATCACCGTGACAATAATTTTATTCGAAATAAATCTCATTTAAAATTTAATTATATGTTGGTATTTTCAGCTATCTTTTGTTTCCTGAGTGTTAGAAAGACATTAAATTATTCAAATTATATGTATATATATATATATATATATATATATATATATATTATTATTATTATTATTATTATTATTATTATTATTATTATTTCATTTTCACTTGAATTTAACTGTTATAATTTTCCAAGAAAGTAGAAAAGTGCTTATAGCATCAGTTATTTTATCTGTCTATTCGTTTGTCTCTCTGTCCTCGCTCTGCATTCCGTAAACATTTCCAGCATTTCTTCAAATTTAAATTTACTACGGTATGTTCCCCATTGAAAACGGTATAAATAACACGAATGTTTTGTGTACAGGGACGCTCAAAGTATTCCAGCGTATTGCGTTTTATGAGAGTCATCTTTACAAATCATATTTAAATGCAATTTTACAACAACATAATAATTAAAATCTGCATTTATTTTTCATATACACAAAACATGTTTTCTATAAAATTTGCTATGGTTAACATTAAATTTTACAATGACGTACAAAAATATGTACATGCATTAAAAGAGCTGCCAATATTACAATTTTATTCCGTAGCATTGTTAAGCCCCGTCCTTTATTTAAGCTACATTTCGAAAAAGTAATTTTCTTTTCATTTAATCGTAATTATATATTTCGAAAACTTTATAAAAGAAATGTTGTGGGAAAAAAATGGTGGGCATTAACAATGCTACGAAATGGAATTTAAGACTTACAAACGATGTTTAAGAGTGATCAAAATTCCAATTAGTCTGCCTGTCCGTGCTCTATTTTTAACTAATCTTTATATAATGTATTGGCATGTTTTCTATTCAAACAGCGCATTTTGTTTATGTACAAGGTCTCGCAATTTCCCATGTATTACGCGCTATGAGAGGTATATGTTATTGTTTTACAGGAACTATGTATATATAAGTATATATATATATATATACATTTTTTATTTAATATGAGATAGAATGGGTATATGTAAAAAAAAAAAAAAAAAAAAAAAAAAAAAATGCAATATAATTTTTTGATGTTGTGGGAAATTTTTAGCACGTGATGTATAAGTCTGTGCTTAAAATTTGGTTGACTTACAAGGCTACATAAAAACAATATTTTTTTTTCAAAGATATTTCTTTAGAAATAAAGCTATATTTTTGATACTCGATACTTCATAATTAAAAGAAAAATTTAATAGTAAAATTTTGTAATTTTACTATTTTTAGGCAATATTTTGAAAAATTAATTACAATGTGAAGACTACTCAAAAGCAATGTATTATATGGTTTATATTTTATTTTATTTATTCATTTTGATACAAAAAAGTGTATAAAAAATTTTTGGGACTTTTCTTCATAATATATATATAAAGGTTTTTTAAATTGTCACTATGGAGGCGAAATATATTCAAGGCTAAAAGATCCTACGAATCCATACGGTTGGAATATGTTTAAAATCAATGCGATATCTGCATGCTCTTTTGTTCCCGTTTTCTTTTATAAAGTAGCTCGTTATTGGGATAATCCTAATAATCACCAAAGTTAATTTTGTCGTATTTTTACGAATTCGTTTTACCCATTAACACTAGATTGCTTAAAAAAAATCACTTTGACTGCTTTCACTTTCATTATACACACACACACACACACACACACACACATATATATATATATATATATAGGTACCAATATATATGTATTAATAGGCTCCAAAAGTGGCGCTAAAAATTTTACAAAAACTGTATTATTTTAAAAGAAAGGAAATGAATAAACGTGATAAATTGAAATGATTGGGCGTGGTAAATAATAAAAACAAAAATGTTGAACGTTTTATAAAGATAAAATTAGTAAAGCAAAACATTTCTAAAAAATAATTCATGTACATTCATTGAGTGTGCTCAGCAGCTGTTCATCAACAGAAGTGTTCATGAACAGCTGATGAGATTCCATGTGACTTTTTATACATGTTGTAAGTACATTTACTCATAGTTGTATTTACCATCCTTCCCACTTTTTTTCTGATACATAAACTATCCAAAAGAAATCACTAGGAGTTCTTGGACAAACTATTGTTAAATTAACAATATTTATTATTTTTTATTCATTTTTGTACAACTAATCAGCTGTTTCATGAAGCTTAACCCGTTAGTAGTCGCTAGTTGGTCGATTCGTTGCCCATCCCTTCAGTGTTGCCAGACTCTTTTATTCAATAGCCACAAAAATTTTTTGAAAGTTTCATATGTAATCGACAATTATTCGAGTCGATTCGCCTTTTATGTATATCAAATGCAACTTCTAAAAATTTTTGTTGGCTATTGAGTAAAGAAATCTGGCAACACTGAAGGGATGGACGGTGAATCGACCAACTAGCGACTACTAACGGTTTAACATGGTGATATATGAAAAATTATTTAGTATGAAGAACGAAAGGCAATAGACGTTTTTATATTTGTTTGAGGTTTGGTTACTCTTACACTTTTTCCTATGTCTCATATTGGAATTTATATCAAAGCTAAGTATTATGATGGATATATTAAAAAAAAAAAAAAAAAAACTTGTTTTTTCGAAATTGTGTATTTTTTTGTACACTGTCTAGAATTTGTAGTAATGTAGCTCCAAAATTTTGGTTGAAGCACCCTTATTGGGCAAACAAACACTGAATTTCGTGTTGACATCGAATTAAGTGTTCAAGTACATTCTAAGTGGTGTAAATTACAATTAAATTGCGTCAAACGCCACTACTGGTATATTTTTAGACCAAACATTTTGTCCTTACATGCTCTTTGGTGCTTCACCAAATTTGGAGTTCGTACCAAACACCTTCTTATATGCATTTGATACTTATTTATAGATTAATCTAAAATTTACCATAATATTCTATCTCCTTAAAGGTTTTGAATGTAATTGCCCATTTGAAGAATTTCATAATGTGACAGCATACATACTAATACATTTGTAAATATTGTTTTATGCATGGCAATAGCAATTTATCACTTAAGTTAAGTAGTTCGTCTGAGTTTCTAATAACATAGTACAGTCGACATCAAAATTATTAAAACACGCATCAACAATTTTCATATTATTATTTTTTAATTTCATCGCTAATTTTTATCATCAATTTACTTTTTCATAAACAGTATAAGACTAAAATCGTGACTCGACAAATATTTACTTAACAAAACAATATTAGGTGCACATCTTTTGGTTGGTGGTTGGTGTCGTGTCCATGGGGAGAACTATAGAGAACCATGAGTGTGCAAAACACAGCCGGCCAACTCCGTGATGTTATCGGAGTACAGACTATCGATGTCAAAGGGGGAGAATTCCCCAAGCTGAGCCAGGGATCTTAAAATGGCTGGGCAGTCAAAAATATGTTTTGGTGTTAGTGGAACATCATCACAGTTGCTGCAGAGACAGTAAGTTCTATTGCCATCTCTCAGGATCTTCATACCTCGATAATGACCAGTTCTAAGGCACATCTTTTAAATAGGAATTATTGCTTGCGCTTCAATAACTTTGCTCCCGACTGTATAATTAAACACTTTTCTAAATTTCGATCTAGATAAATATTTTATTGTAATTAAACATATTTTGTGCATCTTCTCTGTGATTAAAAAAGCATTTGAGATTTTCTTCTAAAAAAAAAAAAAAATCTATATTAATTAGGTTTATTTTATTTTTAAGAAAAGATTTTGCATCCCAGCAAGGAATATGGCACAAGTTAAAAAATGCCAAATTTAGTTTTATATAATTAAAATGTGTATGAAGTACCCCAACGTGCGCGAAATGCGTCACATCTCTGTTACCAAGTTTAAATAAATTTCGAAATAGAGAGGTAATTGTGTCAGGTTTAATCCAAGCAACTCAATGCTTTATCATTATTTTAAGTTGATTTTTCTGAAATGCTGCATTTTTTATATATGTGACTTTTTTTGCCAGGGTGTGATTCGTTTTCTGATTATTATTCTACACATATAGTTCTGTTTTTTTATAAATCATGTTATCGTTCTACATGATTTAAATTTGTGAATATAGTAGTCCTTGGAATCAAAAAAGGTTAGAGAACTCTATAGCTATAATATATTATGACTTAACATTAAAATGCTAAATTTAATTTATATTAAAATTCTCTATACATCAATAACTTTTTGTGTTTCCCTAAACAAAACCTAAAGGTGTTGCATTACACAAGAACATTTGTTATACCATTTTTCGCGTAAAGTTACGCAAAAAAAAAAAAAAAAAAAGATTTACAGTGATGATTTTACGAGCATGTTTACAAATTATTATTCTTATTTTTATTTATATTATCTTCAGTTTAATAAATAAGTCAAAATGTTGAAATTGTAATTTTTCTCTAATATTTTTTCTGAAATTTTTATTCACAAAATAAATTTGAGGTAGTGTTTTTATAATAAAAATAAATATGAAAAATAATAATTTTTTTTTCTTCTCCTTTATTTAATGTTTTCAACTTGCTCACACGGACTTAATTTTAAGACTTCTGCCATTTTAAAATTATCTTTGAGAATTTTAGATTTTTAACCTATTTACAAGAAAAAAATACAATATTTTTAGAATGCAATTTCAACATATTAACATTGCAGTAAACTTATTTTCTGAATATAAATTGTAAAAAAAATTACAGAAATCTTAAGAAAAATGTAAATACAGAGTGGTTATAATTAAAGTTTCGTTGTAAGATAAAGATTTTTAAGTACCTTTTGTTTTCATCTGGGATCCCGGCTGAGATCCCACAGTGTAATTTTTTTATGAATACTACTTTACAAAGAATTACAGATAAATTACGTGACAGTGCACGTAGGAACAGGACAAATTTTTGGACTCCTGCAATATGATTTCTTCCACAGTTTCATTTGAAATTACTGTACGTCGTCTTTTTAGCAGCATAACCAACTCTTAAGTATCTTCAAATTTAATAATCATAATTCTCAAGCCCTGTCTCCACAGAGGCATTTTTCATGAACCTCTCAACTGTAAATTTTCTCGCAGTGGTGCAATAAAACAACGTGATCAGTAAGTCACGATCTTCCTCTTCTAAAGACATGGTGAAGAATAATTTCACATCTTTAACTACAGCCCTTTTTAAAATGCTTCGCACTGACAAAAAAATCTGTAACTGACATCTAGAATCTAAATTGTGGCTCTATAAAAAAAAATAGCTCCATGGCATCCTTATAAATTCTAGTCCCTTTCGAAAGCATGTTCTAGAAGACCCTATTAGAATTCTAGAGCATTTGCCTATATTCTCGATGGCAAAGTTATTTAAAAATCTCTGCAAATAAATGAGACTACAAGAGGCGGGTTTCTGCAACTATAATCTTGGTTTATTACCAAATTCTAGAAAATCAAGCGAGAATTTCTCGTAATATAAATTATTCAGAATATTATTTCACAGTCTAGAAATGTGTACATTAGAAGTTCTCGATAATTTCGTCTATTCAGTTTATTGGCGTGCCTTATGCACATAGCTCGGAAATCTATATTTCTAGTTAAGGAATTTAGAAAATGGCCACTTGATCATTCTAGAGAACGGCGGTATATATTTTTTCTCAGTGCAAATTTCCATAACTTATTTCTTATATTTAATAAAAGCGCCGTGTATTAGTCGAAATTGAAACAGTTCATTTTTATTACATATTTTTTTCGCCAATTTTGTATAACGTATATACAAAATTTCAATGAAATAAGTGTACTAAAATGAGCTCTTTGTGTAAACAAAGTAGCTTTAATTATAACCATTTTGTATTTCAAAATATAGGTATTTTGCGTAGCCTGAAAATGAGTTCATAAATATCCATTTGACCAAAACGCAACGATTGTTATATATTGTTTTTAAATAATGAGTTTTTAGATTGTTAGGCCCCACTGCTATGAATCAATAACAAAAAGAAAAAAAAAAAGCTTTTTCAGTAATTAAGAAATGGAAAGTAAAGTAATTCTGTAATAATAATAATAAAAAAAAAATGCATTGACATATTGATTATTAACTGACATTTGTTATATTACAAAGCTTTATTAGAAAATATACACATTTTCCTGTTTTTCACATAGGTAAATAATAAATATATAATAAATAATAATAATAAAATTTTTGAACGGGAGATTGATTAACACACAAACCCTGAACAACATTTATTTATTATAAAACATTTATTTAAATTATTCTATATAATTATTCAAATCATATTTTTATTCTAAATACTTTTTATCCATTTAGCAAAGTAATTACATGTTCTGTTTAAATAATTTCGCATTTATTTTGGAAAGTGCTTATTTTTTTTTTTTTTTTTTAATTAACGCTTGAAATCGATCCACTTGAAAATTCATTAACTTTATTGAACCAAATTTTAATGCACGTAGAAATTTAAGTAGTTTTTGATACTAGAACTGCATAATGTATTCATTTAGAAACATTTTATAACGATCTAGCATCATAAATATTTATTTTCTGAGAACATTTGTAGATAATTGATTACTTGTTTCCCGAATTTAGAATGAATTTCATACTTTGAAATCTACCAAAATTGTGTTAAGTGATCCGATTACAAGTGCAAATCTGAAATTCTCAAAACTTGTTTAATAAATTTCCTTTAAATAATATGAATGTATCATTCACAAAATGATCAAGAAATATAAAAATACATAAAATTTTATAACATTAAATCTGTTTTTAAATTGCTTATCAATTAAAACCAAATTTAAATTTTTAATTAGGTTCTTGCAACTTTTGTCATCATACAAAATCGTACTTCTCTAATATGTAATATAGATTTTATAAAGCGACTTTACGTAACCGAATTTTAAAACAATATATTAAAAAACAAACAAAAGCTCTTGATAATTTTGGAAAAAAATATGAACACGATTAAAAAAAAAAAAAAAAAAAAAAAAAAAAAAAAAACTTTTTTGTAAATAAACTAAAAAAAAAAAAAAGAGGATGTCCTTTTTTAAATGATTAGTAAAATGCAGTGAAAATACAAAGATGTATTTTTAAGCATTTATTTATTGTACATATGATAATCATTTATGAACTTCTTGTTAATAAACAATTAGAAACATTGTTTTTTAACTCTCATATTAATGTCGGCCCATCAGCAGCCGAGCAGTTCTGCGCTCAAAGCTAGTAGACGTGAGGTACCGTTCCATCCCAGGTCGCGCACGTCGGCTTAGCCGTTCGGAGTTTTTTGTGGCTTTGTCCGAACTTTGCGTAACTACGTGCTAGGATCCCTTAGAAAGTCCCCTACAGAGGGCACTTCCCCTCAGGTTTAGGACTCTAGAACAGTCAATCGACCTTACTCCCAAATCCAATCCAATCCATTTCGATGGTAAAGAATGAAATCTGCTAACAGATATAATATAAAATATTTCCTTCAACGGGAGAAGGAATTTTTCTATTCACTTAACAGTTTTTTTTTTTTTTTTTTCATGCAAATAGTCTCCATACGCATTTGTTTTAAAACAAAATGTCAGAAAAATAAGCTTCAAATTCTTTTCTATAAATTTATTCTCGAAACGTATGGTGGAAAGGGCTTCATATTGCTGAAATTTTAGATTCAGTAAATATAAAAGCTTTTAGCACTAGAGTATACAAATACATTCTACTCTTTTTTTTTAAACTTAAACGTTAGATGTAAAGGCATTTTGCCAGAATTGTTTGTAATAAAACAGAATTTATTTGTATGTGGTTTTAATTTTTATTAGAAGAACTATTACAATATTATTTATTGTTTTAAGAATAATTATAATTAAGAGTAAAAGTGTCTTAAAAATTTATATTTTTATCTTTTTCATTTTAGTTTGTATTCGATGTGTTGTTTTTGATATGCAAAGGGTAAAACATACTAAATCAAAAATAAAATAAAATAAAGAAATAATAAATAATTTGAACCCTTCTTTTTCAACTTTCATTATCACTATATAAATATGTGACTGTCACAGAATACATAAATAAAATTCAGAAAACACCATTTATCAATTTATTCTGATTGAGTACCATGCATAAAATAATATAATATAAAATATATATTTAAATTGTACATTTTTTATTTTTAGAAAAAAAATATTGTCGTTGAAATACTGGATATTATGATTTCTCCAGCATCCGCACTCATTTAGGAAAAAGGTAACTTGTTCAAAGACGCTTATATATTTATTCAGGTAACATTTCAAGAATTAGTGTAACATGTATGAATAAACACGCTGTCAAAAAAATAAATAAATAAAATAATAATAATAATAATAATGTAAAATTACACCTAAAGATTTATTTAACAAAACCGTACGAAGTGTACTTTTTTTTACATAGGGATTTTTTATAGTGTTCGGTCACATTTGTTACCGACTGTATTTTTCACGAGTGGGCCGCCGCAAACCATTTGGAAGAGCGCCAATCTTTTTCTCGAAAATTTCAAGCTAGATAATTGGACTGGCAAGCTGGTGCACGGAAGATTCATTGTGGCTGTAATATCCTTCATATTCATAAAAATAATACTTACTTCTGGGGTTACCTAGAGTGCCTACAAGAAGAGAGACGTTAATAGCGAGTACACTTCTGATTGGTTTGAAAGCCTTTTTTGGTTATTACCTATATTTAAAATTGTTTTTTATAGCTTTAAAGGGCTGTGTTTAAAACTATAGTTAAAATAAAAGATTTTTGCAAAAAAAAAAAAAAAAAAAAAGATATCTGTAAAATTTTTGTTGTCCATGTTCAACTGAGAAGTGGTCGATTTTTTATTTTTTATTTTATTTTTTTACCAAAACCCAGTTTGGTAGAAAAAATGTCTGCTGTGTGGGGTACATGACACTTTGGTCCCGCCGTTTTGGTCCCGCCACTTTGGTCCCGCCGAATTGATCCCGCCACTTTGGTCCCGAGGAAATTTTGGTCCCGCTGTTTTGGTCCTGCCGTTTTGGTCCCGCCACTTTGGTCCCGCCATTTTGGTCCCGATATCAGGAATAATCAAAGTATTACCAAAAAAAGCGAAATTATTTTTTCATATTTCTAATTCTTGTTATTTGACTTGAAAACAAGGGGGTAGGAAAAGTCACAATTATTATCATCATCATTATTATTATTACTATTATTTTGCAACAGAAAGTTGTAGTAACAAATAAATCTGAAAAAACGTCTAAAAATTTGAGATTTCGATTTTTTCTTCGTACGATAAAGGAAAAAGGACAGCAAATACATGAGGGAAGTTCGGTCAAAAGAGAACTTAGACGAATTATTACAACTTGAGAGTTAAATAGCTACAGCCTTTGTTGAAAATGGTGTAACTATAGGAAACATTGAACAGAAAATTTATTATTTCGGAGTGAATTTTGAATGATAAAGGGTATTAGATATCAGCGAAGATCTAAGCATTGCTAATTTATCAAAGTCCTGAAAATTTTAGTTTAAATAAAATGCAAGATTTTTAAAATAAAACACTGTAATGCGGCTCTTAAATATCACATTCAAATTGAGAGTGTTCGGATACAAAATTTATGGGAAATCGATGTTTTATCCAAGCATTCTCTAAATGTTAGAGTTTAATAATAAAAGAAGATACGAGGAACCTAAATAATGATCTCAGGATTAGCTTTGTACAGATCTGCTGAACTTGAGTCATTTTCTTCTCTGTCAATCGGGATACATTTGTCAAACACAGAAAATAGTTATACATCACACAGAATTGTAAAAGCATTTTTCCTTCCTTATAATCCCTTACAATATAGTTAGAAAATTTCGATTAGAAACTCCCCCCCCCTCTTTTTCGTTTTTTTTTTCTTTTCCAAATGCGTTGAAACAAAACAATGAAATTCCTTTTAATTGTCTGTTGGAGAAACAGGTGTGAAACGAATCCCAAAGTGCTTCAGAGATTTCGATGTGGGCATTGCTATTAGTCACAGAATCATATCAGACAGATATATTTATTTATTGTTATTATTATTATTATTTAAAACATAAGATTAAACTAAAAAGATAAAATATTGTGCATCAACATTTTCCAAACGTTGATGCTTTCAATGCTGGTTGATTTCAATTTGATTAAATACTGGACTACTTACATTTTTTCATTTTTAAAATAAAATCATTGTAATTCAAAGAAAAGTAATTTATATACATATATACATGGTTAACATAATTAAATATCATTGACAAACAAACATCCATTTTTTTATTATTATTAATATAACACAGATTTTGAAATAAATTCCTCTTAGATTAATGATAAAAATTAAATCACAATCAAATCGAATGAAACGTATCTCTCTCTCCCCCATCTCTCTCTCTCTCCCTCTCTCTCTCTCTCTCTCTCTCTCTCTCTCTCACACACACACACACACACATATATATATATATGTGTGTATATATAGGGTAGGTGCTCCAGTGATTGGCATGCTCCAGTAATTGACATCTATCCCGAAATAATTAATAAATAAGAAAAATAAGAAAATCATATATTTTACACATAAGAATTTACCTATAAGATATTCCTTAATTGAAGATATTCTAAGAGCACTTCAATTTTCCCATATCAACAAATAGGCTATCATATTAAAAAACTTATATATATTTTAAAAAAAAGCAAAAAATTAGCGGGACCAAAATGTCTCGGGACCAAAATGTCCAGGGACCAAAATTTCCTCGGGACCAAAACGGCAGGACCAAAATGGCGGGACCAAAGTGGCGGGACCAAAACGGCGGGACCAAAGTGTCCTGCTTCGGCTATGAGCATACACCGTAGAGTAAATTCATCATTTGTCATCTCTCTCCCTAGAGGCTCTCTGGGTTACCGAAGCAGGGGAGTAATTCTTATTCGCAGAATCAGAAATGTGATAGTATGTTTGTGGACCACTTTTAAGGTTTAATTCCAGACCAAATTGCCTACTGTGTAGCTCTGGTGCGAATTTAAACCAACTCAGGTACAAATTCAAGCTCTCTCGAGTTACAAACGACATATAAGGTTGGTTGGTTGGGCTTTAAGGTCACATTAAACTACACAATGGGTACTTGGCGACGGTCTAGGACGTACCCTCTGAGGATGGTCTGAAGACTTGCCATCACAATTTTGATTTTCAAAGAAAACCTATGAGGTTATAAGGAGTTTCGTAAGAAGTTTGCAAAGCGGGAGTTTCAAAATAGTCGAGTCGGGTTAGTAGTGTTTACTCAATTTTTTAAGTGTCCTACGAAAATTAACTAGCAGTTACGTGTTTACAGTCGGCAGCAAAAGTATTCGAGCGCTAGCAAAAATTCCTATATAAAAAAATACACTTAATACTGTTTTGTTAAATGAATCCTTGTCGAATCATGTTCTTAGACTGACTAAGAACATGATTCGACAAGGATTTATTTAACAAAAAAGTATTAAGTATACTTTTTTTACATATGAATTTATGCTAGCGCTCGAATAATTTTGCTGCCGATTGTAAAATTAAAACCTCAGACTCTTCGAAATTTAATAAATAATTAATTTTAGACATGTTTGTTGAAAACGTGTTTATTTTTGTATAATTGTGTATTAATTGTGTATTTTGTATTAATTGTGTTTATTTTTGTATAAATTCTTTTAAAGAGGCTTAGTAAGTTGATAAAGTGCTAATTTTGTGCATTTCTAGTCGTTTTAGCGTTGAAATAGCCTTATTTTCCCTTAAAAACACATTAAAAAGGTTCAATAAGGCAGGTAATGGACGGCGCCAAATTTGGCGACTTTTTCCCACCTTGGCGATTTTTTTGGCGACCTTGGCGAGAAAATCCTTATATGGGATATACCAAATATGGAAGCTCTAATCTCATTGGTTGATGAGATACGGAAATTTCCGGAACATTCCACACTTTTCTACAGAGGTATATAAGGGTGCTTTCTCGCCAAGGCAAGGTCAGTTCAGTTCAGTCTGAGATCAGAGTCAGTCAGCTTGCGTTGCTTTGAGCCTCTTTGAAAGAGACTTGCTTCAAGTGTTATTGCTATACAGTTTGTACTGTGGATTTGCTATTGACAGCTGTTGTTTAAGCTGTGTTTACTGGTTGAAGTGAAGCCGATACTGGGCTTATAGACCAGTATTTTTCTGGAACGTTCTGTGAATAAAGTACTGAATTTTTGTACGTTTGGCCTTTCATTCTCGGACAACTCACGAACCCCCAAGTACGCAACATTTCTGGTGTCAGAAGCGGGGTTGTCTGTGAATGGTAATAACTGGAGCTATGGAGCAAGAAATGAAGAAGCTTCTGGAATGTCTAACTGTCCAGATGAATGAGCTAAAATCTGGATTGATAGAGAAAATAGAAACCGGACAAAGAGAAATGAAAGCCGGACAGGAAAAGATGGAAACTGGATTGATAGCGAAAATATAAAAAGGACAAAAAGAATTGGAAGCCAGTTTGACCGAAGAAATTAAATCTAATCAAGATGAGATGAAGAGAGAGCTTTCAACGGTGAAAGAATCAATAGAGGGTAAATTAACGGTGATTTAATATAGAATGGATGGAATAGAAGAGAAAGTTATAAAGATAGAAGAAAATTTTGAAGAGATCGTTTCGAAAATAGAAGAGAGTTTTGAAGAGAAAGCTATGAAGATAGAAGAAAATGTAATGAAAGTAGAAAAGAATTTTGAAGAGAGATTTATGAAGATAGAAGTGAATTTCGAGGAGAAAGTTAAAGAAAATTTTGATCAGGAACTGAAAGGAAGTTTTACAGAGATAGAAGGTAAATTGAAGAGAATGGAAGAAGATCTGGAGAGAAAAGTGGAAGAAAAGTTAGAATCCATGCCCCAGGAAACTGAAAAGAAAGAGAGAAGAATCCAGAATCAGGAATTTATTAAGCTATCTACCTACGATGGCAGTTCCTCCTGGCATGTATATAAGACGCAATTTTCCATCGTAGCTGAAGCTAACGGCTGGGACTCTACCGCCAAGTCAGCCCATTTAGCAGAAGCATTACGGGGAGATGCAGCCGAGATACTGAGAAATGTTTCCAAAGAAGAAAGGAACGACTTCGAGGCCCTGACTAGAGCACTGGAGCTACGGTTCGGAGAGAAGTGTTCTAAGGACTATAGTCGCCTCCAGTTAAAATCCCGTTACCAGAAAACGGGCGAAAGTCTGCAAGAGCTGGCAGCGAACATTCAGAGACTGTCTCACCTAGTATTCTCAGACTGCCATGCTGACACTCAAAACGACTTAGCTCTTCAGTACTTTATCGATGCTGTGCGGGATCCAGAAATTCAAAAAGCGCTAAGACTCTCCAACATCAGAGACGTAGAATCAGCTTTAGGCTATGCACTTAGGATAGAGGCAGCCCAACAAGCCTCCCGCAAAGACCGCCATACGATAAGAGCAGTCTCATTAAATGATACGCCTGCTTATGAAAATGAAATGAAGAGAAGTCTCGCAGAGATCTTGAAGATATTGCGCAGCCTGGAAAATAATAAGGAAATAAAGGATCGGAAGATAAAGTGCTGGGGCTGTGGAGGAGATGGTCATGTAAAGAGGAACTGCCCTGTACGACCAACTATAGGAAATCACCCGGCTTCACCATCACTGCAGGGAAACTAAGAGGAGGCCATCTCGCGGGGCGGAGGTTACCTGAAATTAAAGAGCCCCAATTTATAGTATTTCATTTTTCATCAATGAGTGGCGGCGATAATGGACTTTACGTCTACGGCCAAGTTAACAACACCGCCTGCCGGATGATTCTGGACACGGGAGCCAACGTGACCATCATTAGAGCGGATTTGGCTCAAGAACTAAAAGAGAAGATCATCTGGACGCCGCCCTGTGTTAAACTCCAGACTGTGACCGGAGACGAAATCAAGCTATATGGGAAAATGAACTTGACCATCACTTTTGGGAATGCCAGTTACCATCATATGGCATATGTGGCTGATATAAGAGATCCTTTAATCATTGGAATTGATTTCCTGAGAAAATTTAACTTTCATTTGGACTTCAAGAATAATGAGCTGCATTCGAGTTCGGAAGACATCGCTGTGTCAAACACTTAAAATCAAGACATTCAGACAATTTGCCAGATAACAGCCAAGTCTGAAATTCCCATCCCTCCACACACAGAGACACTAGTTTCAGGAACACCACCTACAAAGCAATACTCCCGCTATGGACTGATTGAATACCCGAATACAGACAATAGCCCAAGAGGAGTTCTGGTAGCTTCATCTCTAGTTGATCTCTCAAAGAGTACGGATAATGTCCGATAAGGTCCGAAGTGAAGAAGGATGAGGTGTTAGCAGCCTGAACTCCAGTTACATGCATCAACCGCCCCACGCAATCAATCGAATCCAAGTCTTCTGTTTTCAACCTCTGTTATTTATCAATTAACATCCATTGTCGGTATGGTTTAATTCCGGCGTGACTCTCAATTCGTGCGGTGTCCTTCTCCAAGTTCAATCATTTCTAGTCACTACAGCGCCCCTTGACGCGAAGGGCTAATCCCCGGCGCAACTTCGGACTATAACCATGGACTCCTCGTTATATAAGAATCTCAAATTAGACAGTCCTCATCAACAATCATCTCTGTTTTTAATCTCTGTTGCCCTCTTCATTAGAAGCCTAAATTTTGTCTTTTTAAATAACTGCTGCCCTCTGTCGCGTGGGATTTCATATCTGGCAGCAATTGTAATTTTTTTTTTTTTTTTTTCTTTTTTTTTTTTTTTTTTGCAATAAACAACGGGGGAGACTTAACCTCTAGAAACGGGCTCTTTCAGAATTTCACATTGTTATGTGACATTTGTCGTCAGAGCCCCTCTTTGGAGGTTGAAATCGCTCAAAACCGCTGAATAGTGGTGAGCGGCCTCCTTCCGTCTTTGAAATCTTTGAAATCCAAGTCTTCTGAGCAATTAACAACGGAACTACTTGAGAATGCAGAATTAGGAAGTGAACAGAGGTGTGCTGCGGAGAAGCTACTCCAAGAATTTAAAGACCTTTTTTCTCGAACACCTGAAGACGTCGGGAGAACGAACATCACCCAGCACAGAATTAATACAGGAAATTATCCTCCAATCAAACAATATCCAAGAAGACTTCCTTTTGCTAAACAGGAAGAGGTCACTGAACTTCTAAATGAAGTGCAGCGCAATGACGTCATCGAGCCATCAACCAGTCCTTGGGCCTCTCCCATTGTACTGGTGCGGAAAAAGGATGGTTCAACAAGATTTTGCGTGGATTATCGTCGTTTGAATGACATCACGAAGAAAGACAGTTACCCTCGTCCCAGAATTGGCGACACATTAGACACACTTGCTGGCAATAAATGGTTCTCGACTTTGGATCTGAAGAGTGGTTACTGGCAAGTAGAATTACATCCTGATGATCGTGAGAAGACTGCATTCACCACGGGACAAGGACTGTGGCAATTTAAAGTTATGCCGTTCGGATTATGTAATGCACCTGCCACCTTCGAACGCCTAATGGAGACAGTGCTAAAAGGACTTTCCTATGCGGTCTGTCTGGTGTATTTGGATGATATTATAATTGTGGGGCGCACCTTTGAAGACCATCTACGAAACATCCGAAAGGTGCTGGAACCTCAAACTGAATTCAGGCAAGTGTAACTTGTTCCGTCGTGAAGTGAGCTACCTCGGCCATATCATCTCTGCCGAAGGTGTGAGAACTGATCCTGAGAAGATCTCTGCAGTCGAGAACTGGAGTCGCCCTGAAAATGTACACCAACTACGAAGTTTCCTGGGGTTACGCACTTACTACAGGAAGTTTGTCAAGGGTTTCTCAAATATTGGCAGACCACTCCACAAGGTGAAGGAAGCCAAACAGAAGTTCCTGTGGACAGATGAATGTGAAAAAGCGTTCAAGCGACTTAAAGAGGCCTTAACATCATCGCCTATCTCGACGTATCCACAGCCCGACAGACAGTTCATACTTGATACAGATGCCAGTCATGAGAGTGTCGGTGCTGTTCTGACGCAGAAAATTGATGGTCAAGAACAAGTCATTGTCTATTGGAGTAAATGCCTGTCTAAACCAGAGCGAAATTACTGTACCACCAGAAAAGAGCTACTCGCCATCGTAAAAGCCATAGAACATTTCTATCATTACCTCTATGGCAGAAGATTCCTGCTCCGGACTGACCATGCATCTTTAACGTGGTTGCTCCAGTTCAAGAACCCGGAAGGACAGATTGCCAGGTGGATACAACGCCTCCAGGAATATGACTTCGAGATACGTCATGGTAAAGGGACACTACATGGTAATGCAGATGCCTTGTCACGTAATCCCTGCTCGGAAAGCTGCAAGTACTGCTTTAGAGCCGAACAGAAATACCTACCGATAAATCCGCTTGCCTGCCAAGTTACTGTCGCAACACCATCAGAACAAGATCCCGATCCATGGAGTGACGAAGAACTTAGACAAGCCCAGTTGGAAGATCCTGACATAAAACCAATATTACAGTTCAAGGAGACGACCAGCAACAGACCTACCTGGCAGAACATTTCCAGATTTAGTCCCATTACGAAAAGTTATTAGGCACTTTGGGACTCTCTTCATATCAGAAACGGCGTATTATACAGAAAGTGGGAATCTGATGATGGGAAAAGCTTCAGATGGCAGATTGTATTACCAAGATCAAAAATTCCAGATGTTTTAGAACAACTGCATAGTAGCTCTACCGGAGGCCATTTTGGGGTAATGAAGACTCTGCAGAAAGTTCGGGAACGCTTCTACTGGTGCAAGGCAAAGGAGGATGTGAAGAAATGGTGTAAACCCTGTGATGCTTGTGCTGCACGTAAAGGCCCGCAGAAACGAAGTCGAGGAAGACTGCAACGGTATAACGTGGGAGCACCATTTGAACGGATTGCACTCGACATCTTGGGTCCTTTGCCACGGACCTCCAGTGGAAATAAATACATCCTTGTCGTGATGGACTATTTCACCAAGTGGCCTGAGGCATATCCCATTCCCAATCAAGAGGTATGCACAGTCGCAGAGGTCCTAGTGCAGCAATGGGTGTCAAGGTACGGCACGCCCCTACAACTTCATACCGACCAAGGTAGGAACTTTACCTCAAAGGACTGTGTCAACTACTCGGCATAGACAAAACCCAGACAACACCCATACATCCCCAGTCGGACGGCATGGTCGAGAGGTTCAACCGTACCATCCTGAATAACCTCTCTCTTCTAGTATCAAGGAACCAGCAAGATTGGGACTTGAAGTTGCCATTGTTCCTTCTGGCTTGTCGAAGTGCTGTCCATGAGACCACCGGTTATACTCCAGCTCAGATGCTGTTTGGACGCGAACTTCGTCTCCCATGTGATCTCTTGTTTGGTTGTCCACCAGATGCGCCTTCATCGCCAGTGACCGATTTACTCACTTGAAGGCCCAGGGCACTCATGTTTAATGGCCCGCCCCCACCCCGTATATTTACAATCTGATGTTATAAAAATATTTTTAATGTAAATATTTTTTCTGCACAGTATTATACACTAAGGGACAAAAAAAAAAAAAAGCTGCACTTGGATATTTTTCTTTTCTTTTTCTGCAATCGCCAATTTTAATTTTAAAAAGCAAATTTTCGAACAGATTTTACGTCTTCCACGTACACTTTAGGATTGATCCAAGATCCAAGTGTTAAAAACAAAATTCAGTTTTCAGGAAAATTGTAATTTTATAAAGTATTTCACTTTTCAGTATTTTACTTTTTCAGAGCTTAGTATAAATTTTCAAGAAAATTTATATTTTTGCAATAATAAAAAAGTTATAATGAAGGATTAAATGACCGCTGGTTTATAAAACAGCACAGTAGTATCACTATCTATTGAAGAAAAAATGGCAAACATCGATCATCATAGCAAAATGAAGGAAATTTTCATTATTTTTTTTAATGTATGATGCAATTTCTTAGGGCCCCATTCAATGTGAGGGCCCAGGGCACGTGCCCCGAATGCCCTACCATAAATCAGGCACTGTTCATCGCCCGAGGAGTACATCGAAGATCTTCAGGCAAGATTTGAAGACGTACACAACTTTGCTCGGGAGTGGATTCACATGGCAACAGAGAAAATGAAGACGAGGTACGATCTAAAGGCTACATAACATCAGTACCAGGAAGGAGACAAGGTCTGGTTGTGGAATCCTGTTCGACGCAAAGGACTCTCCCCCAAGTTACAATGCAACTGGGACTGACCGTACACAGTCTTAAAAAGGCTGAATGATGTAGTGGTGCGGATCACTAAAACACCTTTATGAAAACCGAAGGTGGTGCACTATAACAGGCTAGCCAAGTACCACAATTAACGGTAATATTAAAATTTAAAATGTAAATACTGGTAAAATTTGCGCATGCGCACTGTAAATGTTTGTATATAAATATTTGTACATATTTGTGAATTTTGTAAATATTTCTCACTTAATTTATATTTCTATGTTATCTTTATGTGCAACTTAGTTTTTGTATTTTAGATTGCGTAAATTTGTTTAGTTTCGCCTCTTGACCAAGGGTTACACTGCCCAGGACGTGCAGTCCTTGGGAGGGGGGCAGTGTTACAAAATTGTAAATAATTGTGTTTATTTTTGTATAAATTCTTTTAAAGAGGCTTAGTAAGTTGATAAAGTGCTAATTTTGTGCATTTCTAGTCGTTTTAGCGTTGAAATAGCCTTATTTTCCCTTAAAAATGCATTAAAAAGGCTCAATAAGGCAGGTAATGGACTTGGCGCCAAATTTGGCGACTTTTTCCCACCTTGGCGATTTTTTTGGGGACCTTGGCGAGAAAATCCTTATATGGGTTATACCAAATATGGAAGCTCTAATCTCATTGGTTGATGAGATACGGAAATTTCCGGAACATTCCACACTTTTCTACAGAGGTATATAAGGGTGCTTTCTCGCCAAGGCAAGGTCAGTTCAGTTCAGTCTGAGATCAGAGTCGGTCAGCTTGCGTTGCTTTGAGCCTCTTTGAAAGAGACTTGCTTCAAGTGTTATTGCTATACAGTTTGTACTGTGGATTTGCTATTGACAGCTGTTGTTTAAGCTGTGTTTACTGGTTGAAGTAAAGCCGATACTGGGCTTATAGACCTGTATTTTTCTGGAACTTTCTGTGAATAAAGTACTTAATTTTTGTATGTTTGGCCTTTCATTCTCGGACAAATCACGAACCCCCAAGTACGCAACAGTATTAAGTATACTTTTTTTACATATGAATTTCTGCTAGCGCTCGAATAATTTTGCTGCCGATTGTAAAATTAAAACCTCAGACTCTTCAAAATTTAATAAATAATTAATTTTAGACATGTTTGTTGAAAACGGGGTTACGTATAACTACAAATTACTTGGCCTATGAGTAAAAGAGATATTAAGATCGTGTTCAAGTTTCGGGCTTGGTTCTTCTTTGGTTCTGACTTACTTCTTATCTGTGAGCAGTCCAGTACGAGAGTTGCAAATAAAGTAACTTCTGTTCGTGATAGTTCTTGGAGTTAATGTATCAGAAATATGGTATTGCGGAGCATAGCACACTTTGAAGCCGGTTATGTCACTTCAAGAATGGGTAACAGTAATTGAAATATTGTTTTATAATTAAGTGAAATGCTGTCCACTGACTTCTAAGTCGCTGCTAGAGAACAGAATCATATATTGTTTATATTTATGTCAAGAATATAGGGTATTTACATGCAGTGAGACGTCTAGGGAAGAAGTCCCATTTATCCTCTGAATTAGAGTTTCAATTATAATGTTTCTGTTAAGTTTTAAAACTGTCAGTTTATTCACTGATCTCAAAGCAGGTATGGAGAGGCATGATAAAATCAAATAAGACATATCCCCACAAAGATAAGGACGATTGTACGAAAGGTTATCTATGTGAAGACGTATTCATGAAACACACCTTAGAACCCACAATTTGCTACAGTTAATAATAATATTAATAATAATAAATAAATAAATAAAACATAATGAAAATTGTAAAATTGTAATAACATGTCCCCCTATTAATGAATCGCAGACTGTCCTACAGCGTATTCTCTAGTGCGGTGTTTAACACATTTAAATTTAACATTATTTTATGGCTTTCTATGAAGTAGTTTTTTCGTGTAGGGTTCATATTGGATAACGTCTAATAAGTGGAATGCGATCATTTTGTAAGGTCTCAAAGCTTTATGGGCATGTTCGAAAGCTCTAAATGAGGTTTTAAAGAACGGCTTTGTGTTTTTATATATAAAATAAAATATTTTGGCTATTTCTATTCATATTTTAACTAAAATTGGCAATTGTGAAAATTCAACATAATTATAAAATAACATAAATTTTGTCAAAATTCTAACTTGACACTTAAGGGTTTAATTTCATACACCAAATATAGCAAAGATGTTGATAGAATGCACAAGCGTTATAGCAGAAAAACCATTTTTCTATCCTTGGTGGGTCACTATTTTCACTTGAGAAGATTAATTTAATAAGGTGCTTGTTCAATGTTATAAACTGATATGAAAACATCAGTTATCTTTAATAAAGTAAATTAAATGTTAATAGCTTTTATTTATAAAAATATTTAAGAAGTTAATTGTACAAACTATATTTGAAATTGAAGTTATCGATAATTATCTAAGATAATTGAATATGTGATAAAAACTAGGGCAATTATTAATTTTTATCGATAACAACTGGATAGTAAACTTCTTTTATTTTGTGTATATTCCATTATACAACAAATATTAAAATTTATTTTTTAAACGTTACTTATGACCCCTTAATTTTGTAATAGTATGTGATTAATACTGAAAACAAATAATAACATAATTAATTATTCCAAAGCTTTGAACCTTAAGTAATTTTTCTACTCCATGATTTGTTTTCTAATCTCGAATGTACCTTGAAACTCTATATTTATTTATTTTTTATTCTATTTATTTATTTATTTTAGTTTTATTTCTCAATTTAAGTACTGAACTCTTTAAGTCATTATATATTATTATAAATAATTTACCATTAAAATCAAAAACACTGACTGTAATATTAACCTGTATGTCTGCCTGTGAGCAATCATCTACAAAACCTACTGTCAATTTAGTGACGAAATTTTAAGTGATCTAGTCTTTAAGGGCCTGGAGCAAGGTTCGAAACTCTTTTCTCTTCATGCATAGTGATTCGTAGTCGTTTTAAATTCACTTACAAATGTAGAATAATTTTGCTTCTAATTTCCTGATTCACAAGTTAATAAAAACTATGATAGATATCGAGCATTTCAAAATCATTTCTATACCTTTAAGATAATCTAATAATAAATTTTCAAACGTTTCAAATAATATTGATATTTGATAAGGATATACAAGACCTTGTCACGCATTTTGAAATTCCCAGGAAATAAATTTCTTTTCTTAATAAAAAAAATTCCTAAATATTGTAACATATTTTTTATTTCTTTCAGGAAAGAATTTCAAAGTGAAATTTTCAAACTTTTGAAGATGCAAAAAGCGAAAGTTTCAGAAATAAATAAAAACTTTTCTACAACTTTTAAGTTTCAAAGGAAAGTGTTTTAACACTTTACGAGATTTTCTAAAACGTAGATTCTTGCCTTTTAAATTTGTTTAATTTTGCTCAGATACCTTTATGCGATAGGTACGTTTTTCCTAATATGATAAATGTATTTTTTTATGCCTCTACCATCATCCATGAAAAAGTTTTGTGTCTTTTGTAACAATATTTCAATGTGGCATATAAAATTGCTATGTTAATATTTTTTTATAGTTAATCCAATATAATCAATATAATCAATAAATAATCTGAAGTTTTTTATAATAAGAAACTTATTATTAAGGTTTCCAGTGAACAGAAGAAACATTTTTATCTTCTTCTTTTATATATTGCTTCTTTTACATATTAGTCATTTATTTATTTTTTGTAGACATGTGAAAAAACTGCAATACCCAATTCTTCGTAGTTTTAAAATTCTGCATCAGTAGTTCTTTTTTAATTAAATTAAAAAGAAAATTATGATAATAATAATATTAATAATAATAATAATCTTCTTACTTTTTCTCTCTAGCAGTTAAAAATTATGAGAATGTGTTGACATTCAAAGAGCGTTGCAAAGAGCCATTGCGTCAGACATTGCAGATATTACAAATTTTTACATAGTTCGAATACTTTTGTTTATTAAAGACATTTGGTGAAATTTTAATGAAGTTACAAATTGAGACTGGAATTGTGAGTTTTTGTGGAGTTATATGGTTTTGGTGAAGTTCTGGTGATATAGGTGACTGGAGAGTATTTTAGGTGATTTTTTGTTTTATAATGGTTATTCAAAGTGTTTCTCTCGTATAATATATTTAAGTTGCAAAACGTTGAATAAAAGTGAGTTTTTTGAGGAATTTTTTTTTTTTTTTTTTTTTTTTTTTTTTTGTGGTGGTGTGTGTGTGGGGGGTATTTATCCAGATCTACTAGAATCTTTTACTTTTATCTTAAAGTTATGCAACCACACATAAAACACCAAATGTTTCATTTCCGTACTTTCGGTACCTCAGAACATACTACTAAAACAAAAAATCAGCATAAAAAAATTGGATACCAAATACAGATTTTACTCGCGTGTGAGAAAGAGAAATTAATTATCATTGGTAATCATTTTGTTGGATAAGGTATAATTTACTAAAAAAATTTGTTTATTTACATATGGCATAAAAGGTGCATTTGTTTAAATTTGAATAGACATTTGCAGTGCTTGTAAATTTTAGCGAGCATTTAAATTTTGCACAATAAAAGAAACACATGAAAATATTTGGGGCTTCTAGATGTAAATTCTAATAAATACTAATTCATTTGTGTTTCCCTGTAAACGAATGATAAATTGCTTTCGAATAAAATTGTGTGAGATATGCTTTTACGCCTTTAAGAATTATATACAGGGTGGTTTTGACATAATCTGCAAAATGAAAGGAGGTGATAGAATAGCCCATGGGGAGCATAAAACACCATGGAAACCCTGTCCTATCTCTAACCGTTTCCGAATTATGGTAGCTAGAAGAAAAATCTGTTTTTTCCCATCCCGTCTGAAAAAACCCCAAATTTGTGAGCTTTCTGAAAGACTTACACGCAAAATAAGCACACATTTGGAAAGAGCAGAAAACGTCCTATTGGGTGACACTATTTACATCAGGATACCTTAATTTGACGGCGAGCTACAAGCGCTAAAACGTTGGCGAAGCTTAAAATCGAGTTGTCACCAAATTCTTTAACCGGCAATTCTGCGAGCACCGTTCAAGCTACAATCGGTCATAATTACCAAAAACTTCTCCATTCCACAAGCTTTAGAATGAGCCCACAATAAACCATATCGGTGTTCTAGTTCAAGAGAAATTTAGCCTTTTGTTTGAAATACACTCATCACTGAACTCGACGTTCGTCGAGAAGGAGATTCATGGGGTGCCATGGTCCTTCCTGATTTCATGCCCGCCTTCAGCCCGCTGTTTTGTCATATGGAAAAGAGAAAGATTTAAAGACAAACAAGAAAAGTAGCAGTTGTATTAAGTTTACAAACACAATGGGATGGAAACAAAAGAAATATGACGTTTCTCACGACTTTCACAAAGGAATATGCAAAAAAAAAAAAAAAAAAAAAGACGTATCTCACGTTTATGATTAAAGCACATATGCATTCGAAAGGATGTGTGAAATTTAGTGCCACTACTGAAATTGGTTACCCCCACACCACACCTGATACATGCCCTTGCCCGCTTACGAACGGAAATCACAGTAGCTCTTAGCGAAAGCTCATCCCTCAGTTTTATTATTGCATCATCGACCCGGCTGCTTAAATCTTGCAAACTGGCAAATTCTGTGCGGTAAACCTCTTGCTTCAGGAAACCCCAAACATAGAAGTCCAATGGAGTGAGATCTGGTGAACTACGTGGCCAAGGAATCGGTCCATTACGACGAATCCATTGCGGATACTGCTGAGTCAAGAAGTCCCGAACGGCATTGGAAGAATGTGCAGGGGACGATCGTGTTGGAAAATGATTTCCGCTCGTTGGGGTACAGGAATGATATCAAGTAATCCTGGAAGATGATGTTCCAGAAACTCCAAATATGTATTGCTTGTCAGATGACCTTGGAACACATGTGGACCTATCAAGCGATCGCCAACCACTCCAAGCCAAACATTTAAGCTGAATCGCGTCTGGAACGATGAGTTTCGAGTTACAAATGCTTTTTTTTGTTGAGCTTAATGATGCCAGTTATATAAATTTGACATGCCATCCCAAGTGAAAATTGACTCATCTGTCCACAGTATCGTTCTAAGGAAATAATGTTCCTCAATATCTCACTCTAAAAGCCAGCGGCAGAATGTTACCCGCTTTTGAAAATCTGAGCGGCGTAATTCTTGTACCGGTGTGAAGTGGTATAGATGATACTGGTTTTTGTGCAAAACATTCATCACTTTACTTTGAAAGATTACACCTTCTCTCGCAAGTATGCGTGAACTCATATTTGGATTTTCCTCCACTCGGTCTAGTACGGACTCCTCAGCGGTGGCGGAGCGGCGACCCCTTTCGTACACCCTATCGAACGACCCACTCTCCCTAAGCGTTCGATGAATTGCGGAAAATACAGCACGGTTGGGCGCACGACGATGTGGATAATGTAGACTGTACTCTTCTTCGGCTCTCCGAGAGTTACCACCGCAAAATCCGTACAAAATGCATATCCGCGTACTCTTCATTTGTAAAACTAGGCATATATGTTTACAGGTTGGAAAGTATGACAATTTGATCCTTTTGATGACTTCAATTGAAGATAAAATTCAGAAGGGTAAACAAAAAGGGATAAAATTTCAATATTATATAACAAAAGTAGAAGAAAAAAAGTACTACGGAATAAGAACCAACTTGGTTAATTCGTACCAATGTAGGAAAACATTCTAAGTATGAACTAAGAGAGAGAAAGTAGACGTGAGAGCAGCACGAAAAGAATAGGCCGAGCGCAGGCAAAGTCCAGAAAATGCAAAAGCAATAAGCAGCATAAAATGTAAAAGAAGCTGACGAGCTAATGAGCTGTTACAGATTGACTCGCCTTTTGTACCCCCGAGTGTGATGCGCTCGCATGAAGGTTGGAATACATCTGCATATCACTAAGAATCCATATGCGGATAGTCACGAATTTGCATACGTTCCATTTACTCACCATCCTTTCGTTTGCCGAAGTTCGACGAACGCTGTTCTCAGTGATGTACTTCAAAGAAAAGGCTAAGCTTCTCCTGAACTAGAACACCGATATGGTTTATTGTTGGCTCATTCTAAAGCTTGTGAAATGGTGAAATTTTTGGTAAATTTGACCCATTGTAGCTTGAACGGTGTTTGCAGAATTGCCAGTTAAAAAATTTGGTGACAACTCGATTTTAAACTTCGCCATTGTTTTAGTGCTTGTAGCTCGCTGTCAATTAAAGTATCCTGATGTAAATGGTGTCACCCGATAGGAATGTTTCTGCTCTTTCAAAATATGTGCTTATTTTGCGTGTAAGTTATTCAGAAAGCTCGCAAATTTCGGTTTTTTCAGAGGAGATGAAAAAAAAAAATACAGATTTTTCTTCCATCTACCATAACTCGGAAACGGTTAGAGATAGGACAGGGTTTCTATGGTGTTTTATGCTCTCCATGGGCTGTTCTATCACCTCCTTTCGTTTGGCAGATTATGTAAAACTCACCCTGTATATGTGTATGTATATATATATATATATATATCATCATCCTCACCTTTTTCAGTCTTTATCAATCCACGGAAAGAAGGTCTCACATAGATGGTTATAATCTGCCCTGTTTTCTGCAATTCTTCTCCATTCCGCTCATCCAAACTTCACAATTTCGCCGCTCAAACGACACTGTGGCTTCATCCTGGGTCTTTTCGTAACTTTTGATATCCAGAATAGGTCTTTTTTGGTCCATCTATCATCGTTTCTTCTGGAAAAGTGCCAAGCGCAACTCCATTTTAACTTCTTAGAACTACAAATGACATTTGTAACTTTTGTTTGCCCACTAATCCATGTGTTTCGCTTTCTGCCTGGGTGAATCTTGAAATGCATATCTCCATGCTAATTGAAGTTGTTTGCTTCTGTATAGTTTTACACGTCAATACCCAAGTTTCTGATGCATAAAATATTACAGCTAAAATACACTGATTAAAAACTTTTATTTTCAAACAAATTGAGATGTCACTTGAATATAGCTCTCTTTCTTCCGAATGCTCTCCTTGAAAGTTTAACACAGTTATTAATTTTTTCGATGATGTTTCCGTTCATAGTATGTCTTTTCTTACATAAGTATGACTGTTTACTGTTTCTAATACATCCAAATCGACAGTGATCTTCAGTGATGAAACAAAGAAATTTGATATACTTTTTGTCTTGTCTTACATAGGTTAATATTCAATCGAACGAGCTTGCTTTCTCTGTTTAATTCTTGCAGAATTTCTTGCAAATCCTAAAATGGGGAAGCAGGCGGAACAATGCCATGTGCAAATCAGAAATGGTTTTTAAATTCTCCATGAGATTTTATGTCTTTCTCTTACCAATTTATTTAAAAAAAATTTTGGGAGTACTGCATTGAACCGTTTAGGTAAAATTGTTTCCCCTTGTCTTGCACTTTTTCTGACTTAAAAGCATTACTCGTATTGTGACGTTTTTATTTGGTTATTGCTTCTTTATAAATGTTTCCGATAAGGTGAATATATCTTGAATAATATATAAGTATATATATATATCAGTTATTGCAGTTTAAATGTACTAGCAGGAAACCTCATCCGTAGACGTAATGTATTTATGGGCTTTTGAATATTGAATATCCCTGTGATCTATTTATTTGACTGATTTTTATGTAAAAAAAAAAAAAAAAAAACAATGATAACAATTATATTTCAAATTTCTTCTAATATATTTTTAATTGTGCTGATAATAGTCTCGCGCATGCAGCCAGCCAGACAAGCAAACAAACAGACAGACATTCAGGTCATCCGCTAAAAGTATATTCTTCAAGTTTAGGGACCTGAAAACATATATTTAAATCAAAATGTTTGTTTTGTAGCATATTTTCGGATGATCAACTTTTTCGACGGCCTTTCGAAAGAGTTGACTGCGTGCAGTGTGCTCATCAAAATTGACCAATAGGAGGGAAGGGCACGATTTTTTTCTGCAATGTCTCACGCTATCAGTTAAGGGTAACCCTACGGACAGCTGATCGGTTTTCTCGTTCTTTTGAACGACGCTGAGTGAATATGTTGAGTATAATGTTGTGTTGAGTATATTAGGGGGACTGGAAAGTAATGTCGTTTCTGTGCATGTCGATATTTGATTGTCATTTGGTAGCTCATTACGCACTTGGAAGGCGTGTCAAAGAGATTTTGAGGTTTTTGTAACATATTTGCTTCTGAATAATTAAGTATTAGACTTTTTTTTTTTTTTGCAATTTGGGCTGAAATGGCCAGACAAATACCAGAAGAGTATATCCGGCACTGTATGCTTTTTGAGTTTCGCAAGGGTAATACCGCAACTGCTGCGACTAAAAACATTTGCGATGTTTATCCAAGCGCATTGGACGTTCGAAAATGCCAAAGATGGTTCTCCAAGTTCATATCAGGCAATTTTGATCTCTCGGACGCCCATAGATCAGGAAGACCAACAACATTAGATAACGACGTGCTAAGGGCAGAAGTGGAAGCAAATCCATGTCAAACAATTGAGGAACTCTCAAACAGCCTTAACCTACCTTGGTCAACCATCCAAGAACATTTGCCGCAGATTGGAAGAATAAGCAGAGCTGGTGTTTGGGTCCCCCATAATCTGTCCGAACAGAATAAAGCCAACCGGTCCATCACATGCAACGTATTGCTTCAACGGCACCGTACAGATCCGTTTTTTGATCGTTTGATCACTGGAGACGAAAAATGGGTCCTGTAGGCAGTGGCTCAGCCGAAATGAATTACCACGAACTACTGCAAAGCCGGGTTTACACCCCAAAAAGGTACTTCTGTGTGTTTGGTGGAATACACGCGGAGTTGTTCACTTTGAAGTGTTAAAACCTGGACAAACTGTTAATGCAGATGTCTATTGTGAACAATTGGAACGAGTAAACCAGTCTTTGATTGAAAAGTAACCGGCATTTGTCAACAGAAAAGGAGTTATTCTGCAACATGACAATGCAAGACCGCACTGTGCAAAACGGACCTTAGAGAAAATTAACGAATTGGGGTGGGAGGTACTGCCTCACCCACCATACTCGCCCGATATTGCACCCTCGGATTACCATTTATTCGATCACTGCAACATTGTCTTAGTGGCCAAAAATTAGAAAATTTTGATGATGTCCAAAATGCTATCTCGACATATTTTACAGAAAAACCGATTCATTTTTACCGCTCCGGCATTGAAAATTTGTATACTAGATGGCAAAAGGTTGTTGATAACGAAGGTGAATATATTGTTGATTAGAAATAAAAACTTGTTAAAAATGTAGTCGTGTGAATTTAACTTAAGAAAACGACAATACTTTCCGGTCCCCCTAATATATGCTCCCGTGTGATATGGCCCTAAGAGTATACAGATAGTTCTACTAAAAAGAAATCTTTAGTTATCATCTTTTCCGCTTTTTCTAACAAATGTTCTATTCATTAGAATAGACTTTTCTGATTTATCTACTTCTTTTTATTTATTATCTTCTTTTACACATTGAAATCTATTAAAAAAATGCTTTCAAAGTTTTTTTTTTTTTTTTTTTTTTTGTCTGATATGTAGGTAGGTCTGTGCATAAAATCAAAGAAAAAAATGTTTAGATAGAATTAATTTTATCTAGGATATATATATATATATATATATATATATATATATATATATTAATTAATGAAGCTTTAATCATTTCTAAAAACATATACACTGATAGAGTTTCGAATTAAAAGTAATTACACTTCGTGTAAACATTTATAAGTTTATCATACTATAATTGAAAGTAAATATTTTCTAAAATGCTTTTTACTAAATGAATAGTATTAAATATTTATTATAAATTAATTATAAATACATTTGTATATTAAATAAAGTTAATATTTATTATAAATTAATTATAAATTCCACTTGCCATAGAAATTATTCAAATATTTTTTATGTGAAAACAAGTTATGTAAAAAGTGTTAAAAATTCAAATTCTCATTTTTTTTTTTTTTTTTAATATATTTTCTGTTTTAGTCTCACCAATAAATAACATTTTAAAGAGAAATATTCAGTAAAATACATGGAAGCGGTTATTTTAAATCTCAATTTAAAAACGTAAATATTTAAAATGTAGATCATAGAGATAAACTCTAACATTTATGCTATTAAATAATATTAATATTTTTCGATTTATATTTTTCACTCTTAAATTAAAATTAGCTCAAAAATTTGTTTTTAGATAAAGAACAATAGGTATAAAAATTTTAATAGAGATTATAATCTCGTAAATTGAAACAAAGTACTGCTTAGGATATTTATTATTCATTAATGTTTATAATGATAAAAGACTATTTAGAACTAAATTAATATTTTGTTGAAAAAGTAGTATTTTTCTTTTATACGAGTAAAATAATTAAAATTTTATTTCATTAATCAAGTGTAATACATTTTCTATCACGATGTATATATATGTTTATTAGTTTTATTATTTAATTTCCGAAAATAATGAAGAAAAATAATACCATATCTTGATCAAATATAATAGCTTAAGATAAATAATATGATATCTTTCAAAATCAATATGTTGATACTGTCGTAATCTGTGCTACCACATGTACAAATTTGCAGCAATTTAAAAAGGCTTACAATTACTTATTCTTCGACCACATTTCATGAAACCCAGGAAGCATCTGCGAAAGTGCTAATTCAACGAGTCTAGTGCTAAAATAGGGGTGACAGTCATCTGACTCAGAGAAAATGAGCAATAACACAGCGCGGAATTACTTGATGTTTTCCAAATTTCAAACTGTCGGTCAAGCTGGCATTCCTCCAATATTTTGGTCGCATACTCACTGCTAGTTTTAGGATATGTAGCTGCACTATATCTATTATTTGTACATAATCACTTGCATAAATATCTTAGAGAACCAGTAAATAAATAACGAATAATTTATTTATTTATTTATTGGTAATCTAATTTCCAATTTAAAGGAATTTAATGCACAATACTAGGTGATTTTATATTATTAAGTATATTATTAATATTATTAAATATATTATTATATTATAAGTGAGTATATACACAAACCTCAAATTTCATAGGAAAAAAATATATGTAATTAGAAAATTTACGTAGGATATTAAGAAAATTATAAATACAAATATATTACTAACTTGTCTTTCGAAGAGACTGAAAGCAGACAGAACGACTAGCCATCGCAGATATTTTTTGCAATTAACCCTTTGCGGCGCAAGACAATTCCGATAATTTAAATTATACTGCTACCGGAAATCATGAACTAAATTAAACTAAAAGAAATTTTAAATTTTAAGGTTAAAAAAACAGGCCTTTTCTGATATGTTATAAACGTAAATTTTCGCTAAAAAATTTCCGGGATGAATTTTTGCAGCTGGATCTTAAATTTTGCGTCCTCGCAGCGAGGACAGCGCGCGTTAAGGGGTTAAGCCTGACTTAATTCAAAATTTGCAAAATATACTATTTTCAAGAAAATTAAATAAAACTAGATAGGTTGTTAATGAAAAATTTAATTTTTATTAAAAATGCTAATTAAATTAAATGTTTCATTAAATTTATTTATGCTCAATTACATAGAGACATACTAAAAATCATGTACGGATTAAATAAAATTAATTAATCAAAATAAAATAAATATAAAGTTAAAAAATTATTGTAATAATTATAATGTATAATATAAATAGTGCTATCTGTTATAATGATAATTAAAAAAATAATAGAAACAATATAAAAGTTAAAACAATGAAAATTCTTATACCCATTCTTATACATAAATGGTACTACTTTGTGAAAATAATGATATTTTTGAATGCTATTAATTATTTATAACAATTTATAATTATAAGAATATTTAAGAAATATATATATATATATATATATATATACACATATTAAAAAAAAAAAAAAAAAAAAAAAAAAAACTTTTGAAAATCTGTCATTATTAAGTTTGAAAAGCAGAGGGGATATGTGCAAAAAATTTTAAGGGATAAAATATCAAGATGATTATGTGAATATTTTTAACATTAATCTGAAGTGCCAATAAAACTGTCCAGTAAATCAATAAACATAGTAATTATTCTTTTTCTATATTTATTATCTTTTAAAAATGAATGGAATTTATAATCAATATATCGAGCTCCTTGTCGTGTGGGAGACCTGTCTCTAGCGGCTTTTGTAATTTTTTTTTTTTTTTTTTTTTTTTAGAGTTTAAATAAACTCCGGAAGAGGGGCCTAGCATAGCTGGAATCGCTCGACACTGCTCCTAGAGCGGTGAGCGGCACCTCTTCCCTGTTAATCAATATATCGAGTTACGTATCAATATATCATATGATAAAATTATTTTTCTGAATTTTATTTTTAATACAATACTAAAGATGATCAGTATATTTATCAGTTTCATATTTCAAGTTTAGTTTTACTTCTCACTCTACATTATTATTATTATTATTATTTTATAGTAGGGATACAATTATTACTTTAAGTGGATTCCGAAATGCAAGCAGGGTTCCCCTTTGAGCCTTTGAGAAGGGCGTCGCGCCCTGCCTGCCCTTTAAAGTACAAAAATGCGCCCTCCTTGCCCAAAAAACGCACCCTTTATGCCCGAAAACCGCGCCCTTCTTGCTCCCAAATTTAACCACCACGACCCAAAATAGCGCATTTTTTCTCCATTTTAAATATTCTTAGTGCTTTATTAATACAAATTTTCTTTCTAGAAGCTTTTTCTCTTTTCTGCGTGTTCTACTTATTGCAAAAGCGAGTTGACACTTAGCAGGTGTTTTAACTATTTATCAGCGTAAACATAGTTGCCGCGGAACTTCTTTAAATGACCCTGCAGGCTATGAAGGGTGGGGTGGAGAACAGACAAAGTGCCTCCTCGCCTTCCCGGTGTTAGCAAAAAGAGAAGGGGAAAATATGGAAGATATTGCTCTTTTCTTATATTAGAATAATCCTTTTGCTTCATAAATCGTTTTTTTTTTTTTTTTTTTTAAATCTTTAAAATCACATTAACAAAAATAACAAATCTAATTACTTTTATGATCTGGCTGAAGAGCCACAACAATCATCGTTCAATCTCATAAATAAGTTAAAAAAAAAAAAAAAAAAAAACGACTCAGGAAAGAGAAGTGTTTGTTTACATTAGATGAAAAACCACAATCGATTAGAATCAAAAGCTGAAAGAAGGGGGAATGAAAAGGAAATCTAGATTGTGCAGTGCTTTGATTATTATTTACACGATAACCACAGACAAGCATATTCTGTTTATCTGTGACAACAACGAAAGTTCATTTATTTTAATGATAAAAATTATAAATAAATAAAATAAAAACTTCCTGACATAAAATAATTATTTGATAATGGATTTAAAGCTAATAAACTTCTAACGGTAATGTTGCGGTGTACACATTAAGGCTGGTCGATTACGCGGAAGTCCTAGACCTGTGAGAATTTGCCTTTCCTTAAAGACTTTTTAAGATGTTTTAATCCGTATTCGCGCATTTTGGAGTCAAAGACGGAAACTCCAAAGTTTCACAGGCGAAGTGTCTACCATTGTAGAAAGAAAAAGAATATTTTTTTATGACT
Organism: Salticus scenicus; assembly: GCA_963930645.1. Lineage (NCBI taxonomy): Eukaryota > Metazoa > Arthropoda > Arachnida > Araneae > Salticidae > Salticus > Salticus scenicus. The sequence goes on from OZ005650.1 coordinate 234,368,938, forward strand.
TTTATTGGAATAATTGAATATATAACTCAGTTTTTACAGAGTGGGGCCATTCTAAGAAAATTACAGATATGAAACGGATATTTCTCCAAGAATTGGCAGAAAAATTTCACTTAAAAACTGACTCTTCACGAAAATCGTACGAATTGATTGCACAGAAATAAGCCAAATCAAAACATTTAATTTTTAAGAAATCAGGCACCAAAAAGCAAAGACTTCCGAATTAAGATTAAATATTTTAGTATTTTTGGAAAATTTTGAAATTTGTGTAAAAATGCTCTCGCATTTCGGTAATTAGTCACAAAATTATTACAAATATCACAAATCATTAAAAAAAAAAAAAAAAAAACTAATTACATCGATTTTCTGGATTCGTAAAAATTTTCAACTTCCGGTTTTCGACGGATTTACACGTTTTGAGAGATCTAGAACATGATTTGACCATTTTTAGACAATGTCTGTGTGTGTGTGTGTATGTGTGATAAAAATTTTGTGGCAACTGTATCTCTGGAACTACAGCTCAGAATTGTATATAAATTTATCTGTCGATACACCTTGACCTAAATTAGTGCCTATCAACTTTTGGTGAAAATCGCTCAACAGGTGGCGCTGCTATACAGCAATTTCCGCAATTTAAAGGAGGCTATATCTCAGGTTCTATTGCATATAATCGAACAAAACGTGATTATATAAAAAGGTCTTTATGAGACATTATGCTGATTCAATGTAAATGCTTATCGGCCAACAGGTGGCGCTGCTATACATCAATTTCTGCAATTTATGGGAAGATTATATTTCAGGAACTACTGCACAAAATTGCATATAAATTTATATGTAGATGCACCTTGACATAAATTAGTATCTATCAACTTTTAGTGTCAACCACTCAACAGGTAGCGCTGCTGCACAGTGTTTTCTGCAATTTAAGGAAAGGCTATATCTCAGGCTCTATTGTGTATAATCAAACAAAACTTGATATGTGCGAAGGCCATTATGAGACATTATGCTGATTCAAATTGGATGCTTATAAACCAATAGATGGCGCTGCTATACTGGAAATTTCCTCGATAATGGGAAGGCTATATCTCAGTTTGTATGGCTTATAAATGTACAAAATGTGATATGTGAGATACCCATTATAAAAGCATATTTTTAAGATGTTATTTATAGACAATAAAACTTTCTTTGGATATTTAGCATTTGCTTTCTCTAAGATGAAAATCATTTGCATTCATCAAGTTAGATAATTTTAATAAATAATAGTTTTAATAAATTATTTGCCCTTAGTGAATTTGTATAGGAAAATATAGAAGAAAGTCTTGTGGTGACCACAACATACTATTATTTTTTTCCCCACAAAATAAATATATTAACCTGTGATACTCTTTGATGGTTAGATAATGCAGAGTTCGAAATTTTCAGCAGCGACCTCTGATTTTCATGCTAGTTATTTTGTTTTTATAGAAACTTCTCATTTTGGGTGTTAAATTTGCCTTATATGTATAAGAACTTTATAAATATAACTCCTTATAGGTACAAATAAGTACTTTTAATAATAACCTATATAAGTATTCCTCCATTATTCATTCTACATATTTTTCAGGAAGCAATTGTAATACTTTTTACTAGGTTTAATAGAACTATAGTTAAAGATAAAAGAATGTGAAAAAATAAATTTATTTTTAAATTTTTGCTGACTAATTTGTACATTTAGTGAAAATTTGCTATATTTTCCGAGAGTGGGGGGGGGGGGGGGGAGAGAATTGCTGATTGCTTAACAACTGCATTTATAAATATAATAAAATTGTTTGTAATTTTGGAAGCTATTTTTTGCGAAGCGATATGCCCTTTTTCATTCTCCACAAATGTGCCCTCTTTTTATAGCACCCTCCTGCCCCTTTTTCCTTGGTAGCAGCACCCTGCCCTTTTTCAAACCTAGGGGGAACTCTGATGCAAGCTAACATTTGTGGTTGTACCGATGCTTGAACACAGCACCTTGCATTTACAGTATAGAGCGCTTATCTTTCAGTCATCAGAAAGTCCTTTTATATTTTTCTTGGGGGGGGGGGGGAGTAGCCCAGTCGGTAGAGCGCTGGCCTCGTAATTGGAAGATTGTGGATTCGGTACTTGAGCCGGCCAAAGACCGTCGTGTACATTAATGGTGGCTGGTGCTCATAAAATCTGTCGTGGCCGCATTGTCCTCCATGTTCCCATCAAAAATTATACCTCCTGGGGTCACCGAAGCGGGAGAGTCATCCCTTCCGTGGAGAGTCAAAATTGTGATGGCATGTCTCCGAACCACCTCTAGGGGTGTTCCCCAGACCGTCGCTAATTGCCCATCTGCGCAGCACTAGTGCGACTTAAAAACCCAACCAACCTTCTATTTTAAAAACGTTGAAATTCGGTGAATAAGAAATTCAGTAATCTGTAAAAAAATACTATACTTTTTTAGTACTTGTAAAAATAAATACTCCACGAATATATATATATATATATATATATATGTTATGTAAGTAATTTAGAATTTTTTTCATTTTTCTTTTTTTTTCTTTTCTTTTTTTTTTTTTTTTTTTATTTAATTCATGGAATATATTTTTATAACGTATATAATTTTAAATGTATAATGTAAATGCAAAAATAATAAAATTTAGCGTACAAGAGATACATTATTATAGTGCGACCACGTTTCCTAAAACTAGCAGTGAGAACAAGTCCAGTGTCTTGGAAGGGTGCCAAATTGATCGAGAGGTTGGGATTTGGCAAACATGCAGTGGTCTCTTATCGCTTATTTTCTCTCTATCACCCCTGTTTTAACATTACACTCGTTGAGTTAGCAATTGCGCAGAGGCTTCGATGGTTTCAAGAAATGAGGTTGAAGAATAATGCTAACTTGATCCAATAAATAAATAAGTAAATAAAACCATGAGTGGAAAATTAAAGATGAACATAAATGCTCACACTATAATGAATGATTAAATCTACTCACGCCATTTATGATTCAAAAGATCCAACGAAATCACTCTGTAAATGATCTAAAATGTCCTCAATCAAGGGGAGTGGAAATATGTCTTTAACTATACTTTTGTTCAATTTTCTATATTCGATACAAACTCTTGGACGGTCATTTTTCTTTTTTTCTAAAACAGCTGGATTACAATATTCTGAGGAACTTGTTTCAATAATACCTTTATCTAACCATTCGGCTATTTGAACTTTAACTTTTTTTTTTTTTTTTTCGGAATATGGAAATTTCCGCGGTATGTGATAAAAACGTTTATTGTTCTTTACCAAAATATTTAAGTCAAAAATCGTCGACAAAGTTTTAAATGACTCATAATTAAGCGTTTGTCCTTGCACTTCCTTTTTTCGACTGTTGGGAGCCAATATCTATCCCGTTCTCGACTTCATCAGGGCATAAACCAATAGGTAAAACCGACAAAAAGTTAGTTCCTCTAGAGCCAGATTTATTTCGAATAATAATTCCATTTTCATTAATTACGGTTTTGTCTTACATCAACACATTCAATCCACTTGTTACGAAATTGTAAATAATTGTGTTTATTTTTGTATAAATTCTTTCAAAGAGGCTTAGTAAGTTCATAAAGTGCTAATTTTGTGCATTTCTAGTCGTTTTAGCGTTGAAATAGCCTTATTTTCCCTTAAAAACGCATTAAAAAGCCCCAGTAATGCACGTAATGGATTTGGCGCCAAATTTGGCGAGTTTTTCCCACCTTGGCGATTTTTTTGGCGACCTTGGCGAGAAAATCCTTATATGGGATATACCAAATATGGAAGCTGTAAGTTGATTGGTTGACCACTTTCTAGAGTTTTCTCGAAAAATCTGGGCTCCATGGAACAGCATATAAGGAGCGCTTCCTCGCCAAGGGCAGTCAGTTCAGTTCAGATCTCAGTCAGCTTCGCTAGTGCTTGCATTGCTCTTGAGCCTCTTTGAGAGAGACTTGCTTCAAGTGTTATTGTTATACAGCTTGTACTGTGGATTTGCTATTGACAGCTGTTGTTTAAGCTGTGTTTACTGTTTGAATTGAAGCTGATACTTGGTTTATAGACCTGTATTTTTCTGGAACTTTCTGTGAATAAATTACTGAATTTTTGTACGTTTGGCCTTTCATTCTCAGACAACTCACGAACCCCCAAGTACGCAACATTTCTGGTGTCAGAAGCGGGATTGTCTGTGAATGGTTATAACTAGAGCTATGGAGGAACAGATGAAGAATCTTCTAGAAAGCTTAGCTACCCAGATGAATGAAATGAAGGAAGGGCAAAGAGAGATGAAAGATAGCCTCAGTAAAGAAATGAAGGAAGGACAAAAAGAATTGGAAGCCAGTTTGACCGAAGAGATTAAATCTAATCAAGATGAGATGAAGAGAGAGCTTTCAACGGTGAAAGAATCAATAGAGGGTAAACTAACTGTGATGAAAAATAGAATGGATGAAATAGAAGAGAAAGTTATAAAGATAGAAGAAAATTTTGAAGAGAAAGTTTTGAAAATAGAAGAGAGTTTTGGAAGAGAAAGCTATGAAGATAGAAGAAAATTTTGAAGAGAAAGTTCTGAAAGTGGAAAAGAATTTTGAAGAGAGATTTATGAAGATAGAAGAGAATTTTGAGGAGAAATTTAAAGAAAACTTTGATCAAGAGCTGAAAGGAAAGGTTTCAGAGATAGAAAGCAAGTTTAAGAGAATGGAGGAAGATCTTGAGAGAAAAATGAAAGAAGAGTGGAAAGGAGAAGTAATAGGGAATGAATTGCAGAGCAAGATTCGGAATCTAGAGGAAAAGTTAGAATCCATGCCTCAGGAAAATGAAAAGAAAGAGAGAAGAATCCAGAATCAGGAATTTATTAAGCTATCTACCTACGACGGCAGTTCCTCCTGGCATGTATATAAGACGCAGTTTTCCATCGTAGCTGAAGCTAACGGCTGGGACTCTACCGCCAAGTCAGTCCACTTAGCAGCAGCATTACGGGGAGATGCAGCCGAGATACTGCGAAATGTTTCTAAAGAAGAAAGGAACGACTTCGAGGCCCTGACTAGAGCACTGGAGCTACGGTTCGGAGAGAAGTGTTCTAAGGACTATAGTCGCCTCCAGCTAAAGTCCCGTTACCAGAAAACGGGCGAAAGTTTGCAAGAGCTGGCAGCGGACATTCAGAGATTGTCACACCTAGCATTCTCAGACTGTCAAGCTGACACTCGAAACGACTTGGCTCTTCAGTACTTTATCGATGCTGTTCGGGATCCAGAAATTCAAAAAGTGCTGAGACTCTCCAACATCAGAGACGTAGAATCAGCTTTAGGCTATGCACTTAGGATAGAGGCAGCCCAACAAGCCTCCCGGAAAGACCGCCATACCATAAGAGCAGTCTCTTTAAACGATACGCCTGCTGGTGAAAATGAAATGAAGAGAAGTATCGAAGAGATCTTAAAGAGATTGCGCAGCCTGGAGAATAACAAGGAAATAAGGGACCGGAAGATAAAGTGCTGGGGCTGTGGAGGGGATGGTCACGTGAAGAGGAACTGCCCTGTACGACCAACTATAGGAAATCACCCGTCTTCACCATCACTACAGGGAAACTAAGAGGAGGCCATCTCGCGGGGCGGAGGTTGCCTAAAATTAAAGAGCCCCAATTTACAGTATTTCATGTTTCATCGATGAGTGGCGGCGATAATGGACTTCACGTCTATGGCCAAGTCAACAACGCCACCTGCCGGATGATTCTGGACACAGGAGCCAACGTGACCATCATTAAAACAGATTTGGCTCAAGAACTAAAAGAGAAGATCATCTGGACGCCGCCCTGTGTTAAACTGCAGACTGTGACCGGAGACGAAATCAAAATATATGGGAAAATGAACTTGACTATCACTTTTGGGAATGCCAGTTACCATCATATGGCATATGTGGCAGATATAAGAGATCCTTTAATCATTGGAGTTGATTTCCTGAGAAAATTTAACTTTCAATTGGACTTCAAGAATAATGAACTGCATTCGAGTTCGGAAGACATAGCTGTGTTCAACACTGAAAATCAAGACATTCAGACAATTTGCCAGATAACAGCCAAGTCTGAAATTTCCATCCCTCCACACACAGAGACAATAGTTTCAGGAACACCACCTACAAAGCAATACTTCCGCTATGGACTGATTGAATACCCGAATACAGACAATAGCCCAAAAGGAGTCCTGGTAGCTTCATCTCTAGTTGATCTCTCAAAGAGTACTATACCTGTGAGAGTCGCAAACATCAGCGATAAGGTCCGAACAGTGAAGAAGGATGAGGTGTTAGCAGCCTGCACTCCTGTAACATGCATCAACCGCCCCACGCATTCAACTGAATCCAAGTCTTCTGAACAATTAATAACGGAATTACTCAAGAATGCAGAGTTAGGAAAGGAACAGAGATGTGCTGCGGAGAAGCTACTCCAAGAATTTAAAGACCTTTTTTCTCGAACACCTGAAGACGTCGGGAGAACGAACATCACCCAGCACAGAATTGATACAGGAAATCATCCTCCAATCAAACAACATCCAAGAAGACTTCCCTTTGCTAAACAGGAAGAGGTCACTGAACTTCTAAGTGAAATGCAGCACAATGATGTCATCGAGCCATCAACGAGTCCTTGGGCCTCTCCCATAGTACTGGTGCGGAAAAAGGATGGTTCAACAAGATTTTGTGTGGATTATCGTCGTTTGAATGACATCACGAAGAAAGACAGTTACCCTCTTCCCAGAATTGACGACACATTAGACACACTTGCTGGCAATAAATGGTTCTCGACTTTGGATCTGAAGAGCGGTTATTGGCAGGTAGAATTACATCCTGATGATCGTGAGAAGACTGCATTCACCACGGGACAAGGACTGTGGCAATTTAAAGTTATGCCGTTCGGATTATGTAATGCTCCTGCCACCTTTGAACGCCTGATGGAGACAGTGCTAAAAGGACTTTCCTATGAAGCCTGTCTGGTGTATTTGGATGATATTATCATTGTGGGGCGCACCTTTGAAGACCATCTACGAAACATCCGAAAGGTGCTGGAGAAACTCAGAATGGCTAACCTTAAATTGAATCCTGACAAGTGTAACTTGTTCCGTCGTGAAGTGAGCTACCTCGGCCATATCATCTCTGCCGAAGGTGTGAGAACTGATCCTGAGAAGATCTCTGCAGTCGAGAACTGGAGTCGCCCTGAAAATGTACACCAACTACGAAGTTTCCTGGGGTTATGCACTTACTACAGGAAGTTTGTCAAGGGTTTCTCAAATATTGCCAGACCACTGCACAAGCTGACGGAAGCCAAACAGAAGTTCCTGTGGACAGATGAATGTGAAAAAGCGTTCAAGCGACTTAAAGAGGCCTTAACATCATCGCCTATCTTGACATATCCACAGCCCGACAGACAGTTCATACTTGATACAGATGCCAGCCATGAGAGTGTCGGTGCTGTTCTGTCGCAGGAAATTGATGGTCAAGAACATGTCATTGCCTATTGGAGTAAATGCCTGTCTAAACCAGAGCGAAATTACTGTACCACCAGGAAAGAGCTACTCGCCATCGTAAAAGCCATAGAACATTTCCATCATTACCTCTATGGCAGAAGATTCCTGCTCCGGACTGACCATGCATCTTTAACGTGGTTGCTCCAGTTCAAGAACCCGGAAGGACAGATTGCCAGGTGGATACAACGCCTCCAGGAATATGACTTTGAGATACGTCATCGTAAAGGGACTCTACATGGTAATGCAGATGCCTTGTCACGGAAGCCCTGCTCGGAAAGCTGCAAGTACTGCTCTAGAGCCGAACAGAAATACCTGCCGATAAATCCGGTTGCCTGCCAAGTTACTGTCTCAACACCATCAGATCAAGATCCCGATCCCTGGAGTGACGAAGAACTTAGACAAGCCCAGTTGGAAGATCCTGACATAAAGCCAATATTACAGCTGAAGGAGACGACCAGCAACAGACCTACCTGGCAGGATATTTCCAGATTTAGTCCCATTACGAAAAGTTATTGGGCACTTTGGGACTCTCTTCATATCAGAAACGGCGTATTATACAGAAAGTGGGAATCTGATGATGGGAAAAGCTTCAGATGGCAGATTTTATTACCAAGATCAAAAATTCCAGCTGTTTTAGAACAACTGCATAGCAGCTCTACCGGAGGCCATTTTGGGGTAATGAAGACTCTGCAGAAAGTTCGGGAACGCTTCTACTGGTGCAAGGCAAAGGAGGATGTGGAGAAATGGTGTAAATCCTGTGATGCTTGTGCGGCACGTAAAGGCCCGCAGAAGCGAAGTCGAGGAAGACTGCAACGGTATAACGTGGGAGCACCATTTGAACGAATTGCAATCGACATCTTGGGTCCTTTGCCACGGACCTCCAGTGGAAATAAATACATCCTCGTCGTGATGGACTATTTCACCAAGTGGCCTGAGGCATATCCCATTCCCAATCAAGAGGCATGCACAGTCGCAGAGGTCGTAGTGCAGCAATGGGTGTCAAGGTACGGCACGCCCCTACAACTTCATACCGACCAAGGTAGGAACTTTACCTCTGATGTTTTCAAAGGACTGTGTCAACTACTTGGCATAGACAAAACCCGGACAACACCTTTACATCCCCAGTCGGACGGCATGGTCGAGAGGTTCAATCGTACCATCCTGAATAACCTCTCTCTTCTAGTATCAAGGAACCAGCAAGATTGGGACTTGAAGTTGCCATTGTTCCTGCTGGCTTATCGAAGTGCTGTCCATGAAACCACCGGCTACACTCCAGCCCAGATGCTGTTTGGACGTGAACTTCGTCTCCCTTGTGATCTCCTGTTTGGTTGTCCACCCGATGCGCCTTCATCGCCCGAGGAGTACATCCAAGATCTCCAGGCACGATTTGAGGACGTTCACAACTTTGCTCGGGAGCGAATTCACATTGCATCGGAGAAAATGAAGACAAGGTACGATCTAAAGGCTACGCAACATGAGTTTCAGGAAGGAGAGAAGGTCTGGTTGTGGAATCCTGTTCGACGCAAAGGACTCTCTCCCAAGTTACAGTGCAGCTGGGACGGACCATACACAGTCTTAAAAAGGCTGAATGATGTAGTGGTGCGGATCACTAAAACACCTTCATCAAAACCGAAGGTGGTGCACTATAATAGGCTAGCCAAGTACCACAAGTAACGGTAAAATTAAAATTTAAAATGTAAATACTTGTAAAATTTGCTCATGCGCACTGTAAATATTTGTATATAAATATTTGTACATATTTGTGAATTTTGTAAATATTTCCCACTTAATTTATATTTCTATGTTATCTTTACCTTTCTATGTTTAGTTTCGCCTCTTGACCAAGGGTTGCACTGCCCGGGACGTGCAGTCCTTGGGAGGGGGGCAGTGTTACGAAATTGTAAATAATTGTGTTTATTTTTGTATAAATTCTTTCAAAGAGGCTTAGTAAGTTCATAAAGTGCTAATTTTGTGCATTTCTAGTCGTTTTAGCGTTGAAATAGCCTTATTTTCCCTTAAAAACGCATTAAAAAGCCCCAGTAATGCACGTAATGGATTTGGCGCCAAATTTGGCGAGTTTTTCCCACCTTGGCGATTTTTTTGGCGACCTTGGCGAGAAAATCCTTATATGGGATATACCAAATATGGAAGCTGTAAGTTGATTGGTTGACCACTTTCTAGAGTTTTCTCGAAAAATCTGGGCTCCATGGAACAGCATATAAGGAGCGCTTCCTCGCCAAGGGCAGTCAGTTCAGTTCAGATCTCAGTCAGCTTCGCTAGTGCTTGCATTGCTCTTGAGCCTCTTTGAGAGAGACTTGCTTCAAGTGTTATTGTTATACAGCTTGTACTGTGGATTTGCTATTGACAGCTGTTGTTTAAGCTGTGTTTACTGTTTGAATTGAAGCTGATACTTGGTTTATAGACCTGTATTTTTCTGGAACTTTCTGTGAATAAATTACTGAATTTTTGTACGTTTGGCCTTTCATTCTCAGACAACTCACGAACCCCCAAGTACGCAACACACTAACTGCATTCTGTGGTATTACGTCATTTTCTACAATATAAATATCAACATATCATTCATTTCATCGATTTGAATATTTTCCTTAAAAAAAAAAAAAAAAAAAAAAACCAGCACTTTTATGTAATTTTCACCTACCTGTATTTATTTTAGACTGTCATTTAAGGGGTGTAATAATGTTTAATATTTAGCTTATCATATACACATTTACGGATGACAGTGAACTTACTTCCTATATCAATAGTACTACTGAAACTCAAGGATTTTATTGTGGTAATCCTATTTAAATTACGCTTGACGTTAATGCATAAAGTTTCCATCTATGGTTTCGAAACCAAACGCTCCGAACTCTTGTGAACAAAATGGCTGCATTTTAAACACTCAAATTCTTTTCACTTATGCATGCAATTTTTCAAAACAATTGAAACATTATTTGTTGCAATCTAACTCGTCATCAAAATTGTTTTAAATAAGTTTAAACTTATTGACGCATTCAAATTTAGGTGCAATTTTGTTCTCCTTTTTTACTCTATATTTCTCACATTTACTAGAAGAAATCACGACATGCAAAATTCACATCGGTTAAACTTTAGCAGTGTATTGTAGTAAACTATGTAGGTAACAACATAATAAAGCAGTAGTGCGAACTAGCGAAATAATCTTCAGTAAAATGCCTTTAAAATTTCATGAATTGTTAAGGTATAAGTTAATTCGGCCAAATCTGTACTTGGTAGGGTAAGTAGTGCGTTCGCGGAGGTCCCAGGTACGATGCTATCTGCAGGAAACAATCTTTTCAAATAGTTATTTATCTAGAAACTTTATTTTATTTTTACTGTTTTTGTCTAATTAAATTAAAAATTTATAAATTTGAAATAAATGAATGATAATTATTTATTTATTTATTGAAAAAAAAAGTAGATTTGATGGTTATATTTTCCTATTTGTAATATTTATAATTTTCCATATCTTAAGTAATAAATTTTAACTTTCTTTTAATTATGAAATAAAGTAACAATGAAGGTAATCTTTTTTATGTATTTTTTATCTAAGCATTTTCTTTTCCTTTTTATAATTAAAGCAAAGCTAAAATTTATTTTTTTAAGGCATACAAAACATAAATATTACAAATAAATATAAATTAACTATAAACCTTACACATTTTTTTAATATGCAAAAGTTAAAAAATTATAATTTCTTAAATTTTCAAATTTTGGGTTTAATTATTCAAAAGAATAAATTTTGAACTCATCCATTCTTACTATTGTCCAACCGCTGCCCAAATAGAAAAATAAGTAAACAAATATTATAATTAAATAAGAATAAATAAAATCAATAGACAAAACCCTAAGCCATAAATATAGAAATAAAGAAAAAACAGGTAAAAAATAATTAAAGTAACTATAATAGGAAAAGTGTAAAATAGTTAGAAGGAGTACTTAAATCGAACTTCCTGTTTCGGTTTTAACATTTATATTTTACGTAACCACTTTTAATTTATTAATATTAGACAGAGTCTTAAATTTTATTTCGTGCACAGAAAGATAAAGAGAAAATAATTGGCGAAGAAAAATGAGTGTTGATTAACATAACTCCATTAGTATGTCCTAGAAATAGAATATTTATACTTTATATTAAAATTTTAATTTTTCTCTGATATTTTTGCAACTGCATTCTTACACTCCAGTACGACGTATTAAGGTAAGATGTCACTGGCTATGACCTCTGAAAATACGATATGCATTATTATTTTAAGCAAGTTATAAAGTGTCTGGGATCCACTTGAATCCTAGGTCATATTGATATGGTTAAAAATCTAGATTTAAAGATGTTGTCGTACATTTCGAACATTTACTTTCTCGTAATAATTTAATAACATCGGAATCTTGTAATATAATTTTTCAAGAAGCAGTATTGATTGTATAAGAAAATTTTAATTTGTTTCGATAATAATTATAATTCTATATTATACGCATAACATCGTTATTTATTTTAAATATTTTTTATTTTCAATATATATATATATAAGAAAAAGAATTCTCTCATGTAGCATAGAACCCATGACATCAAAGTTCTAGCCGTTACGTTACCAAACACGCCACTGAAGCGTCAGTCTTTGCCAAAATAGCTTGTACTTAAGCAATTATTGAAACTTTAAAGGCTTTTTACGCAATATTGTTTAGCTAGTGCGCGCTATTTATTTTATACTTTCACAGTATACTATAATTCTGTGGAATTTTCTCCCGATCTGAATTCCCTGTGTCGAGCCTATCTTTGTTAGATTTGTCATTATCTCTTTTTAATGCCTCATATAATTTTATTTTTTCTTTAAATTTAATCGTGCATTCACAGACACACACACACATATATATATATATATTTTTTTTTTTTTCAAATTTATCATTAATTCCTTCGATCACATGGTGCATTATGGCATCATCATCTGTTTTTCCATTTCTAAACAATTCTTTAATTCTGAAAAAATATATCTGGGCAGTTTCTTTGTGCTGCATTTTTCTTTTACTTAATATTTCATGTAAGCTAGGATGAATTAATCTCTACAATAAATAAATAAATAAATAAATAAATAAATAAAAATATAATAATAATAATAATAAAATAGACTCTTCGGCTTCTAGGGCTACTTAAGTGCTGGTGAGTGGCCCTACAAGCTGACGAGAGTTTTCTCTTTTTGGTGGTGGCGGAGGGGGTTTCATTCTTCATTCCTCTTGTTCTATGAGTTTATCATTATACGTTTTTATATTTTTATATTGGTGTATTATATTAATGTACTTTATTTGAGAATATGTTTTGTATTAATTTCTTTTAATCTTGAATTTGTTGGTTCTATGTTTGCGTGAAAAAGATGCACTTTTTACTGTTACGTTTGGTGGATCAATAAGTCACACTGCTATTACAGTCAAAGAATTCCTGATACAGACATTCAGAGAATCTTTAGCAGATGTTGCAAGTTTTTATGGCCCCCTCAGTCACCAGATCTGTCGCCAGCAGACTTTTGGCTATGGATATATTTAAAATCCCTGGTGAATCGATACTGTTCATCCTATCTGTTGGAAATGAAGGATGCAATCCGCCGAGAGCTGTCATGTATACAGCCGGGCATGCTGCACTCTGCCGTTGCTATATTTGTGACACGCCTGCAATGTGTTATCACCTGTGGTGGCAGACATGTGTAACACATATTGCTATAAAAATGGTTTGGTAACAAACATTATTTTTGTTATTTGGGTGTCTTTTCTTTCAATTATGCATGAAATGCCACCTATCGGCTGTTTTTTATTTATTTATTTATTTTGATTTTTTTTATCTTAAAAGAAATTCCGTGACTTATCGATGCTAAACCAGCAAATCGTTTTTCATTTTGGTTTTTTGTTTCGTATTTTATGAATTTTTTGAGTTTTTATGGACTTTTTACCCACCCTGTACTTCGCTTTAGCTTATTACGTATCAGGTTTTTTCGTAATTGATTTTCAGATTTTAATTTCACATATATGTATATAGATATGTGTGAAATTAAAATCTGAAAATCAATTACGAAAAACCTGATATATATATATATATTATATATATATACACATTTCATGTCCTCGACGTTTCTTAAATTTACAGTTTCCTTCTTTTTCGATTTATATTTTTACTTAGTGCATCTAAGCGAATAAACGTCCCATGTATTACAGATAAATAACAGCTGACATATTTTAAATAAAATTATAGGAGCCTACTAACATACATCATATGGGAAAAATAAGAATTTTCGTATAAATTAAGAAATATTTTTAAAGGTTTTCCGTGAAAAGTTGTATGTAATTTAATTTGCTTAAAGAAAAACATATACATCCAGTATAAAGTTGAGATTTATGAAGTAAAAAAAATTATAGAAATGAAACGGAAACTGTGACAGATATAATAATTATATGTAAAACAATTTTTTTGCAAGTATCATTCCAAATTAGAAATGTCAATCATAATTACTGAAATAAAAGAATAATAAAGAAATAGATTCATTTCTTTGATGAAATGCATTCTGTGTTTTAATGTTTTAAGTTATGTAAAGGAATTTTTAATGGTTAATTGAACATTTACTGCTGCTCGATTATCAAAATACCTAAATCAACTTTATAAAAAGTCACTTGAAAGTGAAAACAGATCTGAAATTTCTAAGTATATTGAAATAAATAAATAAAAAAAATAAGTTATTTGCTTTTGAAATATAAAAATTAGTGGAAAGGTTGGTTAGTTTTTTGGTTTGATTTAACGTCGCACATGTACTGTGCAATGAATAATTGGCGACGGTCTGAGACGCACTCCTATAGTGTCAAAGAAATGATATATAATGCTCTCCAGGCAGAAATAAGCAGTGAAAATGTATTATGAAACTAATTATTCATATATTTACAAAATATGATTGCACATTTTTTTTTTTTTAGTGACGTGTTGATTAAATATATATCTAAATATATACGTGTTGATTAAATATATCTTTTTTAAAGCCTTGAATTTAAAATCTAAAACGTTTTCTGTGATAATATTTCCAATATTTTCTGTATATATATATATAGAAGGACATAATAATGTTTTCTGTAAAGCACAGGGTTTGTTAGAAAATTAATGTGATTCATTTTACTGTCAAACGAATACACACTTCAACGTTCTTCTACCGTTTAAGATCGATGCAGAGGTTCTCTGCTTATGCAAGTGCAGATTCCCAGTATTTCACTCGTCTGTAAGAACCTGAAAAGTACGAACAGGCATTTTTGTGAAACTCATTTTCGTTTGCTGTGCAAATTGCGATGCTGAGCTTAAAGAAGCAAAGGATTTTTAAGAGGTTTTATGTGAAACTAGGCATGTCCGCAGTGTATACTTTTTCTCAGATGGTCATTGGTGAAGAATTTTTATCTGAACGCCATGTTGTCCTGCGGTAAACGGTATATTTTGAAGGCTGTAAAGAGGTTAGCGATGAAGCCCGCTTTTGAAAGGTGTCAACGGCCGTCAACGAGAAATAACGACGTCTGTGATTGAACTCGTGAACTAAGACCTCTATTTCATTCTTTATGTAATAGCACAGGCATTAAATATTGCAAAAATATTATTTACGAGGTATTAACATATAGAAATTTCTTTATGACAACGCGCCGTCCCACACCGTCTTTCCCGTAACCCACTTACTGTCATATTCAAAACTATCAACAGTTCCCCAGCTGTCTAACAATCCGGAGTTGGCTCTTAGAAACTTCTCCATGTTTCCAAATATGAAAATTTCCATTAAAATGATAAATTCAGGTCAGATGACAAAATGAAAGTCTTGAACAAAATCTCTAAAAGAAATTCGAGAAAGGCTTACCATGTCGTCTTCGTTTTCTTGAAATCTCATTGAAAGTGATGTATCATCACTAGAGGAACCTATTTTGAAACCTTTAAATGTGTTGTACCTATTCAAACAGAAAATGTTTTTTTATTCGACTCACTGAGATTACTTTTCGGACGTATCCTGTATGTTAAATTTTGCAGGAATACAAAACACTTTTGGATATCTATCGAAATGTCCCAATCGAAAGCGATATATAATTCGATAACAAGAAAAAGAAAAAGTTTTATCATGATCTAATCCCCATCTCTAAAAAAATGAACTTTTTTCTCTTGTTTTTAAGGATAAATAATTTAAAACTGGTACTTGAAATAGTAAAACATTTAAAAGTTATTCACACTGGCATACAAATTTACAGATTTTTTTTTTTTTTTTTTTTTTTTTTTTTTTTGATAGATTTAGTAGTTACTGAAACCTCCATAATGCTTCATAACGCGCAATAATACTTGAAAAAAAAATTATATAATAATAATAATAATAAACTATCAATAACGTGTTCATATATTTAGAGCAGAAGTATTATTGTTTTTCTCATAGCTTCGATAACAGTAATGATTGCGTAGCATAAAATAATAATAATAAAAAAAAGATTTACTAAAGTAATAATTATTAAATTCATCTAAATTAAACCTTATACAAAATAATCTAAAAAGCGTGCCTTCTGATACTTTTTACAACCTATACCGCTCACCATTAATAAACTGTATATAATTATTTATACGTATGTACAAAATTCAATTTCTATTATTACATTCATTGTTAATTTGTAAAGAACTGCAAAATTTTCCACTAAAAGAAAAATCTAAGAACATTTTGCATTAAAGCATATACAGGATGATTGTAAAAAACTATACCGATATATGAAATCATAGCTATCTAACCGTTCACAGAAACTGAATAAAAATTTGGTGGAAGGTATTTTGAGGTAGTTGCTCAAGAATCATATAAAAAACAACAGTTAAACTCTAACAGTTACGGTTACAGTTACAAGATTTCAAATATTTCAAATGACAAAACCTACTTTTTTTTAATTGGAATGAGATAACCATAGCAAAAAAAGCATAAATAACGTTAGAACGGTTCCTGTAGCACGAAAATCGACAGCGCTAGGCAGAATAATAATAAAAGAGAAAACAACTTTGATTTACCTACCAGAGCACGAGTTTCATTTTTGAAGGACGTCATATTTCTTGCTGAGTCTTCGGCTCTGACTAAATTCCACTGATTCTGCTTCGAAACGAGAAGAGGAGACCATGGTATCCTTAATTTCGTGTAAGGCTACTGAATAAGGGCTCAAATTTCGTTGTTAGTCGTAAGTCATCGTCATGACTGACGCCATCGCACTAGATGAAAAATAAGGCTTTGGGAAATGCGTGCTGTGTATATTGCTTTCTCACTCTGTGAACTATGATTCTTACAGGGAAATAAGAGACTGCGTATCGCAGACATCATGGGCAAAGCTGAAACCCGTGTACTGTAAAAGCTGTACCGCGCTTAATACATGAATTTCAAGAAATTGGTTGCGTATTCGATCGATCTCGGCCTGAACGACCTTCCGTTCCTGTCGAAACTGTTGCAGAAGTCCATCAGATGATAAGCAAAGTTCCCTGTGCAAGTGCACACGATGTTTCAAACTTTCTTCAGCTGCCAAATTCTACAATACACAAAATTCTGTGCTCTGTTCTCCAAATACTTCTGTATCGGTTCCAACGTGTCCAGAAGTTGCGAGCGGATAATAACCAACTGCGGATAGATTTTGCGAGCTAATTCTTTATCCAGTATAACGAGAATAACAATTGACCTTCACACGTTCTGTGGACGGACGAGGCTCACTTTTCTTTAACAGGGAACGTGAATTCTAAATTAAGCATACCTTGGTCTCTTCTTCTGGTTTCGAAGCAGAATCAGTTGGTTTTAGTCAGAGCCAAAGAATCAGTGTGAAATCTGACATCATGAAAAATGAAAGTAGTACTCTGGTAGGCACATCACAGTTGTTTTCTCTTTTCTTCTTACTCATCCTAGCGCTGGCGATTTTCATTCTACAGATATCGTTCCGACGCTATTTATGTTTTCTTGCTATGGCGATCTCATTCCAATAAATACAAGTGCAGGTGTTGCTATTTGAAATTTTTGAAATTTTATCACTGTAACCGTAATTGTTAGAGTTAAATTATTGTTTTTTATATGATTCTTGAGCTCAAACCTCAAAATACCTTGCACCAAACTTTTATTTAGTTTCTGTTGAACGTTATGATAGCTACGGTCTCATATATCGGGATAGTATTTTTTATAATCACCCTGTATATATATGTATCATATAATCTTTGATTTAGAGTAAAATGTTATAGGCATAAGTTTTAGAAAAATAATGAAAAAAAAAAAAGATAAAGTTTAAACAAATATACATGCTTTATTCCAATGCAGCTAGAATGCCTTTTTAATGTAATACTATGGGAAAATTCTTTATTTAAGGTCTTTCTAATCTATTCTGTCCCGTATTCACCTTAGTTATGAAGTAGAGATAAAGTACGGAAAGCAACAAATGGCTAAACCGACGAGCTCTTCCTGGTTCGAAGCTGGCATGTTCCGACAACTTTATGGGCATTGCCTATCGATGACTTCTTGTTCTAATTTTGTTATAGAAAGTATTATTTTATAATCTCTATATAAAGAAAATTTTAACTTAACATTTAACTGCACAGATCCTTATAAGAATAATTTAATGTATAACACAGATTCTTTATAATTATATATGCATGCATGCAATTATTCATATTATATTTATGTATAGTTTTACAAAAACAAAAGATACAATAACAATCATTTAAATTAGAATATAATTTAGAAGAATCATTAAATAAAGTTAAGATTTTTACCTCTTGAAATATATTTCAATGTTTAAAACCACATACCATTTCAAATGCGAGTGTAGATTATTAATGAATTCCGAAATTGAACTGAAAGTACGCTGTACAACATTTTAAATACCTATAATTCCACATTTAATGATAATTCATCATCTGTTGTAAAGGCAACCTATATTGAACTGCACGAAAATGTAGAAGTTAATAATGGGAATTAAAATTAGATTTCTATTGTAATAAATCATAATGTCAAATATATTTTTTCATAAGGAATGGTGAAAATATTATATTATATAAATATTCAGAAACTTCGTGGATATTACGTAATGGTAATTTGGTTCACGTTGTTTACAAGTAGAAATTTGGATAAAACTGCTTATTGTTCTGTATCATTTTGAAAACAATTGATATTCAAATCAACGTATCTATGATATCTTCATATATATATATATATATATAAACTGTATATAAACTTTGAAAATTAATAAAGTAAAACCTTAATTCTTTATAAGAGCTTGAAACTAAGTAATTGTAAACTAATGCGCAAAATGCAGCAACAAGCAATATAATACGAAAATAAGTTAATAAACTAATAATAAATAAAAAGTAATCTCAAAACACATGGGGACCTTTTTCAGGGGAGCCCCCTCCCACCCCCCATGTAGGGAATGGAAAATGAGAAGTTTTGAGGGAACGTGTACTTTAGGGCAAAATATACGTTCCCAGCCCTCGACTTCGCATGTATACAGTCATCGAATTCAAGATTAAAAATGGATTAATACAAGACGTTAATCTAAAGAATTAAATATATATATGAAATGTTGCGTACTTGGGGGTTCGTGAGTTGTCTGAGAATGAAAGGCCAAACGTACAAAAATTCAGTAATTTATTCACAGAAAATTCCAGAAAAATGCAGGTCTATAAACCAAGTATCAGCTTCAATTCAAACAGTAAATCTGAACTGAACTGACTGCCTTGGCGAGAGAGCGCTCTTTATATACTGTTCCATGGAACCCAGATTTTTCGAGAAAACTCTAGAAAGTGGTCAACCAATCAACTTACAGCTTCCATATTTGGTATATCCCATTTAAGGATTTTCTCGCCAAGGTCGCCAAAAAAATCGCCAAGGTGGGAAAAAGTCGCCAAATTTGGCGCCAAATCCATTACCTGCCTTATTGTGGCTTTTTAATGCGTTTTTAAGGAAAAATAAGGCTATTTCAACGCTAAAACGACTAGAAATGCCCAAAATTAGCACTTTATCAATTTACTAAGCCTCTTTGAAAGAATTTATACAAAAATAAACACAATTATTTACAATTTTGTAACTATATATATATATAATATCAGAATGCTTAATATTTTAGTAATCTTTATTCATGTTTTTTTCCTAGTTCTTCGTGTGATACTTGGTTTCAGTTAATGCAATGTTTGAAAAGGTTTCCAATATATATATATTATAAAACTTATTCCATTTTTCGGATAAGAAGTTATGATTTTTTTTTTTTTTTTTTTTTTTTTTTGTTATGTTTGAACATGTTTACAGAAATATTATTTAGTAAAATTGATCATATTAGATTAGATATTAATATACTATTATTGTTATTCTTATGGCTGAAATGAATTATATCAAGTTAAAAAAAAAATAAAGAAAGAATATTAAAAGGTGGGAGGCCTCACGCAATTTTCTTTGGGTTTAAGTACTAGAAATCGTGTCTAGTTTTTCATGGAGTGTTAGGTTGGAAGAGTTAGATAGAGCATTTCCTGGCGATGATTTCGATGAAAGTGTAAAGTTGAACCTAGATGAGTTGGGTTGATGAAAAAGAAGGTTGCCAGTTGTTCGAATTTAGCTTAGCTTCCAGTGGAGATAAAGAAAAAATATGATTGATTAAAGATATAGAAAGAATTAAAGGGAAGTTGCGATGCTTTATGTGGTTAGTTGGATAACAGTATTTGTACGATGGATTCCTTAGAAAAAATTAAATGAATCGGTATCCATCTCATTTCTTTAAAATGAAACTTGAAAATTAAAGAAGTGTGCTTTTGGATGGAGTCTTTGGACCATATATTATTTGATCGTGCTTATTAGACTGTAAGTTTAATTACGATAAGTAAAGCTTTAGACGTTTAATCGCTGTGAAAGTGAAGGTATTTCGACTAAGGTCCCGACTGCAAGTTAAAAGTTTAAATTCAGATTTTTAACACAAATATTGGTATAAACTTATTGATTCCTTAAGTTAAAAATCTATTTTTAAGACTATTTAAGCTAAGCAAATGTGTTAAAAATCCACCTTTCCCTGTGTTTAAAGTTGAAATAAAAGCAGTTATATTTTACCTTGCTTGTTTCCATTTGCATTATATTGATATTTTAGTAGTTAAGATGGTAGAAGCAAATAGGGCTAAAAACTCGCCTTTACATACTTTCGCGGAAATATATAAGTAATAACATTATTTTTTCTTTGAAGTTACTATAAGATCTAACAAATACCTCTTTAGATATTCAACCCTTTAAAATATGTATATAAGCAGAATTTCAAAATTAAATTTATTTATATTTATGAAATATTAGGGAAAATTTTATAAGAAGTCAAATTTTACTGAATATGAATTATAAATAAAAACTTACTATTTACTGAATATGAATTATAAATAAAAATACTTCAGTCAAACTTCCATAAAGTTTTTTTTTTTTTTTTTTTTTTTTTTACAAAATTTTAAGATTGAGTGGTGGAGTGGTTTTTCCTGCCGAACTAGTGAAACACTATTAACAATTAGCGACTGTCTGGGGCTCATCTCTAAGGGTGAAACGGACGACGACATTCTATACCAATTTTAATCCTCCACGAAAGTACTGCTCCTCCCTTCGGTGACCCCTAAGAGGTATAATCTGGATGTAACATACAATTTAAAATTATTTTTTAATTATATTTAATGATTTTAAGTTTTAAATTATTTTTAATAATTTTAAATTAAACATAACACGTATTTACTTTAGAATTTACTTACACTATTTTAGAAAACCTATTTAATTATTTTTATCTGATTTTTGAAATTAAAAATCTCGAATATCATAAATATTCTTCATATTATAAATATACAAATTTGAAGTTAAAATCCAAAATACATTTTTATTCTAACAAAAATATTATGTGCATACATGTAAGCGTAAAAAATGTAAAATACTACACGAAAATAGGAAACCAGTTTCTTTCTTGACATTTTATCGCTTCAGGTGAATGTTTTATCGAAAGTGAATATGAAGGTTCACGATAAGATTTGTGCAATTTTTGTCCGGAAATATCACCCTAAGGAAAATGCTTTCGCATTTTGCACAAAGCTATGAAGTTACAGTAACATTTTTTCAAGACGTAAGGAATCTGTTTGTATAATCTGTGAAGCTGCTCTCTTGAAGAAGTAAAATTTAATAAATTAAGTTAATATATAATATAATTCTTTAAACATTATTTTATTATAATTTTTATCCTATGCATTAATTTTTTATTTTATAATATCTTCTTAATAATATTTATTTAAAGAAATCTTTTATTATACATAAGCTAAACTAATTAAATGATTCATGACATGCGTATAGTAGAAAAGGAAAAATAAATAAATATATATATATATATATAATTAATTAAAACGAAGCTAACAGTTAGTTTTTTTTTTTTTTTTTTTTTTTTTTTTTTTCAAGAATCCATTATAAAACCAAAACAATGGAGTTATAAATAAGAGCATTATCTGACTACTGCCATGTGATTTCTTTTTTTAGACTTACTAGACTTATAACAATTATTTAGAAATTAATCTGGTGTGTCACTCACACGACTTTCTCTTACCCTGAAATTTAATACTATAGATACAGTTTGGAGATTATGAGGTAAGATAACGAGTACTGTTATGTAAACCTATGTTAAACAATTCAAATTACGCTTCGGAAGAGTTTTATATGATAATTAATTCTGTGTGAGGGTGGCTATCGCCCCCTCAACCCCCCGTTTCATTAATGCACCTACATTTATATAGAATTTAATTCGGTTATTAAAAAATAATTCTGTTTTTAAAAAATAATTCATTAAAATTATTATTTAAACAAATTATCTTTTATTGTAATGCAGACGATTTCCATATTAGAGAAGTAGTATAAGACTAAATAGACATATAAAAAAAAAAGTTGAATTTATTCTCAATATTACATTATTATTATTATTATTATTATTATTATTATTATTTGTTAAAAGTGAAAAAAAAAAAGGATAACTTTATTTTAAATCATCGCAGATGGATGGTTCAAATCATTCGTTTTAAAGGTATTGGCGAGCTCTTTTGAAAGATACCCATCATGAAAATTTACTCCCCTCGAAGGGGAACTTCCCACTCAGAAAGGGGGGGGGGGTGAGGCGAGGCTCATACATACACAAAAAAATTTTCCCAGCTGACTATCTCTATTACAAAAAATATACTTCTTTACAATCCATAGAATTAACGAAAGCACTACTGGTTTCGAAAAGACACAGACTTCCTTCTTCAGGTGCAAAATATGTACCTTTGAGGCAAAAGCAAAACTGGTGTGTGAATAACTTTTGTTATACACCAGTTCTTTAATTTAGTAAAGAATTTTAAGAAAATAAAGTAGGAAAAAAATGGTAACTTTTATTAAAACTTTAAATTTTTAAATTCCTATTGACTGCTATTCGGATTCTAGAATTTGCTTCCCTATCTACATATAGGAGCAGTAATCTGTCATGCCATTATCACTGATGAAGGTACGCTTAACGCTGCCGAAATTGCAATTTGCTTACATAATAATTTTTACATTGGCGTTTTCGATATTGTGCAAATATTTATTTTATATTTAGAAACATACTTTTTCAATGCGCCTGAAATTTCATATAAATTGTTGATTAAATTAAATAAATTTATAAATTCTTATGAATGTTATTCGTTCAAATTAAACAAGCATTTTACAAATTTCACAACTACAAATTTCATGTTTAAAAGAAGATCAGGAAAGTTTAAATATATAAATTTGATTAAAAAATATAAAATTATTAGGAAAAAATAATCAATTTACCTATAAAATTATATAAATTATATGAAATAATTTTTTTTTCTTAATATTCACGTCTAAATAACATAGCTGAAAATTAGTGATTTTTTTTTTTTTTTTTTTTTTTTAATATTATTTGAGGTAAATGTTAAACATAATAAACTTACGAAACTAATAAACAAAAGTCATATATGAGATAAATGTATTTAATGATGCGTTAAAATTCGACATGAGAGTGTTAACCCTCGACATTCGTTTAATATTTGTTTAATAACGCAAAGTTACTTTAATGGAATTATGATAGAATATTAAAAAATTTTGCTCTTTTTGCTTTATTTATTCATTTATTTTTGTAATTATTAACGCATTATTTTTTATGTATTTTATGTTATAACTCAAAACCTCAAAACAATTTATACAGTATACAAAATACTTTAATAGGAAATGCATAAATTGGCAATATATATATATATATATATATATATATATATATATTGTTATTTACTTCCTTTTGGTTTAAGGGGCGATCTTAAAATGTCATTTTCGTCATTTTTCTGATATTTTGTAAAGTGACAAAAACCTCACAATTACAATTAAATCTTCTCATTAGCGTGATTCAAGAGATGAATTTGTGCGATATTTTATTTTGTGGTTTTGTTCCCTAGAAAAGTTATTCACATCGGAATTAACAAAAATTTTATGTTTGATCTTGAACTTTCATCTAATGTAATTATTTTACTCACTACGTTACAGTAGTATAACTAAGCATGTGATACCTTTATTTCATGTACTTAAATAATATTTAAAATTAGAACTCATAAACATAATTCAAAGAGATTTGTGCCAAAATATAAAGGTCTAATAACCCCATTTTTAACCAGGAGACCGACGTTTGATGGCCTGTATAAAATACAAGGTTATTAGCAAAGAAAAAAATAAAAATAAAAATTGTTTTCAACATTTCTCATGCGAGCCTATAAGGAACACAAATATTAAAATAATCAAATCTGGTAGAGGACAGCCACTTCATGAATCTGTATGAATTGATCCACTAAGTAACTTCTAATCAATTTATTAATTTTGTTTCTTGTAATAATTAATATATGTACAAGATAATTTAAAAACCAAATGATTTACTCTTCACCTTGCCATATAATTAATACTTAAGCATCATTAAAAATTCAGTTATCACTAAAGTATAGCTTGTTTTTATTTTCCTTCATAATTTATCATTAAATGTAAGTAACTTAATGCCCATAAATCATATGCGATTTTATCTACTTTATTTAAAAATGTAATATTATCGGATGCTTCATATAATGTCAAAAAATGCTGTAAAAGTTTGAATTAAACATCATTATAATCAAAATAAGTTTACATTGTTTTTCTTTAATTATTTTTCACTCAGCAACTTCAACAAATTTTGTTACATAATCTATCATACTGTCATGAACTTTTGACAGATTCATTTTATTAGCTTTCTTCAAACATCTGCTTAAGGCATTAAATGTTTGATCTCTTTGCAGAAAGAAGATTACTTCAATGTGCAAAGTTTAATAAAAAAAACATGATGAGATTTTTCTGACAATTATTTGCTTTGACACAAATCATATAAAACATTTAGAAAAAAAAAAAAAAATATTTTTATTAAAATTAAAGTTATATTAATAGTGAAATAAATTTTGTTCGCGAATACTTATTGTTTTTTTTTAAAGAAATGTGAAAATCTAAATTAATTCTTGTTTTAAAATTTCACTGTACAATTTTCTGAAGGCTGAAAAATGATGATTATTTATTTATTTATTTATTTATTTTTAGGGGTGTCAATAACAAACTTAATGGTTATTTTTAATAGAAGTATGATATAACAGATAAGAGGAAGAGTTAGAATAGAACAACAACTAATAATAATAATAATATTAAAATTGTGTTTTGAATTGCTAGATAACTGAAATCAACAAAATATATTATGCGCTCAAATTTAATCTTTTCTCCTTTTCAAGTTTATTCCGCGTAATGACTAGTCACTTTGCAAAGTCACAACTAGTTCAACTCTTGCAGTTAATATTTGCACTAACCGTTCGTAAAGACTCCCAGTGCATTAAATGCGTTTCAAAACTGTGTTCGTAAACTAAAATCAGTTCTTTTAGTTTTCTAACTAAATGCGTTAAAGAAAGTGTCAGTTTAGTTCGAGCAAACTAAAATGGGCGATGATGTAACACTGTTTTTCTATGAGATTGCGCGCTTTTGACAAAACCTTGAGTTTATTACCATGTTTTTATTAACTTCGATTCTTGTGTGTTTGTTTGTGGGTTTGTGGGTTTGTTTGTGTGTTTGTCAGGGACAAATCTTGCAATCGATTTTTAACTAACTTCCCGACTAGCTAGATATTTGAAATTTTCAGGACAGCTCACAACACGGTGACAATACATTTTTCTAATAATTTTAGTCAACTATTTCAAGTCCCGCTGCCTTCGGCAGCGCTTATATGATTCGACAGAAAATTTATTTAACTAACTTCCCGACTAGCTAGACATTTGAAACTTTCAGAATAGTTCAGAACAGGGAGAAAATGCATTTTCTTAAAACCTTTTGCCAACTGTTTCGGGTTCCCGCTGCCTTCGGCAGCGTTATCAGTACAAAGCTTGCAATCGATTTTTCACTAACTTTCCGACTAGCTAGACATTTGAAATTTTCAGGACAGCTCACAACACGGTGACAATACATTTTTCTAATAATTTTAGTCAACTATTTCAAGTCCCGCTGCCTTCGGCAGCGCTTATATGATTCGACAGAAAATTTATTTAACCAACTTCCCGACTAACTAGACATTTGAAACTTTCAGAATAGTTCAGAACACGGTGAAAATGCATTTTCTTAAAACCTTTAGCCAACTGTTTCGGGTTCCTGCTGCCTTCGGCAGCGTTATCAGTACAAAGCTTGCAATCGATTTTTCACTAACTTTCCGACTAGCTAGACATTTGAAACTTTTAGGACAGCTCACAACACGGTGACAATACATTTTTCTAATAATTTTAGTCAATTATTTCAGGTCCCGCTGCCTTCGGCAGCGCTTATATAATACGGCAGAACATTTATAACTTCCCGACTAGCTAGACATTTAAAATTTTCAGAATAGTTCAGAACACGGTGAAAATGCATTTTTTAAATACCTATAGCCAACTGTTTCGAGTTCAGCGTTATCAGTATAAAGTTTGCAATCGATCTTTCAGTAACTTTCCGACTAGCTAGACATTTGAAAATTTTAGGACAGCTCACAACACGATGACAATACATTTTTCTAATAATTTTAGTCAACTATTTCAGGTCCCGCTGCCTTCAGCAGCGCTTATATAATTCGACAGAACATTTATTTAACTAACTTCCCGACTAGCTAGACATTTAAAATTTTCAGAATAGTTCAGAACACGGTGAAAATGCTTTTTTTTAATACCTTCAGCCAACTGTTTCGGGTTCCTGCTGCCTTCGGCAGCGTTACCAGTACAAAGCTTGCAATCGATTTTTCACTAACTTCCCGACTAGCTAGATATTTGAAACTTTCAGGATAGCTCAGAACACGGTGGCAATATATTTTTTTTAATACTTTTAGTCAACTGTTTCAGGTCGCTACTGCCTTCGGCAGCGTTCGTATGATTCAACAGAAAATTCATTTAACTAACTTCCCGATTAGCTAGACATTTGAAACTTTCGGACCAGTTCAGAATACGGTGAAAATGCTTTTTAAAAATATTTTTATCCAATTGCTTCGGGACCCTGCTGCCTTCGGCAGCGTTTCCAGTACAAAGCTTGCAATCAACTTTTAACTAACTTCCCGGCTAGATAGCCATTTGAAACTTTTATAATAGCTCAAAAGACGATAGCCAGGAATTTTTTTAATACTTTTATCCAATTGCTGGGGTTCCGGCTGCCTTCAGTAGCGTTTATATGATTCAACAGAAAATTAAAAAACATGGTTTATAAAATTTTTTTTATCTTATAATTATTTTTATCTTTTGTATCAAGTAGTTTAATTTGTTTAGCTTATTAGCTTAATTTAACTGTTTTTAATAAGATTTTGTAAGTTTGTTTTATTATTATTATTATTATTATTATTATTATTATTATTATTATTTAAATAACAAACATCAAAATTAATATATATCTTAATGATATTAATATAAATTCTTCCTCATTTGCTGAGTAGCTGCCAATTTAAATGACGATAAATAAAGTTTATATTGTATTATGGGATTCCAGAACATTTTTATGTTCCCAGAAAAAATTATACCTCTGGGGGTCACCGAAGCGGGAGAGCCATCCCTTCCGTGGAGGATCAAAATTGTGATGGCATGTCTCCGTACCACCTCTAGGGGGGTGTCCCAGACCGTTGCCAATTGCCCATCTGCGCAGCACTAGTGTGACGTAAAACCCAACCATCCAGAACTTTTTTAAAATATTTAAATTGTTATTTCATGAAAACTGAAATGAATAACTTAAATGTGCACATAAGCTAATGATCCCGTGTGAAATTGACTTTTCGATCTCTAAGCGAGTATCAAAGTTTATCGGAATGCATGTGTATTATTGTACTTTAAATTAGACTTGAATTTTAAGGCATTTTCATTATGTTGTTTAAATAAAGACGAAAAAAAAAATAATAAGTTTATTTAGATCTGAAACTGCTTTTGATATAAATCAAAGAAATGTATTTTAGTTTCCCTTTTCTTTTATAATTTTCCTTTTTAACTAGATATGTATGTTATTTCTAGTGCAATAAAGATTGTATTCTGTAAAAAAACAGTCGCAATATAATTTACGCATCTCGCACCCTCAGTTGCAAATTAAAGCAAATTTCTAGTATTCAAACTAAACATTCTGAATACATACATTGAACACATCTGGGTATTTATTTATTTGTTTTTTAACTTTTAAATTTTTAAACTGATACTGTAATTGATATATGGAAAATAAATACACAGATGCCTTCAGTTTATGTATAAAAAAGCGTATAATAATAAGAAAAATGAATAAATTTAAATGCAAAATTATAATAATTTAGAATTTGCATGAAGTATTTTGAATTTTAGGCATAATTTTGTATTATGTTTCCTCATAAAAGCGGTCTTTCTACTTTTAAAATCAATTTTTATCCTTTAAAATCCTTTTAAAGGATAATCCTTTTAAGGAGAATTTTTATAATCCTTCTAAGGAGAATCCTTTTATCCTTGATGTTCCCAACTGGGAACATCAAATTAAAAGTTCGTTTAAAAACTATAACTCTCCAATATTCACTTGAAATAATTAGCACTTGTAATTTAAATATGATATGATTTTTTTTTTTTTTTTTTTTTTTTTTTTTTTTTTTTAATAGTAGCCGAATTTTGCAAAAAAAGAAAAAAAAAGTACAGAAATTTATCAAAATGGCTTATTTATTATTATTATTATTTTTCATTTATCCGATACGCATCACAAAAGTTCCCATAAATGGGAAAACTATCCAATGTTTAATCATAGCCTTTAACGATATCCTTCCCTTTTTTGCCTCTTAAAATCATATACTAAAAAAAAAAAAAAAGTAAGAAAGGAAAATCTAGGAACTAATTGTTTGGAATAGTATTTAAGAAGCCTTCCTACAAACTTTGGAAAGATTGGGTTCATGGGGTCAAAGGTGGCCAAATGTGAAATTCCATCATGTCTCCAATGGAGAATAGAGACCGAAATTCTAAAAATACGTTTTTTACATTAGGACGCATTTACACTTATTGCTCTATGATATGAATGAGCTTTGAGTCAGTAACTCTGGAAGATTGTGGTGTAACTTGATAAATCATTCAGTCACTGACTAAGTGGAAGGATTCTTCTATGCATATAAATTTAATATTTCAAAAGTATGCCCCACCAAGAATGACAGATCATCATCGTGAATTATTTAAAGGATATCCAATGATAATTTAAACCATATATCGAGCTTTAGTTTCAAAATTAGAAATAAAAATAGTCTAAAAATAGCAATGTCGTAAATATGCTTTCGTATTAAAAATTAAAAAAGTTATTTTCAGTCAGTAGGAATATGAGTCAGTTTTGCAAATATGATTTAATAAAATTTTCAATGTTTTATGATTTTTTTTTCTTTCTTTTTAATTTGCGATTCGTTTAAAATATTAAATTACGTAAACAGATTCTGGATTATTTAAAATTAATAGAACAATGCTATAATAGAAAAATACATAGTTTGTTGCCTTACTTTTCATTACTCTGGTTAGATAAAGTTTGCCAAATACCTTTTTTTTAATCTACATACCAAATTAATTCAAATAAGTTTAACTTAACAAAAAAAAAAAAAAAAAAAAAAAAAAAAAACATTTATATAACAGAAGTTTTTGAACCGTGTATCTTTAGTGAACTTATTCAAAATTTAAAGCAAATTTTAATGAAAAATTCTAAAGAATTAATTGTTTTAAGCTCTTTATGAGTTTAAATAATAATCTTAGATTAAGAAGGGGAGTAAAATACGAAAATGTACCAAAACAGTTTATTTCTATGAGCGTACGCTTTGATATTGAAAGATGCTTAATTATAAGATAAAAACTTACTCCCTTCCCCCCCCCCTTCAAAAAAATAAAATTAAAATTAAATAAATAAATAAATAAAGGTTTCTAATTTCTGCTCTCAATTATACAATCCAGGTATTTATTTTATTTATTTTTATTTATTTATTTATTTATTTTTGTATATATTTAACATTTTGGGCCCTTTATAAACTGCGAAATGTTTTGTCATAAGTTACACACTCATATTTTTTCAATATTTCAACAATGCGTTTTCGCATTTTCTTTTAATAAAAAAAAAATAAAAAATAACTTGATTTTTCAAATTGTAAAATTGTTTTTAAACGTTAAATAAAAGTAAAAATAAATATTTGTTACTTGCAAAATACAGATTTTTTTTTTTTTTTTTTTTCTGTTACTAATTTAAAAACTAAAGATATCTATAACTTAAGAGTTTACTTGACGTGTAGTTTAAAAATTTGAAACTCGCAAGATATATATATATATATATATATATATATATATATATATTAATGCTAAAGTGAAGTATTTTTAATAAGAGGCCAAGTGAATATACTATATAAGCTTGTATGAAAAACAGAAAGTTCTTTCATCGATTAATTTCAAACTATATCTACTCTATGTCTATTAAGAAAGATTTGTTTTGCAAGGAATTCTTAAACGCAGTAAAATTACTTGTTTTGACGGGAAAAAAAGTTGCTCGCCAAATCGCATGCACATTTGTCTTTTGGCGCCAAATATTCCATACTATATTATTTTTTTTACAGACTATTGGGATTCCGCCGATAAATTTGACTGATCTTGTATTACCTATGTAAGTAGTATCTATGTAACTTTTTTCACAATATTCTGAGTATGCGCTTTAAGGAGACCTTCCTTGTGAGAGATACCGTGATTTCAAGTCCTCATTTGCCATGCAAATCTTTATGTGTATAAATTTTCTATTGCTTTTAAGAATTCTTAAACAGAAAAATCTCTGTGGCTATTCACACTGCTGATTTCCTGTGTGCAAGTTTCATCATTTATATATACATATTATATATATATATATATATTTCCCCAATGAAGAATCAGTGTTATTTGTTTTTAAACTTTGTCAACAACAACAAAACATTTTTTTTTTTTTTTTAATGCATTATAGATGCATTATCGCTCACATTTGGATGATTTCAAAGATAAAAAAAATTGTGCCTTCTTTACAAAAATAATATTAAATACTCGATCAATATTGAATCTTTCCACCACAAAAATTTTTTCTATACTTTTGTATACAAATTTACTTAGAACAAATATTGTATTTGAAATTATTATTACTTATTAAAATTATCTCCCATGATGGATGCAGAAGATTTTCTTGCTAAAGAAGCATAATACTAAAATTCAAAGGAAGTTTTTTTTTTTTTTTTTTCTGTACAAATTACATCTTAAATCATTTTTACTTTCACCAGAAAGGAGATTTTAAGCGAATTCAATAGATTTTTTTCTTTCATTTTTATTTTGTAAGTGATCGAACATATAGTAATTGCTTTTTTTACTTTCTGAACACTATAGTGAGGAAAGTATTATAATCATGCCAAAAATCCGAATTTCAGATTTCGATGTTTCTATACGTTTCGAGGTCCCCTCAGTCCGTTTTCACTATTTTTACGATGATGTATGTATGTGTGTGTTTATGCATGTGTGTATGTGTGTGTGTGTGTATGTGTGTGTGTGCGTGTGTGTATGTGTGTGAGTGAACACGCTAGCGTCTAAACGCTTTGCTGGAAAAAGCTGGTTGGTACGCATGCTGCAAGTCGAACCCTATTGATTTTGATGAATCTAGCATTTATAGTTTTTTTTACAGGGACACAAAGAAAAATTCTTTATCATTATGGCCTATGGGACCAAAATCTTTAAAGTGCGATATGATCTAAACGCCTTATTCAATTAAGCAAAAAATTTATGCACATATTATAGGTCACAGATGCTCAATCTATATAGATTTTGGAGAATCTAGCCCTCATAGTTTTTTTACACGGACACAAAGAAGAATTCTTTATCATTATGGCCTACTGAGCCAATTTTTTAAAAGTGTGATAGCATCTAAACGCCTTATTAATCTGAGCAAAAAATGTGTACACATGTTATAGGTCACAGTGGCACCAACTGTATAGATTTTGGTGAATTTAGAACTTACAGTTCTTTTACAGGGACACAAAGAAAAATTCTTTTTCATTATGGCCTATCGCACCAAATTTTTAAAAGTGCGATAGCATCTAAACGCCTTATTCAATTGAGCTGAAAAATTTATGAATATTATAAATCATTGTTGCACTAACTATAAGCATTTTGGTAAATCTAGCATTTATAGGTTTTTACAGGGAGAGAACAAAAAATTATTTATCATTATGATGTATGGGCTCAAAGTTCAGTAGCGTTAAATAAAACATCGTGTAATATATGGAGAAAAATACTCAAACACTCTATTACGGTTTTCTCTCTTTTGTTTGTTTAACAACTCCTCTTTCTTTACTTTATATACAAAACTGTTAATTACTCAATGTTCGGAAAGCCGAGTGGAGTCACTCCAGATTTTTTTTTCTCTGTTATGATTTTCTCTCAGGGAGAAGATGATGCTCCTACATAGACAAGAATCTTTTTCCAGTGGGCAATTACTAATATAAATAGCTCTATTTAATTTCACAATGATTAATTAATAACAGCTTTTATACACACATTTATATGAAATTCTGTCCTGTACCCCCATGTTAAAAATTAAACATCGAATGGTAACGCAACCAGTAGAACGATTTTCATCAAAAGGTGGTAGAAACTATTTTAAAAAACTTGTATTCTAATTACTTGATAAAAAAAAACGTGTATTCTAATTTTTTGTAACTTTATTTTTTCTATTTACAAGTTCTAGAAAGAAAAAGTATAATAAAAAATTAAGTGCGTAATTTTTTTTTCCTTGGAAAAAAAAAAAAAATTAAAGCTTATATTTATGTATATATATACTAAAAAAAACAAAAAATCTTTGCATTATTTCATTTTGAACACATTTTTCTGAAATATTTATAATATGTTTTGACATGTAATCCATCACGATGTCAAAAAGCTTTGAAGATGTATTTTATCTCAAAAGCTTGTTGTAGTACCTTTCATTGACATTAAAACTGTGATACTTTCGCTTGAGATCTATCCATTTACTTTCTAAAACAATAAAATATATATTTAATTTATTCTTTTGCTTTAGATTAAAAATATTTATACTAGACAATTCAACAATTAATGTTAGTACGCATGCCACATTTAGTTTTTCAATCATATTTTTTCAACAAAGAATAATATACTGAATTTTCACACTAACTTAATTTTTTGCTTTCAGTAAAAAATTCCAATGCTTAAATTTTATATTGATTCAAGTATTTAATTCTGTTATATGCAATTATAATAAATATACATATATTCTTTCTGGTTTTGCTTTGGGAAACACAAATACAAAAAATACATTATATTGTTTTTGACGAAAATAAGTTAGTAAAAAAATATTAATAGTTTTATTTTATTAATAATAATATATAAATATATATTGATTTTCTTTCATCTCATTATTACGTTTAAACCATTTTTTAAAAACAAAGTAAATATTTTATTCTTATTGCATATTTATATAAGAACCTATAGTATCAAAAGGTTCGAAATATATTTTTAATATGATTATATATATATACATATATATATGAAAATTTTGATATATATATATATAACTGGGATTGTATTTGTAAGAGTAAAATGTTATGTCTAATAATTTAAATGTAAAAAAATACGACTGAATTCCAAATATTTCATATAAATTTGTGAAAAAAAAAAAAAAAAAAAAAGATGATTTTTTAGATGTTATTATAATTTCTAAAAATAAGGGATCCAAGATAAGAATACTTTAATATAAATTAATAAATATTTAAAAATATATATATTTTTTATAATCTGCATGAATTTGTAGCAATAATTAAAAAAAAAATAGTTTATTGAAATCTATATTTATATTAAAATAATAATGTTATGATTTCTTAAATTATATATTTGTGTAATATGTTTTATTATCCATTTTAATTTTCGTTATTTATCTATTAATATTTTGTTGCTTAATTAAGCAAGTGTTATATTTTAGGACATTCATTTTAATATAAAATTTTATGTTTTTAAAGTAATTTTTTTAAGTAAATGTTCGAATTTTCATGTGCAATTATAGGTAATTTTAGAAAAAGTTTTTAACTTTTGGTTAATCCAGGAACAAAAAGTATATTTTCACTATGTATGTTTATAACACTGTACATATTCAATATTATAACAAAGTGTTTTAGACAATGTATATTTACAGTCTTTAGAAATATACTCATATTTATGAAGATTAATTAAAGTATAAATCAGTCATTTATGACTTAAATAAAACGACATTTAATAATTTTGTACAACGTATTATTTTCAATTATTTTCAAGAACCTATGTATGCTAAAATTAATTTATACTATTTGCTACATTATAGTAGTAAATATTTTAAGCAAACGTAATTTTTATTAGCACATTTCTGTATTATTTACAATATTTATTTGCAAATGCATTAGCACATTTAAATAATATTTAAAGGTACTGAAAGTATGATAATTTTTATAACGCAAAGATATTTATAATTAAATGTATTAAAAGTAAATTTTCACATCATTTTTATATCATACAGCGGAGTTGGAGCACATTGAATTATACCAAAATACTTTAAAACCTTTTATATTTTGTTTCTGATTTCCTAGGCTTAGTAGTCCTACAAATCCCATAATGAAAACATATTATATAGTGATAATGATCTGTTTTTATTTCAGGAAATTGTATTTCAGCACTCATGAGTAATTATTACAAATTTTCTTTAGATACTTTATATTTTTTTTATTGCTTAAAGGGTACATGACACTTTGGTCCCGCCGTTTTGGTCCCGCCACTTTGGTCCCGCCGAATTGGTCCCGAGGAAATTTTGGTCCCGCTGTTTTGGTCCTGCCATTTTGGTCCCGCCATTTTGGTCTCGATATCAGGAATAATCAAACAAAGTATTACAGAAAAAAAGCGAAATTCTTTTTTCATATTTCGAATTCTTGTCATTTGACTTGAAAACAAGGGGGTAGGAAAAGTCAAAATTATTATTATCATTATTATTATTATTATTATTATTTTCCAACAGAAATTTGTAGTATCAAATAAAAATGAAAAAAGTCTAAAAATTTGAGATTTCGATTTTTTATTTGTACGATAAGGGAAAAAGGACAGCAAATTCTTGAGGGAACTTCGGGCAAAAGAGAAATTAGACTAATTTTTACAATTGGAGAGTTAAATATCTACAATCTTTGTTGAAAATGGTGTAACTATAGGACAAGCTGAACAGAAAATTTATTATTTCGGAGTGAACTTTTAATTATAAAGGGTATTAGACATCAGCGAAGATCTAAGCATTGTTAATTTATCAAAGTCCTGAAAATTTTAGTTTAAATAAAATACAAGGTTTTTAAAATAAAATACTGTAATGCGGCTTTTAAATAACGCATTCAAATTTAGAGTGTTCGAAATCAATGCTTTATCCAAGCATTCTCTAAATGTTAGAGTTAAATAATAAAAGAAGATACGAGGAACCTAAATAATGATCTCGGGATTTAATTTGTACAAATTTGCTAAACTTGAGTAGTTTTCTTCTCTGTCAGTCGGGATACATTTGTCAAACACAGAAAATAGCTATACATCACACAGAATTGTAAAAGCATTTTTCCCTCCTTATAATCTCTTACAATATTGATTAAGAAAATTTCGATTAGAAGCCCCCCCCCCCCACACACACACACTTTTTTTTTCAAATGCGCTGAAACAAAGCAGTGAAATTCCTTTTGGAGAAACAGGTGTGAAACGAATCCCAAAGTGCTTCAAAGATTTCAATATGAGCATTGTTTTTAGTCACAGAGTCATATCAGATATATTTATTTATTTATTATTATTATTATTTTAAAATATAAGATTAAAATAAAAAGATAAAATATTGTGCATCAACATTTTCCAAACTTTGATGCTTGCAATGCGCACAGTTGATTAAATATTGGACTACTTACATTTTTTCATTTTTAAAATAAAATCATTGTAATTGAAAGAAAAGTAATTTATATACATATATGCATGGTTAACATAATTAAAAATCACGGACAAACAAACATGCATTTTTTTATTATGATTAATATAACACAGATTTTGAAATAAATTTCTCTTAGATTAATGATAAAAATTAAATACAATCTGAAACGTATCTCTCTCTCTCTCTCTCTCTCTCACACACACACACACACACATATATATATATGAATAAATTCATACGTAAATTCAAAAACTTCATAAATGATCACATTAATATGCTTATAAAGAAGAGTCTATGATGGGAGCAGGTCAATAATTAGTTCTTTGAAAGAAACAGAATTTTGTCACTAAAAGCAAATTATATTTAATATCCTAAGGTTTCCTTTCTTTCTTTTTCCCTTTTTTTTTAACAAAATTTTTCTGTATTTTATTATTTTTAAATTAATTCAGACTTTAACAATAAATATATTCAAATGGGGATTTTTTTTTAATAAGAAGGTACTGTTGTTATTGTTAGCAATACTTTTAAAATAACAAAATTTTGTGTCTAATAGTAAATTAAAAACCAAATTACAATTAAAGTAGGTTAAATCGAAATAAAATGAAATGAAAAAAAAATCTCAATTAAAAAAAAAGAGAGAAAAGAGAAAAGAAAGAAAGTGCAACTGCATCAAAAAAAAAAGTTTAAATATATTAAACGTTCGTAAAAAATCAGAACAAAATTCTTCGAATATCAATGGCTAGGAAGCAATCATAATGTCGAAAATTTATGTATTTACCTATAAGATATTCCTTAACCCCTTCCACTCCAGGGACGTACGTGCGTACGTCCTAGTGTTAATGGCCATTAATACCATGGACGTACGTGCATACGTCCAAAGAAAGTATACGATACTATTTCAAAATTATAATCTGGTATTTCAGACATTTACACTACAGCTAGCCTGGAGCGGAAGGGGTTAATTAAAGATATTCTAAGAGCACTTCAATTTACCCGTATCAACAAATAGGCTATCATATTAAAAAAAAAACTGATATATATTTAAAAAATAGCAAAAAATTAGCGGGACCAAATTGTCTCGGGACCAAAATGGCCAGGGACCAAAATTTCCTCGGGACCAAAACGGCAGGACCAAAACGGCGGGACAAAACTGTCCTGCTTTGTCTTAATGGACCTACTATTACTCACCATCTATTATTTCTCTTCGTTTGAACCACAGATCTGAAATTACACACTGGGGTTAATTGAGAATATGACCTTTGTTAAATTTATGCAAATTTCTTTTGTGATCATCGGTGTTCCAGGTTCTATTCCAGTGATTTTTTCACAGACATACTTATTAAGGTTCATTGTGACATGCTATGTCACGGTAGACCATCACAATTTTCTTACATTAGACAACTACATAAAAGTTGTCTTAATATTTTATGCCGCGTGAAGCATTTATTTTTTCAATGTATGCAAGTTATTTGTGCAAAAAAATATGAACTGGAATCTTTTCCGTAAAGAAAATTTTTTTTGAATGATTCTCTAGAATATTTCCGAGACTTTTTACCAATATTGCAGCACTCGTGCCCACTTTATTTGCCTGACGGTGTTTTTTTTTTTTTTTTGACTTAAAACAATTGTTGCGAGTTTTTTGCATTTTATAATGTTCATTCAAAGTTTTGTATTCATTATTTTAAAACGCCAGTTCTGTGGAGCTTTCATATTATCAATGCATATACTACATTATCGTGAAAATATACTAATTGAGTGTTAAATTGTAATTGAAAGAGTGTTAATGTTGATAATATCTATTAAAAAACAAAATCAGAACGTACTACAGCTATAACAACATATATAAATGTATGATTTCTGCACTTCGAAAATACTCTTTCAGTAAGAAATTTAAACAAAATAGTATTATACAAGGTATGGCAAAATGCCCCTGACACATTTTAAATTTTAATATAGAATCGAATGAGGGATGTATGACGGTGCCTTTTGCTTTTCGTTGCTTTTATTGTCAAAATTTCAGTTGAAAAAAAAAAAAAAAAATGTTCTGAGTTTTGATCATATTGCGCTTTACCTTATATTCCGTTCATATAGCGTTTCTTGAAGTATTCGTATGGCTACCTCGATCCTTAGAGTTAACTAATCTTAATTTATTCTTATTAAACTATCGAGGAAACAAAACTGTATGCTCGCACTATGGTTGTGAATAATTGAAGACCAGAAGAACTTATCTAATTCATTTTTTCCCCAATCAGCGGTAGAAAGCGCATCAATTGAATCGGATTTCCGTTTGAATGTGATGCGAGCTACGAAATATACATACATTGCAATATCATTGTGTATTTCATAAAATAAACCATCAGTAATTATGTTTTTGATATTTTTACTTTCTTCTATATGTAAAATAGAGAAAGTATTGGATTCGTGAAAATTTTCGACCTCCGTTTTTTGATGGATTTACATGTTTTGGGATGTCCAGAACACGAATTAATAGTTTTTAGAAAATGTCTGTCTGTCTGTCTGTATCACTTTTTTGTGGACGCTGTATCTCACGGGGAAGTAAATTTTCAAGATGGGTATCTTTCAAAAGGTCTCGTTGGTAATAGTAATAGTTAACTAGGAAAAAAATTTTGTGCATGTGGGGGCATCGGTTCATGTGGGGGCATCGGGGGGGGGGAAGTACCCTCCCCCCGGGGTGCAAAGTTTCAAGATGGGTATCTTTTGAAAGGTCTCGTCAATACCTTTAAAACGAATGGTTCAACCATATATCTGTGATAATTTACAACAAAGTTATCGATTTTTTTACTTTTAACGATAAAAAACAGAAAAAATATCGTATTTTTTTTAACGAAATTTAACCAAACTTGGTATTTAGTTGGTCACTGACATAAACTGGTGCTGATTACATTTGGGGATCAATAGCTCAACAGGTGGCGCTGTGATCGAATTTTTTCTAAATTTTTAACATGGCAGTATATGACAAAATTTCGTAGAAATGTGCATAATAAGAGTTATTTTAAACTTGTGATTGTAAAATTAATATGAATTATTGATAATAGTAATAGTTAACTAGGAAAAAAATTTTGTGCATGTGGGGGCATCGGTCCCCCCCCCCCCCGTGCAAAGTTTCAAGATGAGTATCTTTCGAAAGGTCTCCTCAATACCTATAAAACGAATGGTTGAACCATACATCTGTGATAATTTAGAACAAAGTTATCGATTTTTTTTTACTTTTAACGAAAAAAAACTTACAAAATAAGTCGTAATTTTTTTATTTATTTTTTTTTTTTTTTTAATTTTATTTTTTTTTAAATCGAAATTTAACCAAACTTGGTATTTAGTTGGTCACTGACATAAACTGGTGCTGATTACATTTGGGGATCAATCTATCAACAGGTGGCGCTGTGATCTCATGTTTTCTAAATTTTTAACATGGCAGTATAGGACGAAATTGCGTATAAATGTACATAATGAGAGTTATTTTTAACTTGTGATTGTAAAATTAATATGAGTTATTGATAATATAATAGTTAACTAGGAAAAAATTTTTGTGCATGTGGGGGCATCGCTTCCCCCCTGGGGGTGAAGTACCCCGGGTGGGGGTAAATTTTGAAGATGGGTATCTTTCGAAAGATCTCGTCAATACCTTTAAAACGAATGGTTGAACTATAAATCTGTGATAATTTAAATCAAAGTTATCGATTTTTTTTTTTTACTTTTAACAAAAAAAAAAAAAAAAAACCTAGAAAAAAAAAATCATAATTTATTTTTTTAATTTAGTTACTGATTGAATATGTATTTCTTTTACCAACAACAACAACTAAAAAAAAAAAAAAAAAAAAAAAAAACTTAGAAAACTAGTATGTTGTGGCCACCACAAGACTTTCTTCTATATTTTCCTATACATATTCAATCAGTAACAATATTTAAAAAAAAAAAACAATTTTTTTTTCTAAGGGTTTTTTTTTTTTTTTTTTTTTTGTTAAAAGTAATACATATTCAATCAGTAACAATATTTAAAAAAAAAAAAAAAAAAAAAAAAAAAAAAATACGAATTTTTTTCTAATTTTTTTTTTTTTTAAGTAAAAAAAACCGATAACTTTGTTTTAAATTATCACAGATTTATAGTTCAACCATTCGTTTTAAAGGTATTGACGAGATCTTTCGAATGATACCCATCTTCAAAATTTACCCCCCCCCCGTGGGGGACTTCCCCCCTTGGGGGGAAGCGATGCCCCCCCATGCACAAAATTTTTTTCTTCGTTACATACTACTATCATCAATAATTCATATTAATTTTACAATCAGAAGTGTAAAATAAGTCTTATTATGCACATTTATACGAATTTTTGTCCTATACTGCCATGTTAAAAATTTAGATAAAATGCTATCACAGCGCCACCTGTTGAGCTATTGATCCCCAAACATAAACAGCACCAGTTTATGTCGGGGACCAACTAAATACCAAGTTTGGTAAAATTTCGTTTAAAAAAAAAAAAAAAAAAAAAAAAAAAAAAAAAAATAGTATGTTGTGGCTACCACGAGACTTTCTTCTATATTTTCCTATACAAATTCACTCAGTAACAATAATAAAAAATAAATAAATAAATAAATAAATAAAAGTGGGACTTTGACAAAATTTTTGGTAAAATGTGAAAATTATTCTAAGTTTGTCAAAACACGGAAACCGTGGAACTTTGACAAATTTGGGGGAAAAATGCAAAAATTTGTTTAAGTTTGTCAGAACACGGAAACCGTGGGAGTTTGATAGAATTAAGGGGAGAGAAAAAAAAAAGTGGGACTTTGTCAAAATTTTGGGTAAAATGTGAAAATTTGTTAAAGTTTGTCAAAACACGGAAACCGTGGGACTGTGACAAAATTAGGGGAAAAATGCAAAAATATGTTAAAGTTTGTCAAGACATGGAAACCGTAGGACTTTGACAAAATTAGGGGAAAAAAGCAAAAATTAGTTTAAGTTTGTCAGAACACGGAAACCGTGGGAGTTTGATAAAATTAAGGGGAGAGAAAAAAATAAAATTCTAAGTTTTTTTTCGTAAAAAGTAAAAAAAATCGATAACTTTGTTTTAAATTATCACAGATTTATAGTTCAACCATTCGTTTTAAAGGTACTGACGAGACCTTTCGAAAGATACCCACCTTGAAAATTTTTGCCCTATATCACCCTGTTAAAAATTTAGAAAAAGCGGGATGGCAACGCAACCTGTAAGACGGTTTTTACCAAAAGTTGATAGGCACTAATTTATGTCAAGGTGCAACTACATACCAGTTTGTATGAAATTATGTGCAGTAGTTCTAGAGATACAGTTGCCACAAAATTTTGTCACACACACACACACAGACAGACAGACAGACAGACATTTTCTAAAAATGGTAAAATCGTGTTCTACAGCTCTCAAAACGTGTAAATCCATCAAAAACCCGAAATCGGAAATTTTTACGAATCCAATACTTTCTTCTATTGAAGATAGATGAAAGTAAAAATACGATTTTTTTTGTTAAAAGTAAAAAAAAATCCATAACTTTGTTTTAAATTATGACAGATTTATGGTTCAACCATTCGTTTTAAAGGTATTGACGAGACCTTTCGAAAGATACCCATCTTGAAACTTTGCCCCCCCCGGGTGGGTACTTCCCCCCCGGTGGGAAGGGGAACCGATGCCCCCACATGCACAATTTTTTTTTTTCCAGTTAACTATTACAATTATCAACGAGACCTTTCGAAAGATACCCATCGTGAAAATTTACTTCCCTTGGGGGATACTTCCCCCCCAGGGGGGGAACCGATGCCCCCCCCACATGCACAAAATTTTTTTCCTAGTTAACTACTACTATTATCAGTAATTCATATTAATTTTACAATGACAAGTCTAAAATAACTCTCATTATGCCCATTTATACGGAATTTTGTCCTATGCTGCCATGTTAAAAATTTGCATAAAATGCGATCACAGCGCCACCTGTTGAGCTATTGATCCCAAAATCTAATCAGCACCAGTTCATGTCAGTGTGCAACTAAATACCAAGTTTGGTTAAATTTCATTCATTGGTTCGTGAGATGCAGCGTCCACAAAAAAATGATACAGACCGACAGACACACAGACAGACACACAGACACACAAACAGACAGACATTTTCTAAAAACTATCAATTCGTGTTCAGGACATCACAAAGCGTGTAGATCCGTCAAAAAACGGAGGTCGAAAATTTTCGCGAATCCAATACTTTCTCTATATTACATATAGAAGAAAGTAAAAAATCCTAATTTTTTTTAATATTGTTACTGATTGAATATGTAGAGGAGAATATGGAAGAAAGTCTCGTGGTGGCCACAACATACTAGTTTATTACTAATTTTTAGTTACAATACCACTTATGACAAAAAATTGAACTAATTTTTTATTTACACAAATATATATTTTTTTCATAAGAAATATTGTAGTGAAAACCGTATTCTCTTACATCAAGTACTTGATTTTATATTAAATTTGAAAATGGTTCATAGATTTTTGGGTCACCCTATACACTAATAAAATGTGGATGAAATTTTTATTTTATATAAAACTTTGGATGGAGTGATATTTACAGTTTTATTGAAACAAGAATAAAGTTTCAAAAAGCGAAGCGTTATCTACTGGGAATGTCAACGTTGGTTTTAATTAGAAACGATTTTATCAATATTTTGCAAAAATCTGTTTTTCTTTTTTTTAATTAACGATTATTGATTATTTCAAATTTTTGCAATTGTGTAAGGAAAGATCATGGGGAGAAACGTTCGAGTTACTTCGATACCAAATTTGAAATTTGATAGAGGGATTCTGTACTAAAATTGCTCAATTTCTTTAGAGCAATTTTTCTCAATTGAAAAAAAAAAAAAAAAAAAAAAAAAAAAATCATTATATTTAAAGGGGACTAATGTGCAAGTTGTACCTGACGGGACTAAAGTGAAATTTGTACCTCAAGGGACTAATGGAAAAGTTGTACCTCGCGGGACTAATGTGCAAGTTGCACCGAACGAACAAATTATTTCTTTCAACGAAAATGCCTACTAACCCTGGACGATAGGTCTAATATATCGTATCATATTACAGGGTGACATAAAATAACGGAGACAATATTTTTTATCCATATTTTATTAATAGAAAAGAAATCAACATATGTAACAATTGCAAATAATAACATGGATCTCAGGTTGTAACATACTCAGTTGGTTTCAAAAAGGCCGCCATAAGCGTCGATACACAGCTGCAAACGAGTCTTGAAGTTTTCAGCAATTGGCCTCAAGTCCTTGGGCAGCAATCTATCCCTCTCACAAAGCAGTGATTGTTTTAGCGACTCCAAATTGCTGTGGCGTTTGGCACATGCCCTCGCCTCCAAAATCGACCTCATGCTATAGTCCATGGGTTTTAAAACTGGCGAGTAGGTGGCCATTCTGTAGAAGCAATGAAATCGGGAAAGTGGGTTCTGCACCACTCCTGGGCCAAATTCGCCCTGTAAGATGGAGCGGAATCTTCTTGAAAAGTCCAAAACC
Organism: Salticus scenicus; assembly: GCA_963930645.1. NCBI lineage: Eukaryota > Metazoa > Arthropoda > Arachnida > Araneae > Salticidae > Salticus > Salticus scenicus. Next base: position 234,412,521 of record OZ005650.1, read on the forward strand.
GATTCTGGAATTGCTGCTGGGCCCACGGAAGTACCACAGCCTTAAGGGATGTCACGCTGGTACACATTTTGTATGATTTTGACCCCTTCTTCAATGAAAACGAGAGGGATCTTGAATGCAGGTGCAAACGCAGCCCCACACAATGACAGGCTGAGGTTTTTGTCGGTTAGTTTAGGACGGAGGACTATTAGTTTTTTTTTTTTTCTTCTTTTTTCAAATTATAACATCGCTTTCAAATTATTCAATTATATTTTCGATAAATTTTAGATTTCCACAAATGTCCAACTATCGAAATCGACAACGCAAAATCCCAGATTGAGACTAATAGGCCCTCAGTCCTAATAAAAAAAAAAAAAAAAAAAAAAAAAAAAAAAAAGGAGTTTGCACGTTTATTTTCTTTTTGACATAGAAAGATATTTGCTTATTTATTTATTTATTTTTGACATTTATTTTTTCTTTTTAATAATTTTAAAATGGGGTTTTTAATTAATACATTTTGAACCAATTATCCGAAATAATACGACGTCAGACAGGTTTTTTTCTAATTAATAAAGCGTACAATTTTTAATAAAATCTAATAATCCAGACTAAATATCCAGTGTAGAATGACAAATTTTCAGCTTTCTGCATCGTATATAATAAAAGCCCTACGTCTTGATTCCAGGACCAACCATACTCTTTCGGCTTCTTGATATGCTAATTTTTCTAATAACACCACGTTAGACTTAACCTGAATTTCGAACACGAATATTTTTCCGATAGTTTTATTTTGTTGATCTGGAAAGCATATTTACACATTTTGTTTCATTATCATCACTATTCAATTATATTCAATCAAATCCTTATATATAAAAGCCTATTTTCATAGTTGATGGCTTCCACTCACGACGCAGACGATACGAGTCATTCATATTTCTTCATGAAATAAAAGTGATTCAAAGTCGTTCACTTTCGAGTCGAAGAAGAAAGCGAAATAAGTACTGAGTTATATTTTAATAAATTTTAATAAATACGATAATAATATTTTATTTATTTAATAATAATATTTAATTTATTTAATCGTTATAGCTACAGCATACTTGCGAACGACGCAATTCAGTGCAACCGACACATGTCATTGCGAATGATTTATTAACTTGAAACAACTAATCTCAATATTTACACTCTCTGGCGGGCTTATGGCTGACGCTAGGTTCTCAGAGCGAGATTAGTGATTTTAAAACTTATTTGCTTTAGATAAATTTATCTAATATCAACACGATTTAGTAGTTTCAGGGTTTATGTCGGGTTTTCAGTGCATCGTTTAAAGCATTATCTTCAGGGCTTTTAAGTGCTTAGCTTTTGACTATTCATTGCTTCATACATTCATACACCTGTGCATTTCCATATGTATGTCTGAATGTAGAATTTTAAAGTATGTGAAAAATTAAAAGTTAATCGTCATTTATTCTTTTTCCCCTTAATTTTTGATTTATGAACATGATTTGTATACCGATGTATTTTGATTGAAGCTCATTTTTTCTGCTTCATAAAAGTCTCCGTTTTGCATGCAAAAAGGTGGGGGGGGGCAATAATGCAGTCAAGAAGCACTATAATTTTTGCTGGCATACCCCTCACTTCCGTCATATTTGACGGGCTATAAGCTAGTTTTAAATGAAAACAAGACGTTTGCATGTTCATTAAAATTTATGTATAAAAATATGTAACAACGAAAAATCGCTGCATGAAAGAAAAATTACTATATGTCGTACTAAAAATGGCCTCAATTTTTTCGATATTCTAAAGGAAACCTTAATATTATGAATATACCTGCTATTCACATACAAATGATTACAGGTAATTAGAGGAAGGCTAATAATCATATACGAAAGATACAACGAATTTCCAAAATTATTTTTACAGGGTGATACCAAACACTGTCATTTCTTTAAATTGTTACTTGTCTTCACTTTGCCTTTGGGGGAAAGCTTTTTCTGTCCTTTATACTCGTAAATTTCAGCATACTTCTTTAAGCATTTTTCTACATATTTGACACAGAGTTTAAAACCGAAAGAAACTGGAAAAATAGGAGGAGACACTGTATTTTAATTATTTTTAGTTTTCGACGGATTTAAAGGCATTTTATTTTTTTAATGAAAAATATCAATATATTCTCTTACTGAAAAAATGAATAAAAAATGTATCGCGCAAAAAAATTATTTATGAAAAAGGATCATTTATAATGATTTTTTATAATATTTAAGTCGAAGATTGCAGAAGTTCTTAGTTTAAGTTTATTTTATTAATAAATTACATATTTCTACCGTACATAAATTGACATCATAAAACCGACACCTTGGCATTCATTTATTACATATTCATATTAGATAATATTTAAAATAAATACCAAAATGCGTAATAAAAGGTACATAATTTTATAAATATAATTTATCAATTCGCGGGATTTATCATCCATGACTATATTATTTACATCTTTATAAGCTCCCTCAATTTTTATGATTACCTTATATTTGTTTTTATAGAATTATACTTTTATACTCTCGGAGAAATATGTTTATTTTTCGTAGACTAGTACAGACTTTGTACAAAGTATCAGCATTGCACTATAAATTGTCATCAAAACATGACAAAGTTAAAAGAAGGGGCTCCTATGGGGCTCCTACGAAATCCTATGGTGAAGCGAGACAGATGCTGTCACAGCCCCTTTAAAAAGGTTACCATTCTTCAATGTCTGGCTATAAGTGTTCTGTTGAAAAAATCATACAAAAGAAAGGCCTTTTATATGTTATATATAATCGTCAACAAAATTATTGAAACACTAGCAATAATTCTTGCATAAAAGATGATCACCCAATACTGTTTTATTAAGTGAATGTTTGTTGAGCCATGAAGTTAGTTTTATACTGTTTATAAAAAGTAAGTTGATGATAAAAATTAGCAATCAGAAAAACAATATATATATATAAAATTTAGATGTGTGCTTCAATAATTTTACTGTCGACTGCACAACACTGTAAAAAAATGTTGTAATTTTTCCTGCACTTTCTGTTGTATATTTTCAAGCATTGGCGCTTTTTTAATGAATTCAAGCACTAAATGTTGTAAAATCGACTTCCTGTGGACTTTAGACGCGAACATCTGCGCTGAAACATAAAATCTGTGTCTCTGAACTTAGATGCAGATGCACGATGGATGAACGAAGAGAAGATCATGGAACGATCAATTCCCGTTCATCAAAAAGGTTAGCTATTAATTTTTTATTAATATTTTGTATTGATTAATGGCACTTTTAAGTTTGCGGGGCGCAAACAAAAAATAGCCAATTCAATATTATCGCTAATTTATTTTATTGCTATTTAAATATGTTTGCATGACAGTATGATGCATATACTTTATTTTAAAAATTAAAATAGGTATACTTTCGGGACAGAATAAGAACAAAAACTGGGAATGCTTTAACGGCCTTCTTCACTTACGATCGCCGGAAGCCCGAGCCAATGTTATTCTATGGAGAAATTTTCTTTACAAATAACGTATTAATTAATACATATTTTTAAATTCTGTTTTCCCATTCAGAAAATTCCAAACTGGTAAATTGACGGACCTTTTTTTTAAAAAATGTATTTTTTTAATTTTTAATATTTTATTTTGAACTTGCAAAATGAGAAAATTCCACATATTAAAAATTCGTATTTTGCAGCTTCAAAATAAAATATAAAAAATTAAAAAAATATTTTTTTTAAAAAGGTCCGTCAATTTAACAGCTGAGAATTTTCAGAATGTGAAAACAGAATTTAAAAATATTTATTTGTTAATAAGTTATTTGTATATAAAAAATTTCCATAGAATAACATTAGCATCGGCTTCCGGCGGCGGTGAGTGAAGAGGGCCCTCAAAGCCCTTTTTTTTTTTTTTGTGAGGCGAATTTATTATTACTAGTATCGCCCAGTGGTCGAAACTCGACCATTTTTTTTGCAAAGCGAGGCAAAGCAAAGTTATTGCCTTGTCCTAAACGGAATGCAATTGCAACACAGCTGCGGCAATTGTTTGCCAATATTCACTCTAACTGAATCAGTAGAGTTTTACTTAATATAACTATTTCTCTCTGTAGATGTTAGCCTTTCCTGAAATGAGAGAAAATCGCAACGTGAAAACGCCCCTTGTTGTGTGATACAGCCCAGACGCTAATAGGTACCATGTCAGACCAAGGTCCAACCAAGTATCAAATTCTGTTAAATTAATTCGATTGGTTCATAAAGTACAGTGTTTGAAAAAAAAAAAAAAGATATTTTTCAAAAATGGTCGAATTGAGTTCGGGAAATTTCAAAACGTGTAACTTTATCGAAAACCGAAAATCTAAAACATTTCTGAATCTTATATTTTCTACTTATATATGCAGAGGAAAGAATAATAAATCCACTTTTTAAAAAATAAAAATAAGTAGTCAATTTCATTAATTTCACTTAATTAAAATGCAAGGAAATCTCAAAACGTGTAAATTCATCGAAAACCGGAAATCAAAAGTTTTTATGAATCTTCTACTTGCTTCTTCTACCCACAAAAGCTAGCAATAAAGACACTTTTTTAAAAAATAAGTAGCCAATTTCAGTTAATTGAAACGTAAAGAAAGCTCAAAACATGTAAATTCAGCAAAAAACGGAAATCGGAATTTTTTCCGTATCGTCTACTTATACATGCAGCAGTTAGTAACAAATCCATTTTCCTTTTATTTAGTATATTAGTTCAATACTTATTGTTTAAATATCACTCTTTGAAATGAAATTTTTATGTTTACATTCGAAACTGAAAGTTTGCCATTTTTTTTCTGGAGTTTTGTGATTTTAAATTAAAATTTTATCAATTTTGCAGAAAAAATAACTCAATCAAACACGTGTAGACAGTAACTTATATATAACTATACCCAAATATCGGAATTAAAATCGGCAGATAATTTCCGTTATTTTTTAATAATTTTTTACAAAAAATCCAATGGACGATTAACAAAGAAAATCTTTTTCGTGGCTCCATGGACAGACAGTGACGTCAGCACTTCGCTTGCGTATAGTGATGCTACATTATACATATTACTGTGTCTATGGTTTTATTTGAGCTTTATGAAATTGCCAGATTTAACAACTTTCTACTTTTAGGTATTTTTTAATGTAAAGGAATACGTGTATAAAAGGGAAAAATGGGGGAAAATGCATAAAAAATAAATGTATTTTTAAATACCTTCTTGACATCGTAAGAAAATAATATTTGTATTCGCACCTTCCGGCTAACCATACCTTTCGAATGATACCATTTTCAACCCTCTACTCTCATAATTAATATGTTAAAAAGGGACAACAAATTTTATGCTTGCCTATTAATATATAGATTATTATTACTTTCCTTGGAAATCGGATTATGGTCTGGTTATTCTTTGATTAGCCAAGTCAAATTGTGAACATTTTTTTTTTTTTTTTTTAACTATAGTAAGTATAAATTCGTTCAATATAAATGTAGCTGCATAAAATATGTAAGAGTATTAAATATACACCTGTTTCAGATATTTTTATTTAACAGACACATACATTAAATGTAAACTTATGAAAAAAGTGGAATGTTTGTTTGTGAGTGCTTTTGCGTTCAGGCTATTAATCGCACAGCAACACATTTTGGCAAATAGATAGCTTGGACGACTGCACACCTCACTGAGATATTTTCAAATTTCTAATTTTAATCTTTTTTCTTTTTTTCTTTTCATTTTCTTAAATTTATTCTTTAGTTTTATTCGTCAGCATCTCTTAGCAGCACGGTTGTTACATTATATGTTTTATAATATATATATATATATATATATTCCTTTGAGAAGGATACTTTATTTATTTATTGTATTTATCAGTAACAAATGGTAGTGTGTAAAAAAGTTTAAACGTGTTGAATTTTGAATTTAATTAAAATGTATTTGTTTTTATTTAATTTTTTTGAAAAGTAATATATATATATATTGTGCTAACTGAAATCAAATGGTAATAATTTAGAGAGATCGAGGTCAGTGAAATACATGGTTTCAAAACTCAAATGTGTAATTGATACTGAGCTACAGTCATTTTTTAAAATTGTAGTTCTTGAGTAATAGCAGCTCCACGATTTATCTGATAAATACCGAAATTGAAGTGCCCAAAAATTAAGTTGCTGCAGTCGCAGGGGTGAAACTACCTAGCATGCAAAACCCCTGAAAACTGATATTTGCATGCAGATAGGTAAGATTTAATAATGAAATATCATATGACTACCTGTATTAAATGATATTTGGAGAGTTCTTAATAAATTGTGAGGCAAATTAAACATTCAAAATAAGAAATTTCTGTAAAAACAAAATAATTTACATGAAAATCAGAAACAGCAAAAATTTCAAAAACCCTGAATTCAGGGGTAGCCCCTGAAAAGTTTCACCCCTGAGTCAGTAACCTGGACCGGACACAGCGCAAATGGGAAAGATGCTACCGTAGGCAGCAGATACTTTCAGCGAGGTCATGATTATTTATTTTTTATTTATTATTATTATTTTTTAAGTTTTCTTTGTATAAAGTGATATGAAAAATAGTGATTTATTTATTTATTTCTTTAAGCGGGTAAAACCAGCTAGTGCATGAATAATATAATAATAAAAATTCTCAGCAAAAAAAAAAAAAAAAAAAAAAAAGAAAGAAAGAAAGAAAGAAAGAAAGAAATACTGCAGAGTAAGAGAAAATTGTGTCAGTGTCACAAAAGATTATTGTTAACATTATAACGATAATATAATTATCCAGAGTCTCTGTAAATTTACAATAGTATTCATTTAAAAATAAGTATTCGAGAATTCGAGATACTCAATCTTTACTCTGCATTTTAATTTTTTTTTCAAATGGTACTTTTTCTTAATAAAAAATAAAAATGCTTTTTTCTATTTTTGAAAAATGTAATCACTAAAATTACTACCACTAATAAATAATAAAATAAATATTAGACTCTAAAATGTGTGCATAAAATAAATTTCTAATTTCGGTTTAATTTTCGCATAATTTTCCAGTTGAATCTTTTAAAAGTGCAGCTGAAAACATCTCATGTCTTCATAAAAAAAAAAAAAAAAAAAAAAAAAATGTCTAAGTAAGCAAAACATATTTGATCTAAAACGGATGTGTAAGTTTTTCTGTAAAATATGTAGATGAATCAGCAATTATGACCGCAGATGGCTATATAAACCGCTTAGCAACAGCGTTCATTTGTTTTTAGAAGTAAAAGATAATCAACTGCCTTATTTAATTTGTAGTATTTTTTTTTTTATTTTTTTTTGGGGGGGGGGGGCTGGGGGAGGAGAATTTAAATCTTAAATTGTTAATAATCTTCCCCAACTTAATAGACATTGATTTCTTTTTTTTTTTTTTTATGAAAAAATAATTCATAAATTTTAGAAGAAATAATTATTTAGATAAATTTTTGAGAATAAAAAATTTTGTGTCTAAGTTGGTTTTGAATTAGTTTTACAGTCCATATTAACTATATTATCAAGATTGGGTCAGATTTCGGCTTGATATCAAATTCAACTGTCGAATACGTGTCGATTGAAATCCGAATTTTGCAGGGCTCTAGTTATAGCTCAATATTATAAAATTGTAATAAATATATGCGCTAAAGATTAATTTTAATTTTAAATAAGTTTATTTTATTTAGAAAATAATATAAATTTGATGTAATTTCTTTTTTTTTTTAATTTATATATACTTTATACAATTACTTTATATCATGCACTTTCAAAAACTGCTTTAGAAAGTCTTAAAAAACTTCTTATTAAATTACAGATCAAACTGAACGGAGATATTAAAAAATAAATTTATATATTTATTTAAAACTATTATTTAATTATTAAAAGCAAAATATTTGTGTTATAAATTTCTTTTTATTTTCTTTTTTCTTTTTTTCTTTTTGTAAAAGAAACCTTGAATTTAAAATTTTATTGACAAATAAAATAGTAAACTGCATTAAAAAAAAAAAAAAAAAAAAAGAAAATCTTGATTATTTTTTTTATCTATTACAACAATTTTATGTCAATGAATCAAAAGTAAAGAAAACCTGAACTTAAGTTATTTAATTAAAAAAAAAAAAAAAAGAAAGAAATGTCGACTGATCTAAAACTAAAAATGCATTTTAAAGCATGCACCGTGTTTATTACATTCTCAATGTATTTATCTAAGAAGAACAACTATACACATTAAAAATTTTGACAGTGGGATTTTAATGTATATCTATGTTTTGAGGTTTCCTGAATTCATTCTTGGTAATATACGATTACGTGTGTGTGTATATATATATATATATATATGCTTTATTGAACATTATAGTCTCTAAACGCTTTCTTTGTTCGTTTGAGCTAAAAATTTAAGATTGTGTTACTGTCGGATGAATTGCAGATTGTATAATGGTATATTTTAAAATATGCATGAGCGTAGAACTTGTAATTCTTTTATAAAAACACAAAAAAAAAAATTCTTATTTATTATGGCCTAATGGCTCAAAATATTTGTACGCTAGCATCTAACCTAAACATTCGATTCAGGTAACATTGAGAAGGCTTGTTACAGGTCACCATTGACAGAAATATATAGACTTTTATGATTGCGGGACAAAGTTTACTTAGGGATTTTGAGTCGAATTTTTATATAATACGATATATAGACTCAAATAATTTGAAATTAGTGTTAATGATGCTAAATTATTTAAAGAGAACAGGGCTGATATACGTTACTTTGAATCTTTCATTCGCTAAAGTACGATTACTATTTAAAAAAAAAAAAAAAAAAAAAAAAAAAAAAAAAAAAACATGCATATTATTTGTAGTTCTTTTACAGGGAAACAAATATTAACAAGTATTTATACCCTATGGTTAATTTCCTAAAGTACATTAAGTTATTTAAAAAAGAATGAAACCGATATAGGTTTTATTAATTTTTTACAGTATCGTTTTCACTGGAAATTACAGGTTCCCAATTAGATATTTTGCAGTGACACACAAAACAATTAAGATGTAATAGCAAAAGCTATAAACATGGGAATAAATTTTAAAAACGCTATTGTAACTTTTACAATTGTTTGACCACTGAAATATTCGGGAATTTATTTTTTATTTATTTATTATTATTATTATTTTTATAAAGTCTGGTAATTTTTAAATGTACCAACGGTCGTACGGAGTCAATTCTGATTTAAATTTTATGCTATTCACTGGAAGCTTTGTATTTTACTAGCAATATTGTTTTGTGGAAATAAATCCTTTTCTTATATATATTTCTTTATATTGCGTGCCTTGATAAAGAAATTTTTTAATCAATATTTTGACATTCACGTATAAATTCATTTAGTTAAAATAATTTATCAAAAGTAAACAGTAATATATGTATATATATATAGACAGACAGACAGATAGATAGATAGATAGATAGATAGATAGATAGAAATATATAAACTTTTTTTTTTTTTTTTTTTTTTTAACTTAGCACATATTTTAGTTATCTCGCTAATAAATAGACATAAATGTTACCAATATATCAGAATAGATTTCATTAAATAAGACGATATTTACATAATGAAAATAATTCACACAGATTTATAAATATTTAAAAATTTCAATTTAATTAGCGCAATAGCATAATTATTAATTATAATACCATCTGTAATGATAATAATTAATCTTAACAATGATCAGACATCATGAAAGGGGCCTTGAATTAATTGATAAACAATTACGTGTGGTCGGTTGCGTTTAACGTCCGACTAGTTTTTCTAAATCCCTTACCTATTGACTTCCGAGCTATGCGCGTAAGGCACGCCAATAAATTGTATAGACGAAATGATTGAGAATTTCTAGTCTACACATTTCTAGACGGTGAAACAACAGTCTGAATAGTATTGCGAGAAATTCTCGCTTGATTTTCTAGATTTGGGTAAAAAAACTAAGATTATAGTAGCTGAAACCAGCCTCGTGTATTCGCACTTATCTATATAAATAAAGAGAAGTGTCTGTGTATCTGTGTGTGTGTCCGTGTGTGTGTGTGTGTCTGTCTGCGCTCTGGTGCTCACACTATTGATCGCAGAGCTTCCAAATTTGGCATATAGATACCTGGGACCCTGCAGGTATGCACTTCATCGAGATTTTTTCGAATTTAGAATTTGAATTTTTTTAATTAATGTTTTTTCGATTTTAAAAATTGGCTTCAATGTTTCCTTTTTCAGAAATTTCTTTCGTTTCAAAAGTCTACGTATCTTAGCAACGGCTATTAAACTATTTATTTATTTAAATTCATTTGAGGAAGAAATCTTTTTTATTATATTTATTGAAATCAAATAGTTATACACATACAGTAGAAAAATTAAATATATTTAATTTTTAGATTTTGGGATATCCGCGATTGTAATGAAATGCTCGCCATCTGGTGGGCTAAGGTGAAATTATCATACCACTGATACCTTTCACGCTGAAACAATGATAGAACAACAAGAAAGCACAATCTTAAATACACGTGGCAATTATTACACGTGGCAATATTTACTAACAACTGCAGTTGAGAAAGCGCTATCTATCGATCATTACAAACGCGGATAGGTACCTGGGACCCTGCAGGAGTGCCCCTCATCGAGATTTTTTCAAATTTCGAATTTGAATTTTTTAAATTAATGTTTTTCCGATTTTAAATATTGGCTTCTTTGTTTAATTTTCATAGATTTATTGTTTTGCTTCAATCGTCTGCGTATCTTAGCAACGGCTATTACGCAACTTATTTTTATTTAATACATTCATTTGAAGGCGATTTTTTTTTTTTTTTTTTAATTTGTTATATTTATTGAAAATAAAATCGCAATGCAGTAGAAAAAATTAAGTATAATTAGTTTTAAATTTAAAAACGTATTTATAACAGATATGTTTAATTTTTTATAGTAGAACAAACTTCTTATTTTTCATTTTTTTAATTAATTTCTTTAAAAGAAAAAACTTTTATTCATTGATTTTTTATTTATTTACAGTATTTATCGGGAAAAGTGGTAGTATATTAGTAAAAAGGATTAAAATGATTAAAATTTATTTGTTTATATATATATATATATATATATATATATACATATTAATCTACTTTTTATTTTATTTTATTTTATTACATTGGTCAGAATCAAATCTTAATATAGTGCAAATAGCATGGGCAATAAAATACATGGTTCAAAACTAAAATATTTAATAGATGCTGAGATACAGTCATCTTTAAAATCGCAGTTCTTAAATAGTAGCAGATCCCCCCTGTCGTCGAAAAATATCCAGATTGAAGTGCCCGGGAAAGATCTTTCTGCAGACAGTGGGAACCTGGACCCCTCAATGCAGCACGGGCGGGAAAAGAGATGCCGTAGACAGCGGGTACCCGAAGCAAGGTTTGGAGTAATTTCAGTTTCTTTTTTATTCTTCATTTTTTCTTCTTAAGTTTTTGTCTCTAATGTGGTGTAAAAAAATAAATATTAATTCAATTCTTTCGAAAATTCATTGAAATATAGTGACCAGCGAAGCGGGCGTAGCCTGCTAGTCTATATAAATAAAGAGAAGTGTCTGTGTGTGTGTCTGCGCTCTGGTGCTCACACTATTGATCGCAGAGCTTCCAAATTTGGCATATAGGTACCTGGGACCCTGCAGGTGTGCCCCTCATCGAGATTTTTTCGAATTTCGAATTTGAATTTTTTTAATTCATGTTTTTTCGATTTTAAACATTGGCTTTTATTTTTCATTTTTCATGAATTTATTCTTCGATTGTAATCGTCTGCGTATCTTAGCAACGGCTATTATGCAATTCATTTTTTATTTAATACATTCATTTGAGGCGATTTTCTTTTTTTTTTATTATTATTATTTTTGTATTTATTGAAAATCAAAATAGTAAAATACGATAGAAATAAATTGTTACGTTTATGTATAAATTTTATAGTATAACAACTTTTTATTTTTCATTTTTTTTTAATTAATTCCTATAAAAGAAAAATATTTATTATTATTATTATTATTATTTATATTTATTGGGTGAAAAAAATGGTAGTTTATAGTAGAAAGGATTAAAATGATAAATATTCGTTTGTTTTTCATGTATTTAATTCCTTTTAAAAGAAACTCTAATTTTTTATTTTATTTTATTGCACTGGTCGTAATCAAATCGTAATATAGTGTAAATAACGGGGGCTATAAAACACATGGTTCAAAAACTAAAATATATAATAGATGCTGAGATACAGTCATCTTTAAAATCGTAGTTCTTAAATAACAGAAAATCCACAAGTCGTCGTAAATACCCAGATAGAAGTGCCCGGGAAAGACCTGTCTGTAGACAGTGAGAAACTGGACCCGATGCAGTACGGGCAGAAAAAAGAGCTGCCTTAGGCAACGGCTATCCGAAGAAGTGAGATCTAAAGCGATTTCAGTTTTTTTTTTTTTTTTTTTTTTTTTTAATGTGTAATGTGATGTAAAAAATAAATACTGATCCAATTCTTTTGAAAATTCATTTAAATATAGTGACCAGCGAAGCGGGCGTAGCCTGCTAGTTTGTAAATATTTTTAAATAACTTTGCCCTCGAGTATATCGTCAAACGTTCTAGATTTCTGATAGGAGTTTCTAGAACGCCCTTTTAAAGGGGACTAGAATTTATAAGGATGACATGGAACTATTTTTTCTGAAGACACAATTTAGATTCTAGATATCAGTTACAGATATTTTTATCAGTACATATATAATCTTTTATTGATTAAGTCAAGTCCTACTTTTTTGTGTTTGATCATTTTAATGATGACGTTTATATATTTCATATCCTCATCGTTTATATATCCCTTATTTGAAAATAATGTAACAGAGAATTAATTTTATTTATTTATTTTTATTTTTTTAAGTAAATTTACAAGTATTTTCTCTTTTTTTTTTTTTTTTAAGAAAACTTATCAAGTGATTTTTTTCCCCTCGTACTAGAAATCCTGAATTTATAATTAAAGTCTTAGAATAAAAAAACTTCTAAAAATAATACCAAAAAAAAAAAAAAAAAAAAGGAAAGGAAAATAAAAATTAATGGTTCCAGCCAGTAGAATGCAGTAGAATGACAGTTGTCTTCAAATGGAAACAGTAGGCACCTACTTTGCAATTATGAATCACAAATTTGTCATCCCGAAAATTTGCCATTAAAATATTTCTGATATTTATATTGGAGAAAACAAATCTCTAGCACCTAGAAGCTAGATCCAACTAGCAGCATCATGTTTTCTTTGAAGGAACAAACAAACGTCTTTTCTCTCTTTTGATCTCTCTGTGTTTGATGGCGCGCGGCGCCTACACTCAGTGATGCCAAATGGTCGAAAATTTTTTCCCCAAACAGGTCTTAAATTTTCCCAAATCAGGTTTTTTTTTCGAAAAAATCCGCAGCTTGATTTCTACTAAAAAGGGAAAATAAAAATTTCTTAAAAAAAAAAAAAAAAAAAAAAAATCATCTCCAAATGAAGGCAATTTTTGAAAAAAATCCTCAAATAACAATAAAGCTATTGAAAGTCTCTAGTCGTAGGGATAAATCATTACGTTGCCAACATTGACAGAAAGTTGAAGAACTCTCCAGATTTGTCCCCAAAAATTTTAGAATTCCCCAAAAAAGTCCCCAGAAACATTTGGTCCCCAAAATTGCCCCCAGAAGCCTCGAAAATCCGCAATCTGGCATCACTGCCTACACTGTAAAAAAAAAAAAAAAAAAATCAGTATTTTACAACAAAAGGTGCTGGCACCGCGGCTGCCAGCACAGTTGCTGTAAAATTTACAAGCGGCTGTTTTTTATGGTGCTGTAAAATTTACTGCACTCTACTGTGAATTTTACAAGATGTTGTTTTTAGTAGTGCTGTAAAATTAACTGCACTTTGCTGTGAATTTTACAAGATGCTGTTTTAAAAAGTGTTGTAAAATTAACTACACTTTGCTGTAAATTTTACAACACTTTTTAAAACAGCATCTTGTAAAATTCACAGCAAAGTGCAGTTAATTTTACAGCACTACTAAAAACAGCATCTTGTAAAATTCACAGCAAAGTGCAGTAAATTTTACAGCACCATAAATCACAGCAGCTTGTAAATTTTACAGCAACTGTGCTGGCAGCCGCGGTGCCAGCACCTTTTGTTGTAAAATACTGAAATTTTTTTTTACAGTGAAAAAAGGAATAAAAACCACGGTAACATAAATAAATGAATAAGCATAAATTTTAATGAAACGAAACGATTAATAACTTTGTTTAAATCAATCTTTAGGACATCTATTGTGCAGTGCTAAATTTTGTAAAGGTTTTGAATTTTTTTCTATTTCCTTTTTTCCTTTATTTATTTATTTTTTTAGTAGAAGTTTTTAGTATATGGGTCCTGTAAAAATTTTAATTTTGTAATTTTTCAGTATGAGTCTCCAAACGTTTTGTAATAAATTTATAATAATTTGCTTAATATAAACCCATTTAGATTGACTTTATAATATATTTGGTATGTATAAGGTAAATATGTGAAGCATAACAAACAATAAAAGGTGTTTTAACCATCTTGCATATATTTATTTTATTTTATTTTATTTTTTATTTTTTTCGAGTTTTTGTAGTGTTTGTATTGCTCGTATTTTATTAGTACATTTCCTTATTATGTGTGCATAATAATGTGTGCATAATTATGTGTGCATAATGTCTTAAATAGAACTTTTTTGTATTTAGAATTATACTTTAATTATTTATACTTGAATTTTTATGAAATATAAATTTATATCATTATTTTGAGTAATACCTTGAATATGTTAGTAGGTAATTTTACTAATATTTTAATGACAGTTTTAGTTGCTTGTGCAAAACAAATATGTATATTTTGGAAAAAAAATTCTTAAATTTTAATTTTTTTGTTATAATAACTCAGTACTTAATTTTTTGAAACATTAAAATGTAATGAATTCATAAAATAAATTATTCAAATGAAGTTAAATTTAAGTAAATTAAATAATGTATAAGTAAATTAGACAACAATTATCGTACAATGTTAATAGGGTTATATATATATATATATTTCTTTTTCTAGAAATTTTATAATATTTATTTAATAAATAACAATATGAACAAAAAAGTTAATGCCTAAAGGCAAATATTAAATAACCTATATTGAAATTATTTAGGAATAAATGGTAAAATTATTTCTATTATAGAAGCCCAATTTTTACACGCATACTTGAAATGTGTTTTGTTATTATATAAAATAATGCTTTAATAATTTACATGCTTTCTACTAATTTTCTACGTCAACATTTTTATTTATATTTATTTGCATTTACTTTATGTAGAAAGCGGAATCATTCGTGAACTAATTTATCTGTGTATAAAGTAAGAAAAAAGAAAGGAAGGGAACGGAAAGAAATAGCAACTTATTAAATGAATGGGAATTAATAAGAAATACATCTTTATTTTACCATTCATGTTATTATTTTATGTGATTAGATATGAAGCGAATACAACACAATAATGCAAAAATACATTGCTGTAATATCTTCACCAATTGTGTAAGAAAAATGATGTATAGTAAATGCGATTAATAGAAAAGATATAGAAAGGTCTTATAAAATATCATCTATAAAAGGTATTCCTATTCAGCTTTATCCCATATATTTTTTTTTCTTGTAAATACGTGCCGATTTAGACATAATAATCAAATGCATTATGTAAAACACAAAGATAAATATTCATTTTTATGCTGGATACGTAAGAATTTATTATATAGATAATATTTATCCTTCATTTCTCAATTATTGTTTCTTTATGTATTACAAATTGCATCAACAAATTCTGGAAATAGTGAAAAAAATAATAATAATAAAATAAATAAATTATAACACGGTTGCGTGAATGTCATTTTTTTGCGTGAGTAAATGAGACAATTTATGACGCGCTGGCTATCGGTGAAGTTATAACTTTTAAACACAGTGTCTTGTAATAACCACTTGATTAATGGCATATGACATTTTGTGTCATAATGCAATGGAACAACATGTAAACATTAAGCTTTGCTTCAAATTGCAGAAAATAGTGAGAGAGTAGGTTTGTAATATTTCACAACGCATTGGAAAATTGGCGACGGTCTGAATTTCACCTCAGGAGTGGGCCTGAGTCATGCCATCATAATTTTGATTCTCTTCGAAAACGGTGACGAAGACCTTTACATAATTTATGCATGTATACGACACGAACCAGTGTATAAAAAATGTGTTTATGGTTTGAAAACATGCTTATGTTAAAATGCTTCTGCAATAGAAATGATGCTGTTGTGTTGAGTTGTCTTGGTCCAAAACCGAGCTGAACCGCTAATCATTCATAAACATATTTTTACTCAATGCTTCTATTTCATATAAATTCACCAATTTTGCATGGTTCTCCGTCTCTGTTTAAATCAATTTGCACAGAACGTTATGTTTATATGTTGCATTATTACTCAATGACGCTATTTACCACACGGCATCTGTTCGAAATGTCACAACAAACAACTATGATTTAATATTGTATTTTCCCGCTTGATAGGCCTACATAACAATCGCATTTTTTTCGTAGCAATTACTGAACTTTTGAGACACGCGTTGTATGTGTGAAACATTTTAAACAAAATCTCTCTCTCTCTCTCTCTCTATATATATATATATATATATACTTAGAGGTAAAGAACTTTATTTATTTTTTTTTTTTTTTTTAATGTTGTCTATTCAAATTAAAATACTTTTTATCATTTTAATTATATTAAAAGACAATCAAACACAAGCATAATTCTTTAAGGATCGAAGTTTTTGAAATTCGGTAAATATTGAAACTTTCAGATTACCAATTCAAAATATGACCTCTTAAATTATAGCATCAACACAGACGTATCTAAGATGCATTTTGCCAGTTACTTAATTCTTTATCTCTAACTTTGTCATCCAGTTCCTACTATTAATTCACACTCTCCCTTTTGTACAAATCTTGCAATAGATTTTTAACTAACTTTCCGACTAGCTATAAATTTGGAAGTTTCAGGATTGCTCAGAACACGGTGACAACACAATGCTCGGAAGTCCGATTTTCGAATTTTTGATTAGTTTTCTTATAATTAATTAAAATATGATAATAATAACATCTTAATAGCGTTACAATAGCCATTAAAATATTAGCTATAAATTAATTGTTGCAAAAAAAATTTGCGAGTTAATTTTCTTTCGACATAAAAATAAATACATTTCATTAAACGTGAACATAAAAAAATTATAAAAAGTTAAATTATGCATATCACAAAAATTGACGTCATTATCACTTTAAAAATTTTATGCACGTTCATAAGAGCTCTATGATTCATCAGAAAATTTAAAACACGGTACATAAAATGTTTTTTTTTTTTTTATATAATTATTTTTATTTCATTTTTCACGCTCGCTTTTTTCTTCCTAATTCAAAATTATTAAAAAAAAAAAAAAAAAACTTTTTTGATAGTGTTTGCAAGTAGGAATTGTGATTTTTTTTTTTTTTTTTTTTTTTTTTTTTTAATATATTACTAATTTTATTATTATATGCTGCTGATTAATAATTGTTTGTATAATGATAAAAAAAAAAAAAAAATCTATTACTACTACTAATATTTTAAAGATATATATATTATTAAACTTAATTATTCTAATATTTACTAAACAATATTAAAATAATTTTATGTAAAAAAAATAAAGAAATAAACTCTTATAATAAACGAATTTTCTGGCTCTGAGAATATTTAGACAAATAAGTAGCAAATGTAACTCACGAAACATAAAATCAAAAATTTTCTATTAACACATCTCGCACACATTTAACTATGCAATATATATATATATATATATTTGATTTTGTGCGCTTTATTTTTATTTACACCAAAATAATTATATAATTTAGCACTATATTATTTAATATATTATACGTATAATAATAAATAGAAAATTAACAAAACTATTATTAGGAATTTATAAAAAGTATAAAATACAATGCCTCTCTTTATTTTTTTCTCTCTTTTCTTTATTTAAACCGCAGATCAGATAAATACGATCGTATTTTTTACCAAACAAAAATAACAATAACTCTGCCGAGTATAAAAACTTACATTTCTTTATATAAAAATTTTAGTATAAAACAGATGTAACTAACCTGCGTCTTACACGTGAGAAATTATTGTAATTTATTATTCAGTTAAAACTAATTTGGAAATTACGCTACCAAATATGAAGTTTCCATTTTACATTCAATTTATAATTATATGCAATATATTGAGATACATTCTGGTTCATCAGTGTTAATTTCCTAAAATATTATTTTATCACATTGTACTTATGCAAGAACAGCTAATCCGATAGCCGATATTTCACTGCAAATATTTTGATGTATAAAATATTCGCTAACTTGTGTTATGATGATTCTCACAGACTGTTTTAGTTACGATTATCATTATGTTAAACAGACTTTGAACGAAGTAATTATTAATAATGTTGGTATTTTATAGGATTATAAATTATACGTACTATTGTACATTTTTTAATATGTTCTCTTGGATATATGGTTATTTTTTATTTAGACAACTCAAATATGACTTTATCATGTGATCGTTTATGTCCTGACAATTACATAATTACAATAAAATTCTTATGCAAATAATAATATTAATATATAATTTAATTTAGACTCTTTACTTTAGCTTCTGTTGTTTCTTTATCCAAAGACCTTTCGAGAGAACTCCCCCTCATCTTCGGTGGATTTCACAAGTGGAGTGCTTCTTTCAGCAAGCCTCTTCCTTTCCCTTTGTTGTTGAACTAAATGTTGCCACGATCGGCACAATCCTACTGTCGGCTCGTTGCCATTAATTGAATTATATTTCATGAGGATTTCCACAGTTTCCCGATTCAATGCGTATGTATTTCTATGTTAATTTGCGATTTTTGTAACATTGTTAAAATAAACCGAAACGTCTTGTTCCAAGCGTGTTTTAGCTAGCGTGGTAGCGGCCTTCCCAAATTTAATATCAGTTTGATGCTCTTTTATACGCGTTTTGATTTTTCTCTTTGTCATTCCTATATAACATTTATTACGTTGGTTCATTTCTGTTGGTATTTTATAAATACCTGAGTTTTCAGTCGGGGATTGGATCTTTTTCATTTCTGATTATTTGGTAAATGTTTGGATTGGGTTTAATGGGAATTTCAAAACCCCCTAATCAGAGCCTGATTAAGGTGGAAGCACACATTATCTCCGCTCTCACCGGAATATTTTTACAATTATTTTTTACTTTATGTCATAGAAATTCCACGCTTTGACGAGGAAATATTTTTTATAAAAAATGAACAGTGTAAAACAATCCAATTTACTCACCGTTATTAGACACCAGAATTCTTTTAAAATAATTTTTAATGAGAATTTTCTGTTTATTAAAGGAGGAAAGTATTTGTTAAAAAATAACGGTGTAAGTATAAATAATGTGTGCTTCCCCCTTAATCAGGCTCTGCCCCTAATTATTGGGCTGAATAAAGCCGGAGAACAATATAGATGTTTTGATTTCACCGCAAGTCTTGAACGCAGCCGCCTCTCACCTTGTTCCAAAGTTTCATTTTTGCCGAACTTCGCTTCTATTTTATTCTTGGATGTTAGTTTCGTCTTGGCTGTACTGAAAGTCTGAACATCTGCTCTAGTCTGAACATCTGCAAAATAAACTGTTGCTTTTTTTTATGAACAGTACAACTTCGCTTCAATGTCGGTTAAAATTGGTAAATGTCCTTAAAAAATATTCTTTTGAATTTCATTGTGAAAGTTATGCTTTTGAAGGGTGAAATTGCGTTTGTGGAAGTGAATTTTGATAAAAAGTAATAGTAAAAATATTTTAATATTGTTGACACAAAAGGCAATAATGACACATAAAAGAGTCCTTAAAGGACAAATAACAAAATTTAAGGAAAAAAGTAATAGTACTGATATATCGAGCCGTGATTTACATCAGTTGAATTTAGTGAAAGACAAATATAAAAAAAATTCCGTAGAATTAATAGAAATACTCAATGAATTATATGAGGTTTCACAATACGAACAATTAGATGAGTTCATTGGTGAGTAAGATGCAATACGAAAAAAATCTAAACGAACTGTTATTATTACTAATTAGAGAAATTTGAAAAACAAAAGTAAATTACCGAAGTTTCAATTTCAAAATCAAAACAAAATGTTGAGAGTGTGCGTTTGCAAAAACTTTTACTACCAAATTAAGTGGTAATATAACATATTGGTTAACATTTAGTGATTTGTATACTGACAGTGTCTACAATAGCGTCATTTTAACAAATGCACAGAGGCAACAATATTTAAATTCATCACTAAAATGGAACGCATTTCAAGTGATTTAGTCGATTTCGATTTCAGACGCAAATTATGACATTGCCTTAAATTTACTCAAAGATTCTAATAAAAGAGGAAAATTATTTACACAATTTAGGAGATTAATAGTTATTCTTGTTACTAAAGGAAAAATATTGTCTGTTATTTCTGCCATTTTTGATCCATTAGGTTGGATTGCTCCATTCGTTATATCCGCTAAGAACTTTTTCCAAGAACTTTGAAAATTACAACTCTCATGGAATGAGCATAATCCTGACAGCGTGAATGAAAATTGGTTGCAAATTTGTGAGAAATCACCTTCTTTAAAACATATCTGAATCCCCAGAAAAATATTAGTGACAGATCCAAATAATGTTGAATTGCATGATTTTTGTGACTCTTGTGAAAATGCTTACGCAGCTGTTATTTTTTTTTAATGTTCATATCTGAAAATAATGAAATAAAAGTACAAAACTTTTCAGCAAAAACACGCGTAGCTCTTCTAAAACCAATTTCACTCCCGCGATTAGAATTATGTGCTGCTTTACTCTTAGCTCGTGTAGTTTAATCTATTTTACTCGCATTACACACAAACATTGATGCAATTTATGCTTGTACTGACTCAACCGTAGTTCGTTCTTGGCTTGATGCTGAACCTTCAAAATGACAAACATTTGTTGTTACCAGATTAGCAACTACATTAGTTCAAATTACATTACCTAGAGTACACTGGAATCACGTAAAAAGAACAAAAATTTCCGCTGATTGTGCTTCTTGTGGAAAATAACCTGCTGAATTAATTTCGCGAAATCTGTGGTGGAATTCTTTGGTTATCCACAGTTGATATTCGCAAATCAAACTCAAATGCGATAGATAAAGAATAATTGAAACTAGAAAGAAAGAACGTATTATGCACAATTTTGCAAATGCAATGAAAAACTTTACCTGTCATATCAAATATATCTTCTTTTACAAAATTGCAATGTGTAATAGCATGACGTCTACGTTTCGCTTCAAACGCAAGAGTACAATTATCAGTAAGAAATTAACGCATCTAACTAACAGCAAATTTTCTAATGCAACAAAATTCTTAATTAAAGTTGTTCATGTTTCTAACTTTAAAAATAAAATTAAATGTTTGAAATAAGGAAACGCCATGCCTCCCACTAGTAAAATTGCTCGTCTATGTCTATTTTTGAACAACAAATTTGTCGAGATTAGGTGGACGATTAAAGCCTGCAGAGTTATCGGAAAATGAGAAACACCCAATTTTGCGTCCGAAAAAGTATCATTTAACTGAAATTATCATTAGACATTTTCATATTAAGTATTTACATGCCACTTTTGAACTCTTACTTCCCTTAATAAGACAGAAATATTGGATCGTAGCAAATAGATCTACAATTAGAGTTTTAGTTAAAAATTTATAACTTGATGCAGATATTGAGCTCAAGCTGCTACACAAATTATGGCTGACTTGCCAGAAAAACGAGTAACTCAATTTAAACCTTTTAAATGTATTGGTTTAGACTTCGCAAAATCGTATATGACCATGCATTTGATTGCGTCCATGCAGGACGCAATCAAAAATCCTACAAATGTTACATTTGTATATTTGTATGCTATTCAACAAAAACAACCTACTAAGAAATTTCAGAATATTTGTCTACCAATGCATTCTTAAGTACATTAAAAAGATTTATTTCCATAAGGGAAGGACCATCTGTTATTAACAGTTACTTAAGGACAAATTTCGAGGGTACTTACAAGGAATTACAAAGATGTTTTTCGTAACTCAACAAAAACGAGAAGGTTCAAGGTTTTTTAGCATCCGAAGAGATAAAATGGAATTTCAATCCTCCAGGAGGATTTTCTGGAGTCTTTGGGAATCCGCAGTAAAATTTATAAAGTACCATTTTAAAAGAACTGTAAGTGCCACCGCAAGCAAACTCTGGTTACTTAAGTGGCACCGTACTTAATTATCCATAGTTTGCTTGCTACATTGCTAGCCCATGTTGAATCCTGTTGAATCGAGGGTATTCAGCCTAGCTTTTTCTGGTCCTTGTGACTATTCAATGCTAACACGAACACACTTTATTTTAGGCACATCACTATCATCCTTCAGTGAGCCTGATATTAGTGTGCTTAAAGCAAGTTATTTGGACAGATGGCATATGCGACAATCAAATTTACAACAATTCTGGAAGAGATGGAGCAGAGAATACCTAACTCAACCATAACAGAGATATAAGTGGTTTAAAGAAAACAAAAATGTTTGAATATATGACTTGGTTTTTGTCAAATATATGAGAAGAACCTCCCCCAAAGTGAAAAATGGGATGAATTACAGACATTCTTCCTGGTCCTGGCAATAGAGTTATAGTAGTAACTGTTCGAATTAGTAATGTAACAAAAAACTTCTTATTGTTAAATTTTGTCTTCTTCCAATAGAAAAACTAGTGAATTATTGACTAAAAATAACGTAGAACGTTTAAGTTTTGTTTTGTTTTGTTTTGTATTAATATTATTCTCTTTTGTAGTTGAAATTGTAATTAGTTTTCATATTACTCGAAACCTTCCTTAAAAGTTTCAAGGTGGTTGGTATGGTTAAGACTACATACAGTTAAGTATTCTAACCAGCAGATGGCGTCCCACCACAGCAAATTGTAAGTAATTTTATTTTGTTTTCCTTCCATAGTTGTCATGTAGTAAGCAACGAGTTAGCAGCGAACGACTGCTCCCATGTTTAAATTTTCAATAAAGGAGTGTTACAGGTAAATCGACTCATCAGTTTAATACAGTCCTGAAATATTTCCTAATTTATGTGAACCAGCTCAAGAAATGATCGCTACATTTAATTACAGTAGCTTCTCTCGGCGAAATGCTCGAGATTATTCCTCATTATAAATTGCCATTGCATCTGCATAGAAATTGTCCGACAATATACAGTAACAGGATCGCACAGTCCAACCTTTAACATTCTTGATGGTTTATTTATTTGTTTACTTATTTTGAGTGGAAGAAGCATGCGCCTTTTTACTTTTTTTTTTTTACTTTTTTTATTTTTTTAACACTATCATTTATTTGATTTTTATTTTTTATTTATTTTTTATTTTATTTTTTTTAGTAATTTTTGTGTAATCCTGCATCTATAAGTAGTTTTTCAATTAATTCATTCGATACTACGCTACAAAACAATTTTTTTTTTCTCTGATGGTGTTTTCAAACATGTACATTAATATATAATGTTTTTTGGCAATTTTTTGATTGAACATAATAGTCTGCCCATAACTTTACTATAAGCCACTGCTATATTCATTATCACATAACTAATTAAAAAAATTAAGAAATGAACACAGGAAGAACTTGCATTATTTTTTCTGATTATGTGTCGGTACTGATCCAATTTCACAAAGTTTTCAAGAAATTTTAGATGAAATTGGGTTTTTAAAGATTTATTTTCGATTTTTGATTCAACTTTTAAAAATTCAGATATATTTCACAGTAAATATCACAGATATATATCACAGTAAAATTTAAATTAATGTATACAACAATACTTAGAAATCAACCATAAACTTTTCTAAACGTACATTCAAAACTGTATTTTTAAAAAATAATTTTCCTGCATAACGTAACTTGCAATTATAATAGTGAGCTAAATTTTACAAAAGTAAAGTCACCGTGAGATAGTGATAAAACTAATAGCCGATTAAAATTGTTAAATTTTAATCGACCATTAATTATAACATTTAAATATTCCGATATTTAACTAGTTGGCATAGGTGGACTCTGCTCAGTTCCCAATCATATTTATGTTCTCATAAATTTCTAGTGCCAGACGTATTATAATCATGTTAAAAGAAATGAATTTGATAAAAGCTTTTTACAGTGACAGAATTAGATCCCCGCCTAATAGGCTATCCACCGTTCACTTCGATATATTTATCTTATTCTAATCTATTAATTTATTTTATCAGAGTCAATTCTGTTGTTTAGTTTTTCTGCTACTATTTCCAATGCAATAATTCTCAAAATTCATATTTATATGAAAAATTTACAATTTCGCTATGTTGTTAAAATCGTAAATTACGAATAATTTACGACATTTTCCTATCAGAATATTTGTATTCAATCATGTTCAAACAAATATCATAAATGTAATTTTGAAGTTGTCTAATGTATTTATGATCCTCAAAATGGAAGTTTATGCTCAATTTTGCCTTATTGACATGTTAAGTAAATCGTAAATTCCAAATAACTTACGAATTTTTGAAATTGGAAAAATTATAGTCTATGATATCCATGCCAGTATCCAAAATAATTTTTAAAAAGTGGTTTGACATCTTTACGATGAAAACGTACCTCAAGATTGACGTTTATGTGAAATTTTGCTCTCTTCTGCCATGTTAAGAAATTCGTAATTTTTTAATAACTTACGAAATTTTTATATTGGAAAATTCATAGTCATTAATATTCATGCCAGCGTTCTAAATAATATTTCAAAAGTAGTCTGACATCTTTACGATGAAAAGATCTCTAAAAATTGACATTTATGTGAAATTTTGCCCTATACTTCCATGCTAAGAAATTCGTAAATTTCCACTAACTTGCGAAATTTTCAAAGTAGCATATTTATAGTTACTGATGTTCATTCCGGCATCAAAACTGATATTTTAAAAATGGTCTGACATTTTTACAGTAAAATGTTTCCATTTAATGCACGTTTAAGTGAAATTTTGTCCTATTCTCCCATGTTAAGAAAATCTTAAATCTCTCATAACTTACGGAGTTTTTTAATTCGAATGTTGCAAATGAATAGGGTTCTTGCCAGTATCTAAAGTAATATTTTAAAACTGATCTGACATCTCTGCGATCATTTGTTCGTGAGATATCGTGTTAACAGACAAACAAACTAACGGACTAACACACTAACACACTAACGGACTGACACGCTAACACACTAACGGACTGACACACTAACGGACTAACACATTAAAAGACACCCTACAGACAGACACCATACAAATTTTGTCATTTTCGGATTCCTCACACCTGAAAACGTATAAAAAAGTCAAAAAACCGAGGTCGAAATTTTTCACAATTACCTAAGTTTCCCATACCTATAGTATGATGGGGAACTAATAATCAGACGACTAAAAGTAAGAAACTGTCAGTCAGTAAACATTTTACGCATGATAAAATAAAAATATTTACAATAGTTTTTTATATAATCATATCAATATAAATTTCATGTTAATTGATAATTTTCATTAGTTTAATTTTTATATGTCTATCAAGTTAACGTGCCCGTATTGTAAAAATATAAAACCTATATAATAGCTGAAAACAACTATGTATACGATGATGGTAGTAGTTGATATTGAACATTGGGACTTCGAAACTGTAAGCGAGAACAAAAGCATTTGGCTAAAATAAATTCATTGATGCTTACTAACTTTTCATTTTAAACTGTCTTTGAGATGGCGTTTGTAGAGTAATCTCCTTTCCAATAAGTACTGCAATGTATGAGCACGTACACATACAAAAGAGCACGCATGTCTTACATGTATTGTCGAAAGCATTGACTATGCTGTACTATCCAATTGTTGTCTTTTGGTCAACGCCACAATATAAGCATTGTACTGTGAATATTTTGCAAACATTCATGTAATTTTAAACCTTTTTAAAGGTTTAGAGGTGGTCGGTATAGTTAAGACTCGGTTACGTATTCTAACCAGCATATAGCATCACACTGCATCAAACTGTAAGTAATTTTGCTTTGTTTTTCTTCCATGGTTGTGATGTAGTAACCAAAGGGTTAGTGGCAAACGACTGCTCGCACTTGAGAAGATATCGAACTTTTGCCCATCTGTTGTTCTTGAACTGAGATGGTATTACGTGTTCATTTCCTGTCTATGTTTATAATAATGTACGCAGAATTAGAAGCAGCTGGAATGAAACCTTGAAACTAAAGGACAGAAGAAGAAAAGGATAACACTGATCAAAAGGTTAACATTTGATCATTCCTAAATCTCATCCTTGTTTACCTGTAAAATAGTGTAGCTACAAACTTTTTTTCTTTTTCTTTTCTTTTCTTCTTTTTATTTATATATACATTTTTTCTAACGCTCATGTATTTTAATATATAAATATATATATAAGAATTCAAATAAATAACAATTTCGAGCATGAATGTAAAAAATTCTTAGTTTAACATCATATTTCATTAGTGTATATTTGTGTAATTATTACATAATTGAAAATAAAGGAATTGTTATCAGATGGATAATGGATTAAAACTATTTTTGTCATTTTATTTATAACAGCTATGAATTTGGGCCTTTAAGAGTTACATTAGTAGATACTGTAACAAGAATGTTCAGAGAATAAAAATTATATTTCCAGCGAAAGATATCTATATTACATACAAAATAGTGCATTATATGTGTGTCATATTTTTTTCTCAGAAAGTTAATTACTAAACTAAAGTATTAAATAATGGAAATGAGATTGATTCTGCGTAATTCGTCTTTAATATTTCAGTTTTTTTTTTTTTTTTTTTTCTATGCACTTTTTATTCCTAAAAATGACATTTTCTAAAATCCAATTTATCAAATGTTAGATATTTGATAGTAAAACTATATGATAAATTTTAAAGATAACACAATTTATTTAAAGTAAATTTATCGTACAGTTTTAAAACTGTAAGACAATGAAAACGAGGCTTCATTCATGACATTTTATTGCCTCAGGGATTTGGTGTTTCCCTACTTCTTCGTAATTTTGTTTGCAAGATGGGATTTATTTGACTTCTCTTTGAAGTTTTTTTTTTTTTTTTTTTTTTTTGTCAAGCAGCTGTCTCTTTGCTTTCAGTTTAATATAATACCTATTTCCTGCGTTAGGATTTAAAATAGTTCCATCTTGATAATCATTACAAATAAAAAAATTTTATCTGTTGAATTTTTCAGCATTCCAAATGCTAACATTAACCAAATTCTAATTAAAACATTTTAATTGCAATATTTAAGTTAATACCAATTTGGAAATAAGGATTTTTTCTTTATGCTTGTATTAATATCATAGTTTTCAAAATTTCCTTTTACAAGTTTTATTGATTTAAAATACAATATTTGGGTAAGATATTTAATGCAGGTTTCCTGTCTGTCGCTTATCTCACAACAAATCCCATTTGGAAAGCTAGAAAACTTAAATAACTTTAAAGGAATTTTCTTTGAATGTGTACAAAGTTAACAAAATAGGAGTGGTTTTAAGGAGAGAAATTTCGATTAAAAATTGGGACTGGAAAATGCAAATTTTATGTTTAAATATGTCTTTTTTATTCTTGAATATATATTTAATTATATTTATAATAATGTAAAACAAATAATTATTCGATTTTTTGTTTAATCTAATATTAAAGAACTGTGAATGACATAACTTGTTTTAAATTTTTTTTCTTATGTGTAATACGAGAGGCCTGGAAAGATAATTTAACTTAAATAGTTAATTCGCATTTGTAGCATGGAATCCTATCTTTTTATCTAGGGTGCCACTCATTTTTGGTGTTACCAGTATTTAAAAATATTTATTATTATTATTTTGGTTCAGAAAATTACTGTAAATGGTTGCAATATGAAAACATTCGTAGAATTCTTTGTCACAGTGAACTTAGTAACTGAATGTCACTTGTGAACTGAGATACATGAAATGCTTTATTAAAATTCATTTAAATTTGGATACATTTTAAACATTTAAAGTAATTTTTTCAAGGAAAAAATTACATGTCAAAGAATCAATCTTTTTTTCCCCTATGAATTAATCTTTTTGCTATCTTTAACTTACTTATTGCTTTAAATATTTTAGACAACATATACGAGGTGTGGTTATTAAATAACGAGACTATTGCTGTACAACCTTTTATTTTAAATTTATACATATTTAGTTATTATCACCTTCAATATACAACCCTCCTCTATCCCTACAACGCTCCATGCGAATTTTCCATTGTTCGAAACAGTGCTGGAAGTCTTGTCCTGTGAGCTCCTGCATGAGGCATGCCGCTTTTCTTTCACAGCTTCAACTGACACAAATCTTGTTCCTTTTAATCCAGATTTGACTTTGGAGAACAGATAAAAGTCACATGGAGCCAGGTCAGGCGAATAAGGCGGATGGCCTAAAACTGGGATGTTGTACTTGGCTAGAAAAGTCTTGACAGGCAATGCATAGTGTGAAATCTGGTAGATTATTGACAGCAGAAAACGTAGGAGGATTATCGCTCCAGGCAAAGTGGAAAGTAGGGAATTTTCGTTAAAGAACCTAAGTGAGTATAATGAAAAGAATCCATTATACTCGCTTTGGTACTGATTGACCTGTGATTTTTATATGTGCATTTTTGATAGAAATCGAGTTTTAGTGGGAGTTGCTTGTATTTTTAAATTTACCAATGTATCAATTATACAAAAATATTTTTCATGTTGAATAACACTGATAAATTTTAATGAAAAATACTACCCAATGTATATATATATATATATATATATATATATATATATATATATATATATATATATATATGTGTGTGTGTGTGTGTGTGTGTGTGTGTGTGTATAAGGTATATATTGTCTTAATAGTATTACGAATCATTTTTATTACGTAAATTTCAGTTACTTTTAATTCACACAATTTAATAATAAAGGTAAAAAATCAAATGTTTAAAATTTTCTATAAACCAGTATTTAGATCTTTTGTGATTACCTATTTATTAGCTAAAAGTGTTATTAAAAGATAAATATTAAATTAAAAATAAACTCATGGAGTTAGTTTTACTTAAAAATTATCATTTTAAAATTTCTGTGTATGTAAAACTAGTTGTGATCTGCTACTATATTCTATAACATAAACATAAATTTTAATTTTTAGTTGTTCTAAAGTTTAGTGCATAACTAGGTGCACACTGAAAACACATTAATAAAATATAACACTATAATTAATTTAATTACTAATGAGGTTGCATATACATTTTTATATTGTTCTCTTTTTTTTTAAATAGTTCTCTTGAAGTATTTAATTTTTACTGTCTTCTGTATGCATAAGAATAATAAATCCATATGCATAAAATAAAATTGTATTCTTTAAAAAATTTCAATCTAAGATGTCTGTGTTACCAAAATTTTGTGGGCACTGTATCTCAAGAAACATTGAACAGAATTATAAATAATTTGATATTTGATTAGACTTTGATATTAATTGGTGCTGATTAGGTTTCTTATATATTAGCCAACAGGTAGTGCTGCTATATTGCACCACCTCATTTACTTTAACTAAGCTTATATAACGCATAAATTGAAATATAAGATGGATATCTTAAATAAAAGAAATTTTTATTGAATATGGGTGTATATCGACCGATAGGTGGCACTGCTATAAATGTCTGTAATTCTCCACATTGCTGTATCTCAACACCTATTAGTTAAAATTACCCTAAACAGTAGGTATATTTAAAGCATCTGCTGTGAGAAGCTATGTTAATTAAATTTTTTGTGCATTTAATTAGTAGGTGGTAGTTATTTAAACTGATATACGAAAATTTTTTGTAATGGATACATCGCACTAGAATGATAAATTTTACATGAATTTCATAAGTCTTAAATAAAGAGAAAATATTTTAAGGATTAAAATAATTTTAAGCACTGCTTAATATATATATATATATATATATATATATATATGCACATTCCCCTTTTACAATTCAGAACACATATATTTACAATATTTTCAGGATTATAGTATAAATGCATATTTATCTAAATTGCCTAAATTGTTTAATTAGACATTGTACATTGACTAATCTGTTTATCCAAAAATTTTGCTTCATCTCTTATATGTGCTTGATTATCATTATTATTATTTCCAATAAAATTGTTAATGCAGTTACTGATAGAAAATTTAATCAATGTAAACAAAAATTAAAATTTGCAATAAAAAAAATCAAAAGGCTATAGTTTTAACAACAGCGAAATTAATAAATATAATCTTAACTAAAATTGGGAGTGTTAGGTTGCTGCCTTCACAAAATTTAAATTCATAAACAAGCATTTCAAAAACATTTTGGTTTAAGTAAATGATTAATTCAAATTTTTCTATGCCTAAAACCTGTTTTTAATATTGTATGAAATTGCTGCATGTGCACACACTTAGCTCAATAAAACATTGGTAGCTTAATATTGTACACGTATATTTTTATATTAAACAAGAAATCGGTTGACTGCTAATGCTAAAGTTTAAAGCTTTACTCGATATCTTTTTATCTTTTTACAAAAACAGTAAAAATTTTACAAGAGTATTTATTGATTTAAAATAGTGTACCAAAATTTTAAACCTAGATCAACACCTAAAAATTAAAGACTCAAATACAAAATTAAAGAAGAAAAAAAATAATAAATAATACACTCACTTCATTACTAAGGCTTCCTTAAGTAAATATATAGCTTCTTTAACTTGGAAATACTAGCAGGTACAAAGCCCAAAGCCAAAGAATATTAAAACTTTGAGATTTTAAGGATTGTACCAGCTTGAAAGTGGTAAGTAAAATATCATTTACCTTTCAGGATTACAATGAAACTAAAAGTAGTTTCAGGCTGTGTTTAATCCATTATGATTTCACAGAAAATTGACACATCACTTTTAACAGGATAGAGGATAACGACAACGACAACTGACCAGTGACAACTTCAACTTCATTCAATTTCAAAATGGTGCGCGCCGTGACGCTTTTGAGGTTTGCCATAGTATACTTGGCGATTTCGCAGATGGAGCGGGGGAAAACGTACCGATTGTATCTTTCCTTTAAGCATGCTTTCCAACAAAGCTATATGCACTCCTTCGTTAGTTACGGTTTCCGTAGCCTTCCCTTCTTATCTATTAGAAGTTCTTTGGAAGGGTGACCCAGGCGGTCATCATTTCCAACATCTTCTCGGCCATCTTGAAAATGCTTGAACCAATCAAAAACTCGCGCACGTGATAAACATTCATCGCCATAAACTTGTTTTAATAAAAGATAAGTTTCACTAGCGGTTTTACCAAGTTTCGCGTGAAATTTCACGACAATTCGTTGCTCTACTTTTACACTTATCATGTTTTCGGCAAAACGAAACAAACACCTCTTACACAAACTAAGGCCAGACGGATTTCTCTACAAACACGGGAGGCGCTGCAATCGAAAGAGAAGGCTTCACGCTGCACAGCTGTCTGTCGTTCGGATTTGGCTCATATGTAGTTCATCTGTAGCAGCAATAGTCTCGTTATTTAATAGCCACGCCTCATACAGTCGGTTACAAAAGTGACCGAACACTAGCGAAAATTCCTATGTAAAAAAAAAAAAAAAAATACACTTCATACGGTTTTGTTAAATAAATGCTTATCGAATCAAGTTCTTACACTGACTAAGTACAGTATTCGACAAGGATTTATTTAATAAAACCGTATGAAGTGTACGTTTTTTACATAGGAATTTTCGCTAGTGTTCGGACACTTTTGTTATCGACTGTATATGTCAATAATGCATCCCATTGTCTATATTTATATTTCCAGTATAATGCACTATAAATAAAAACATTCTTTAACTTACACATTGCTTTTATATGTGCAGATAACATGCAAATAAAGATGGCGTGATAATAATTATTAGGCTTGGCAATGCAACGAATTCAAGAACTTTACAAATGTAAGATGTTAATAAAAATAAAATAAAATATAAATAAAATATAAATAAATAAATAAATAATACCACCTAAAACAATAATTAAGTAATACTCAATTAAATTTTGTTAAAGAATTTTCCAAACATATACCTTTCAATAAATGCAAACATAATTAAAGAATCATATAGCATAAAATTTAAAAATAATAATATACCTACATACGTAATTTTATTTTAGTTCAGAATTGCAAAAATTTAAATACACAGCATATTTAAAATAATTTTTACCAAAATAATGTTGATTTATTAATAATTCATACTTGATTTGCAAGTAAAATAATTTTATAGTATTAAAAATAATAATAAATAAATAAATAAATCCTCTTGTTAAAATGTGTATTTTTTATGAATCTTATCTATGTGTAAATATTTTAGAATATTTATGAATATGTATACATTTACAGAGAACGATAATGATTTAGATATTTTCTGCGAAATAAATAAATGAATAACATACATAATTCAACATTTTAGAATGAATTAATTTAAAAATTAATATTTTCAAAAAGTAGTTTACAATAACCTTTTCAAACTATTTATGTGTAGATATATCCTTGAACAAAATATTAAAGTTTTATGCAGAATGTTTAAGAAATTATAAAAAGCTGTTTTTTTTTTTTTTTTTTTTTTTTTTTTTTTCAGTTTTAGATTTTAATCATTATGGCTTCAGAAGTTATTCTAAATGATAATGAAAAAATGATAGATTATATCACCAAATCTTTATCACAGATAATATTGAAGAAATATATTTTCAAATGCATTAATATTTTAAATACTAAAATATACTTTGGCTGTTATTCACCAATAACTTCAACTCACGGTTGAAGATGAAAATTTGAAAAGAGTATAAAGGCAGGGTGCAAATTTTAAGCAAATTTTGCCGTGTTGTTTCTGCCACCTAGCGGTATAGTTGTTTTCAGATTTTTCAGGTGAAAATAACCAATCAAAGATTATATGAAATACTCGACGCTAGATGGCAGAAACAGCGTGACAAATTTTGCTGGAAAGCTGTACCCTGCCTTTAGACGTCTTTCAATTTTTTGCGTTTAACCGGGAGTTGAAGTTAATGGTGAATACAGCCATTTATAATCTAACATTTGCATGTTTACTTCGTTACATTAATATATAATGTAATATATACTGCTTATGTTAAAAATATATATTTATTTAATCTTCCGTGTTAGTTTCTTTTTTTTTTTAACAAAAGAAATCAGTTCGAATAAGAATTTTAAAAAAATGTTTATTTATTAATAAATATTAATCAAATCAGAAATTTTCTTGAATCTAAAAGTAATGAAATAGTTAAAATAAAAATTGATTTATGTTGTTGTGTATTGTACAGACAGTGTTAGATTTAGAATAATATATATTTTATTTTTATCCATTTAAATAGTAATTCATTATAATTTTACTTTTTATGAATGGTTTTTATTAATTAAATAAAATTTAAAAAAAATTTCTCTATATTAAAAGTTAATGAAATTTTACTGAATATTTAGAATAATAATAATAATAATAATAAAAGCACTTAACTTATACAATTTGATTTTCTTTTCTATGCGTAAAATGTCCTCAGTATAAAAAGATAGCAATTTGCAATATAAAGCATTTACTCTTTTTTAAAAATAGTAGAGTTCATCTTCAAAAATTATTGAACTTAGAATGCTAAATGATTACTCTAGAAAACGTATTGTTCTGTGTTTTTTTTTTTTTTTTTTGTGGCAAGATCATTGTATCTTTAACTTAAAATAATTTAAAATTGTGGTAATGAAAAATGGGAAAAATAAAAAGATATCCGTCTAACGTGTTTCGCTAGTTTGTAAAATATTGCATTTAAAACTAATTTGCATAGGTTTTTTCTGATCAGTACGACATGATATATTTGTTCTCAAAAATGCTTCCTGTAAGCCATATTAAATTAATTTTAAGAGCAATGGACTTAGTACATGTACAGACTAAAATGCCCCATCAATTCGGATAACTACTCTTTTACATATATATATTATTCTAATTTACTGATTAATTTTGTGATTCTTTTTTTTTTAAATTATTATTTCAGTTTTCATGCAAATGAATACTATTTTCAATACAATAATCCCCATTGTGCAAGTTTGAGCGAAATATGGCCATATTCTTCCATTTTATAAAATGCATTAAATATGAATTTACTTAATTAGTTCTTAAAGTATAATGTTGATATTCAATAACGTTTATGCCAGTATCATAAACGATATTTTAAAACTGGCCAGACTTGTACTCGATTTAGTTCTTATAAAGTTCGTTCATCTCAAATTTTGCCTGATTATTTTATGCTAGGAAAAGTTTAAATTTCGAATAACTTATAAAATTTTCGAACTAGAATACCAAAACATAGTATTTTTCTTACCTGTATCTAAATCGAGATAAAAATCGGTCCAATCTTCTTACAATAAGAATAATTCTCATAATACATGCTTATAGAAAACGTGTTCCATTCTGCTAAGTTAAGAAAATCATAAATTTTGAATAATAAGTTATCAAAGTAGAATGTTGAAAATTAACAAATATCTCTTTAGTTTTCAAACTGGCCCCAGTTAATTAAAATTATTCCTTCTTGTCATTTTATAGGCCGATATTCTCAATTGGGAGCATCAACGCATAAATTCATTAAAAATTTAAATTTATCGATATTGGTTTGAAAGGAATATCAAATATGATTTAAAAATGGATGGATATTTTAAAATAGAATCAAACATTTATCATAAAAAGAAAAATAGAGTTTATAATTAAAGAAATGTATAAATAAAGGCCCTTTTTTATTTCGTTTTTCATCAACCTATCATGCAAATTCACATAAATATGAAAAATAATCCAAAGTATCTAAAAATCTGTTTCACTGTTTAAAAAAATAAAATCTATATTAATAAAATCAGACTTTTGTCTGTAAATTTGTCAGAATCAAAAAATTTTGCGATACCTTCGCGTTTCACACACCATGAAAGCCGAAAATGACTTCAGAAATTTTTGCCTGTGTGTGTGTGTGTGTGTGTGTCATCGTGTCTGTGTGTCGCTATATTTGTCCGGGCATAACGCGAGAATGGCTGGACGGAATTCAACAGCACTTGGCAGGAATTTAGGTCTTCACACAACTTAAAATTATATCTATCAACTTTTCAGAAATTCCCCTCTCTTTCCCCCCTGGGTAGCAAAAGACTAAAACACGTTTGTCTGGGTATTACTTAAGAACGGCTGGACGGAATTCAACGGCGCTTTGCAGGAATTCAGGTCTTTACCCAACTTAAAATTATATCTATCAACCTTTCAGAAATTATCCCACTTTCCCTCCTGGGGGGGGGGGGGGGTAAAAGACAAAAACACGTTTGTCCGGGTATCACTTGAGAACTGCTGGACGGAATTCAACGGCACTTCGCAGGAATTTAGGTTTTTACCCAACTTAAAATTATATTTATCAACTTTTTAGAAATTCCCCAACGTCCCTCCTGGGGGGTAAAAGACAAAAACACGTTTGTCTGGGCATCACTTGAGAACGGAATTCAACGGCGCTTCGCAGGAATTTAGATCTTTACCCAATTTGAAATTATAACTATCAACTTTTCCGAAATTACTTTCCTTTCCCCCCTGGGGGGGGCAAAAGACAAAAACACGTTTGTAAGTATAATTCGGCTCCTAATTACTTCACAGTAAAGAAATTACACATGGGGAGACTAGACACGAGCACATATAAAACATTATCTGCGATTTAGGAATTTTCAATTTTTAAGGAAAGGGAGGGGGAAAAATGTTTTGGCGGGAAACATCGAAAATTCCTGATTTTTTAGTAGAACTCTACCAAAAATGGAACAAAGATAATGAAAAATGGCTGTGAGACTTCCTTAGGATATTTCCAAAAACACATTTTTGTTTTTTTGTGGTTTGCGTTTTTTTAGGGGGTGGGGAGGGGGGGTTACGAAGGGGCAAAATCGAGACACCCCTTACAGCGCTCTGCGGTCACGAATTTCGGTGCTTGGATTGTTTATATGTATCCTACACCTAAAGTAACGGGATTTATCGAAATTACCCCGGTTCTCCCAAAGGGAGGATAGAAGTGCAAAAACACCTTTGTAAGCATACCTCGGCTCGAAATTACTGCACAGTGAAGAAATTGCACAAGGAGAGACTACATATTAGTACAAATAAAATAATATCTGTGATGTATGAAATTTCGAATTTTAAGGGGAGGGGTAAGAGAAATCCATTTTTGGCGGGAAATTTTGCAAATTCTGGATTTTTGAGTAAAACTCTGCCAAAAGTGGAACAAAGATGTTAAAAACAGCCATGCTAATTCTTTAGGATATTTCCAAAACACGTTTTTTATTTCATTTATTTATTTTATTCATTTATTTATTTATTTATTTATTTATTTATTTTTTTTTTTTTGGGGGGGGGGGGGTATTTGCCATATGTGTTACAAATAGCAAATTCGAAAAAATCGACACTCCCTTTTTAGCGCTAAACTTGTCCTTGGAAATTTATGAAAAATTAGATTGTTTATATGTATCTATGCTTAGATTTTTTATATGTATCCGACACCTAAAGAAACGGGATTCATCGAAATAACCCCCCGCTTCCCCCCTGTAGGGCAGGAAGCAAAAAAATGTTTGTAAGCATAGGTCGGCCCAAATTAATTCACGGTGAAGAAATTGCACATGGTGAGATTAGACTTGAGTATAAATAAAACAATATGTACGATTTTGGAATTCTTGTTTCTTAAAGGAGAGAGGGGAAAAATCGATTTTCGGGGGGAAACTTCAGAAATTCCGAATTTTTGAGTAGAGCTCTACTAAAGATGTTACAAAGGTATTAAAAACAACCGTGTGTCTTCTTTAGGATTTTTCCTGAAACACATTCTCTTTTAGCGCTAAATTTGTCTTGGGAAATCTGGGGTATCTGCGGTCATGAAATTTGGTGCATAAACTGTTTTTATAAATCCGACACTTATTGTAACGTGATTTTACGAAATTCCCCCCTCCTTACCCCCATGAGGTCGAGGGGGCTATAAACTAGAGATGGGCGTTATTTCACATAATAAAATAAATAATACTGCTATTACATAAAAATGTAATAATGACAATAATAATACGGTTTTTTTTTTTTTTTTTTTTTTTTTTTTTAAGTAAATGAACGTACTTCTGAAATCATATTTTTAGAGAAAAAAAACTCGAGAATTTATTTCTTTTTCTTTGTTTTAAAACAAAATTGCAAACGCCATTTAAATCATACAAGAACAACTTATATGATACAACATTATACAACTAACGCGTTTAAAACTCCCTTTCCCATAATGAAGTTACAAAAACAAACTATATGCACCGCGACTAGCAAAATCGGAATCATAGGTAAACAACTAGACCGAATCACATCATGCGAGTAACTAATAAAACAGCCACCTTTCAGAATCTGATAATTCCCACATACCACATGTAACGAAAAAGTAACATCTTTCTCATATCAGACTTCCCGCACAAATGTTCCAACTTTGCTCGTCGAATTAAAAAATACCGATTCGTTACTTCGAGTGGAAGAATACTCGTAACATCTTAGTAACAAGCACATACTGTTTGTTACCTTGTAGATTACAAATATTCTTCAGGATTCAAATATTCTTTCGAAATAAGTAAATGCTTTGATTATTTTACATCTTTCTAATATTTCATTCAAATTATTAATTCGAAACTGAACATTATTGTGTATTAGTTTAGTTTAATATTAGTATAGTGTAGCTCGTGACATTTAACGTGGAAGATATTTTAATACCACAGTTTAACAAAATAGTGCTGTCAAGAAGTTAATTTAAGCAGCCATAGTCAACACCTGCTGGAATAATTCGAGATGGTGTTGGTTTAGTTTGGGGTTATGATGGAAGGTTTGAAAGGATGAAGATTGTTTGTTTATATTTGAAATTGCTTATATAGCAGATGGAATTGAGATGCGTTATCGCATTTCGTATACTGATAGGAATATTGTTTGAATTTAATCAAGAATAAATCAATAAGAAAATAGATTTTTTTTTTTTTTTTTTTTTTTTTTAAGGTTTTTATTTATTTATTTTATCTGATTTTTTCTCGAGACTATTTTTAATGATTTAAAATGAGTAAGGTATTAAGAACAGTTAATTATGTTCGTATGTTAAAATTAAGTGTCTGAGAAAATAAAGCATTTTATGCAGTTTTTGTAAGCAAAATTTATTAAAACAAGTGTTTCTAATTTTAGTAAAAATATTTAAATTGACGGTTTTATAAGTATTATTGAAAAATATTAATTTTCTTGTCAATCTGGGATGTTCAAGTTTTTCGGAAAATCAAGAGACAATTAGTTTAAAATTTGGGATGTCTTAAACATCTTTTTTAAAGATTATTTAATTATTCCTTAATTATAAGGCTAGTAATATGAGGGTTCTTTTAGTTATACTATAGGTATTATACTATAGGTATGGGAAACTTAGGTAATCGTTAAAATTTTCAACCTCGTTTTTTTTTTTTTACTTTTTTACACGTTTTCAGGTGTGAGGAATCCGAAAGTGACAAAATTTGTATGGTGTCCGTCTGTAGGGTGTCTGTCAGTTTGTTAGTCCATTAGTAAGTCCGTTAGTCTCGCACTAGAAATTTATGAGAACATAAATATGATGAACTGAGCAGAGTCCACCTACGCTAACTAGGTTTACAGAAAATTTACGTGTTACTTCATAATTTTTGAAATATTCTGTTTTCGTGTTTAAAAAAATTCGTTTAACAGAATCTTATGCTTATACAGTTGGGACTAACAATTGTATAAAACTTTGACTCCACCACAATTTCATATCAATGTTTATTTATTTATTTATTTATTTATTTATTTTTATTTTATTTTTTTTGCAGAAATTCTAGTGTTGAATAAAGTGAAGATTACTTTTAGAAAGCATTGGAACTCAAGAATATGAACCGCATCCACTATGCAGGGCACATGTATATATTGTATATCCTGAAAGGATTAGAAAGACATTAGCCATATAATAAACTAAAGAGTAATAGGTTATAAAAGTAATATATTACAAGAACCTATTACCAAGGGTAGTGTGGAACGAAGTAACCTATTACAGAAAAATAACTGCTTATCCCATCTCTACTATAAACACGTGTAAAAACACGTTTTCCCGCTTGAATTCGCCTTAAATTATCTTAGAATGTCGAACTTTGGTGTGTGGATGTTGATTAGATGTACGCATTATGTATAATGGTGAGATTTCTCAAAACTTCGAACTTAGCCACTGGGGAAGGGGAAGTACCAATCGGGTAAGTTGCTGCCGAAGGCAGTGATAACACGCACTCCTCACATTGCAAGAGAGAAAAATCTGTACCGAAAACAGCGGGAACTTTAACTCAGGTTAATTAATAATGATATGGGATTTTGACAACTGATTTATGTATAGTGTCCAGCGAAGCGGACAAAGCCAGCTAGTTTTATAGTATTAATTAAAAATTCATCTGGTATGATTTTTGAAAATTTAAGTTCCCAATTAAGAATATTACGTTTCTATATAAAAAAAATGTACATATATGTATATTGTATATGTTACAGTATATAGCCGAAATTCGTTACTACGCGTAGTTACTAGCAAGAAAGTAAAGCTTCTACCAGCATCCGTAATTTCGCGATCTTACTAGCAACAACGGATTATAATTACGGAGGTTAGGGGAGACGCGAAATAAAATTTTAATTCGGCCATTTACTGAAACTTTCAGTTAGAACCTGTTCTTACTATACAACTTACACATAAAAAATCCTTGGCTTGACGCTGATGCAGACTGTTATGAAATAAAATTTTTTCATAGTTAGAACAAAAATATGTAATTTCAACCACTATTGCAAATTTATGTAAAGTTTTATTTAAAAATAATTTTTTGTTTATTTATTTATTTTAATAAAAGAATATTAAAGGTATTAAAGGCAAATTCTAGTAATGGAAGAAATAATAATTTACGAAGTATAATAATAATAATTATAATAATAGTAACGCTTTCTTGACATTTAGAATTTTATATGTTGTTTAATTTTAGTTTATTAAAATCTAAGGAGGAAAAAAACAAAAAAAGTAAAATTATCTAAGAATTAATGTGAATATTTTATATAATTCGATTTTTATAGAAATTTATTGCTTTTATTACACACAAATTTTAAATGATTTGTTTTAACGTGATTTATTACGTACCCAAAAGATTTAAAGTAAATAAGTATGCTTCAGCATTTACAACATCTCTTTTAAAGTGTTAGTTTGTGGTGACTGCGTTTTAATATTTAATTCTTGAATAAATTGACTGTTATGAGATTTAAATAAACTTTTAACTGTTTTTTTATGTGTTAAATAATAAATATAATAACAAGAAAGCTAATACTATACTTTTTTTTTTTTTTTTTTTTTTAATGATAGTAATTATGGTGATAAATTCACTCAATTGAATGCTTGCATTTTTACGCGAAGGCCCATATATTTATTATATTTGGTAGATTTTTAATTGCTGTACACCTTTGATATAATGTTTAATTTAAGTATTAGGTGAACACAACTAATATGGTTTTATCGGTATTGAATTTAAATTTATAAAATTAAACTTTAAAAATAATATAAAAATATTTTATTATGAAAAAGATAAATAATTAAAACGAGAATGAAAAATCATGCGATCCACATATGTTATAAATCCTTTTCTGCCATTTCATTGTTTAGCATTTAATATATTTTTCATCCATGATAATCTCTTAAGGTATATTTTGTTTTTATTTAAGATGCAATATTTAGCAACGAGTCTCACAAAAGCAATTTTACAGTTTTTTTACTTGATTCGTAAAAATTTTTGACTTCCGATTTTCGATGGGTTTACACGTTTTGAGAGGCCCAGAACACGATTTGCCCACTTTTAGAAAATGTCTGTCTGTGTGTGAATGTGACAAAATTTTTTGCAACTGTATCTCAGGAATTACTGCCCAGAATTCCCCATAAATTTATATGTAGATGCAACTTAACCTAAATTAGTGCTTATCAACTTTTGATGTCAACCGCACAATAAGTGACGCTGCTATACAGCGATTTCCCCAATTTAATGCAAGGCTATATCTCAATAACTGCTGCTCACAATTTCATATAAATTTACATGCAAGTGCACCTTGACATAAATTAGTACCTGTCAACTTTTGATGATTAGTCGCTCAACAGGTGGTGCTGATATATAGCGATTTCTGCCATTTAATGGAAGGTTGTATCTCAAGTGCTACTGCGTATAATCAAACAAAACTTGATATGTGAAGACCATTATGAGTCATTATGCTGATTAAATTCAGATGCATGACAGCCAATAGGTGGCGCTGCTATATTGCATTTATCTCCGAGATATGAAAGGCTATATCTCAACTTCTATTGCATATAACTGTGCGAAAATCTGTATGTGAGATAACATTATTCAAAACATTTTTTAAGATGATATTTATAGAAAATATAACTGCTTTCTTTGGATATTTAGTGTTAGTTTTTACATAAGATGAAATTCGTCTGCATTCATCATGGTAGGTAAATTTTATAAATTATTCGTATTGAATTAGTTTATATTAAAAAAAAAAAAAAAAAAAAAAAAAAAAAAAAAATACAGAAAAAAGTCTTGTGGTGCCCACAACATACTTGTTTTTCTGAAAAGAAAGCATTGAAAAGTTTGCTTTTGTACAGCCCGTATATTGCATATTTTGAATATGCGATGCACCATAATTTGTTAAAAAATAATCCTGACGATACTGGAAATTTACATAGAGCAATTTCCACTTATATATGTTTATGTATCAGAATAACTCTGTGGGAATCTGTAAACTAACAATTTATGCTAATCACGAGTTATTTTACAGGAAAAATAGTTTTGTTTATCTTAATAACAAATACCAATATCGGTATGTTGCATGTTGTGTAAATATACCAAAATATGCCTCATACACACTGTAATACATGGATTTTTTTTTTGCCAGTTTTTTTACTCAAACTAGTTGAAATACATATTATTTTTAATACAATATATATCATAGTATACTTCAATAACATCAATTAATTTCAAGGCATTCTATAATTATTAACGGACATGGTAAGACACACGGACAGAAAGACAGATAGAGTAACTGAAGGCATAAACATTCTTATATCTTGTGGAAAAATGAAAATTACTCTTAACGTATCAAACATTCATTTATAGCAATTTCTACTTATAGCCCATTATGTATCTGATTTTTTCTTTTTTCGTGTGACCATGAAAATTTTAATGAAAATCATATTCTTTAATACAAACCATATTCTATAGAAAATAAAATTTTGTGCATATGAATAATAATTAATTTTATTATAAGTTCTCTAATACAAAGCCTTTAAAATGTGCTTTAAAGAAACACCATTCATTAACACAATACATTGGGTTTCTTTTGGGTGTATCTGTACATGAACCAGTTGTACTATTTATAAAGTTTTCACTAGGGAACATAGGTTAGTAAGCTTGAACAACAGATATCAATTTCAAGATATTCTAA
Source organism: Salticus scenicus (assembly GCA_963930645.1). Classification (NCBI taxonomy): domain Eukaryota; kingdom Metazoa; phylum Arthropoda; class Arachnida; order Araneae; family Salticidae; genus Salticus; species Salticus scenicus. Next base: position 234,455,284 of record OZ005650.1, read on the forward strand.
GGGTATATGAATTATTCAGAGCTGACAGAAAGATAGACAGACAGACAAACCAAAATCATGAACACTTTTCGATTTTATTAAAAATTTGTTTAATGAAATGCTCATAACATAATAAAAAAATATCATTTGAACCAGATTAATTTTATCTGAAAAGCGTGTGTGAATATTTCTTTTACCCTGTAAAATAATAATTTATGCTAATCATTTTCAATTCTTTAGGAAATATGCCTACTTACATAAATGTATTGTATGAGAAATTCGTTATGTTTTGTGCAATATAGCAGTATTAAAACAAGCTTTAAAGGAAAACCCCGCATAGACCTAAATGTTTAGGACAAATTTTGTGAGCCACCGTACACAAACCATTAGCGATATTTATATTCTTTTTGTCAACATAAAACGTGCTATAATAGACCAAAAAACACATATCAGTTTCAGAGTATTCTATAAATATTTACAGCAATTAGAGCTCGGACAGACAGCTAAAGCTTATAAACAATTTTTAACTTTATTTATTTTTTTTTAGAGTGTTCAAAATAAGAAAGGTTAAGAAAACAATAAGATATGCAGCTTATCTCTTTAGTCATAATCGTGTAATTAGATAATTTAGCATCTTTGATTTTTAGTAACTTATTGGTAAACTTCTTTTTCGAATCATTCATGGTAGTTTTGATTTTTCGTGCAATAAACTAAAAATACAAAAGATACTTAAAAGAAAAACAAAAAAAAAAACCACGTATTACATTAAATTATAGTAACTTCTCACTAAAAAATACGGAGGTGTTTCAAGAAAACTTTTGACATTGCCAGGTGCTTTAGACTAATTTCCCCAAACCCGTATAAGTACAACGTGAGCAGAACGAACCAGTCAGCGCATAATCATTCATCTATGGAGTCGTTCTGAAACTTAAAAGTTATACATGTAGTAAGAACGGGTTATAACTGAAAATTTCAGTAAATAGCCGAAATAAAATTTTAATTCGTTTCCTTACTAACCTCAGTAATGATAACCCGTTTTTCCAAGTAAGAACGCGAAGTAACAAGTACTCGTAGACATTTCGCATTCTTACTAGTAACTACGCGTACTAACAAATTTCGCGTATTGAAGGTAACATATATAAGAAATACAAATGAGCAATACCTTTAAACTAATTTTAATTTAATTTAATTACGTCTAAATGAAAGTATGCACAAAAGAATTAAATATATTATTGGATCTTAAACCGACCTGTAAAAGGTTAAGATGAAGTCTGCACAGCCTAATGTACTGACGAAGACACTAACAAACTGAGTAACCTACAGATGTATATCGCAAAAATACGTGGATTTTGGATTCATCATACTTTAAAAAAAGGTTAAGAAGATAAGAAATGAGGTCAAAAGGATTTAGGATTTCTAAATTTCCTTATACCTATAATATGATGTAAACGGAAACGGTAAATTCATATTATAAACTATAAATAATCTTAAGATTATTTTCTTATTTCTGAAATGACTATGTATCTAAGAAAGCGTTATTTCAATATAAAGCAAAAATTTTATGATTATAAAACTTTATACTGCTTATTTAAATATTTTTAATGTACCATCTTTAAAAATATATATATTTATAAAGCAATGTATAGCCTCTTCGCTCCAGAGGTCCACATATGCGGACCTCTATTCTTTCCTTTATAAAATCTATACCATTTAATATTTTTATATTTTGACTAAACTAATAAAAATCTCAATAAAATGGCTTTAAAAAGGTACCGGTATATGGCAGCATGAAACTAAATTTATTTCTGAAATATAACGTTATTTTTGTCGACTTTCGTAAAACGACTTCAAAACAGTAGTCGACTACACAGTCGAAGAAAAGTACGCAATATTCATAATTATTTATTAAGTACTTGGACACTTGCCAGAATGAAAAGAAAGCTAATATTGATTTATTTATTTAAGGGCATCAAATTTTTAATTGTGTTACAGTTAGGAAGATTTATGTAACTTAATGATTTAGAGTTTAGTTGTTTAAAGCCATACATTTGTATCGAACATTACTAACCCCCTAAATTATAAATGTAAGAAAATTATACTTTTTTGTAATGTACAACGTGATTGTATATGTCTAAAAGCCTTCAAGTGTAACTTATGTTGTTATTATAGCTTCGGGTCCGAAGAGGATAAACGTACTTCGAATATCTCTTATAGCTTTAATTATTAATGCATCTATTATGTCATAAAAAATACCTTCTTCAATCACGGTGATTTCTTACAATTTTCTAATAAAATGGTGCTGTTTTGTGTTTGAATAATTTTAAGCAAACGTAGACGTAAAATGTCTCTTGTAATATTGTTTGTACATTGTTTTCTGGTTATAATGTTTAGTGCCAATTCGAAACAACCTTTCCTCGTGTTTTCTTTTAATTTTTTACTACATGAATATACCTTTTCTACTTAATTACTCATTTTATTTAATGAATCTACTGCTTGTTCTATGCATTTAAATATTTATTCAAATTTTCATTCCTTAAAACAATAGAACCTGTTACGGGGATAAAAATTTTAAATATGCCATATATAATCACCACGTCCCTTTCTTATATGGAATTATAATTAACAAGATAAACAGAAACCAAATATATATATATATATACGAGGGGTGATCCAAAAAAAAGTTTACAAGGCAAATGAAAAAGTATTTATTAACAATAGAAACAATATACAAATGGGAATCACGAGACACATCTGGCCTTCACTTTTCCACATAGTCGTCAAACCTGTTTAGGCATTTGTCAGAACGTTCGACCAACTTGTTTATCCCGTCTTGGTAGTAATCAGGGCCCTGCTCATTGAGCCATTTCTCGGCAGCTGTTTTCACTGCATCGTCAGAGGTGAACCGTGTTCCGGAAAAGTTTCGCTTCAACGCCGGAAAAAGGAAATAGTCATTTGGAGCCAAATCGGGGCTGTATGGGGGGTGATTCCAGACCTCCCACTTGAACCTTTGCAGCAATTCCTGAGTCTGGCGAGCTGTATGGGGCCTGGTATTGTCATGCAGAAGCTCATTGCTTTGTCCCCGTATACCTCAACGATTTGTCTGTGAATTTCGGATGCGGCCACATTCTTGGCCCATAAGAATCGAATTAAGGCTCGCACCTCTATGCGAGACCACTTTTCTAGACGTCGTGCCATTACTGTCGCTCTTAAGTGTCTGCGTACTGACGCTACTTACTCGTAGAACCGCTGTAGGACAACTAGCGCCATCTGTCAACCAACCTGGGTGGAAATATTCACTCCACAATTATTACGTTTCAAATGCTTCTGCTTGTAAACTTTTTTTTGGATCAACCCTCGTACTAATATAAATTTTTTGTTTCTTTGTGCAAGAAAAATGAGCCATACTAAATGAGATCCTTCATAAGACATAGAAATAAGACATAATAATACGAATAAAATGAAATTTCATCATTTTTATCCTATTTGGTTTCTCTCGGGAAACATATTTTTCCTACACATATTTCAGTGAAAATGGATTATGCTGAAGATAATAACGTATTGATATTTGATGTTGAAGCATACATTAAATGAGAATATTTTTCATAACTTTTATTTGATATATCTATATCTTTTTTTCCCTAAGTAATAAGAATTCTCACATATAAGTACATGTAATATATCCATAATTTACTTTCGTATAATGTCTCATTTACAGATTTAAAAATATGAAATGTATTCTGGATTTCATGACTGAATTCTAACACTTAATGAACTCAAATCTCAAATACTATAATGCAGTGTCATAACATTTAATTAATTCAAATATATTGGTATTAGAGTTTAATTATCTCTTTATATACTAATAAAATTTACTCATTGAGAAAAAATTCTGTGACTTGCATGTGGAAACTAAATTATGTCTCTAGTAAATATAGTCCATAACCTCCTTATAAATTCTATTTCTCTTTTTTAGCGAGATCTAAAATCACCTATTAGAATTCTAAACCATACTTTTATGTTATTGTTATATATATATATATATATATATATATATATATATATATATATTAAACATATTTAAAAATATCTCCAAATAAACATGAAATTCAGAGATGTGTTTTAGTAACTATAATCTTGGTTTATGACCCATTTCTAGAAAATCAAGCGAGAATTTCTCGTGATGCAAAGGATGCGTAATTTCCATATCATTCATGATATTGTTTCACACCATCTAGAAAAGTGTAGACTAGAAATTGTCGATCATTTCGCCTATCCAGATTATTTCTTTAACTTATACGCATAGCTCGTAAATCTATACTTCAAATTTAGTTTTCAGAAAATGACTACTTATTCGTTCTAGACGGAGGCGGTGCGTTTTTATTCTCAGTGATGAATAATCCATTTTGAGAGAGTAAATAATATTAAATATATTAGAAGAAATATGGTAGAAGATATTCCTGTAAAGTTATTCTCTACATTGGCTACCCAAGGAAAACACTACTCAATCATGCAGAGAATCGTATTGTAACGAATAACATAAATCAAACACAACTCTGAAGGAATGGTCAGATAAGAAGATATTCACAAGAATATTTTCTTAAACTGCATGAACGAATTTCCTTATTCAAATACGGACGCAATATTTTCAGCCGTATCTTCAGAAGAATTTCTCGAAACAAATTATGTTTGAATTGAAGCAGACTTTTTATGTTTAATCACAATGAATGGTGCTTTAACCAGTCCTACAATAGCAATCCTTTTTCGTTTGCTGCAATACAAAATGCGTAATGTAATCGCTATGTAATTTTCATATTTTGAATGGCAAATAATACTTTATTTAATGTAATAAAATGTATTGTTCCAAATGCATTGTTCCTTAATCTATTGTTCCAAAAAATTATTTTGAAGATTTTTATAAATTGCGAAAGACAAATTTAAAAAATAATATAAAAAATAATAAAATAAATAAATAAAAAATTTAGACACAAATGATAAAATAGCAAGCGATAGTAATGAAAAACTAAGAATATATATGTGAGAGTCTTTTAAAAAATTCTTTTTTTTATATACTAATTATAAAATGAACAGGCAATTTGAAATACAAAGGAGGAATTGGCCAAGTCATACCGCTGGCCAATACGTCTTGGTACGAGCCCATCTGTGTTTGTTCGTAATGCTAGGCATTACTAACAGCTGCACCACGTGAAGGTACTGATTAGACATTAGACCCCGTATTCTCCGGCATATAAGTCGACCGGCGTATAAGTCGAAGTGGTTTTTTGGAGTTAAAGTGCGGAATTTCAGCTATATTCGCTATATAAGTCGATTCGATCTTCATGCACAAACTTGAATCATCCAGGGGGGTTAACTTCTGTTCTTCAGCCATTAGATGTTAGTTTAAATAAACCTTTTAAAGATGTGCTAAGAGTACAGTGGAATCAGTGGATGATTGAGGGTGAGAAAACATACACGGAAAAGAGAAATATGCGTGCCGTGCCGCTTGAAACACTGTACTGTTTTATTTTAAAAGCGTGGGATGCGGTAAAGACAAATTCTGTAGTAAAGGCATTTAAAAAATGTGGTATTTCAAATGCAATGGATGGAACTGAAGATGATTGTCTGTGGCAATCAGATGATAGTGGTTCGGACTCCGAAGCTATGAACAGTGGGACCCATATGATATTGATGACAAAGATGCATCAAATGATATTTTGAAATTAATTTTCGACAGCGATAATGATGACGCCGAATTTTCAGGCTTTTGAATATTCTCTTGTTTTAATTTGTAATGTATTTGTGTTTTATGTATATTAAAATGTTTCTACTAATGGAAAAGATCGATGCATCTATTTTTTTTTCGTGAAATTTTTGCTGTTGTGTTTTATATTCGCCGTATAAGTCAATAGCGATTTTTAAAAGATTTTTTTTGCTTTTTACCCTCGACTTATTCGCCGGAAAATACGGTATGTCCTGTCGGTTCCTCCAAGCCATGAATAATGGAATTGGAGGGTCTCCTCCCAGTTAATAACACAGACCACCTAAACAATAAGTAGGAAACCGAAGTGGTTTTATTACCACCGACCATATTCATACAATTAGAGAAATTATTCAAAGAAGTAATGAATACGAACTCCCTCTGTGTGTGGCTTTTGTGGACTACGAAAAAGCTTTTTCACTCCGTATCATCACAAGCAGTTATGGATGCATTAAGGAATACTGATATAAATTCAGGATATATTCATCATAGTGGAAACATTTATTAAGAAGCAACAGTTAAATTAAAACTCCACAAAACGAGTAATGTATTCAAAATTAGAAAGGATGTAAGACAAGGGGACACAATTTCACCCAAACTCTTCAATGCAGTACTTCAAGAAGTTAAAAAAATAAATAAATTGGGAACAGAAATGCATAAAAATTGATGGAGAGTTTATAATTCATTTGAGGTTTGCGGATGATATTGTACTGCTTGCCTCGTCATTTGAGGATTTCCAAGAAATGCTTCAGGAAATAAATTAAGAAAGCCAGTTGGATTGAAAATGAACCAGAGCAAGACAAAAGTTATGTCAAATTTCTTTGTTTCTCCATTTCAGATCACTGTTGATATGGATGAATTAGAAACGGTATTCAGTGATTCTTATCTGGGACAAGTCCTTACGATGAGCGAGAACATCATGGAAAAAAATAACACAACAGAGTTAAACTTGCATGGAAAGCATTCAAAAGAAATAGCGCTATATTTAAAAGCGACCTCCCAATTTGTTTGAAAAGAAAAGGTTTTGATCAGTGCATTTTGCCTGTTTCAACTTATGCTTCAAAAACTTGGACAGTAACGTGTAAAGCTGTACAAAAACTTCAAACAACCCAGAAAAGCATGGGGAGCAGCATGTTAGAATTCACCCGAAGAGACAGAATGCAAAACACATGGATTAGGAAACAAACCAAAGTTACTGATGTTATTTCTAAAGTCAGGAAGTTAAAATGGAGCTGGGCAGGGCACCTTACGAAAAAAAAAAGATGATAGATGGACCACCAAAGTTTTATTTTGGATACCAAGAGATAAAAAAAAAGACCGAGGAAGAGTCCACTATGTCGTTGGAGAGACGAAATTGTGAAGTTTTGACGAGCAGAATGGAGAAGAATTGCAGAAAACAAGGCAGTTTGGAATCACCTAGGAGAGGCCTTCATCCTGCAGTGAATTAATGAAGGCTGAAATTTATGATGATTATGATCATGATCATGATAAAGGGAAAGAACAATGCATTTATTAACTATATAAATTTATTTAAATCTAAATGTATCATATTTTTATAATATTCACCAAAATTAATTTATTAAAACACAAGTAAAATTTACGGAAACGGAGTTATAATGTTTTCCACAGTAATATCGAAATTTCAAATGATACTTCTAGACAAACTTGTTACGTACTGTCTTTTGAAGTTATTCAAAAAATTATGCAACTCTTAGTGTAGAATAATTTAATCATTTTTCTAAACGTATTAACCTACACAGAATTATTTTGTAAGATGTTAAAACTTCTATGGTGACCAGATTAGAGTGCTTTAGAAAATAAAAACGTTATTAATTATTACAATTCTCTAACTAGGATAGTAGTTTTCTGACGAACGATTGGTCGTCATCATCCTTTAACTTGGATTTAAACTTAACTTAATTACTTAATGAAGTGAGCACGAGACTTGTTTATATAAAATAAATCAAGAACTTTTTTTTTGAGCTTAATAAAAAGGTGGGCGTTGGACTATAATCACCTTTAATACCTTTATAACCTCAAAGGGGGCAGCCTTCATAAATACTTTTAACTTTAAATAGATAGCCACAAATAATCTCAACTACTTAATTTAACTTCGTTAACTCTCACGGCTATACTGGTCTTTCGTAAGTGGGATGATTCCCTTAACCACTATACTACTCGACTGACTAACTTCTACTATGGCCGCTCACTACTAACTCCTTTAACTCCCTACTACTTCTTATTCATTATCACTAACACTCTGCCTACTCAGAGCAGCTCGCTAAGCAGCCTCCTTCTCTACTTCCCGCTAAGCCGCTCGCAACTAACTAACCTCTAACAACTAACTTCCTTCTCCTTCTATACAATTCACTTTCCAAAATATTAGCATATCGTGGATTACAGTTTCGTTTATCATTTATCATAGGAACTAACTCCATTAATCAACTGAATCCTAAACTCTTCACATTCACGCGCTGTTCATAAAGTGCGAACTTCATTTGTAGCATTACGCTAACTATGCTATACCTCACAGTTCCTCCCCAAAAGAAAACAATTCAAGTAAAAATCCACAACGGGTTTTTTCCCGTGAAACTTTTAATGTATTGCTATACTATGCAAATAAAAATTAGTTGCAGTAACTTACTGTTTAAAATTAAACTGCATAAGACTTTAGAAAAAAAAGAGGGGGGAAAGCTTAAATTAAACTACTTGCTTTGAACTCTAATAGTGAAAAAAAAAATTAAGAGCGCCGGACTGAAAAACCATTCACTTAGATAAAATTTATAAGAATTTTCGATCTCAGTCTAAGATGATTTACAATGGAAAACCCTTTGCGCTCACAATTAGTTAAATATAGTCCAACGATATACAGCGGGGATGACAAGTCATCTTTCCTTAAGAAAATGAAAAGGAAAAAAAATTCTTGAAATGAAAAAAATTTAGTACAAAAGGATCGCTTAAACAAAAAATGCGATCATTAATTATTCAAATTTATTTTTGTGCAAAATGATAAGCAAAAAAAGTCTTTATTTTGCAGAGTTCATCAAAGAAAAAAAAATCAGTTTTCTATCAGATGTATCTTGAAAGGGATCTGCTGCTGGCATGCGTCCAAGAAAGCACTTTCTACTTCAGAAAAGAAAAATAGCTGGCACAGTTCCAGAAATACCTCCTTCTGCCTTTCAAAAGTAGCAATTGAAGAAAACGGACTGTATGTTCAGATTAAGGACTGGACATCAGAATCATCACGGTATTTCTAAAATTAAAACTTTTTTTACAGTATAAATAAAAAAAAAGAAGGGAAATTAAATAACAGCTTGTACATAGATAAATGACATATAAAATTTCATAGGTAACCAATATTTTCCCACCTAGCTATTCGCATATGGAAAAACGAAATTGTTAGTTTATTAAGGTTAGTCGTTAAGCAGGAATTTATATGCAAGATAGCGAAAAAAAAATTCTCTTTACCCCAAACTAATATATACATAGATTGACTTTTAGTGAGCATACAAAAGTTTACAATAAGAAATATTCATTTTATACATTTTATAAGACACTTAGAGAAACATAGATAGGGAATATATACAAATTTTCAAAAAGTTTTTTCAAAACTGCCGTTGATGGCTATGAATAAAAAAACATTACAGTTCATACATATAGATCAGGTAAAAACTATAGAGTGGAAAATGTATATACAAAAAGGAGAAAAATTTATCGTGCTAGTCACTGCTGGTGATGGCTATGAATAAAAAACATTAAAGTACATTCATATAGATCATGTTAACCCTTTGCGGCGCAAGACAATTTGAAACATTTAAACTATACTGCTACCGGAATTCATGACCTAAATTAAACTAAAAGTAATTTTAAATTTTAAGGTTTAAAAAACGGCTTTTTTCTGATATGTTATAAACGTGAATTTTTGCTAAAAAATTTCCGGGATGAATTTTTGCAGCCTGATCTTAAATTATGCGTCCTCGCAGCGAGGACAGCGCGCGCGCGTTAAGGGGTTAAAGCTATAGAGGGAAAAAAGTGTATAAAAAAAAAAGAAATCTGACGAATCACTGCTGGTGATGGCTATAAAATAGAAAACATTAACGTACATGCATGAATATATTGCATAACAGAAAAAATTTATGACGTGTAAACCATACATGAAATTTCGGGAGTTGAAAGTTCATGCTAAAAGTTTAAATTTTGAATTTCGAAATTTTAGAAAGTTCATGTCTTTCCGATGATAGTTGAAAATCCAAAGGGATTTACTGCATGTCGTAGATTTTATAACTGCTCTGATAGACCAATACTTGAGAAAAAATAAAATAATGAACGATACGACCTGACATATTGTCCTGGCATCCTTGTTATCAGCAAAATTAGAGATGCGAGTCAGACTGGTCGGTGGAGTTGCTGTAGAGATTTCAGCGTTGGTGGCTTGCAGATTTAGGTCAGGCGTTGCAAGGTTGCTGTCCTGAGGAGACTTCGAACCTGGCGCCTGGTCACTCTCCGGAGGGGGTTTTAAACCTGGAATCTGATCCTTGTGTAAGGGGTTTCGAGCCCGTCACTTTGTCCTTGCCCATAGTTACAACAGAAGACTGCGTTCGCTCCGTGCTTTCGAATGCAGGGCTGCTAGATGGTCTAGAGACTTCACAAGAGGTTAAATGCACTTTTGAAATTACCTTCTTTAAAATATCCTCATTTTCTTTTACTTTAGTCGGCGGATCATTTTGACCATTTACGTGCAATTTCTCATTAGAAACAACCGACTCTGTCGGCTGTATAGATTCAAAACTGTTATCTAAAGGCGGGTTACAAAGATTAGCCGAAATATTTAATGATTTGTCACTGTCGCTCCGTTTAACGGTTTCAGTGGCCATAGTTATCTTAATTGTATTTTATTTTACAACCTCCGTCGCAACATTAGATAAATTGTGGGATTTTTTATCCGTATCCAAAGGCTAAAAAACAGACTTAGATTCACCTGTATCGCTGTTTGAAAGCGAAGTTTGCTCGTTTGCATTAACTTGCATTTGGCTTGCCACTAGAAATAACGTTTTTTTCGCCAGTTTTAGGTTGCTTTACATTACTCGAGCTTGCTTCCTGTGACTTGGTGTGGTGTTTCCACTGCCTTTATTATCACTTCCCACTGACGTTTTTGAGGGGAGGTGGAGCAGTCATGCTCCAATCTTAATCTATCATACCGAGTGGCAAAGCGACTTATAACTCTACTTTTCAAATCGTCATAGGTTGTATTTGGGCCAAGTGAATGGCAGGCGATTAAATCATGCCACTGTCTCGGTTCTCTTCTTAAGGAAAACTTTAACCAACCATATTTTTCGGCAATATCAATTTTATAAAAATCAAAAAAATGTTCAAGCTCATCAAAAAATTGAAGCACACTAGAAGTGCCATCAAATAATACTGTCTCGGGGTGGGATTCGAACTGAATTGGGCGCCACTGTGACGACCTAAGGGACGTCATTATGCTTATTTGACTTTACTGAATTAGATTATGAAATTATGAAGTAATGACAAAGTAAGATATATAAAATAAATATAGAGCTTTTATTTTGAGCTTAATGAAAAAGTGGGTGTTGGACTATAATCACCTTTAATACCTTTATAACCTCAAAGGGGCAGCCTTCATAAATACTTTTAACTTTAAATAGATAGCCACAAATAATCTCAACTACTTCATTTAACTTCGTTAACTGTCACGGCTATACTTGTCTTACGTAAGTGGAGGATTCCCTTAACCACTATACTACTCGACTGGCTAACGTCTACTATGGCCGCTCACTACTAACTCCTTTAACACCCTACTACTTCTAATTCATTATCACTAACACTCTGCCTACTCTGAGCAGCTCGCAAAGCAGCCTCCTTCTCTACTTCCCTCTAAGCCGCTCGCAACTAACTAACCTCTAACAACTAACTTCTTTCTGCTTTTATACAATTCACTTTCCAAAATATTAGCATATCGTGGATTACAGTTTAGTTTATCATTTATAATAGGAACTAACTCCATTAATCAACTGAATCCTAAACTCTTCACATCCACGTTTTGTTCATAAAGTGCGAACTTCATTTGTAGCATTACGCTAACTGTGCTATACCTCACAGTTTTACATTTTTTGTAAGTGGGGACCAGAAAGCTAATAATTATGATAAATAATAAGTGGATATCTGGTCACCATAAAAACTCCAGCTTTTTATAAATGATCTGTATTCAGTTTTTTTTTTTTTTTTTCAAATCAATATTGATATTTTAAGACAATTTTAAAATAACTTTACTTTATGTATAAAAGAAATAAAAGTCGATAAAAAAATATGATTATTTCACTTTGACAATGATTGAAACTGCTGTGTGTTCAAGTTAAGCATGAACTCGTAGAGTAGTGAGAACGCACTCGATAAATCGAGTTCTGTTCCGCCCGAAGAAGAATTATTTTTACTTATATATATGGTATTACTTATATATATGGTAGAGAATGTATTGTTTTTCGGTCAAATTTTCTGAATTCAGTTTTTCTTATATTTACACGTTTTGATGTCCGCCGAATCAGAAAATCATATTTTTAGCGGTTGGTGTGTGCGTGTGTCTGCCTATTATCAGTATATCTCAAGAAAAAATAGCAGCAGAAACTCTGCATTCCAAATGTGTATCATAAAGGGACGCTATACTAAATTTTTCTTTGAGATCAAGTTAATGGTTCGTGTACAGGGACATCCAAGAGTATCAAATACATCATGTCTATGGGGAAATTTCGGGTAAGTACATCGTAACATCATAGACTGACTTGAACAAAACGTAATAAACAATTTTTTTATGTGCATAAAAGCATGTTTTGTGTAGATTGGGATATAGAAATCATTCATCATTCGTTTACTAGGCTACCCGAAATATTTGAATATATTGGGGCTGTACTTCAAAATTGTTGGAATTGTAATTCATTTTGTGTTAAATATTTTTCAAGTAAGACTAAACTTAGGTACACAATATTGTTTATAGTGCATATTTTTATAGACGATATACAGGGCTACCCAAAACAGAGCTAAATGTTCTTTTCTATTGAATGTAAATGTTGGAAGTGTTTTGCAACATTTTACTATGCCCACGAATACTGCTCAGGAAGAAAAATTAACTTTTCATAACCATACTGTAAAGAAAGTAATTTTAAAACTGAATTTTCAGCATTTTTTCCCTTTTTAAGCACGTTTTGATGTGCACGTTTTGATGTGTGTTTGTTACGAAAGTCCAATTTTTATCGATTAATCTGCATTTATGTCTATTATCATCATAACTTAAAAACAAAAAACTGCGAAAATTCGATTTTCATATTTTGAAGTTCATATTAGGATGCCACTTAAAAATTTGATAAAGATTGGTAAGTTTGAATTCAAAGTAACAACAGCCTTGTTTTTTTTTTTTTTTTTTTTTTTTTTTTTTTTTTTTTTTAAATAATTGTAGCCAGTATTGTTTAACAAGGGATTGATGGGGCGGCAGTCCCCCTTACATAGAATTACATGTCAAGTAAAACTATTCATAAACGAATTTTTGATTGTATTTAAAATACATTCAACTTTATTATCTTACATTATAGATCTCAAGACTTATTCAACCTATCTTATAGTATTGAAATGCAGGGTAAGAGAAAGTCGTATGAGTGACATACCAGATTATTTCAAATGCCAAACATTTCCGTTCAAATCTGATTCGACATTCCTCAAAAATATACATTTTTTTTAGATTATTCAAATCTGAGCCGCTCATCGTAGTTAAATGATTTGTAGGGAATTTTTTGAGCATGAGAGGTTGCTTTATTACGACCAATGAGAGAGAAATGGCTCAAATTGCTCAAATTTTCTTTTACGCTTAAAGAGAACAATTTTGCTAAAAATAAGTTTTGAGATATTTTTCACGTCTTTCATTGACAGACCTAAATTGTTTTTCCTGTACTTTATGAACACTAAAAAAAAAAAAAAAAAAATAAAAAAAATATATATATATTTTTCTTTTTGATCATATTTGGGTTACAGTACAATTTTTATGCAATAAATAATATTTCAGTTTTTACTTCCTTATACAAAGTATAAGGAAGTATAGTAATCCCGATTTGCGAAATGGATTTTGTATTTCACATTGCTCGAAAACGAATGATCGCTGGATGTTGCCAATTTATACGTGTGACTGTCATGATGTCTAGTTGCACACCTGCAAGTGTCGTCTTAACACGAGCTCTCGTTTTAGAGATATAAGGGTTTTTACACGATTTTTCGTGACGTCTGTATGTGTGTGTGTCTGTGTGTGTGTGGGTATGTCGCATAACTCAAAAACGGTTGGACGTAGAAAGTTGCGAATTGGTACGTAGGTTTGTTATAACATCTAGTTGTGCACCTCCCTTTTTGGACTTTCTATGATTTTCGGTTTTGGAGATATTTAGGAAAATTAGGTTCATAATGACAAAAATACATAGGTTTTGGCCATAATGTATCAAAAAACGGTAATAACTCAGAAACGGTTTAGACAAATCTTGCAATTTAACTGACTTCCCGACAAGCTAGACATTTGAAACTTTCAGAAAGGCTCAGAACACGTTGACAATGCATTTTTCAAATATTTTTAGCTAACTGTTTCCGATACCTGTTGCCTTCAGCAGCGTTTATGCGATTCAACAGAAAAATTATTTAACTAACTTCCCGACTAGCTAGACATTTGAAACTTTCAGACTATATCAGAACACGGTGAAAATGCATTTTTTAATACTTTTAGCCAACTGTGTAGGGTTCCTGCTGCCTTCGGCAGCGTTACCAGTACAAATCTTGCAATCGATTTTTAACTAACTTCCCGACCAGCTAGACATTTAAAACTTCCCCAAGGCACAACTATGACATGAGTCTCCCCCCCCCCAAGGCACAACTTTGACATGAGTCCCCCCCAGGCATAACTTTGACATTAGTCCCCCAAGGCACAGCTTTGACACGAGTCCCCCCCAAGGTACAACTTTGACATGAGTCCCCAAAAGGCACAACTTTGACATGAGTCCCCCCCAAGGCACAACTTTGACATGAGTCCCCCCCAGGCACAACTTTGACATGAGTCCCCCCAAGGCACAACTTTGACATGAGTCCCTCCAAGGTACAACTTTGACATGAGTTCCCCAAGGCACAACTTTGACATGAGTCCCCCCCCAAGGTACAACTTTGGCATTAGTCCCCCCAAGGTACAACTTTGACATGAGTCCCCCCAAGGCACAACTTTGACATGAGTCCCCTCAAGGCACAATTTTATTTTATTTATTTTTTTTTTTTTTTTTTTTTTTTTTTTTACGTATGCATGCATTTTTTAAAAATATTTTTAGCCAACTGTTTCGGGTCCAGTGACAATGTTTTTTAACATCATGTATATTTCTAAAAGTGTATAAGGAAGTCATGTGGTGCCCACATCAGATTTTTTTCTATTATTAAACTGATATCTGAAAACCTGAATCAAATTTTTTGCTGCATCGAATATAATTCAAAATCTGTTTTAAACTGTAGGGCACTCTTAACATTTAATTTTTTTTTTTTACTTATAGCAGAAACAATTTTTAGTTAAAATAATTGTACTGATCAATAATCTAAATGCATTAACTTCTTTAAAAAATAATTGCCTAATAAAATCACGAATTTTTTCGCATATAAAAATTTTTAAGTATTGTGACATTTTATTTGTGACAGTGTGCTCTGGCCTTAATCATGTCTTGAGCTTATATATAAGGAGTACCATATTTTTGGCCAATTTAGAACAGCTCTATAACATACTCATGCAGCATATTTTATTTTTATTTTATTTATTTATTTATTTATTTATTTTAATTTTAATTATAATTTTATTTTTGTTCGTTTTTGTTTTGTTTTAAACTCAATATCGTGCAAGCAGAAAAAAACGTTCGAAGAGGCAGAAACTTACATAAAAGGAAACAATTCATAAACATATTATTAAATACCGTTGAATCATATATTAAATTTAGATTTTGTTTTTATGTTCTTAGAATGAGGAAAATGTGTATTTTTTGTTATTGCACCTCTCTTTATCTCCCTATTTACAAAAGAATCGAAGAAAAAAATGCGTTTGATTCCATATAAAATGGATTTCTCTTAACATCTAATGTCATCAACCAAATGTATATTTAATATTCATTTCTTAAAAAAAAAAAAAAAAAGAAAAAAGAAAGAAAGGATATTTATTTAAACTTCAAAATGTTTCAAAATTTCAACTATGGAATATAAAAAGTACGCAATTTTTAAAGCACTTTTGTTAAAAAAAAAGTGAACCATCACAAGGTTAAATTCCAGATTTTTTAAATATATAAAACAAAAAAGACAACATATCTAGATTTGAATATTGTTTTTCCAATCTACTGCTGTACGGTAGATGAATTTGAAATTCTTAAAAATTCTTTTGTGTGTTATTGCTTGGCATGCCTGAGTTCATACGGGTTCGATTTTTTCTTTAACTATTTCACCACTACAATTGAATATCATTTCCCCCCCCCCCCCCATAATTAATCGTGGAAACATGCTGTAGAATATTACTGTACAAGTATAGTGATGGAAAAGTCAGGAAAAATATACGGAACAGAGAAACCATGGCCTACATTTTTTATGATAACTAAGAGATTTATTTTTTATTCCAGTGGATTACATTCAATCAAAAGAGTGGCCGCAGTGTTCTCGATTCCCCATCCAAATTATACATCTGGGTTCACGGAAACGAGGGTGTTATTTTATATTTCAACATTGTGCTGGTATGTCTCCAGACTATCCTTAGAGTTAAGTTCCAGATCGCCGTCAATTACCCATAGTGGAGCTCCAGTCCGACTTAAAACCAACTCAATCTCTACTTCATTCATAAAAATGAATTTCCAATTACAGGAAGCTCTTATTATAAGTATTATTATATTAAAATACTAATTTTTTAACCTAGTTTAATAAATAGCAAAAGTGTCAAAATAATAATAATAATAATAATAGTAATACAATTTAAGAAACAACTGCCAGACCAGTTTATTGTCATTATATTGTTTCAAATGATTATATGTTTTCAATCTTTCACATCATAAATAATCTGGTGTGTCACTCACACCACTTTCTCTAACCGTGAAATTTAATACTATAAATACAGGTTGGAAATTAATAGGTAACATAACGAGTACTGTTATGTAAACCTATGTTAAAACAATACAAATTAGGCTTCGGAACAGTTTTATATGATAATTAGTTCTATGTGTACTTAGTTGTTACTTAGTAGATAATTAGTTCTGTGTGTAATTAGTTTCTGTATTCAACCCCCGTTTCGTTACTGCACCTACATTTATATGGAATTTAAATCTGTTATTTAAATTAAAAGTACACTTAAAATTATTCAGACAACTTTCACACGCAACATTCCATGAAACTTATCAGTCTTGATCAAACTTTTCCATCAACAAATTTATATAAATTTGAAAGTAAAACTTTTGGATCTCCTGAAATTATTCGTGTTTAAGTTTCTCTAAGAGACAGAAACAAAGATCAAATTTTAAAAAACTTGGCTTTCGTATTCCGAAAGCCTCCAAACGGGGAAATACACAAAAAACAAGCGACGAATATTTAGCTTAAAAACATACATTATTTACCATATGTCTATGAGAAATTCCTTTCCATTCCTGAGCAGCTTTCCTGGACATAGTAAAATATTATAGTAAAGCACTTTCACTAGCAATAAAAAAGAATGTTATCGCTTAAATATTTGCAACTCTGTATATCTTTTGAAGAATATGTACAGACCACCTAGTGCACCTAGATATAATCATGTAGTAAAAATATACGTCATAAACTGCAATGCACTTCCATCAATTTTCATCTATTGTCGCCCTATAATCTAGTTCTTTTGTGTAGCCCTGTAGATGAACAGGGAATGATTTCCCTACCATATTCTACGTGAGGCATGGTTTTATGCATATAAAAAATATATATTCATTTCATTTGGTTTGTGCAGCCTACAGATGTTAAACTCTACATACATGCAATTTCCCCCATAGTCGTAATGTATTTAATACTCTTGGATGTCCCTGTACACGAACCGTTAACTTGATGTCAACGAAAAGTTTAGTGTAGCGTTTCTGCATGATACACATTTAGAATACCTAGTTTGGAATCTCTGCTGCTATTTGTTCTTGAGATATACTGATAACAGACAGAGACACACACAGACCAACCGGTAAAAACACGACTTTCGTATTCAGGGAACCTCAAAACGTGTAAATATAACAAAAACTCACTTTCGAAAATTTAAACCAAAAACAATTTCTTCTCCTGGTTTTTAAGAACAGAAAACACGAACGTCAACATATTCGGCGTCGAGATTTTCAATTTGTGCTTGCATCACGACGCTCAGTTCTACGGTTTCAACGCCAGCGCTGATATCAAGGAGATTCTGATTGGAGCGTCGCGGCGTCGGAAACGTTGACGCTTGCTTCTTAGTTCTTGAAAACTAGGGCCTAATGAGTAAGAAAAAGTAAATAATCAGGTGTGTCATGCACACGACTTTCTCTTACCTGAAATTTAATACTATAAATAAAGGTTTGACATTAAGAGGTAAGATAACGAGTACTGTTATATAGACCTAGATTAAAACAATTCAAATTAGGTTTCGGAAGAGTTTTATATGATAATTCTGTATGAGGGGAGCTACAGCCCCCCTCAAGCCCTCGTTGCATTACTGCATCTACATTTATAAATATAGAATATAAATCTATTACTAAAATTAAAAATTCACTTAAAATTATTCAGAAAACTTTTAGACGCAAAATTTCTTGGAACTTATTAGTCTTGATCAAAATTTTCCAGCAACAAACTTAAATTAATTTGAAAATACATCTTTTTGATCTCCTGATATTATTCGTTTTTATTTTACTGTAAGTCAGATAGACAAAGATCAAACGTTAAAAGCTTTATTTCTGTAATCAAGGAGCCTAATAACGTGTAAATATGCAAATAACAAACGATGAATATTTAGCTTAAAACGTAAATTATTTACCATATACGTCGATGAAGAATGTATTTCAATTCCTGCGTAGCTTTCCTGGTTATGGTAAAATACTATAGTATAGCACTTCCACTAACAATAAAAAAGAATGTTATCGCTTAAATAATTGCAGCCCTGTATATTTTTTAAATATTATGCACAAACCACATGGTGCACCTTAACGTAATCCTATAGCAATAATACACGGCACAACCTGAAATACACATCCACAAATTTTCAACTATTTTCATACTATAATCTTGTTCTTTTGTGTAGCCCTATAGACGAACAGTGAATGATAACCCTACCATATTCTGCATGATATATGTTTTTACGCATATAAAAAATACATAATAATTTCATTTGGTTTAGTGCAGTCTATAAACGTTAAACTTTACTTACCTTTAACTTCCCCCATTGACCTAATGTATATGAATTTTCTTGGGTGTTCCTGTACACGAAACCATTTGCTTGATCTCAACGAAAAGCTTTGTGTAGCATTCCTATATATATAATACACATTTAGAATACCAAGTTTGGACTTTCTGCTATTATTTGTTCTTGAGATATACTGATGACAGACAGACACAAACACACAGACCAACCGCTAAAAACGTGATGTTCGGATTCAGGAGACTTCAAAACTTGTAAATATAACAAAAACTCACGAAAATTTGACTCTAAAACGATACTTTATCTACCTTATGGGTAAGAGAAAGTAAAAAGAGTGTTATGGATTAAATATTGGCAGCCCTGTATATCTTCTGAAAGTTATGTACACATCACATGATGGACATACGTGAATATAATCCTATATTAATAATACACGGCACAACCTGAAGTACTCTTCCATCAATTTTTATGTATTGTCGCACTGTAATTGAGTTCTTTGTTTGGCCCTGTAAACGAACTGTGAATGATTTCTATACCATATTATCCATGAAACATATTTTTACGTATATTATATATTATTCGTTTAATTTGGTTTAGTGCAGTCCATAGATGTTAAATTCTACGTACCTGCAATTCTTCCCATAGACGTCATATATATGAAGTTCTCTGGTTGTCCCTGTACACGAACCATTTGCTTGATCTCAGTGAAAAGCTTAGTGTAGCATCCCTATATCATACACATTTAGAATACCATTTTTGGATTTTATGCTTTAATTTGTTTTTGAGATATACTGATAACAGAGACACACAGACCAACCGCTAAAAACATGATTTTTTGGATTCGTGGAACCTCAAAACGTGTAAATATGACAAAAATTCAGTTTCGAAAATTTGATCCAAAAACAATAGTTTCTCTACCTTATTGGTAAGAGAAAGTAAAACATTTAACATGTTTTGAAGATTTTCAAACTCATACAGATGTATTAGGACTTTGAATAAATTCTCGCTTTTTTTAAACAGATAGCATCCCCAGGACGTGCATGTAATTACAGGTGGGAACGCATCTATAAGGAAGTGCTGTCCGTAAGCTTAATGTTCAGTGTATGTTTGCCACAGTGTAAAAAACCGTTTCTCTCAATTCTAAAAATATCGAGTTTTGTGCCAAGTAAGCGGAGAATTATTGCACTCTTTTATTCAAAAGAAATCTACAACTAAAGCACAGAATTCTTGTTGAGGCTTACTGTGCTCTATCGGAAACGACATGCAGAGAGTGTTTTCGACGCTTAAAAATAATGATTTTGATCTTGGAGATAAAGAACTCTCTGGCGTACAGAAAATGGTTGACGACGAAGAATTGGAAGAATTACTTAATGAAGACCCACGTCAGACGCTAGCTGAACTTGCAAAATCATTACGAAAGGATAACACAACAGTTTCGAAAAGTTTGAAAACATTAGGAATGATCCAGAAGCAAAAACATTGACTGTCATACAAAAAATAACTTATTCAAAATTATAATATGTGTTTTTTATACATTGGTACCACCCTTAATTTCTTTGTAATACTTAAAGGGATGGTGGACGTTGAAAATCGTTCTTTGAAATTATTGTTTTAGAGATATTAGAGTTTGCGCACATATGTAATAAAATGCACCAATATTAAATATATTAAGATTTTTCAAAAACAACTAAAAATAAAAAGTAAAAATAAAATTCTCATGATTTTGAAAAAGTTTAAAATGTTTCATGCGATTGAAATTTTAAAATTTCCCCTCGATTTTGCATTATTATTGTTTATTAATATATTCTAAACATATTTGTGCATTTATTTGTTGATTGGTTGGTAGTAAACTTTTTAATTATTTTTTATGTTTGAATATTAAAAATGTACATGAAATCTCAGCTTTCAAACATAAAAACATTTTTTAAAAATTAACTTATGAGTCAGTCTGCAAAATAATGCATAACTATGTTTAAAATATATCGATAAACTATAATAATGTTAAATAGTGGGGAACATTTAAAAATTAAGTCGCATGGAGCATTTAAAATTTTTTTTTAAATTTTAAAATTTTTAATTTTAATTTTTTAATTTTAATTTTTTAATTTAAGTAGTTTCGTAAAATTTATTAAATATATTTAATATTAAATAAATTGTTTTTATTTAATATTTTTATTTATTTAATATTAACACATTCCAATACTTATGTATGTTAATTTTCCAAACTCTAAAACAGTAATTTCGAAGAACAATATCAAACGTCCACCATCCCCTTAACACGGTCTAGAATTTTAATTCTATGAGATTGAATATAGTACTTTCTATAACATGAATTCATAAATATATTAATCGCAAGTAAAAACTTTAATTAATACTCATGGATAACGTGGGTAAAATGCATTCTCTTCATTGACAATAACTAATGTTTTACATGTATAACACACATTTTATTAAGAACCTGGAGACAAATAAGCAGTTCCAAACTAAGATGCGTACTCAATATTATAAATGCGAGAATATTTAGTCTGAAAACATTTCTAAATATATCAGAATGCAGCACAGACGCAAAAATTGTTTCAAAAATAATGCCAGAATGTAAAGGCATATTTTAAGAAATGTACGCGTTTGATTCAGAGAAGTTATAAAACGTGTATTTCGTTAATGAAAGTTTCAAAACATATGAAATAAGAGCTTCTAGAATTTTATCTTGAACGGTTGTCGATTTTAGAAGGATTCCTTTACAAATAAAATATTAAAATCGAAGAAAAAAAGTTAAATGATAATCAAAATATCTTCTAAAGAAGATTCGATTGATATATATGTATTTGTAATACTAATATTTATATACTCTGTACTGTAAAAATATTTGTATTAAATATATTCCTACGGAATAGTAAACGTCTTGTCTCTTGGAATGAAAGTGTAAGCTGAACCCATAATTTTCTTTAAAAATAAACGTAAAATACGGAAATTCGTGCAAACATGAGGAAAGAATTGTTTAAAAAAAAAATAAAAAATAAAAATTATTTTTCTTATTTATTATTTTTTTTTCCTTAAAGTTAATAAATTTTAACCAAAATAATTACTACACTACCGAAAACTAATTATTGGCCCTAATTAACGTCAATTTCATATGTTATAATCCATTCGATTAAGAATTTTCATAAGTAAAATCAACTTATGAAACAGATTTTGAAATAAATCGATTAAACAAACTCATTGCTCTTAATTATAAATCATTAGTTAGTTGTAGGGCGACTAAGGTGCCCGTTGGAAAAAGATCATTTCATTTTATTTATTTCTCACTTCAAATTATTCATTTGCTAGCAAGCCCGTGCGAAATTTTCGCACGTTTTCTTCGTTACCTTTAAAATTCAAAATTATTATTATTATATTATAGACGTCATTTTTTTTATATGCATGAGAAAATTTAATATTATATATATATGGGGGTCACTGAAGCGGGAGAACCATCCCTTCCGTGGAGGATCAAAATTGTGATGGTATGTCTCCGGACCCCCTCTAAGGGCGTACCCCAGTCCGTCGCCAATTGCCCATCTGCGCAGTACTTGTGCAACGTAAAACCCAACCATCCAACCATCCATCCAATATTATATATATATATATATATATATATATACATATACATATACATATATACAGGGTGAGTTTGGAATAATCTGCCAAACGAAAGGTGATAAAAAGCCCATGGGGAGCATAAAACACCATAGAAACACTGTCCTATATCTCTAACCGTCTCCGAGTTATGGTAGATAGAAAACAATTCTGTTTTTTTTTTACATCCGATCTGAAAAAGTCCAAATTTGTGAGCTTTCTGAAGGACTTACACGCAAAATAAGCCCATATTTGGAAAGAGCAGAAAACATTCTATCGGGTGACACCATTTAGATCAGGATACCTTAATTTGACGGCGAGTTACAAGCGCTAAAACATTGGCGAAGTTTAAAATCGAGTTGTCACAGAATTCTTTAACCGACAATTCTGCAAACACCGTTCAAGCTACAATTGGTCAAATTTACCAAAAAAGTCTCCATTCCACAAGCTTTAGAATGAGCCCACAATAAACCCTATCGGTGTTCTTGTTCAGGCCTTCTGCTTAAAATACATCACTGAAAACGGCGTTCGTCGAAATTCGGCAAACGAAACGATGGTGAGTAAATGGAACGCATGCAAATTCATGACTATCTGCATATGGACTCTTAGTATTATGCAGATATATTCCAACCTTCCTGCGCGCTCATCCCACTCGCGGGTACAAGAGGCGAGTCAATCTGTAACAGCTTATTAGCTCGTCAGCTTCTTTTACGTTTTATGCTGCTCATTGCTTTAGCATTTTTTGGACTTTGCCTGAGCTCGGCCGATTCTTTTCACGCTGCTCCCACGTTTACTTGCTCTCTCTTAGTTCATATTTAGTATGTTTTCCTACATTGGTACGAATTTACCAAGTTGGTTCTTATTCCGTAGCACTTTTGTCTTCTACTTTTGTAAATTAGCATTGAAATATTATCCCTTATTGCTTAACTTTCTGAATTTTATTTTCAATTGAAGCCAGCACAGGGATCAAATTGTCATACTTTCCAACCGGTAAACAGATATGCCTAGTTTTACAAATGAAGAGTATGCGGATATGCATTTTGTGTATGGATTTTGCGATGGTAACTCTCGGAGTGCCGAAGAAGTGTACCGTCTACGTTATTCACATCGTCGTGCGCCCAACCGTGCTGTATTTGCCACAATTCATCGAAGGCTTAGGGAGAGTGGTTCGAAAGGATGTACGAAAGGGGCCATGGTCGCCGCTCCGCCACCGCTGAGGAGTCCGTACTCGACCGAGTGGAGGAAAATCCAAATATGAGTTCACGCATACTTGCGAGAGAAGGTGGAATCTCCCAAAGTTAAGTGATGAATGATTTTCGCAAAAACCAGTATCATCCATACCACTTCACACCGGTACAAGAATTACGTCGCTCAGATTTCCAAAAGCGGGTAACATTCTGCCTCTGGCTTTTAGAGCGACATATTCAGGAACACCATTTTCTTAGAACGATACTGTGGACAGAGGAGTCACTTTTCACTCGGGATGGCATGTCAAATTTACATAACTGGCATCATTATGCTCAACAAAATCCATTTGTAACACGAAACTTATCGTTCCAGATGCGATTCAGCTTGAATGTTTGGCTTGGAGTGTTTGGCGATCACTTGATAGGTCCACATGTGTTCCAGGGTCTTCTGACAAACAATACATATTTGGAGTTTCTGGAACATCATCTTCCAGGATTACTTGATGTCAATCCTGTACCCCAACGAGCGGAAATCATTTTCCAACACGATGGGGCCCCTGACCGTTCTTCCAATGCTGTTCCGGACTTCTTGAATCAGCAGTATCCGCGATGGATTAGTCGTAATGGACACATAGATCAGGCCAGATCTCACACCATTAGACTTCTATGTTTGGGGTTTCCTGAAGCAAGAATTTTACCGCACAGAAGTTGCCAGTTTGCAAGATTTAAGCAGCCGGCTCGATGATGCAATAATAAAACTGAGAGATGAGCTTTCGCTAATAGCTACTGTGGTTTCCGTTCATAGGCGGGCAAGGGCTTGTATCAGGTGTGTGTGTGTGTGGGGGGGGGAGGGGTGACCAATTTCAGCAGCGGCACTAAATTTCACACATCTATTCGAATGCATATGAGCTTTAATTATAAGCGTAAGATACGTCGGTTTTTTTTTTTTTTTTTTTTTTTTTTTTTTTGCATATTCCTTTGTGAAAGACGTGAGATGCGTCATTTTTTTTTCTTTGCATATTCCATTGTGAAAGACATGAGAAACGTCATACTTTTTTTGTTTCCATTCCATTGTGTTTGTAAACTTAATACAACTGCTACTTTTCTTGTTTGTCTTTAAAACTTTCTTTTTTGCATCTCTCAAAACAGCGGGCTGAAGGCCGACATGAAATCAGGAACAATCATGGCACCCCGTGAGTCTCCTTCTAGACGAATGTCGAGTTCAGTGATGAATGTATTTCAAACAAAAGGCTAAATTTCTACTGAACTAGAACACTGATATGGTTTATTCTGGGCTCATTCTAAAGCTTGTGGAATGGAGAAGTTTTTGGCAAATTTGACTGATTGTCGCTTGAACGGTGTTTGCAGAATTATCGGTTAAAGAATTTGGTGACAACAGAGATTTTAGCGCTTGTAGACTTCGCCAATATTTTAGCGCTTGTAGCTCGCCGTCAAATTAAGGTATCCCGAAGTAAATTGTGTCACCCGATAGGATTTTTTCTTCTCTTTCCAAATATGTTCTTATTTTGCGTGTAAGTCTTTCAGAAAGCTAACAAATTTGGGGTTTTTTCAGACAGGATAGAAAAAACAGATTTTTCTTCTATCTGCCATAACTCGAAAACGGTTAGAGATAGGACAGAGTTCGTATGGTGTTTTATGCTCCCCATGGGCTGTTCTATGACATTCTTTCGTTAGGCAGATTATGTCAAACTCACCCTGTATATATATATTTTACATGAAAGTGTACATTTTATGGTGAAAAAAAATGGCAACAATTAAAAATTTAAATGTCTAAGCTATGCCTATTTTCAGATTTTAATTAATTAAAAAAAAAATCTAATAAAAAAATCGTGACAAATATGGTACCAAATAAAAGGGTCGATTTTTCTGAATCCGTTGAATTAAACAGCTTATTTATCGCACAATTAGATTGTTTAATTTTAAAGTATGAAAATTAGGTGGCATATTGCGTTCACATACAGACAGAGTCTAAGGAAATTTCTTAGCCTTTTGAACTGTGACAG
The DNA here is from genome assembly GCA_963930645.1 of Salticus scenicus. Taxonomy (NCBI): domain Eukaryota; kingdom Metazoa; phylum Arthropoda; class Arachnida; order Araneae; family Salticidae; genus Salticus; species Salticus scenicus. Next base: position 234,481,285 of record OZ005650.1, read on the forward strand.
AGTAAGTCAGTGATGAGCGTAACTATATATGTTGATTTCTTAAATGCAGTTTTTTATAATCAATAATCTAACTGAAATGACATATGTAATTAGAATGAAAGTAATATATTCTACGAGAATTTTCTAAATTTGTAAAATGATATAAATGATTGTACAAGCTACATTAGATCATAAGAAGTAGTATTAAATTACTTTAAAAATTGCTAGTTACAGCAGCTGGAATTAAATAACTTTTGACATCAAGATTTGATTAATTAATTTATCAGTTTTTTGTTTTATCTATTCTGTTTCGTCATTTACAAGATTTCCCGAGTACACGAAAGGGAAATTTTGATGTACTCTAAATCAATTATATTAATGTAAATTTTCTGATATTTCAGTGTTTATTTGCGGGAAAATGTTAAAACAAGATTATTTACATATTATTTTTGCGTCAGAGTGCCATAACTGAAAGAAATCACGTTGTTTGTTGTTATTGCCGACACATCAGTTGAGACATCCATATGGAGACTCAAAATGTTTTCGGAATCTGTGTATTCGTGTATACCGAGATAGTAAATGCAAAAATCACCCTATTGACTTGAAAATTGGTATACATGTTCATACATTATACAGAATTGTCTATGTATAATTCTGAGTATACACTCTACTTGTAGTTCGTGTACAGAGACACAACAAAGTCTTCTATATCATTACCTCCTATGGACAGAATTTATTTGTACCGATAGCAGGCACAAACTATTGATGTCCTATTGACTTCTAAATTCGCACACATGTTCATGCGCCATGCATAAATAGCTGTATAAATTTTGTTGTATATATTGGTTCTTTAAATGAATTTTAATAGAGTTAAAATACATTTAAAAACACTTGTTGAGTGCAATAGCATTCAACAAATTGAAGTTAACATACATTATTCATGTTTAAAAGTGCAGGTCCTTACAAAAGTATTCTAGCAATGTCACATAACCATCCGAATTATGTTAAATTTTGAACAATAACTTATTAGGTACATAGAATAAGTTTTATAGTTTTTACTCATGTTTATAAGGTTTATGATTCATTTGCTGAGACACACGAAAGAATTTCGTAACACCTATGGACAGATTTTTGTTCAAGCGGTTTTAACTTGTTTATGCTGCTTTCAACGTAATGAATTTAACATACATTACTACGATATTTAAAAGCATGCTTTCTCTAAGAAGAAAGTATGCAATATAGACTAAATAATTTAATTGTAGGACCTCACAAAAGAATTCCGATAACATTTTCTAAACATCCAAATAATGTTAAATATGGTTCAGATGTTAATGAGTTACAGGGAATAACTTCTGTAGTTTTTTTCTGGTGAATATTATGGTTGCTGATTGTGCTCAGAATCACACACAAAAAAATTTAAACCATTACTGTCCATATATGGTATTTCTTATAAGTGTGTTTTAACTTTGTTACACTCCATTAAACACAGACAAAAGAGTATATGCTATTAGAATGTTTTAAAATATGATTTATAGAAAATGGTAGGCATGGAATTGATAATGAATTTACAGGGCTATCCAAAAGAATTTCAATATGCTATGCAATTATTTGGCATCAAATTTAGTACAAGTATTTATGAATTATAATGAACTAAACAAGGCTATGAGTCATAGAGACGTATATACACATATACGTGGCACCGTAAGTTCGTATCTCCAAAATGGCTTAAAAGATTTTTTTTTCAAAGTTGGCATATAAACACCCTTTTAGATGTCCTTTCGAAGGATATAGTTGGTTTGTTCAGAAAATATAATAGGCATCCTGCATAAATAATTCAATTAAGGTCTTGCGAGTGATTTTTTTTTAAACGGCTGTACATATTTTTTTTTTTTCAAACTCACCATATTAACCTCTTTTAAAAAATCCTTTTATATGTAATTGTTGTTTTCGGGTCAACAATTGAGCTTGTCATGTTTTGGTGAAAATTGCATCTCAAGAAAGGCTCTAACGATTTTCTTGAAAATTGTTACATAAAACATTTTTAGATATCCTTTTTCATGTATTACGGAAAAATTATTAGTCTTCTTGATCAGGTAGGACAGTTTTAGATTTCGGAAACTCGTGTTTCAAAAAATAACTTTACCAATTTATTTATTTTTTTATTTTTTATTATTTACTCGCCATGTAAACTCTTTTTTACATAACTTTACATGCATATAAATTTTCTCTTACCGGAAAATGTTTAATTGTCTACTTCGTTACGTGAGTTTTATGTCTTCTGATCATATTACCTTCAAAAAGTACATATAATATGTGTAATAGTGGGTAATTAAGTCGTGTGGTTGTTTCACATTTTGGTTTTTTAGTTTAATATCATTTCATATAACTTTTAGTCAAGAACAGCATTACTAAATGGTGAAAAATACTTCAAAGTTAATTTTTGCTTAAACATTACAAAGTCGTTTTTTTTTTTTTCTTTTTTTTTTTTCCCGTGTTGGTTTCACATTTTTTTTCTATTTCTTTTTAATTTCAGCCAGCATGCGTGCTATAAGCTTTTTCTGTATAAATCTATTACTACTTTCATTAATCAACTACCGTAGGTAATGAAAGTATTGTATTCGGTCCAAAAATTTTTATATCTTTTTTCACCTGATTTATATGACTTGGGTCTCCTGTTTTCAAAAAAGTAGTTTTTCAATTGCTCCGGTGTGTGTGAATGTTTGTGTGGTATCTTCTGACCATCATATCTCCGAAACTAATAAAGATAGAACTGTGAAACTTCAGAATTGAGACAAATCTGGTATACAGATGATTTTCCCTATGTTTGATGAAAATTGGAAAAACGGAAAAGGGGCATCGGAAACCGGAAGTGGGACCGTAAGTCCGTATCTGGAAAACGGCTTTTTCTTTTTAAATTTTCTATAGAAACACTCTATTAGATGTCCTTTCGTATGAATTAGTTGTGTTAGTTCAGGAAAATTGATAAGCTTCCTGTATAAATAGCTCAATATTTCAGGTCTCACAAGCGTGTTCCTTTAAATCGTCTGTACTTTTTTTTTTCAAACTCTCCATATTAACCCCCTTTTAAATATCCTTTTGCATGTAATTGTTGTTTTCCGGTCAACAACTGAGTATGAAATGTTTTAATAAAAGTCGGTATCTCAGAAACGGCTCTAGTAATTTTCTTGAAAACTGTTCCATGAATCCATTTTAGATATCCTTTCACATGTGTTACGTGATTATTACAAGAAAATTAACAGTTATCCTTATTATGTAGGTCAGTTTTAGATCTCAGAAATTGGTGTTTCAAAAAACGGATCTACTTTTTTTTTTTTTTTTAACTCGTTGTGTAAAATCTGTTTTAAATGTCATTACACAAGTATCAGCTTTCTCTTATAGGGAAAGTTTTTTAATTTCTACTTTGCTAGATTAATGTTATGTCTTCTGATCTCATAATCTCCCAAAAGTGTATACGTGTACTAATGGGTAATGGAAATGGTGTGGTTGATTCACGCCAATTTTTTATATTTTTTTATTATAAAACACTTTTATTTAATTTTATTCATTAATCAGTCCTATATTAGCCTATATTGTGACTTTGAAAAAAATTCTTTCTCTTCTTTGATAAACCAAACGTTTAAACACAATTTATTTATAACTATAGGAATATGATATTATAAGTTACATAAAATTTGTAATTTGAAAAAACATAAGAACAATATAAATGTAGACATAAACTGAAACAAATCAGTTTTTTTTTATGCTTATACAGAGAAAATTAAAAACATAAAATACATTTAAGTTTTTAGTTTGAATTTTTATTTAGACTCTGTTATACTTCTCTTATATTAAACGAGTAAACCACGTGACTTGTTATATATATATATATATATTTGTCTTGGGGATCTCGGGTACGGCTCTGACAATTTTGATGAAATTTTGGGGCATGAGGTTTTTCAGGTAGATAAAAAAAAGAAAAAAAATCAGACTTATCCTTATTTTTAGGAAAATTCGCGTTTGCTATTAACCCTTTACTGGCGGTTGCCAGACATGGCAGAAACTGGGTTCACTCAGAAATGGATACAACGATTTTGATGAAAGTTTGGGGTTAGCTGTTTGTTAGGTAGATAAATCAATTGGACATACCCTCATCACTAGGAGAATTAGCCTTCATTGTTCACCCTTTATCGGTGAGTTGCACAGTATTGCACAAATTGTGTTTTTTCGGAAATGAATACAACGATTTTCATGAAAGTTTGCAGTTAAGTGTTTTATCGGGAGTTAATCGATTAGACATATCATCATGCTCTGGAAAATTCGTCTTCGTTTTTAACCCTTTATAGGTCAGTTGAAGCATATGGCAGTAATTAGTTTTACTCGGAAATGAGTACAACGATTTTAATAAAAGTTTGTAGTTAAGTGTTTTTGGTAAGTTAAGTCGATTAGAAATATCCTCATCTTCAGGAAATCTCGTGTTCGTTGTTAACCCTCTACCGATAAGTTACACCATATAGCAGTAATTGGGTTTACTCGGAAATAGATAAAATGATTTTATGACAGCTTAGGGTTAAGTTATTTTAGGTAGCTAAATCGATTGGACATATCCTCATCTTCAGAAATATTCGTATTCGCTGTTAATCCTTTATCGACCAGTTGAACCATAGCGCAGAAATTGGGTTTAATGGGAAATGGATATAACAATTTTGATGAAAGTTTAGCAATAGGCATTTTTTGCTGTGTAAATTCAATTAGACTTTTCTCATCTTCAGAAAAAATTATGCTTGTTGTTAAACTTTATCGGGCAGATGCACAATATAGCAGCAATTGGGTTTACTCGAAAACGGTTATAACGATTTTAAAGAAAGTTTTGGGTTAAGTTTTTTTTAAAGAGCTAATTCGATGGGACATATTCTCCTCTTTGGGAAAATTTGTTCATGCAGTTAACACTTTATCAGCCGGTTGTACCATACAGCAGAAATTGAATTTACCCGCAAATGAATATAACGATTTTGATGAAAATTTTTGGTTGCGTGCCATCTTGGAAAGTTAAATCGATTAGACACATTATAATCTTGAGGAAATTTTGCGATTGCTGTTTACCCTTTATCGGCTATTTGCAATATATGGCCGTAACTGGATTTATGCGAAAATAGTTATAAAGATTTTGTTGAAAGTTTGGGTTTAAGTATTTTTTAAAGATATAAATCGTCCGGACATAGCCTCATCTTTAGGAAAATTTGCATTCGTTTTTTACCCTTCATCGGCCAGTTGCACTATGTGGCATAAATTGAATTTACTCAAAAATGGATATAAGGATTTTGTTGAAAGTTGAGAATTAAGTGTTTTTTTAAAAGGAATTAGACTTTTCCTCATCTTCAAGAATATTCCCGCTCGCTGTTCACCATTTATTAGTCGGTTTCAAATTATACCAGGAATTGGGTTTACTCGGAAATGGATCTAATGATTTTGAAAAAAGTTTTGAATTAAGTTATTTTCGGGGTACAAAATCAATTACATATATTATCTTCTTCAGGACAATTCGTCTTTACAGTTAACTCTTTAACTGTGGTTTGCAAAGTACTGCAGCAAGTTGGGTTTTCTCTAAAAGGGTATAACAATTTGGATGAACGTTAAGGTATAAGTGTTTTTTGGAGTACGATATCAATTAGATTTATTCCCATATTCATAAAAATTGGGCTTTGCTGTTAACCCTTTATTTGTTGGTTACAAAATATAGCAGAAATTGAGTTTACTTCGAAACGGATATAGGAATTTTGATAAACTTCTGATGTTAAGAAATGTTTGAGATGAAATATTAATTAGATTTATCCTCATTATCTGGAAATCTTTCGTTCACTGTTAAATTTTTCTCCGCTAGTTGAAAAATATGGCAGATTTTGTGTTTATTCGGAAATAAATATAACGATTTTTAAAGAAAGTTTGAAGTTAAAGGCGTTTTGAAGTCAAAAATCGATTAATTTCATTTTCATATTAGGAAAATTCGAGCTTGCCTTTAACCCTTTATCTTCCAGTTGCAAAATATGACAGAATTTGGGTCTGTTCGGAAATACATATAACGACTTTCAAGAATGATAGGGTTAAGGGTTTTATAGGGATGAAAAATCGATTAGTTTTATTCTCATCTTCAGGAAAATTCGCATTCGTTTCTAACCTATCAGCCGACGGTTTAAAAAAAATATGACAGAATTTGTTTTTAGTATGAAATAGGTATGGCGGTTTTAATAAAAACTTAGGGTTAAACAATTTGTGAGAAGACAAACCCACTTGACGTATCCTCATCTTTAGAAAAATTAGCATTTGTTGTTAACCTCCACACCAAATGTTAAAAATGTAGCAGAAATTCGGTTTTTTCTGGATTTTCTCAAGAATGTTTAAAATGATTTTGTTAAAACTTATAAACAAGGCTGCTTTGAGCTCATCTGATTTTTTTTACATCTTCTGGAAAATTAAGTTTCGTTGTTAACCCTTGTTCCCCTCTTTGAAAAATATGACTGAAAATTGGTTGTCTGGAAAATTGCTCTAACGAGTTTGATAAAAATGTAGATTTAAGCGTTTTTTGAAAGGATAAATTCATCTGATTTAACCTCATCTCACGAAAATTAGCGTTCACTGTTAATTCTTTTTTGCCTATTGTAAAATATGACAAGAACTTGGTTTTCTCAGAAAATTTAACAATTTTAATAAAAACATAGAATTATTATTATTAGTTTTTTGAATGAGAATCCTATCTGACATTTCCTCTTTTCGAGGAAAGTTAGTGTTCACAGCTGTGTTAACCGTCACTCCACCGTGGGAAAATTTGGCTGGAATTCGGTTTTCTTGGAAATTGCTTGAACGATTTTGGTAAATATTTCAGGATTTTTAGATGACAATTCAAATTGTTTTTTTTTTTTGCAGTTTCAAGAAAGTTAACGTTCATAATTAGCCTTCACGTAGCCCGTTCGAAAACTACGGCTAAAACTTTCTAAGAAATAGCTCTAACGGTTTTGCTAAAAACTTAGCATCATGATATTTTTGAGAGGTGAAACCCATCTGATTTATCCTCGTCGTCATGAAAATCAGAGTTTATTGGTATTTTTTATTTCGCAAGTGGCAAAATATGGAAAATACTTTTATTAAATAAAAAACGGTCTCAACTATCTTATTCTTCAGATAAATTAGATGGCATTGCCCTATAACAATATATAGCAGAAATCCTGTTTTCCAGGAAACTGGTTGAATGATTTTGATAAAGAAATTACAGTTGATATAATAATTTGATTTGGTTTTCCTTACCTCCAGGAAAATAAGCTTTTAGTGTTAACCCGTGCTGTACCCTGGACAAACAAATAATAAAAATAATTAATTGAAAGCAATTCACTGTATCTACACTACGAATTATTTTTACAATGAAACCGAGCGAACTTGGTTATCCTGGTGCTATATTTTAAAATAAAGTTGGTTTGGAAGAAAATAGTTATTTCTTATTAGAAGTTGAGACATAATGAAGAAAGTTTATGAAATGACTAGAACTCTTCCTTAAATTGAGTGATATATGTGGAACAGGTAGCATTGGGTTCATGAAGTCTTGGGAATATACTTTGTATTATTTTATGCTGAAGCCATGACGTCGTTTTGACAGAGTGAGATTGGAAAAAATCAATGGTAACAGACACCACTTGTGAGATGATTTTTTGTATGCTTCATTATAAGTAATGAAGTTTTTAAAATAACCATCCGCCTTTGTAGTACACGAGAATTCACTGGTGTACTTTATATGCAAAATGCTTTAATCTGAAGTAGAACTAATGCTACACATGCAATAACCTTATACTAATATGGATTCGAAACATACGATAAAAAATTGTAATTCATTAGTATTTTTCATTTTAACAATCATACCCAAAAATATTACTTTCTACAATACAACGATAGATTGCTTAAACTGGGGGGGGGGGGGAAGAAAGAAAGAAAGAAAGAAATATATATATATATATATATATATAAAGGTTCCATCAGGTAAATGTCAACTTTTGTAGTTTCCTCATTGAATCGGAGGATGTTTCAGCTATTTCAATATTTATTCATCTATTATTCCACTCTATAACTTTACTAGCTATAATTAATTTTGTTATCAGTAACATGTTTTATCTATATAATTATCACTCAGGTAAATCACTTTATTTGTATATTTTTTCCTGTATTAGTATTTTGAAAACTATTATATAATTAAAAATCTCTACAAGAAATATTATATTTAAATATATATATATATATTGGTGTTACTTGTATCAGTAAAAATAACATTTAAATTTAAAATAACATTTATTAAATATTTTTCAAATACATGCATATAAATAATCCCCGATGAATTAAATTACTAAAGAAAATATGCAGAAAATAAATTCCATATGCACACAATATATCAATATTTATTAATCTGCATGCAACAGTTCACGATGTAAATCACAGAAAATAACACATTTCGAAGTTACAAGAAAGAAAATCAGTCTTATATAGATGCATCTGCAATGTTCCCTGCTTTTTTTCTAGGCAAGCTCATTCTGTAGGATCGTGTCCGATTTGTAGTCAATATGGATGTTCTCGCACCCAGCGGATATGATTTGTTTCCATCTATGTAAGCTCCCACGTCTGCTGGTTTAGATCGAATGCATAATACTTCTTGAAAATAACCCCTGAATCTGTAAAAAGTAAAAATGGAATATTTTTTACATATTTCAAATTATCACTTTATATATATATACATATATATACAACAAGAGAATTTATAGATGTATAATTTTATGAGGATTTTATTTATTAAAAGAAAGATGGAGATAATTATATTAGTTTCACTATTTGAGCAAATTATGTAAAGGTGTGAAGCAATTGCAACAATAATTGAAATTTAAACTCCTTTATGAACTCTGTATGACTTTTTCCCTCTAGGACGTATGCATGTCATTTCTTAGTAAAATGATTTTCAATGTTTTAAATTCGCGCATGTTTATATCGAACATTCAGTAGTTATTTTATATGAGTACGAATCCTTACTTGAGATTCAAATATGTTTTCCAATACTGGAAAATTCATTTAGTTTTAGCTCACGTGATACAAACCAGGCACATTGAAGATTTTCAATGCATTTTCATTATTTTATGCCATTTTTAATTTATTAAATTTTATCGCATCAAAGGCTTCCACATGTAATTTATAGGCAATATACAACGTGTAAATATAAACCCCGAGGAGAACTTTATTGCCTTAAGCATTGGTGATAGATAATATTTTGTTAAAATTGTAAGTATTTATGATACAGTATTTTTAAACTTAAAGAAATCAATTTTTTAAAAATTAAAATAACTAACTTTTATGCAGTCCCAAAGTCCCTACAGTCATATTTAGAAAAATTGACACTTATCTTTACAAATATAACACAAAAGAAAGTTTCACTTCTATGAAAAGAAAACCGACCGAGATATTTATTTTTGAAATTTTGTGATTTTGTTTTCACATTTTCTCGGGCTCTATGATTTAAAAATATGGGGAAATCCCAATTTTTTAAAACTAAATATCTCGTTCAATTTTAGGCGCACAGAAGTGAAACATTTTGTGTTACATTTGTTGATGAGTATCAACTTTTACTATAACTATAACCATACAGACATCGGGACTCTATAAAAATTTATTCTTTGTAATTTTAAGGGGAAAAAAGCATTTTTTAAAAATATAAACATTACACATCGTAATCGCTTATGTTTTTTAAAGCAAGCATTCATTTTTATTTATTTATTTATTTATTTATTTATTATTGAAATTGTAAGTATATGTATGCGACCAGTGGTTTCCATGATAAAGACATTTTCCTGACTTTGCTTTGCGCCTTGTATAGATCTACTTAAAAAACCTTGAATAAATTATTATTATTCTTTTTTTAATCATATTGTATTCTCTATTATATTTATATTAAGATTTTCACTTCGTTGTATAGTATTAACATCATACATTTTTTATTTATTTATTTTTGAAGTGAAAACTTCTTTAGGCGCGTTGAGCACTTTTGGGTGAAGAAAAATCTTTGAACTCCCGTCATCGTCAGCTGACGCTTTCCATTTGAAGTGAAAACTTTTGGGTGAACAAAAATCATTGAATTTGCGTCATCGAAACGCTTTCCATCCTTGTATGATACAAATAATGTATCATACAATTAACTTGCTAATGTGAAGTATTAGTAATTATATACTGTATATTGTTTTAAAATCTGGTGCGGCTCTACACGACTTCTCTCATCTCCGAGCACTGTCTCTATTGCAGTTAGACCTCACAAAACCGCGAGAAAGCCCAAAGCTGCCATTTTTCTCACGTTTTTACAATCTGGTGCGGCTCTACACGACTTCTGTCATCTCCGGACACTGTCTCTTAAAGATTGCAGCCGGAAACGTTGCAGTTAGACCTCACAAAACCGTGAGAAAGGCCAAAGCCGCAATTTTTCTCACGTTTTTACAATCTGGTGCGGCTCTACACGACTTCTCTCATCTCCGGACACTGTCTCTTTTGCAGTTAGACCTTACAAAACAGTGAGAAAGGCCAAAGCCGCCATTTTTCTCACGTTTTAACAATCGGGTGCGGCTCTACACGACTGCACTCATCTCCGGACACAGTCTCTTAAAGATTGCAGCCGGAAACGTTGCAGTTAGACTTCACAGAACCATGAGAAAGACCAAAGCCGCCATTTTTCTCACGCTTTTAAAATCTGGTGCGGCTCTAGACGACTTCTCTCATTTCTGGACACTGTCTCTTATAGATTGCAGCCGGAAACTTTGCAGTTAGACCTCACAAAACCGTGATAAAGGCCAAAGCCGCCATTTCTCTCACGTTTTTACAATCTGGTGTGGCTCTACACGACTTCTCTCATTTTCGGACACTGTCTCTATTCCAGTTAGACCTCACAAAACCGTGAGAAAGGCCAAAGCCGCCATTTTCTCACGTTTTTACAATCTGGTGCGACTTTACACAACTTCTCTCATCTCCGGCCACAATCTCTTAAAGATTGCAGCCGGATGCGCTGCAGTTAGACTTCACAGAACCGTGATAAAGGCCAAAGCCGCCATTTCTCTCACGTTTTTACAATCTGGTGCGGCTCTACACGACTTCTCTAATTTCCGGACACTGTCTCTATTCCAGTTAGACCTCACAAAATCGTGAGAAAGACCAAAGCCGCCATTTTTCTCACGTTTTTACAATCTGATGCGGCTCTACACGACTTCTCTCATCTCCGGACACTGTCTCTATTGCAGTTAGCGCATTAAATAAAATTGTAATATAATTTTTGTTGTAGTAGTTTATATTAATGAATAAAAAAACACTTCATTTAAAAGTATTTCCTACACAATAAAATATTTCCTGACGATTCAAGAAATACACACGTAATTGTTCACGTTTTCACTTCTGTCGGCACTCCCGAAGTGCAACTTTTTTTTTTTATTTATTTAATGCTTCTTTGGATAAAAATATCATTTAAAATCTTATATATTAAAGCACAAAGGTATTTCTTTAAGAACAAAATCGCACGATCTGAGCATGCGCTGAAGGCTATTCCTTTCCCTAGATGCAGTCGGAGACCAATAGCTGAAATTTGCACGATTTGCTTTGAACCAATGACAAGCAACCGAAGCAGGCTCTATTCCTTTCCGTAACCGTAAAGACGATCGTTCGTGTTTACTTTATCGCATCGAGCGACTACTATCTTTCGTCGTTTCTTTTCAATTTGATAGTAAGTATTAGCTTAAAAAGTTCACAATTTCGTACTTTGAACGACAGCAAGTTGTGTATAGATTCTTTTGTTTTATTTCATCCACTTTGTATGAAGCTTATACTTTTGCAGGTGTCCTGCGTTATTGTGCATAATTCCTTATCTTTTAGCACAGGAAACTGAATTTTTGAACTTTTTTTTTCTGCATTGTGTAAATTACTTCGTTTATTTAAAATATTCCTGTATATAAATATTTAACCTTTCTTCTGCACTGTATCTATATGTTTATTTCAATGATGGTATTTATTTACTTTGCCCAGCTGTTAAATTCGATTAATCAAAACTTTTAATGTTCACATCGTACTAAAAATTTAAAAAACACTCGATTTTGTATATAAAGAAGTGTTTTAATTTATTTTTTTTTCTATGGCAAGTTAATGATTCGGATAACTTACACGATTATACATGCTTTCAAAAGAAGTATATAAAAAAAATCTGTTGTTGTTCTGTAAACATGTAAATTGGTTGCTTGATAATTATAAATGTGTTATGTACTAAGTTTTTCATGTTAAATATGTATTGGAAAGGAGTTTTTATTATAAATTACCGCTTATTTATTTGGTTTAGTTTTCAACTTTTATTTTAATGGTGTGAATAAAGTTAGACTAAAATTATTATTTTATTTTATTTATTTTCTTATATTTATGTGAGTATATAGTTCACTATGAACATTTATAAAACTAAAAAGTGATGGAAAATTAAGTTGTTAGTATCACAATTAAATGGCCAGTTTGAAGTAACAAAATCAGGTAAACTATTAATTGTTACTGAATAGTATTGTTCTAAAAATTTTATTGGTGGTTTCTCTGTTTGTATTAGGCAAATTTTATTTCAATAAGAAATAAAAATTTAACCAGAAAAAAGGTTTAAAAGTAAAAAATTAAAATTAAAACCAGAATTTCCTATGCTAAAAAAAAGGATGAATTATACATAATATTGTAGAACTCATGCAAAAGTGTATACTTTACACAAAGTGAAAGAAAAAGGAAAAAATATATATTACACACCTTGCTGTTTTCCAAAAAAGGAAATTATGAACCTTTAAGCCAATACTTGCGACCAAATTGGAAAACATTGTCGTAATTCATTCATACATTAGTTGCTTTTTCACATATTTTCTTACATATAAATTTTTTACATAATTTATATGTTTTAAAGTCCTATTTTTCAAAGATTGAATAATATATGTATGTATTGGTTAAAAAAGGGTGGGGGGGGGGAGATTTTCTGTCTGCCACATCACAAAAAATATTATAATTGTGAAAAGTCAATTTCGTTTGGCTATTCCAATGTAACAACTTTGTTAATTATTAGCCGGGATTTTGTAGATACCTATGGTCTCGATGGTGGAGGGAATGTTTGTCATTAAAATATTTTTATAGAAGTTTCAATTAAAATCAGAAATGCAGCGGAAAAATAGAATGTAATTGTATGTATTAAACCCAAGCAAAATATCTATCAAATAATTCGTAAGCAACAAAAATCTACCCCCCCCCCTTCGAGATCGCAGGTATGCACAAAATCCTGTTTACATACAGGGTGCTGATGATCGAGGGTGTCACCTCGCGAAAACGGCTACACCAACTTCAAATACCAAAAGCATTAAAGAAATGTTTAAACTTAGATAAATAAACACTTTTAATATTAACTATATAATATACCTTTTATTAAATCTCTGCTCTCTTTTAAATCTGCATGCAAGTAGGAGATTTCAGGGTTTTTACATGTTTGTTACTTTCACCTTTTAGTTTACAGTATGCATAATTGATGGTAGTGGAATTCATGGGGTTGTTGTATATAAGATATTTTTAAATAAATATTTCATAAATGTTTAACTTACTTTTTTTTTGACTAAATAATATGAAAATTGCTAGAAATATCTTAAAAAAGTGACTGTGTCGAATTCTATTGTAGAGCGACAACTCCATACAAAAACAGCGCACCCACTTTAAGCTTCATTTAAAAGAGTTAGTATAAAACAATGTTTCTCGGCTGGTGGGCTATAAACAGATTTCAGTTGTACTTTTAAATGTTATTAAGACGTCAAATTTTGACGGGTACCAACTAGTATATTAAAATAGAGCAAAGTGTCTTCCTTCCAATGATGTACATTGCTATGAGTATAAAAAATGTCGTCTATTTGTAAAATTGATGGGAACCTTATTCCTGAATCAACCCTCGTATATCCACATTTAATGCAATTAATTCACATTAAATTAAAGGAAAGTAAAAATGTCTAAATTAGATCCTGATATTTTGTTATTATATATTAATTGAAGTATGTATATTAACAAATAGCATTAAAAGGCAAAATATTGTGTCAACGTATGCAATAAAATTGCGAAAAGAATAAATATATTTAGAAAAATCGCTTTTTTTTTTCTTTTAAGGAAATACATTACAACTTACATAACAGGTCAATCAAACTTACCACACGAACTTACAATTTAGAAAAGCGTTATTTCAGTAAACTATAAACAGAAAATCGTAATTCATTTCATATGTTCAATGAATTAAATAGTTTCAATAGTTTTTATACACACTGAATTCTGTAACATCATATCGAAGTAATGGAAAGTACTTCTGAAATATAGAACTATTAAATACATAGCACACGATTTTTTTTGGCTTTAAAATAATACTTAAAGGAAGTACGGAAATTTATCATAAAGATAATTTTGAAATCTAAGTAAGTCATATTAGATCTCATTAGGTCTACATAAATATAATTTTAGGCGCGTTAGATATGCAATGACATAATGTAGCCAAAAAATAAATAAATAAATAAATAAATAAAATAAATAAAGCCATATCCTTTATGATTTTGTCGAAATGTGTGGCCATTCGATTGATAATGATTTCCAGTTATGAATAGTATACCTAAATTTTACTTAAGCGGTCGTCTACATGTTAACAATTTTATCCACTTCATTTTATTATAAGATAAACACCAATTTTTGACTTCATATTCCAATTTTTGAAATCGAGGCATATGGAAAACATGTTTAAACATAAAAACTTCCTTGCGCACAATAAAATAAAGGAAAGTATTGCCAGTTTCGAAAGGTCGTAGCCTTTCTTTTTCAGGTGCTAAAAACACGTGCTTGGAGGCAAAAGCAAGTCTGAAACACAGCGAAAATATAAAGGGGAAGAGCAGAATACAATGTATTGCAGAATAAAATGAGTAAATTCTAATTAGAAAAACAGCACAACCAGTCGTTAGGGTAACTGCATGACAATAAATAAATAAATAAATAAATAAAATAAAAGCAGTAGGGGACACAACATCAAAAATTAGAGACAAAAAAACGAACACCAGAAAAAAAGGAAAGGGATATTTTTATTTAATTATTATTATTATTAATTTACATTTTTTTTAATTAAATATATTTTATTTTTTCTATATTTATTTATTGTATTGTATTGTATTTATTTTTATATTAGAATTTGTAATTTTCTTACTTTATTTAAGAAAAAGAAATTAAATTATTCAATGGAACTAAACAAGTTTTTTCCAAGCTGAAGACAGCAATGTAGAATCAGACATTTCATTAACAATTTTATCACGATTAAGATAGATAGATACATTTTCCAGGAAATCTAACTCAGAAACGCGTTTAGCATTAAAGATAATTTTGGTTAGATTTAATGGTCTAATGGTCAGATTTAGTAACTATTGTCAGATTTAATGGTCAGTTATTCTATCGCAAAATAATAAAAATAAAACAACATTTCAATATCGTACCTTGCATTCATGTTGTAGTAAACGATCGGATTGTAGCAAGAGTTAGACATAGCTAGCCAATAAATAGCAAGATATACGTGTTGAATAAAATGGGTGCGTAGAATTTCTCTGTTGTAGTATGTGTAAAGGAAATACACATGGTAGGGCAACCAACAGATAGCAAACAAAAGCATGACAGCGACGAGCATGTGTACCACCTAGAAAGAATAACATAACATTTATTTCATAGCTTTAAAAAGATCAATGACTTTCATAACAGAAAAAAGTGAGTAAATTCTAATTAAAAGAATAATAATATATGTAGAAAAAATAAAATGGCCTGATAATGAAGTTATTGTCACTTTTACATATTATAATCAATGTCAGTGAGACAAGCAGTAAAAGGCAAACTGACTAAGTTGAATAAAAAGTTTAATTACATAAATCGCATACAAAATATTTTTTACGAAATTTAAATAGACGGTGTTGGTCTCTTTTTTATTAAATGCTGTGGTTTTATATATATTTGGTTGTAAATGACATGACATAATTTAGCCGTAAATATGTGATATTATTGTCAAACTATATATTATAATCGGAGTATAATTAAATTTAATTTATGAAAAATTCGGAATTTCATATGAACCATTATTGGGATATCAAATTTTTTATGTAGTTTGCTCTTTAATTAATTGGTTACACATTTGTTTGCCTATATAAATATAAGTATACATATGCGCTACGACATAAATTCTCTATTTCATATGTGAATTGGATATTACAGTCCATAGAATTTATAATTTGTAAAACATGGTCAATATTGTGAAGAGATGTGCCGATAAAAATGAAAGTGTCATCAACGTAACGGGTCCAGAAAGGGAAAGACATTTTCTTAAAGAACGTGCTTTCAAAATTATTCATATAAATATCAGCGAGAATTAGGGAGAGAGATGAATCCATGGCAAGACCTTCAGATTGACAATAAAATTTTCTCTGTAATAAAAAAGTAATTTGGGGTAACATATGTGGGTGAAAAGAAATTAATTCATCGATTTCAAAGGAAGTGAAATGGAATTCTTTAAAATGAATTTTTGGAAGTTTTTTCAACAGGAGCAATTAACTTAGGGAAAGAAGGTGGTTGGCAATAGCAAAATTTGAATTAAGTTTAAGCACTGAATATTGAATATTATAAATTTCAGCTCTTGAAAGATTAACGATGGCATTCTTATTAACAACATGGAGGTCGTTGGAAATGTTGGTACTCTGTGAACAACGAAGGCGGGAGAATTTATCATGTAATTAAAACGAATGTCTACGAGAGATGTTGTCACAGTGAATCCAAGAATTACGATCAATAAGAGTAAAGTTAGGTTTTTCAAAAGCTAATCTTAGGTGAATGGAGAATAAGTCTCTTTCAATTTTGGCGATGTTAGCACGAGTTTCCTTAATAACTGCAAGAAAAATATTAAAATGAGACCTGAGTACTGCTCTGTTCACAAAATTAGAGCCGGTAATACTGCATTTCAGTTGAATGAATTTAGGGATGACGCGGTGTCTCTTGCACTGTATCAATAGCTTCAAACGAGCTCGAAACATTTTTGCACTTAGTCTGTAGGAACGATTGACCAAATTACACATGATGAAATAATTAATGAAAGAAAAAATAGCTAATATTATTGCTGATCCAATATCCCCCTCAAATGAGGCTTTACAGACTATGCAACCACAGTTACAACCTATTTATTCACAACCTATTTATTCATTCTTAAACAAAATATCACAAAACTTGTTAAAGGGAAAATACGATTAAATTTCATGATTTGATAAAGTGTGGATTTTATTTCTTATAAAATTACGTGACTCGGCGCTTTTTTAAAAACTTCAAGCTCATACATAAATTAGGTAAATAATTGAAAATTTGTTCTTAGATGAAAATAAATGTACAGTCGGGGAAAAAAAAAAACGCAGCACTCGATGTAACTCCGTTGCTTTTCAATGCACAAAAATGTAATAGGTATCATTCGACGGGGAATTGAGAGTAGATTCAGAAAATAAACGGAAATTTTGAATTGGGGGTTGTCTACATATTAAAACGCGCACCAACTTTGATTTTTTCAATAGTAATGCCCCATTTTTATTTTATATTTGAATTCCTGGGATCGCGACAATGCGAAAAAGTATATTGGTTGTATATTTTGCTTATTTTCTCACAGAGTTATAAGTGTTCAAAGTTTGAAGGTGCTAATGTTAAATTCATATTTCAAACTTTTATTAATATCTTCACAAAAAATAACTTGATTGATATAATTCCTTTTTTACGAGATACAGTGAAGAAACCCAAACATAATCCATCACTAATTTTGATTCTGAAAAATATTTTTAATTCTGAAAAATATTAATAAATTCATATTCATAAAAATTATGAATTATGACCTATATTAATTTTTACATAAAATGAATCCTAATGCTGAAAAATATGGGTGTGCAAATTTGCAGCTCATTCCAGTTATTAGTTTTCGAGATATAAATAAATCTTTCTTTTGGAGTGGTTTAGGGGCCGTCTCTTAAAAAATTTTGAATGAGATAACGAAGCAAATCTTAAAAAATAACGGAGAAAGTTGAACAAAATATTTTTATTTTTTATTTAAAGGTCAAATTATATAACAACAACGTCAAATGCAAAGAAATGAAACAAAAATGTTGATTTTTAGACATTTGTGTTAGTATCAAGAATTCCGGTTTTCTAAAGCCCCTCCTTTTATCGTTCTTCAAAACAAAACAATACAGAAACAAAAAGTGAATGCGACTTTGAGTATTCGTGTTAAACCCCTTATTTTACATTGCCAAAAATATACACAAGTGGTATTTACTTCATCGATTACTGGTGATAAATTTAGAATCCTTTAAACGAACACTAGAAGAAAAAAATTAACTAAATAGGCGGGGTTTACTGTTTGAAATGCTCTAAAAAATAAAATATTTCAAAACAAATTTTCTGTACCACAATTATATTACAGATGGATATACATTATAACTACATTCTTTCTAATTAATATATTTCTATCCATAGTATATTTTATTGCAAAAATATGAACACTGGGTACATGCTTAAGAAATAAGTAACACACAAATTACGAAAGAAACGCCCGCTGGCATTGTTACAGATTTTCAAATGATGTGACTCTACGTCAGCAGTCGCGAAATCGTTAATTAAGAAATTATATTTTCATAGAAATTATAAAACAAATGGTACAGTTCCAAAGAGTTCAACTGACCCAAAACTGGTAAGTGCTATTAAAATTGTTTAATATTTACTTTATGAAACCTTACAATAATTTATCCGAAAAGATTTAGTTTATGCGTTGTTGTATATATATATATATATATATATAGCTATATTATATCAGTTTGTATATTATGTTACACGTACGAAAGAAAATTTAAGCTTTATTGGTCATCAGTATATCCATGATAGATACTTTTTAATTGAAAAATATTGCACTTTTATAAAAAGTATTGTCTGACCAATCGTAAGTGTAATGTATTTAAATATACCTAAAATTATCTAAAAAAGTACTAAAGTATATACATATCCAAAAAACTAAATTCATGATAATTAAGATACTGCAAAGGTGTTAATATTTTTATTTCTTTTTATAACTCTTTTTTTTTCTTCAAATATGTCCGGTGTGAAACAGTATAATTTTGTCTAGTTCTTGTAGGACCTTAATTTTATTTTTCTATATTTAGAGATAGCCCCCTAACACATTTTTGATCATAACTCTATGAATACTAAGGATAAAGTATACGAACAGTATACTTTTCCGCACTGCCAGACTATCAGAAATTTGAATATGAAGGCAAAATTGGGTGTTACCATGGAAAAAATCAAAGTTGGCGCTCATTTTAATATGTAGATGACCCCCAATTCAAAATTCGATGACATTTTCAGAAAGCGCACTTCATTTCCAGTTGAATGGTGTCTATTAAGTTTTTCTGCGTCAATTAATAACGAAATACAATCAAGTGCTGCGTTTTTTTTTTTCTCCGACTGTACATGACCTTTTAGGATTAAATTCAAAGACACGAATTAAGAATTTCATTTAAAATTCGTTTATTTTGGGAGATAAGTCTCTGAAGAAAAATGTTAGATAATCTAATGATGCTAAGTATAATTACAATACGATTTGTATAATTTATTTAAAAAATATTTGACCCTTTTTTGTGTATTTATCAAAATTATTGTCTTTTTTAATGTAAGTTGTCATTACTTCTCTAAATGATTATTCGTTAATGTGTAAAAATTATAGACTTCTGTTCATTTCAATTTTTGTACGGGTGCAACCTTTTTAAAATTAAAGGCAGCAGATTGCTATTATTCAAAATAAGCGTTCAGAGCACGTATTAAATTCAATTTAGAAGTTCACGTGTGATAGTATTTAGGAACATAGATTACATTAATAATTTTCCTGAATGAGTCAGAATTGCAAAGATTAATGCAGTTATTTGGTTAAGTGTTTGGCATTCGGCATAATATATAATATATAATTATATATATCTATATCTATATCTATATATATATATATAATTTGTTTTACTTTCCAAAATTGTGACCCTTATGAGACAAATAATCTGATTTTCGAAATTTCTAGGGTCACCATGTAAAAATATAATAGACCTATTTGGTTGTATTTTCAAGCTAGCCATTTGACATTTACTTTTATTTCGATAACTGTTTTATTTTTTGAAATCTCTTTACGTCTGTATATTTACTACAGTTTTCGCTCGTAATATAGCTGTTTTTTTACAGGTGAATCTAAATATTAGCACATAGAAACTATGCTCAGAATTCTAAACCCGACAGTAAAAATAGGTGTATGTTATATTCTATTAATAATGTATTATTGTCTTAATAATTACATTTCGCACATAAGAAAAAAAAAAAAAAAAATTAGATTAAAATCCAAAAACAAATATCAGTTATTTTTCTTTGTTAACGTTATACATGTAGGTTTTAGTAAACTGCATAATGTTATAATGTAAATAGTTAATTTATTGGCATTCTTCTTTGTGTAATTGTTTCTCTTTTTATAATGATAAACGGTAACTTTTTTTTTTTTTAATCTGGAGCTCCATAAATAATATTTCATATAATATTTGTAACTGAAAAGTACTGCTAGAAGGAAATACTACTCTGATCAAAAAGTACTCGAAACGCTTAATTTAAAATGATTAATAATAAGACATCATCTGCAAACTCTTAACAAGCCCTTCTCCGACTTTTACGAATATGGCAACAGTCAGGAAAATTGTTTGCAAATAAATTTTTTTATAATTAGACAAATCGAGTACTATTAAGCGTATTCACCACAATAGAGCTATGGCTAGCGTGGTTACGTCATGGTTACGTCACTTATCAACGACAATCTTGTGCTTGCGATAAAGAACTACTCTGGCTGAAACTGCGCATGCTCGAATATAATTTATTTACTCACATCGTGCGCCATATTTAAAATTAAAATAGAATTGGAGCTCAAGCAAAGTCGAAAGGAAAAAAATATCGATTTATAAAATATTCGCATTGCACATACTTTTCCATATTTTAAAATAAGTAATATATATATTGCATTTAATTTCTTGAAAACTATTTTTTCCAAATTTTTGAATACTTCTTATTCTATGTATTTTTTGAATACTTCTTAAAATATATATTCATTGAAATCAGAATTTTTTTTTTTTGTATTTGTTCATCCCTAAATGTTATTTTATTATTAGTATTTTAGTTACATATTTTGTCTTAAAGTGAATACAAACATATTTTGTTTAAATGATAAACCTTTTTTTGACAGAATGAAGCAGAAGGCTGATTTTCTACCAACTATGTGAAAAATACCAGAGCCGGAAATCGAATCCCGGGCCTTCCGCTTAACGCGCGGATGCTCTAACCACTGAGCTACCCTGGCTGTTAACCAGCTTGGCACTTCTCACATAATATACGTTGGCAAGGTCCCCGAATCTGCATTAGAGCAACTATAACAAGTGACAAATTTGAACATGGCACAGCTCCAATAGGCCACAAAATTTAGAAATTTTTTAACAACCTCGAAAATTCGTTTCACATTCATTCAACAAAATGATCGAATTAAAAAAAAAAATTACATTAATTCTGGAGCTAAGTTAACACTGTAGATGTGATTATTTACTTGAAATTACTTGCAAACATGTAGCATGTTCTTTATGTATTGTCAAGTATTCTTTAGAAATTATAAGTAAATAATCTCATCTACAGTCGTCAGCAAAATTATTCGAGTGCTAGCAGGAATTCTTATCTAAAAAAAAAAGTACACTTAATACTGATTTGTTAATATCTAATCATGTTCTTAGTCAGTCAAAGAAAATGATTCGACAAGGATTTATTTAACAAAACAATATTTAATGTACTTTTTTTTTTTTACATAGGAATTTTTGCTAGCGCTCTAATAATTTTGCTGCCCACTGTATAATGCTCACTTAGGGCCAGTATAATTCTTGTTTGTATTAACAACATAGAAGATAAAATTTTACAGAACGAATTATGTAGGCGGGTTTTCACAGCTTTTATTTGGGTACCGCAACCACTGTACGCCGAGAAACGCTGCCATCCAGTTAGTATGCAGTAATATTTAACATAGTGTGAAGAAGCTTACTCTGGAATGCTTTGATAACACTAATCCACAAAAAAAAATTAGGGGGAGGGGGGTAACAGAAATGAAATTAACTATTTTCAACTAATTTTCTAGTGCATAATTATAAAATAACAGTGAAAAATCTGTAACTCGTACAGTTTTTTTGTTATGATTATATAATCTGTACTGGAAGCAATGTACAAAAATCTTTAAAAGAATTTTCAAAAATTACATAGATTACAATTTTTTTTTATTCCTATCAATGTTATTAATTTAGCATGGAATACTGTTAATATAGAGATAATATACGTATTGTAGACTAAGTAGAACATAAAAACATGGAAAATGCACTAAATGATTGAATTGCTATTATTTGTTATTTCAAAACCAAAATACAAAAAATAGGTTTTTTTAAGCCTTGTGTTAAATGTCTATCTTGTGATTTTAATATGAATACAGCAAAACTTATGGGGTACGGTTTTACAAGTTCTACACTGAAAACTTGCCATTTTGAACATGAAACCTTATAAAAAAGCACAATCATACTTAAGAAAGAATATCTGTTAACTAGAATACCAAAAAAAAAAAAAAAATCAGCCATGTAGAAATACAGGATTGCCAAACAGGAGTTGCCAGCAGGGAAGATGGCCAGGAGTTAGGGTTGATAGCACGAAAGGTTACCATGTGTGATACAGTCGGCAGCAAAATTATCTGAGCACTATCAATAATCCCTGTCTAAAAAAGGTACACTTTTTGTTAAATAAATCCTTGTCGAGTCATGTTCTCAGTCAGTCTGAGAACATGATTCGACAAGGATTTACTTAACAAAATAGTATTAAATGTATTATTTTGATATCGGAATTATTGGCTACAGCTCGAATACTTTTGCTGTCGACTGTATTGTAAAAATCATGAGAAAAATAGTAAAATTTGCCATTTTCTGATGCTTTAACAAGAAAAAGGAACAAACATGGTTGCTGGGACTCTGAGTTGCCAGGACTCTGGGTTGCCAGCAGGAAAGGTATACTGGCACCTGTGATACTGGACCTGTGATAAAGGACCTGTGATACTGTGAAAATGAAAAAAAAAATCGTGAAAATAACCATTTTCTGAAACGCTGACAGAAAAATGTGACGTGGTGAGACATTTTTAATTTCTGATATTTAAATAAAAATTGGAATTAATAATAAAAATAATAATTTCACCGTTGTTACCGAACCACTGTAGATCAGTGTAATTAAATAAGAATTATTTCTTTGTTAGTTTTCCGAAATGACGACAGTTATTGACCAAATAACAAACATTCAATTTCGTTTTCTCGATGTAATTTCTACAACGAAAACATCAAAACATGAAAATTTCAAAGGTGGTAGAAAATTTGTCGGAGGTAATCCGCGATCTTGTAGATCATTCATTCCGTTTAATGATTAAGAAATACATAAAGACAAAGAATTGATGCTCAGTGATCATCGTTTGACAGTAAGAGACATCATTAAACAAATTTCTATATCATTTGGTTCCTATCAAACAATTTTAAAAGAAAATATATGGTTGCGGCTCGTCGCATCTCGAATCGTTCTAAGAGCTTTGAATTTCTTTCAAAGACAACAACGTGTTCAAGTGCCCTGAAAGACACTTTCTCAAAGCAATTCTTTCTTAAAACATTATTACCGGTAATGAAACTTAGAGATATGCTTTCGACATAGAAACAGCTCGACAATCAAGTGAATGGGTTTTGGACGATGAAGCAAGACTGAAAATACCACGCCCGAGTCGCTCAAAAATCAGAATAAGGAATTTTTATTTGATTGTTGCGATGCTGTGCGTTTGTATTTTTAATTTATATTAACTTGCCAGACAGTCCATAAAAACTATTGTTTTTCGCCATTTGCGGGAAGTAATTGGTCAAAAACAACTGGAAATGTGGCGAGATATCTCATGGTTTTTGCGCCATGATAATGCGCCTTCTCACGCTGTAATCATTATTCGTGAATTTTTAACAAAGCGTTCCCCAAATACGGCTCCCATAAACACTGTATTCTCCTGATATGGCACCATATGAACTTTTCTTATTCCTACGGTTGAAATTGCCTGTTCGTCGTCATCGTTTTATGTCTGTTGAAAATGTATTATTATGTCTATTATTTATTTTATGAATATTATTATTATTGGATGGCAACGTTAGTTAAAAAAAATATACTTGATCTCGTTTAATCGAGAGCTCGTGTGTATTAAAATTTTTAGAATAAGTAATTTACTGTTTTAGAGCAGTAGGTTTTTTCCATTGAGAATAAAGTTGTTTTGTATTTTTTAAATGATTTCTTTTTGTAAATAATATTCAACGTAGCTGTGTTCTTTTTTACTGATATTTGAATTTTTAGAAGAAACGCAGTACGTGTTATTCAATTGAGTAGCCGCTTTGAAGATAAAAGTGTGAATATTTCATTTACTGGCGTCCGTAGATAACACTAGTTTTTAGAAAGCAGAAGGAAACGGTGATTTTCTTAAGTAGCTTTAACATTTGTGGAGTCCGAGCAACAGGACATTAGTGAAAATAGCAACATGTTTCAAGCAGTAAAAGGATTTAAGAAAGATGATTTGGTATATGTGGCGTCTGAAATTGGCGAAGAAGTACCAGCCAATGTTACTATTTCAGGTTAAAAAAATATTATATTGAACAGTGAAGAATACAAGAAAGATGCTGAATTTGTTCAAGTACTATTAGGAAATGCTGTTGCCGAGCGAAAATTACAAGAGCAAGAAGAAAAAGAAAGAGAAGATAAAAAGGAAAAAATGAAACAAGATAATGAATTTGAAAAAATGAAATTTGAATCTGAAAAAATGAAACTTGAAGCTGAAAAAGAAATCGAGCTCGCTAGAATTCAAGCTCAAAGTCGAGGTGAATCTGTTCCACTAAATTATGTACCTGATTTAAGCAATTCAAAAAGGAAATTTACGTTGCCAAGATTGGAATTTAGACAATTTGGCGATAACTTAAAAGATCGGCTTCCTTTTTGGAGTCAATTTGAGCAGGTGCATAAAGATGAAGATATCGCACCGGAAGATAAATTTCAGTATTTAGTGCAAGCCACGGTTGCTGGTTCCCGTGCAAGATAAGTAGTTGAAAGTTTTCCGCCAACTGGCGTCAATTATGAAAAAGCGATTGAAAGCCTGAAATCACGCTTTGGAAGAGAGGACCTCTTAGTTGAAGTATACGTTAGACAGTTACTAAAATTAATTATTTCTGTTCAAATTAAGGAAATGTTTTCATTAACGTCTCTGTATGACAAACTTGAATTGTATCTACGTGCATTGGAAACATTAGGTGAAACCAC
This sequence comes from Salticus scenicus, assembly GCA_963930645.1. Classification (NCBI taxonomy): domain Eukaryota; kingdom Metazoa; phylum Arthropoda; class Arachnida; order Araneae; family Salticidae; genus Salticus; species Salticus scenicus. The sequence continues at coordinate 234,506,800 of OZ005650.1, forward strand.
GGATAAATGTGCATCTATATTGTATCCCATGGTTGAATCTTGTTTCCCAGCTGATTATTTTAAAGGCTTGGAATCGTAACATTTCTCATTCAAATACTGATACTAAAGAGAAGTTAAATAACTTAATGCAATTTCTCAAAAAAGAAGTTGAAGGTGAAGAAAGGATATCTTTGGCAGCAGCTGGTTTCGGTTTAGGAAAGAGCCAAGAGAACAAACCTTTAAAAAGGAAGCAATGCAATTTTGAAAATTTGAAAAGTAAAGTACTTATTGCTGCGGGTATATTAACGGCCACTTGAAATAGAGAGGTGAAGAAATCTTGTGTTTTTTGTGATGGCAAACATTCAAGTTCAGATTGTTTTTCTGCTCAGAAAATGAGTTTAGCAGAAAAACAAAAAATAATTAAAGATAAGCGTTGTTGCTTTGCCTGTTTATCGCCAACTCACACTGTTCAGAAATGTCGAACAGTTCTAAAGTGTGTGATCTGTTCTAAAAAGCATTTTCCTCTAATGTGTGATGTACTTGATTCACACAAAAGGGCTGTAGAAAAGAAAGAAGAAAAACCTGCAGAAAATGATGTTAGTATGTCCAATTTCAACAAACGAAGTCCAAAGATATTTCTCCAAACCGTGAAAGCCAAATTGGTCTCTGGCAATAAACAGAAAACTGTGAGATTGCTCTTTGATTCCGCATCGCATAAGTCATATATTCTGGAAAGTGTAGCCAAAGAAATGGATTATATACCTATTCGCCAAGAGAAAATGGTTCATTCCCTTTTTGGCGGCGTTATCACTAGCGAGGTCAAGCATAACTGCTATAAAGTGACATTGAAACATTTGAAAGAAAATTTTGGCTGCAATTTCGAAGTTTTGGATCAGTCTACAATATGTGAAAATATTAGACCGGTTTTTAAAGGCCCTTGGATAAAAGAGTTAGAAGAAAATGAGATTAATTTAACGGACATTGGCGACAAATGTGAAGCAATCGATACTCTCGTCGGAGCTGACGTCATGGGAAAAATGTTGACAGGAAAAAGAAAGGTCTTATCATCGGGTCTCGTGGCTTTAGAAACATACTTAGGTTGGACCTTAATGGGAAAAGTATCGCCTGGAAAAGCCTCGGAAGAAAACTTGGCGATGTCAGTGTTATCGCTATATATAAATGAAGCTGAAATCTCAAATCTATGGAAATTGGATTTAACTGGAATCTATGATCCTATTGAGAAGAAGTCCAAACACGAGTCTGATGTTCAGACTAAAGAGCATTTTTTAGAAACAGTGGCAGTTAATAGAGAGGGCCGCTATGAAGTTTGTTTGCCATGGGCTGATGATAAATCGCCTTTACCCGACAACTTGAGTTTGGTGAAGAAACGGCTCGAATACACAACAGCAAAGCTTATAGCGATGAACATGTATGAAAAATATGAAGATGTTCTTCTGAGCTGGATTAATGAAAGCATAATTGAGGAAGTTCCCAAGAACGAAGTAAACTCTTATGGCAATTACTTACCTCATCGTGCTATAATAAAACCTAGTAGCAGCACTACTCCAATTCGCCCAGTGTTTGATGCTTCAGCTAGATTAGCAAATTATCCTTCTTTAAACCAATGCTTGGAATGTGGTCCTAATCAAATGGAATTTATCCCAGATATTTTACTTCGATTCAGAGAAAAGGAATTTGGCGTTATCGCCGACATTAGAAAAGCTTTTCTGCAAATAAGCATTCGTAAAGACGACAGAGATTTCCTGCGTTTTTTATGGTGGGAAAACTTAGAAGGAAAGAAACTAAAAGTTTTTCGCCATACAAGAGTTGTTTTTGGTGTTAAATGCAGTCCTTTCCTTTTGGCTGCGGTAATTGAGTATCATATTCGGCGTTGTAGCGGATTTGAAGAAGCTTTAAAGAAAAGGCTTTTAGAGAGTTTCTACGTAGATAATGTCGTTACCAGCGTTAATAACAAAGAAGAATTAGATAAGTTTATCATTAATTCTACAGCTTTAATGGCAAAAGGTTGTTTTGATCTTAGAGAATGGGAATGGTCTGGCGACTGTAATGAGACTAGTTCTAAGAAAGAGACTCAAGTATTAGGTCTTATTTGGAATAAAGAGCTAGACACATTGAAAATTAACATGAAATGGTTAGACAACATTAATATGGAAAAATTAACGAAAAGAACTATGTTGTCTGTCGTCCACAAAGTTTTTGATCCTTTTGGCTTCACCTCACCAGTCATGCTTTGTCCAAAAATAATGTTACAAAAGGCATGGAAACTAGGAACGAGTTGGGATGAAGAGATAACTGGTGAGCTTCATAAAGAGTTTATGCAGTGGTTTCAAGAACTGAAGTATTTGACTGATATACAGATACCTAGGTTTATTCGAGTATCTTCCGAAGATTTAAGCAACTGCACTATTCACACATTTGTTGACGGAAGCAAAGATGCCTATGGTGCAGTTACATTCCTTAGAGTAGAGGATGCTAATAAAGTTAATTTATTTTTGCTTGCAGCAAAGTCTCCAGTGGCTCCGTTAAGAGGTGTAACTATACCTAGAATGGAACTTCTAGCTGCTGTAATTGGAGCGAGACTGACGAATTCGGTTATTGAAGCTCTTGGTTGGAGAAATGTTATGACTCATTACTGAAGTGATTCTACAACGGTTCTTGCCTGGATACAGCGAGAAGAAAATTGGTCCGTTTTTGTAAGAAATAGAGTGCAGGAGATCAGAAAACTGAGTGATCCTTCATCGTGGAGACATATAACGGGAAAGAAGAATGCTGCAGACTTGCCCTCCAGAGGATGCAAAGCAAAGCATCTAGTCTCATCAAAATGGTGGGAGGGTCCACAATGGATGAAAGATGTTTCTGAATTTCGAACAATGATGGATTTCTCCAATCGCGATTGGAATGAGGAAGAAATTGAAAAGGAAAAACCTAGGAAAACTTGTATACTGACAAATACTGAAGCTATTGTTGAGGAAGACTGGTACTATAGATACTTTTCTAGTTATGACAGAATTATTCGTCTTGTTGCATGGATCCTTCGTTTCAAGCACAACTGCAAGAATTTTAATTGGAGGAAGAATGGTGAATTGACAGCCTCAGAAATTCATGAAGCAGAAATGAAGGTTTTACTTCTAATTCAGAATGAGTCTTTTCCTCAAGAAGACGAAAAGAGATTGAAATCTTTGCAAACGTTTAAAGACGAGCTTGGTGTCATTCGTCTGAAGACGAAAATTATTTATCGAAAGGATAGTGAAGATTTTCTTAAACCTATTGTTCTTCCATCAAAACATGAAGTGGTAAAACGGCTAATTTATAAAGCACATGTTGAGAACTGCCATGCTGGTGTCCAGATACTATTAAATATACTTCGAGAAAAGTATTGGATCCTAAACGGCAGAAAGGCGGTGAAAAATGTTGTAGCCAGCTGCACTGCATGCAAAAGATTTCGGTCAAAGAACTTAGAAGTAATCAGTCCTCCACTTCCAGAAAACAGAGTTAAAGATGCTGCAGTTTTTCAGATAATTGGTGTTGATATGGCTGGGCCATTATTTCTCAAGGATAACAAGAAAAGCTGGGTTTTAATTTTTACTTGCGCAGTATACAGAGCGGTCCATTTGGAGCTTGTTACTGCTGCTTCAACAGATGCGTTCTTAATGGCTTTTAGAAGATTTACAGCTCGCAGAGGAAGATGCTCTACTGTATACTGTGACAATGGTTCAAATTTTGTAGGACCAGCCAACTATTTCAAGAAACTAGACTGGGAACGCATACGAAAACATGGAGCTATCAACTCTATTGATTGGAAGTTCAATCCCCCAACTGCTGCTTGGTGGGGCGGTTGGTGGGAGAGATTAATTCGAATTTTAAAAGATCTCTTGAAAATAGTATTAGGGCTGGCACGTCTCGATTACGAAGAAATGATGACGGTTTTAGCTGAGTGTGAGAGGGTAGTCAACTCAAGACCTCTTACTTACATCTGTGAAGCGGAAGCTGTAAAACCAATTTCGCCATCGATGTTCATCCAAGATATGCATGAATGCAGTCTTCCTGATTTGGATGCTGTTGAGCAAAATTTTTTGTGTAAAAGGCTCAAATACAGACAAACCATTCTCAAAGATTTACGAAGCCGTTTTAGATCTGAATATCTTGGTGCTCTTATTCTACGAAAAAGAAAAAGCAAAGAGTCAGCCAACCATACCGTTACTGTTGGCGAAATTGTTATGGTGGGAGCCGATAATAAAAAATCTACTGTCCTTTAGGTCGTATCACTGAGGTTATACCAGGTAAAGATGGACAAGTACGACTTGTTAAAGTGCAAACTTCCCAAAAGGAGCTCTTACGCCCGATTCAAAGAGTTTATCCCCTAGAGATAACATCTTCTGAAGATCTTCCCACACAGATGACTCTCAGTAAAGTTAAAGAATCAGATAACATCTCCAAAGTTTCAGACTGTACTACTAGTGAGCAAATGAAGTTTAGTAGAGTTGGCAGAAGAATTAAAGTGCCGGAAAGACTGAACTTGTAGATTATATTAGATATTGTTGATCATTCTACTATTTATTTTACATTTCATTTTTATATTTTTTAAATGTAATCTTGCCATCTTTGTATCAGAGTTGTTTTGACTAATAGTTTTTATGTTTTGATTATTATTTATAATCAAAAGGTGGGAGGATGTTGAAAATGTATTATTATGTCTATTATTTATTTTATGAATATTATTATTATTGGATGGCAACGTTAGTTAAAAAAATATACTTGATCTCGTTTAATCGAGAGCTCGTGTGTATTAAAATTTTTAGAATAAGTAATTTACTGTTTTAGAGCAGTAGGCTTTTTCCATTGGGTATAAAGTTGTTTTGTGTTTTTTAAATGATTTATTTTTGTAAATAATATTCAACGTAGCTGTGTTTTTTTTTACTGATATTTGAATTTTTAGAAGAAACGCAGTATGTGTTATTCAATTGAGTAGCCGCTTTGAAGATAAAAGTGTGAATATTTCATTTACTGGCGTCCGTAGATAACACTAGTTTTTAGAAAGCAGAAGGAAACGGTGATTTTCTTAAGTAGCTTTAACAATGTCCATTAATTTGATAAAAGGAAATTCTTTATGAATTATCACGGGCATTTACATAAAAAAATATAGGATATGTTTTGAGATTGGTTAAAACATTGGCAGAAATGCGCACTGAAGTCGGAGGAGAGTGTCTTGCAGTGATGAAATAATTTTTGACTAATAATAATTTGACACCTTTTGTTTTATGTCTCCATTCAGAGTACTTTTTCATCATAGTAGAATATAATAAAAATATTTTTAAAAAATAGAGAAATATTAGAGATATTTTTGTTTAGTACCCTTTTTGTATTATGAATAATAATATATAATAATAAGTTAAAGCTAGAAATCTGCATTGCAATTTCTTTCAGCATTATGGTAAAATTTAATTGATGAATGTTTAATTAAATGATTACTCTCACTGAAGATAAAAACGAAACACGCATGTATCGCAATTTTATTTTTCCCTTCAACTAGATTATCACTGAAAAGAAATATTAAATATTCAACTACAAATTCATTGATAATACAAATTCTTAATTAATATACAATTTTTTTAATAATAATAATAAAAAAAAAACTAATTTCCAAAAAAAATAAATAAATAAATAAATAAAAAAATATATTATTAATGCATACTCACTCGTTGTTTAGATTTAACAACATGATTTTGAAGATCAGTCTTTTCTCCAATCACTTTACTTCCCCACAATATAAATCCAATCCAGGTATATGTCACTGCCATACACAGCATAGGCAAAACGTATGTGAGAACTAAAAATACAATGTTGTATCTGTAAAAAAAAAAAAAAAAAAAAAGAAAAAAAAGGGGGGGGGGGCATTTTAAACCACATAATTTCAATAAATATATTTAAATATCATTTAAAATTTTATCGGTATTAAGACACTAATATTCAGACAACCAAAAACTATATATATTTTATTTTTATTAAAATATAAATAAACAAATAACCATTCTATTAAGGATATAATAATGCGAAATGAAAATAATAAGTAGTAGTATGATTATTACTTTCTTCTATATTCAATAGAAGAAAGTATTGGATTCGTAAAAATTTTCGGCCTCGGGTTTTTGATGGATTTACACGTTTTGAGAGATGCAGAATACGATTTGACCATTTTTAGAAAATGTCATTCTGTCTCTATGTCTGTGTGTGTGTGTAAAAAAAAATGTGGCAACTGTATTTCAGGAACTACTGCACAGAATTTCATACAAAGTAGTATGTAGTTACACCTTGACATAAATTAGTGCCTATCAACATTTGGTAAAAATTGTCTTATAGGTAGCGTTGCCATCCCGCTTTTTCTAAATTTTTAACATGGTGGTATAGGAGAAAATTTTGTATACATGTGCGTAAGGAGAATTATTTTTTAATAATTATTATGAAATTTACAAGAATTATTTATAATAGACATAGTCAACTGGGAAAAAAATTGTATATGTAGAAGCATCGTCTCGCCCCCTGGAGGGGATGTCCCTCCTCGAGGGGAATAAATTTTCATGATGGGTATCTTTCAAAAGAACTCGCCATTAGTTTTAAAGTGAATAGGAAATCTCATCTCATAAACAGATATTTAAATCCACGTGTCATTGTATAAATTAGTTAAAAATAACACTTTTAACACGTAAATATTTTCATTAAAAAACTATACTTTAATTAAAAACATTATTAAAATTTTACAAATATATTTAGTCGAAGGTTTTCGCCCAGCTTCTCTCGGCATCATCAGGACAGATTAAAAAGTTTGACAAATGCAACTCGACACATTCATTATATAAAAAAAAGTCACGGCACAGTTACAGTTAATTTCGACGAGTGAGTCCTTAAGTTAAAAAAGAATTTTTTATTTGAAGCTTTTTAGGGTCACTATAGGACAACTTCATGTATGGAAAAAAACTTGCATATAGTTGAGGTTTCACAGGGATAACATGGAACTTTTTTAATCTGTCCTGATGATGCCCAGACAAGTTGGGCGAAAAGCTTCGACTAAATATATTTGTAAAATTTTAATAATGTTTTTAATTACAGTATAGTTTTTTAATGAAAATATTTATGTGTTTAAAGTGTAATTTTTAACAAATTTTAAAATGAATGGTTGAACCATTCATCTGCGATAATTTAAAATAAATTTATAGATTTTTTTTTTCATTTTTAATAATAATACTAATAATAAAAAATTGTAATATTGAGAATAAAATAAACTTTTTTTTCGATATTTAGTGTTATACTACTTGTCCAATATGGAAATCGTACTGCATTATCATGGAAGATAATTCTATTAAATAATGATTTCAATAAATTTCTTTTTTACTGAGTGAATTTCCATAGGAAAATATAGAAGAAAGTCATGTGGTGGCCACAACATTCAAGTTTTTATTATAAATTTAATTGCCAAAATTTATAAAGGGAGTGATATGCAGCACAAAATTAGGTAAAACAGAATTCTAAGCAGGAAATGAAATATCCAATAAGATTTGCTTCAAATAGGATAAGTTTAACAAATAAATAAAATTTGTTACTAATCATCGTCAAAAGCCATTTTTTTTAAATTTATTGTACATTAAATAATATGGTATTCGTATTACAAATTTCACTCACAATATGAGATCTATAGATAATTATTGTGGATTTATTTCTATTAAATATGGTATACTAAATTTGAGTATCATGGAAATTAAACAATTATATATATATATATATTTAAATAATAAGAACGCTTTTATTCCAAAATGTTAAAAAATAAAATAAAAATAAAAATAAATAAATAAATTATGCAGTGAAAAGGAATAATAAAAAGTGTTATTTGATGTTGAACAGAAATATAAACTAAATATTTATACAAGGCTAAAACCCCAATGTAAAAAATATTAAGTGAGAAAACTTCAGTTTCAGTAGCGTTAAGCGTACCGTCATCAGTGCAAAATGACAAGATCGATTATTGCTCCTATATGTATATAGAGAAGCAATTTTTAGAGTCGGGATTACAGCCATTAAGAATTTAAGAAGTTATAAGTGTTAACCAATAGGAAATTGGGATATAGAAAGCTATGTAAATGATAGGTTAAAATCAAGAGTATGTCGATTTTATATAATATTTCCAACAATCAGAGAGACGGAGTATACTAAGATCGCACTTATTAATAACATTTTTTCTTTTAACAAATACGAAAAGTTTCTAGAAAATTGAGTCCATGTTAGTGTTTAAGCCGGCAGAATATTTTAGCTGAATTAAAGTAAAAAGTATGGTTATTCTTTCAACAATGCTTAGCAATGGCCGATTTGTTTATTTCTTGTTTATTTCAGAGTATAACCCATGTGTTCTTTAAGACAAAACTTGAGTTTACGTCCCAATATATGATTGTCTACATTGACAATAAATACTATAAATATTCCAAGAGTTGTGTATGTTAAAAATGTTTTATAACTTAGAAAGGGCTTGTTGGAAAACTAGAGCAGCTGTAATACTTCCTTCCCCAAGGCCAGCAATAACTGCAAAACTCAGCAATACAACTAAACTCCTCTCCAGCTGAAGCAGGTGAAACCGTAATGCCTCTGTTTACCGCTACCGGTGAAGGTAGAATGAATGTTCTGTTCTGATGTCGCTATTGTGCGAGTATTATTCGAATTTACTTTAATTTCTGGGCCCTCTGTATATAATCTGTGTATAATAGGTTGTAAATAGAAATGTTTGTGTTCAACAATATCTGTTGATTGTGCAGTGTGTGCAGTTTGATTAAAAGAAAAATCGAAGTTATTTTATCGTTCTATGTTCTATTTCAAGACTCCAGCCTGATTTATTTATTGGAAAAATGATTGTAAAATCAACAGGGCTAATTTGTTTGTATGTGAGAAAATTATTTTAAAATCATATTGTTTAAGAATTTTAGCAATGGCAAAACTTAATTTAGGGGGAAAAGGCAAAACAATATTGATATTAGAAGAAGACTTAGATGTAGAAGGACATGGAGTATGGGGATGTTATAATTTAAACAGAGCTTTATAATCAATGGAAGTATTCTAACCTATCCTCTGTTACTGTTGACAGATATTGCAACCTTTCCATTATCGATAAAGATCTTTTTTAAATTACAACATCCTCATACCTTCTACGTCTAAGTCTTCTTGATATATTAGTATTGTTTTTGATTTTGAAAGCTTCTCCTGGTGAGATATAATTTTGTAAATATTTCCTTTTTTTATAGTAAGCGTCTATGGACTCATACTCAAAGTTTGAATAAAAGTGGTTCGGCAGAAGTGGATAAAATATCATTCAGAAGATTTGTCACAGGTAAATTCATCTCATCAAGCATCTCTGGGACCTGCTTCCACAATGTCCAACTTTAGCGCATTTAGGCTACCTGAAAGTTTCATTTATTTATTTGTTTTTTAAATATATATTTGCAATAGTTTTCACTGATTTAATAAAATAATAACTTCTAAATATCTCTGCTCTTGATGAGATAGATCATGGAAATGCTTGAATATTTTAAATTCATCGATCCGTATCTTCCTTTAGCGTAAAGTCTGTTTCGCAAAGTTGAATTAAAAAATAAATCACAAGATTTGACCTTGACAGCCATATTTTATCCCAGAATCCTACCCCTAGCCAGACAGATTCATTTATACTGGCGCATTGTACTACCATCTATTATGGATTTTCGTTTGAAAAATGTGAGCAAAATTTATGCTGGGACAAATATTTAAAAAGAATCGGAAGTTTTGTCATATGTAGGCAGTTTTGTCCCTGAAATATATCCTAGAAAGTCAGTTGCCTATATTTTCTATTTAAATATTTTTTCATCGACTATGAACTAAAGCGCAAACTTCGAACAAAATCGGTTCGATTACAGTGGGTTAAAATTGACTGCAAGATTTGTCACAGCGAACTGCTGTTTTTACCTGGAGCATAATGGTCACAAGGATCCTTTAAAATGCATGCATATTGTATTGTTATCTAGTATGGTCTCGCGTATAAAATTTCAAAATAATCCACTCAATAGAAAGACGTTAAAATAAATAAATCGTAGGATATCTTGGATAGTTTTTCTCCAAAATTACTTTGACACAGATTCCTGAAAAAGCTTTCATACTTTAATTTCGTCGATTAATGTCTAAATTTTGAGTAAAATTGATTAGAAGAAGTGCATTAAAATAAATCGCAAGTTTTGTCATACACGCAGGATTCTTACCCTGGTACCCGCACCAAGTGAAATATATCCCTAAAAAATTTTGCCTAGTGTATTGTATTGCCAGCGACTATAAAATGGTGTGCAAACTTTGAACAAAACTGACTCGGTCGAGTGTGATAAAAAGTGATTGCAAAATTTGCCACAGATACACTGAATTTCACACACGAAACCTACACCTTCTTAAAAATGTTTCTTAAAATGATTCCTAGTGTATTTTCCTCCATTATGAGCTCTTGTTTAAAATATGAAAAAAATCGATTTCGCAAAAAAGCATTAAAATAAATAAATAAATAAATAAATAAATAAAACCCATAGAAAACCCAATAAATAAAATGTATAGAAATTTAAAACAATTAAAAAAGTCCTTCATAGCATAAGATTGAGTTTTTTTTTTTTTTTTTTTTTTTTTAATACCTTATCTTGGAAAATACTTACATGACTGTATATATGTCTCTTGTGAACGATATATAATAACGTAAAATTAAAAAACAAACATATAATTTGAGATTGTAAATTTAAGATTACAAGTAAATGTTCTAATTTTAACTCAGAAAAGCACGGTTTTTTGTGAATAGAAAGCAGTTTTAAAAAATTTAACGACAATACCAGGAAAAGAAAAAGCTAAATGTTATTTTGTAGTTTATTTTTAAAACTAATGGAAGTTTTTTGGATCAAAAGCTGATAATTATCACTGTTAAGATAATTAATGATTTTTTTTTCCCTTAAACATTTATTTGCAAAGAATTTCTCTGAAACTTTTATCGATGAGTAAGTAAGATCTTAGGTCACGCTTAAATTACTTCCTGCTAATTTAGGTATTTAATTACATGTAATTACTGTTGTTTATGAAATGTGATATATTTTGTTACTAATTATAAATATAATTTGATCCATAACTTATGACGACATTTTTACTCTTTGTTAAAGTATGCATAAATCAAGTCATTGTCTAGCTGAGGAATACCTAAGTTTTAAAAGTTTGCTAGGTTTTTTATTATTTCAGAATATAAAAGTTTACAAAATGCGTATTGATCTGAAATTTATAAAGTAAATAGGCATTAATATTTATAAACATCCCATATTTAAAGCATTCTTGTATATGTATTCCTAAAATGCTGCTTATTTTATGTCATTGAGTGATTTTAAAAGAGGCTAAATTTTTCAAAAAAATATTTCTCGGTGTTTATATTTAGATGTTTAAAAAGTATGATTTAATTTATATATTTTTAATTCTTCTTCTTCTTCATCTTCTTTTCTTTATTAGTTTTTCGCAACAAAACAAATTTCAGTATAATATATATTACACAAAATTTATAAAAATACCTTTTTACTTTCTTCTATATGTAATATAGAGAAAGTATTGGATTCGCGAAAATTTTCGACCTCCGTTTTTTGACGGATCTACACGTTTTGGGATGTCCTGAACACGAATTGATAGTTTTTAGAAAATGTCTGTCTGTCTGTGTGTCTGTCTGTCTGTCTGTCTGTCTGTCTGTGTGTCTGTATCATTTTTTTGTGGACGCTGTATCTCACGAACATATGAATGAAATTTAACCAAACTTGGTATTTAGTTGCACCCTGACAAGAACTGGTGCCCATTAGATTTGGGGATCAATAGCTCAACAGGTGGCGCTGTAATCGCATTTTATGCAAATTTTTAACATGGCAGCATAGGACAAAATTCCGTATAAATGGGCATAATGAGAGTTATTTTAAACTTGTGATTGTAAAATTAATTTGAATTATTGATGATAGTAGTAGTTAACTAGGAAAAAAAAATTGTGCATGGGGGGGCATCGGTTCCCCCCCTGGGGGGGAAGTACCCCCCCGGGGGGGTAAATTTTGAAGATGGGTATCATTCGAAAGATCTCGTCAATACCTTTAAAACGAATGGTTGAACCATAAATCTGTGATAATTTAAAACAAAGTTATCGATTTTTTTTACTTTTAACAAAAAAAAAAAAAAAAAAAAAAAAAACTTAGAAAAAAAAAATTCGATTTTTTTTTTTTTTTTTTTTTTTTTTTAATTATTGTTAGTGATTGAATATGTATTAATTTTCACAAAAAAAAAAAAGAAAAAGAAAAAGAAAAAGAAAAAAAAAAAATCTTTTTTTTTTTTTTTTTTTTTTTTAATATTGTTACTGATTGAATATGTATAGGAAAATATAGAAGAAAGTCTTGTGGTGGCCACAACATACTAGCTTAGGTTTCAACTGTATATATTATTGCATACACAGTATGAATTGTTTACATTTTTAAGGAATAAATACATAATTATGTATTATTGTAGACTAGGGAAAAACGTTTTAGGTTTTGTTTAATTTTTCTGTAAAAATAGTTGTTAGTTACATTTGTTATTTATTGATCTATTTTTAAATTCTATAGTTTTGAGTATCCATAGAAAACACATTTCACTTAAAATATATTACAAAAACTTTAAAATACGTTTTTCATAAGTTTTCCATGGTGCTTTTGTATCGGCATATTATTCTAACATTAGGGTGAGAGGGCCGCCAACTTTGAGGTAAGAAGAGCTATGCAATTTTAGCATAAAATACATATTTTTTTGAAACATTATATACTTATTTTAAAACTAATGATTGTCATAGACAAAAATAAAACAAATATTATTATTATTTCTTTATATATTATGCTAAAATGAATGCCCACTTGTTACTTAAAACAATATAAAAGTAAGCCAGGCCCATTTTATCAATGTAAAATTATCGGGAGCCTGTGTCTTTTTCCCAAAATTTCGTTATCTTACTCAAAAATGTTTAACAAGTTGTATGTTCGCTTATCAAATTACAAAGGTTGAACAGCACCCCTTTATAGGTTTTGGGGAAGGCCAAACACTGTCGTTTTAAAAAATATCTGAATTATGTTTTCCCCTTTTAGACTATAGTTTACACAACTAATTAAAAAAGGAGTATGTCAAAATTTTAAACGCTTATCAGATAAAGGAATATGAATTATTGATCAAAACTAATCTTAGAAGTTCCCAAAATTTTATTTATGTACGTCACCTATGAATGGCTTGCGTCCTCTTACGGCACCTGCGTATACGAAAATTATGTAACAAAGCATTTGTCCACCACATCATCCTACCCCAAACTACCTTATTTATTTTTTAAATATAAAGGTCTTTTTACAAAGGATTTTCATAATTAAAATTTTCACGTTTTGAAACAGGAATTGATAAAGAGGTCTTCTAATAATTAAATTATCTCTTTAAATATTTAACTTCTTATCAATTTCAACTTTCAGTGCACTGATGCAGGAAACAATATTAATTTTTAATATTTTATTTTTTGTAAAATTTCTAATATGCAAAACACGTATCTACAATAAGCTTTTGGACACTTTCGAATTTAGACTTTTTTTCCCCCCTTAAATATCCAGAAAATTTCTTCGGGAATCATCTTGAAAGTTTGCTAGTGTAGATAACATGTTATAATTCATATATTTCAGTAAAAGCTGTGTCCGGATAAGGAAAAGAGCACCAGTAAAAAAATAAACTAACAATTTTTTTTTCCGGATCACTCTGTAAAAAGTAATGCTTTAAATGTGTTTTGGCTGTAGCATATGGTTATGAGAATTTGTTTCATTATCTGTATAAATTTTTATGAGGCTACCACATATATTCTTGGAGATATAACGATTCTGTTTTTTTTTTTTTTTTTTTTTTTTTTTTTTTTTTTGCAAATAAATAAATAAATAAATAAGTAAAATAAAAAATCCACTTTTTTAATTATAGCATTTAAGTTAATAGACCCAGTGCAAAGAAATTTTTAGAAAATTTGGCATACTACATTAGATACATCATATTGTAAACAGAATGCAGAGATGTTCAATATCTTACGAAATAGGAATATTTTTACCAAATAACTTTTAACTACAAATGGGGTAACGTTAAAGGAAAATTAATTTGTATAGTTTAATAGCCAAAAGTATTGAGCAACCAGTATGAAAACCCAAACACATATCAGGTAAATTAAAAATATATATATTAAAGATAGAATGAACAGAATTTCAGTTCTCTCAAAATAAAAGCTGGGGTGTAAAAAATAAGGGGTGTTATTTACATTTTTATTTTGATTCAGTCAATGCCCAATGGTTATACAGTCTTCGTTGATTGCAAATAAATATTGATAAAAATCTTCTACAATCTTCCTTCCTTTTTTTTTTAGAAGATCTAAAATTTTGTTCATTCTATCTCTTATAACTTTTTTAGATTTAAATGACATTTGTTTGGGGTTTTCACATAAGTCGTTCAATACCTTTGGCTATTAAATTATGCAAATGAACTTCTTAAAAATCTAGCGCATGCATATATAAGAATTATGTAGTAAACATGCATGTATTTCAGAGGATATTTAACATTTTTGCGTTGTGATTGACGTATGCTGTGTCTAAGGTAGTATGCCAATTTTTCTAAAAATAGCTTTGCACTGGGTCTAATACCCCACGTTTTATAATTACAAAAAGTGGAATTTATTTTTGAATTTTTTTACAAAAATTGTTATATCTCCATGAATATATGTAGCAGTCTCATAAATATTTATACAGATAATGAAAAAATAATCATAATCACATGCTACACACAGAAAACAATTAAATAATTACATTTTACAGGATGATCCAAAACATTTTGATTTTTGTTTAATTTTTTACTGGTCACCTTTTTATCTCCAGGACACTACTTTTGCTAAAATATATGATGTATAACATGTCCTTTACACTACTAAAGTTTCAAGATGATTCCTAAATATTTTTTCTAGATATTTTACAAAGCGTTTAAATTAAAAAGTGTCCAAATACTTATTTGAAAATTGTGTTAAAATAAAACAGAAACAATCTAATATATGTTGAAACATATATATATTAGATATATATATATAGATCTAGAAAAAAAAAAGTTTTTTTAAACAAATTATTTAATGTATCTAAAAATAACGGAGAAATATTAAATTAAAAATCTAAAAATTTATAATACTCTACAGCATATATCTTCAAATAATTGGATTATTTCAAAATGATGTAAATTGCTATACGATATCTACACTGAATTCTAAATAACACTTCTTTCCCCAAAGAATAAAATTCTTACACATATTAAACGTTATTTTTCTAGGACTAAATTTAAAGAAAATGCGATCTTTTTTAAATAAAGTACATGTCTTTTATTATTATTATTTTTTTTTATCATAAAAATTTCGTATAAAAACAGTTTCTTTTATTAAAATTAAAATTTAATGTAAAGAATTAAACTAAATTTTATTTTTACAGATAAATAAAAGCCATTGGGTCAAACAATTAAAGACAAACAATTAAATGATTCTCAATAGTTAAAATTTCATTTTTATGTAATACGATTAGGAAAAAAAAAAGAATGAATGTAAAAGAAACGATAATAATAAAATTTTTCACTTTTCATTTGAAAACTACATTTCATAAAAAAGATTTATAAATTAAAGCTATAACTAATTTTTTTATAGTTTAATTTAACAGTTAATTTTAAAAACATGCTATCCAATCTAACTTAATTATTAAAAATTGCATAATACATTATTTTACTTAGAAAAAGCAAGTCCCAAAACATAATATAATCCCTTACAGCTTTATTTTTTAAATTATGTTTTCGACTGAACTAAAAAATTATGATTGAAAATGGTTTGCTGCGAAAGTATTTTGGTAGACACTAAGCGTTAAATAAACGTGCCATAAGTACTTAAAAAAAATACTTTGTTTACAAATACTTAGATGATTAAAAAAAGGTACTAGTATTTTTTTTTTTTTTTTTTTTTTTTACTTTATTTCAAACACCAATTAATATGAAATATATGTGATGATTTTACAAAATATATGTAATAAATTAATCAAACTTTATCAGACACTTGTGTGTATATATATATATATATATATATATATATATATATATATATATATACTTGTAAGCTGAATAAATTTATTTTAAAGTGCAGTTAAATTTCTAAAAATTTGGTACGTAACATCGACATTACGTACATTACACATAATATAAACTCATTCTTAAGTTATTGTGGTCAGACGGTATAAATATGACGTAATTAATTAAGATGCCTAACAAATTTCCTTAGTTAAAGAATTAATATTTCATTTGATTTTTTTTTTTTTTTTTTTAAGTAAGTTTGTAAAAAAAAAAAAAAAAAAAAAAAAAAAACCTTCTAGCCGTTCTTGAGATATTGACTTTCGCCCCCCTCCTCTTTGGATGTTCACCAAATCACGGGAATTTTATCTCTTAAGCAGAAGTTAACACTTATTTTAGGAAATAACATCTAAAAGAGTGTAATTATGGCGATTTTGAACATAATTCAGATTTTTAGGAAACCCACTTGTTTGGCCTAAAATTGAATAATTTATTCAGTACTGTTGCCTATCAGTTTCTCTGAAGTAACCAATTGATACGTACGAATATAAATGTAATAAACGGGTTATACAGCAATTTTGAAGGAAATCGTGAAAACTGTTTTCGGATACGAACTTGAGATTCCATTTCTGGTTTCCCAATTTCTACAAAAATTGATAAAAGTATCTGTATTCCATATAAATTTTGATTATGAAATTTCGTCGTTCTACTCATTTTAGCTTTGGTGATATGACTATAAGCAAATTGCTCACACTCATATATATGTATATAAACACAAACATACAAACACACGTACATACTGATCTATCACCAAAAACCAATTTTTTCAATTCTGTTGACCTTAAAATATAAAAGTCACGTAAAAACATAATACTGAAATTTTTGACGGAATACAATTGTTTCACTACCAATGTTAGTTGTATAATGAAAGTTAAAATGTTGATAATTTGTAAGGAAGTGGCGTCATGTTAAGGTAGAGTGACCATATTTTTTTCGTGGAATTTGGAAACAAAGTTGGCGGTATCCTCGAAGGACAAAATAATAATAATAATAATAATAATAATAATAATAATTAAATCACCTTAAATTGTAAAATTTTAGTAATTTTTATGTATAAAGCACATAAAAGAACTTATTTCAGCTTATCAAGAGACTCGGCAGAGTCTCAAGTGACGCAAGCGCAAAAACAAACGAACGCCACGACACTCAGCGGAAACGGAAAAACGAACGAAACTGCGACACTTATATATACAGGAATTTAAAGATCAAAGAGACCGCTGAAAGCCGACACTTAATATCTCAGGAAATATGGGAGGTTATGTTCTGATAATTTCAAAATAGTCTTTCACCTTCTGTCTGATCCTACCCTGAAATCCCTACATTTCTGCGTGCAATATATTTCGAGATATGAATTGGCTCATTTAAGCTATAAATGGGCGGCCTAATGTGTAAGATTTTTTTCTCGAATATGGCTCGAGCGAATTTAGTTTAATTTATATATGATATTAATCGCTTTTATCTGATGTGCCTGACATCTCCCTTTTCCCTAGGAAAACTCTTGTTTTTTTCATAACTCAGTTTAAAAATCGAACTATTTTTACTACGCGATGCAAAGATTTCTATTGATAATTCTCAGAATTCTGAACAGGTGTTATTCGGTTTGGTCTTGTAGTTGGTTGGTTGGTTCAATCTGAATGCAGTCAATAAAAAATTAAGATTTTGTTTTTTAATGCAAGAAAGAAACTTTATTGTTTCTTTTAAATATTTATTGTATATATACGAAATAAAATTTCACTTAAATATATATATATTTTTTGTTATAAAGGAAATATTTAAGATTTTAAAATTTCGCATTTCGTGAAAAAACTATTTTGATAATATTTTAAATAGGGAACTATTTTATAATTATGGTGATTCTATTTCATAATTGTTGATGATAAAGTTACAATTTTTTAAGGAGAAAATATTTCTATGTATTCATTCGCCTGGCCACAAACAGTTAATGTAAAAAGCAAATTTCTGATTGGCAACACTACTAACAACACGTTTGTTTATGTTTTGTTATCTTAGCGCACGGATTCTTAGCGTCATGCACGTATTGACGTCATGAAAGCGTCTTATAATACTCCGTGGTGTCTTAAATAGTTTGTTGGATAACAATTACATTTGGATTTTAATTAAATTATATTTCAGGTAAGAATTAGTATTTTAATAGTTTTATTGTCCATTATGAAACTTGTATAAACTTTGTACATTTAGCTTCTCAGTTTTTTTTTTTTTTGTTTTTGTTTTTCAGCATGATAAAAATAATAGTAATAAAACATTAGTGGAATTTTCTGAATCTAAATATTGCTCAAAAACCTGGGAAAATGATGATATAAACCTGGAAAATGCATTTTAAACATTCAATTTATATCACAAGTCACGTTACTATGTTGTCTTTTATGTTGCGAGCTATGTTTTGCTTTATACCGTGAGCTATCTTTTATGTCACAAACCAAATTTTGTGACTGGAATTTTCTAAAAATAGACCCGGAAAAGTCAGGGAATTTTATTTTTGAAATTTAGTGGGAACCCTATACTAATTATTTTGCTTGTTTCAACTGCAAATTCAAATTTTTAACATTTTAAAAGTGTATAATGCGATTGATCTACAATCCATGTTTATTTCAACATTGCTGCCAACATTAATAAATAAGTACAAAAGTTATTTTCAGAAAAATCATACATATATTTGTATAGAAAATTGAGTTTAGTTTGCATTGAATTATATTGGAACGGTTTAATTGTTAAAAAAAAAAAAAAAAAAAAAAAAAAAAAAGAGGAAAGACAGAAAAGAAATAAAAAAACAAATAACATCAATGTAGTTGAATATGAAGATTTATTTATACATATTCATAAACAAACATATTGCGAAGATTTTTTTCAAAGATTGATAATACTCATTTACTAAGGTCTGTTTTCATGTTGCATTTTTTTGTTTTTATTATATAATTTTCGAAGTCTTTATTATTTTCATTTTTGCTTTATAAAAATTAATTTTGAGTTATTGTCCTTTTATGAATAATTTTAGCCTCATTTAGAGTACAAAATCTCTGTGAAAATAATTAATCTCTACCCTACTCCCGCACTCAAAAAAAAGTAAACAAGATAATTTTTCATGCACGGGGACGAGACACATTATATTATTTCTAAATTTTACTCTTTTATCAGTGCTAATTTATTCTCCTTGGAAAAGATGGTCCAAATAGACTGTACACTAATCGCACCGACGGTCCGATTAGCCACTTCGGTAAAATATATCCCAGTGGCAGAAAGTTTTGAAGCTGTCTGCAACAGGCTTTTAAGATTTCATAATCTGTCTGCAAAATTTGCTTGTAATCAGGGGTGAAAATGGCTTACACTCAAAAAGCCTGAAAGCTGATGGGGACGGGGGGGAGGAGGGGGCTTAACATCAGTGCTGATCTTGTGCAACAATACACAAATACAATTTTACTACAAAACGATATAATATAAACAATTGTATTCATTCAATTCATCTCATTCAATTAAATATTTTATAGCAATGTTCCACACAACACAATATAAATAATTATAAATAATACAAGTATTAGTTTTAGTTTTGATACAGAAATTTTTATAAGTGAATAGTTATCCAAAAGTTACAGACAAATTTTTTTTCTCAGTGCAGACAAAAACTATCCGCAAGCCGTTTTTCTGTGTCCGCGACTATGTCGCCGTGTTTCTGCCTTTGGGAAATATATAAAGTATTTAGATGGATAATATTCCATTACATAATCTTACGGTATTTTTTCTTAAATCTCTTCCTATAAATTTTGAATTGGAAAGTCATTTTCTTAAAACTAAATTAAGAATTTTATTATAACTATGGTAACTAATTTTTGATTTATTCATTGATTTTACTGAGCAATGAGCATACTGAGTATCGACACTTTTTAATAGTAACCTTTTTGTATCGGAACTTCGTTTAACTGTCTCGGAATTTTGTTTTTCTTCATGCGTCAGCCACTCATATATGTTTATTGTAATGCAACCGAGGTGAATGATTTTTTTAAATGCATTTTTGAAATTTAAAAATTAATTTTTGAGTGTATTTTATTATTATTAAATTAATGGAATTATTTAGGGAAAAAAATTGTTCATGGTAGTGATGCAGTACAGATTTTCATGCATTTTCCGATCCTTGTCCGATCAATTTAAGGATATCCAGTGATGTTTTTTTTGGTTTTAATATCGGGATACTAACCGCTCCGGTACAGATTTTTATGCATTTTCTGATTTGTGTGCTATGAATTAGGGGTATCCAGTGATGTTATTTTTTAGTTTTTATATTAGAATACTGACCGCTGCAGCACAGATTTTCATCAGGGCTTGAAATTAGTGGTAGTTAGTTGTATTTTGCAAATAAATATTTCATTTTGATGACCATAATTTTATACTTAATCATCACTTTGACGCCTAACATTCTTTTTCCCCCTTCAGTGTGCAGTTATAATGTGTGATGAAAATAAAGGCACTAGCAACGAAGTAGTAGAATTAAATTCCTAGCTTTCTTGTAAAAATATTTGCTCTAACACATTTTTAAAATGGAAAAAACTAACTAGATAAGGTATCAGTATTTTGATTAATTTCTGTTTATGTATTATGTTTATGCACATGTTTCTATGTGTAAATGACAATTTTGAAATGGCACCTTAGTACAACATAATTGCAACTAAGAAAATAATATTAGTTGTCTTTTGGCTCCCAACTTACTGATTCTAATTTCGACCCCTGATTTTCATGCATTTTCAGATTCATTTATTTCAGTGACTTTCAAAACAAACACGAGTGAAATAATTTATTTTCTTAAAATGTATTTTTGATGTTTTGTAATGATTCTGAGTATCAGTTCGCACTATCGACTCATCTGGTAAGCTGTACATTGGCAACAGTAATGGGTGGCTTATTTTATCGTATAGCTGTTCCTCATTCTGATTTTGAAAATATAAACATAACAAATTGCTTTATGCTAAAGCTGCATGTTTGTTTACATTTGCATTAGCAAATAAAGTACGGTGAATATTTTGATTTAGCAGTTAACGTTTTGGAGTTTAAAGAATGTAAACAACACCACATTTTTTTTATTTGGAGTTATTTTACTTTTTTAAAAAGATGAGTAAAAATAATACTTGGATACGTTATATGCAAATTAAAGTTTCTAAATAAACATATAAGACTTCAGAATTTAAAAAAAGTATGTTTGCAACGCTCATGGGAATAACGAAAGAGTGGCGAACTTAGCTGCCAAAGTAAAGCTAGAAATTAGCTGTCGCCACTCGTCACATGGCGACTAGATTTTTAAAAGTGGCGACTAAAGAAATTGCCTTTGGTTGCCACTGCAGTGGCCACTTCTCTTCTACCCATTCTTTATAAAATATACCCCATTCCAAGGCAAACTTGGATCGCACGGCGGCTTTTTCGCGGTAAACGCGCCTCGCAAAGAATTCAGGCTGTTCTAAAATCTAACCTCGCCACTTGCAAACATATTTCGGAAGTCAATTTTAATAGTAAACACTTAAAATTCTTCTACCCATTCTTTACAGAATACCCCATTCCAATGCAAACTTGGATCGCGCGGCGGCGTTTTCACAGTAAACGTGCCGTGCGCCTCGAATTCAGGCTTTCTCAAATCTAACATCGCCACTTACAGACATTTTCGGAAGTCAATTTTAACAGTAAACACTGGAAATTGGCAGGTAGTCTTATTCATATACTAAAAAAACGTATGGCTTTTTTCCATTTTTCTATAAAAGTATTAGATTTTAATTTTAAAAAAATGTCAAAATGAGAGTTTCGGCCAACTTTCGGGAGAAAGAGACAAAAAGGAAGCTCGTGAGATAATCAATCGGCTGAAACTCCGATTGTATTATGTTCGCAGAAAAATTAAAAACGTCATTTGACACATTATATGTAATTTGTTATGTCTAATCTGAGTTACACTGATGTACTACATACTACAGACCATTAAATTACAAATTTGATAATATCTTAAAATTGATTTCTTTTTTTTTCTATTGAATTATCATTTAATGATTGAGCTTAAGATCTTGTTTATCCTTAAGATGAATTAGTGCTACTAATTTTAAAATTTGTCAAAATTAACTTTTTAAAAAGTGACAGCTACAATTTCGTTGTGAAATCTCGACTACAGCCACACTCTCTAAATTCAGTTAGAGAGGGGGATTATAATTGCAAATTATTAAAAATTCATTATTATTAAAGAAAAATTAATTTATAATTCATTTGTAACAAGAAAAAAAAAAGGAAAAAGAAACTTGCAAAATAAAAAAGTATTATTAAAAAAATATTTTTTTTTATTTACAAATACATATTTTCATGAATCAAAGATTTTTTTTTTTTTCTTTTTTAAGTAGAAAATCGACACCATTCAGGATAGTGAAGGGGCAATATAATCAGAATTTTTCTGTTATAAAATAATATAACCAAAAGAGCATTTTAAACATATGAATTTTGTAATGAATAGTATTTTCTTACATTCATAGTATAAATTATGTAAATCTATTCCTATTTCATTGTATTAAAATTTATCAGAAATGTATTATTGTGGATGAGTTTCAAAAAGTTGACTACCTTAATTATTTTCTTAATGATTTGTCGAGACTGAACATTGAAAAAATTAAAGAAAAGAAAATTTTATTTTACTTTTACTTTTATCACCGAGTGGCCAAGTAACTTTTTAAAAGTGGCCACTAAAAAAATGAAGGCTAGTGGCCAGTGGCCACCAACCAAATTTCTTAATTTCTACCTATACGCCAAAGGTAAGAGAGGGGGGGGGGGGGTTATAATCGTGAGGGGGGTTACTATCGGAATTTTATGGTATATTAAAAGTGTGTCGTATATCATCATGTCTCATAATCATCTATAATTAAAAATCATTATAGTGTATTGTATTTGAGATTTGAAAAAGATGAAAATATATAATAACATAAAATGCAAAGATTCATTAAAGAAAAAAAGAAGAAAAAAAACTCTGTCAAACAATATTCTGTGAAAATCCAGGGGTCGATCCAGGCAAAATTTGGGTCCCTTTTGCGGCCCCTTCACAAAATTCCACATAGTAAAAAGAGACCCTTCACAAAATTCAAATTCATAAAAAGGGACCCTTCACAAAATTCAAATCCATGAAAAGGGACCCTTCACAAAATTCAAATCCATGAAAAGGGACCCTTCACAAAATTCAAATTTATAAAATGAGTCCCTTCACAAGATTTTGTTTTATAAAAATGATCCTTTTATTAAATGTTTTCATATTTTCAGTATTATTTTTAATTAATGCCTTAATTTGTCTCAACGAAACTCTATTAAATTGATATTAAACATTACATAAAGTGATTGTAAAAACGGAAGATTTTACACAATATTTTACTTTTTCACAAAAATATTTTACATTTCACAAAAACAAATAAAAATTTCACAAAAATATTTTGTTTTTCACAAAAAAGGGACCCAAAAATTAAAACCTGGATCGACCCCTGAAATCTTTTTATTTGAAATGTTAAGCTTCCTTATTTACCTATTTACCGTATATTTCCGAATATAAGCCAAGAGTATGTTTTTTCCTGCAGAAATTTGCCCAAAATTGCCAACCTGTGTACAAGCCGAATCTAAAAAATACTCTTTTAAAGTTCGAGTATATTGCCAATCTATACAACTTTCAGGATAATCTGTCCAATGAAATTGCACGAAATGCATGCTTATCCAATGGAATTCCTTACTTTGCTTAGCTATGACGTAAAATGATCGCAGTGTGTTTGCCAATGACGATAATTTTAACTCTGGCAACCCTATCAGAAGGGAGGCTAGCACAGACGCACTCGCACACACAAGTCCCAGCAGCTGAAAACGATGGTTGCCTTGCCGTAATACCGGGAGGCCTAACCCTAACGTCGATGATGCAGCCGCTGGATGTTTACATAAATAAGCCATTAAAAGACCGATTGCATATTTTTTATTTTTATGACATATCTAAATTATTTTGTATATTTCTACTTTTGAGTATTGTTATCAGTACCTCAAGGCAATCTTAAAAAAAAAAAAATTCTATATGAAAAAATCAAAGATTTGCCACTTCTTTTGCTAGTGTAAGCCTTGAAACATTTTAAACAGATATGATTTAATTGTATAAATTAAAAATATGATCAGGAGTCCTGTTTTTTCAAGTTTTTCTTATACTATTTCTGAATCAGACAGAGTAGTTACTCCGTTCGTGCAATCTGCCGATGATGTCAGTTACCGGCAGGTAAAAAAAAAATAAATGTAACACACGTGAGTACATTGAGCGTTTCTTGAAATAAATTTAAAATTGCTAATTTAAAAGTTTTATATGTGATAATTATTTAAAAATAAGGTTTAATATCACTATTTTACTTTATATTAGTTTTTAAGCTTAAAATCTATGTATTCAATCATTGTTTCTAATGTACGTTTTTTCCTAAAAATGTGTACTCTTATATATAAGCCGACCCCCGACTTCAGCTTCCGAAAAAGTTCCAAAAATTCTCGGCTTATACACGGCATACGGTATT
Source organism: Salticus scenicus (assembly GCA_963930645.1). Classification (NCBI taxonomy): domain Eukaryota; kingdom Metazoa; phylum Arthropoda; class Arachnida; order Araneae; family Salticidae; genus Salticus; species Salticus scenicus. Next base: position 234,531,582 of record OZ005650.1, read on the forward strand.
TATTTAACGTTTTTCATCAGAAATGTGTTTTTTGTCCATTTTATTTTTGTAATCAGACGGAATGTCGGTGTGTATAGTTTGTTCATTATTGTCATTTGAAATAACCATTTCAGAATAACTTTTTTGATATAATCGTTGCTTACAAATCATTACAAGCGCAAATCCTTGACGTTTCAATGAAAAACTGGAGAATGTGAACTACTTTTTGGTAATTATTCAACAAAATAAAAGTAAGCAGTATCTTTAAAAGGGCTCGAGCTCATTTTCATGCACCAATATCGCATAGGCAAACTTTCGTGTTTCTATTCTCTCGGATAGAGGGCGACGGGCAAAGAGGCTCTCTTCTCTGCTCGTCTGTTCTCACTCAGCTTGGAGAAATCAAAGTGAGAGAAATGAAACTGATGAAGAGATTAAAACTTTTATGCATGTACTAAGCATTTTTCCTTTCCTAGGCTGGGGCGATCGTCAGACAGCGCACACACAGATTCAACATTCCGAGAAGAGAGAAAGGAGAGGTTATAAGATCACAAGATTTTGTCTTATTTAAATCTATAAAAAGAATTTTCTGTCACCGTATTGTGTAAGAATTCTATCTATAACTTGACCAAATTTTTACTCGCCACAGTAAAAATTCCACTCGAGTTGGTGAGCGGAAATTTCGCACCCTGCTCTAGATTACTATATTGTATAGTCTTAATTTATGTAAAATTTGCATCTACAAATTAATTTTATGAATTGCAATTATTCCTAGTGATACCAGACTTGGTTCGGCTTTCATGGTTTGAGTGTGTTTGTGTTTGGGATTAAGGCTGACTGACTACACGGTGCTAGGCCTGAGACCCTGAGAGGGAGTGCCTTCCTTCTTCACTATTTGAAGATAAATTTTATTTTTTTGCAGATAGATTCAGAAAATTCTGCTAATGTTTTTATTATTATTATTATTATTATTATTTTTGTCATGAATTATTTTATGATTCATGGTATACATATTTTAATAAAAGTAATAAATATTTATTTTAATCTTCAGTGTATAAAAAAAGAACAAATATGCATCAGAAACATAAAAAAGCTGAAAAAAACTGAGAAGCTAAATGTACAAAGTTTATACGTGCTTCACAATGGACAATGTGTATAAAAAGTAAAATAAAACTATTAAAATACTAATTCCTACCTGAAATATAATGTATGTAAATGTAGATTAATCCAAGATTTTACCAGACAAAAAAAAAGAAAATTTTAAAAATAATGCAATATAATTTTGTAAGCAAGGGTAAGCAAAGTAAGCAATGGTAACAAAACAAACTGTTGTTGTTTGCAGTGTTGCCAATCAGAAATTTGCTTTTTACATTTTACTGTTTGTGGTCCAGTGGATGAATACATTGAAATATTTTCTCCTTATAAAATTGTAACTTTATTATCAACAATTATGAAATAGAATCACCATAATTATAAAACAGTTCCCTATTTAAAATATTATCGAAATAGTTTTTTGACGAAATGCAAAGTTTTAAAATCTAAATTATTTTCTTCATCTATATATGTATTTTTGTCTAAAGTGACGATAAAAATTGAAAAGTCACCAAGGGGAGTTACATTAAGGCTGCCTGTACCATGATCAGGTTTACATATTTCATTATGTGTGAAATTGTTGTCATTTTATGGTTGATCGATTAAATAAAATAAATATAGAAAATAACGTGAAAGAAAATATTATATGCACCACATATAGTGTTGTTCATATGTAATTGGGATTCAAATATAAAATGACTACTTCAATCTTTTTGAAACTGTCATCTGATAAGCACTCAAATGGAAGCCCACTGGTAAGCGGTCGTCACAGGCAATAGGGACAGTCACCTGAGAGTCAGCGAATGAGTGTGTCGCTGCCGAAGCCAGCGGGGAACCAAAGTGGGCTTTAAAGTGCTTCATGATTTCTTTAAATTTTATTTTTTTTGTAAAGTTATATAGAAAAGAGTTTCCTTTAAATATAGTGACCAGCGAAGCGAGAAAAGCCTTCGTTGATTCACTACCTTCATTGATTTCATGAATTAAAAAATGGTCGTATAAATGTAAAAAATGTTGAGTTTTTCTTAAAGGGCAAAATTAACGGTGGCCACCGGCCACGTGGCGACTAAATAAAGAGATGGCGATTAAAAATTATGCATCGATCGCCACTAAAGTCGCCACTTTTTGTGATCATTAAAAGATTCTAAAAATCGAGCGACGATAGAGAATCTAAGCTTTGTGATTTCCAATCTTTTTCCATCCATGGCATAAATGTCAATGTTCATTTTAAACTTGCTTTATTATATTCTACAACCTATAAAGAAGTAGAATTGTTTAATATATCTTACTCATATAATTTTTTGGACTCCCCCCCCCCCTAACGATCTGTGATCACATAGCTTATAGAAAGCTTTATAATTTCTAACCATTTTTTATTTGCTGTAAAAATATAAATATCTATTTTAAACTTACTTTATTAGATTCTAGAATCTGTAAAGAAGTAGAATTGTTTAATATCTCTTACTCATAATTCTTGTAATCCCCCCCCCCCCCAAGCTACAAATTTGGCAGCTAAGTAAATTATTTTTAATGAAGCAGCTAAGTTTCCATATCTATATTTTTTAAGAGGAAATATTTTAACTCTATTGAAATAAAATCAATTAAAAAAATGTGTCTTTAGAAATAAGAAAAAAGTAATAAAACTGCTAACTGTATTTACACATGACCATGTAAAAGGTTGTGATGATGATGAATCATTCATTTACTTAGAAAATAGCAATGTGAACTGTGAATGATAACAGCTTATTTCACTTAAATAAATTGAAAAAAAAAATACTACTAAATTATCTGAAATATAAAAACTTTTGCTTTTATTATTACAGCCCTAAGCAGATATCAATTTAGGATGTGCAATTTAGGATTTTTAAAAAGAACGTAATTACAATTTCAGTGTCTCTGTGTTAATTTTATTATATGTATTTCTTATTTTCATATTTTTCTTGTGGTAATTATACCACAAAATAGTGACAATGCTTTTTGCAGTCTGAAAGAAATAGTCTTATCATGTGAAAAGTGGCCACTAACTTAAAAAAGTGGCTACTAATGAAACTGACAGTACCGGCCACTGGCCACTAATGAATTTTCCCAGTTTTGCCCTTTAGTTTTTCTGTATATATAATGGAAATTTTGTGATTACGATAATTTTTGACATAATACTCAAAGTTGAACCAAAGTTATACAGCAAATTTATCTTACAAATATCTTAGATGAGTTTGTTAACGACGTTGCTTTGCAGTTTGTTTTCAAGTGGTGGCTACATGAAAATTTCAAATCCACATTGAAAAAAGGTTAGTTAAGACTGTATTTGCTTGAATTTTGATGCTTACATTGACCACACAAGGGTCTCAACCAAGTATTTATTAATAAATTTTATCTGCCATTTTTAACAAAATGACCGATATCTTAAGTACGGCCATTTCAAATCAGGCTACCACTTTTAAACTTATCATCAGAATAACTTTTTAAATACTGAATCAGTTAAAGTTGGACATTGAACTTATCACACAAATATCTTGGATGAATTTTGTTCTAGCATTTAGTTTCCAAGTTGCAGCCACTTGAAATCAGGCTGCTACTTGAAAATGTGCCACCACGATAACTTTTAGAATACTAAACTGGTTCAAATCAGATTTGGGGAGGGAACTTACAATTCAAATATCATGGATAAGTTTGCTAGGCAACTTGCTCCACTATTTTGTTTCCAAGTGGCAGCCACTTAAATTTTTTTCATTACAATAACTTTTGTAATATTGAATCAGTTCAAATCAAATTTGCGCAGTTGATATATCATTCAAATGTCTTTGATAAGTTCACTGGGCAACTCAGTCACTCTGTCCTTTTGTTTCTAAATGGTGGCCACTTGAAAATTATCACAATAACTTTTGAAATGATTTGCTTAAAGCTGCATATATATACATAGCCCTCATTAATAAATCCACCAAGTCCATTAATAAATTGTAGCTGCCATTTTGAAAACAATGGTGGCAACTTCATAAGAAAAGATAAATCAACCTAAACTTCTTATGAGTCGGAAGGACTTAATTTAATCTTTTGATTAATAACCTGTAAAAAGTAATGATATCAGTACAAAAACCCTTGACGGGTTAAAAGTTTGTGACGCAGCTACTTTATCGCTATAAGAATTTGAAATATGGGTCTTAAAAATAATGATATCAAATTTTAAGTGACACTTTGCTAGTAATTAAAATATACATAGATTTTCTTATTTGATCATTTGCTTTTTTCTTTTATTTATATTTACAATGCAAACATATTTTTAACTTCAAGATAAGACAAATATATAAAATATACTCTGATGCTTTTTCATTTGCATTTCAATTTCAAAATAACAGTTTTAAAAGGAATGATATCAAAATTCCAGTGACGCCTCAATGTCACTTTAAAAGATCTGTTTTTAGATTCCACTAAAATTACCTTTGTTTTGTCTAATAAAGTATATTTACACATTGAAACAGTGCTTTTAATTTTCAAATATATACTGTCAAAAAATCACACTTTCACTGAGTTTGCATTATAAATTGAAATTATTTATTTCAATAAATCGATTTGTCTTTTGCGTCACGCTATCCAAAACTGTGAGTAAAATTTATGTTAATGTTACTTTGTATCGTAGTACCCAACTAAGTCAAAATGTGTGCAAAGAGATAGTGTGATGCAAAGAAAACATTTGCACAAATTTTACTTACCGTTTTGGATAGCGTGACGCAAAAGACAAATCGATTTATTGAAATAAATAATTTCAATTTATAATGCAAACTCAGTGAAAGTGTGATTTTTTGACAGTATATATTTGAAAATTAAAAGCACTGTTTCAATGTGTAAATATACTTTATTAGACAAAACAAAGGTAATTTTAGTGGAATCTAAAAACAGATCTTTTAAAGTGACATTGAGGCGTCACTGGAATTTTGATATCATTCCTTTTAAAACTGTTATTTTGAAATTGAAATGCAAATGAAAAAGCATCAGAGTATATTTTATATATTTGTCTTATCTTGAAGTTAAAAATATGTTTGCATTGTAAATATAAATAAAAGAAAAAAGCAAATGATCAAATAAGAAAATCTATGTATATTTTAACTACTAGCAAAGTGTCACTTAAAATTTGATATCATTATTTTTAAGACCCATATTTCAAATTCTTATAGCGATAAAGTAGCTGCGTCACAAACTTTTAACCCGTCAAGGGTTTTTGTACTGATTTATTATACATATAATAAATTACTATAATAAAACGTTAAAAAATTTATAACCGGCGTCCCCAAATGTGTTGTAATTTTTTGGGAACGAAGGAAGTTTTTTTCTCGAGATTCGGGGATTGTCCTCGAGATTCGAGGATATATGGTCAGCCTATGTTAAGGAAGTAAAGGTCGCCGAGGGAAGTCAGCATTGAAAGTTGCGTAAAGTGATAGCGTCGAGTTGGATAGGATGTTCGGTTGAAAATGGGAATGCTTCTAGCTGGATCCAGCATAGTCCGGCGATGTTTTGGGTGAGATAGCTAGTTGAAGGTGTTGGGCAGTGGTGAATTTGTGTTAGCATGGAGTGTCTGGTTATTGGATAATTAACTGGATAAATTGAAAACAGGATCTACGTAGATTGTGAAAGGTGATTAAGATTTGAATGTGGATAGTCTTTAAAGAAGTATTTTGGCAAATGAAGTGAATCGTATTTTCTATTTTTGAGGACTTTAAATAGAGCAAAAAATAGGGCAATGGTGGGTCGTTGGAGTTGTGATGTGTTCTGATGGTAGATGTGCTATTTGGAGATTGAAGTATTGTGTGTTAATATTAGGTTTGACGCATGTGCCGTTGGCGCCTAAAATTTGATGCTGGTGATATAAAGTGTTTCTCGTCGCTCTTAAAAGTCCTTGACGAATTCAACTATTAGTATTTCTAAGCTGCATGTGGTGAGCTATATTTTTTATGATAGTTTAAAATTACTTAGTTTAAGTTTATTAGTGAGTTCTTTCTTACCCATACGCCTTTTTTCACTCTAAAGTTAAAATAAAATAGGCTGTCACTTTTATATAAGTCTCTTAATTACCCCCTACACTAAATATAAGCACGATGAATCAAGTAGAAGTCAGAACGGAGACTTCACAAATTTAACCAAATTTTCATAGTCTGTTTTTCAGTTAATAAAATTGGGAAAAAAACTGTAATCAGGGAGGTGAAAAATATAAATAGATAAATAACTTTTATATTATTATTATTTTTTTTAATTTCTCAAACTTTTATAACACTTACGAACACTTCTCAAGTCTTTATTTAAAAACAAACTATGTACACGTATTTTTTTACGTAATGAAATTCATTTTATACTCTATTAAAAAATAATAATAATAACTACTCTCCAAGAAGGAGTAATGCAAACTGGACACAAATTGACATACATACAGGTTTCGGTGGAAAATTCAAAATTTTAAAGCTTGGCTGCTTTCGAATGAGCATGCGACGCTGCAGCGAATGTTATTTGCTCAATTGTCAGAACATTAAAAGTGAGAAATTTTGATTCTAGGTCATAAATTCTTCGAGAATTTTATTCCGTCTAATCAGAGAGACAATAACTATGCCTCGCACACAGGTGCACAAATAACATGCGCAGATGTCCGCATTTGAGTGCGGTGTGTAGCTGAGCTCAAAGAAACCTGTTGGTCTAATCTGAATTTTTTTTACAATTCGATAGGAGCGGTACCACTATTAGATGACATTGACAGGAATGGGTGAATAATGGCCAAACATAGCGTTAGGGAGGAAGCGGTCGAAGTAGAGAGAGGACAGAAAGTGAGAACCAGTCAATCGCAAAGCGGTACTCAAGGCTCCAATTCATCATAATCGTCGATCCTACGTGCAACTGGTACTTCAGTGACTTTAAAGACCCTTAATAGGCGGCTCAGTGAAAAGGGGTTGAGCTTAGTTCCCGGATCTCTCTTCCACTGAGGATGTTTCGAGCATCAAAAAAGGGTCCTACAACTAGCTCGGGATTTTGCCAATCTAACGCACCAATTGGACAGAATTTAGCACGATACATCACAGGAGCACATCTGAAAACTCTATCAATTAATACTAAGCCGAATAACAGCGTACATAAGGGCCAGAAGAGGACCAACGTGTTATTGACTTCTTTATTGTGAGACCCTTTCTCTTTATTAAATCCTTCAAATTTTCTGAAACTGTAATGAAATTGTTTTTCTCCACATGTACATCACATCTAACAATTTTATTGTTCTTATCTTATAACTCCTTCTTGGTGCGTCGTTTATTTATTTTTATTTTTATTTTTATTTTTATTTTCATTTATTTATTAATTAATTTATTTGTTGTTGTTGTAAAGTATATTTAAAATGTCAACCTGCAAAATAAAACCACCCGTTGAATGTTTATTTACATATATTTCCTCTACATATATATGAGGACCTTTACATTCATTATTTCAGGATCATTACTAAAAAAAAAAAAAAAAAAAAAAAATACTTAATCATAACGATTTTTGAAACGCAGAAACAAGAATTTATTTTCTTGTTCTACAAAAATCATCAATCAAAGAAACATGAAATACACGAAATTTCCCTTTTTTACTGTAGAAAAACAAATTGATGCGTGCATTAATCTTTCGTGAATAAATTATTGCATGTAAAAAATTGAAAAATGACCTACATTAAAACATTTTATATAATTTTGAAAACGAATGAATAATTTCAAAGTTAAGCAATTTGACATGAAATGCTGCTTGAAATGGAAATTTAAAAGAAAGTTTAGTTTATAGAATAAAAAATAGAACAAACTTTTTCTTCGAAGCAGTTTTATTTGTTGCAAATATAGGACATATCTTATTAATATGGATAAAATATTTTTAAAGTCTAACTTACTTTTTAATTTTAAATTTTCCGCAAATAAAAAAAATATATATATACAAATTAAAAATATATTTATTATAACTAAATAAAAGAAAGTCCAACCTTAAAAATTTAATTTTGTTGCCCAGAAATATATAGATGTTTCCCATAGATGAGTAGATAAACAGATATTTAGGATATTTAATGCTTTTTAGGGTGTTTTAACAATATTATAAATGCATTTTGCAAGTCCAAATTTCCTGACAAATATTTTTAATATTCTTACAAAGTTTTAATTTAATTTTTTTAGTACTAGTTTGCTGTGTGCGTCACAAAGCTTTATTCTAAATCACTCTAAATCACTCTCAAGAACACCACAAATGGCCTGTTAAAATTAACAAAAAATTGATTAACTTGCCTTATCGGAGAATACTTAACATATGCAATTTGCTTCATATTTATATAATATTAGCTAATATATAGCCAGCAGGAAAACCACAGAAAGTGAAAATAAAACATCGCTATCTTTAGGTCGATATACACTTACGTAAAATCAACGAAGTGTTTTAATGACATTCTCACACATCAAATTTAGTGCGCTTACACGCCACAGAAGCGGTGTCTAACTATAAACGAAGATAACTGCAGCATAACAGCATCGCTAACTGCGCGATATATATTAAAATCTGATCATCGCCAATCTATATGAATGTCAAACGAAATATAGAGTTTTATATGCAGTTAACGAAATGTGCAGTTTATTTCCGTCCGTAATTTTGGGAAGTACATCAGCTAAAAAATGTTTTAAGACACACCTGCAGATAGCCATTATCTGAAAATTGTTTATCTTTCCCAGTACGCGTATAACTGTGAAAATCCATTGAAACACGGAATTTAAAAAATTCACGAATCATAATACTTTTTTCTTGTATAAAGAAAAAATAAATAACACAAAACATCAAAAGTGTTTTTTTTTTTTTTTTAAGTGAATTAGATGAAGAAATTTTAATGTAATTAATGTGCAAAGGTTGTTTCCCAAATTTGCGATCATTGACATATTGTTTAAAAGTAAGGCGAATTTGTATAACCAACCGTTTAAAAATTCTAATAACTTATATAATAAAAATAATAATAATATATATATATATATATATACTTATATAAGGTTATTTCACAAATGTGCGATAATTTATACATGGTTTAAGAATAAGGCGAATTTGTATAACCAATCGTTATATATATATATATATAATATCCTGAAAATAATGTTGAATAATAAAACGTATAATTTCAATAATTTTTATATATATATTTCTTTTGTGCGTGTGTATGTCACTGAACTCCTAAACGGCTGGACCGAGTTTAGTGAAATTTTTTGTGTGTCTTCAGGCGGATTTGAGAATGGTTTAGATTTACAATTCAGTCCAATTTAAATTGTTTATTTAATTAATTTATCACTTATATCAATTAGTGTTGATTTTGGAATGTTTCACATTGGATTCGGCAGACTGCGCTACGATTGTAGTATTAAATATTCAGTAATACGCAAGGGAAGTGATGACGTCACTGGCCGTCCGTGGATGCAAGAAAAATATTTCCTATGTTAATCGCCCATTGGATTTTTTGTAAAAAATTACTAAAAATCGAGGAAAATTATTTCCCGATTTTAATCTCCATATTTGGGTATATATATATATTAGTTATCATGTGCATGCGTTAGATTGAGTTGTTTTTGCTGTAAAATTGATAAAATTTGAATTTTTAATCTCAAAACTCTGTCATCCTTGGCGGAAAAAAAAATCGCCATATCATCTGGCGAACATAATTAATTTCTTTCAAAAATAATGGTTATTTCAACAACTTATATTAAGAGAGTAATGAATAATATGAAACAATTTCGTACAATACATATTACGAAAATATACATCTGGCATGTATATTTTCGTATTACGTTTTTGATCGCCAAATATAAAAAACGCCAAGAAAGACAGAGTTTTGAAATTTAAATTTAAAATTTTGTCAATTTGAGAGCAAAATAACTCAATCTAACACATGCATACGATAACTAATACATATCTATACCCAAATACGAGGATTAAAATCGAAAAATAATTTTCCTCGATTTTTAATAATTTTTCATAAAAAAATCCAATGGGAGATTAACATAGGAAATCATTTCTTGCATCCATTAACGGTCAGAGACGTCACACTTCGCTTGCGTATATTCTATTGTAATTCCAGTTTGTCCCGACAGTTGGTGCTGCGATCAAATTCAGGAAAATATTTTGTAACTTCGTGTTATTATTGTTACACAAAAAATTGTGTCCTAATTGAAATAACGATGCATACGATACATCTACTAAACTAATTACATCAAGATGTAATTAGTGTTTGAAGAGTTTTGAAGTGTGCATAAAAAACTATACATTTTGCAAATTTAGTTCGGAATTGGAGTGAGTATTTTATATAATTTTCTATCAAATTTACACGCGCGTTTAATAACAACCACCCTAACCTACAAATTTATTTATGTAGCTATTTTATTATATTTTATTTATTTATTTTTTGAATGGAACACCTTTAGTATCGGATCCCTTTGGCAAAATTTGAAATTTGGCACCGAAGTAGCTCGGACGCTTCTCGCCAAGATCTTTAGTTCCACAATTGAGATAGCCATTTCAATTCATCGCAAAAGTGGCTTAAAATATTTAAAGTCACCACAGGGGTCCCATACTTTTGTGTGTGTGTATGTCACTGAACTCCTCCTAAACGGCTGGACCGATTTTAATGAAATTTTTCATGTGTTTTCAGGTGGATTCGAGAATGGTTTAGATTTACAATTCAGTCCAATTTAAATTGTTTATTTAATTGTTAATTATGTCTTTTACGTTATAATCGGAATTCACAGTCACCGTTCACAGCGTTCTATACCTGTTTTACTTATATACCACATCCTTACACACTTACAATAAGTTAGTTATTTTTCTCTAGCAAAATATTCTCTAGAAATAATTTATATGACAAAACAACGTTTGTCGGGTCAGCTAGTTAACGTATAAATTCTTACACAGAGTAAATTTAAATATTAAATATTTTATAGAAATTCAACCAATCCACAAAAAATAAAAAATAAAATAAAATAATTTTTTTTTTTCTTTTATCTTAATCTTTTTTTTTTTTTTTTTTTTTTTTAATAATACAAATGATTTAAATATTAAAGTTAGTACACATATATGTAATCATTTAAATGTTAAATGAGTTTAAAATATTAGTACAAGAAGAAAACATTATGAAGTTAATATGCGTTTTAAATATTCAAATGTAGATGTCTTAAAGAAGTAAACAAAATCTTTCAAAAGAGCATGGAATAGCAAAATAGCGTTTACCAAAAGAATATATCACACTGCGTGTATATATAACAGTAGTGTATAAAAGGAAAATATATAGTGTACACATCATGTACCTAGCATGAGTTTTTCCTGATTGATATAAATATCATCAAGACGAATATTTGGCATCTATCATGTTACAGCGCCACCCAGCCGTAAATAACGGATTTAGTATTCATAAACAAATACCGTTAGAAATGAAAAAAAAAAAAAAAGTTTTGGAATATTATCTGTTAAACAGAAAATGTCACTCTGCACATAATAATGCTGAGAATAGAATATGAAAAATGTGCATTTATTTGATCAAGATTTTCTTTATTCTTAACGTGTTAAAAATCGCGTACAAAGAGAAATAAATAAAAGATATTTGAATCACAGTCCAATTAAATGCGATTCATGCTCCGTGTCACAGAATTTTGATGCGAGATAATTTTTTGTAATATATATTTATATATTCTTTATTGTGCGTTGTTTATAATGTCGTAGATTGGGGGTATCTCAATTAAACAATCGCCCGTTAATCGTTTTCTTTTCTCTGCATTATTGTACATAAAATGTCTTTTTATACTAAATGGAGAACGTGCTAAATATTTGTACCTTATTTTTGCATATAACTTTCATAGTTTCCTATTTAAGAACGCTGTGTATGTGTTTTTGCAACAAGTTGATGCTGTAATAATTCTCAGCTTGAAGTAAATAACCCATTTCCAAACATTAGACATCTAGTTTAAGACATCTACATTTGTCGTCAAGTTAAGGTGGTTAAGCTGGACGTGCTCTCAAAAATCTTTCTCTGAGGAAATGTAATCGTATTAGAAAACATAAAATATGTTCTTGTATCGAGAATAAAATTTCATAATTATACAGTTTACAGTTATATACTATAATTATCAGTCAATATCAGAAAGAATTTGCAAAGTTTCCCATCACATTTATTGTTTTTTTTTTTTTTTTTTTTTTCGTGTGTGCTGTCCCTACATCTAATAGCTTAGAAAATTATTTTTAAAAATCACTTGTTTAATATTATCAAATAAGTTCAATATTAGACTATAAAGCTATATTCAGTGATCACCAATTTGAGGTACCAAAATTATCATCTTGGTGAAACCTATCAGTTTCTATCAATAACTCAAATTGCATATTCAATGAGTTGCACTACATACTTGAAAAAGAAACTTACATATGATCTAAATATGAAAATCCATCTTCTGAATCAGGCCACAGCAAATAGCACAGAGTTCTTTGTTGTACATCTGAATAATTATAAGTGTCGGTTGTAGAGTAAAGAAAAGATGGAATGCACAGAAGGAAGCTAAGTGACCATACAAGAATGATTATTGAAACTGCAACTCTTTTTGTCATACGTGGACGAAGTGGAAGAATTACTGCTACAAATCTAGAAAGAAAATAATACTATATTATGAACTGCAAGATAATTAAAAATATTTTTAAAATATTTTTTTTAATACATTTTTGCATCAATTGTAATGCATTATATTTGTAATTATATTTAAATGTAAGCAGTTAGGTACATATGTTATATATATTATATATATATATATATATATATATATATATATATATATATATATAATAAGATAAAATGTAAATATAGGAGGGAGTAAAACCTGAATTATTAAATAAATAGAACTAGAAATTTTTTTTTTATAAACCAATGCGCAAAAGCAGCAAAAAAAATATAAAACTATAATAAATAAACAAAATAATGAAAACCAGATGAAAATTTAATCCCAAAACACATGAGGGCCTTCATCAGGGGAGCTCCCCCATGTAGGGAAAGGAATATGAGAAGTTTTGAGGAAACGCTGGTATTAACCAAAAAACACGTTTCTTGCCCCCAACTTCTCAGAGATGGAAGCACGACCATACAGCAAACGAATTTTAATTAATACATAGCGTAAAAAGAATTAACTTCAGAAATAAAGCACAAAATATAATACATCAAATATAAAATTCAAGAAATATAATATAAATATAAAATACAAGAAATTAAATAAAACAAGAATATATAATTGCATACGTGGACAAACTGGAATAGTCAGAAAATGGAAAATTCAAAACCACCCCTCTTTATAAACATAGAACCCTTTTCAGCTAGTAGGGCCACTAACCAGCACTTAAATGTCGCCCAAAATGAACAACAAACCTTAAGTGGGATTGTCATCACAAATACTGAAATGTTTATTGATTAAAATAACAGGATAGTGGTTAACAGTTAGTATATTTTTGAGATTTTTCATAGCCAGATTATATATAGCCCTGTATATATATATATATATATATATATATATATATATTTCTGAAATGTAGCAGTGAAACTCATATGCGTATATAATTTTGGCTATTTTTAATAAATCATTCACTAGTGTATAGATTTTCATTTCAAATGCAGAAATATGTAATTTAATTATATCAAAAATCAATTCTTCTTTCATACCATATGTTTATTTGAAAATTTCAAATGACTGTTAAATGTCAAATTTGATAAGATTTAATAAGATTTATTTATCAATTATAATAATAACGACAATTATGATTGAAATTAAAAACTCATCGAGATATAATTAATTTTAAAACTTTAACAATTTACAACCATGAGTTTTAAATTTCATCGTTTTCGAAATTGTAATATTAATGAATGTTTTTTAATATAAAATATTTCCGCTTTGATTTAATAAGTTTCATTAAAAAATTATTTTTATTAAAAATCTTTAACATGAATCAAATTTAAGTTCATTAAAGCTCTTTTAAATTCAGAAAGTTCACAAACAAGTTTTTAAAATTCCTTTGTAAAGCTTAATACTCTATAATTATATCTAATTATAGAGAGAAAAAATATATATATATTTCTAGATGCCGGATATCAAGTAAATATTCGTGGATATTTTTACTTTCTCTTATTCATATGTATGGTAGAGAAATTATTGTTTATGGGTCACATTTGTGAAACTGAGTTTTTGTTTTACGCGTTTTGAGGTCCCCTGAATCTGAAAATCATGTTTTTAGCGGTTGATCTGTATGTGAGTCTGTCTGTGTGTCTCACTGTGTGTGTGCCTGTTATCATCATATCTAGCAAATAAATAATACCAGGAAGTTCAAACACAGTATTTAAATCTATATGATATAGTGATACCACACTAACATTTTCGTTGAAATAAAGCAAATAGTTCGTGTACGGAAACATCCAAAAATACTGAAGTGCATTTCCTCTGTGGGGAAAACTTTTGGTCGCTACACGGTAACATCCATAGGCTGCCCGAGACAAAACTGAATGAAAATATTTTTTTTATATGCCGAAAAACAATTTTTTGTGTAGATTGTGGTATGGAAACATTCATCAATCTTTTACAGGGGTACCCAAATATTTGGATATATTGGTGCTATATTTAAAAATTGCTGGAAGTTTATTTCATTTTGTGTTAGGTGACTTTCATATAAAGCTAAATTTAAGTACACAATGTGATGTGAATGTAGTTTATACAAGGCTACCTAAAAATTAAGCTAAACGTTCTTTTCTATTGAATGTAATTGATGGAAGATCTTTGTAACATTGTACTATGTCGAAGAACACTACTCAAGAAGGAAAATAAAGTTTTAACATCCAAATTATAGACAAAGTATTTTTCGATGCTCAGTTTTCAACTTTGGTTTTTTATATAATTCACGTTTTCAAGTGCACTGAATACGAAAATCCGATTTTTAGCAGTGGATGAGTTTGGATATCCGTTATCAGCATAATTTAAAGGTAAAAAACTGCAGAAAAATACAAATTTGGTGTTTTGAAGTTCTTATTAGGTTAACACTTGAAATACGCTGAAATTTAATACTATAAATACAGGTTGCAGATTAAGAGGTAAGATAACGAGAACTGTCATGTAAACCTATGCTAAACAATTCAAATTAAGCTTCAGAAGAGTTTTATACGATAATTAGTTCTGTGTGAGGGGGGCTACCACCCCCCTCAACCCCCCGTTTCATTAATGCACCTACATTTATATAGAATTTAATTCGGTTATTAAAAAATAATTCTGTTTTTAAAAAATTATTTATTAAAATTATTTTTTGTGATAATGCAGACGATTTCCATATTAGAGAGGTAGTATGACACTAAATATCCAAAAAGAAGTCCATTTTCCTCTCAATATTAAAAAAAAAAAAACGATTTTTTTTTTCTAAGTTTTTTTTTTTTTTCGTTAAAAAAAAAAAAAAAAAAAAAAAAATCTATAACTTTGTTTTAAATTATCACAGATTTATAGTTCAACCATTCGTTTTAAAGGTATTCGCAAGCTCTTTTGAATGATACCCATCATGAAAATTTACTCCCCTCGAGGGGGGACTTCCCCCCCAGGGGGGGAGGCGAGGCTCCTACATACACAAAAAAAATTTCCCAGTTAACTATCTCTATTACAAAAAATATATGTTCGTTTCATTTGGTTTAGTGCAGTCTATAGACGTTAAACACTACTTACCTGCAATTTCCCCCATAGACGTAATGTATTAGAATTCTCTTGATTGTCCCTGTACACGAACCATTTGCTTGATCTTAACGAAAAGCTTACTGTAGCATCCCTATATGATACACATTTAGAATACCAAGTTTGAACTTTCTGCCATAATTTGTTTTTGAGATATGCTGATAACAGACAGACACACACACAGACACACAGACCATTTGCTAAAAACATGATTTTCGTATTCAGGGGACCTCAAAACGTGTAAATATAACAAAATCTCGCGTTTGAAAATTTGACCCAAAAACAATACTTTCTCTTCCTTATGGGTAAGAGAAAGTAAAAATTGAGAAACTTTAAAGACCATTAAAATAATAATTATTATTATAAATGTAGGTAACGCTGTAAACGAACGGTCTTGAAAGGGGAAACTTATATGGCAAGCAAAACTGTTCCTAATCTTATTTTAGTTTATTTTTCACCTAAATTGAAATTTATCATCTTTCCATATTGATCCTACGAATTAATCTGCAATCTATCTTTATAGCATTGAAATCGATGGTAAGAGAAAATCAAGTGAGGGACACAACAGCTTATTCTTCATGTAAAATGGAATTATTCTAATACTAGTTACATTTATTCCCATTGTTTAATGTTCCTCCCATTGTTTAATGATATTGTCCATTACCTGCGGCTTATTCTGTCGAGCTATCTACATGATAGACCAGTTGCTCTGCCTAAAGGTTGTCTGAGTGAGTAATGCCCACCGGTTGTCGGCCTGGATAGCTCAATTGGTAGAGCCTTGACCTTGTAAGTCAAAGTTCCGGAGTTCGACTCCCGGTCCAGGCATTATTTTCACTCAGTTGGAAAAATAATAAATTTTCAATAAATACTAATACTAGTTAGTTGTAGGGCGACTAAGGCGACCGTTGAAAAATTATCATTTCATTTTATATATTTCTCACTTCAAATAATTCATTTGCTAGCAAGCCCGTGTGAAATTTTCGCACTTTATTTATCTCTTTGGTACCTTTAAAATTTATAATTATTATTTTTATTTTATAGACGTATTTTTTCATATGAATGAGCAAATTTAATATTATATATATATATATATATATATATATATATATATATACGGGTCATTCTCTGAAAAGTGGGCTTTTCTTTAAGAAAAGTTAGACCAAATAAAATTGCTCAATTTTTTTTTTCTTTTGTGCACGTACACACATGTTACAGTTAATAAAAAATAATATAAATCAATCTGTATCTGATAATTTTTGAAATAGTAATTATTTTTATGTATTAGAAAAATGAGGGAATGATTGTGAGGGAATGACAAATTTCTTCTAGAAACTACTTTATAAAAATATTATTAAGTTAAGTTATGTTTTCAAACACTAAATATTTATTTAAACATATTTTTATTAATATAACATCATAAAAAAAAAACAAATTTGATTCTATTTAGTTAATTGTATAATAAATGAGGGAATGACATGTAATAAAAATACTGTATTTCAATGTAACGTTTGAGAGCCATATGCTATTCATTGTAAAATGTTTCCAACAGCACACAAAATGGTTTCTTTACTTTTCTGCTATATAAATAAGGTTTGACTTATATAAAGTATGTGCTGCCATTAAAACAGTAAGTAGGGGTTTCATTATAGTGTGATGAGGGAAATGATATCTATTACCAGGGACAACAATAAAAAGTGTTCTAATTTCTTTCATTGCATAATATATAAATATAGTATAATGGATAAATATTCATTAAAGTATGTTTTATAATTTTTCAGCTCAAATAATCTAAATATACATGCTTTAATACCATAGAAACCATTTTATTAACTTACATGTGGGAATGGGGACACAGTGAGGGAGTGATATTTTGCATTTTTAAAAATATTTTAAAATTGTATTTGAATTCCAATATCTAAAACCAATTAATAGTGGTAGTTTGGACAGCTTTTTGTTTTTACGCTTTTAAAAATATGCCCTCAAGACTACTGGGACATGAAATGACCACTTTTCAGAGAATTACTCATATGTATATGTATATATATATATATATATTTTTTTTTTTTTTTTTTTCACGTGAAAGCATATTTTATTTTATGCGGAAAAAAAAAAAAAAAAAAAAAAAAAAACTGGCAACAATTAAAATTTTAAATGTTTATTTTAAAGCTATATCTATTTTCATATTTCAATTAATTAAAAAACATAATAATGAAAAATTCGTTATAAATAAGGTACCAAATGAAAGGGACGATTTTTCTGAATCCGTCGGATTAAACAGCTTATTGATTGGACAATTAGATTTTTTTTTTTAATTAACTAAAATATGAAAATTAGGTTGCAACTCGCGTTCACACACAGAATCCAAGGAAATCTCTTAAGTATTTTTAAGCGTGACAGAGTCAGGCAATAATGAGCGTAACTATATATGCTGATTATAGAGATTATGTTAATTTCTTTGCAACCAACAACGTTATGTATTTAATGACAGTTTAAACTTCAGTTAATGAAATGTTGTTTTGAGTTAAAAAATGAAAGTTTATATATATATATATATATATATATATATATATATATATATATATATATATATATATATATGAGGTTTTTATTAAATCACATATGAAGATTTTATTTAAATTATAATTTTATGAAATAGAATAATCAGGTGTGTCACTCACACCACTTTCTGCTACCCTGCATTTAAATACTATAAAGTTAGATTGACCATTAAGTCTTAAGAACAATAGCGTAAGATAATAAAGTTCAATGTACTTTAAAAATACACTGCATAAAAAAAGTAGACGGACACTTCTTTACAATTTTTTAAAACCCCGTCTTTGTTTAATAGGAAATGTCAATTAAAATTCTTTAACATGTTTATACTTATCAATCTTCATATTTTTAACAGTCAAATAAAAATATTCAATTATTTATAATTTTAATGTAGAGAAATGCAGAAAAGAGAAAAGATATACATTTGCACAATACTTTTTTTTTAAAAAAGTAGACGGACACTGGTCAAAAACTGCAATTATCTAAATGGGTGTTTCTTGTGGAATACCAGTTTTGCATGTACATGCATATTTGGCATTTTGCCAATTGCTAACGCGCTTGACAAGATGGTTTTACGTTGTTAAATTTCTTGGAGATGAACGCGCCATGTCACGAGGAATTCCTCTAACTGATTACGAGAAAAGACAGATTATAGCGCTGAAAAATGTTAATAAAGGAGTCACAGAAATTAGTAGGCTACTTCTAATAAGTAAAAGTAGCATCAGCGCTTGTATACATGCTCCTGAAGCCCATGGCGTAAAGAAAAAGTGTGGTCGGCCAAAGAAACTTTCGCTTAGAGACCAAAGAAAAATTTTTATTGAGCTGAAAAAAACTGGAGCATCAATTCCCAGAGTTCGAATAAGCACAGGAATTACTGACGTAACTTTTCAGAAAATTTATAACTACATTAAGCACTCAGAGCCCTTTCAATATAAGAAGAGAAAAAATCATGCATGCTGGAAGGATCACCACGTGACAGAACGCCTACAGTGGGCCCAAAACCATATGTCTTGGACTACAAAATGGATATCTGTAGTTTTTTCAGATGAGAACAAATTTAATGTAGACGGCCCAGATGGATATCAATATTATTGGCACTGTTTGGAGAAAGAAGACGAAGTGTACTCTACTCGGCAAGTTGGTGGTGGTGACGTGATGGTGTGGTTAGCTGTTGGCTATGGTGGAAGGACAAATTTTGTGTTCCTAAGTAAGGAGCAGACTCACAAAAATTATATTGAAACACTAAGCAGTAAGCTTTCGCCATTTGCGTGTGATCTTGGAGGAGACAACTGGATTTTCAAAAAAAGATGGATCGCCAATACACACCGCTAACAACGTTAAAAAATGGTTTCACGAGAACAACTTCAATATTTTACCCTGGCCAGCCAAGAGTCCGGATATGAATCCTGGAGAAAACATTTGAGCTATACTTGTTCATAAAATTTATGAGGTAGGCGCCAGTAAGAATCAATTCACCAGCTCAAAGAAGCTCTTACAAACATTTGGGAAATTTTCTGTCAAAAAAAGATTCAGAATCTCATTGATTCTATGCCTAACAGAGTATACGAACTTATTAAAGCAAATGGGAGACGAACCCCTTACTAAAAACGCTTTATTTTAGAGATACAAGATGTGTAGAGATACAAGATGTGTTTTTAAAGAAAAATTACAGTGCAAATATGCACCATTTTTGTTTCCTGAATTTTTCCACTACATAATTCAAAAGGATTGTATCTATATCCAAAAAATAATAATATATGATGTCTCAAGAATATAATTATATTAGAGAAATGAACCTCATATCTCTAATTAAAGAAATAAACGGCTTTAAAGTATTATAAGTAAGTGTCCGTCTACTTTTTTTATGCAGTGTAATTTAAAAAAGGTTTAGGAAATTTTTATTTGACATGTAATTTTGTATGATGGGGGCTTCCACTCACTTGAACCCCCGTTCAATTATAGTGCATAGTATTATTTAAAAAAATTCAAAGCTGTTATTAATTTACCTTCAAATTCAAGTGGCAACCTAATATGGATTCCAAAATACCAAATTTGAATTTCCTGTAGCTATTATGCTTTAAGTTATTCTGATAACAGACTTTCGTAATCGAAGCATCTCAAAACGTGATTTAATGCAAGAAATCAGATTCGAAAATTCGAAATATACTTTGTTTACATTGTGCGTATGAAAAATGAATTTTGCTTCTTGAGCAGTGTTTGTCGACATACTAAAATGTAGGAAAGCACCATCAATTACATTCAATGGAAAAGGACGTTTAGCTTAATTCGGGAAAGCCCTGCATATTGTCTATAACCAATATGCACTATAAATATTATTATTCACTTAAATTTAGTCTTACTTGAAAAACATCTAACACTAAAGAAATTATATTTCCATCAATTTCTAAATATAGCCGCAATATATTCAAATAAATTAGGTAGCCCTGTAAACGAATGGTAAATAATTTCCGTACTAGAATCTATACAAAACATGCATATATATATATATATATATATATATATATATTTATGTTTCCGTTTTGTTTAAGTCAGCCTATAGATATTACATTATACTTAACAGCAATTTCCCCACCGACAAAATGTATTTCAATTCTGTTGGATCGACCTGTACACGAATGATTTAATTGATCTCAACAAAAAGTTTGGTGTGGCATTCCTATATGATACACATTTAGAATACCAAGTTTGGACTTTGCACTATAATTTGTTTTAGAGGTATGCTTATAACAGATATACACACAGACAAACAGACTAACAGCTAAAAACATGATTTTTGTATTCAGGGGACATAAAAATGTGTAAATATTACAAAAATTCAATTTCGAAATTTTGACGTAAGACTTTCTCTACCTCTAAAAAATAAAGTAAGAAATACTTAAATATCAGTTTATTCTTGATGCTTAAGGAATGGTATACTTGTAAATTTTTATGTGTAAGAAGGTAGAAGGTGCCGGTCGTAGACACCATCCCTAACAGTACAAAATGTTCAAGAAACGTAACAGTCATATAACATGGAAACATCTTAAATATTTCAGAAACATTTCAAAACGTTTAGTTTGCTTTCCGATTAGTTTCAGAAACGTAGAAATGTGCGTGATCGTAAAAAAAAATCAGATACGTGACAGAAACGTTATAATCACATAATAGATGGAACATCGGAAAGGGCGGATGTTTCAGAAAGGTTTCAGAGTGTATACTTAAATGTGTTATGATAATGAAAGCCTAAGCTTTTTGCAAAATAATTGAAACATTCTATGTTGTATGGAGCACAATATTTGTATAATTTATCTTTATTCTATTGAATCGTATAAGGATATTACAAAATATTATCAATATAAAAATAGTTACTGCAAAAATCACAGTTAACATGGACATGATGTACAGGAATGTGCAATCATTGTCAACTAAATTTTCTGTTAATTTTTTTTCCCATTTATATCACGAAATAGTTTCAGTAATATTAAAACATCATCAACCGCATGTTTTTCTGTTTTTGAAGAATAAAATGAAAATAAACTAAAACTAAAAAAAATAAAATTTGTGAAAAATCTTTAAAAAGACACATTATTTAACAAAATAAATTTGCATATTACGTTTGAATTTCTATATTTTATCCTCTGCTATCGGTATTTAATACCACTGGCGTAAAATTCTGACGGCTAAACTTCAGGGGTTTAAAAGAATACATAAGGTCTTTTAGTTAAATTAGGTAATGTTTCTCAGAAAGCTAAAGGGTTCAAAATAGCTCTACTTATGTGTTACGGAATATAAAATCTTTAAATATAGTTTTTTTATGCTTTCTATCAAGGTTGAAAAGTGTTAATGACTTCGGTTTCTCTGTCTATTCGTCTGCCTGTCCGCGTTCCAGCTCCCGCAAATATTCATGAAATTTTTAAAACTGATATATGTTATTCTAGTTCTTTATCGGATATTCTCTATTGAAAATGGAGTGAATATCTTTACTGGTTTGTGTACAGGGACACCTGAAAGCATTCCAAAGCATTCTGTTCTATGAGAGTTATTTCTATAAATCATATTTTAATACTTTTACTTTAGATAGATCTTAATGAAATTCAAATATGTTATTCAATTTTACTATCAGATTTTCTTCATTGAAAATGGAGTAAATACAATCACTGGTTTGTATACAAGGATACAAACACTATTCCAAAGCATTGCCTTCAATAAGAGGTATTTCTATAAACCAAATTTTAATAACGTTTCTTTGCACAAATTTTAATGAAAATTAATAGGTTATTCATATACACAAAAGAATATTTTCCATAGAATACAGTATGACTAGCTTTAGATTTACAGGGCCACACAAAAATATTCAGTTACATTAAGGGCTATTATTGGGAATTTGCTAGAATTGTATTTTTGTTTGCATTAAACGTTTTTATCACTTTCCATTTGTAACTTTTTAACTGCGAAATGTAATTTTATAACTGTGAATATCATTTCAATTTGTGCATCTGTCTGTCCGGCTGTATATCTTTCTATCTGTACGTCCGCCCGTCCCCATCGTCCTTAAATAATTTCAGAAATTTTAAAAATTGATATGTGTTATTCAAATTCACTAAGGAATGTTCAATACTTAAAATGGGTTTAGTAGGTCCTGTATCGCTGATTTGTGTACAGGTTCCCGCCAAAACATTCCAATGCCTTGCGTTTTAGGCAGACATTTTTATAAATCACATTTAAATAGTTTTCTACTGTAAAAATCATAAATAAATCGTCACTTATTGTTAATATACTAAAAAATATTTTGTATGGAACATGATATGGTTAATCTTCAGTTTTTCAGAGGTACGCTAAAATATTTAGATGCATTAAGGGCTGAATTTTCTTTTGCGTTAAGGAATTTTAACAATTTCCAATAATGTTAAAGAGTGATTATGAAAACAATTTGTCTAACTGCATGCCTTTCAGTCCTTCTGTGTGTCCGTTGTGTGATAACGTAGGCAAAGAATATTGAAATTTATATAACAAGTACATACAGTACATTTTGCAATTTGTTTTATAATACACACACACACACACACACACACACACACACACACACACACACACATATATATATATATATATATATATATATATATATATATATATATGTATATGCATTTATAAAAATATGTTGGTCCTTTTGTTGTCTATACTTTTGAAAGTAAAATTATATCAAACATATATCTTGATCATCCTATATCGTTTATTTTGGTAATTTCTTATATATTTTAATAAATATATTCTATTTTAAAATAGAAAATAAAATGTATGTATAAGAATTGTCAAAAATTTCATAATATTTTAATAAGTATTGAAAATGACACCGTTTTTTATCGAATTATATGTGTTCCCAAATTGAATAAACAAAGTTTTAACCATTAAAATAGTCTGTTTAATGAAACTATCTCATTTATTTAGCCAAAAATATGGTCAAAATAAAATTACAGAAGAAGGAAAACTTAATTCAACTGTGAATCTAGAGAAGGAATTAAAATAGAAAGCATATATCAAAAGCCGAAGTAAATGATACCATTTACAATCGAATCACAGGTTGATCATTTTAACTTTTCGCTTTTATACTGCATTTTTTGCAAATAAAACAGTTAATTGTTCCAAGTATACTCATTAAATGAACTATAATTAATTTTGAAATAATGTTTATTATTTCCAAATTTTTAAGTTACGGATAATATAATTTTTTCTCTCAGATATATATTATTATTTTGAAGAATCGTGAAAAAAAAAAAAAAAAAAAAAAAAAAAAAAAAACTTAATGAAGATTATTTGTTAAACAAAAATTTAAAAAATCAAAACTTTAAATTAAACCATATCAATAAATATAATTTAAAGTACAATATGTGCAAATATATTTTCAAAAATAAATATATTAACACAGGTTGATGAGAAACTTGAAAAAATATTTAACGCTGTTGTTAGGACTGTTGATAATTCCAAGAAAACTACAGTTATTTGGTATGCCTTTAACTTACAAAAATAATGATAATGGCAATAATCCTGCTTCAGTGTTTATGAGATACTTTATCAAGCATCATTAGTTGTCAGACAGCTTATCTGCGGCACATCATTCGAGAATTTTGTGTTGCTTTAAGAGGAAAGATGACTCTTCTCTTTTCGAAAGTAGTTTTATTTTTCAAAAGAAGTGACAAAGCTGCTAAACATTTCTTTCTATAAGTATTTATGTTTTTTTAATTGTAAAATCAACACTGCAATAAACATAATGATGTATCCTATGAACATTTAAACATTAACATGATGTATTATATACCCATTTAAAATTTATAATAAAAAAGTCACAAGTATTTATTCCTTAATACCTTAAGTTTCTGGAATATTCTCTTAATTATTTACGTAAGAATACATTAATTATTTCTGTAAGCATTTTTTTTTTTTTTTTTTTTTTTTTTTTTTTTTTTTTTTTAACTTAATTAAAAATTTCTTAATTGATCAAAAAATTTTATCTAAAAATCATTAAAAATGTTTAAAAGTGCATTACAAGATATGTAACAATTTAAACATTTGAGCGTAAATTCTTAAAAACCATATAATGTAAAAAATATATACATATAGAATAATAATAATGTTTATCGAAAACATTCCTTACGCTATTTCGTTTACCTTAAAATAAACAATAAATTAGTTTTTACACTGTGTGTTATTTTTATATGTAAACATGTTTTTAAATTCATAAATCCTTTCCATAAATGAAGCTCTTGTTTTTAATATAATTAATGTTCTGTAATCAGTTTTTTTTCCTTCAATTTTAAACTAGCCTTTATATCACACCCTTATTTGTACTAGTTATATGTATTTTAGTTCTTCAAATAATCTCATAAAAAGAACTATTGTTTATTAAAGAATATCTAGCCTATAATTACGTACATGTTATAATCTTGTGTTTCTTACACACACTGTAAAAAATTAATAACGTTACTTGCTTAGTATTTCGGAGAAATTACTTGTTTTTATAACTATAAAACAAGTTTCTGGGATTAACAGAATATTGTGCATGAAACATTTTAAATTACAGGAGTATATTGATATTTTTAATGACAAAATTGACAGTTACTGGTATATTTAAAGAACGATACTGATAAATATCGGACAAATAATTATTCTAAATTTCACAAGAATGTTCCTAAATTACTTTCAATTTAGTGACAATTTAGTGACCAAATTTAGTGACATTTTTTGCTCAGTATTCACCACTAAATTTTAACTGTAACGGTTGCCTAATCACTTCAAAGGGTGTCCATTATGTATATCAAATATCACTCCTCAAAGTTATTGATGATAGTTGAATAAAAGAATCCTTAAATTTAGCGAAACTGTTTAAAACGCTTTAGGGAACGCGTCCAGTATAGTGTTAATAAAAGGTTTGTCCCAAAACTAATGAGAATTTTTTTTTCTGAACTTTTCTGGTACATCGCGAACGAAAACCGGCTCAGAATGTCACTGACGTTTTATGGCGATTGCCACTCTGCTCCTTACTTACAGAGCGCGGCTAGTGGCCTTATAGTGAGTAGTTGTGAGTATGGCTAGTTACGCTTAAGGGCCAACTATACTTACCATCGCCAGAAGCCCAAGCCAATGTTATTCTATGGGAAATTTTGTTTACTTATAATTCATTAACTAATACATATTTTTGAATTCTGTTTTCACATTCAGAAAATTCACAACTGTTAAACTGACGGATGTTTTTTAAAAACGGATTTTTAAAAATTTAATATTTTATTTTAAAGCTGTAAAAAAAAAAATAATAATAATAATAATAATAATAATTTTCAGTATGTGAAATTTTTCATTTTATAGTTTCAGAATAAAATATTGAAATTAAAAATATCCATTTTTATAAACGTCTATCAGATTAACAGTTGTAAATTTTCTAAATGGGAAAACATAATTTAAAAATATGCATTATTTAATGGGTTATAAGTAAACAAAATTTCCTATAGAATAATATTGGCGACGGTAAGTGAAGGTAAGTGAAGGTAAGTTCAGGCGACGGTAAGTGAAGCGGGCCATTCAGATGCATCGATATATTGAACAACGCTATGAAATAAAGTTTTGCGTTAAGCAAACTGTGTTTAGGAACGGACGGTAGAACGTTGAAGACAATTCTTGCGAAGGACGACAATCAGCTACGAAAATGGATAAAAAAATCGAACAAGTGAGAATTATTCTGAACACAGATCGCCGATTATGTTTATGTTAAATTAAGGAATCCACTCGGAATCACGCGTCCTTTGTTGTGTCTGAATACCTAACCTAAGAATAAATCCTTGTTTCCTCCATTCCACATACAGCCCTTACCTGGTTCTCTGTGACATTATTTTTTCTTATATTCACGGCTTAGGATGGACATGAAAGAACTGCATTTTGTCACACTCTATGATGTTCAAATGATTGTAACTACAAAGCTTTACAGCATCTCACAAAAAGAGTTCGATCAATGCTTCATTCGCTTACTGGAAAGCTAGATTCTTTGTATTGTTGCCCAATACGCATACTTCGAAGATTATTAAATGTTTTTTTCTTTATAAGTGCTATGATTTAATTTATTAACGGGATAGAAAAAAAAAAAGATACATTATTAACACTATCGAACTGTAGATACTTGCTTCATATAGCCTTTAATGCACTTTGTGTAATAAGGCACAAAACGGTCTGACAAAAGGAACGAAAAATATTTTGACAGACTAATAGAATTCATAATCACTTTTAACTAATGTTTGAAAGTGTTAAAATCGCAAAACATACACAGAAATTCTGTTCTGGCAACTTCCAATTGTAGCTCTTAATGTATCTATATACTGTAGTGCAGCCCTGTATATCTTAACACTAAACATATAATATTATATGATAAACATATTTTAGCATATGAATAAAAAGTGCCAATTTCATTATGATTTGTGCAAGATAAAGCTATTAAAAAATGGTTTTAAGAAATACCTCTCATAGAACGCAATGTTTTAGAAAGCTTTTGGGATTCCATGTACCCAAATCAGTGGCTGTATTGCCTCAAATTTTAAAAATGAACATCCCATATTGAACTTGAATATCATATATCAGTTTCAAGGAATTACATGTATATTTAGTGGAGTTAGAGCGTGGAAAGTCAGACAGACGGACAAACAAACGGAAGTTATATATATATTTTTTTACCTTGTTGGAAAGGAACAAAGGTAGGGAGAAGTCAAAATGACTTCCTTAGGTAACTCAGTGTTAATCATGGTATAAATAAAAGCCATTGCATGTATGTATGAGAGTAGGTCGATATGCCTTTCATATCCTCTGAAACCACTGTACCGATCTGAACCACACTTCGCATAGGCACTGTTTATTACCAGGTTTGAAGAACTGTAGGGGATTTATATATCTAGCTGATACGCACAAGGAGGAAATGATGAAATGCACTCCAGAAAATCACATTATATATCTTCTATTGTAGTAATACATTTATAAATTTCAAATTTTACATGTAGTTCACTGGTAATTTTTTCTTTCCTAAATTGAAGCAAAACATGGTACATTGTAGCTGCAACCATGTGATATTAAAATCTTTTACCATTACTTGGTGCTTCGTTCAAGCAAGGCTTGGTATTGCAATAACTACGTCCATAAGGTGGGGAAATCTTTAACCCTAATTTGACGAAATTTCTCAACAAGAAGCACCAAATCACGTTAGAAGGTTTTACCATCGCATGGTGTCAGCTACGGTAGTACCAAGTAATGGTTCAACCTAGCAAACTAAAGCTACTGTAGTACCAACATTTGGTTTGACCTTGAACTGAAATTTTTAACAGTGCACTTTTACCAGTCTTTCACGCGGAGAAATTTTTAAAAAGAAAAATTGAAAGCAAAACTATTTATTTTGATGTGCTGGCATAGGATTATTTATTCTGAGTTCTGATGATCTTTCTACAAATCTATTTAAAAATTGTGTTGGAAACCACTGCGATTTGTCAAGTGCAAAGAACGAATAGAAATTCTATACACCTACTATTACTCCCTTAATGGTTAAATTTCAGAAGATATTTAACTTTTACCTTAATTAAGAAGTAAGATGAGACAGTTTTAAAAAGTTCAAGCTGCTACGGGAAACTACGATTTTACCCTCGTGAAGGACAGTAGAAATGTTAAACATCTCTTTTTATCACTTAAATCTTAAATTTTGCAAGATTCTCATTTTGTATCTTAATTAGGGCCTAAGAAAAGACATTTAGCTAAAATTTAAGCTATTGTTAGAAATTATTGCGATTTTCCTTGTACGAAGAACGACTAGAACTGCTAGATTTCTGCTATTCACTCCTTTAAGGATAAAATTTCGCAATATTTTCACATTTACTTTGATTAGGGTATAAAAAGAGACAAGAAGAGACATTTTACTAAACTTCAAGCTTCAACAGACATCACTGGAATTTTGAATATTCGAAGAACGGGTAAAATTGCTAGACCCCCTATTTGAAACTCCGGAAGGTCTTCATTTTAATATTATTAAATGCATTCTAAATGAGCTTTTAAGTCATGAAAGAAACGTCCAAATAGAACGTTTTAACTTCAGCTACTTGGACTCGGCGCTGATAGATAAATAATTGAGCCTGTCGTAGTTCGCATTTTTATGTAAAGATATGAGAACAATTTTGCATGTTCCATCTAAATATATTTTTCATAGAAAAAACAAATGTAAGATCTTTTCTGAGATTAGCATTTTTTCTTCTTTAAGAATGTTCTCACTGAAGTGTTATATTTTACTAATGATTATTCAAAAAACAATTCATTTTTCTAAAACGTTAACTGTTTGTATTTTCGAGGACTATTAATAAATATGGAATATTAAAATATGAGACTTATTGTTATAAATATAATTTATTTAAATATAGTGACTAGTGAAGCCTTCAAAGCCAGGTAGTATTGAATAAGTTAAATTACTTTTGCACACTATTAGAAAGTAATTGTAAATACTTTTAATTTTTTATAAAAAATTCTCTTTTTTTTTTTTTTTTTTTTTTTTTTGGGGGGGGGGGAGGCAAAATGTATTAAGGGCGCACAAAGTTTATCACATTTGTTTTCTACACTATTAAAATGTGATTATTATTAGCAAAGAAAATCATTTTCAGGCCTATCCTAATATACAATCATAAACAATGTCATTTAAATTTTTTTAATCTTTTGAATGTTTTTGGTTCAAACTGGAACAATTTCTAATGATGAATCCCACGTCATTGCCATTTCATTACTGCGTGGCCCTTGTGCAACATTTAACCCACCCAACTTGAACCATATTTTGTATATTTCCTCCGTAGTAGTTCATCCATTGGGATGTCAAACGGTCCAGCGTCTAATAAGAAAAAGTATGACCGTTTAAAACATTTTGCCGTATGCTCAAATCCTCTCATTTTGGTCTTTAAAAAATAGCCTTTTGTGTTTACATATATATATATATACATATAATTATCTAAAACCTCTCTATATTTTGTGGCCGTGTAGCTTGTCTGATGGCTTACAACTAGTTTTACAGTGTAGAAATCATTATTGTTTTTTATGCCACATTCGTTTCTTAGTATATTGAAAGAATTAAAAAAAAAAAAAAAAAAAAAGTGATTATTTTAAGAAATTGTAATTTAAATAACCCACTCATCATCTATAGTTTTATGAGAATTAAAAAAAATATTCTACAGACATTTACATTGTTTTTTATAAGTACGTTAAAGAAAAGCTATTTCATGGATATTTAGAAGTAAAGGCTAATAAGTGCTGAAGAAGTCTTCAAAAATGTCAGTGTAACATACATATTTGGAATTCTCATAAGAATATTTTAAAAATACGTTGACCACAAATAACAAATGTTGATACAAAAAAATGCATGCATTTCTATAGAATGTTTATAATAAAAAAAGGATGTCGGAGAGAAAGCATCATGGCTATTGCTAATACTTTTAGGAAGTTATTTATTACTGTCACGCACCAAACGAAATGAAAATATTCATTTCAACGGAGAACTATTATATTTTCTCTTTCATAAGCGAAATGAAAAACATCAAGCTATGTGCATGTATTTCGAGCATCATGCGTAGAAACTTGCACAGTTCTATTATGAATTTTGAAATATTCTATGAATTGAAACTATTATATTAAACACAATCAGTAAACATGTAATTTTTTAAGCATTGGAGTATTTCTTTTTCTTACACAAAGTCAAACAATATCAGATTTCATGAAATTGTTAGTAATACATATATATTTAAAATTGAATATTTTTATCAAATAAAATCATTTTTAGGCCTATTCTAATATATAATCAAAAACAATGTCATTTAAAAAAAATCAATGTTTTAAATGTTTTTGGTTCAAACCTGAACAATTTCTAATGACGAATCCCACATCATTGCCATTTCATTACTGCGTGGCCCTTGTGCAACATTTAACCCACCCAACTTGAACCATATTTTGTATATTTCCTCCGTAGTAGTTCATCCATCGAGATTTCAAACTGTCCAGCGTCTCATAAGAAAAAGTATGACCGTTTAAAACATTATGCCGTACGTTCAAATTCTCTCATTTTGGTCTTTTAATAACAGCCTTTTGTGTTTACACACACACACACACACACAGATATATATATATATATATACAGGGTGGTCCGAAAAACATGATAGAAAGTAAGCGATCGTTGTGGAAAAAATAAAATATGCAAGAACATGAAACCTATGTTATTGAATAAACATATGAATGGCATTTAATAAACAAGGTGCTCGAAATGTCTACCGTCCCTGACTATAGTGTTTGTTATAAAGCCAGTTCTGAAATTCTGTCATAAAGCGCTGAAGTGTGTCGGAATCAAGTGCATCAATCTCAATTCTGATGGTGGATTTCAGGCCCTCAAGTGAATCAGGGGATTCCTATAGATTCTGTCCTTGGTGTAAACCCATAAGAAGAAGTCGCACGGATTTAGGTCCGGTCTGTATGGGGACCCCTCTATCCCGTGCCCCGTGAATTTTTCTGCATCCAATGTAATCAAACGCTCACTAAACGTCGTTTTAAGTCACAGGAAGACATCAGCAGTTCTATGGGGACGAGCCCCATCTTGCATGAACCAGTTCTGGCGCGTCATGTTCAGACAGCCCGATTCAGGGCCAAAGTGACGCCCTAGAAATTCTCGATACTTCACTCTCATGACCATACCGTCAATGAATATTGGACCACTCATCCACTTTGACGATATGGCACGCCACACCATGACCCTTTGTGGATACAGTCGTGAGACGACACTGAGATGAGGGTTTTCCGTACCTCAATGGCACCTCAAACAATATTCTTACGATAAATAATCGTTTTTCCAAGGTCAGTGATTCCATATTGGTTATTCATTCCGGTAATCAAGCATTCACCTTAAATGTCAATATATGTGCAATTGCAATATGGAAGAATTATACTTATATCTGTACATTTGAAATCAGGAACTTAAAATACTTTCTATCATGTTTTTCGGACAACCCTGTATATATACAGAGTGTCCTAAAAGTTCCAGTACTGACGCTGATGTATTTTTTATTTACAAAACAACAAACCTTAGAACGATTATTTTTATGCTAATGATAAAAGGCACATTTAAAGTAACGGAGGAAAAAATACAGAACTTAAATTTATAATAAATATTCAAAATGTCCACCCTTTTCTAGGAGGCAAAGCTGAACTCGTTTGCGCATGTGTTTAGAAACGCGTTTTAATATGCTGGGAGTGACTTCTTGTAGAGAAACCTGTACACACCTGCACAGAACCAGTATTCCGAAATTGTCGAACGAGCTAATATAGCATATTTTTACTCAGTATTGCATCATCTGGATATTTATATCGCCAAACATCTTTGCATCTTTCATACGATTTACATTCAAAATAAGCTTCAAACAGCGTAATTCTCTGAATGCGTGATAAACTCATTTCACTATGAAGAACAAAATAACACAAAACTTTATTCTCACACATCTTGAGCGAGAAAAAAAAACAAACGATAAAAAATAAAGAATTGATATAATGATAAGCAGACGATAAAATTTAATATTAAAAAAAAAAAAATCATGAACACAATGAGTTCTTTAAGTTTGAGTACTGGAACTTTTAGGACACACTGTATATATATATACATATAATTATCTAAAACCTCTCAACATTTTGTGGCCGTGTAGCTTGCCTAATGACTTACAACTAGTTTTACAGCGTAGAAATCGTTATTGTTTTTTATTCCACATTTGTTTCTTAGTATTTTGAAGGAATCTTAAAAAAAAAAAAAAAAGTGATTGTTCTAAGAAATTGTAATTTGAATGATCCACTCATCATCTATAGTTTTATGACAATTAAAAAACACTATTCTACAGATATTTACATTTTTTTTTTTTTTTTTTTTTTTTTTTTTTTAAGTACGTTAAGGAAAAGCTATTTCATGGATATTGAGAAGTAAAGGCTAATAAGTGCTGAAGAAATCTTCAAAAATGTCAGTGTAACATACATATTTGGAATTCTCATAAGAATATTTTAAAAATACGTCGACCACAAATAACAAATGTTAATACAAAAAAATGCATGCATTTCTATAGAATATTTATAATAAAAGAAGGATGTCGAAAAGAAAGCATCATGGCTATTGGTAATACTTTTATGAAGTTATTTATTACTGTCACGCACCAAACGAAATGAAAATATTCATTTGAACGGAGAACTATTATATTTTCTCTTTCATAAGCGAAATGGAAAACATCAAGCTATGTCCATGTATTTCGTGTATTATGTGCAGAAACTTACACAGTTCCGTTATGAATTTTGAAATAGTCTATGAATTGAAACTATTATATTAAACACAGTCAGTAAACATGAAATCTTGTAAGCATCGGGGTATGTTTTTCTTTTTCTTTTCTTTCTTTCTTTCTTTCTTTTTTTCTTTTTTCTTTTTTTTTCAGAAAGTTAAACAATAATAGGTTTCATGAAATTATTAGTATTACATATAAGATATTTAAATTCCCTGTCATATTATTGACAAAAATCTCAAAACAGGTACTTAAAATAAAATACATTACTTAAATGTTTAACCTCAAAACTTGTATATTTTGGGCACCACAAGACATTCTTCTATATTTTCCTATACAAATTCACGCAGTGCAAATTATTTATTAAAATTATTTTCCATGATGAATGCAGACGATTTTCGTCTCACAGAAGCATGATACGAAAAAAAAAAAAAAAAAAAGAAAGAAAGAAAATAAAGAAAATAAATTTTGTGTCTGAATTTGAGGACATACTGCTTTTTTTCTTTTTTTTTTTCCGTTAAAAAGGGGAAAAAAATGCTAACTTTGTTTTGAATTTTCCTAAATCTATTATTCAAGTAATCATTTTTATGGTGCTGATAAATTATTTTGATATATATACCCATATTGAAATTGTACACACTGGGGGGGGGGGGTCTCTTTCAGGCGATCGATGAATGCTCGTGCATGAACACATTTCTTTCCTGGTCTACTACTACATTTATCAATAATTTTTATTTATTTTATAATCATTCGTAAAAAAAAAAAAAAAAAAAATCCTTTTATGTATATTTATGCGAAATCTTGTCCTATACTGTCATATTAAATATTATGAAAAATTAGATGACAGCGCCACCTGTAGAGTGATTGATTCCCTAAATTTAATCAGCATCGGTTTATGTCAAAATCCAACAAACTAACAAGAATGAATAAATTTCGGTATATGATTCATGAGATAAAGCTTCCACAAATCTTTCAACACGTCACGCACAAGCAGGCACACGAACACACATTTTCTAAAATGGTCACATAGAGTGCAGTACATCTTTAAACTTGTAAATCCATCGAAAACCGACATTAAAAAATGTTCGTGAAAAATATTTTCTTTTTATGGATATAGAAGAAAGTAATAACATAACATACAAAAACAATGTTTTCTATTTCTTAACGCATGTTTCCCTTATTATTATACAGAATCAAATTTTAAGCGCATAAAAAACCCCAAAAATGTATAAAATTTCTGGTAATATTAAAATTTCATATATAGAAAAAGTATTAAATTTAAGAAAACAAAGTTGTCATTCAAACTTCTAATAGAACAAGTACTAATTCAGTTTAAGAAAAACGTTTCAAGAATTCTAGATATACCTTGGAATGTTCTCTTTTATTTAAGAGGTTATTTTTTAAAAATATGTCACGTTTTAAAAGCTACTCTAGACGCATTAAATGAAAGGAAATTTGTAAATCAATAATCCGTCTTAAAAAGTTCAATTACATTAATTAAATATGTGTGTGCATTTTATTTTAAGTTTTAGATATAAAACCATGTAAATAGTTTGATAATAGTATATATATATATATATATATATATATATATATACCGGGTGCTTCATAAGTCTGTACATATGTTAAAATATCAAAAAGTTGAAGGAATTGATAGAATTGAACACGTTTTCGGAAAAATCATGCTGGCGGAGGTTTTTTTTTTTTTTTTTTTTTTTTTTTTTTTTTATGAAAAAATAGTTAAATTTTCTGTTGATAGAGGGCGCTGCGCGGATGTGTAACAAGAAATATGCAGATCAGAGTCCTATAAATTGCACGGTTTTACGATTATCACAGCTTACTTCTTATTTTGCTTTCTACTTCTGCATGCATGAAGCATTAATTGCGATTCTGAATTGTTGGATAAAGCGTCACTGGTGAAGATTCATTTCCCCTCAGGTTAGAATCATCAACTGAAGCTGCAGTTAACGGCAGGGTTTCCAGATGAATACAAAAATTTTACTTCTGAACACCACTAATTTTAGAAAAAGCAACCGCTTTATACATAATGGGGTGTAATTGAAACAGTAGACTGATACTCTAGAAATTTAGTGGAGTTAAAAAGTAAAATTGTAGTATTCATCTGGAAAACCTTGTGAGTGGTATTGTAACTCGCTTGGAAACTATAATTTGTGGTGACAGTGGACACATAGAATAGTACCTAGAGGCCCGCGAAAATTACATGCAAATAAATACAATTTTTCATGGAAGTGTTGTATTTACTCGCGTACAGCACCCTCTATCGACGAAAAATTAAACTATTACATTTTCTACACCAAAAGAAAAAAAAAAAAAAAAAAAAAAAAAAAGACCTTAACAAGAATGAATATTGCAAATGATGTTTAGTTTTCCCAATTCTTTCAAATGTTTTGAATTGAAGACCAGTTGAATTGTTATGAATTGAAGTCAAATTCAATAGTCCAATTCAATCGTTATGAATTTTGAAAATGTATACAGACTCATGGGACACCTAGTATATAATATGTTAATTTATGGCACCCCTAATTGCTTAAATTTGATGACCGTATAAATTACATTTAACGAAGTAATTTGTATTCGTAAAAAATATCAGATTTTATATATATATATATATATATATATATGTATAATGACACTACTAAATTTAAAGAATTTGTATTTAATATTTTGTGAAAATTATATTTATAGGAACATTTGAATTTTGAATCGGAACATTTCAAATGTTCCCTTTTAAAATAACAATAAAATTCTGTATGCCTATAAAATTTTAGATACTTATGAATAGTTTATTGTAATTTTTGTTGATACATTGATTATCTTTTAACGCTTTTTATTACGTTTTCATATTTCTAACAAGTGGTTTATTTAAAATATTTTTTTACTAACATGTTGAAGGGTGTTTTGAAAGTTTGAAGGCTTTGAATGCTTGAATAAAATTTTAATAAATAAATAAAAGATGGATATTTTCACAAAAAAAAAAAAAAAAAACTGTTCTTAGAGGTCGTTTATTTCTCATAAAAACTAGACAAATATCTTTAAGATATATGAAGGCCTTTAATTTGGAAAATGCAATATAATTTCTTTTAAAAAATAAAGATTTGAGAAAAAATATCATTTGAGTTAAAAATATTTACTGTGCAAATTCTAATTTCATTTGAAAATTATTCAGTTTTCTTTTTATTTATTTACTAGCAGGCTACGCCCGCTTTGCTGGTCACTATATTTAAATGAATTTTCCAAAGAATTGGATCAGTATTTATTTTTTACATCACATTACAAATAAAAACTTAAAAAAAAATAGAAACACTGAAATCGCTTTAGATCTCGCTTCTTCGGGTACCCGTAGCTCCTTTTTCTGCCCGTGCTGCATCGGATCCAGTTTCCCACTGTCTACAGAAAAGTCTTTAACGGGCACAAAAAAAAAAGATTTTTCTTTTAAAGGAATTAATTAAAAAAATGAATAATAAAAAGTTGCTATACTATAACATTTATACATAAACGTAACAATTTATTTCAATTGCATTACCATTTGATTTTCAATAAATATAATAATAATTAGCAAAAAAAAAAAAAAAAAAAAAAGAGAAAGAAAGAAAGAAAATCGTATTCAAATGAATGTATTAAATGAAAATGAATTCCGTAATAGCCGTTGCTAAGATACGCAGACGATTACAATCGAAGAATAAATTCATGAAAAATGAAACATAAAAGCCAATGTTTAAAATCGAAAAAACATTAATTTAAAAAAATTCAAATTTGAAATTCGAAAAAATCTCGATGAGGTGCACACCTTAAGGGTCTCATGTACCTATATGCCAAATTTGGAAGCTCTGCGATCAGTAGTGTGAGCACCAGAGCGCAGACAGAC
Organism: Salticus scenicus; assembly: GCA_963930645.1. NCBI lineage: Eukaryota > Metazoa > Arthropoda > Arachnida > Araneae > Salticidae > Salticus > Salticus scenicus. The sequence continues at coordinate 234,568,676 of OZ005650.1, forward strand.
ACACACACACTCACACACACAGACACTTCTCTTTATTTATAAAGATTTATCTTTTTATCATACCTAGTTACCATTAAAATATAGAGAAAAGGAAGCTAAAGCGAGAAGAAATATATTTTGGCTTTTTTTATGTGCCACAAGATCACATTTTCCTGAATTGTTTTTTTCTAACACCTAAGAAGCATGTATTATTTTGTTACGTTTATTGCAAACGTTGGAACTTCTCACATACGCTAACTTAACGAGTCTAATGGTAAAATACGAATGATTATCCATGTTGTGGTAGATATTACGTGCTAAGGGAACACCCAATGACTGGATGTTTACTAGTAAATTGCAGTCTGTCGGTCAATTTGGCACTTCTCCAAGCTTTTAAAATCATCCTCAATGCTCAGTACTTGAAACATGGTTGCACTATAAATTAATTTTTTTTTCAATATTTTCCCACATTAAGGTGGATTTCATGCCTAAAATAACATAAAATAAAGAATAGTTTATTTTTATAATTAATTAATGTTATTAGCCGTAGGAACAGTTCTTTTATTTTACAATACTTTTTAGATAAAGGAGAAATGATTTTATAAATGCTTATCAATATCCTTTAACGTAAGAAAGAAACACTTCTTCATAAATGATTGATAAAAAATGTTTCAAATGGTTTTTTAAGCATAGTTTTATTTTTCTTATATACTTTTTTAATACTCGTATACCTTTTTATTTCATTTGAAAAGTAAATGTTTATCAATTTAATATATTTATAGGAACGGTTAATAAATTATTAACTTTTATAGAAATAGCAATTAAAAAATATGTATATTACCCTTTTCATAAATGTTTACAGGCTGCAAGTTAAAATCTTATACCAAATGATAGATTGTATCGTTATCCTCTAATAAAGAGAGTAATGACTGTTAAAAAATTTCAACGCAAGAAACAATGTATAATTAAAGCGCTTGACGAAAGTTTTTCAATGACCAAAATTGTCCGTGCTACATTTTCAAATAATGTTTCTTTCTTTCTTCTAATTCTTCTTCTTCTTCTTCTTCTTTTTTTTTCACTATGATTAACCATGTTAATTTATAACAAAATTGAATCTATAGGATAAATTATGTAGACAAGCTAAAATATTAAAAGAAAAGTGAATTCGAATTAATTGATGTACACTTAAGATTAATTTTACTTAAAAAGCTGAACAGTATATTAAATAAAATGAATTACATTATTTAAATACTTTAAATTTAGGGAAGAAAGAAATTCGAAACAGGAGAGAAAGATTTTTTTTTTTACACAGAAAATACTGTATTCCTTAATAATTGTGTTAGTTTTGGAGAAATCATTAAATGAAGACTTTAAAAAATTACAAAAATAATGTGGCAAATTATTATTGTGGCACATTCCTTAATGTTATTTAGTAATAATTTAATTTAGAATTTAAGTACATATATATATATATATATATCTTTTGTAAATGTTTCTTTCTTTCTTTCTTCTTTTTTTTTTATTTTTATTTTTTTATTACCATGATTAACCATGTTAATCCATAATGAAATTTAATCCATAGAACAAATTCTGTAGACAAATTAAAATATTAAAAGAAAAAAAAGCAATTAATTGATATACATTTAAAACTAATTTTACTTAAAAAGTTGAACAGTTTGTTAAATAAAATTAATTATATTATTTAAAGAAACACTTTAAATTTAGGAAATAAAGACATTTCAAACAGGATAGAAAACGCAAAATATTAACTTTTTTATTTTTTATTTATTTATTACTTTCTTTTACCCATAAGGGTTTTTAGGTTCAAATTTACACACGTGAGTTTTTGTTATATTTACACGTTTTGAGGTGCCCAGTATCCGAAAATAATGTTTTTAGCGGTTGGTCTCTGTGTCTGTCTGTATGTGTGTTATCAGCACATCTCAAGAACAAATAGTAGCAGAAATTCCAAACTCGGTATTCTAAATGTGTGTTATATAGGGATGCTACACTAAGCTTTTCGTTGATATGAAGCAAATGGTTCGTGTACACGGACACTCAAGAGTATTCAAATACATTACGTCTATGGGGGAAATTGCAGGTAAGTAGAGTTTAACATCTATAGACTGCACTAAACCAAATGAAATGAATAAATATTTTTAATACGCATAAAAACATGCCTCATGTAGAATATGGCAGGGAAATCATTCACTGTTCATTTACAGGGCTACACAAAAGAAGTAGATTATAGTCCGACGATAGCTGAAAATTGATTGAAGTGCATTTCAGGTTGTGCCGTACATTATTATTATAGAATTATATTTAGGTGCATTATGTGGTTTGTACATATTCTTCAAAATATATACAGGGTTGAAAATATTTAAGCGATAACATTATTTTTCATTGTTAGTGGATGTGCTTTACTATAATATTTCACCATGTCCAGGAAAACTGCTCAGTAATGTAAATGAATTCTTCATCGATATATGATAAATAACGCATGTTTTTAAGCTAAATATTCATCGATTGTTTTTGGTGTATTTCCACGTTTTGAGGTTTAGTGATTATCAAAGTCAAGATTTTTAAAGTTTGCTTATTATCTGTGTCTCTTAGAATAACTTAAAAAACGAATAAGTTGTATTTTCAAATTAATATAAATTCGTTGCTGGAAAAGTTTGATCAAGATTGATAAGTTTCAAGGAATGTTGCATGTGAAAGTTGTCTGAATAATTTTAAGTGAACTTTTATTTTTAATAAAAGTTTAGATTTAAATTATATATAAATGTAGGTGCAGTAAGGAAACGGGGAGTTGAGGGAGGGCCCTCACACAGACCTATTTATCTCATAAAACTCTTTCGAAGTCTAATTTGAATTATTTTAACACAGGTTTACATAAAAGAACTAGTTATGTTGCCTTTTAATTTCCAACCTGTATTTATAGTATTAAATTTTAGGGTAAGAGAAAGTCGTGTAAGTGACACACCAGATTAATATTATTATTATTATTTTTAAATTACACAGAAATTAGTGTATTGTTTAATAATTGTGTCAGTTTTCCTGAAATAATAAAATTAACACTTTAAAAAAATTACAAAAATTAGGTAGCAAATTATTATTGTGACAGGTTGCTTAATGTTTCTTAATGATAACTTAGTTTTGAATTTACGTATATATATATATATATATATATATATATATATATAGAGAGAGAGAGAGAGAGAGAGAGATAGATATAGATATATATATACAGGTAGATAGATAGGTAGATAGATAGATAGATAGGGAAATATACATTCGAACCTCGTTAACGTGAATCTCAAGGGAAGAAAAAAATGTTCATGTTATCAGTAGTTTATGCTATCAATAACTAATCTTCATATAACTACACTGATATTAATTTTGACGGGGATTGTGGAAATAGTTCATGTGAAAAGTAATTCACGTTAAGCGTGTTCACGTTAAAGAGGTTCGACTGTAAACCCTTTGTGGAGCAAGGTAAATTATGTTCATTATAGAAAATCTCCAGAATTCCGTACACGGCAAGAAGAAAAAAAAATGTAATTTTTCAGGTAAGATTTAAAAATTAAATTTTCTAGTAAAATTTGGGACACATTTTTGCAGCTTGAAAATACAATAAGGTTGTATAAAAAGTGGATTTAAAAGTTCCCAGAATTTCATTATTTAGAATAAAGTAATTATACAAAAATCATTAAATGTAAAGTGTTTAAACATAACGTGCATAAAAAAAAAAAAAAAAAAAAAAAAAAAAAAATCGAAAGTTTTTAATTAAATTTTCATTACAAATATTACAAATATTTTAACACAAATATTAATTCATGTTGTAGAATTCAGTTTTGGAAAAATCTGAACGCTAGTTCCAGGCCATTGTGTAAATTCTAATTTATTTTCTGGATTGTAAAATAACACTGAAAATATTACCGAATTAATAATTTGGTATCTTTTTTAACACGCTTTTATTAGCTACACCTGTATGTATGTTTGTATGATTGTATGTATAATGTATGTTTGTAACCGCTCTGATAGCAAACAAAAATGTATATTGTAAAAAAAGACTTTCCCTAAGTGAACGCTGTGGCTGTGAGGTAAACCTCCGCGCTACGAACCTAAAAGTCTAGCGTTCGAGACCAACCAGGGGAGATTTTTTAAAAATGGTTTTTGTTTAATTCTAAATTATTTTAATTAAAGATTTAAATGTATGTAAATATTATGGTGTGTCACCTACACGATTTTCTCTTACCCTGCATTTTAATACTAAGATAGATATTTTGTGCTTTTTAGTTCACATTTCTATAAAAACGTGTTCTTTATTTTTTTTAAACTATAATAATATTATTATTATCAATTAAGAGTGTAACATTTTTTACTTTAGAAAAGCTGGAACAAATCTTAAATGCCATACGCTTTTTTAAATTAATTTTAATAAATAGAAAAATAAATTATCTCCGATTAAATCATACTCACTTTTCTTCTTTTACTATGTCATTTTAAGTTTATAAAATCTCTTTAAATAAAAGTAATTAAAAAATTGTTTTAAACCATTTTTTAAAAGTTAATTCATTTTTACACCTTTCTGAAGAATAAAAATATCAAGAAGAGAATAAAAAGCTATAAACAGGAATAAAAATATCTTTTTTGAGTTATTTAAAAAAAGAAATTTTACTTTTATAAATAAAGTAAAACTTTATTGCTAGTAATACCCAGAAATATTATCAAATTTTTTCTAAAAAATGTAAGGGGTTTCCAAAATTGATCTTTATTCTTTAGTTACATTGTAAATATATATATATATATATATATATATATATATATATATATGTTTGCAAGTCTCTTTGTATAAATAATGACTGCAGAGTGCATTATATTTTTAGCAGATACTTAAAATATGAAATTTATAGGTATTAACTTTAATCAAATAATTTTTTATGCCTGGTGTAACTGGTTTATCTTTTTAACCACTTAAAAATAACAATTTTAGTGCAAGTATCTAATTTAAAAAATATTTTGTGGTTTAAAATAAAAAGAAAAATTATGAAAATGCTTTATAAAAAGAAAGAGTTACACTGTTGAAGATGATTTGGTTATCAAATTTATATAATTTATTAAACATACTAAAATAATTTAAAGAAAAAATAAACTATTTGCTTATTTTCAATTTATCAAAAAATATATGATTTACTAAGGCCATGGGAAAAAAATATAAGGTCAATTAAATAGCCAGTTAAACCAGGATTTATGCGAATTTCTTGGATGGGAAAGCAACAAAAATACAAAGTATGCAAATGGTTTATTAATTATAATACACTTTCATAAAAATCTAATTTAAATTAATTGAACTTATTACCATATTAGATATTAATCTTATTTGCTAGTGGAAAAAAGTATAAGATAGTCGAATTTTTTTGAGTGATATGCAAATTTTCTGCGGTCAGGTAAAGCACGAAATATAAAAGTTAACCTGACAACACATTTAGGGCTACTTTAATCTATCTGTATGCTATTGAAAGCGATGCCGAGGCAGAAGCAATATCCCGATGTAAGATGTAGGAAAATCCTAGAAATGAAAACAAGTGGAATGAGTGGTGCAGATATTTCCAGGTCTATCAGTAAGTCTAAAAAGATAGTCCATATTTTTTTTTAAATCATCGACAATGCAAGAGGCATGGAAGACCAACTGCACTGTCAAGGCGCAAAAAATCGACTGTTTTTCGATGGGTAAACGACAAAAATAATCTTCTTCTGAAATACTTCGTGCTTTAAGCCTACCTTGTATCAGCCAAATTATCCGCAATGATATTAGTTCTAACTTGGCAGCACATTTCGCAAAATTAAAAACTCGACCACCCTTGGCAAAGAAGAATAAAACAATACGCTTACGATTTGTCAAAAAAAAATATGTTTCGCTTGGAATCAAATGGAAAGATATAGTTTTTTTGTTTTGCATGAGAAAAAATTGAATTTGATAGGACAGACGCCTTTAAAAAATACTGGCACGATATTAAAAAAAAAAAAAAAAAAAAAGAAAGAAAGAAAAAGAAAAGAAAAGAAAAAGAAACCTTACTTTCCCAAGCAACAATGTGGGGATGGATCAGTAATGGTATGGGGAGCGCTTTGCTTCTAATAGATTTTTTTTTACCAATTGTGATAATTGATACTACAGTCATTTGCAAAAATTTAAGACCACCCATGGAAAATTCATATTTAATTGAAATCCGCGAAAATAACAAACATATTTTACATATAAAAGAACAAAATAGACTGTACATGGTTATTTACTGTAATTAAAGTCAGTATTTTGTAGGGCCTCCTTTGTGTTTAATAACTTGTGTAGTCCTATTAGGCATGCTATAAATAAGACTCTTGCATAAAGCTTCAGAAATGTCTGTGCACAAGAAATTCTTTATTGCTTCAACAAGTGTCATAGCAGTGGATGGTTGCTTTTCCGCGACTTTTACTTTTCACAATACACCACAGATTCTCTATTGGATTTAAATCTGTGCTGTTATCTGGCCAGTCAAGCACTTTGATTTTCTGTGCCTTCAGATATTTCTTGACAATTTTCGCCTATGATATGGAGTCTCATCATGCATGAAAATTGAACATTTATGAAAGCGCATGCGAAGTTTAAACTTCTTACGTAACAAATTAAGGTACTGCTTTCCGTTCATAGTGGTTTTAAGTGGCACAAAATAGAGACTAGCAGTACCGGACACAGATATTGCATCCCATATCATTTGGCTTAGTAGATTTTTCACAGTTTGAATCTTATATCTCTCATCACATCTTTTTCCCCTTGGGCGGCGAACACTTTTAGCACGTGAGGAAAATTGCTGCACACTTGACTCGACTCATCCGAAAATATGACCCTACTCTACAGCTGTACTGTCCAATTCTGATATTCTCTGGCGAATGTAAGTCGTTTCTTTTTCATACTTGGATTAAGTCGAGGTTTCCCTGCAAGTTTATGAACTGACAAACCAAAATCTTTGGCCAAACATCTTGAAATAGTACTCAAACTTGCGATGGTGCCTTTTTTCAGCCAGAGAATGTCTAACAGTATAGCAAGAAGTTCTTGAAACTCGTACGACCATCCTTTTTATCACATGATGATCACATGCATTCGTTTTTCTAGGGCGACCGCTTCTCTTAAGGTCTACAAATTTTCCTGAAATTTTAAATTTACTAATAACTTTATGCTATCTTGATCACATTTACACTCGAACTTATTTGACGTTCAGAAAATCCAATTTTATGCATGGTCAATATTTATGACCTTTTGTAAAAAAAGTGAAGGTTTTTTACCCATTACAATAATTACACAACAGCACTGTTTACGACAAAATCCAATAAATATCTGGCGATAAACGTGCCGGGTACTTTTATTTATAGCAGTAGAATGCGTCTGATGCAAGCAGCACATGAGATGACACAATAATCTGCGCAAATGATGCAATGTGTTAAAATACTGAATTTCAGCTACTGGTCTTAAACTTTTGCAAATGACTCTAAAATGAATGTAGAAAATTATCAAGATATGCTGGGCGATACTTTGCTTACCATTGCATCACTAGTTATACCAGGAGATTGGCCATTTCAACACGATGATTTCAGCATCCCTGCTACCCATTCAACAAAAGCTCGGCCTGAAGCAAATGAGATCCGTCTGTTTTATTGGACATCCTGCAGTCCAGATTTAAACCCTATGGAAAATATTTGGGGCATACTTGCGCAATCTGTTTATAAAGACATGCGAGTGTATCGAGGGAAAGGCGAACTCATCAATGCGATCAAGAATGCTGGGGGATACATAAAAAAGAATATTTATCTCGACTTGCTGCAACGAAGACTGATAAAAGACACTGAAGAATAAAAGGTGAACTTGTAGGATATTTACTTTATACCTTCATTCACAACTCCTAGACCCTATATTTATTTCCAAGATGAAGTGCCGTCAAATTTCTAAATTTATATGCTTTGTCATTTAATATGCTTACATAATATTTTACATATTTTCATATAACCCATGTTTATGTTTTTTAATTTCATTCCTAAGAAAGAGTCATATTAATTTTTTCGTGTTTAACTAAATTTTATACTTCTTTTTATTAATATATTTTGTGATCTCATACTTTTCCCAGGGCCTTAGTTGAAAGCTATTTTAAAATACTCTTACTCCAAATGCTGAAGTATGATAAGAACATTTTGAGAAATAAAAATCGCAATCTTTTACGGGAATAGTATAATTCATATTTGAGGAGCAAACGTTCAAACCATGCTTTCTCCTTCGGATACAATTTTTCAGAAAACACAAAAAATTATAAATCAAAAATAACTAAACTTAAACGCCAAGTATCGTTTGCTTAGATATATCACTATTTACTCGGGAGACATAGATACATATCTAGGAAGATATTTAAACATACTAAGTTATGTTAAGTTCAAAGAAAAATCACTAACTCCTTTTTTTTGGGGGGTGGGGGGTGGGGGGGAGGGGAAACACGGTTTTAATGTTTGCTCCTCATTCTATTAATTTATACATTTATTCATTATTTTATTTTTATTTTTTTTTTGGTTTTTTAAATGTATATACTTAAATTAAACTTATATAGAATGTTAATAAGTTCATATATATATAGCTATACAAATCAAAAGCATTTTTCATATAAAAAATCGTAATGCATTAATTTCATTAATTATTTTATTTCATTTAAAACAAGATTAATTTTAGAAGCATGTTTTTACTCTTGAAAGATTTAATGGCATCTGTAATGTTTTGCACGACTGTGACATCAGAAATATTAACTCCCTCTTTGTTTAAATTGCCAAAGAAATGTACAATTACAAAGATTGTGGATGCTCTCTTAATGCATGTTATAACCATTTTAAATCTTGGTGTTTCGACGAAACAATTTTCACAGACTGGTTTACTCTAATGGCATCACTTTAATGAAAAGACATCACTTGCATTGTGCTCCATTAAATTAACTTTCATTTAAATTGACCATCATATTTTTTATGCTTGTGCCTTTGACATGCGCACATAACTGGATGTGCATTACATTTGTTTACCACTAAACAGTATCTATCTCACGCAACCACTTCATGTGTCTTAAAAAGCTGCTGAATAAAGTTGAATAAAAAGGCTGATACTGGCATAGAAAATTCTTAATGATAGAACTTGCTCATATATTCGAAAAATTATTTTCACATGTCTTCATTTAAAGTTACCAATTAGAATACGGCCAAAAATATTATTGGGAAATCGCAAAGGCAGGCATTTTTACCCTTAACCTCACTTCTTTCCTAAATCTATATTCTGTCATATACTTAAACGTTATTATGTCCTAGAATTTATAAAGGAAAGATACATTTACCACCAGATAGGATTGTAATGGATAAAAGAAAAAAAAAGTATTATGCAGACTACAGAATATAGAACGATTCTTTATGCTGCATTGTGAAAGAGGCAAGAAAAGGTTCAAAATAAGATGATGCATGCCAAAATTTGAAGGCCAAAATTTGAAGGCCAAAAATTGAGGTTATTGAAATACAGACAGTTTTAAAACTCAACTCAAAAATAAGAAAAATGTTTCGAAACAACAACTGCGATGTCATAAAGCAATTTTCCACGTAAGAGAAAAATAAAAATGTGCTAATTGATACGCGTTTAGTAGCAAACTATCTACAGACTACATCGCTATCATATATTAAATCCAATTCCATTATATACACACTGTTTAAAGGTATTTAGTCTTCTAAGATTCCCAGAAGAAATCCAGGAAAATCTAGGATCCTGATTCATTAATGTAATGACTTCAACATGGTTTGACCGATATAGGATTAAGTCTTTATATTCAAGTAAATCAAATCAATTTTGTTGACCCCTAAAGCCTTTTTAAAAATTATTGTGCTTAGAAATCGAGAAAAATTGACTTTAGGAATATTAAATATACTAAATCTTTCACTGAAGTTATTATTTAATTTTTAATTTTAGCATAATTTTAAAATAGTAAATCGCTAAAAAATAAAACAAATTAAAAAAAAAATAATAATTTTTCATTTAAAAAGCAAAAATAATAACAACGAATGCTTTGCCAGCTTCGCTGGTCACTATATTTAAAGGGGACTAATGTGCAAGTTGTACCTGACGGGACTGAAGTGAAAGTTGTACCTCAAGGGACTAATGTGAAAGTTGTCCCTCACGGGACTAATGTGCAAGTTGCACCGAACGAACAAACTATTTCTTTCAACGAAAATGCCTACTAACCCTGGACGATAGGTCTAATATATCGTATCATATTTATATATCGTATTTATCGTAATATAACTCAATACTTATTTCGCTTACTTCTTCGACTCGTTTTAATACGCATTTTTTATATGCATGAGCAGCCCCCGAAAAACAAAAAAATTAAATCATTAAATTCATTTTTTTACTTATTTTTTTTTTTTCATATTATTTCACGCGGACTTTTTATTTCCTAATTCAAAATTATTAAAAAAAAACTTTTTCGATATCGCTTGTAACGATACTGATTATTATTAATTTTCTTTTCTTTTTCTTTCAATAATAATAATAATAATAATAATAATAATAAAAAGATTTTGATGAAATTCTGGCAAAAACAGAATTTAGTTTAGGACGGAGGACTATTAGTTTTTTTTTTTTTTTTTTTTTTTTCAAATTATAACATCGCTTTCAAATTATTCAATTATATTTTCGATAAATTTTAGATTTCGACAAATGTCCAACTATCGAAATCGACAACGCAAAAATCCCAGATTGAGACTAATAGGCTCTTAGTCCTAATAAAGCTAATTATTACATATAAATTCACACTTTTACGATCTTTTAATTTAAAAAGCACATCATTTATAGATAATATTTAACATTTTATTTCTTTCATCAGTTTCTTGCAGACATTACAATAAATAAATTGGTAACTTTCTCAAAATATTTCTCTGTTTTCACTATTTCTTTTTTACTTTTTTTTTTCGGTGAATTATTTAAACAGATTGACAAAATTACACTACAAGAGTTAATACCGTTGACAAAAGCTATTCAGAGAATTTTAATAATATTTCTTTTAGAAAATAATCAATAGTTTCAAAAAATAAGTCCCACGTACAGAGCTACTATCCACCTCCGGATAATCTCCTACTACTATTTTCGATAATGAATACAGAGAATATATATATATATATAAGTATGATATTATCCGGAGGGTTGGTAGCTCTGCGTGTACTTTGTTAAGACCAAAATGCAGTAAGGTAAGAAGTATATGGAGAAATCCTCTAGACTATTCAAAACACATTTTTGTTGAATTTTTCTAGCATTGCACGATGGAGCAAGAAACCTGAATTCGGTGTAAAGTTAAAAATATTTACAGATATATCAATTAAATTACGTTTCAGATAGATACAGAATCTTAATTTTGAAATTCTAAATTAAAATATATTTTTATTTTTATTTTATTTATTTATTTACTTTTTTTAATAGTATGAAATACAATACAAACAAATATAAATATTAACAATTGACTCGAATTTGAACAAAATTTTCGTGTTAACTAAATAAAGAAAGTTACATAACAACTTACTGCTGGATGTCTAGCTGAAGAAACATACAACTGGAGAAAAAAGAAATCGACGTTACAGAATATGGATAATTTTTTTAGCGTTTTATAAATTACTAGCAGGCTTTGCCCGCTTCGATACTCACTATATTTAAATTATTATTATTATTCTTATTTATTGAATAATGAAATTTTAAAATAAATATATTTCAATTAGAGACTATTTTCGTCACAGGTTTAGTATGGGACTTCCTTGAAGATATCAAATATTTTTTGAAAGTCTCGAATCTCTACAACAAAACTTTTATTAAAACGAATATGCTTGAAAATAGTTCAATAGTAATGTTAATTCTTCGAAAATTCTAGAAACAGTTGAAGCTGTTACTCGAACAGCAAAAGTCACTATTCGATTAATGTTCTGAAACAATCTAAAAAACAGTCACTTGTTTCACAAGAATAAAGCAAATAACATCAAATACTCCAGAACAGAAACTTTCTCTTGCTCACGAAAAATGTTCAGTTGCTTAGAGCTCTGCCCTAAAGTGCAGTCGCTCACAATAAGTCTCTGAATCCCAGAGACTGCATACTCTCTAGCAGAAATAAACTCACTTCTATTTATAACTTTTGGCGATGGGACTTGGTGATGATTCCATCGAGAATCTCATGGAAAGCTCGAGATGTATGCTCCCGTCTCTCGGAAAGCTTCAAAACTTCGGGAACTATAATATTTTTCACCAAATTTGTTCACCCACTCGCATATTTTGTCGCCAAGTCTGACCCCGCTGATAGTGAATGAACTGCCCTTTTATTTTCACTTTGTCTGTAAAACTACTTTCGTTGCAACAATGCAATTGATGCAGGGAAGAGACTTAACCCCTTGAAACAATATGCTATGAGCACTATTTCTTCCGTATTTTAGACAACTAATGTTTTATGTTTATAAATAATATATTTTCCATGAAACGTATTTTTATTTATTTATTTAAATAATAATTTGAAATAATAAAATATTTCTGCCCGACAGCGAACAAGCGCAATGAGTCACACACCGCAGCTCATTTATTCGTATGATAAATTAGCGTAAAAAAATAAATAAATAAGTAAACATTATCGGGCTACACAACTTTATTAAATATCTCGATGATTAAATCTCACCCTTGGCGGGTTTTGAATTTTTGTCGCCATATTAGAGATGAATTTTTTTATTCTTATTTTTATTTTTATTTATTTATTTTTTATTATTATATTTTCTATAAAAAGGGGAATCCTATTTTGCTAATACATTTATTGGACTTTTATTCGTTAATTTGTAAGAATTCTCCATATCCTATTTATATTTTTAATGGTTTTCAGGTTTAAAATAAAGCCTTCTGAAATAAATTTTCTATTTTTAAAACTGCATTTTTTTCTGTAAATTTTCCTACTCACATAAAAATAGATATCCGGTATGATATACTATTTCAGTTTATTTATTTTTTCTTTTTGCAGTATTACATAATTTATTTATATTTTTGATGTTCTAGTTAAATTAAAATGGTTGTTACTAAATGAAACTTCTTGGCGAAAAACTTTCGGTGAATTTCAACGCCAAAAAAAAAAAAAAAAAAAGCACCTAGGAGGACCTATAAATAAAACTGATAAAATAAATTTATAGTTCATGGAATTTTGAGTAGTAATGAAAAACTCCGCAGTCGACGTCATGGGCACTTTTTTTTTAAATAAAAACTTGTCAGTAAAAATATAAAAAATCAATGTGTATAAAAATTTTAAAGCGATTTTGACGTCAATTTTTGTGAGATGCATAATTTAATTTTTTATTTTTCACGTTTATGTAAATGCATTTATTTTCCTGTCGAATAAAAAATGAACTCCTAAAGTTTTTTTGGCAACAATTAAATTACGGATAAAATTTAAATGGCTAATTTAAAGCTAAGGTGAGATTATTATTTTTACATTTTAATTAATTAAAAGAAAACTAATCGAAAATTCGAAAATCGAGCTTCGAGGTGCACAAGGACCCCTCGGGGGGCACCTTCATGCCGAAATTTGTGACTGTCCGAGCTACCGACTTTGCGCTACGCTGTTCACACACAGACGCACAAACATTGCCTTATATATATATATATAAAGACAAGCAGGCTTTGGTCGCTTCGCTAGTCAGTATATTTAAATATTTAAATTATTATTATTATTATTATTTATTGAATAATGAAATGTTTAAATAAATACAATTCAATTGGCGACTATTTTTGTCACAGCTTTAGTATGGGACCTCTTTGGCGATATCAAATTTTTTTTTAACTTCTCGAATCTGTACAACAAAACTTTTATTCAAACGAATATTATCAAAAAAAGTTCAATAGTAGTGTTAATTCTTCAAAAATTCTGGAAAGAGTTGAAGCTGTTACTTCAACAGCAAAAATCATTATTCGATGATTGTTCTGGAACAGTCCAAAAAACAGTCACGATAAAGCAAATAACATCAAATACTTCAGAACAGAAATCTTCTCTTGCTCGCGAAAAATGTTCAGTCGCTTAGAACTCAATCCCTAAAATGCCGTGAATCAGTGCTGTAAAAAACCCACAGTTTTTGAAAGATGGGAATAAACACAGGAATTTTGGGGAATAAACCCAGAACTTTTGGGAATATTGGGAATTTTAAAAGTACACAAAACCGTCAGTTTCAAAATGGAGGTTAGGGCTAATGCATTGAACATACGTATACATAATACTTAAAATGTCAATGAGTATTGCATAAACTAGTTTTAAATGCAGGAGCAGTTTTATTTTCAAGGAATACTACTTCTGTTCACTGCAACCATTGCGTAATACTTTTTAATACATTTCCAAAAGAGAAACAAACTGGCAATTTTTTAAAATTTGGTCTTTTTTTTTTAAATTATTTCTGGCAAAGCAAATAAATTTAAATTACGTATGTTCAGTTTTAAAATTAACAATGCAGTTTAAGTAATATTACTTGATCAGAAAGGTCTTTAAAAGATTACTTAACTAAAATTAACATTTTAACTGCAATGATTTTGAGTGGTTTTTTTTAGGACTGAGGACAATTAGTCTCAATCTGGGACTTTTGCGGTGTCATTTTGCGATACTTGGACATTTGTCAAAATCATTTTTCGATAGTTGGACATTTATCGAAATTTAACATTTATCGGAATTATAATGGAATAATTTGAAAACGATGTTATATTTTGAAAAAAAAAAAAAAAAAAAAAAAAAAGACTAATAGACCTCCATCCTAAACTAAATTCTGCTTTTGCCAGAATTTAATCAAAATCATTTTTTTTTTTTTTTTTTTTTTTTTGGGGGGGGGGGGAAGAAAAAGAAAAAGAAAAGAAATTTAATAATAATCAGTATCGAATGGAAACTTTCACAATAGCTCATGACCCGGTAACAACACAATAGTTCGAAGTACGACTTTTTTTTTTTAACTATTCGAAAATAAAATTATCCCATAATCGCAAACTTCGTGCTTGAATTTTATTTGTTTTTGCTGCTTATGAATTATCGCGATCCGTTTAATGCCTGCCGTTCATGATAATAGAGGTTACAAGCTTGATATATTTTTTTCATTATAAAGTGCGACATCAATTGCAGGCCATTCTATGATTTATGTTAAAAATGGGTAACATCTTTAATTAAAATTCGGTAATTTTTCACTTACTAATTTACAATATGCACTCTAATGTGGTTCAGTATTTAAAGTATCAAATATTATTATATATAATACCTATAAATACTCTGTAATAATAATAGTTATTATTATTATTGTTCTTATTATTCTGTAAGTAATCTGTGTTTAATGTTTCACAAAACTAGAATTTAAAAATTAACATTGCAAGATAACATTCACTTATTAATTAAAAATTGTTTTTATCTTATTTTACTTTTTTAGATTTTTCAATAAATATTCATTTTAAATGTTTAACAAACAAGTACAGTCAACTCTTTTTATTATGCAGTTAAATTTTTAATGTAAACAAAATTAATTTAAATTTTAAGACAAACTACTATTACATCAGTATTTATAAAATTAAAAATGATGAATATTCATTTATGCACTTAAAAATATTTTTCCTTGTATTTTAAAATAAATATGTATATTTATATTTTATTGCTATGTATTATTTGAGTATGCTTAAATTACTTGCTTTATGAATACACAATTTTATTAACATTGAAGAAATATTTTATTCTAAAATTTATGATAAAAATAGTTTTTCTATTTTAATGACTATTTATAAAATAATACTAATAAATAATTGACTTTTTATCTGCTAAAGGAAGAAGAGTTGAGTTTATTTTCACAGTTACAGTTAAAAATGCTTAAATAAGAAATCATTAAAAATAATAAAAATGAAAAAAATGTGTCCATGAAATTATTTAAAAAAAAACCAGAAATTTTCAAAAATCCCAAGAATTTTCTAAATTTTCTTCCTCAAAAGCCCGGTTTATTTCCTGGGAAGAAATTGGTTTTTTTTTCAGCGTCTGCAACATTACTGAGCATAGGTCTCAGGGTAATTCTGAATCAGTGACTGCATACTTTCTCAGGTCAATCACCTCACTTCTATTTATAACTTTTGGCTACAGTAAGCTTTTCGTTAAGATCAAGCAAATGGTTCGTGTACAGGGACAATCAAAAGAATTCTAATACATTACGTCTATGGGGGAAATTGCAGGTAAGTAGAGTTTCACGTCTATAGGCTGCACTAAACCAAATGAGAGGAATATATATTTTTTGTAATAGAGATAGTCAACTGGGAAAATTTTTTGTGTATGTAGGAGCCTCGCCTCCCCCCTCAAGAGGAGTAAATTTTCATGATGGGTATCTTTCAAAAGAGCTCGCCAATACCTTTAAAATGAAGGGTTTAACCATCGATCTGCGATAATTTTAAATAAAGTTATCAATTTTATTCATTTTTAACAATTATTATTATTTTTTTAAAATGTAATATTGAGAATAAATTCAACATTTTTTCGATATTTAGAGTTATACTACTTCTCTAATATGGAAATCGTCTGCATTATCATGGATGATAATATTTTTAATTAATAATTTTAATAAATTATTTTTACTGAGTGAATTTGTTTAGGAAAATATAGAAGAAAGTCATATGATGGCCACAACACACTAGTTATTTGCTGTTAGTCGATGTGCTTAACTAATAATATTTTATCATTTCTAAGAAAGCTAATCGGGAATTGAAATAAATTCCTCATAGAGATATGGTAAATAATGTATATTTAAAGCTAAATATAAAGTTATGACTTGTTTTTTGTATATTTACACGAGTTGATTCTTCCTCTTTACCGTAGTCAAGTTTTTGAACGTTTGATCTTTGTCTGTGTCTCTTAGAGTAACTTAAAGACGAATAATTTTAGGAGATCCAAATGTTGTATTCTGAAGTGAATATAAGTTTGTTGCAGGAAAAGTTTGATCAAGATTGATAAGTTTCAATGAATGATGCGTGAGAAAATTGTCTGTATAATTTTAAGTAAACTTTTAATTTAAATAACATAAATTAATTCTATATAAAGTAGGTGCATTAAGGAAACGAGGGGTTGAGGGGGCTGAACTAATTATAAAACTCTTCCGATTAACTTGCAAATCTACACACACATTCAGGCTCGGTATAGATATAGTTATATAATTTTTTATGTCTATACTTTTTATGGATTGTGTACAGGGCCACGCCAAAATATTTAACATTACGGCGTATAGGGTGAATTTCGTTTAAACGCATTTCAACATCATTACTTTGCAATCAAGAAAATGAAACTAGCGTACGTGAGTAAGATGCTTAAACTTATGTTGCTTAAAGAAAATACGTGCTCTTAAGCTTTTTCATTAATGTACAGGACCTTGCACAAGTGTTATGACAATGTCACGTAGTCATTCAAACGATGTTAAATTTGAAACAATTATGAATTTTAAACGCAAAATAAGCTGAATAGTTTTTACTGGTGTATACAATGTTTATAGTACGTTTACAGCGACACACAAAAGAATTTCATAACTTTAGAACCTATGGACAAATTTTTAGCGTTTATGCTGCTTTAATGCTTTTATGCTGCATTGAACTTAATAGAATTAACATACATTATAAAGATGCTTAAAATCATGTTTTATCTTAAAAAAGGGTATGTATAGACTAAATAATTTATGGGACCATACAAAATAATTCCGAGGAAGTAATGTAATCATCTAAATGATATCAAATTAGTTTGAAAAATTAATGAGTTATAATTAATTAGGCGTATCCTTATTATTGGCGTTTATAATAGCTGTGACTCATTTTCCGGGATACATAAAAAAAAAATTGTACTATTACGGTCTACAGCCGGAATTTCTTAAAAGTGTATTTTAACATGGTTACACCCCATCAAATATAATGGAATTTTATTAGAATTTTAAAAGCATGCTTTCCTGTTGAAAATTGTGGGCAGATAATTGGTAATTAGTTTAAAGGTAATTAGTTTAAATTTTATATTTATGAATTTCAGTGAAATAGTTCAAGACCGTCGTTTATTAAGAATACTTATATATGATATACAGATAGGTATACAAAGAGAGATACAGCGGGGGGTTGAGGGGGGCTCCAGCCCCTCTCAGGAATGAATCTGATTATGGTAACAAGTAGATCGAATCATATAATCTATATAAATAAAGAGAAGTGTCTCTGTGTGTGTGTGTCTCTGTGTGTATCTGTCTGCGCTCTGGTGCTCACACTATTGATCGCAGAGCTTCCAAATTTGGCATATAGGTACCTGGGACCCTGCAGGTGTGCCCCTCATCGAGATTTTTTCGAATTTCGAATTTGAATTTTTTTATGGCTTTTATTTTTCATTTTTCATGAATTTATTCTTCGATTGTAATCGTCTGCATATCTTAGCAACGGCTATTATGCAATTCATTTTTTATTTAATACATTCATTTGAGGCGGTTTTCTTTCTTTTTTTTTAAATTATTTTTATATTTATTGAAAATCAAAATGGTAAAATACGATAGAAATAAATTGTTACGTTTATGTATAAATTTTATAGTATAACAACTTTTAATTTTTCATTTTTTTAATTAATTCCTTTAAAAGAAAAATATTTATTATTATGATTATTATTATTATTATTATTATTATTTATAATATTTATTGGGTGAAAAAAATGGTAGTTTATAGTAGAAAGGATTAAACTTATTAAAATTCGTTTGTTTTTCATGTATTTAATTACTTTTAAAAGAAAATCTAATTTTTTATTTTATTTTATTGCACTGGTCGTAATCAAATCGTAATATAGTGTAAATAACGGGGGCTATAAAACACATGGTACAAAAACTAACATATATAATAGATGCTGAGATACAGTCATCTTTAAAATCGCAGTTCTTAAATAACAGAAAATCCACAAGTCGTCGATAAATACCCAGATTGAAGTGCCCGGGAAAGACCTTTCTGTAGACAGTGGGGAAACTGGACCCGATGCAGTACGGGTAGAAGAAAGAGTTGCCTTAGGCAACGGGTACCCGAAGAAGCGAGATCTAAAGCGATTTCAGTGTTTTTTAAGTTTTTATTTGTAATGTGATGTAAAAAATAAATACTGATCCAATTCTTTTGAAAATTCATTTAAATATAGTGACCAGCGAAGCGGGCGTAGCCTGCTAGTAAAGAATAAATAAGAATGACCTATTGAATACTGTCTGATGCGAATAGGAAGTTGAGGCTCCTGATCTGCAGATCCACTTTTGTTATGAAATTTTTATATGTACTTTGATAATCTGTTATATTGTTTATGTGTTTCAAAAATAAAGGATTATTTTTCCATTACGCATTAAACATTTTAGTAATTATTTTTTTTTTCTAAATTTAACCACAGTAACTCACATACGTGTCTTGTAAACCTAGAAATTAGTTTGTTTATTTAAAAATATATTTCTTAAATAATCTAACACGATATCATTTTAAATTTTCACGATATTTGAAATGGGAATTCATGTAAGTAGTTTAATACATTTAGCTAATAAATTATGCAAATAAAATTTCGTTAAAGTTTACGGTTAAAACTGATTTAATGAAAACTGACACTTCATTTAATATTTTAGTTTCCCATCATACTATACGTATGGGGAACTTAGGTAATCGTGAAAATTTTTGACCTCGGTTTTTTGACTTTTTTACACGTTTTCAGGTGTGACGAATCCGAAAATTGCAAAATTTGTATGGTGTCCGTCTGTAGGGTGTCTGCTTGTTTGTCCTTTAGTTCGTTATTCCGTTAGTGACTTTGTTTGTCTGTATACACGATATCTCAATAACAAATAGTCGCAGAGAAGTCATATCAGTTTTAAAATATTACTTTCGACAGTGGCAAGAACCCTATTCATTTGCAACATTCAAATTAAAAATGTTCGTAAGTTATTATAAATTTACGATTTTCTTAACATGGGAGGATAGGGCGAAATTTCACTTAAACGTCCATTAAGTAGAAAATTTTTACTGTAAAGATGTCAGGAAAGTTTTAAAATATCAGTTTTGAAATCGGAATGAACATCATTAAATATTAGGTCTTTGCAAAAGTTTGTGCGGACGCGGATCATTTTATTGCCTCCAAAGACGAGAGCTTCTATCGCCGTGGTATACATTTGTTACCCGAAAAATGGGCAAAGGTTGTAGAAAGTAATGGAGAGTATTTTGATTAAAAAATGTCATTTGATTTGATGTATTTTTATGAAATGAAGCAATAAAAAACCGTACGAATTTATGCAAAGACCTAATATAAACATGCTACTTTGAAAGTTTCGCAAGTTAATTGGAATTTACGAATTTCTTAAAATGGCAGAATGGGGCAAAATTTCACAGAAACATCAATTTTGAGAGATATTTTAATTGTAAAGATGCCAGACCACTTTTGAAATATTATTTAGGACACTGGCATAAATATTATTGACTATGAATTTTCCAATATAAAAAATTCGTAAGATATTGGAATTTTACGAATTTCTTAACATGGCAAAATAGAGCAAAATTTCACATAAACGTCAATTTTGAGGAATAGTTTCATCATAACTAGCCAGACCACTTTTGAAATATTATTTAGGACACTGGCATAAATATTATTGACTATGAATTTTCCAATATAAAAAATTCGTAAGATATTGGAATTTTACGAATTTCTTAACATGGCAAAATAGAGCAAAATTTCACAAAAACGTCAATTTTGAGGGATAGTTTCATCATAACTAGTTGGAACCCGTCGAATTCGACGGTCACTTTATTGACCGTAATGTTTCAAAAATCGTCGCATCATTATTTAAATGTATTTCAAGTTAAAACATCTAATATAATTTATGACATTTCACTTTAAAAAAGGAATTCGGAAAAATGCTTATAAATAGAAATACTATATACGACACCACTTTCTACAAAGTACTCTCAATGGTGACGTCAAACTGACTCCAAGTAAACAGTTGCTATCTTTTATTTTCTATTTCGTTTAATACTATGACTACATGTTAGCTGACCCGTCCGGCGTTGTCCGGGTCTATGATAATAACCTTAAATGAACCTTAAATTTGTATGATTTTAAATCCTAAACTCGATTTTCTTTGAATTTCTATTTTTAAATAAAAGCATCGCGAAAAAGAAAATCAGATGTAACAAAAAAATTACCTTGAACCGAACGAAACTCTGCCTTGTGACCCCGGTGCCTGCGGCAGCGCATACGCCGGCCGCTAATAACACAAAAAAAATTGTCAAAAATTAATCTGGAACCAAACGAACCCGACCGGCGTTGCCCGGGCCCATGATAATAACCTTAAATGAACCTTAAATTTGTATGATTTTATATATTTAACTCGATTATGATTGAATTTCTATTTTTAAATAAAAGCATAGCATCACACAAAAAAAAAAAAATAAATAAATAAATAAAAATAAAAAATAAATAAATAAAAATCAGCTGTAACAAAAAAATTACCTCGAACCGAACGAAACTCAGCCTTGTGACCCCGGTGCCTGCGGCAGCGCATACACGGACCGCTAATAACATGAAAAAATTCCCAAAAATTAACCTGGAACCAAATGAACCCGACCGACGTTGCCCGGGCCCATGATAATAACCTTATATCAACTTTAAATTTGTATGATTTAATATCTTTAACTCTATTTTGTTTGAATTTCTATTTTTAAATGAAAGCATCGCGAAACAAATAATCATATGTTACAAAAAAATTACCTCAAACCGAACGAAACTCAGGCTCGTGACCCCGTTGCCTGCGGCAGTGTATATGCGGGTCGCTAATAACATGAAAAAATTCTTAAAATCTTGAACCGAACGAACCTCTGAATCGTGTTTCCGCCGCCTGTGGCTTCGGCACCGTATAGCAGGCATGCTACGCACGCGCTGCAAAATTCACATTCCTCCACCAGGGGGCGCAGTATGTTGTATACGAACATCACCAATTACCTTGAACTTCCAAGACCTTTCAAATAAGGTGTCACATGGTGGTGTCAACTGCAAAATCCTTTAGTTGCACTTTCTCCAGCCAGGGGGCACAGTGTGTTCAGTACGAACATCACCAACGGTCAGGAAATACCAAGACCTTTAAAATAAGATATAACATGGTAGGGTCTAATACAAAATCACCTAGTTCCATTTTTCACCACCAGGAGGCGCACTATATTGTATACAAACATCCCCAATCAACATGAAATTTCAAGACCTCTATCACCAATCGCCTTGGATTTTCAAGACCTTTTAAATAAGGTGTCACATGGTGGTGTCAACTGTAAAATCCTTTAGTTGCACTTTCCGCCGCTAGGGGCGCAGTATGTTCTGAACGAACATCACCAACGGTCAGGAAATACCAATACCTTTAAAATAAGATGTAACATGATAGGGTCTGCAGCAAAATCACCAAGTTCCATTTTTCACCACCAGGGGTCGCACTATATTGTATACATACATCCCCAATCGACATGAAATTTCAAGACCTTTAAAATGAGGTGCTACATGTGTGGGTCTAGAACGGATTTCCCTCTCAAACTAATTTCCTCCCTTTCCCCCCCTCCAAATCTACTTTACCCCTTTAAAATCGAAAATTCTAAATTCGCAGAAAATGATTTTTTAGTATTCGACTCTAGTCCCCATATGTGCTTTTCATAGCACATCTACAGACCAAGACCTTTCTTTAGACACCTCAACCAAATTTTTACACCAAGTAGTTCTCTCAATATAGTGGAGACAGACAAAAACATGTTTCAAATTAATATATAGATTTTTTTTCAAATAATTAATTTACACCAAACGCAGGAAAATCTTGAAAAATTCTTGAAAAAATTTAATGTAAAGTTGATTGTGCACGCATAACTTTACTCAAACTCAACGAATTTAAGCAGTTAATAGCTCAAAAGAAAGAGCTTGATCCACTGAGTGTTCTTAGACTTGTGTCAACAGCCTACGTTAATTAGAACTCTAGTTATAGAGGTTTGAGTAAAGGAAAATCTTGAAAAAATTGAATGTAAATTTCATTCTGCACGCATAACTTTCCTCAAACTCAACGAATTTAAGCAGTTAATAGCTCAAAAGAAAGAGCTTGATCCATTGAGTGTTCTTAGACTTGTGTCAACAGCCTACGTTAATTAGAACTCTAGTTATAGAGGTTTGAGTGAAGGAAAATCTTGAAAAAATTGAATGTAAATTTGATTGTGCACGCATAACTTTCCTCAAACCAACGAATTTAAGCAGTTAATAGCTCAAAAGAAAGAGCTTGATCCACTGAGTGTTCTGAGAGTGAAACGTTCAAGATCCATTCATTAGAAGAGGAGCTATGAGAATTTGAATTGCTTGAGTGAATGTGTCCCATAAGAAATGTACAGGGAAGAATCGCGTTTGAGTATAACTTGAGTAAGGTGGGAGTTGAGTAAATTTCAATGATTGATGACATATCTGTGTCTAAATACCTTTCATTTAAAAAAAAATGAAGGAAATCGGCCGGATAGAACAGCCAGACGGACTGACTTTAGTTTTCATAATTTTTTTTAATATATAAGATAATGTCAGACCACTTTTTAAATATTATTTAAGTAAGATACTGGCATGAATATTATTGACCATGAATTTTCCAATATAAAAATTTCATATGTTATTGGAAATTTACGAATTTCTTAGCATGGCAAAATAGTGCAAATTTCACATTAACGTCAATCTTGAGGGATTAGTTCATCGTAAAGATGTCAAACCACTTTTGAAATACTATTTAGGATACTGGCATGAATATCATAGACTATGATTTTTTACTTTAAAAAATGCGTAAGTTATTTGGAATTTACGATTTACTTAACATGGCAGAATAGGGCAAAATTGTGCATAAACGTCAATTTTGAGGATCATAAATATATCAGACAACTTCAAAATAACATTTATGATACTTGTTTGAACATTATTGACTACAAATATTCTAAGAGGAAAATTTCGTAAGTTATTCATAATTTAAGATTTTATCAACATCATAAAATCGTTTTAAAATGCTAAATAAATGTAAAAATAAATATTTGCAACTTGCAAAATAGATGTTTTTTTTTTCAATTACCAATTAAAAAATTAAAGATATGTGTAACTTAAAGGTGTATTTAACATTTAATTTAAATATTTGAAACTTGCAAGATGATTTTTTTTTTTTCAAAATTAAAATGAAATGCTTTTAATAAAAGGCCACCTGCATGTACTGTACAAGCTTGTATGAGAAACAGTCAACTCATTTATCGTTTTTTTTTTCAAACTATATTTACTGTAACGCTGTTTTTCATGAAATTCTTAAACGCGTTAAAATTACTTGCATTTTGCGGAAAGGATGTTGCTCGCCAAAACGCGTGCTCTTTTTTGTCTTTTTTGCGCGAAATATTCGAAAGTTTTTTTTTTTTTTTTTTTACTTTTTAGTGTCATTTAATTTGACTGATCTTGTAATTACCTATGTAAGTAGTATCTCTGTTATTTTTTTTTTCATAATATTCTGAGTATGCGCTTTAAGGAGACCTTCCTTGTAAGTAACATTGTGCGCCTCCAATTCTATTGTACCTCACAAATAAAGTTGCAACAGTCCAACAATGTGGAAAATTGTCTCCCACACTTAAACAAGGTTCAAACAATTAAACCTCGGTGATAGAATAGTTGCACCCATAGACATATTATAAGAGTGCACGGAGCACTCCATTATTAAGGGAATATCAGAAAAGGTGCAAAGATGAAACCACGTGAATGTTGAAAAAGTTTAACTTTTTTGGTATTTATCGCGTTATTGGCAATTTTTTGCTTTGAATATAAATATATATTTTATTAATATTATTAAAAGATACAGCAAGCAAAACTAGTGTAAAACACTACAGGTGCTGAAATTTATTTTTACCTTTTTATTAACACTTTTCAACAAAGTTCAAAAGTTCTTATAACTTTGTTTGTCTATACTCGTTTTAACTCTCATAAATAATCATGCACATTTTTCAAATAATATAAGATGTAATATAGTTAAACTAATTCAATTTACAGAAATAAGTATAGCAATTGTAAGCATTTTATAAAAATAATTACTTAAAAAGTACGAAATCATAAAATATTAAAAAGAATCTTACCTGCAAAATAAAATCCTTATTTTACATTTCTAGGGTTTTTAAAGTACATCTAATTCCTATTTATTGCTATAAAATTCTTTTTAAATTCAAAACAATCTAACTTTTAAAGTGAAATAACAATTTTAAAAAGACCTTTCAAAGAAAAGGGAAAATATCGTCTGCTTAATAAAAAATAGAATTTAGAGCATGGCGAGTAAATTTCAATATTGGTGAGTTTGGCATCCTATAGATCAACATTCACATGACCTTTTTATGAGTTATCTTTGCACTAAAAAAGGTTGCCATTGTCCCGTCCACTCTAATAATAGGTCTATGGTTGCGCCATCCGTCAGATTTAAGGGTAATAAGAAAAACTAATTGGTACTCTTTTAAACTGATTACCCTGTATAATAAAACATAAAATTACTCTTTTAATGATACTCTTATCGGTTGACTTACACATTATTCATGCATTATCTTTAGTTTTCCTTTTAAAAAAGTATTCGTTTATTATCCAAGGACAATTTATTTTCATTTCAATCTAAGAAGCGCTTAATCGATGTAATGAGAATAAAAGTTTTTCTTTTTCCAGTCAGCTAATTTTTCATATTGAATTAAAAACTTATCTATTATTTTCACTTCCCAAAAGACAAAAAGTTTCGCTTTAATTTCATAGTTCACTGGAGAAGCCGGAATTACTCTTATACTTCTAATAGAAGTCACTTTTCTTCTATGTTAAAAGCATTCATTTATTAATTGCCGGAAAAATATTTCCAAGATTCTTCATTGTCTGAAACTATTCGGAATGTCGCCGAAAATGACATGCAATTAAAGGTATGGTTATAGATTAAAGAGAAATAATTCCTTATCTTAGATTGTAACACAATTATAATTATAGTGAAAGTATTATATGTAGAGGTGTAGCACAAAATACTTAACGATACTTCTTTAATTGAATGTTTATGCGTACTTGTTATGTTATTAAAAAAAAAAAAGTTATTTGAAAAGTTTTCTATTGTCAAGTTTTCACGTACGAGAAACGTGTAAAAGAATGAAGATATAATATTTTAAAGTATATTAAGTTAAAACTTTCTTTAATGCTATAATCTAAAAAAAAAAAAAAAAAGGAAAGAAAGAAAATTCGTGCGGTGCATAGATTATTCACACTTTCCACCTTTCCGTACTCACTTAAAAATTAATGTAAGCATTAGGGGTTTCGAAAACACGTGGCCTTTCTAATTCAGGTACAAAAAACGCATGCCAGTATCATGTAGGTAAAAGTTGTAAGGCAAAAGAAACCTGTTTTTTGCACCCAAAGATTAAGAGCCATGTCCTTTCAAAATCATTAGTGCTTATATTAGTTTTTTGATGTGTGCAGACGTTTTTAAGTTTTAATATTTATTGTATACCTGTTTATAATTTACCATCGTATATACTCATTTCATCGTTTAACTTTCAATATATTTTGCATAGGTAAATACACAACGCACAGACAAGATTAAAATACAGACAACTAAACTAACTGAATTCTTAAAGATATGTAAACCTTGCTGTAAAACGTTACAAACGCTTAACGAAAACGGAAACGAAATTCCAGCAATTTCCGAATGTAACCCTTAATGTATACAAAATTTTCAGCGTAATATATTTGAATATTTTAGCGTATCCCTGTAAACCTTAATGTTAAACATACCATATTCTACAGAAAACATATGGATAATATATGTCACTTTCATTATAATTTTTGCTGTGCGAAGTAACTTAAATATGATTTACAGAAATGACTCTCATAAAATACAGTGCATTGACATACTTTTGGATGTCATTGTACACAAACCAGTTGTTAAATTTATATAATTTTAAATAGAGAACATACCATAGTTAACTTACATGTAATATATTATCTTGAAGATATTTCGTAAGTATGTAAGCACGCTAGAGACGAACAAATGTTTAGATAGACAGCCAAGCAGTCAGACGGACAGAAGGACAA
This sequence comes from Salticus scenicus, assembly GCA_963930645.1. NCBI lineage: Eukaryota > Metazoa > Arthropoda > Arachnida > Araneae > Salticidae > Salticus > Salticus scenicus. Next base: position 234,595,855 of record OZ005650.1, read on the forward strand.
AGAAATAGAGGAATTCAAATCAAAATCCCTCTTAAACATCGATATAAATCTTAGCAACATTTATTGCAAACAAAAATACAATTCTAGAGATTTCTAATTATAGCCCTTAATATAATTGAATATTTTTATGTGACCCTGTAAGTATTAAAGCTAACCATTACAATATTCGATAGAAAGCATTTCATTGTACATATGAATGATAAATGTGAATTTCATTATGATTTGTACAAAATGAAGTTTTGAGGTATAGCAATATTAGCGTAACGCTACAAACGATGTTCGAACTTTATGAACAACACGTGAATGTGAAGAGCTTAGGATTCAGTTGATGAATGGAGTTAGTTCCTAGGATGAACGAAATTGTAATATGTTAATATTTTGGAAAGTGAATTGTATAAAAGGAGAAGGAAGATTGCTTTTGAAAGTAAGTTAGGAGTGAGTTGTTAGCGGCTAGAAGAGGTTAGTTGCGTGCGGCTTAGAAGAGGTAGCCGAGAGAGAATGGTAACTGCTTAGGGGGAAGCAGTAAGAAGCGGCTAGAGGCTAGTAGGTAGCTGCTTAGTGGAAGAGAGAAGTAGTAGCGAGCGGATATAATAGGAGGTAGTAAGTCGAGTAGTATAGTGGCGTAAGGGAATCCTCCCACTTACGAAAGACGAGTATAGTCGTGAGAGTTAACGCAGTTAAATAAAGTAGTTGAGATCATTTGTGGTTAATTAAGTAAAGTTAAAAGTATTTATGAAGGCTGCCCTTTAAGTTTATAAAAGTATTAAATGTAATTATAGTCCAACGCCCACCTTTTCATTAAGCTCAAAATAAAAGCTCTTTATTTAATTTATAAATCTGACTCTGTCATTGCTTCATAATTTCATTAAGTAATTAAGCTAAAATCCTAAGTTAAAGGATCATGACAACGATTAGTTCGTCACAGTGGCGCCCAATTCAGTTCGAATCCCACCCCGAGCCAGTAATTTTTGATGGCACTACTAGTGTGCTTCAATTTTTTGAGAACCTTGAATATTTTTTTGATAATTATAAAATCGATATTGGCGAAAAGTATGGTTGTTTAAAGTGCTCCTTAAGACGAGAACCACGACAGTAGCATGATTTAATCGCCTGCCATTCACTTGGCCCAAATCCAACTTATGAGGATTTAAAAAGCAGAGTAATAAGTCTTTTTGCTACTCGGTATGATAGATTAAGATTGGAGCACGACCGCTCCAACCCCCCTCAAAAACGTCAGTGGGAGAGGTAATAAAACCAGTGGGAAAAACCACAACAATTTATTGAGTCACAGGAAGCAAGCTCGAGTACATTAAATCAACCTAAAACTGGCGATGAAAACTGTACTTCTAGTGGCAAAATTCAAATACAAGTTGACGCAAACGAGCAAACTTCGCCTTCAACCAGCACTACAGACCAATTCAAGTCTGTTATTCAGCCTTTGGCTACGGATAAAAAATCCGAGAAATTATCTAGTATAGCGACGGGAAGTGTGAAGGAAAATACACATAAAATAACTGATGCGGTTAATCTTGGTAACCCGCCTTTAGATAACAGTTTTTAATCTATACAGCCGACAGAGTCAATTGTTTCTAATGAGAAATTGCACGTAAATGGTCAAAATGACCCGCCAACTAAAGTAAAAGAAAATGAGGTTATTTTAAAGAAGGTAATTTCAAAAATGCATTTAACCTCTTGTGAAGTCTCTAGACCATCTAGCAGCCCTGCATTCGAAAGCACGGAGCGAACGTAGTCTTCTGTTGAAACTATGGGCAAGGACAAGGTGGCGGGCTCGAAACCCCTCAACACAAGGATCAGATTCCAGGTTTAAAGCTCCCTCCGGAGAGTGACCAGGCGCCAGGCTCGAAGTCTCCTCAGGACAGCAACCCTGCAACGTCTGACCTGAATCTGCAAGCCACCAGCACTGAAATCTCTACAGCAACTCTAACGGCCAGTCTGACCCGCATCTCTTATTTTGCTGATATAAAGGAATCTATATGTCAGGTGCTATGGTTTATTATTTTTTCCGTTATAAACTGTATTGCTAGCAGATCAGTCATAAAATCTAGGACATGTACTGAAGCCTTTTGGACTTTCAACCATTATCTGAAAGCAATGAACTTTCTAAAGTTTCAAAAATCTAAATTTGAAACTTCAAGCATGAACTTTCAACTACGGAAATTTCATGTTTTGTTTACATGTCATAATATTTTTTCTGTTATATAATATATGCATGTATGTACTTTTATGTTTTTTTTTTATTCATAGCCATCACCAGCAGTGATTAGTACCATAAAAAAATTTCCTTCCCTTTGTATATAAAATTTCCCCCCTCTAGTTTTTTACATGATCTATATGTATGTACTCTAATATATTTTTTTTTTTTTATTCACTGCCATCAACGGCAGTTTTGAAAAAACTTTTTGAAATATTTTGTATATATATTCCTTATCTATGTTTTTCTAAATGTAGCATAAATTGTATAAAATTAATATTTTTATTGTTTAAACTTTTGTATGCTCACTAAAAGTCAATGTATGTATATATTAGTATGGGGTTAAAAAGATTTTTTGTTAGCTATTTTGCATGTAAATTCGTGAGTAACGACTAACTTTAATAACTAACAATTTATTTTTTTCTGTATGCAAATAGCTAGGTGGAAAATATTGCTTATCTATAAATGTTATATGTCAAACTCTCATTTATCTACAAGTTGTAGTGTACCTTCTTTTTTTGATTTATACTTTAAAAAGCAGTTTTGTATTTTAGAAATACTGTGATTCTGATGTCCAGTCGCTTATTCTGACTCTTAATCCGAAGTCCAATCTGGTGATTCCTTACTTTCAAAGATTCCTTACTTTGAAATACAGAAGGAGGTATTTCTGGAGCCTTGCCAACTGCTTTTCAGTTTTGCAGTAGAAAGTGCAGCGGGATTCCTTCAAGATCAATCTGATAGTGGACAACTGAAATTTTTTCTTTTTTTTTATTCACTTTCAAGTATGTTTCCTAGCTGATGATCTGGACCTAGACTGGTCTTCGGTGGCTGACATGTCAAGTTTTGTCAATAAAAATGATTTTTTTAATGTTACAAATCTTGAAAATCAAGTCAAGTACTTAATGTTACAAGGTGCTAAAGTCAAGTACTTAATGTTACAAGTTCATAAAATTAAAATTTTCTCCTTTCCATTTAAGGAAAGACGTTCTTGTAATTCCCCGTTGTAAAACGTTGGACTATATATTTCACTAATTTTGGAGCGTAAAGGGTTTTCCGTTGTAAATCTACTTAGTTTGAGGTTTAAGATTTCTTGTTTTTCTAAGTGAACGGTTTTTCAGCCCGGCGCTCTTAATTTTTTTTCCTTATTAGACTTTAAAAGCCAATAGTTATTGTTGGACAGTTTAATTTAAGTTTCCCCCCCTCTTTTTCTAAAGTATTATGGAGTTTAATTTTAAGCAGTAAGTAACTGCGGCTATTTTTCAGTTGTATAGCATAACAATACCTTTAAAATTTTCACGGGTAAAAACCCGTTGTGGATTTTTACGTGAATTTTTTTTTCTTTTGGGGAGGAACTGTGAGGTATAGCAATATTAGCGTAACGCTACAAACGAAGTTCGCACTTTATGAACAACACGTAAATGTGAAGAGCTTAGGATGCAGTTGATGAATGGAGTTAGTTCCTAGGATGAACGAAATTATAATATGTTAATATTTTGGAAAGTGAATTGTATAAAAGGAGAAGGAAGATTGCTTTTGAAAGTAAGTTAGGAGTGAGTTGTTAGCGGCTAGAAGAGGTTAGTTGCGTGCGGCTTAGAAGAAGTAGCCGAGAGAGAATGGTAACTGCTTAGGGGGAAGCAGTAAGAAGCCGCTAGAGGTTAGTAGGTAGCTGCTTAGAGGAAGAGAGAAGTAGTAGCGAGCGGATATAATAGGAGGTAGTAAGTCGGTAGTATAGTGGCGTAAGGGAATCCTACCACTTACGAAAGACGAGTATAGCCGTGAGAGTTAACGTAGTTAAATAAAGTAGTTGAGATCATTTGTGGTTAATTAAGTAAAGTTAAAAATATTTATGAATTCTGCCCTTTATGTTTATAAAAGTATTAAATGTAATTATAGTCCAACGTCCACCTTTTCATTAAGCTCAAAATGAAAGCTCTTTATTTATTTTATAAATCTGACTCTGTCATTACTTCATAATTTCATTAAGTAATTAAGCTAAAATCCTAAGTTAAAGGATCGTGACGACGATTAGTTCGTCACAAAGTATTAAAACCGGATTTTTAGAATTTTATGAAATTTTATGAAATTATTTCAGATGTCCCTGTATATAAACCAATGGTAGTATTTATACCATTTTCAATACAGAATATTGAACTTGTATAACATATATCATTTTCAAGATATTTTGTGAGTATTTACGGAGTTAGTGTGCGGACAGGCTGTCAGATAGACAGACAAACCGAAGTCATAAACACTTTATAATTTGTTCGAAAGTATTGAGAAAAGAATATTTTTTTGTTTTTTGAGAACTGTTGAGAACTAAATGCTATTGATAATTAAAGAAGTGTCGGAGATGCTTCTTTAATCATCAGCAGGCTACGCCCGATTCGCTAGACACCATACTTAATGAGTTGTCAAAATCCCATATTATCATTAATAACCTAACTTGAAGTTCCCTCTGTATTCGGTAGAGATTTTTCCCCCTCGCAACGTGAGGAGTCCTGGTCCCCACTGCCTCCGTCAGCAACTGTCCTGTTTCTTACTTCCCCTGCCTTATTTCCCCAACAGATAAGTTCGAAGTTTTGCAAAGTCCCACGGACGTACATAATGCGTACATTTAATCAACATCCACATACTAAAATTCGTCATTCTCAGATAATTTAAAGAGAATTCAAACGGGAAACGTATTTTTACGCGTGTTACGCCCGAACCCAAAGTGGGAAAGAGGGGGTGGGGTGGGGGGAATTTCGTAAAATAACTTTTCAATAAGTGTTGGATACAAATAAACAATTTACCCACTAAATTTCGTGACCGCAGGTCCCATAGATTTCCCAAGACAAATGTAGCGCTAAAAGAGGGGTTTCGAATTTGCTGCTTTGTAACAAAAAATAATAAATTTTAATAACTAATGAATTTGAAAAACTTTAGCATGAAGTTAAACGAATCTTGCAAATATATTGTGAAATTATTTTCAACAAGTTGCATGCATATATTTTTCTTTCATATGGATTTAGTACTAATGAATTCTCTTAAAAATGGAAGATTATTTCTCAAAATATTTCTGAAATTCAAAGGCAAATTCTGCTTCTCATATTATGTTGTTAAAAAACTATTAGTTAAGTGTTGTTTTCGCTCTTACTCGATTGCGAACAAAGTCAGTTTAACACATATTAGGTCTATCTACGGATGTCTACTGATTTTATCTGCTTTTACTTACACGCCTTATATATAAACTTTTTTTTTAAATTCTGAAATGCATAAATAGTACTCAAATTTTATTTCCAATTTTATTTTTCTATAATGATGAGCAGTTGATTATTTCCCATTATTGGATTTACTTCGTTGGGTAATAATATAACTGTATATATTCAATAATTTTTGAAAAAATTAACAAAATAGGATATTTTAATTTCATTATGATTTCTTCTTTTTCTTCTCCTCATTTTATTTATTTATTTATTTATTTATTTTTTACATTCGTTTATAGGGACTTGGAAATAGGAACGGATTATGTAAACACAATGAAAACAAAAGAGGGAATTAGTTAATTTAAAATGCAGCAAAGAATCTTAATATGATAACTACTCTAAATTCCTACTAAAAAAGCATGGAGTGTCTCCGTTCGACTTTCCGTATATTAAAAAATTAACAGTTGTATAGACAAGTAAAGTAAGAGAAATCGTTAAACAAACAAAAAAGAAAAAAAAAAAGGATAATTATACTAGGGGGTTTCAGTCTTTTTCTCTGTGTAGTATGTAGTTTAATTTGACGCTGTTGCACTTAAAATAACTTGAGCCCTTAGATTATAATGATAAGGAATATTTCGTTCTGGCCGTGTAAAAATCTATAAGTGCTAGATTCACCAAAACCTATACATATCGTGCGACAATGGCCTATACTATTATATAAATTTTTAGCGCAATTCGGTAAGGCATTTAGATGCTATTGCACTTATTTCATCCCATACACTATAATAAAAGCGTTTTTTTTTTTTTTTTTTTGGTACCTGTAAAGAAGCTGTATGTGCTTGATTCACCAAAGTTTATACAGTTTTTGTGATGGTGGCCTATGGCATGTGTATAAATTTTCAGTTTATTTGAATAAGGCGTTTAGATACTATTGAACTTTAAATAAATTGAGCATATAGGCCATAGTAATAAAGAATTTTTTTCTGTGCTACTGTTAAAAAAAAAAATATAATAAAAAAAACTTTTGAGCTAGATTTACCAAAATCAATAAGGATCGTGCTACGGTAACCTACAACATACGTACCAACATTTAGCTCTTTCGAACGTAGCGTTTAGACGCTATCGTGTTCTCTCACGCACATGTAATGCATACGTACACTCATGCGTATATACATACATACGCCGTAAAAATAGAAATAATGAATTCATGGTATCTCAAAAACGTATAGATACGCCGAAATCTCGAAGTCCAGTTTTTGTGATATTTACAATAGTTTCCTTACGTAGTATGTTCGGAAAATAAATATTAAATACAAAACGATTAAAAAATTGAATTGTGGTCATATTTATTCAGATATGGATGAAACAGCAGAAATATTTTTTTTGAGTATTTACAAAAAACTTAAAAACAAGTATCTAGAGCTCAATTTTAAATTAACTCAATTTTTGTCTGGTCAGGGAAAATTTAATCTTTATCTAAAATAATACAGAATGATGTCTCCAAATTTGTGTTATTGTTATACCGGCATTTTGTCTTTCACTTAAATTTCGATTGTTCTTTCTGTAAATATGCAAGAGGTTCCATAAAACTTAATTAAGTGCTTTGGGAATAAATGATCCTCTGTGTATTAACAATATTATTTCCTGTTACCGGATTACCTTGCCTTCAAATCCTTGTTGACTCTCATTTTAAAATCTGTTTCTGATTTACTTGTTATTGTGTTTATTTATGCTTTTATTTTTCCTTTATTTGTGTATGTTTGAAACTTATTATCTAAATATAACATTAATTTTTTTACTTATATTTTTTAAAGCCACATCTGATACTTCGAGTTTCGCGGAGATGATGTTTTTAAGTAATTCTCAAGTAAAACCTATGTTAAAGTTACTTAATACCTAAAAAAGTATTCCAATGTCCATTCGATGTTAAGCGTAATCATTAGTTAAAGTGTCTTATAAATCAATATTTCTATTTATCACAGGCAAATGACTTTCATTTAAATATTTTTGAGTAAATAAATTAGTTGTTATTTTTTTATTTTCTTATTTCGAAACTATTTAATTATTAATGTAAGTTTTTCAGATAATACAATTTCTATAACATTTTAGTGATTTTATTACTATTGTGCATATAATTTATTTTAAATTACACTGCTCAGAAAAAAAAATCGAATTATGTTACCATTTTTGCTTATTCTTATGTAAAATGACCTCCTGAATCTGAGTACGACTCCCATTTTGCCCAGACACCCACCGTTTTCCAGAAACACTACCCCTCCTTCAATTTTCTTCCCTGTTCGATAATTTTAGGACAATGAATTTTATTTGATGAATGAAAAATAATTAATTTAACACCTAAAAACAAAATAATATTGATAACAAATAATATATATATATATATATATATATATATAAGGTATGTAATACATAACTTCACCGGCAAATCCCCCACCCACCACAAATTTTCCCCTTGTCGCAAATGTCCATGTTTTACAATTTTCCAACTCTGTAGCCATCAGAAGATATTTAACGGTTAAAATAATCCTCCCTCCATCTAAAAATCAAATTTATAGCCATAAAATCACCAATAAATATATATATATATATATATATATATATAGGGGGCCATTATTAAAAGACGGTGGATGACAGGCCAAAATGGGCGTCATATTCGGATTCAGGAGACCATTTAAGAATATGCTGAAATGGTATCAAAAGCAATTTTCATGCCGAGCAGTGTGTGACGAACGGTTGTACGCCATAGCTCAATCTTAGATCAACTTAACTTAATGAAATTATGAGTACGAGACTTGAATTATGAAGTAATGACAAAGTCAGATATATAAAATAAATAACGAGCTTTTATTTTGAGCTTAATGAAAAGGTGGGCGTTGTCTATAATCACCCTTAATATCTTTATAAACTTAGAGGGGCAGCCTTCATAAATACTTTTACTTTTAAATAGATAACCACAAATAATCTCAACTACTTCATTTAACTTCCTTAACTCTCCCGACTATACTCGTCTTTCATAAGTGGGAGGATTCCCTTACGCCACTGTACTACTTGACTTACTATCGCCTACTATAGCCGCTCGCTACTACTTCTCTCTAAGCCGCTAACAACTAACTTACTTCCAAGCCGCCTCTTACTGCTTCCCCCTAAGCAGTTACCATTCTCTCTCGGCTACCTCAAGCCGCACGCAACTAACTTCCAAAAACAATCTCCCTTCTCCTTTTATACAATTCACTTTCCAAAATATTAGCATATTACAATTTCGTTTATTATAGGAGCTAACTCCATTAATCAACTGAATCCTAAATTCTACACATTCACGTATTATTCGTAAAGTGCGAATTTCAATTGTAGCATTACGCTAACTGTGCTATACCTCACAGTTCCTCCCCAAAAGACAAAAATTTCACGCAAAAAATCCACAACGGGTTTTTACCCGTGAAAATTTTAAAATATTGCTATACAATTGAAAAATAGTCGCAGTTACTCACTGCTTAAAATTAAACTGCATAAGACTTTAGAAAAAGAGGGGGGGCTTTTAAAATCTAATAAGGAAAAAAAAAATTAAGAGCGCCGGGCTGAAAAACCGTTCACTTAGAAAAATAAGAAATTTTAAAGCTCAGTCTAAGTAGCTTTACAACGGAAAACCCTTTACGCTCCAAAATTAGTGAAATATATATAGTACAACGTTTTACAAAAGGAGATTACAAGAACGTCTTTCCTTAAAAAATGGAAAGGAAAAAAATTTCATGAATTTGCAACATTAAGTACTTGACTTTAGCACCTTGTAACATTAAGTACTTGACTTTAGCACCTTGTAACATTAAGTACTTGACTTTATTTTTAAGACTTGTAACATTAAAATAATTTTTATTGAAAAACTTGAAATGTCAGCCACTGAAGACCAGTCTAAGTCCAGATCATCAGCTAGGAAAAGTAACTTGAAAAGTGCATCAAAGAAAAATTTTCAATCCGCTGGCATACATCCAAGAAAGCACTTTCTACTTCAGAAAAGAAAAATAGCTGGTACAGTTCCAGAAATACCTCATTCTGCATTTTAATGTAAGGAATCGAAGAAAACGGACTGTATGTTCAGATTAAGGACTGGACATCAGAATCACAGTATTTCTAAAATTAAAACTTTTTTTAACGCATAAATCAAAATAGAAGGTACAGCTTGTATATAGATAAATGACATTAATTTTATAGATAAGCAATATTCTCACCTAGCTATTTGCATACGAAAAAAACTAAATTATTAGTTTATTAAAGTTAGTCGTTACACACGAATTTACATGCAAAATAGCTAAAAAAAATCTTTTTACCCCATACTAATATATACATACATTGACTTTTAGTGAGCATACAACAGTTTAAACAATAAAAATATTCATTTTATACAATTTATACGACATTTAGAAAAATATAGATAAGGAATATATATACAAAATTGTTCAAAAAAGTTTTTTCAAAACTGCCGTTGATGGCTATGACTAAAAAAACCCCATTAGAGTTCATACATATAGATCATGCAAAAACTATAAAAGGGAAAATATATACAAATGCTGAAAAAGGTTTTTACCAAAAACTGTCGTTGATGGCTACAAATAGAAAACATTACAGTACATACATATAGATCATGTAAAAAAACTAGAGAGGGGGTTAAATTTATGTACAAAAGGTAAGGAAAATTTTTATCGTACTAATCACTGCTGGTGATGGTTATAAGAAAAAAAAAACATTTAAGTACATACATGCATATATTATATAACAGAAAAAAATTATGACATGTAAACAATACATGAAATTTTGGGAGTTGAAAGTTCATGCTAAAGGTTTAAATTTTGAATTTTGGAATTTTATAAAGTTCATTGCTTTCAGATAATGGTTGAAAGTCCAAAAGGCTTCAGTACATGTCCTAGATTTTATGACTGCTTTGCTAGAAATACAGTTTATAACGGAAAAAATAATAAACCATAGCACCTGACATATAGATTCCTTTATATCAGCAAAATAAGAGATGCGGGTCAGACTGGCCTGTAGAGTTGCTGTAGAGATTTCAGTGCTGGTGGCTTACAGATTCAGGTCAGACGTTGCAGGGTCGCTGTCCTAAAGAGGGTTCGAACCTGGTGCCTTTTCACTCTCCGGAGGGGGTTTTAAACCTGGAATCTTATCCCTGTGTTGAGGGGGTTTCGAGCCCGTCACCTTGTCCTTGCCCATAGTTAAAACAGAAGACTGCGTTCGCTCCGAGCTTTCGAATGCAAGGCTGCTAGATGGTGTAACAACTGCAAAAGAGGTTAATTGCACTTTCGAAATTCCCTTCTTTAAAATAACCTCATTTTCTTTTACTTTAGTCGCCGGGGCACTTTGACCGTTTACGTGCAATTTCTCATTAGAAACAACCGACTCTTTCGGCTGTATAGATTCAAAACTGTTATCTAAAAGCGGGTTACAAAAATTAGATGCAATATTTAATTATTTGTCACTGTCGCTCCGTTTAACAGTTTCAGCAGCCACAGTTATTTTAATTGTATTTTCTTTTACAACCTCCGTCGAAACATTAGATAAATTGTCGGATTTTTATCCGTAGCCAAAGGCTGAAAAACAGACTTAGATTCATCTGCATCGCTGTTTGAAAGCGACGTTTGCTCGTTTGCATTAACTTTCGTTTGGCTTTTGCCACTAGAAATAACGATTTTTTCGCCAGTTTTAGGTTGCTTTACATTACACGAGCTTGCTTCCTGTGAGTTAATAACTTGGTGTGGTGGTTCCACTGCCTTTATTACCACTTCCCACTGACGTTTTTGAGGGGGGGGGGACGGTCATGCTCCAATCTTAATCTATCATACCGAGTGGCAAAGAGACTTATAACTCCACTTTTCAAATCGTCATAGGTTGGATTTGGGCCAAGTGAATGGCAGGCGATTAAATCATGCCACTGTCTCGGTTCTCTTCTTAAGGAACATTTTAACCAAGTATATTTTTCGGCAATGTTAGTTTTGTAAAAGTTAAAAAAATATTCAAGCTTCTTAAAAAATTGAAGCACACTAGTAGTGCCATGAAAAATTACTGGCTCTGGGTGGGATTCGAACTGAATCAGGCGCCACTGTGACGAACCAGGGGACGCCATAACTCAATCTTAGATTAACTTAACTTAATGAAATTATGAGTACGAGACTTGAATTACGAAGTAATGACAAAGTCAGATATATAAAATAAATAACGAGCTTTTATTTTGAGCTTAATGAAAAGTGGGCGTTGGACTATAATCACCCATTATACCTTTATAAACTTAGAGGGGCAGCCTTCATAAATACTTTTAACTTTAAATAGATAACCACAAATAACCTCAACTACTTCATTTAACTTCGTTTAACTCTCCGGACTGTACTCGTCTTTCGTAAGTGGGAGGATTCCCTTACGCCACTATACTACTCGACTTACTATCGCCTACTATAGCCGCTCACTACTACTTCTCTCTAAGCCGCTAACAACTAACTTCCTTCCAAGCCGCCTCTTACTGCTTTCCCCTAAGCAGTTACCATTCTCTCTCGGCTACCTCTTCTAAGCCTCACGCAACTAACTTCCAAAAACAATCTTCCTTCTCCTTTTATACAATTTACTTTCCAAAATATTAGCATAATACAATTTCGTTTATTATAGGAACTAACTCCATTAATCAACTGAATCCTAAATTCAACACATTCACGTGTTATTCGTAAAGTGCGAATTTCAATTGTAGCATTACGCTAACCGTGCTATAAGGAAAGCGCAGCTGACGTCACGCTCAGGGCAAAACACTCTTCTCAGGGCAAAACATTGGTATTTCCACCAATACAGATTGTTCTTTTGCCACTCGTGAGTGGGAAAGGTTGATTAAGGGAGCGTTTGTTTGTAAACATGCCCTTTCCTTATACCTTACAAGTGTTATTAATTTCCCGAAGAATATACTTGCTTGTAGTGGGAATAAGGATCGACTAACTAGTACAGCTACTTTTTTTAGTAAAAATTAATGATTCTTGTGAAAGTTTCTAAAACTAAATTGCATTATGCGATTTTTTACAGAGTTTTTAGAGGTCATTAAATAAACAAATAAATAAATACAGTCAAATCTCGTTAACGTGAACACGTTTAACGTGAATTAGTTTTAACATGAACTGTTTCTACAATCCCCGTGAAAACGATGATTAGTTTTTGAATTATTGATAGCATGAACTACTGATAACATGAACGAATTTTTTATTCATTTGAGATTCATGTTAACGAGATTCGAATGTATTTAAATGCGTAATTAAAAAATTACTTTCATTAATAATCTTAATAAATTTTAATACTCAATAAATTTGAATATAAAATGTGATTCAACATTTAAAAATTCCTATATTTATTGGGTGTTTGAATTAATTCGTAGCGTTTTCTAATATATGGCGTGACAAGTGGCATTTTCCAATAGATGGCGTGACTAGTATTCCCCGTAAACCTACTATCATTGAGCATCGTTATTAGTATATGTAATTTTGTTGAAGCGTAAATAACATAATTTTTTATTTCATCGAATATGTCTAACTTTGTGCCGGATAAAGTGTTTTTGCGGGGAGTTCTACTTCATGCGCTGCCGAAAGTCGTCGAATTTTAGTGGAAGTTTATGGAGAGCATGCACTAGTTGAACAAACGTGTCGGGAATGGTTTGCTCGATTTAAAAGTGGTGGTTTTGAGCTGGAAGACAAGGAACGACCTGGGCAGCCGAAAAAATTCGAAGATGAAGAATTGAAGTCATTGCTCGATGAAGATCCATGCCAAACGCTTCAAGATTTAGCTGAATCATTAAGAGTTGACTTTTTAACAGTCAGCAAACGCCTGAAAGCCATGGGAATGATCCAAAAGCAGGGAAATTGGGTTCCATACGAACTGAAATCTAGAGACCTGCTCGTTCGCACGTCGCAAAACCGGTCAAAACCTACATCGAAACGACCAAATGGGAGGTCCTACCTCACCCGCTGTATTCTCCAGACATTGCTCTATCTGATTACCACTTGTTTCGATCGATGAACCATGGCCTGTCTGAGGAACACTTCACTTCTTATGAAGATTGTAAAAAATGTGTCGATTCTTGGATTGCTTCTGAAGATGATTTGTTCTTCCGACGCGGAATCCGTATGCTGCCAGAAAGATGGAAAAAAGTAGTGGCTGGTGATGGTCAATACTTTGAATAATCTATTTGTAATTTATTTTGCACAATAAAGCCTCAATTTTTGAAAAAAAAAAAACAAAAAAAACGCCAATTCAAACGCCAATTTAATTCAAACATCCAATATATAAAAGAAAATGATAAAAATGCAATTTATGTTAAATGTGTACATATATATCTATTTTTTAACTAACTCTTGAAATAATCTAATATAAAAGTTTTATAACTAACGCATTTGTATACAAATAGCATAAGATTAAAATTTCGTAATAAAATTTCATTTCGAATTCTGTAAGAGAATTTGAAATTATTTAATTTTTAATCAGTTAAAATTATGTAATCCTCTATTCATCAGATGTGTATTGAAATTGAATATTTATTTTAAAATTTATAAAGAAATAAGAGGAATATATTACATATGTATATTTATTTTTAATAAAGTAAAATGAAAGAACATATGTAGTTTAATTTATACCAGTTTTTATTTACTCGGAACTGGAATTTGCACAATTAAAAATGATTAACTGAAATTTATACAAAATATCAAGCAAGTAGCTGTAGAATAATGCTTATATAGTATCATTACTGACTTTTTTAAAGGTTTACAAAGCAACTTTCAAGAAAAGAAATGAAAAAAATGAAATATTTTTAAGCGCTAACTATATAAATAACTATAAATGACATTTTTAGCTCTCATAAATAATAAATTTAAAATTAAAATTTGTCAAAAATTATTCTTTTTTCTTTATCTTGAATTAAAAAAAAAATAACATAAATTAAATTAATTTTTTTTAATGGTTGCAAGATGATGTGAAAATAATGTAAAGAAAATAATTACATTCCTTGATATAATCTTGATTAATATTGAAAACTTTAATATTTTTAAAAATGCCAATAAATGGTATGTTTTCCTTTTCTTTCTTTCTTTCTTTCTTTAAAAAAAAAAAAAAAAAAAAAAAAAAATCAGAAGATTGTTCCTCTATCCTTAAAAATAATGTATTTATATGATTACCTAATTGTTTCTAATTTCACATAATATAAATTCCCAAATTTTTTAACATTATTTATTTGATTTCCTTTAAAATGAAACCAAATCAAATTAAATATATACATTTCTAGGTATTTAGTTATATAAATAAACATATATATATATATATATATATTTCTTAAACATACCAGAAAAATATTTTTGAATAAATATAACAAAGCACAGAACGTGCATAGGATTCATACAAAAAATAAAAAAATTATCTAAGTACGAAGAATATTTTTTTAAAAGACTTATTAAGGATTCGTAAAAGGCATTAAGAACTATTTTCAACAGAAAATTATAATGACAATTTTGCATCTAAAATTTAATTTTCATTTTACGCTTTTATTAATTTTCTTAAGAACAAATTATTTTCTAGTTGATAGCTTTATTTACTGATACTGAAACATTGTGTAGCACACAAAAATATGTGTAATATAATATGTACATACAGGGTGTTTAATAATTCTACAGACATTTTTAAAATTCATAGCTATTTAATAAATTTATAGAATTGAACGCGGTTTACGAAAAAAAAAAAAAATCTCGTAAAGGGGGATATTTTTTGCTAAAGAAAAATAATAATTAAGCTTTTTGACGATAGAGGGTGCTATGTTTAACCAGATCATACATTTTCATGAAAAACTGTTTTTATTCGCATGCAAATGTTTACAGACATACAAATCCTATTTTTTGTGTACGTCGTCACCACAAATTACAGTTTGCAAACCAGTTATAACAATGCTAACTTCAGCGTCAGTTGGCGATTCCTACCTGAAGAAAAAAATCTTCACCAATAACGCCTTAAGTCCGGTTTCCATTTGAGCTCATTCCGCGGCTTCTATTCAGAATCCTTTGATCTGATGAGCCAAGCTCACAGGAGCTCAAAGCCTTCGGACGGGCTGTTTCTAACCCCCTGCTGAGATAATTGAGGGGCCGGGAGGCAGATATCTTTGTCAATTTTGCATGCTTTCCTTTGAGTTAACTGCGCGATCTGATAAGAAAGGGCTACAACTGATGACAAGACATTTGGCTCTTTGTGTCGGAAGCGTGATTAATGACGTTTTGAGCGTTGATCTTGAGCCCAAGTCGAAACTGGCCTTTATTCACCAAGTCAGCATCACAATAGAGCAGTTTCATATGACGTCATAGTGACGTAGATGGAGGGCTATCAACTCCACGTGAAAAGAAATAGACGCCATTTTTAGAACAGTAAGCAAATGGCAGTTGAAAACAGCTCACAGCACCATGGCAACCGCGCATAGCAACCAGTGATGGAGGGCACGCTGTCCGCGTTGCTATGCTGTTATCAGCTGTTTGCAACTGCCCTATTAAAATTTCACGTATGCACAAGTAGGAGGCAAAATAAGGAACAAGCTGTTCTAATCGCAAAATTGTGGGATTTATAAGACTTCCATTTGCATATTTTTCTTTCATATCCATGCGAAAAAATTAACTACTTGTCTAACTATCATCGAAATTTTTAATTTAAAAAAAATTTAACTATATATTTTTTTTACAAATATATATATATATATATCCCTTCACGAGAATGATTTTTTCGAAAACCGCGTTCAACTGATTGACTAACATAACTATTGACTTCATTCAATAGTTATGAATTTTTAAAATGTCTACAGACTTATGGGACACCCTGTATATATGTAGGGGGACACATCTAGTTGTGGGCCTTCTCCGGTTGCGCGCACCCCACCTTATCTTTTAACAAAAAGTAAATATGGTAGATTTGAGTACTATGAAACATGTGTTATAACAGTACGCAGTTATGGCGCTAACACCTAATTGAAAAGACGCATTTGCTTAGTAAGTGCTTAGTTATCGAAACAAAAATTTGAACAAAAAGCAACACAAAAGTAATTTCTGAATTTTTTCAATGTGCAATGAATCGAAGTGAATTAATTAAAAAATGTGAGTGCAATATATATTCATGCAGTATATTTTAATATATTTTGTAATGAAATATCGAATTAAGCCAAAATTTCGAATGAAAATAGTTTTTTCTGTCATTATAAAAGTGACTGTCATTCCCGGTTGTGAGCACCCATGTTTCTTTCATTTAAAGCGTTCTTTTGACTTGTTTAATATGGTCGTTTAAAACAACATAACATATTTTATTTTGTTTTATGTATTTTTAAGCATTTTTAGGCTTTTTTAGTCGTGTAAACCCCGGAAATGTCAATCGATCAAAAATAAATGCATTTTAAATCGACGGTTAAAGCCATTTAGGATTGCTTAGTATATACGAAATCCATAAAATCAACTGACCGATAATATGGACCTCCTCGCAGCTTCTGTGTCCATACAGAAGAAGCCTAGAAAAAGTAAGGGTCACCTGTCAAACTGTTGTCAAAGCGCGCTAAAAATAGAAACGTTCACAATCAGGAGATGATGTCGATTTCTGCATCATTTGTTTGTAGCACCAGCTACCATGCCGAACAAGAGCAAACTCAGTCAAATGCAACGAGTATGATCGTCTGGTACATTTGAAATATGCCAATATGCATGAAAATTATTTTATTTACAAGCACTGCACTTCTGATTTGAAGGATGAAGAATATGACGAATAAAATTGGAAAAATGCCATTTTCTGTTATAATTTCGGCAACTGAATCCTTACAAAATGAATAAACTTAATTGTTTACTGTATTTATGTCGGTTTTTCTTATTAGTTTCCCATTTTTAACCGGGTACAACATTTTCTTTGTCAAAAGAGGATCACTTCACAAAATTGGTAATATTTTTTTTTTCTGGTTGATGGAATCAATACAGTTTACTTCATCAAACGTTACCTAATGGTTCTAGCTTTCCATTGCTATTCATGTGTTTGCATAATATCTATTCTATCAAAAGTTATAAGCTAAAATCAAAACTGTGGCTACAACCGGAGATGTCCCCCTATATATATATATATATATACTAGCTGACCCGACAAACGTTGTTTTGTCATGTAAATTATTTCTAGAGAATATTTTGCTAGAAAAAATAATTAACTTATTGTAAGTGTGTTAGGATGTGGTATATAAGTGGAAGATGTATGGAGCGCTGTGAACGGTGAAAGAATATAAAAATAACAAAACACCAATCATTTATTTTTTTAATTTATTAAAATTGATTCTTTAAAATTATATACATATCGCTACTTATAACAATATTACTAAAAAACAATATCATCCCCTTAATGCAACAGAGTGTACAATATTTTTTGTTATCCCATCTTTCGCCAATACAAACAAACTGGATGGTTTGCCCACTCGAGAGCCACGTATAATTGTCCGTGTGAAAAACATGATGTGCTCAAATCTAAGCCACAGACAGACATCGTTTGGCCTTGAGACTTATTGATAGTCATTGCAAATGCCAATATAATTGGAAATTGAGGGCGTTTAAATTGAATTGGCACATCTGTGGGTATAATAGGAATTCGCAGTAGTAATATATTTTCACCTCGGAATTTGTCATTTAAAATTATGGCTTCGATAACATTTTTCATTAATTTTTTTATGACTAATCGCGTGCCGTTGCACAACCGTGGTGGGTTCAAATTACGAAGCAAAATAACCGGAGATCCAACCTTCAGTTGTAAAATATGCGGTGGCATGCCTGGTAAATCCAATGAGTTTAAAAACTTTGTTGGATAATTTACAGCTTCGGTGGCATCGCAAACTGTATCATTAGATTTGTATGACAACAAGTCTCCTGGTAACAAATGTTGTATCTTGAGATTCAATTCGTTGACGCCCACATTTTTTGCTGCTAAAATTGCTCTTTCTGCCAGCCACTCATGATTTGTGTATCGTCTGTGTACATCGGGAAATATCTGGTCAAAAAGAGAATCTTGAGAATCAATGATTGTGCAGAAATCGGTCGGTAATTTTATGCATCCAGTTTCATCTGTAGTAACTTTTCTATCGCCGATATCTAACAATTGTTTTGAGAATGTTTCAGCGGATGGATCTTGAAGCTTTTGAACGCACAAATTTACTTTCAGTTGTACTTTTTCAACATTAAGCCACAATGACGATGATTTTAAGCACGCGTTGATCTCATCAGCGTATGTTGAACGCGGAATAACGGGAAGTGCTTGTCTGAAATCACCTGAAAAGAGTAACAGAGTGCCGCCAAATAGTTTGTCGTTGTTTTTTATATCTTTCAATGTCCTGTTCGACGCCCCAATCGAATGTTTGTGTTCCATAGTGCATTCATCCCAGATAAGAATTTTACACTATTTCAGCACTGTGGCCATGGACGATTGTTTTTTTTATGTTGCACACTGCGTCTGGGTTATTTTGAATATTTAGTGGCAGTTTAAATAATGAATGAGCTGTTCTGCATCCATCCAATAAAGTTGCCGCAATGCCAGATGATGCAACAGCCAATGCAATGCCATTATTTGATCGTTTTTCGGCGAGAATTAGCGAAATAAGGAATGTTTTGCCAGTTCCACCTGGTGCACCCCCCCAAAAAAAAGAATCCACCTTGTCCTGCCAAAACTGCGAGCATGATGCGGTCGTAAATGGTTCTTTGTTCTTCATTCATTAGCGGGACATTGCGAGCAACAATCAATGCCATTTCTACAGTATTGTATTGTAGTTCACGATTCAATTCAGTGCTTATTAAATAAGATGCATTTCGATTTGTTGAATGCATACCTAAATGACTGAGTGGTAAGTTGGCAATGATAATGCAAAGATCTTCAATAGCAATCAATGCTTCATTGTACATAGCGTCACTGAATACTATCGTTAGATCGTTGCACCGTGAACGATGTTGATGCAATATATCATTAGTCATTGAATCTTTGTGATTATCCCATAATGTCTCTGCTTGGGCCGAGAAACATGTAGTCAACACTATAGCGAATAGTAGACGAATTTGTTTTGCTGTACAGTTCAGTCCTACTTCAGCAAGCATACACTCCCACTGGTTGTCGTCTGTTGGATACTGTTGTCCATTCACTTTACGTAAATCTTAAAATGACAAAGGGCCGATGACATTAACCAATAACAGTCGAAGATAAAAGCACTCAGTCTGCCTTGGATTGACCGTAAATACTCGTTCCAAGGTGTTTGATTTGAATAAACCGGGACATGCATCAATCGGCGTGCCTTGCTTGCGGGCATCCATTTTTTTGTTGGAGCCCATGTGAAATAGCGTGGTACTTCTGAATAGAGTAATGTCCGTGCAAAAGCACCAAAAGCATCCGCACGATTACACAATTCAAAAAATTCGGTGAGTGTAGTTTTTGGTGGATTTATAGCACGATCAATCGCTGTCTCGCTCGTGAAATATACGCGCTGGCCATTTTCAAGATGGACGGCTAAATGAAGAACTGCTGGATCCCGTTCATGAATTGGGAAACCAAAGATACGCCAAACAGCTTCATTGGAGCTCACGTACCGGCCAATTTGGTAAAGTGTTATTTCATCTTTGTTATTCAACGGAGGAGCATTCACATTGCTATTTTCAACTCGAAATACAGCCATATCACTGCCTTTATTCACATACTTGGAAATGTATATGATGCTCTTCACTGAACTGCAGAACTGAACATTAATATGAGCATTGAATGTTTTGCTCAGCAGAGGCGAATATGGGACCACCCATCGGTTATCAATGCCATTATCTATGTTGTTGACATAGATGACCGCCATAGATGATAAGATTGTCTGCCATTATCGGGAATTCTTCGACGATATATTGGATATCCGTCAACATTTGTGATCGTGAAATTTTTCGGAAAACTTTTAGTACATTTTCCATCTGCACAAATAATAATGGCCTAAAAATTCATTTTTCATTTTAACATAAAATAACTCCGTCGGATATTGACGAATTTTTAAAAAGAATATACCATTTTAACTAATTTTAACATTTTAACAATATTAACGTTGAAAAAATATTTTAAACACTTACGGTTAAAAATTCATTTTTCATTTCAACATTAAATAAATTCTGACATCGTGTTTACGATTCTAAAATATTAACTTTGAAAAAAATATTTTAAACACTTCGTAAGATACGGTTACGATTCTAAAAATATTAATTTTGAAAAAATATTTTAAACACTTCGTAAGATACGGTTAAAAATTCATTTTTAACACGCTTTTATTAGCTTCACCTGTATGTATGTATGTATGTTTGTTTGCAACTTCTCTGGGAGCAAACAAAAAATTTATATAGTAAAAAAAATACTTTCCCTACGTGAACGATGCGGCGTCGAGGTAAGGCGCCGCGCTACAAGTCTAAAGGTCCAGCGTTCGAACCCCGTTAGGGGAGATTTTTTAAAAATGGTTTTTGTTAATTCTAAGTTATTTTAATTAAAGATTTAAATGTATGTAAATATTACGGTGTGTCACTCACACGATTTTCTCTTACCCTGAATTTTAATACTAAGATAGATATTTCGTGCTTTTTAGTTCACATTTCTATAAAAGCGTGTTCTTTAATTTTTTAAAACTATAATATTATTCATTTCAACATCAAATAAATTCTGACATCGTGTTTACGACAACTCACGCCATCTAGGTGGAAAAGTTGTTGAAAGAGTTGGTTAAAAATTAATTAAGAAAGAACTAATTAAGTTACAACTTTCATTTGTAAATCTAAACCATTCTCGAATCCACCTGAAGACACACAAAAAATTTCATTAAACTCAGTCCAGCCGTTTAGGAGGAGTTCAGTGACATACACACGCACAAAAGAAATATATATATAAAGATATATATATATATATATATATATATATATATATATATATATGAATTGCAATTAAATTATAATTGTTCAATATTTATATTTTGCATGGATTTTTTTAGATTCACCAGAAGTTTTATCCCATAAGAAATTCGATTTGATTATTTCTGTATAAAATCTGGATTGCCCATCTGCGGAGCACTAGTGCGACGTAAAACCCAACCAACTATAAAGTCTGGCGTCGTGCAACCATTTTAATACTTTCTCTTACCCATAAGGTAGAGAAAGTATTGTTTCTGGGTCAAATTTTCGAACGCGAGATTTTGTTATATTTACACGTTTTGAGGTCCCTTGAATACAAAAATCATGTTTTTAGCAAATGGTCTGTGTGTATGTCTGTGTGTCTGTGTGTATGTCTGTGTGTATGTCTGTGTGTCTGTGTGTATGTCTGTGTGTTTGTGTGTCTGTGTGTGTGTCTGTCTGTTATCAGCATATCTCAAGAACAAATAGTAGCAGACATTCCAAACTTGGTATTCTAAATGTGTATCATATATAGATTCTACAGTAAGCTTTTCGTTAAGATCAAGCAAATGGTTCGTGTACAGGGACAATCAAGAGAATTCTAATACATTACGTCCAAGGGGGAAATTGCAGGTAAATAGAGTTTAACGTCTATAGATTGCACTAAACCAAATGAAACGAATATATATATTTTGTAACAGAGATAGTCAACTGGGAAAATTTTTTTTATGTATGTAGGAGCCTCGCCTCCCCCCCCTGAGGGGGAGGTCCCCCCTCGAGGGGAGTAAATTTTCATAATGGGTATTTTTCAAAAGAGCTCGCCAATGCCTGCAAAACCAATGGTTGAACCATCGATCTGCGGTAATTTAAAAGAAAGTTATCGATTTTTTTTTTTACTTTTAACAAAAAAAAAAAAAAAAAAAAAAAAAAAAAAAAAAAAACTTTTTTTTTTTAATAATATTGAGAATAAAATGGAATTTTTTTGGATATTTAGTGCTATACTACTTCTCTAATATGGAAATCGTCTGCATTATCAAAAAAGATAATTCTTTTAAATAATAATTTTAATAAATTATTTTTAAAACATAATTATTTTTTAATAACCGAATTAAATTTTATGTAAATCTAGGTGCATTAATAAAACGAGGAGTTGAGGGGGGCGGTAGCCCCCCTCACACAGAATTAATTATCATATAAAACTCTTCCGAAGCCTAATTTGAATTGTTTAACATAGGTTTACACAACATCGTTATCTTAACTCTTAATCTCCAACCTGTATATATAGTATTAAATTTCAGGGTAAGAGAAAGTCGTGTGAGTAACACACCAGATTATCTTTATTTAATAATTTAGTTGTTTTTTATTTAATGATGAATTTCAGGAAAGTCCTTAAAAATTAGTTTTTGCTTGCCAATACCAAAAAATATAATATTTCAAAACTTTAATTTATAATGTTTTATACACAATTGATTGTAAGTTTCACAAATAACAATTACCTCAAAATGTAGTTACTTTGAATAAATCGTCGTTTCGATATACAGGAAAAAAAAAGAAAGAAAAGGAAAAGAAACAATTTCTTAATCTTATACAGGTTATAACTCTGAAACTCGTACTACTCTATGTCACATGAATGAATGAAAGTATTTTATAGATTTCTAATAGTCATTTTGTTTGGATAATAATGATTTTCAAACGAATGCAGTGTATTTATATCCCAAAGTTAGAACTAAAATTAATTTAATGCATGTATTGAGAGAGAGAAAAGAAGTAAAAACAATTTTTTTAAACTTCTTTTTTTTTTGGTAGGAAGGCCAGATTTATTAACTATTTTCTCCTTTGTGAAAGTCTGGATTTTCAACTATAAATTCTAACTCTCATTTTCTACAAAAGAATTTTCTTTCGTGACATTTTTATGTTAATTTTATTACACATCATATATTGCGTTGACGGAACTTCATTCAGTGCTCCTGGATTCCATTTATATAACGGTTCTTTTTGCAAATCGAAAGCGGTAAAGCCTATAAAGAATTTGTCATATAATTTTAAGGGGATTGTTTGAATGGGACTTTAATTACCCTTTCTTCTAGTTATAAAATATCTTTATTAATGAGCGATTATCATATACGTGTAAATGTAGAATTTATCCATATGAAGTTCAAACTTATTGATATAATTTTCATATAAGATATTTTCTTTCAAGGGTTAGTGATAAACGATGGTAATCAGATTAGAGTACCTTTATAAATTAAAAGCGTAAATAATTGTTACAATACCCTAATTTGGAATATAATTATATATTTTTTTGTAAATGGGGACCAAAATGCTTATAATTATGATAAATAAATTTCCTGTATAAATCTTTAAATCTTAGAAAAACGGCTTACATGAACGGAGTGTATTCTAAAAAAGTTCATTTGGTTAGCACATACTAAACTACCCTGGTAATGATGAAATAAATTTATTTTGGCATTTTTATTTTTATTTATTGCAACAATAAAATTCCGCAATTTTGCCTCGTTTACTTTTCGGAATTTTTTTTTTTTCAAAAATTCATTTTTTTACGGTCATTTAATAGAAATATGGTTTTTATTTAATTAATTCAGTTAAAAACATCCACACTTCAACGATTATTAGCACAAATTTGATTTTAACGTCAATTAGATATGTTTAATATAATCTTCTTCTTTTTTTTTTTTTTTTTAATTTAAAATTCAGCTTTATATGGATAAATTCAAGAGTTACGAACATCATAGCGAACTTCTGTTTAATAAACAAAGATAAAAATTAGAAGCGGGTATAAAATAAATTCAGTTTAATAAAAACTTACAAATTTTTATGGAGTTCGCTGTGGAAATTTTTTGCTTTAGATTTGTCAACCAACATTTAGGTAAACAGAATCTAAGACAACTAGAGGGATTTCGAAGAAAAAAAAAATTATATGTATGATAAAATTAAGAAAATAATCTAGAAATATATATGCATAATTATGGAAAAACCGAGATAATCATGGTAATAATTTTCGAAATCGTTTCTTTAAAAATTAAACGATCTTTTGTATATATAATCTAAACTTTTAAAATACGTTTTAAAATAGAGTGAAATCTACGACGAGTGAACGTATGACTACTGTAAATTTATAAAGCTAAAAATCATAATTGCGATATTTATTTTTTGTTATACATATACATGCAAAAACATTATAAAATTGCTGGTAAATATCAATGATGCAAGTTTAATATTGTTGTGTACATGTATGTCTGTCCAACGGTAGCGTTTAACTACATCACTCGATTGACTAAACATTGGTATCATCTTTTATATGACTCTTGAATTTAGGTGTGTAGTTTTGTCGTACAAAGAATTTGTGGATCATGTACTTGGATACAAAAATAGTTTTGATACATAACGGTCTACAAACAACATTTTTAAAGTGCATTTTAGTAACGCTACACTGTTTCCAACACTGTCAAATTAAAACACATTTTTGAGATGTTTCAAAGCATTTTTTCTGTAAAAGATGGCGTACATTAAGTCTTTATTAAGCTATCTGTTGATTAAAAGAATACCCTTATGCAATGTATTATACGTGCTAACTACTGTATGCAGATTTTCAGTCATATCCTACCAGTATATAAGGCCAGAAGTTTTCTAACATAGAAAAATATATCATTACTAACATTTTAAAAATACATAAAAACAGTAGAGTTGTAGTATATATATATATATATATATATATGTATATATATATATACAGGCAAAGTTGTATAATTATATTGCAGTTACACTGTTAAAAAAAATGCAACTTTGCTGCCAGAAAGTCTCTGTAATTTGAGAAAATAGCCGTAAATTACGGAAAAATTACGTTGACAAAACGTAATTTTCTGTCATTACAGAGAATTTCTGGCAGCAAAGTTGCATTTTCTTTTTAACAGTGTAGATTGATAGATTCTTTGGTTGATATTTTTTATTTACCTATCTACATCGCAGCTAAATTTTAATTTATGCCATAGCTTTGTTATTGCCCATCTGTCTTTCATACTAGAATTTACAAGAAAAATATTCTTCTTATTCAATCGTTATTACATTCTCGTAAAAATTAATGTAGAATTATCATAAAAAAAAGCACCCCCTTTCTCGAGTAATCTTAAATTATCCTAGAAACAAGCGTTTTGTGCTAACGTTTAGTTATAAATTCAATAGTCAGATTTTGCATATTAGTCATCTGAATATTAAAATTTACCACGACATCATTTTTTCGATTAGTAATACCAAATTGGACTCAATATTCGAATTTCTCAGATCAAGTTGGTTTGAAAAAAGATATGGCTTATACACATTTAATTAATTCTTGATAGGGTTAGAAACGTATATATATTAAGAATTCATCCCTACATATAAAAAATTAAACTGAGATCTTACACAGAAAAGTATTATATGCATTCAGATAATAATAAGAAATGAATCATGACAATTTTATTATAGTTTTAAAAAATTAAAGAACACGCTTTTATAGAAATGTGAACTAAAAAGCACAAAATATCTATCTTAGTATTAAAATGCAAGTTAAGAGAAAATCGTGTGTGTGACACACCATAATATTTACATACATTTAAACCTTTAATTAAAATAATTTAGAATTAAACAAAAACCGTTTTTAAAAAATCTCCCCTGACTGGGCTCGCACGCTAGACCATTAGGTTCGTAGCGCGGAGCTTTACCTCACAGCCACAGCGTTCACGTAGGGAAAGTCTTTTTTTTTTACAATATAGATTTTTTGTTTGTTCCCAGAGCGGTTACAAACATACATTGATACATACAAACATTGATACATACAAACATACATACAAACATACATACAGGTGAAGCTAATAAAAACGTGTTAATAACTAAAAGTAGTGCAAATCAAGAAGTAACAAGTACACCTAATGAATAAGTATTTTAATTCATTTATATTCAAGGCTATAAAGAACATAAATTTTAAAATGCGATGGCACGCAAACAACATTAAAAAAACAGAATATTACGTTGACTCGAAAAATAATGAAAGGAATTAGCAGTACATTTCTAATCCCATATTTTTATTCATACCCGTTCTATTTTGTGTAAAATTTAATATAGGTCATAATTCATTTTTTTTCGAATATGAATACATTAATTAATTTTCTATTGGAAAAAAAATGTTTTTTAATTAAAAATATGCAGGACATTTGTTTTAGCAACTACTTTCTAATACATAAAGGTGAAATTTGAATATAATAAATTTTCATTTTTCTGGATGATACGATTTAATGTTTTTCACATCCATTTAATATTAGCATCCCCATATTAAGACAGCTTATAACTCTATGAACAAAGTGAGTGAAATATGTAAACTGTAACTTTTTCCGAGCTCATTTGATCCAGTAATCGAAAAACTTTGTTAAAAATGGTTGTTGCTATTGAAAAAAGTAAAGTTGATGCCAGTTTTAATATGTACTATCTATCTATCTATATATGTACGTATATAAAGAGATATGTACAGAGAGAGAGAGAGAGAGAGAGAGAGAGAGAGAGAGAGAATATATTTAGAAAAAATTAAAAATACCGCTCAGAAATAAGTAATACAAATTGAAGACCCTTATATGGGCATTAATTGATTATTTAAATTTTGAATATAGAAAAGACGCAACGTTTAAATGCTACTTTTTTCTAATAAAATCCTTCATTTATTTTATTTATTTATTTTTTGTTTAGTATAAAAGTTAACAAACAAAATTTAAAATAAATAAGATTTTAATGAAAAAAAATGTATATATATATATATATATTTTTACACGTGACATTCTTATAGTTTCATTTTATCATTGTCCCCAGATATTTTGTATATTAATTTTAAATATTATGATTAGCAAGCATTTCACCACAAACCTGAATATTTCTTCTTATAAGCAACATGTATATATTTTGAACTTTTTCATTGACCTTCCTTCTGTGTTATTTCTGTGAAACATTATTATATGACGGACAGACATTTTCTATGTATAGATTTTCAACGAAATATTCTTAAATTACTATTGTAGAATGTTATTTTTCAGAACTGCGAGTTATCCTTAGTTTTTAAAAATAAATAAAGCAGCATATGTATTATTTAAAATTATCAACATATCAGATGATCATACCATACATTTAACATATCAAATGATTTCGATTACTAAGAAAGTACGTAACTAAAGCAATATTCCATGAATATTAGTTATAGTTGTGCTTCATAATCTATAACCATTTGTGAACGAAACCAATCTCCTTTAATTTTCTCTTTATACTTTATTTGTACAGAAATTATAAATTTAATGCGATGGTGTTAAAAATTGCGAGATGTTAAAAATTGCGAATTTTGACTAAAATTTGAATATTTCAAATTTGCTAAAATGGGAAACTACGTAACAGTAGTAATGTGTGGTAAAAAGAAGTTTTCAATTCTCATTGTTATGTATTGAGTATTAAGCGTTTATATTTCAAAAGGAATACCGAATCTGTTGTAAAAAGAAGTTTTCAATTCTCATCATTATATATTGAGTATTAAGCGTTTATATTTCTAAAGTAATACTGAATGTGTTGTAAAAAGAAGTTTTCAATTCTCATCATTATATATTGAGTATTAAGCGTTTATATTTCTAAAGTAATACTGAATGTGTTGTAAAATGAAGTTTTCAATTTTCATCATGATATATTGAGTATTAAGCGTTTATATTTCTAAAGTAATATTGAATCTGTTGTAAAAAGAAGTTTTCAATTCTCATCATTATATATTGTGTATTAAGCGTTTATATTTCTAAAGTAATACTGATTTTGTTGTAAAATGAAGTTTTTCAACACCATTTTCTCAAAAGTACTTTTTACGTAGCTATGTCAGTTTTAAAATGTTCCATACATCTTAATTTTCGATGAATCTTCATGAAACTTCAGGGTATTTTTTTATATATATGTTAACACAAAACTTAATTAAAACTTTTCATTTTTCTTTCTTAAAACTTATCCAGTTTGAAATAAAAAATAAATGAATATTTTTTGGAAAAAAGATCGCATAATTGTAAATTAAAAAAAATCTTCAAACTTTTGTTAAAATCGCCTAAAGCTATCTAGGAAAAAATTTGGAATTCTGAGTGAAGAATTAATGCGCAACGAACATTTTGAATTTTAACAGTTTTATTATTAATTTTAACAAATATCTGAATTAAATGTAATATGAATGTTAATTTTAATATGAAATTTCTAATATCTAAATAAAACTGTAAATATTAACAGTAAAATATTTTTAATTACAGATTATTTTTTCTTTATTATTTTTAAGTCCACCACAACAAAAAGAATATAATATATATATATATATATATATATATATATATATATATATCTGGAGTAACTCCACCCGACTGTCTGAACATTAAGTAATAAACGGTTGTTAAAATAATTATAATAATAATAAAAATAATAATATAAGATATCCCTCAAATCCATCTGATCAGTCAAATAATGCATTTAACATTATTGCATATGCAATAAATTTAGCCCATAAGTCATATTGCCAAAGAAACTTCGTTGTGTCCTGTAAAAAGCTGTAAGTACTAGATTCACCAAACTCTATACAGTTCATGTGACGGTGACCTATAATATGCATGTAAATTTTCAGTTAAATCGGATAAGGCACTGAGATGCTTTCACACTTTAAATGACTCCATGCCATTGGCCATAACAACAAAAAATTTTCCTTTGTGCTTTTGTAGCAAAAAGCCATAAGTGCTAAATTCACTAAATTCTATACCTTTCGTACGACTGTGAATTGTAACATGAATATAATTTTTCCGTTCATTTCAATGAAACGTTTAAACGCCATCGCACTTTAAGTAACTTGAGCCCATAGGCCAATAATAAAGTTTTTTTTTTTTTTTTTTTTTTTTTTTTTTTTTGTGTGTGTGTGTGTCCCTGTAAAACACACAATAAGTGCCAGATGCACCAAAATCTATACGCACTTTCTGTTACGGTGACCTATAATATACGTACCAGCTTCCCGATCATTCCAATAAAGGTTTTAGACACAATCATGCTTACTCTCATACATTCATACATACATACATCACAAAAAGTCATGTCAAATCATAGATATCTCTAGAAAGAAAGGTCGTCTCATGAATGTGTACAACTAGACATCATTATAAAAAATTGTGTCGAAAATAGGAACAAAATTTGTGTCGGAAATCTGGATACTTCCCATATACATGTATGTTCGGAAAGTAATAAAAACGTAGAAGTTAAAATGTATAGAAAAATTCGTATCTTTGCAACTACTAGAAGAAAGGTAAAATAAATGAAAAATGCAAAATTAGTTTTATATACATATATAAATCTAGTGTATATTTGTTATGAAAAAAAAATCATAAGAATATAAAAATCAAAACGTCAAATGAAGCAATAATAACATAATTCAAATTACTGTTATATTTGGGTAAGAAAAAAAATAATAAAGAATAAATAAATAAGTAAATCCACGGCAGTCTCTAAATATTGAAATATTAGTAACGTTGTGCATATTTTAAATTTTATGCGTTATTTGAAGAGTATTTTCTGCAAAACATGTTTAGTAATCCAATAAAGATTTTTACCAAAGTGTATTGTAACATATATCATAATTATCATTCGAACTCAATTTGGTATGCTGAATTATTCGGTGCTGAGGATTATCATTATGATCTAATGAGAGAAAGATTTCTGTTGTCAGAGATATTACACTAAAAATATATTAACAAATATTTCTCATTATAAACAATATATTATGACACTATTTTTAGTAAAATAAAATCACAAATATCCTGATATTCTTCTAAATAAATTACAGAAAAATGAAGACATTACTTTGATGGTTTACACGATAAAAAATATTACAAGAATCATCCGTTAAATAAAATGTAAAACTTCAAAATGATATTAAAAAAATATTTATTTAATAATACCGGTATAAAATTGTTAATATAATTAATTGTTAATAAAAAATAAAAATATCCCCCCCCCCTAATTTTACATGATGGGAAATAGAGCTGGAGAAGAGAATTACTTATATGTGTCATTTTTCTGAATTAAATTCATTAACCTATAATTAGTTATTAATTGCGTATAGAAAAAACCAAACTCATTTTTACTTCATTTTAACTGTTTTTTTTTTTTTTTTTTTTTTTTAAATAAAGATGCATATAAATTAGTGAACACTGAAGTATAAATGGTTAAAACTTTTGCCAAAAGATTTAAATATAGAAAATCAAAAGGATGAACCCCCAAAGTAAATAAGTAAATAAATAAAATAAATAAATTCTGTGATTCTACAGTTTGACATCTGATAAGGCATATGATAACCTTAGCTGTTTTAACCGAATTATTTTTGGCCTATGACAAATAATATTGAGTTAAATTATTTATAAAATATTTTTATTTAAAAAATATGCACACATCCAGTGTGCATTACTTCATTATTTTAAGACTATTTAAGAAAATTTTCAAAAAATTATAAGATTAGAAACATAAAATTTAAATAATTTCTAAAATCTTCTAATTTAATTTATATATATGTAATCTCGATAAAATTATTAATTCGATATAAACATAATTTTCACTTTCCTAAAAACAAAAGCATTTAATATAACATTTATGACTAAACAAGTTTGAAACAATTATTTCATACCTATTATCTGTAAATCTGTTAATCTCTGTCTCTCTCTCTCTCTCTCTATCTATCTATCTATCTATCTCTCTCTCTCTCTATATATATATATATAAAGAAAAAGAACATTAAGTAAATGAAGTTTAAATTAAATATCTTGGAAATTTAATTCAAATCACTTTGATTTAACTTTAGAATTGCAGTTCATTTCTCTTCATCTCAGTTGAATTTTTATACTGCAAAGCATTTTTTTTTAAACAATTAAATGTGCTACATGTATTGTTAAGTTTCCTGTTATATATAAATTTCAAATAAGCATGGCTCTGTTATTTACACACATAGATGAAACCTAATTTCATTCAGTAAATATTTTTTACATTTATTTGAAATTTTAACAACCAAATCATATATTTACTCATCGAGACTCCCAGTTAAAAGTAACCATAAGAAGTATATGATACCAAAATTTATCAGTAAATTTTATAATTATCAAATAATGAAATGATGAACAGAATAAATAAAATCATGAGTGTATATATTTCAACGATTCACAAACTTGAAATGGAAAAGAACGTTGAATGTCTGGGCCACTTTAATAGGAAATTTTTTCGCATATGTCGAATAATGTTAAAGTTCAAATACTTGAAGGATTATTGATATTTAAAAAGAATTTTTTTTTTTTTTTTTTTTTTTTAATAACTCGAGTGTTTATTTTTTATTTAAGAAATTCTATATTATTGAAAAAAATATTATTATTATTATTTTCAAAATTCCTTTATTTTAGTTTATGTAAAGTTCAATTAAATAATAATAATAATAATAAATACACAAATGATATAAATATCTCTTCACTAGTAATTTTAAATAATTTCATTAGAAAAATTTATAATATTTTTCTATAACGGTTATACCTAAACAATTTTTGATAATTACATGAGATTACACCTACAGTTTTAATTTAAAAAAATATAAAATTATGAATGAATATATGCTTTTTTGATATTGATAATTAAATTCATTTACATATAAAATACGATTAAACAATTTTCCATTCTTTATGTAAATATTTATATACTATTTCAATGATAAAATTATTACTTTACAATTGATTATGATTTTAATTATGGAATAATGCACTTACCTGTCGAGACTCATGGCTAAGATGGTGAATACAGAAGTAGAAACTGTTAGATTAGCTACAACGTTACTGATCACACAAAATACGCTTCCAAATGGCCAGTGGCTGTTCAACATAAATACGAAATTAAAAGCAGCATTACCGCTTGCTAAAAGAAAATCAGCAACTGCAAGATTTAGAAGAAATAGATTTGTTACCGTTCGCATGCGTCTATGAGCAACAATTATCCAAATGACAATCAGATTTCCGATTATAGCAACAAGTATCATTAGAGCAAATACCAGTGTCCAGGCTAGTTGAACATACCATGGTAATAAGTAAGGTTGTGTTTCTGCTTCGTGTGAGGGCGTTTTATTGAGGCACTTATCGTCATAATCCTCAATTATTCGTTGATTGATTGTCAAATTTTTATTCAGTATTTCTTTCAATATTTCTTCACAAAATGAAGAATTGTATTCGGGCAATCTGACTTGAAGATCTATAAATTCTTCTAAAGCGTCTGTTTCTTTCTCCTGTGAGTTTCCCATTTTCACTTACAGATTTAGTTTTTGTAATACGTAAATCTATAACACATACTTTAGTGAAAATAAGGATATTTTAAGTAATATTGAAGTGAATTGTAAACATTTTTATTGTGTGATTATATTACATTTTACTTCCTTGACTTGGTATATTTTTAAGGAAATTATATTTACGTATGCTTATATTTCAACAATTCTTACTAATTGTCTTTAAAAGTATATATATATATATATTTTCCGTTAACGATACACTTATTAAACAAAATATAATAAATCACAGATATAGGTATTTGAATAAAACATCTAATTCTTAAATACAGTTACATTCACCAGTATATAATTACTTTTAGAAATTTGTACTTTACATGCATTAAGTAACAGTATTACAACACGATTGCGAGAGAAACATAGTTTTCCTCAAAGGCAATTTTTTGCAAAGTGCGTGTTTCAAAATAAAAATCTTAACTCAATCAAAAATAATATTTTAAAATATATCTTAATCTGCAAGTTCTTTTATAGACGTTTACTGGAAAAAAAAATTAGTTCTTAGGTTTCGATTTTTTTTTAAATTATACTATATATATATATATAGTTAGATTATATAATTTAAACATAGATATTTATAGTTGATAACATTATAGAAAATTTTTAATGACAGTGTAAGAGTAAATAAATATCTTTTAAATCTCTTTCTGTACTTTTAAAATGAAATGTTGTTAATTCTTCATTTAACATTTCAAATTAATGGAAAAGTCTTCATAGTTAAAACTAAGTTTACGAAACATGATTCAAAATACCAGGAGATTAAGAATATTTCTTACTTGTGACTAGAAATAATCCATCATATTTTATTATTTATCTATATTTAACCAAAAAGATTACTGGTTCTCCATGTGACATATTTATCGCGTATAAGAGCATATATATATAATAATTATTATAATAAAGGAGACATGATATAACAACAGTTCATATTTTTGGAATTTTTTGAGTTCTTCCTTTCCATTAAAAATCCTGTAATTCAAAAGGTGTCACTTATTAACTTATTTTAAGCCTTAAAAATTATTTTATTGTATATTCCATAAATCTATATTATCCTCGTTAAATTATCTGCATATATCTGAAGTTCAAAATTAACTTTAAATTTATGAATTCTTTTCCAAATCTTTTATGGCATATATTTATTCATTATGATATTATTTCAAAGAGAGAGGTTGATTTTCTTACACACTTTTTCTTGCACAGAAAACTATTTTTTTTTTTTTTTTTAAATCATCTTCATATGTAATATTAAATTGAAATTATATGTTCATATTAGTTATTTTTTTAAACACATTCCAGATTACCGTTCTTAACATTAATCAAATCTTTTAACTTTTAAAATAAACAGTATTCACAATAAAGTACCTTTCATCTGCTAATACAGATATTTTAAATATTCCACCTGTGGATTGTCATTCTTTAACATCGTTTTACACTTATTCTGCATAAAAGTACCCTTTAAAAACTTGTATTAATGTCAGTAACTTCAAAAAGAATAAATTTAAAAATTTCGTAGCGATAATAACTTTCAATAAAGTTTAAAAACTCTAAGAGACCGAATAAACATCAACCACACTCTTCGCAAGTTCAGATACGAATGAGAAGTTCGGCTCGACGCACCTCCACAGCACCGCTCCCTCTATCGACCTCTTCGGATTCCGGCTTTCATTCTGTATATTCTGTTACAACACACAAGAACTCTAAAATGTTATAATCTGACCCAGCGTTCTCTGATGTTCGTAAAAAAGCCGTAAAACATGGGATTTTGTGATAAATTTAAAGCAGAAAAACCGAGCATTGAGATTGTTAATGTTTCGGAATAATTAGATTGAAGTCACTTTAAAGGCTATTAAATAACGCTCAGGTGCTCGGAAAATTCGGAATTTAGAGGTTGTAATAGCCTTAATATAGAAATAAAAACATCCTGTATTAGGAGGCCGATAGAAACATGCAATTTCTTAAGCGTTAAAAATATTTATAAAATTGAATTGAAGTTTTAACATTTTTTACATAAATGAGCAAAAAAAAACCAAGTAAATAAATAAAATGGAATAAAATATAAAGATAAAGAGAGGTTTAGGTAAGAGTAATATACTTAAAATAAAAATATAATTTTATTTTAGTGTTAATAGAGTTTCCTATTTCCCTCTTTTATTCAATTCCTACTATTAGATCACACTCTCCCTATATCATGTACAAATCTTGCAATCGATTTTTAACTAACTTCCCGAATTTGAAACTTTCAGGATTGCTCAGAACATGGTGACAGCACAATACTTTGAAGTACGATTTTCGAATTTTTTATTAGTTTTCTTATACTTAATTAAATTATGAAAATAATAACATCCTAATAGCGTTAATATAGACATTAAAATGTTAGCTATAATTTAATTGTTGCCAATATATATATATATATATATATATATATATACGAGTTCATTTTCTTTCGGCATAAAAATAAATGCATTTAATTAAACGTGAACATTAAAAAATTATAAAAAGGTAAATTATGCATCTCACAAAAATTGACATCATTATCACATTAAAAAATTTTATGCACATTAATAAAAGCTCTATGATTCATCAAAAAATTTAAAACATGGTATATAAAAAGTTTTTTTTTTTTTTTTTAATCTTATAATTATTTTTATTTCATTCTTCACGTGCGCTTTTTATTTCTTAATTCAAAATTATTAAAAGAAAAAAAACTTTTTCGATAGTATTTGTAAGTAGGAATAGACTTAAAAAGTTTTTCTTTTATATTACTTTTTTTTTTTTTTTCGTAATAGTGTATAATATTGGAATAAATTTATAATTTAAATTCCAAAACTATCTGCTATTCTTTGTCATTAAGCAAACATAAATTTAAATAAAATTTATCTAGCAAATTAAAACGTAAGCACACAAGAACTATAAAGTATTAATAAAAGTAAAAAGACTATAAATATAAAAAGACTATAAATATCAGAATTTACAATAAAATTAAAACAGAAATATTGAAACGCGAGATTATTAATATTTCCTAATAACTAGATTGCGGTTAATTTAAAGTTTGTTAAATAATGTCTGGTGTCTGGAAATTTAGGAATTTCGAATTTGGATCAGCTGTAATATAGAAGTAAGAACGTCTTGCATCATTGTGAGTTGGATAGAAACATGAAAATTCCCAAGTGTTAAAAATATTTATAAAATTTAGTTGAGATTTCAGTAATTTTGTGTGAATAACTGATAATAGTGATTCATACAACTGAATAACTAAAATATATTTACAATAAATTTTTTATTTTATCTCAGTGTTAAACATCTTTTTCTTACTTTATATGTGTGTGTGTGTGTGTGTGTTCATCTTTTTTTTTTTTTTTTTTGTACATACTAGTTTAAGTTATTGGAAAAAAATAATCTCATTTAAATATAAAAACATTTAGTTTTTCTTTGTCATTATCCATTTAAATTTTAAACTAGGTGTATTAATTAATTCAAAATTTAAGTGCACAAGGTAAAATATTAGTATCTCACGTAGTGTTCTCAGGTGTTCGTAATAAGGGACATAAAAGATGGAGTTTTATGATAAATTTGAAGGAGAAAACCGAGCTGAGAATATAACTGGTATAAAATATTAAGATTAAAGTCACTTTAAAACGCTACTAAATAACAGTCAGGTGCTTGGAAATTCAGAATTTTAAAGTTTGTAACAACCACGGTATAGACGTATGCTCGTCTTATAATAAGAGGCAGAGAGAAATATGTGATTTCTCAACGTTAAAAATATATATATTTAAATTGAGTGTTTTTCATTTTAATGGGAATAAACAAAAAATGAATGTAAAGATAGGTTTATCTACTGTTAAAACAAATAATGGTAAGATAATAATGGCAAGACAACTCTTGCAATATATATATATATATATATTATATAAGCAGATTTTTCTAATTCTTATGTTTGTTTAGATACATACTAGCCGAGCTGCGCTCGCCTAAGCGATTGAAGAATCTGGGGCTCTGATGTCTTTGAAAATATTAAATTTTTGCTGTGGCAAATTACTCATTCACAAATTTAATACACGAGAAAAACAATATAATGTTTACCAAAGTAAAATGTATGCATATTAATACATATATCAATAATATACATATGTATATGCGTGTGTGTGTAACCAAGCTGCTCCAGTTTGGCGTATTTGGGACCCTGATGCCTTCGATTGTATTCCAGTGTTAATATAGCAAGTAATTTATTCTAAAATTTAATAGAACACAAAAGTAATGGTGATCAACACAAATATTTAAAAGCATTTAGAATCATATATAGTTGTCTACATAAAACATAAATAAATAAAAACACATATTTTTCAATCGATTTTTCGAGTATTTAGTACTTACCATGAGTCAAAGTAAATTTAAATGAGTAAATAGTTTATTAAGTAAATAATGATGAAAAGTATAACATGCTGTTTGAGTATTTTTGCAATGAATATCTTTACTATAATGAATACTTTAATAAATATTTAAATATTGAATATTTTTACAATTAATAATGACTTGGTATATTTTTATAATAAATTGTAAGGTATTGTTTGTTTCTTCATGTGAAAAAAATATATACTATAAGTACGCATTTTTTGGTAATAACAATGTTACAGCAAAATTTTAAAACATATGTCAGATTCATATTTTTTAAATTACTGTAATGAATGTAATTAGTAATCATAAAACGCAATATACGTAAAATCTTTTCATGTGTCCCTGTAAAAGAACTATATAAGTAACATGCATATGGTTTTCCCTAATGGTCATATTTTAGCAAAGTAATGTTACGTATATAAGTTTCTTGAGTGCAGTGCTTATAGTAGCTGTTTTACAGGGACAAAAAGAAAATTCTTTCTAACTGGCTTATGGACTCAAATATTTTAAAGTGTGATAACGTTTAAACACGTGAGTCGGATGATCTAACAGTTGGTAAATAGAAGTTTCACAAACTGTATAATTTTGATAAGTGTATATATTATAGTCATTTTTTACAGGGACATAAAAAAAAATATATCCATAGCTAATTATAGTTAGATTTTTCAAGAAGTCGCATTGAATGAATGAACTTGTTTACACTTGGTAATGCTATCAGAATGGCAATCCACAGAGTTTGATTTTTAAATTTCAAAAATTTCCAAAAAACCAAAAATTCTAAACGTCTTTCTTGCAGATGATATTCATATTTTTAAATGATTTGAGGATTGATATAACTTTCGCTAAGGTTTCTTTAAAATAATTGGGCCAGAACTTTTATGGCCAAAGATGGCAAATTTTTAAATTCACGGTTATGATGTCGTGATTAAAGATACAAGTTTTCGACCTTTTCTCTGAAGTTTAATTTCCCTTTCTTGCTGTACAAAATGTCACGCCATTGAAGCGTCAAGCCTACCACACTCGTCGAATAGATTTTCCTTGAGCTGTAAGAAAGTTACTTACCACAGTTTTATTTCTGTTTTAGTTTTAACAATTAATTGAACTTATTTGAATTTGTGGTTATTGTAGTCAGCCTTTTCAAAAATGCAGTCATAATGTTGTTTCCCGCTTACCCTCATTAAATCAGCAACTCTTAATACTTCGCAGATATAGATTTTATGCCATCATATATCACATGTCGACCTAAGGTAGATTCCACATCGGAAACCACTGTTATTACCATTCCTAATTTGCCACTGATTTCAACGACTTCTCTTTCAGGGCCATTTGAAATCAACCATTTTTTTTTTTTTTTTTTTTTTTTTTTTTAAGCCTTGATAGAAATGAGTTTTCTTGTCCAGACAATGGGAGACCATTTATGTGGGCAGAAACCAGGAAACAATTGCAGCGAAATAGAAAATTGGATTTAAGCAGTATTCACTGACACACCACTCAAAAAAGCATTGCAGGAAAAGCAAATGAAGGCAAATCAGAAGAAAAAAAATCTAGTACAAAAAAGAAAGAAAATTTTCAAAAGAGACTTAAAAAAATTAAATAAATAAAAAATAAATAAAAACTTCATGAAATCCAAAAGACAACATAGAAACAAGAAAGATGCACTGTAAAAAATAACGGTAGATTTTACAGCTGAATGTTCTGGCACCCACATTGCCAGCCCATTCCGCTATTAAATGAGGCGATTTACAGCAGAAATATCTGTAAAGAGAGACCCTTTTACAGTTGTTTCTGCTGTAAAAATTACCATTATTTTTTACAGTGTGTAGTGAGCTAAACTTGAGAAGGACCAGGACATTATCTACTCTTTTTTTTTTTTTTTTTTTTTTTTTTGTCTTAAATAATTTGAAAAGAGTAAATCGGAAGAACAATGGGTTCAATGTACCATGTGCAAACGCTGAGTATATGAATCACGAGTTATTTTTTATGTTTATCTAATTAAAATTACCAAAAAAAAAACTTTCATTTATAATTTTAAATTGATTACTTTTTTATTTACTTTTTTTTTTCTCTCTCGGATATAGTTTTGCATGGTTATGATTTTATGGGTTCATTGAGAAACGTTCTATGAATGATTTTCGTTACGGTTATGTAATTTTTTTGTTCGCACGACATAAGAATTAAGATTTGATAGAAATTTTGAATATTTCTTTAACTTGTACACTACCAATCAGAACATTAAACATGGGAGGTGGGCACTATTTCTCTGAATCAGGGCAAATTGAACCAAGTAACTTGGCGTCAACTTGAGCTACGAATCTTATACTGATAGTTAATATCTTCAAGTTTTACCATGATGACGTCTTCTTAAAAATACACTGATAGTGTTAAGGTAAAAATAAAATTAAAGCGAATGGTAGTAATTAAAAGAATAGTAGAAAAAGCGGGCCATCGGGTACCCGTAAAATTAAAACCAGCAAAAAGTTAAAAGGATTTAAGTAGCAAATTGAAGAAAGTCGTTAGAACCGTTTTAGAGATATCCACTTTCGGTCCTTATTTCGGTCCCACTTCCGATTTTCATCAAAACATGGAAAATTCATCTGTTTAGAGAAAACCAGCTGTAACAAACCAAAAAGGACATCTAAAGGAGAATCAATATGACGAGTTTGAAAAAATATACTTTCGAGAACTAAAATTGACCTGCTTATAGGTTTATCAATTTTCCTCATATAACCAACTAGTACATATGGAAGGACATCTAAAAAGGTGTTTATTTAGGAACTTTGAAGAAAATCATTAGGGTCATCTTTGATATACTGACTTACGGTTGAGGTCCCATTTCAAGTTTTCAGAATCTCATTTTCTGTTTTACAATTTTTGCCAAAGGTTGGAAAAATCATCTGTACACCTTACCTGTCTTTATTCTGAAGTTTCATATTTTTATCTTTATTCGTCTTGGAAATATGATAGTCAGCAATCCAACCCCTCCGCTTCACACACAATCTCTGGTAATTTTTCCAAAAAACTCCTTTTATTGAACGCAGAAAACCTTCAAACATATAAATCAGATGAAAACTAAAGATTGAAAAATTTTAGCAAATACAATACTTGAATTAATAAGTAAAAAACTTTTAATAAAATACAAAAACTCGTTGCTATTGTTTCGAGTCGAAATAAAACACAACCTTTCCTCAGGCGAACAAAGTAGGCACGAGTGCTCCAAAACAAAGCGGCAACGAGCCTAAAATTGGAACACAACATAAGCGAAATTTCTTTTTTCAAAGAAGGAGAAATCGTACAGAGAATTACAAGGATACAGATGTAATGAATATAGTTTAGATTGAATAGATGAGAAAGACTGTGAAATATCCTGTATAACAGCTTGAATAATATCAGCCTTAATCCTTTTCAAAGGATTTGTAACGCGAAAAAAAGTGGGAAGATTGTATTTAATATCAATAAATATAGGAATTATCCGAGCGCGTTTGCATCTGGAAAAAAAAAAAAAAAAAAAAAAAAAACTTTAAATGATTAAGAAAGCAAAAACGTTGCAAACGAAAATGCTTGAAAAGATTAATCTCGCAGGAACTCATGAATAAACCCGAAAATAAATGAGAAAGAAAAGTCAAAAGCAAAAGGTTGGCGACAGAGTTAAAACCATAGAGGGAGGGAAAAAATCCAAAAAATCGGAGTGAAACAATTAAAAAAAAAACAATAGGTTAAATAAAAAATTGGAAATGAAGGACACAAAAAATGAGAAAAAGTTGAAATTTAACAAATAATAGAACAAAAGGAATATAAAAACACTTGCAAAACTACTTACTCCGTGCAAGAAGCCCAAAGAAGCTACAAAAATTGTAAAAATGCACTACAGAAAAGGCGTTTATAAGTAAAAAGTAAAAAAACTTTGAATAAACACCATATAAAATGCAAAAGTTCATAACAATTGTTTCGGGTAGAAAGAAAAGACGACAACTTCGTCAGGCGAACAAAGTAGGCACAAGTGTTTCAAGCTTTGCGATCTCAATATAAAAAGTATTTGTTTTTCATCAAAATTATTTCAAATATTAGGCTAAATTATTTAAGCTCAATGTAAGTTTAATTTTAAATTTAATGTATTAAATAAAATGATACATTTAATATAAAGTAAAGCAAATTTATAAAACTACATTCTTAGCCAAAACTCCATTATGTGTGTGCTTAAAAAATAAAGATAATATTATGAAAATGCTATACCTTTTTACATATTATTTATTTAGTTAGTTTATTTCTATCATACGCACTATGCAACTTTGTAAAATTTTACATTTTCGTAGCTGCCAATATTTTAATTTATTACGGAGCACTTTAGCCCCGCCTTTATTTCTCACCTCTTTATCTATAATATAATTTTCTTCAATATATAACAACGATAAAATAAAAAATAATTACTTTTAAAACGGGGTTCGTACTCTTCAACCTTTTTACTGGACACCCTCAGAGATTTAAAATTTCTACCTGTACTGCTACCACTATTTTTATGCAATAATCTCTATCCTATTTAATTACGATGCATTACTATAAAAAGTACTATAAAGATTTCTTTATGCAATGAGTGGTGGTAAAAAAAGAGTAAATTTCTCCTCCCTGAATATGGCTTAATAAAAGGGCGGGGAGTACGACCCCTGAATAAAAGTAGTATGAATTACCGGCGGGGTAAAAATTACTCTGGAAAAAATGTATATGCTGGCAACACTGCATTTTTCCCCCTTTTAATTAGACTATTGTTCTGTTATTGTTAGTTGTCCACTTTCAATTCAGTTGAACACGGGAAATTGAAATTAGGTATATTTCATAGCTGCCAATATTTTAATTTATTCCGGAGTACTTTTAGCCCCGCCTTTATTTCACACCACTTTATTTATAGAAAAACTTTCATCAATATATAACGTCGATAAAATAAGAAAAAATTACTTTTAAAAAATAAGTGGTACGGATTAGAGGCGGGGCTAAAATTACTCCGGAATAAATTAAAATATTGGCAGCTATGGTTATATTTGTTTTATATTCGAATGCTTCTTAAATGTTTTTAGTGAAATCTATTTTTTCTTTTTTTTTTTTTTTTTTTTTTTTTTTTTTACATAGAGTATATTTTAAAGACTAAAGAGAAACTTTGGAGATAGAAAAAGCCTCTTTTGTGGAAAAAATAGCACAAAAAATTGCCTAATTACAAAATATTTTAAGGTAATTCTAAATTATATTAAATCTCGAAATTTGACTATGCGTTTTTTTTTTTTTTTTTTTTTTGTATGCAACTAAATACGTCTGGGTATTTAATTATATTTTTTTAAATCTCAAGTACAGAGTGAGTTGCAAACAATGTAAAAAATGTAAAAATGAATTTATTATTATTATTATTATTATTATTTTCTTTTTTCTTTTTTTAATTTAAGAGTAATTAAGGTGATAGTTTATTGATTTCAAAATGAATACCTACTTTTGTTACAAATCCACTGGTTAATATTCTTACAATTGTTTTAAAAGAATTGGATGAAAAACAAATCTGACATGGAACATTATAAATAACTGGTTATTCAAAAATATTTCAACTCGAGGAAAGTAAATTTAAAATTTTGTAACAGCTTCTGAATAATATTTTGGGAACTACAGAATACTATTAATAAAAATAATTTTATAACTTCTTACATTTTATAATAACTGTATGGACATTTTCAATTGCATCAATTTTAAAAGTTTGCATAGTTTCATGTTCCTTCAAATAAAGAATATTGCATTAATATTTTTATAATCCCATTCCGAAATCCCTAAGAAAATGTAGACAGTAACATTAAAACAGTGGATTGCACTACATATAAATAAAGATAGTTGCTATTTGTCTATGCGTTGTCATCCCACTCATTCTACCATCGAAAATAAACAAATGAATCTATATTTATAGGGTATGATATTTACTGAAACGTCAATTATCGTTTCCTTCTGACACATATTACGTAGGTGATATTTATTGAATTGAAAGAGAAAACTT
This sequence comes from Salticus scenicus, assembly GCA_963930645.1. NCBI lineage: Eukaryota > Metazoa > Arthropoda > Arachnida > Araneae > Salticidae > Salticus > Salticus scenicus. The sequence continues at coordinate 234,639,026 of OZ005650.1, forward strand.
ATCGAATGATAAGTGGAATAAAATATTGTCAAACTTTTTCTATTGATACAGCGCATTTTGTATTTAACAAACCACGATAGGTTTATAATTCTATTTTCTTATCATTCGGTATGGGCATAAAGAAATGCAGGTTACATATTTTACAAGGCTAATAATAAAATTATTAGAATATTTTATATTGAAACAAGTAAAAATAAATAGTTGAAGTAGTTATTTTTTTTTTTTCAATTTATATAATTAAATTCATCGAGGTCATAAAAAAAAGTTATAAAATAAATTGTATTATTTTACCGTGCAGTACAAAGGCAAGTAATGATGAGTTTCAACATGCCACATTTTCTCATGTACCATTTATGAATATTTTGATTTAGGTGCTGACATAAGATAAAAGAAAAAAAAAAGAAAAAAAAAAATATTTCCGTATATCCGTGTCAAAACTTAACATGACAGATTCTTTTGATTTCTTGTTGTGGAATATTGCAAGGAACAGAAAAAAAACATGCTCTTATATGTTCAAAGCAGATAATCACTTAATTTATGCAGATAGACAGATAATTACTTAATTAATTTTCCTTTAAATTATCTATCCTTTAATTTAACAAAATAATAAACATAAATTAATAATGTGTGGTAAGTTAGCACCCGCACATTGCGTTGTTATACTTAACGTTATATGAAACGTTTTCCCAAGATTTATAGCGTTATACAGGACTGACAAAAAAAAAAAAAAAAAAAAAAAAAATACATAAATAAATAAAATTAACGGTTGGGCAAGCCTGGACAAAACTTAGCTAAACGTCACGCACAAATCTTTTTTTTTGAAATTCTAATTTGCATACGCTAACTATACGCTTCTTAAATTACACATTTCGTGTTTAAAGCATTATAAGGAGTAGGGAAAAAAAATTAAATTAAATGAATGGTTTCGCAAACTTTGGCAATCCTCGCACGCATATTTTTTTTTTTTTTTTTTTTTTTTTTATTATTATTCTTTTTTGGAGTACCAACTTTACGCTTCTCAAATTACGTATTCCACGCTTTATAGAGTTATGATTGGTGGGGAAGAAAAAAAAAAAAAAAAGGTTGGGAAAACATAGTGAAAACAAGGGCGAACCGCGGGCATAATTTGTTTTCAGTATTTCCGACATAGTGATTCTGCTACAAAAATGAGGTCAAAGTGTATTTTTTGGTTTTTAGTCTTTTGGTGGGTCGGTATATATATATATATATATTGTTTGGTAACTTTATCAAACGTTACAACTAAACCGTTTTTTTTTTTTTTTACATTCTAATTTGGGGGTGCCAGCTTCACCTTTCTCAAATTACATGTTTCGTGTTTTATAGCTTTATAATGGGTGGACAAAATAATAATAATAATAATGTTTGGGAAAACCGGACAAAACACTGTCAAATGTTACAAACAAATCGTTTTTTGAAATAAAATTTTAAAGGTGTGAACTTCACATTTTCCAAATTACGCATTTCGTGTTTTATAGTGTTATAAATAGTGAGCAAAACAAATAATGGTTATCAAAACTGGACAAAATTTGGGCAAACTTTACACATAAATCGTTTTCTGAAATTCTAATTTGGAGGTATCAACACCATGCTTCCGAAATTACTTATTTCGTGTTTTATAGCGTTATAGAGGGTGGGCAAAAAAAAATTTGTTTTGGTAACCATGGACAAACCTTGTGCATGGAGTCCGGCATAATTTCTTTTTAATATATCCGACATGGAGGTGCTGTTACGAAAATGAGATCAAAGTGTATTTTTTTTTTTTTTTTTTTTTTCTTTTGGTGGGTGGGCATAAAAAATATTACTTGGGATACGTTATACATAAACCACTTTTTGAATTTCATATTTGAGGGTGCCAACTTTACATTTTAGCAAAGCTATTTTTGTGTTATTTAGCGTTATAAATGGTGCCCCCCCCCCCCCCCCAAAAAAAAAAAAAAAAAAAAAAAAAATGTTTGGGCAAATATAAGAAAACCTTAGGCAAATCTGTAATATAACCTGCTTTTCCGACATAATATGCGGCTACAAAAATGAGGTCAAAATTTATTTTTTGTTTTTTAGCCTTTTGGTGGGTGGGCTAATAATAATAATAATAATAATAATAATAGCTGTGCAAACGACGGCTTAGGATATATGCTTTTAAATTAAAATATGTCATCGAAATTCACAGCAACACGCTCTCTTATGGAAACTAACTGTCAAAGATGCACTTTGCTGATTGCATTATTCTACGTTTCTTATTATAACCTTGTAATACAGGCATAATATATTTATGTTAAAAGTAAGGACCTAGGTTAATGTTCTTATTGATCTCCGACTGGATGGCCTCATCGAAGATTCTACCATTTCTCTGCATGTATGATTTTACTTTATCCCAAGTCGCTGATTAATTTTATTAAGGTCATTTTCTTGCCATTACAAAAATTTCCAAAGCAATTATACACACACATATATATATATATATATATATATATACATATATATTGTTTTGAATTTATATATTACGGAAACATTTAATTTCAAATAACTTACGCTATTTTTGAAATGGAATGCTGATAAGCAATGATGTTCATGTCAGTATCATGAAAGGTATTTGATGTGACGATTAAAATGATTGTAATATTTCACATTTATGCTAAATTTTTCATTGTTTTCTCATGTTGAAGAACTCTTTAATTTCAAACAACATACATTTTTTCAAAATAGAATGTTCATTATTCATTTTGTTCATACCAGTACCATGGATAATATTAATAAACTAGGCCTTCATCATTACAATGAAAATAATCCTGCAAGCATGTTCATGTGAAACTGTCTACAATTCTCCCAATTTTGAGTACAATCTTAAAAACATATTTTATTGAAATTTATTTTTCCGACTGAGTGAAAATAATGCCTGGACCGGGAGTCGAACCCCAGATCTTTGACTTACAAGGTCTAGGCTCTGCCAATTGAGCTATCCAGGCCGACAACCGTTGGACATTACTCACTCAGACAACCTTTAGGCAGAAACATCTGGTCTATCATGTAAATAGCTCAACAGAAATAAGCCGCAGGTAAAGGAAAACACCATTAAACAATGGGAGAAAGAAATACAATATATTAAAATCACACAATCAACTGATTGGGCAGAAAATCATATTTTATTGAAATTTATTTTTCCAACTGAGTGAAAATAATGCCTACCTAAAGGTTGCCTAAATTCTGCCTAAAGGTTGTCTGAGTAAGTAATGTCCACCGGTTGTCAGCCTGGATAGCTCAATTGGTAGAGCTTTGACCTTGTAAGTCAAAGATCTGGGGTTCGACTCCCGGTCCAGGCATTATTTTCACTCAGTTGGAAAAATAAATTTCAATAAAATATGATTTTCTTCCCAATCAGTTTATTCTGCGATTTTAATATATTGTATCTTTAAAACATTTGGTTATTGAATTGTGAAAATCAAAACTTGTATTTATTATTATTATTATTATTATTATTATTATATCGTAAGTAACAATTTGTAGTCAGTTGGACTTCTTTACGATCATTCGTTCTTGAGATAATAGCAATATTGACTAACTAACTTAAACACTAACAGATTGACTAACATACAGACGGGCAATTTATCGATTTTATAAATCTTGAATTCCTCACATCTCAATACGTATAAAAACCAAAATGGAAAATTTTCACAAATACTTAATTTCTCATAACTGCAATATGATGCGAATAAAATAAAATGTGTGTGTGCGTCTGTTTAGCTCTTGGACATTTTATAGAAATAAAAAGTACTGATGCTTTAGTCGAAATAGTGCTTGAAAAAACTTTAACAATTATTAGATTACTTCAAAAATAATAAAATTTCTATTCAGTTGCCACTAGCAATAAACATGGTTTAAAATAACACTGTTATTAGCGTGTAGGTATTTAACGGTGTCAAATACAAAAATGTAAATCTGCTTTATAATATCGGAGGTTATTTTTTTACAAATATGCATAAAAAATACATTATGCTTTAGACATACTGTAAATTTTTATAGTTAATTAAATAATAATTTAATGCACTAATTCTGTTAAAAGGTCATTGATAATTTCAAAATATTTTGTTAAATGAGTTTTAAGTTATATTTAAGTTTAAATAAATATATCTTTGTGGTATGTTACGCATAAAAAATATTGGTGTTTTAGTGCATTAAAAAATTAGTTTGTTGCTTTTAAAAAATGTGAATTTCTTAACAATATTTCTAAATCTGCCCAAATTTTGATTTTTAAAATATATTATACTATTAAATCGTATTATAATGTATATATATATATATATATATATATAATATGATGTGCTTTGTTATTTTATTTTATTTTATAGTTTTATTTATTTATTTATTTATATTTTTATCTATTTTTTGTTATTATTTACTATGATTTGCTTTGTTTTAATATATATATATATTTCTTAAGTGAAAAATACTTTTAAAATATTACATTTTATAACTTTCAAATGCCTCTTTTTTTTTTTTTTTTTTCATTTCAAAAGTTCTTTAATTAGAAAATTCCTTTATATATATATATATATATATATATATATATAAATCAATCATTTCAAAGTTCAACAAACTTATAAGAAATGTATTTTGAAAATAACTTTTAGAAAATCTAATCAAAAAATGTAAAAACTTACGAAAATTAGAATTATCTAAATCTGTATAAATTTAAATTATTTCTAGAAAACACTGTCTGTCGTGAATTTAATGAACTTTTAAATACAAAAAGTAATCTGGATAGCTTGAGAAAATTATGGTGTAAATTGTAAATAGTTAATTTCGACATCTATTTTGAAAATTTCCTGAGAGACTTTGCGAACCGATATAACTATTTCACTGCTAATATTATAAATTGAAACTTTTAAGACGCAGGTCTCACTACAAATAGTTCGCTTTGATGCTGTATGCATCTAATTATAAATAATTACATATATATATATATATATATATATATATATATATATATATATATTAATTCCATTGACTTGTTATATTTGTATAATAAACATATTTTATTATATAACATGCGCGTTATAAATTTATTTTTTTAATTGCATTTAATTTTGTTACGCGAAATATATAAGAAAATCCACAATTTTTTGAAAAAAAAAAAAAAAGAAAGTAAACGCTTATGCGTATATATGTAGTATCATATTTCACATTGATTTAAGGGCCGCATTGCCCCAATCGTTAGAGTGCCGAGTTCATAACTGAAAAATTCCTGGTTTGATACTCGAGTCGGCCAAAGACCATTGTGAACACTAATGTTGGCTGATGCACGTAAAATTTGTCGTGGCCGCAATGTCATCCATGTTCCCATCCAATTATACCTCTGGGGGTCAACGAAGCGGGGACGCCATCCACTTCCTGGAGGATCAAAATTGCCATGGCATGCTTCAGGACCACCCTAAGGGTGATTCCCAAACCATCACCAATTGCCCATTATTCGGCATTAGTACAGCGTTAGACCCAAACAACCAACCAATCATATTGGTTTACGGTTGCTAGTTCGACATTACTAAGGAATACTTTATTTTAAATTATTTTTTGTCTTGTAAATTTATTAAATAAAAAATAAAATGTGTCTGTTATTTATTTATTTAAATATCCAATTTTTGTAGGTTTTAATTTTACAACAATATGCGATAATAACATTTATAATTAAAAGTCATATTTTCCTTAACGTCAGATAACCCGTGTTGAAAAGTTAAATAAAACTAAAAGCAAGTATAATGCAAGTACAAAAGTTAATTTTTAATTATATTAATAAGCAAAATAAATGTTTTATAAGTTTTAATCCATTAGAAATTAGCCACAAATATCTTCAATGAAACAAAAATTCAGCTTATACAAACATTTATTTTTCTACCCTATGAAAATACAAATAGTTTGTCTACAAAATTTAAACTAAACTTATTTCCTTGTAATTTAATTTGTAACGAATAAACAGAATTTTTTGTATAAAAATTCTACACAAATAGTAAAGCCCGCATTATCAATAAATTTAACATTGTCTAGTAAGTAAATCGACTTATTTTTCCTGCTACATTGTCTTTAATATTAAAAACTAAATAAAAAATAAATGAGAATGTATGTTTGATTAAGAAGTAGGATAAAATAAACAAATAATTATCATAATATATGTTTCAATATTAAATCGTAAATAACAATAAAATAGAAATAAAGAAAAAAGTTAAAAAAATAAAAGTTTCAATATATTATCCATAAAATATAGATAGTAAAAATATACACAATGTTTTACATAATCATATGTAAAAGAAATATATATTAAAAAAATACATATATTTTGTTTATAAAAATAAACTTTTTATGCTTAATTACAAGTAGAGATTCTACATAATCTCAAAATTAAATAATTATTTTTTAACGGATTTCTAAGAGAGTTTAAGGATGAAAACATATTTTACCATTTTATTGTTAATAAAAATTACTATTTTAATTACCATTTTAGTTTTAATAAACTCACACAAGTGTGGTTATGTTATTTGTATGAAAACTTGTTTAAGTGTCTCAGAATATTATTCATCTTTTTGGGTTAAACGACCCCGCGTTTAAGCTATCATAATTAATCCAAAATGTTTCGTCGTGGGAACGGACAACTGTCCTTCACCTTATAGTATAAATAATACAAAATAGTTGACGGTTATCATTCTATATTTTCGATATTTTTGTTATAATGAATTACGAAAATGACAGTATGTATTTTATCTGTTTTTATACAAACTTTTTCCCGATATGAAATATGTTATTCAAGCTCACTATCAGATGTTCCCTATTGAAAAAATGGAGTAAATAACGCCATTAATTTTGTACAGGGACGCCTGAATGTATTCCAAGGTATTTTGTTCTATGAGAGGTATTTCTATGAAGTATTTCTGTAAGCTATACTTCTATAACTTTATTTTGCACAAATCTTAATAAAATTTAAATGTGTTATTCATATGCAGAAAAGAATACTTTCTATATAATATAATATGATTACCATTAAGATTTACAGAGGCATACAAATGTTTTCAGTTACATTAAGGACTATTATATAAAATTTTCTGGAATTTGCATTTTGCTTTACATTAAACGTTTCTAAACGTGTCTAAAAATTTGTAATCATGAATAGGACTTGAATTAGTTTAGCTATCTGTCTGACTCTCCGTCTGCCCGCGTTAGCGTCCGTAAGTATTTTCAGAATTTCTTAAATATGATATATGTTATTCATGTTCACCATGGAATGTTACTTATTTAAAATGGAATTAATAGGTTCTGTACAACTGGTTTGTGTATACGGACAACCAAAGAATGATTGCGCATGGCGTTTTAGAAGAGACTTTTTATAGATACCATTTAAATAATTTTTTACTGAAAAAAAATATAATGAAATTGACATTATTGTTAATATGCTAAAATAATCTTTTCTATAAAACAGGATATGCTTAGAGTTTGTATATACAGAGATACACTGAAATATTCAAATGCATTAAGAGCTAAAATTGGAAATACCTAGAATGTTACTGTTAAGCATTTTTAACATTTTTCAACAATGTTTAGGAGTGATTATGAATTCAATTAGTCTATCTGCCTGCCGTTCTGTCTTCCTGTTTGTCCATTGTGTTATAACGTAAACAAGGAACAATGAAGATTAAACGATGCAACGAGTAACGACATTTAGGATGTTTAATAATCAATGCATACTACATGGTGTTTTGTTCTTGTTTGACATCTTTCGTTACCTTCTGCGTCTTTATGCGTTCAGCAGTTTGTGAGGAGATAAATGGACATCCACAAAATCTGATTTTAATTGTATGGTTTATAATAATAAAATAAAATATTGTCTGTCCATTCATCTATACGTTCAGCACCTACGGAACTCAGAAATACAAAAACTGACATGCATAGAAGCCTGCCAGAGGAAAGAGTGATTTATTTCCCATTAGTAGTGGAGATAATTATTCAAACGTTAACTTATGTTATTTAATAAACAAATCAATTCGGTGTTTAAAAAGCGTTTAAAGAGCGTTAAATTGCCAAATAAATTAGAAATGCTGGTCGGATTTTTCAAATTCGGTATCAACAGATAGAAGAATTTTTTCTAAATCCAGCGGTGTAACTCGCTAAACTATGGGATATATGTGATATATATATATTTATTTTTCATTTACTGAACTAAAAAAATTCAATGGCAGCAATCCATTTGTGGTTTTTTCACATTAGACATTATACCAGTCGATGGTATGTTATGGGAGGAAGGTCATTGCTCATTAACTCCTTACCTGCTGAGTAAAACTTACAAGATTCACTTTCCAGTGTCATTTTTCTCTATCAACTCTAACATGAGTAAATCCTACGAAAATACTATCAAGATCACTTTGGAGATTATTTTATTGCACTGTCAAGCCGTGTCAGTAATTTTACTGGTAGCAGTACAATACAAAGGATCGCATTTCGGACAAAATTAAATACACGCTCTTGGCAGTTAAAGGACAGTACAATGGATCGTACTTCGGAAAACGTATATATACGCTCAGGGTAGTTAAGTTTTTGAAAAACACCCGGTATCAAACCAGGCCAAAAAAAAAAAAAAAAAAAAAAAAAAAAAAAAAAAATGCAATTTTACATAATGTAAAAATTTTCACCGATTTCGTAGCATGAGTTTATTTTAATTAGAGAATTTTCAAAAATGCTTGAACTGTGTACGAACAGTATATGTTGTAAGTTCTAATAAGGGCAGAGGGCGCTGTAGGCGTCACTGGGAGGGAGTTTAACCATCTCAGATTTTTGAAACTACGCAGACCAGTTGATCGCCGTAGACGGTTAGTATTAAACAAAGTAATTTCATAATTACAATGAAATGAAAGCAGTTAAAATTAACATTTATAAAAGTTTTCGTAGAATCACGAGTTAATACCACGAGAACCAAATTTTTCACCCCGTCTGCAGGTTGTATAACACTAGTTAACAGGAATGTAAATGAATATCTCATGGCACATGATCTTACCATTAAAATAAATATCCATATTTTTGAGTATGATTTAAATTTAAAATCAAAATTATAAATGTATTTTATAATTATAAATGTACCAATTTTAATGTTTATTTAATTAAGATATCGAGTACAAAATAAAGATATTATAAATTTTCTCCCGAAGCAACACAAAGTCCATTTTGAAGTAAATCAACAAGTATGTTATGAAATAATACTTGAAATATTTGGTAAAATTAACTATGTAAAGGCAAATCTTACTTATATTTTACCAACTAATAACATAAAGTAAAATAAATTTATGCAATTTAAATATTTTCACAATATATATTTTAGAAAAATTCATGAATTTTTCAGTATGTGTTCTTAAAAGGAGTTTGACAATATAAAAAAAAAAAATCCGCAATTCGGAAAATAAAAACTAGTGTTAATACTTTAAAAATATACATAAGACATTTAATAATTTCTATATGTATATATATAGGTGTTTGTGTATAAAAAGCAGGTACTAATAATCCAGTTACTGCAAAATATCCAAAAAATATATTTCAATATATTTTTTTATTTTTTTCAAATGTATTTTCATCATAAAATAGCTAAGAACCGTTCCAATCAAATCAAAGTTTTAATTAAAAAAAAAAAAACCGCTTTAAACTTGGTCTATTTACTTGGAAGCTATACTGCCACAGACACTCAGACAAAAAGTTCAGATTTAAACCAACCTTCTCTTTTGGGCGGGTGTTAATATTATATATATATATATATATATATATATATATATCAACCGAAAGTTCAATAATTGACAGCTCGTAAAATTTTAAATATCGATGAAAATTGACCCGAAAAAAAAGCACATTTTAATAAATTTTAAAACTCTCTATAAAATCTCAAATTTTAAATTGGATTGAGATAATTTTCGGCAGTAATCACTAATTTATATTCAGTTTATAAAATTTGTCAAAAAAGAATTAAAATTCGCGATTTTTTTTTTAACCATTTTTATACTTCAATTCAAAAAACACATAACGTATCATCTAGTAAAAAGTGAAAACAGGAATATTTCCATCATACAAATTATATATATATATATATATACACACACATAAATGGAAAGTAGCCAAAAACAAAAAACAAAAACCAATTTTAATTTTTCTTTAAAACCTATTTGTTTTGGATCTACAATTCCACAGACTCACACATACGAAGATTGACAAAAATATAAAGGCTTCAAAATTATAAAATCCATCTCTTTTGATAGAGGGTCAAAAAGAGAGAAGTTAGAATTATAGATGACGAAGAAGACTAAAAAAAAATTTTTCAAATATCTTGATCTTCTCAAAGTATTAATAAGGAGAGCGTGAGTAAATTCCATATTTAATATTATTAGTTGTCTTTAACTGAGATTTTTTTTCAATTTAGTTGCATTGCTATCTCAATGATTGGATTGCTTCTGCAATATTAATATGCATTATCAGATTTATTTAACAATGAACAAACATACAAAAAAGTTATGTGTCAGTGGGGACTTGCTTCTCTCGGGAAATGAATTTATGTATGCTTAAGTTATTCAGGGATATTCTAAGTTCTTTTTATATTCTACTTACGATAATTGTCTTCGTCATTTTGCATATAAATAACTTCATTATCGGTGATAATATTTTATATTATGAAACTCTTAATATATTGGTCTTTTTTTCTCTTTTTCATTTAAACTATTCAAACATTCTTAAAACATGAAAGTTAAATCAAATATCTTTACATTTACACACACACTGCTAAAAATATTTTTAAAGAACATTGTATGATTTCTATTATAAACGATATAACTAGGTATTTTACTAGAAAATAACATTAAGTACAGTGTTAAAAATACAATGCTGTATCTCATGAAAAAATATATGAAAATTCACAAAACATTAATAAGTAGTTAAAACAGGAATAAACTACTACGTCAGAAACGCCAAAGAAAAAATATTGAGGTGCATACAGCTGTTTCAGTAGCCTAAAGCGTACCGTCATCAGTGCAAAAAGAATTCTGAATCTTGGGAAGTGCTCGTATATATAGGAGAGGGACCGGATTTAGTTCAACCAATAGGAATACGGAAGAGGTGGGGAGTGTGACCAATAGGAATTAAGGAATGTGTAGCTGTGTAAACAGTAGAAAAATTAAGGAAATGTGGACTGAATGTAAAATTTCCAACAATCAGATAAATAGGGAACAGCGAAATCACAATTAACAAGGTTTTTAAAATTTTTATAAATATGAAAAGGTTCAAAGAAATCGAGTTCATGAATGGATTTAGGTCTGCAAATTATTTTAGCTGAATTAAATTTAAAATTATGATTTTCCTCCCAGCAATGTTTAGAAATAGCCGATTTATTGGTTTCTTGTTTGCGGACGTAATTCATATGTTCTTTTAGACGCAATTTAAGACTGCGTTTAGTTTGGCCAATATATGATAAACCACACTGACAGGAAATACTATAAATGCCCCAAGAATTATGCATATCAATAGGATCTTTTAACTGAGAAAAGGTGAGTTTATTGGAAGGCGAAAATATTATTTTAAAATCATATTGTTTGAGAATTTTAGCTATGGTTTGACTGGTTTTAGAAAAATAGGGTAAAACAATACTGATATTAGATGTCACTGATTTAGTAGACGAAATACGAGAGAGTTGTAATTTTTGGATAGCTTTGTCTATAATGGAAGGGTCATAACCTCTGTCAATTGCGATGGCTTTCAGGTATTTAATTTCAGATTTCAATAAAATAGGATTTGAACAAATATTAAGGGCACGGTTTACAAAAGTGTAAAAAGCAGCCATTTTTTGGTTAGGTGGGTGACATGAACGCGCATGGGGAGGAAGGTAGACTACAAAATTTTTACGATAGACAGTGGTTGAAAATCCATTTACAGTGCGAGAGACGAGGGTATCAAGAAATGGAAGGGAGCCATTATTTTCTATTTCATATGTAAACTGGATATTACTGTCGATTGAATTTAAGGTTTCTAAGACATGGTCAATATTGTGATGAGATATGTCGATAAGCGTGAAGGTGTCGTCAACGTAACGGGTCCAAAAAGGAAAAGATATTTTCTTAAAAAGCTTACTTTCGAAATAGTGCATGTGAATGTCCGCGAGAATTGGGGAGAGAGGGGAACCCGTGGCTAAACCTTCAGACTGACGATAGAATTTATTTTGGAAAGAAAAAGTGGTTTGTGATAAACAAATGCGGGTAAGAGAAATTAATTCTTGTATTTCGAAAGAGGTGAAATGAAACTCTTTTAATCTATTTTCGAGACAGCAGAGGGCGCCACTTATTGGAACATTAGTGAAAAGAGATTTTACATCAAAAGCAACCATAGTGAGATTAGTGTGAGGGCAGTTTTGAATATTTTTTTTTTTTCAAAATTTATGGAATTCTTAACAGTATAACTATTAGCAGCAAGAAATGGAGCAAAAATTGTTGTGAGAAATTTAGCTAGATTATAGGAAGCAGTACCGATATTAGAGACTATTGGACGAAATGGAATATTGGGTTTGTGAACTTTTGGTAAAGCATAAAATCTGGCACAATTAGCAATAGAAGGGATAAGATGGGATTTAGTCGAGTTCAATAACAAGGGGCAAGATTTTATAGCAGATTTAATTTTATTTAATTCTTGAGGAGAGGGGTCACGGGGCAGAGGAATGTATGGGCCATCATTAATTAGTTCGGTAACACTCTCGATGTATTGTTTTTTATCCAAAATAACAATCTGACCACCTTTATCAGCTTTAGTAATGATGATATTTTCATTAGATTTTAATTCCTTCAAGGCGTTTTTTTCTGCAGGGCTGAGATTTGATTTAAAATTTTTAGAGTTGAAATTGGCATTATTAAGGATTAAATGACGAAGATTTTCTTTCTGTTGGTCAGTCAGTCGAGAATTTTTGAAAGGTTTTTCAACCGGTGCAATTAACTGAGGAAAAGAAGGAGGTTTAGAAATGGCAAAATTTGAATTGAGTTTGAGAACAGAATATTGACTATTGGAAAATCAGAATTCTTTTTGCACTGATGACGGTACGCTTTAGGCTGCCGAAACAGCTGTATGCACCTCAATATTTTTTCTTTGGCGTTTCTGGCGTAGTAGTTTATTCCTGTTTTAATATTCCAACGCCAAGTCTCCTGCTATTATTTGTTAAGCTTATACGGGCATAGTTGTGTTATTGGTCTTCTGCTCATATTGTTACTGAGCAACCTGGTCTGAGAAGCCTCATATGAGGGGGAGATTAGGTCAGTAATATTTTGAGCCATTTTCTTGTTTTTCAAAATGTGCAAATTAGTTAATCGTTTCTACCGTCTACGTACTAAAAAGTTTCGTGCCCTCAACCGTCTAAAATTCCTTTTACAATGCAAGAGACACCGCATTATTCCTAAATTCATTCAACTGAAATGCAATATTTCTGGTTCCAGTTTTGTAAACAAAGCAGTACTCAGGTCTCATTTTAATATTCTCCGTGCAGTTATTAACGAAACTCGTACCAACATCGCCAAAATTGAAAAAGATTTATTGTTTCTCCACTTAAAGTTAGCTTTTGAACGTCCTGATTTTATGTCGATTGATCACAATTCCTGGATTCATTGTGACAACCGTTCTCGTAAACACTCAATTAAATTGCATGATAAATTCACCCGGCTTCGTAATTCACAGAGCCCTATTCATTCGAACGACTTACCTGTTGTCAATAAAAATGCAATCGTTAATCTTTCCAGTGCTGATTTTTCCAATAGTCAATATTCTGTTCTCAAACTCAATTCAAATTTTGCCATTTCTAAACCTCCTTCTTTTCCTCAGTTAATTGCACCGGTTGAAAAAGCTTTCAAAAATTCTCGACTGACTGACCAAAGGAAAGAAAATATTCGTCATTTAATCCTTAATAATGCCAATTTCAACTCTAAAAATTTTAAATAAAATCTCAGCCCTGCAGAAAAAAACGCCTTGAAGGAATTAAAATCTAATGAAAATATCATCATTACTAAAGCTGATAAAGGTGGTCAGATTGTTATTTTGGATAAAAAACAATACATCGAAAGTGTTACCGAACTAATTCATGATGGCCCATACATTCCTCTGCCCCATGACCCCTCTCCTCAAGAATTAAATAAAATTAAATCTGCTATAAAATCTTGCCCCTTGTTATTGAACTCGACTAAATCCCATCTTATCCCTTCTATTGCTAATTGTGCCAGATTTTATGCTTTACCAAAAGTTCACAAACCCAATATTCCATTTCGTCCAATAGTCTCTAATATCGGTACTGCTTCCTATAATCTAGCTAAATTTCTCACCACAATTTTTGCTCCACTTCTTGCTGCTAATAGTTATACTGTTAAGAATTCCATAAATTTTGCAAAAAATATTCAAAACTGCCCTCACACTAATCTCACTATGGTTTCTTTTGATGTAAAATCTCTTTTCACTAATGTTCCAATAAGTGGCGCCCTCTGCTGTCTCGAAAATAGATTAAAAGAGTTTCATTTCACCTCTTTCGAAATACAAGAATTAATTTCTCTTACCCACATTTCTTTATCACAAACCACTTTTTCTTTCCAAAATAAATTCTATCGTCAGTCTGAAGGTTTAGCCATGGGTTCCCCTCTCTCCCCAATTCTCGCGGACATTTACATGCACTATTTCGAAAGCAAGCTTTTTAAGAACATATCTTTTCCTTTTTGGACCCGTTACGTTGACGACACCTTCACGCTTATCGACATATCTCATCACAATATTGACCATGTCTTAGAAACCTTAAATTCAAACGACAGTAATATCCAGTTTACATATGAAATAGAAAATAATGGCTCCCTTCCATTTCTTGATACCCTCGTCTCTCGCACTGTAAATGGATTTTCAACCACTGTCTATCGTAAAAATTTTGCAGTCTCCCTTTCTCCCCATGCGCGTTCATGTCACCCACCTAACCAAAAAATGGCTGCTTTCTATACTTTTGTAAACCGTGCCCTGAATATTTGTTCAAATCCTATTTTATTGAAATCTGAAATTAAATACCTGAAAGCCATCGCAATTGACAGAGGTTATGACCCTTCCATTATAGACAAAGCTATCCAAAAATTACAACTCCCTCGTATTTCGTCTACTAAATCAGTGACATCTAATATCAGTATTGTTTTTCCCTATTTTTCTAAAACCAGTCAAACCATAGCTAAAATTCTCAAACAATATGATTTTAAAATAATATTTTCGCCTTCCAATAAACTCACCTTTTCTCAGTTAAAAGATCCTATTGATATGCATAATTCTTGGGGCATTTATAGTATTTCCTGTCAGTGTGGTTTATCATATATTGGCCAAACTAAACGCAGTCTTAAATTTCGTCTAAAAGAACATATGAATTACGTCCGCAAACAAGAAACCAATAAATCGGCTATTTCTAAACATTGCTGGGAGGAAAATCATAATTTTAAATTTAATTCAGCTAAAATAATTTGCAGACCTAAATCCATTCATGAACTCGATTTCTTTAAAGCTTTTCATATTTATAAAAATTTTAAAAACCTTGTTAATTGAGATTTCGCTGTTCCCTATTTATCTGATTGTTGGAAATTTTACATTCAGTCCACATTTCCTTAATTTTTCTACTGTTTACACAGCTACACATTCCTTAATTCCTATTGGTCACACTCCCCACCTCTTCCGTATTTCTATTGGTTGAACTAAATCCGGTCCCTCTCCTATATATACGAGCAGTTCCCAAGATTCAGAATTCTTTTTGCACTGATGACGGTACGCTTTAAGCTACCGAAACAGCTGTATGCACCTCAATATTTTTTCTTTGGCGTTTCTGACGTAGTAGTTTATTCCTGTTTTAATATTCCAACGCCAAGTCTCCTGCTATTATTAATAAGTAGTAACTTAATGTTAAATCTCTGTGATTAGATTTTAGAATATATCACCCGGTAAGCAGCATTACTACTCCACAAGTTTACTATTATAATAAGATGTATCTCAGTATTTATGGTGTATAAGCACACTAAACATTATATGTGGCGAGACCAAATAAAATATGTATTTCTCAACTGGGAAATGTCTTCGCGATTTCCCCTAGTTTACTAGTAGGCTAATATCAGACTTATAGCTTATAGGTACACACAACTAGATATCCAAGATAGATGTTTTTAAATAGTTTGCGTATTTATCTTGGGTGTAAATCAGGCAGAAAAAGCATTGATTTTACATTCTGAAAATTCTTGTGTGGCTATATCTTAGCATCTATTGTATAAAAGTCACTTATCTGCATATGCGAATTATTTATTGTGAGACACCATTTAACAAATATTTTGAATATGTTATTCGGTAGGTGATGCTATTGTATAGGATGATATACATACATATATTTTTTTCTTTTTGAAGGCCATTGTTTCCCTCATCAGAAGGTAAAATATTTTGAAATACTTAACTTCCATCCATGCATTAGAGTAAAATATATTTCCTTAAAAAAAAAAAAAAAAAACTATTAAGCACTATCACATATTAGAATAATTAATAGGCAGCACGTATTTTTTTTTTTTTTTTTTTTAAATTTGTAGTAAGTTGTAAAAAGATTATAAATATTTGTTATACTCTAAAAGAAAATTAATTATTTTAATCACAATATAACTAATATAAAAAATTCATGTCTACATATTTGTTAGGAAGTAAATTTACATCTATCAAGTTTTTTTTTTTTTTTTTTTTTTTTTTTTTAAACACTGATCAGCATTATCAGTATTTGTTACTTTTGCATTCTACAGATATAGGCAACCGCATCGTCGTTATTTTAGCTCAGTGTTTGTCAATGATTTGATTTGGATTTTTTGTTTAATATGCTGTAAATGCTGACTAACTGGCTGTTATTTACAACAGATTCTTCATAATTTACCCAAAATTATTTTTTACTAGAGTGAAAAAGGCTGGACCAGGATTAGAACTTGGTAATCTTACAAGATGCTATACTTTTGGGGTTATCTTACTGGATGCTATCACACAGCATTGTCTGAAGTACACTAAGGAAAGAAAAAAAAATTAAATTAAAATTAAATTAAAATAAAGCAGCACTGAAGAAAAACATTTTTATTTACCTTATACCTTTTTTATTTGTAATAATTTCAAAATTAATCATTGAACCAAATAAGACTGTCATGCTTGCATAATACCAAAGTGATTAAATGATACATGTGTACATTTTAAATTTAGTAATTTTCTTTATTACACTGTACGAATTTCTCAATACATATCTACATAGAACATTTTTTTAAACCTAATAGAATAAATATATACTTTGTATTTTAAAGACATTTTTTTTTTTATATGAAATAAAACTATTTACTTGTTACATCTAAACAATTACTGGATTAAAAAAAAAAGCATTCAGTGCTGAGTAATTTGAACGGATTGAGATTATAACTATTTTAAGGTCTGGTAAAGAAGAAATTCTACGATAATCTATGTATGATTTAACCTAAAGTCAAAAAAAAAAAAAAAAAAGATGATTCACAGAATTATAGGTGCTTATGAGTATGGTTAAGTAATTTTAACAATTTCAATCAAACAAACCTACCACAGATGCCCTATAGTAAGATACATTATCATCTTGAAATATTTGTTGTGCAAAAGTCTGAGATACCCCCAAAATAGTCGGTTAGGAAACCACTTTTATAGTGGCTGTGTTTTATTTCGAGTTATTGATCCTTTGAGCATTAAAATTTGCCCGAAATTTTACAAAATTATGCACCCCTGAATCATAATGTAAGGAGAATATTTAATTATTTTTAAAAAACAATTTTTGTTAGGTTTGTCACATATTTGTTGTACAACACACTTGTTTATGCCAACTCTAAATAAATTAAATTAGACTCATCAGAAAAAATAATTGAAGTCTAATAATTAAGTGACCATTTAAAAATAATTGGCTAACTGAAGTCTTGATTTCTTAATTATTTTTGGTTGTAATGGTTTGTTGGAGATCTTTTGGCTTTTAAACCTGTTTTATTGTTGATGTTTTGTTTTTGAAGAATTTAAGTTGCTAAGCACATTTTTCACAGTGTCTTGTATATTCTAAAAAAATACAAATAAATTTTTTTTGAACGTTATTATTTTAATTTGTGATCACCTTGCTTAGTTAAGAAGCAACAAGGCCAAATTTCCAGTTTAAGCATACAAAAAATCTCTTAACTTATTAAAAACATCTCAACAATGATTCATTATTATTTAAATATTTTGTCATCTCGTGCATTAAAATATTTTTTGCTTTTCATTATAAAATTAAAACTTTTGTGGTACTGTTAATTGCCTCATCCTTACCATTTTTAAATACTTTTCAAAATTACAACTTTCCTGATAACTGTTTTTAACCGAATTCCAAAAGCAGAAATTTTTTAATTCAAACATTTTTTTTTTTTTTTTTTAGGTAGCTTATAATTTCTTAACAGGTGCTCCGATTTTGATATCTTTTTTTTTTTTTTTTAATAGGTTTCAACTCCTTTAACTGCTGAATGGTTGCCACTACAGTCATAAAAGTACAGTAAAGTGGCCATGCGTCGCAAGACGCAGAGATTTACAGCATCACCCAGTGGAAAACTACAGAGTTAGCTTTTTTATCTAGAAAACCGTACAAGATAAGCGAAAAAATGAATTATAAAGTTGTAGAGCATCATCGATAAAAAAAAATCTTTCTAGACATTAATGCTAATTACACAGGTCTGCGAAATTAAAATTTTAAAAATACAAGAGAGGTTTTCTCTGATTTTTGTGTTATTTGGTGTTCTGATTTTGAAAATGACCTCCATATGTTTTCCCATCACGCCAGAATTATTAGTTAAGTCGACATCAATATTTTTTTTCGGTAACAATATTGCATGTACTATCTAAAAACAGGGCTTTTTATCCATTTAGATCTATGTAAAATGGTCGAATCTTGGTGTAACAAATTGATTATTCAGTAATAGATTTATTTTTTTATATCTTTAAATGGAGGAAAACCACTCTTGCTCGATCGTACGAGCCGCCTCTGGTGAAGAGAAAAACGAAAAGTACCTTTGGGTACATTTTACATTAAATTAGGGAGCAGTTTCTAAACCAAACTCAACAGGATAGATACTATTTTATTTGTTTTTATTAAGGTAACTGACATTAAATAGACGATTACCAAGAGGAGCAAATATTATATATGTGTTGAAAATCAAAGTAAAATTAATTTTTTCAAGGAAACGTGACGTGATAGAGTTTTTTCGTTATATAATTTTAAATCAGAATAAAAAAAAAAAAGTCCTTCCAGCTTATTCGGAAGGGTAGGTTGATTTCTTTTTCCTTATCAAGTAGCTGTCATTTTGTTTCAAAATGGCGACTACAAATTATTAACGCACTTGGTAGAAATATTAATTTATTATGCACACATGGAGGTTTAAGCAAATCGGTTCATAAATACCTTTTTATGTGAATTTAAAATTTTCAAGTGGCCGGCGCTTAGAAACAAAATGGTGAGTTAAATTGACAAATATATGAAATGTATTTGTGAGATAAGTCTACTGTACACATATAGTTCGAATTAATTCAAAATCTCAAAAGTCATCGTGTTGAAAAATTAAGTGGCTGGCACTTCGATCAAAATGGCAGAGAAAGTTGCTCATCTAAGATATCGTTGCAAATTTGAAATTTTTTTTTTTTTTTTTTTTGTGAAAATTTTTTCAAAGAGGCTTAGTAAGTTGATAAAATGTTAGTTTTCTGCATTTCTAGTTTGTTTTATCATTAAAATAGCATAATTTTTCCTTAAAAACGCATTAAAAAGATCCAGTAACGCAGGTAAGGGATTTGGCGTCAAATTTGGCGACTTTTCCCCTATGGCGACTTTTTTGGCGACTTTTGGCGAGAAAATACTTATTATCGATATACGAAAGATGGACGAAATAACGTGATTGGTTCACGAGTTACGTGAATTTTCTAGATTTTTGTTGTTTGAATGATAAATCCATTTTTCAACTTTGATTTGAATTGATTAAGTATTTCTAAAGTTACCGTGATAAAAAATTTTCAAGTGGCCGCCAGTTGGAAACAATACAGTGGAACAAGTTGCCTAGCAAACACATCCAAGATATTTGAAGCATAGGTTCACTGTCCATCTGTGGTTTAAATCAGTGCCGTGTTTCAAAAGTTAATTTTATGGCAGATTTTCAAGTGGCAGTCTAAGTGGTTGCAACTTGGAAAAAAATGTCAAAACAACTTGCCCAGCGAAATCATCCAGTATATTTGTATACGTTCGTTGTCCAGTTCTAGTTTAAATTAAATCAGTATTTCAAAAATTATCGTCATAAGAAATTTTCAAGTGGCACCACTTGGAAAAAAAAGCGCAGTGAGATGCCCTGCGAACTTATCTGACAAGGAGAGGTCACGACATGGAAAATTCAGATCGGGACGAAATTGCGCAGGATTGTAGTATACTATGAGGGTAACAACATGTTAAAGCAGTAGGACCCACTATCCACAAAATTTCGAGAAAAAAGCATTTAAAGTTTCAGTAATCTTTAAATACAAGTTATTTCGTAAGCGAGTAAGCGCCTCAGTGGCGTGATTCTTAAGAGCGAGCCTCCCACCCAGGTGACTTGGGTTCGAGGCTACCTGCGGGACTACTATATTTTTTTTTTCTTCTTTAACTTTTTATGTAATCTTAACTTTTTATTTATTTTATTTTATTTTACAATTCAATTCAAAATTTGAAAATTGTAATAAAAAATTATTTAATTTTCTTGAGTATAAAATAACTTTTTCTATTTTTAATATTTATAACTTAAAAATACAATAAATTTATATAACTTAAAAAATAAATTTTAGTTTTATTTTAACTTTAAAATAAGGTAAAACTAAAGAAACTGTTTTTAATTATTTATCTAAATATTTTATTTCATTTTAGGTATATTTAATTTTATTTTTTAAATTAAAAAATATATATATATATATTATAGAGAAATGATGATTTTAATTGCATATATAATTACTATCCAAATTAAATAATTACTTCTCCAATCAATAGTTTCTTAAAAATTATAGTATAGGATTGTGACGCTATAAATTATTACAGGTAAAGAAATGTTATCTTTAAATGTAGATTTTAAATGTTAATGAACATCGTTTCTTTTCGATAACGACTTCCTTTTTTTTTTATCCTTCTGTGCACAAAATAAAATTCCACCTGCCTTTTATTATTAACAAGCAAGAAGTGTTTGCGTAATTTATACACATTCAAACCAAATCAGGAAGCTTAAACCAAGATTTAAGTACACCTGCTAACTATTTTACACTTTGTTTACAGCTTGTTTATTTTTTAATTATTTAAATATTTATCTGTTTTTCTTTATGTTTCTTATTTAGGGTTTTGCAAAACTAAACTTTATTTCTTAAGTTATAGAAATTTATTGTATTTTTAAGTTATAAATATTAAAAATAGAAAAAGTTATTTTATACTCAAGAAAATTAAATAATTTTTTATTAAAATTTTGAAATTTTGAACTGAATTGTAAAATAAAGTAAAATAAATAAAAAGTTAAGATTACGTAAAAAGTTAAAGAAAAAAAAAAAGAGTAGTCCCGCAGGTAGCCTCGAACCCAAGTCCTCTGGGTGGGAGACTCGCGCTTTAGGATCACGCCACTAAGGCGCTTACACGCTGACGAAATAACTTGTATTTAAAGATTACTGAAACTTTAAATGCTTTTTTCTCGAAATTTTGTGGATAGTGGGTCCTACTGCTTTAATATGTTGTTACCCTCATAGTATACTACAATCCTGCGCAATTTCGTCCCGATCTGAATTTTCCATGTCCTGACCTCTCCTTGTGAGATATTTTAAGGATAAATCCACTACCCAAATTTGATGCGAATTGACACTGTGTTACTAAAGTTACCATAATGACAAATTTTCAAGTGGCCGCCACTTGGAAATAAAATTGCGGATCAAGTCACCAAGTGAACTTATCCTAGATATTTGAACCATAAGTTCACTATCCAACTTTTATTTGAATGAGTTTAGTATTTTAAAAGTTATCGTGATGGCATATTTTCAAGTGGCAGTGTGATTTCAAGTGGCTAGAACTTAGAAACAAGATGTCGGGACAAGTTGCCCAGTGAAAACATTCAAGCTAATTATATGATAATAACACTATCCAAATTTGGTTCGATTTGGAGTATTATTTCAGAAGTTTTCGTGATTTTAAATTTTCAAGTGGGAGCCTGATTTCAAGTGGTCCCGCTTAACTTAAGATATCTGCAACTTTATTAAAAATGGCGGATAAAGTTTACTAATAAACTTCATTGAGATCCTTATGTGGTCTGTATTTACATCAAAATTCAAATATATTCGGAATATGCTTTTTTACAATTTAAATTTGAAATTTTCAAGTGGTCTCCACTTGAAAACAAAATGGCGGAGCAACTTGGTTAACAAACTCCTCTAAGATATTTATAAGATAAGTTAAGACACTGTTCAAATTTGGTTCCATTTGGAGTATTATTTCGGAAGTTATCATGGTTTTAAATTTTCAAGTGGTAGCCTGATTTCAAGTGGTCTCGCTTAGCTTAAGATATTCGCCACTTTATTAAAAATGGCGGATAAAGTTCATTAATAAAGTTATTTGAGATACTTGTATAATCTATGTGTGCACCAAATAAAAAAAAAAAAATCGAAATATGCTTTTTGCAATTATAATTTGAAATTTTCAAGTGGTCGCCACTTGAAGACAAAATAGCGGAGCAACTTAGTTAATAAACTCATCTAAGATATTTATAAGATAAGTTAAGATACTGTCCGAATTTGGTTCGATTTGGAGTATTATTTCGGAAGTTATAGTGATTTTAAATTTTCAAGTGGTAGCCTGATTTTAAGTGGTCCCGCTTAACTTAAAATATCTGCCACTTTATTAAAAATGGCGGATAAACTTCATTGCCGAAACGTCAGTGGAGGCCCTCTGTTGAGACTCAAAACGGTTTTAGGCTGTGTCTGTGTGTCTGTCTATCTGTCTGTCTGTCTGACTGTCGCGCGATAGCGGCCGCAAAAATAGCGCTATTGACTTGAAATTTGGTACACATGTTCATGAGCCCCACGAAATCAGCTGTATAGTTTTTGGTATGTATTTCATTTGTAGTTCGTATACAGGGACACGCCAAAGTTTTTCTATCATTACGGCCTATGGGAAGAATCTGTATCTACCGCGATAGCCACAGCAAAAATCAAGCTATTGACTTCCAATTTTTGCCGAAACGTCAGTGGAGGCCCACTGTTGAGACTCAAAAGGATTTTGGTTCCCGTCTGTCTGTCTGTCTGTCTGTCTGTCTGTCTGTCGTGCAATAGCGGCCGCAAAAATCACGCTATTGACTTGAAATTTGTTATACATGTTCATGATCCCCACAAAATTAGATGTATCGTTTTGGGTGTGCATTCCATTTGTAATTCGTGTACAGGGACACGGCAAAGTTTTTTTTATCATTACGGCGTATGGGAAGAATTTGTATGTACCGCGATAGCGGCCCCAAAAATCACGCTATTGACTTGCAATTCGGTACACATATTCATAAGCCCAATGGAATTAGTTGTATAGTGTTAGGTGTGTATTCCATTTGTCGTTCGTGTACAGGGAAACGTTAAAGTGTTTCTTATCCTTACGGCCTATGCGAAGAATTTGTATGTACTGCAATAGCGGCCGCAAAAATCCTTTGATTGATTTGCAAATTGGCGCACATGTTCGAGCTTTGCATATATGTAGCTGTATAATTTTTATTGCTATACTGTTTATAAACTGTGTACAGGGACACGCCAAAACATTACGGCGTATGGGGTGAATTTCGTTTAAACGCATTTTAATATCATTACTTTGCAATGAAGAAAATGAAACTAGCGTACGTGAGTAAGGTGCTTAAATTTATGTTGTTTGAAGAAAATATGTGCTCTTAAGCTTTCTAATTAATGTACAGGACATCATAAAAGTGTTCTGACAATGTCACGTAGTCATCCAAACGATGTTGAATTTGGAACAATTATTAATTTTAAACGCAAAATATGATGAAAAATTTTTACTGGTGTATTCAATGTTTATGGTTTGTTTACTGAGACACAGGAAAGAATTTCGTAACAATAGAGCCTATGGACAAATTTTTATTTAAGCGCGCACTTTAATGCGTTAATGCTGAATTGAACTTAATAGAATTAACATACATTATAAAGATGCTTAAAATCATGTTTACTCTTTAAAAAGGTTATGTATAAACTAAATAATTTATGGGACCTCACAAAATAATTCCGAGTATGTTCTGTAATCATCCAAATGATGTCAAATTAGTTTTAAAAAGTAATGAGCTATAAATAATCAGGTTTATTCTTATTATTGGCGTTAATAATGACTGCGACTACTGTTCCAGGATACATAAAAGAATTTCGTACTATTACGGTCTATAGTCGGTATTTCTTAAAAGTGTATTTTAACATGGTTACACCCCATCAAATATAATGAAATTTTATCAGAATTTTAAAAGTATGTTTACCTGTTGAAAATCGTGGGCATAGAATTGGTAATTAGTTTAAAGGTTACGGAAAATATTTCCGATATGCTATGTAATTATTTTTGTATGAAATTTGATAGTTAGGAAATTAGGCATTTATGAATTTCAGGGAAATAATGCAAGACCGTCGTTTATTAAGAATACATATTGTTGCGTACTTGGAGGTTCGTAAGTTCTCCGAGAATGAAAGGCGAAACTTGCAAAAATTTAGTGATTTATTCACAGAAAGTTCCAGAAATATACAGGTCTATAAACCCAAAATCAGTTTCAATTCAACCAGTAAACATAGCTTAAACAACAGCCGTTAACAGCAAAACAACAGTACAAACTGTTTATCAATAATACATAAAGCAAATCTCATTCAAAGAGTCTCAAAGCAAAGCAAGCATTTGACGAAACTGACACAGATCTGAGATTGGCCGCCTTGGCTAAAAAAATGCTCCTTTTATACTATTCTATCGAACGCAGAGGGTTCTGGAAAATTTTCGTCTCATCAGCCAATGCGATTAGAGCTTCCATATTTGGTATAGCCCTAATAAGGATTTTCTCGCCAAAAAAATCGCCATGGAGGGAAACAGTCGCCAAATTTGGCGCCAAATCCATTTCTTCAATTATAGGAGCTTTTTAATGCGTTTTTAAAGGAAAATTTATTTTAACGCTAAAACGACTAGAAATGCACAAAATTAGCATTTTATCGACTTACTAAGTCTCTTTGAAAGAATTTATACAAAAATAAATGCAATTATTTACAATTCCGTAACACTTTAAATGATATACAAACAGGTATACAAAGAGAGATACAGCAGGGGGTTGATCTCAAGAATGTATCTGATTATGGTAATAAGTCGATCGAATCAATATATACTATTATATAATAAGGAATAAATAAAAATGACCTATTGAATAATGTCTGATGCAAATAGGACGTTGAGGCTCCTGATCTGCAGATACACTAGTTGCCGAAACGTCAGTGAGGCCCTCTATTGAGACTCAAAACGGTTTTGGGCTGTGTCTGTGTGTCTTTCTGTCTGTCTGTCTGTCGCGCGATAGCGGCCGCAAAAATAGCGCTATTGACTTGAAATTTGGTACACATGTTCATGAGCCCCACGAAATCAGCTGTATAGTTTTTGGTATGTATTCCATTTGTAGTTTGTATACAGGGACACGCCAAACTTTTTTTTATCATTACGGCCTAAGGAAGAAATTTGTATGTATCGCGATAGCGGCCACAAAAATCACGCTATTGACTTGCAATTTGGTACACATGTTCATGAGCCGAACGGAATCAGCTGTATAGTTTTAGGTGTGTATTTCATTTGTACTTCGTGTACAGGGACACGCCAAAGATTTTCTATCATTACGGCCTATGGGAAGAATCTGTATGTACCGCGATAGCCACCGCAAAAATCAAGCTATTGACTTCCAGTTTTTGCCGAAACGGAAATGGAGGCCCTCTGTTGAGACTCAAAAGGATTTTGGGTTCCGTCTGTCCGTCTGTCTGTCTGTCTGTCTGTCTGTCGTGCGATAGCGGCCGCAAAAATCACGCTATTGACTTGAAATTTTGTACACAAGTTCATGATCCCCACAAAATTAGCTGTATAGTTTTGGGTGTGCATTTCATTTGTAGTTCGTGTACAGGGACACGCCAAAGTTTTTTTTATCATTACGCCCTGTGGGAAGAAGTTGTATGTACCGCGATAGCGGCCGCAAAAAACATTCGATTGACTTGCAAATTGGCGCACACGTTCCAGCTTTGCATATAAGCAGCTGTATAATTTTTATTGCTATATTTTTCATAAAATGTGTACAGGGACACGCCAAAATTCTTAACATTACGGCGTATGGGGTGAATTACGTTTAAACGCATTTTAATATCATTACTTTGCAATGGAGAAAATGAAACTAGCGTACGTGAGTAAGATGCTTAAACTTATGTTGTTTGAAGAAAATATGTGCTGTTAAGCTTTCTAATTAATGTACAGGATCTTACAAAAGTGTTCTGACATTGTCACGTAGTCATCCAAACGATGTTACATTTGGAACAATTATTAATTTTAAACGCAAAATAAGCTGAATAGTTTTTACTGGTGTATACAATGTTTATGGTTCGTTTACAAAGACACACGAAAGAATTTCGTAACATTAGAGCCTATGGACAAATTTTTAATTTAAGCGCGCACTTTAATGCGTTTATGCTGAATTGAACTTAATAAAGTTAACATACATTATAAAGATGCTTACAATCATGTTTACTCTTAAAAAAGGTTATGTATAGACTAAATAATTTATGAGACCACACAAAATAATTCCGTGTATGTACTGTAATCATCCAAATGATGTCAAATTAGTTTGAAAAATTAATGAGTTATAATTAATTAGGTTTATTCTTATTATTGGCATTTATAATGACTGTGGCTACTTTTCCGGGATACATAAAGGAATTTCGTACTATTACGGTCTATAGCCGGTATTTCTTAAAAGTGTATTTTAACATGGTTACATACCCATCAAATATAATTAAATTTTATTAGAATTTTAAAAGCATGTTTTCCTGTTGAAAATTGTGGGCAGAGAATTGATAATTAGTTTAAAGGTTACGCTAAGCATTTCCGATATGCTATGTAATTTTTTTTTTTTTTTTTTTTTTTTTTTTTGTATGAAATTTGATAGTTATGAAATTTGGTATTTATGAATTTCAGGGAAATAATACAAGACCGTCGTTTATTAAGAATACATATTGTTACGTACTAGGGGGTTCGTAAGTTGTCCGAGAATGAAAGGCGAAACTCGCAAAAATTCAATGATTTATTCACAGAAAGTTCCAGAAAAATACAGGTCTATAAACCAAGTATCAGCTTCAATTCAACCAGTACACATAGCTTAAACAACAGCCGTTAACAGCAAAACAACATTACAAACTGTTTATCAATAACACATAAAGCAAGTCTCATTCAAAGAGGCTCAAAGCAAAGCAAGCATTTGACGAAACTGACACAGATCTGAGATTGGCCGCCTTGGCTAAAAAAAATGCTCCTTTTATACTATTCTATCGAACACAGACTGTTCTGGAAAATTCTCGTATCTCATCGGCCAATGAGATTAGAGATTCCATATTTGGTACATCCCTAATAAGAATTTTCTCGTCAAGGTCGCCAAAAAAATCGGCAAGGAGGGAAGCAGTCACTAAATTTGGCGCCAAGTCCATTTCTTCCCTTATTGGAGGTTTTTAAAGCGTTTTTAAAGGAAGATTAGGGTGTTTTAACGCTAAAACGACTAGAAATGCACAAAATTAGCATTTTATCGACTTTCTAAGCCTCTTTGAAAGAATTTATACAAAAATAAATGCAATTATTTACAATTCCGTAACACTTTATATGATATACAAATGGGTATAGAAGAGAGATAGAGCAGGGGGTTGAGGGGGCGGCAGCCCCCTCAGGGATGTATCTGATTATGGTAATAAGTCGATCGAATCAATATATACTATTATATAATAAGGAATAAATAAAAATGACCTATTGAATAATGTCTGATGCAAATAGGACGTTGAGGCTCCTGATCTGCAGATCCACTAGTTAATAAACTTCATTGAGACCCTTATGTGGCCTGTATTTACAACAAAATTCAAGCAAATCTTGTTTTAATTATGCTTTTTACAATGTCGGTTTGAAATATTCAAGTGGCTGCCACTTAAAAACAAAAAGTCGGAGCAACTTGGTTAACGAACTCATCCAAGATATTTATAAGATCAGTTCACTGTCCAAATTTGGTTCCATTTGGAGTATTATTTCGAAAATTATCGTGATGACAAAATTTTCATTATAGATAGATAGACAGATAGATAGATAGATAGATAAACAAAGTGATTGCAATAGGTGGATTTCTAAAGAAATCAACCTAATACATAAATTTCAGCTATCAATCCCCTTGCATTTTTTTCATCGGAGGCCTGTGTTACAGCTTAAAGCGTGCATTTGTTCGCAATTCCCTACATTGTGACGTGTCGAAACGATCTCAGAAAGATAAAGGTACATAACCTGTGATTTTGATGTTCAAACTTCTGTCCGTCAGTTGCAATGTACAGTATGGGACAAAAAAGATTTATATAAAAAAAAAGAAAAAAAAAAAAAAAAACACATTGCTGAAAAAAGAACTTATCCCTTTCTTATTTGCAATAGCTTCAAAACTAATGAGTGTAACTGTCATGTTTGCATAATACCAAAGAGATAAAATGATGCCTATGTACATTTTTGATTTCGTAATTCGATTTATTACACTCTGCGTAGTAATAAAAATCTACATAGAAGTTTACATTTAAACGTAATATAAGCATATGTTTTGTAGTGAAAACAATGAAACCATTATTTAAAGGTTGAATGATAATCATATATATACAACATATTTCTTTTTAAAAACAATTTTCTGGTTTACAAATGCATATCAATATAAAATTTAATTAAATAAATCCAAATATAAATAGTGATTTTTAAAAACTTATTTATGTTTAAAAATCACTTTTAGATATAAAATGTTTTATTATTAAATTATTATTTAATGTTTTATTATGTTAATGTTAGAAACTTTATTCTCTATGAGCAAACCGTAGTATAAATATTTCTTGAAAAATAATTTTAATATCTATGACGCAAATTAGGAACTAGGTCTAATATAGATCTAATGCATGGATTAACTTCAAAATATAATTAGAAAGTGTAAAGAGGCGTGTTAAATACATTAAATATTAGATGTCGTACTAATTTTGATTAATGAACAAGGATTATATAATTGGAAAGCATTTGTACCAAAAACTAAACATATTAATAACCTCAGCGCATGTGCATTTAATTATTTTACATGCTTGTGATGCTGGCTGATCATTGCCATCTAAGATTGTTTTAATATAAAATTTATTTCTCAAAAAAATTATTATTCTATGTATGAAGTTTAGATATTTATTTATATAATACCCTACGATTTTTAGTTAAGATTTAGCAAATGAAAGTATTATGAAGAAATTATAATTTTTTTATTCACTCAATATTTAAACATGCACTTTTAAGTCGTAATTTGAATCCTGATTTATTTCCTTTAATTAATGCAAGGTTGTTATTGAAGAGTAAATTACATATTAAGACAGATAAATCATGTTATCAGAAACAATCTGTTTTTTTGTTTATCTGTCGTTTTAAATAGCTAGAAAAGTGCAGTAAATGCAGATTTAATGCATTAATTACACTAAATGCTATCAATTATAATTTTTCACAGTAGTTCTGTTATTTCGGATAACTGACATCGCAAAAGTATTTATTTAACTAATGAATGTTTAAAGGCTTTCATGCAATTAACTGAAATCTTTCATGTCTTGGTCGGCGGGTTATCAATTTTCTCATCAATGGAAATTAAAAATAAATTAATAAGTAAATGTATATTTCTTAAATTTGTTGGTAATATTAAAAGGGGTAACCTTTTCGTGGAATATAATTAAACCTCGGTTGAAATATATTACACGAAATCTTCGACCGATCCGACCTTTTCGTTATACCGAATAAAAATAAAAATTAAATATGTAAGTTTATAGTTAAATTTATGTAAAATGTATTTAGAAAAATAAGTTATTTTGTAAAGAACTTTTTTAAATTTCAAGTTTAACGCTTTATAGCGAAGTTTTAATAAAACTTGAAAGTCTAATAACTTTTTATTGATATATAATTTTTATGACTAGACCTTGTATAATACGAATAAAATTTTCAGGAAACATTAATATTATAATAATTGATTAGTGAATAAAATTACAAAAGTAACATCTATAAAAGATGCTTTGCAATCTGGTACCATAAAATTCTTTTGAATTTAATCTGTCTTAAAATATGTAATATTTACAAATACAGTGGAACTAATGACACACTCAAGTAATGCAACCCTCTGTAATATGATTTTGATATCGCATTCAAAACTTATAAATTGATACATGATACATAATGGAAACAAAAAGATATTCCAAAACTCATTACGTATGTAAATAGAAGCTATATCTCCAGCAATATGAAACTTGATCATATCTGATGGCTGCTGTTTAAGACACCGAAGGAAATGAAAGTTGTCGGACTCATAAGTTAAAATATATCTTTAGTATATAAAACAATTTTATTAATTGTATAAAATTACGTAATGCAACATATAATAACGTAATGCAACATATTTTACAAGGATGAAAAAACAAATATTGTTTTATCAACATAAGTTTAAAAACGTTTAAGAAAAATTCCGATTAAAATTTCTAGAAATTTAAAAATTTATTAAAAAGAATTGATTTTGTAGCGTATTACATAACTTATATATAAAAAGATAGAGAAATATTATGTTTTAAATGAAATGGGGATATTTTTTCAAATTTGTTTAGAATGCATGCATTTTAATTCATTCACTTAGTTACATTATTATTATATTATATAACTCCTTTTAATAAAACACATATTTTTACAGATATTTACTGATATTTGGTGATATAATCTATATAAACTTTGACTTAAAATATATATGAGCTTGAAATATGCGAAAAAATTAAAATTGTAAGAAAATCGAAAGTTTTAAAAATTTGAGTATGCTTAAAAATATTTAAGATACTTAAATGTCTTACAATATTAAATATGCTTTGTTATTTATTCATTATGATAACGACTGCATAGTGGATTGTTATAGCATCTTTAATTTAATAGAAAAAAATTTTATAACTGAAATTCCCAAAACACATAAATACTTTTGTAAAGTTTTAAACAACTGTTGATTTTTTTACTAAATTTTAAAATGTGAAATTTAAAATAATATGTTCACGCCATACTGAAATATTCCTTTATATATTTCTCTATAGCACTTACATCGTGATAAATATGAGCGAAATTTTTAATGATAACCCTTGATAATTAAAATTTTGCATATACAAATTGCTACTAAGATCTTCAAAATATGCTTAGATGTAGCCATCTAGACACAGGTCTAGAGACTAATCACAAAACAGGAGTAACAGAAGCGCTACCTCTCGGTTCGTATACACTCAATCCCAGTCAGAAATTGGATTCATAATGACCATTTAGCATTCAAATTTACTATGTTGACACGTCACAGAAACTGGAATACATACTTTCGATACATGAAGAAAATTGCATCACGATTACATCAAAAACAATTTTAAAAATTCATCTCTCAAATGCAGTATGTCTCTAAATTTTCGCATAGTTTAATCAGAAAATTTAGCTTAATACTTTAGAAAAGAAAGTAATAAAATTTGAACAATCACACCTAATATATTTGAAGATTTTTCTTAACTTTAAAGATGCGGGCATCTGTTCAGGGGCTCTATTCTCGTCTAATTGCTTACTAACCACCACTTGTAATCGTTAACGACAGTCTGTAACAACTGTTCTATCCACCGTAATAACCATCTTCCGGCTAAGTGCTATTCTGGTCTACCGTTGTTATCTTGAGTGGTTGAAGAAACTCTCTGCTTTCGAGGGTGACATTTTAAACCAATCAGTTGCATGGGGTCATTCGTAATCCGTTTTGGGTGGGGAAAATTGTGAATAGCGATGTTGACAACCGGTTTTCAATGGTGGAAAATGTGAAATGTCCCTTTAACTGAGCAAACTAAAACATTATACAGACGCGCCCATTTCTATTGTGATAAACGACGATTTTTAAGCTGAACAACTGCCTCCTAGCTGCCGGTAACTTAACGACTGTAAACAAGCTCGAATGAGAATAGCAAATCGTCGTTGTCTCGCTTCACAACAACCGGTTTCCGCGTAACGATTAGACGAGAATAGAGTCCCAGATCTGTGGAAGTTTCCTCAACCATACGGCTTTTAGAAAGAGGCTTTCTGCTGTTATAGGAGGCTTCTATAAAGGCCTTTTTGGCACCGGATTCATAAGGGGGTGGGGTGATTACCTTTGTCTAGTACCAACTAGCTTGACCACAGGTAGGGGAGAATGGGGTACAATGGACCCATTTTGGAAATTTTCGGTGTTTACTGACAAAGTAATAATTTCTCGCTATCGAAAACATGTGTGCATATTACCCATATATTGGGTCCTATGTTGCACTCAATCAAAATCAATAATTATGTTTACTTTTTTAATATAATTTTTTTTAATAACAACTGACAAAATGGGCTATTGTACCCCGATCGCGGGGTACAATGATCGCGGAGTACTATGGACCACAGGTCAAATTTAAAAAGCTTACTAATGTAGTATGTTCTTTAATAGTATAAAATGTAGAATATATATTATATTTGTTTATTTATGTCTTTGATTCATACAAATAATGTAAATTAATGAACATTAAAATTAGAAAATGATACGCCGAACAATTTTTGTGCCACTGAAAATCTGCTGTTTTCTTGTGAAGTTGTAGGGTCTGGAAAACTCATCATTACAATAGCTTGAAAATTTACAAGATGTATAGCAACACTCTCAGGAAAAAATGTAGAGATCTTGATTAAGTTTTCGTTGCATCAATCTCACAATAAGATATTCTTTATCTTTTATTTCTGTGATTAAACCAACAAAATGTAAAAGCGTCTTTTTCGTGAAATTTATTTGTATTATAATTTTTTAATTGCATCGTTTAATTTAGTTTGTTATAGCTGTATGATATTTGTAAAAATGTAAGAATACAAAAGTAACTGAATGGTTATTAAAAATAAATAAGAAGAAGCCTCAAAGTAAATTGCTTTCTTTTTCATCTTTGAAGACATAATAGGTTTAATTAAGGTTAACTCTGAATTTTTTATATCTAACTAGCAGGCTTTGCCCGCTTCACTGGTCACAATTTTTAAATGAATCACTATAATTACTGAATTCTCAAAATTGCATTAATTTTTATCACGTGGAAAAAAAAAAAGAAAAGAAAGAAAGAAAAGAAAGAAAGAAAAGAAAAAAGCGAAACAAAATCTGATTAGGAAAAATGTCGCACCGGGTTCTCACTGCCTTCGGAAAAAATTCCCAAAATGCTCTTATTTCTGTTATTTTTTCCTTCGCCCCCCCCCCTCCCGTCTATCCCAATAATTTTACAAATTCGAAAATATCCGCAATCGATTTGTAAGTATCGAAAACCTCTATGTACCAATTTTGAATGATCTAACTCTATTTTATTTTTTTTTGCCCCCCTCCCGTCCCTCCTAATAACGTTACACTTTCGAAAATATCCCCATTCGACTTGGAGGCCTCTAAAACCAATCTGTACCAATTTTGAACGGCCTAACTGCATTTCTATTTGTTTTTGCCCATAGCCCCCCTTACCGTCCCTCCTAATAATTTTACAAATTCTAAAATATCCGCATTCGATTTTAAGTATCGAAAACCATTTGTGTTCCAATTTTGAACGATCTAACTTTATTTTTATTTTTTTGCCCATCCCCTCCCCCTTCTCGCCCCTCCTAATAACTTTACACTTTCGAAAATATCCCCATTCGACTTGCAGGCCTTTAAAACCTATCTGTACCAATTTTGAATGCCCTAACTGTATTTCTATATGTTTTTGCCCATCCCCCCCCCTTACCGCTCCACCCCCTTCCCGCACCTCCTAATAATTTTACAAATTCAAAAATATCCGAAATCGATTTGTAAGTATCGAAAACCTCTATATACCAAATTTGAACGATCTAACTCTACTGAGTGAAAATAATGCCTGGACCGGGATTCGAACCCCGGATCTTTGACTTACAAGGTCAAGGCTCTACCAATTGAGATATCCAGGCCGACACCCCGGTCAGCATTATTCACTCAGACAACCTTTAGACAGAAACATCTCTGGTCTATCATGTAGATAGCTCGACAGAAATAAGCCGCTGGAAATGGAAAACACCATTAGATAATGGGAGAAAGAAATACAATTTTTTTATTAAAATCACACAATCAACTGAGGAAGAAAATCATATTTATTTAAATTTTATTTTTCCGACTGAGTGAAAATAATGCCTGGACCGGGACTCGAACCCCGGATCTTTGACTTACAAGGTCAATGCTCTACCAATTGAGCTACCCAGGTCGACACCCCGGTCAGCATTACTCACTCAGACAACCTTTAGGCCGAAACATCTCTGGTCTATCATGTGGATAGCTCGACAGAAATAAGCCGCAGGAAATGGAAAACACCATTAGATAATGGGAGAAAGAAATACAATTTTTTTTATTAAAATCACACAATCAACTGTGGAAGAAAATCATATTTATTGAAATTTTATTTTTCCGACTGAGTGAAAATAATGCCTGGACCGGGACTCGAACCCCGGATCTTTGACTTACAAGGTCAAGGCTCTACCAATTGAGCTATCCAGGCCGACACCCCGGTCAGCATTACTCACTCAGACAACCTTTAGGCAGAAACATCTCTGGTCTATCATGTAGATAGCTCGACAGAAATAAGCCGCAGGAAATGGAAAACACCATTAGATAATGGGAGAAAGAAATACAATTTTTTTATTAAAATCACATTTATTTTCACTCAGTCGGAAAAATAAAATTTCAGTAAATATGATTTTCTTCCATAGTTGATTGTGTGATTTTAATAAAAAAAAATTGTTGTTCGAGTCCCGGCCCAGGCATTATTTTCACTCAGTCGGAAAAATAAAATTTCAATAAATATCATTTGCTTCCACAGTTGATTGTATGATTTTAATAATAATAATAATAATAATAAAAGATCTAACTATTTTTATTCTTTTTGCCCCCCACCCCCTCCCCCCTTCTCTCCCCTCCTAATAACTTTAGACTTACCCCTCCTACTAACTTTACACTTACTGTATTTCTAATTGTTTTAGCCCCTGCTGCCCCTCCTGGGGGCTGAATTTTTAAAATTCCAGAAATTGGTTTTTAGATATTTATATTAGCTATATTTTATAGCAAAAATTTCACGTATATCTTTTTTTTTTGTTTGAGATATATAGGATTATGCGAAATCGCGTTTTACGCATCTGAAATCCCGTTTTGGCCCCCCCGCCCGCCCTTGGGGACCGAATTTCGAAAATTACAGAAATTGGTTTTTAGACATTTATATTAGCTATATTTTAAAGCAAAAATTTTACGGATATCTTTTTTTTGTTTGAGATATGAAGGATTTTTTGAATTCACGTTTTGCCCCGCCTCCCCCCCCTTGGGCGGCGAATTTTTTCAATTTTTTTTTCCAAAACCATCCCTGACTAATAAGGAAAAAAACAAAAAAAGAATGATCGAAATCGGTCAAGCCGTTTACGATTTTATAAAGGACATACAGACAAACATTCATTTATATATACACTGATGGAAAAAAAATCCCAACACCAGGAAGGAGGTGTGCTAGATAAACGAAATTTGGTAGGCGTGTTTATACATCTGAAAGATGACGTCGATTCAAATTTCGAGCTACGCGCATAAGTGTGGCGCTTGTAGCGACACTATGAACATGCAAATGAGGTTTGCTTTAAATAAGCGCTGTAAGGTTCGTAATGGTTATTTACAGTTGAGATTTGACATAGTGGGTTAATGTTAGTCAACGATCGTCTAAGAAGACGAACAAGCCATTATCAACAGCTCACTGAGTTTGAACGAGCTCGTGTAGTAGGGCTACGAGAAGGTGGGTTTTCTTTCCGCGATATTGCAGAAAGACTTGGCAGGAATGTATCCACTGTGCATGAGTGTTGGCAGCAGTGGTCAAGGGAAGGTACTGCCCCAAGAAGACCGGGTTCCGGGCGGCCTCGTGGCACTACTGAGAGGGAAGACCGCCGTGTTCGGCGTATGGCTGTGGCTAATCGTACTGCGTCTTAAGCTGAAATTCGAGCTGCAGTTGGCACCACAGTGACACAACGAACTGTTACAAATCGGTTACTTCAAGGACAGCTCCGAGCCAGACGCCCTGTAGCGTGCATTCCACTGACTTCAAACCACTGCCGTATGCGACGTGAGTGGTGTCAAGCTAGAGCTCATTGGAGGACGGAGTGGAGATCTGTTGTGTTTTCTGATGAAAGCCGGTTCTGCCTTGGTCGCAGTGATAGCCGTGTGTTGGTTAGAAGGAGGCTAGGTGAACGCCTGCTAGCGACCTGTCTGCGGCCTAGACACACAGGGCCTACTCCTGGAATTATGGTTTGGGGAGCAATTTCGTATGACAGCAGGAGCACTCACGTGGTTATCCCACGCACTCTGACTGCAAATTTGTACGTCAGTCTAGTGATACAACCTGTTGTGTTGCCATTCATGAACAGCATTCAAGGGGGTCTTTTCCAACAGGATAACGCTCGCCCTCATACTGCTGTTGTAACCCAACATGCTCTACAGAGTGTCGACATGTTGCCTTGGCCTGCTAGATCACCAGATCTTTCTCCAATCGAGCACGTATGGGACATCATTGGACGACAACTGCAGCGTCATCCACAACCAGCATTAACCGTCCCTGCATTGACCGCCCTAGTGCAACAGGCATAGAACTCCATCCCACAGACTGATATCCGACACCTGTACGACACAATGCATGCACGTTTGCATGCTTGCATTCAAAATTCTGGCGGTTACACCGGTTACTAATGTACCAACATTTCACATTTGAAATGGCTCTTCTCGCCAATGGCTCTACCTGTGATCTTGAAACTTTAATCAATTAAATATGTTACCCAGACAAATGTATTGCTGATATTTCATTACTGTACAATAATTTTTTCTTGGTGTTGGGATTTTTTTTTCCATCAGTGTATATAGATTTATAGCTAACACTTCAAAAATGCAGATTTTGTAAATCAGTTTATTATGACAGAGAAGTGAGGTAATGAGGTTATTATAACAGAGAACTAAGGACCATGGTCCGATGTACCCGTCCGGACCTCTGACACTAAATGTTTAAAAGAAATAAAAAAATCCTTTTAAAAAATATTTTAATGATGTTAAATATAATAATAGATGATCTTAGCTCTTTATTGTGCTAAATAGCCTGTTCCAGATCATAATCAGTGAAAGACAAAAAGAAAAAATGTTTAACTAAAACTATTTACTTTTGGCTACCGTAAACTAAACTTTACGAATAAAATGGCTAAATTGTTAGTTAAGCATGAAGTTGTTGGCTAAGTTTCATCATTGCAGTGCTGCTTTCTATGTACCAAAATGCGAACACTAAAAATAAATAAATAAATAAATAAATAGGTCAAAGTCTTGTCGTTCTCGTTGACAAGGGGGGATATCGTAAGTAGACTGTGGAGAAGACTTTATTCTTTTATGAGCACAGCGTCGACGTTACTTAGAAATGGGAAGAACTTTCATTGTGTTCGGAAATTGATTTCGGAGTTCTATGTAAACTTCTATTTCATGAAAAGGATTTTCCTATGTAGTAAGGGATAGATTACTAGGTCATTGTTATATTACAGTTTCTACGTATTCAAAGAAGAAAAAAAAAGGGGGGGGGAACTATTTGGTACTGACAATGTTGCTGAAGAAAAATTTTGAGAATTTTCAGTACCTTGTATTTTTCAAGAGTTTTCTAATGAACTATCACTTTCCTGTCTGTTTTTTTAAAACTCTAACCTGGTCCAAATTTATTGCTGTAGAGTTTCCATTAAAATCCATAATGAGATTGTTGTTAAAAGCTTCAAGTACTTTAAAAGTGTCGATATACATCGGACCAAATTTACCTACAAGTTTACGTTTCTCAAAAAGTAAGATACCAGTAAAATTTTGTCGCCTACATTTATCTCTAGAGTACGACGACGCATGCTTTGCGTATTGAAATACTTTTGTGCATTTTTCAAATTTTTCTGAATTTCTTCAATCAAATTTTCTATATTTTGGGCCGTGAATACTGTTCCATTTTTAGGAACAATTACAATTCGTTGAAAAGACGTGATAATTTTTCGCCACAAAAAAATATCAGCAGGTGTTTCACTCGTGGAGTCATGAGTTGATTTTCTTAATGCATTAGCAAAATGTTGAAGAAACCGATTCCAATTTTGATGGTCTTGACCAATCAAGTTTGAAATCATTTGAATCAAAACACGATTAACTCTCATTAACTCTCTCGACCAGGTTGGACTGGGGCCTGTTAGGAACAGAAAAATATGTTTTATTTGTCGCAAAATGCTTTAAAATCTTCACTTATAAATTGAGGACCATGATCAATTTGAAAGGGGCTCCAAAACTTGAGATATAAATTTCGAAAAGGCGGTGGTCACCGCATGTGTCGATACATTTCGTAATGGCACAAATTCAACCCATTTACTAAAATAATCTACAATTACTATTACATATCTAAACCTATCAGAATTTGAAAGGGGATAGGGACCGATTAGATCGGGTTCACTAATTTGATTAGTAAATTTAAATTTAATAGGGATTAATTTACCGGGATTATTTTTTATTAATTAATATTTTTTTTATTAATTTAATTTTTATTTTTTTAATTATATTTTTGTAATTATATTGCTGGCATAAGCGACAGCTCGAAACATAGTCGCGAATCGTCTTAAGCATTTTAGGGAAGTAACATGCATCTTTAAGCTTTGCATATGTTTTCCTAATGTCACAATTCTCTAAAATAGAAGATTCGTGAAACTCATAAAGGATGGCTTTCTGAAAATTTTTGGGAATTACAATTAGCAATTCCCTATTATAATTTAACAATTTGTCCTAAAACAATAAGCCATCAACTAATTGCAAGGATTGAGACCAGTTCACCCCGATTTCCGCATCTATATTCGAAACAAGCTCCGGTTTTTCTAAATATTTATATTTTTTCCAAATTCAGGATCATTTCGTTGTTCTTCAGTTCACTGTACACGAGAAGTTAAGATACTTGGAAAGATCACACAAAAGATTATATATTAATGGCTTGTACCGGAAGAATGGGAGATAACGCGTCTACCACAATATTTTTGGAGCCGGGCCGATGTGAAATTTTCATATTGAATTCTGCCAGTTTTAGTGCCCAACATATCATACGTGTGAAAATGTTTCTTTCATTAGTTAATCGAGTTAACGCTGCATGGTCAGTTATAACAATAACTGAGTTTTGGTTAAAATAAACTCTAAATTTTTGTAGCCCCAGAACACTGCTAAACACTCCCTTTCAATGACGGGATAATTTCATTCAACAGCATTAAAAGTGCGTGATGCTAAGCAATAGGACTTTTTTTTGTTCACTTAAAACAGCTCCCACACCAGAGAAAGAAGCATCAGAGCTAGTTTAAAAGATACATTATAATCTGGATTGGCTGATTTAAGAGGGGAACTAAAGATATTTTTTAATTTCTCAAAAGCGGTTTGAGCTTCATCTGACCATACATTTTATCTTTTTTACGTTTTAGCTTAAAAAATAGCGCACAAATGTCGCAAAAGTGCGAGATAAATTTCCTGTACCTGGCACACTTGCCCAGAAATCGGGAATTTTGTTTGGAGGTTGTTGGGGAAAGCATATCTAAGACAGGTTTTACTTTCTCGTTGTCAATACTAATACCTTCTTGTGTTATACAGGCATCTAGATATTTAATTTCTTTTCGGGCTAAGTGTCATTTTGCAAATTTTAAAGTTCGTCTTTCATCCCGTAACAGTATGAAAGCCTGCTCTAAATGTTCAAGATGTTTAGCAAACGAACAAGAGATAATGGTGATATCATCTAGACATACGCGCGCAAATTTACATAACAATGGTCGGAGAATTGTCTCCATTTCTTTCTGATAAGTTGCGGCTGCCCTGAACATATTTACAGTTATTGCCCTCGTTATTTACAGTTGAGATTTGACATAGTGGGTTAATGTTAGTCAAGGATCGTCTAAGAAGACGAAGAAGCCATTATCAACAGCTCACTGAGTTTGAACGAGGTCGTGTAGTAGGGCTACGAGAAGGTGGGTTTTCTTTCCGCGATATTGCAGAAAGACTTGGCAGGAATGTATCCACTGTGCATGAGTGTTGGCAGCAGTGGTCAAGGGAAGGTACTGCCCCAAGAAGACCGGGATCCGGGCGGCCTCGTGGCACTACTGAGAGGGAAGACCGCCGTGTTCGGCGTATGGCTGTGGCTAATCCTACTGCGTCTGCAGCTGAAATTCGAGCTGCATTTGGCACCACAGTGACACAACGAACTGTTACAAATCGGTTACTTCAATTACAGCTCCGAGCCAGACGCCCTGTAGCGTGCATTCCACTGACACCAAACCACTGCCGTTTGCGACGTGAGTGGTGTCAAGCTAGAGCTCATTGGAGGACGGAGTGGAGATCTGTTGTATTTTCTGATGAAAGCCGGTTCTGCCTTGGTCGCAGTGATAGCCGTGTGTTGGTTAGAAGGAGGCCAGGTGAACGCCTGCTAGCGACCTGTCTGCGACCTAGACACACAGTGCCTACTCCTGGAATTATGGTTTGGGGAGCAATTTCGTATGACAGCAGGAGCACTCACGTGGTTATCCCACGCACCCTGACTGCAAATTTGTGCGTCAGTCTAGTGATACAACCTGTTGTCCTGCCATTCATGAACAGCATTCAAGGAGGTCTTTTCCAACAGGATAACGCTCGCCCTCATACTGCTGTTGTAACCCAACATGCTCTACAGAGTGTCGACATGTTGCCTTGGCCTGCTAGATCACCAGATCTTTCTCCAATCGAGCACGTATGGGACATCATTAAACGACAACTCCAGCGTCATCCACAACCAGCATTAACCGTCCCTGCATTGACCGCCCTAGTGCAACAGGCATGGAATTCCATCCCACAAACTGATATCCGACACCTGTACGACACAATGCATGAACGTTTGCATGCTTGCATTCAAAATTCTGGCGGTTACACCGGTTACTAATGTACCAACATTTCACATTTGAAATTTTTAAAAAATATTTTAATGATGTTAAATATAATAATAGATGATCTTAGCTCTTTATTGTGCTAAATAGCCTGTTCCAGATCATAATCAGTGAAAGACAAAAAGAAAAAATGCTTAACTAAAAATATTTTTTTTGGATACCGTAAACTAAACTTTACGAATAAAATGGCTAAATTGTTAGTTAAGCATGAAGTTGTTGGCTAAGTTTCATCATTGCAGTGCTGCTATCTATGTACCAAAATGCGAACACTAAAAATAAATAAATAAATAAATTTTAGGGAGCTGTCCATTGTACCCCAGTCTCCCCTACTGTAGCGATTATGAGGCTTGTATGATGGTGTTTTAATGGAGTCCGGAGTTGTCAGCCCTTTCTCTGCTAGTGGTGGTACAAGAAGGTACTGGACTTTTTACAGCAGTTATTTGACGTGGAAAATAAGCCAACTTTTTCTTTAAAAGTTTGTTTACAGAGGAAGGTGGTCCTATTTTGACTTATAGGTCAAAGTCTTGTCGTTCTCGTTGACAAGGGGGATATCGTAAGTAGACTGTGGAGAAGACTTTATTATTTTATGAGCACAGCGTCGACGTTACTTAGAAATGGGAAGAACTTTCATTGTGTTCGGAAATTGATTTCGGAGTTCTATGTAAACTTCTATTTCATGAAAAGGATTTTCCTATGTAGTAAGGGATAGATTACTAGGTCATTGTTATATTACAGTTTCTACGTATTCAAAGAAGAAAAAAAAAGGGGGGGGAACTATTTGGTACTGACAATGTTGCTGAAGAAAAATTTTGAGAATTTTCAGTACCTTGTATTTTTCAAGAGTTTTCTAATGAACTATCACTTTCCTGTCTGTTTTTTTTAAACTCTAACCTGGTCCAAATTTATTGCTGTAGAGTTTCCATTAAAATCCATAATGAGATTGTTGTTAAAAGCTTCAAGTACTTTAAAAGTGTCGATATACATCGGACCAAATTTACCTACAAGTTTACGTTTCTCAAAAAGTAAGATACCAGTAAAATTTTGTCGCCTACATTTATCTCTAGAGTACGACGACGCATGCTTTGCGTATTGAAATACTTTTGTGCATTTTTCAAATTTTTCTGAATTTCTTCAATCAAATTTTCTATATTTTGGGCCGTGAATACTGTTCCATTTTTAGGAACAATTACAATTCGTTGAAAAGACGTGATAATTTTTCGCCACAAAAAAATATCAGCAGGTGTTTCACTCGTGGAGTCATGAGTTGATTTTCTTAATGCATTAGCAAAATGTTGAAGAAACCGATTCCAATTTTGATGGTCTTGACCAATCAAGTTTGAAATCATTTGAATCAAAACACGATTAACTCTCATTAACTCTCTCGACCAGGTTGGACTGGGGCCTGTTAGGAACAGAAAAATATGTTTTATTTGTCGCAAAATGCTTTAAAATCTTCACTTATAAATTGAGGACCATGATCAATTTGAAAGGGGCTCCAAAACTTGAGATATAAATTTCGAAAAGGCGGTGGTCACCGCATGTGTCGATACATTTCGTAATGGCACAAATTCAACCCATTTACTAAAATAATCTACAATTACTATTACATATCTAAACCTATCAGAATTTGAAAGGGGATAGGGACCGATTAGATCGGGTTCACTAATTTGATTAGTAAATTTAAATTTAATAGGGATTAATTTACCGGGATTATTTTTTATTAATTAATATTTTTTTATTAATTTAATTTTTATTTTTTTAATTATATTTTTGTAATTATATTGCTGGCATAAGCGACAGCTCGAAACATAGTCGCGAATCGTCTTAAGCATTTTAGGGAAGTAACATGCATCTTTAAGCTTTGCATATGTTTTCCTAATGTCACAATTCTCTAAAATAGAAGATTCGTGAAACTCATAAAGGATGGCTTTCTGAAAATTTTTGGGAATTACAATTAGCAATTCCCTATTATAATTTAACAATTTATCCTAAAACAATAAGCCATCAACTAATTGCAAGGATTGAGACCAGTTCACCCCGATTTCCGCATCTATATTCGAAACAAGCTCCGGTTTTTCTAAATATTTATATTTTTTCCAAATTCAGGATCATTTCGTTGTTCTTCAGTTCACTGTACACGAGAAGTTAAGATACTTGGAAAGATCACACAAAAGATTATATATTAATGGCTTGTACCGGAAGAATGGGAGATAACGCGTCTACCACAATATTTTTAGAGCCGGGCCGATGTGAAATTTTCATATTGAATTCTGCCAGTTTTAGTGCCCAACATATCATACGTGGGAAAATGTTTCTTTCATTAGTTAATCGAGTTAACGCTGCATGGTCAGTTATAACAATAACTGAGTTTTGGTTAAAATAAACTCTAAATTTTTGTAGCCCCAGAACACTGCTAAACACTCCCTTTCAATGACGGGATAATTTCATTCAACAGCATTAAAAGTGCGTGATGCTAAGCAATAGGACTTTTTTTTGTTCACTTAAAACAGCTCCCACACCAGAGAAAGAAGCATCAGAGCTAGTTTAAAAGATACATTATAATCTGGATTGGCTGATTTAAGAGGGGAACTAAAGATATTTTTTAATTTCTCAAAAGCGGTTTGAGCTTCATCTGACCATACATTTTATCTTTTTTACGTTTTAGCTTAAAAAATAGCGCACAAATGTCGCAAAAGTGCGAGATAAATTTCCTGTACCTGGCACACTTGCCCAGAAATCGGGAATTTTGTTTGGAGGTTGTTGGGGAAAGCATATCTAAGACAGGTTTTACTTTCCCGTTGTCAATACTAATACCTTCTTGTGTTATACAGGCATCTAGATATTTAATTTCTTTTCGGGCTAAGTGTCATTTTGCAAATTTTAAAGTTCGTCTTTCATCCCGTAACAGTATGAAAGCCTGCTCTAAATGTTCAAGATATTTAGCAAACGAACAAGAGATAATGGTGATATCATCTAGACATACGCGCGCAAATTTACATAACAATGGTCGGAGAATTGTCTCCATTTCTTTCTGATAAGTTGCAGCTGCCCTGAACATATTTACAGTTATTGCCCTCGTTATTTACAGTTGAGATTTGACATAGTGGGTTAATGTTAGTCAAGGATCGTCTAAGAAGACGAAGAAGCCATTATCAACAGCTCACTGAGTTTGAACGAGGTCGTGTAGTAGGGCTACGAGAAGGTGGGTTTTCTTTCCGCGATATTACAGAAAGACTTGGCAGGAATGTATCCACTGTGCATGA
Organism: Salticus scenicus; assembly: GCA_963930645.1. NCBI lineage: Eukaryota > Metazoa > Arthropoda > Arachnida > Araneae > Salticidae > Salticus > Salticus scenicus. The sequence continues at coordinate 234,683,708 of OZ005650.1, forward strand.
GTGTTGGCAGCAGTGGTCAAGGGAAGGTACTGCCCCAAGAAGACCGGGTTCCGGGCGGCCTCGTGGCACTACTGAGAGGGAAGACCGCCGTGTTCGGCGTATGGCTGTGGCTAATCGTATTGCGTCTGCAGCTGAAATTCGAGCTGCATTTGGCACCACAGTGACACAACGAACTGTTACAAATCGGTTACTTCAAGGACAGCTCCGAGCCAGACGCCCTGTAGCGTGCATTCCACTGACACCAAACCACTGCCGTTTGCGACGTGAGTGGTGTCAAGCTAGAGCTCATTGGAGGACGGAGTGGAGATCTGTTGTATTTTCTGATGAAAGCCGGTTCTGCCTTGGTCGCAGTGATAGCCGTGTGTTGGTTAGAAGGAGGCTAGGTGAACGCCTGCTAGCGACCTGTCTGCGGCCTAGACACACAGTGCCTACTCCTGGAATTATGGTTTGGGGAGCAATTTCGTATGACAGCAGGAGCACTCACGTGGTTATCCCACGCACCCTGACTGCAAATTTGTACGTCAGTCTAGTGATACAACCTGTTGTGCTGCCATTCATGAACAGCATTCAAGGAGGTCTTTTCCAACAGGATAACGCTCGCCCTCATACTGCTGTTGTAACCCAACATGCTCTACAGAGTGTCGACATGTTGCCTTGGCCTGCTAGATCACCAGATCTTTCTCCAATCGAGCACGTATGGGACATCATTAAACGACAACTCCAGCGTCATCCACAACCAGCATTAACCGTCCCTGCATTGACCGCCCTAGTGCAACAGGCATGGAATTCCATCCCACAAACTGATATCCGACACCTGTACGACACAATGCATGCACGTTTGCATGCTTGCATTCAAAATTCTGGCGGTTACACCGGTTACTAATGTACCAACATTTCACATTTGAAATGGCTCTTCTCGCCAATGGCTCTACCTGTGATCTTGAAACTTTAATCAATTAAATATGTTACCTAGACAAATGAATTGCTGAAATTTCATTACTGTACAATAATTTTTTCTTGGTGTTGGGATTTTTTTTTTCCATCAGTGTATATAGATTTATAGCTAACACTTCAAAAATGCAGATTTTGTAAATCAGTTTATTATGACAGAGAAGTGAGGTAATGAGGTTATTATAACAGAGAACTAAGGACCATGGTCCGATGTACCCCGTCCGGACCTCTGACAGTAAATGTTTAAAAGAAATAAAAAAATCCTTTTAAAAAATATTTTAATGATGTTAAATATAATAATAGATGATCTTAGCTCTTTATTGTGCTAAATAGCCTGTTCCAGATCATAATCAGTGAAAGACAAAAAGAAAAAATGCTTAACTAAAAATATTTTTTTTGGCTACCGTAAACTAAACTTTACGAATAAAATGGCTAAATTGTTAGTTAAGCATGAAGTTGTTGGCTAAGTTTCATCATTGCAGTGCTGCTATCTATGTACCAAAATGCGAACACTAAAAATAAATAAATAAATAAATAAATTTTAGGGAGCTGTCCATTGTACCCCAGTCTCCCCTACTGTAGCGATTATGAGGCTTGTATTATGGTGTTTTAATGGAGTCCGGAGTTGCCAGCCCTTTCTCTGCTAGTGGTGGTACAAGAAGGTACTGGACTTTTTACAGCAGTTATTTGACGTGGATAATAAGCCAACTTTTTCTTTAAAAGCTTGTTTACAGAGGAAGGTGGTCCTATTTTGACTTATAGGTCAAAGTCTTGTCGTTCTCGTTGACAAGGGGGGGATATCGTAAGTAGACTGTGGAGAAGACTTTATTATTTTATGAGCACAGCGTCGACGTTACTTAGAAATGGGAAGAACTTTCATTGTGTTCGGAAATTGATTTCGGAGTTCTATGTAAACTTCTATTTCATGAAAGGGATTTCCCTATGTAGTAAGGGATAGATTACTAGGTGATTGTTATATTACAGTTTCTACGTATTCAAAGAAGAAAAAACAAGGGGGGGGAACTATTTGGTACTGACAATGTTGTTGAAGAAAAATTTTGAGAATTTTCAGTACCTTGTATTTTTCAAGAGTTTTCTAATGAACTATCACTTACCTGTCTGTTTTTTTTAACTCTAACCTGGTCCAAATTTATTGCTGTAGAGTTTCCATTAAAATCAATAATGAGATTGTTGTTAAAAGTTTCAAGTACTTTAAAAGTGTCGATATACATCGGACCAAATTTACCTACAAGTTTACGTTTCTCAAAAAGTAAGATACCAGTAAAATTTTGTCGCCTACATTTATCTCTAGAGTACGACGACGCATGCTGGGCATATTGAAATACTTTTGTGCATTTTTCAAATTTTTCTGAATTTCTTCAATCAAATTTTCTATATTTTGGGCCATAAATACTGTTCCATTTTTAGGAACAATTATTAATCGTTGAAAAGACGTGATAATTTTTCGCCACAAAAAAATATCAGCAGGTGTTTTACTCGTGGAGTCATGAGTTGATTTTCTTAATGCTTTAGCAAAATGTTGAAGAAACCGATTCCAATTTTGATGGTCTTGACCAATAAAGTTTGAAATCATTTGAATCAAAACACGATTAACTCTCATTAACTCTCTCGACCAGGTTGGACTGGGGCCTGTTAGGAACAGAAAAATATGTTTTATTTGTCGCAAAATGCTTTAAAATCTTCACTTATAAATTGAGGACCATGATCAATTTGAAAGGGGCTCCAAAACTTGAGATATAAATTTCGAAAAGGCGGTGGTCACCGCATGTGTCGATACATTTCGTAATGGCACAAATTCAACCCATTTACTAAAATAATCTACAATTACTATTACATATCTAAATCTATCAGAATTTGAAAGGGGATAGGGACCGATTAGATCGGGTTCACTAATTTGATTAGTAAATTTAAATTTAATAGGGATTAATTCACCGGGATTATTTTTTATTAATTAATATTTTTTTATTAATTTAATTTTTATTAATTTAATTATATTTTTGTAATTATATTGCTGGCATAAGCGACAGCTCGAAACATAGTCGCGAATCGTCTTAAGCATTTTAGGGAAGTGACATGCATCTTTAAGCTTTGCATATGTTTTCCTGATGTCACAATTTTCTAAAATAGAAGATTCGTGAAACTCATAAAGGATGGCTTTCTGAAGATTTTTGGGAAATAATTTAACAATTTGTCCTAAAACAATAAGCCATCAACTAATTGCAAGGATTGATACCAGTTCACCCCGATTTCCGCATCTATATTCGAAACAAGCTTCGGTTTTTCTAAATATTTATATTTTTTCCAAATTCAGGATCATTTCGTTGTTCTTCAGTTCATTGTACACGAGAAGTTAAGATACTTGATGGAAAGATCACACATATTAATGGCTTGTACCGGAAGAATGGGAGATAACGCGTCTACCACAATATTTTTGGAAATTTTTATATTGAATTCTGCCAGTTTTAGTGCCCAACATATCATACGTGGGAAAATGTTTCTTTCATTAGTTAATCGAGTTAACGCTGCATGGTCGGTTATAACAATAACTGAGTTTGGGTTAAAATAAACTCTAAATTTTTGTAGCCCCAGAGCACTGCTGAACACTCCCTTTCAATGACGGGATAATTTCATTCAACAGCATTAAAAGTGCGTGATGCTAAGCAATAGGACTTTTTTTTGTTTACTTAAAACAGCTCCCACACCAGAGAAAGAAGCATCAGAGCTAGTTTAAAAGATACATTATAATCTGGATTGGCTGATTTAGGAGGGGAACTAAAGATATTTTTTAATTTTTCAAAAGCGGTTTGAGCTTCATCTGACCATACATTTTATCTTTTTTACGTTTTAGCTTAAAAAATAGCGCACAAATGTCGCAAAAGTGCGAGATAAATTTCCTGTACCTGGCACACTTGCCCAGAAATCGGGAATTTTGTTTGGAGGTTGTGGGGGAAAGCATATCTAAGACAGGTTTTACTTTCTCGTTGTCAATACTAATACCTTCTTGTGTTATACAGGCATCTAGATATTTAATTTTTTTTTTCGGGCTAAGTGTCATTTTGCAAATTTTAAAGTTCGTCTTTCATCCCGTAACAGTATGAAAGCCTGCTCTAAATGTTCAAGATGTTTAGCAAACGAACAAGAGATAATGGTGATATCATCTAGACATACATGCGCAAATTTACATAACAATGGTCGGAGAATTGTCTCCATTTCTTTCTGATAAGTTGCGGCTGCCCTGAACATGCAAAGGGCATTCGTTATAAATCGTAAATCCCCCCCCCCCCCATTTTTTATAAAAGCAGTTTTTCAATATCTTCTGGCTTCATTGCAATTTGTAAGTATCCAGAATTAAGGTCTAACGTTGAAATAAAAGCACTTGATTTGACATTAATAGGAGATCATCAATAACAGGGATTGGATATTGTGCATAATTGGTGATAGCGCAGAGTTTACGGTAATAAATGGCGAAACGTCATGCTTTAGGACTTTTTCAGGGTTTACCATTCTTTTTGCGGCATAATACGACAGGTGGTGCGTCTGGGGAAGTCGCCGGAATGATTATACCTTATTTTAACATTTTTTCGACAATCCAGTCTATCATTGATTGCCTAACTTGATCATAACGATAAGGATTACTAAAAACAGGACCTTTGTCACCTGTGTCAACTTCGCTACAAATTATGTGAGTAAAACCAAGAGTATCGAAAATAAATCTGGAAATTTTAAAAGAAAATTTGAAAATTGTGTAGTTTTTTTCAGTTAATGCACTATTTGCTAGGTCAAGTTATATTGCGGGTAGTTAAAACTGTTACTATGTTCCTTTCATCAATACTCTACTTTATGATGCTTCATAAAATCTACACCTACTATATACGGGTACTATAAATTATCTAACACAAGATATGGCCATAAGATTTCTACCTTCCTTATTTTAACTTTTAAAGTAATTTTCCCATTATTAGTGCTCTTTATTCCTTGTGCAGTCGTTACTAGCAATCTTGATTTTTCTAATTTCTTAAATGAAAAAAATGGCAGTTATTTAAAAAAAATAAATAAATAAAAGAGCGATCTGCTCCAGTATTCCTAAATGATGGCACAACTGTGTCATACAAAGTAAATTTAAGCGTGGAAGGTTCATTGGACTGACACAAATGGTTTTTTAGCTGAACTGAGGGGATTTCCAACTTGAGTGGCTGCTGACCCTCTTTCTAGAAGCCAATTAATAGTTTAAATTACTGCTATTTGTATTTAATATATTATTTTTGTCCGCATTTTGCGGCTCGAGAAACATGCAAAAATTGATTTTTCTAATTCTGGCTAGAGGTATACTGAACATTCCTCGAATTAGAGTGTGGTTTAGTGTAGCGGGGAGGTTTAAATGATTTCTCAACTTTCCATAATTCCTTGTTATAAGAAATATGAGGGGGATAAATTTTTCTCTTGATTTTTCTATATATTTTGCGAAATTTTACCACTTTCAGATGTGGCTGGGTGCCGTTGCTGGTATTTCAGTAATGTTTAAAAGCGAAGCAGGACAGTTTGGTCCCGCCGTTTTGGTCCCGCCACTTTGGTCCCGCCATTTTGGTCCTGCCATTTTGGTCCCGAGGAAATTTTGGTCCCTGGCCATTTTGGTCCCGAGACATTTTGATCCCGCCATATCTTTGAAATTTTTTAAATATATATCAATTTTTTAATATGATAACATATTTATTGATACGGAAAAATTGAAGTGCTGTTAGAATATCTTTAATTAAGGAATATCTTACCGATAAATATATAATTTTTCGACATTACGATTCCTGCCTAGCTATCCGCGATTGTAATGAAATGCTCGCCCTCTGGTGGGCTAAGGTGAAATTATCACACCACTGCTTATCATCATATTATGCAATCGATTTTCCATGATGAAATGGCGGAGAAAGAAGAATAATAAATACACGTGGCTGTAATATTTACTAACAACTGCAGTTCAGAGAGCGCCATCTATCGATCATTACAAACGCGGATTGTGATTCGGAGAATTTTGTACTAATTTTTTTACGAGCATTTAATATATTTATTTATTTATTATTATTTTTTATGTAATTACACTTTTATTTTTATTTATTTATTTATTTCATTTGCTTTCGATTTTACTTGCTTCAATTGTAATTTGATTTTTAATTTACTATCAGTGACAAAATTTTGTGATTTTAAAAGTTGTTAACAATAACAACAGTACCTTCTTATTAAAAAAAGAATCCCCATTTAATTATATTTATTGATAGAGTTGTGTTGTCTTTTTAATTAATTGCTGCCCTCTGTTGCGTGGGATTTTATATCCAGCAGCAAATGTATTTATTTTATTTTATTTTTTTTTTTTTTTTTTTAATATATGTTTATGCAATAAACAACTGGGGAGACTTAACCTCTAGAAACCGACTCTTTCAAAATTTCACATTGTTATGTGACATTTGTTGTCAGAGCCCCCTTTGGAGGTTAAAATCGCTCAAAACTGCTGCATAGTGGTGAGCGGCCTCTTCCGTCTTTGAATCTTTGAATATATATATATATATATATATATATATATATGTGTGTGTGTGTGTGTGTGTGTGTGTGTGTGTGTGTGCGTGCGTGCGTGCGTGTGTGTGTGTGTGTGTGTGTGTGTGTGTGTGTGAGAGAGAGAGAGAGAGACGTTTCATTCGATTTGACTGTGATTTAATTTTTATCATTAATCTCAGAGGAATTTATTTCAAAATCTGTGTTATATTGATAATAATAATAATAATAAAATGCATGTTTGTTTGTCCGTGATATTTAATTACGTTAACCGTGTATATATGTGTATAAATTAGAAATTACTTTTCTTTCAATTACAATGGTTTTATTTTAAAAATGAAAAAAATGCAAGTAGTCCAATATTTAATTAACTGCTCGCATTGCAAGCATAAATGTTCAGAAAATGTTGATGTACATTTTTTTTTTATCTTTTTAGTTTAATATTATGTTTAAAAATAAATAAATATATATATCTGTCTGATATATCTCTATGACTAAAAACAATGCCCGCATTGCAGGGCCTGATTATCGCACGGGCTTCCGGGGTTCGTGCCTTGGGCACGAAATTTCTGAGGGGCACAAAATTTTTCTAATGGTTAAAAATATCTGATCTAAATCCTCTAGGTTTTTTTTTTTTTTTTTCGTTTTCTAATTCAACTGTGTTCTATTTTTAGAAATTAAATTTTAAAATAAAATCTTGATTGGTACTGTACATAAGATCATTTGAAATACATGAAATTGTAGAATTAACGTACGGTGAAGTATCAATAATCCGGAAACTTATAATCTGGCAGCATCTATATTTGGCTCAGTGAAGTGATTTTATTAAAACTAAAAACAGAAACAGATAATTTTTTTGTTTAAATACTTTTCCAGTCAGTCTGCCTCGCCTGCTATAAATCATAGTATAATAATAGGGGACTTTTTTTTTTGGGGGGCGGGGGGGGGGAGGGGGGCACCAAAAAAATTTTTGTTAGTCGGGCCTTGCCGCATTGAAATCTCTGTAGCACCTTGGGATTCGTTTCACACCTGTTTCTCCCACAGACAATGAAAGGAATTTCACTGTTTTGTTTCAGCGCATTTGAAGAGAAAAAGGGGGTGGGAGGGGCTTTTAATGGCCATTTTCTTAAACAATATTGTAAGGGGTTATAATATGTAACTATTTCCTGTGTTTGACAAATATATCCAGATTGACAGAGAAGAAAATGACTTAAGTTTAGCAGATATGTACAAATTATACCCGAGATCATTTTTTAGGTTCCTCGCATCTTCTTTTATTATTAAACTCTAACATTTAGGAGATACTTCGATAAAGCATCGATTTCCTACAAATTTTGTATTCGAGCACTCTAAATATGAATGAGATAATTAAGAGCCTCATTACAGTGTTTTATATTTAAAACCTTGTATTTTATTTAAAGTGAAATTTTGCAGACTTAGATAAATTAACAATGCTTACATCTACGCTGATAACTAATACCTTTATCATTCAAAATTCGATCCGAAATAATAAATTTTCTGTTCCATGTGTCCTATAGTTACATCATTTTCAACAAAGGTTGTAGATATTCAACTCTCCAATTGAAAACATTCGTTAAATTTCTCTTTTGCCCGAAGTTCCCTCAAGTATTTGCTGTCCTTTTTCCTCTATCGTACAAAGAAAAACTCTAAATTTTAAACTTTTAGACATTTTTTCAGTTTTATTTGTTACTACAACTTTCTGTTGCAAAATACTAATACTAATACTAATACTAATACTAATACTACTAATAATAATTTTGACTTTTCCTACCCCCATGTTTTCAAATCAAATGACAAAAATTCGAAATATGAAAAATAATTTCGCTTTTTTTCTGTAATACTTTGATTATTCCTGATATCGGGACCAAAAGGGCGGTACCAAAGCGGCGGGACCAAAACGGCAGGACCAAAGCGGCGGGACCAAAATTTCCTTGGGACCAATTCGGCGGGACCAAAGTGGCGGGACCAAAACGGCGGGACCAAAGTGTCATGTACCCGTTTAAAAGCATGTATCCATTGACTCTACTTGCTTCGTATCTAAAAAAACTTGAATAAGAAATGTAAATAAGGGGAGATAAATGTCTGAAATAGCAGCAAATGACGGTTTCAATTCAAAATTCTTAATAATTTCCATTTTTCGCAATAAAAATGCAGTGGGTTTGTCAAAGTGAGTCATTCGATGACGGTTGCTTCCTTTACGAAGCTTAGCTTTGTCAGTTACGTTAGAAAACGCATCCTTTATTTTTCGTTCGAGAGCGACATAAGTTTGTGCTTGACCCAAGATGAAATGGTCTCAAACCAGATTTTAGCATCTCTTATAAGACTATTAAAAATATATATATTTTTTAGAATCTGCAATTTTATTTAAATCAAAGTATTCATTAACACTTTCTAAACATTCATTTACATTATTCGAACCCGTAAAATATACTTATGTCATTTAACTCGATGGGGTGAGTTATTGCTATTAACTCTGTGTAAATGGGAGGGTACAGATTTCCTGTCACATAGCCGCAGAGAATAAGAATAATGAAAGAAGAATTAAAATTTTAATGCTTCTAAAATTGGAGGTATAAGGCTATTCGAATTTAGCAACTAATAAATTTATTCTTGCCCTACTACTACGAAAGATTAAACATTGTATACTACCTTACTTCGGCTAGAAGAAGCCAGACATCTTATCTTTTCTTTTTCCAACTCACAATTCTTTAAGTTTACTTTCTCTTAAACACCATCACTAGAGAACCAATTTGCATATTTCCGAACATCATGCGAAATCTACACAACTTCAATTACACAAAACTTCATCAACCATAAAATCTTACGACAAACTTCGTTGAATACATTTACAACCCGAGTATTTCTTTACCAATCGAGATATCAATTCCGCTCTGCTATGATACCTTCCAAGAACTCAACCAAGCTATTGCCACAACCTTTAATTATGAAATTTCCTCAAATCTCCAACCGTTTTATGGACTTCGTAATGCGCCTTTATGCCATTCAGAGTTTTTTTTTTTCCAAATCACGTGTAAATTTTATTGTATTTTTTTCAGAGCATTGTTGCATTTAAGACGCATTTTTTTTTTTTTCTTTGGTGAAGGGGAGAGGGGGAGTAAATCATCCCTCTTTCTCTATTTCATTCATTCCTCCAAACCAGTGATTAAAATTCATTTTCTTCATTTCAATAAGTTCTTATAGCGATGACATCAGTTTTCAGCGTTACTTTCCAGAAGCTTAGGCTTTAATTATTAAGAAGAAATTACATATCTTTTGAGTTTATAAAGTAAACATAAATATCTTTTGGCATATTTATGTGTAATTCTACATTAAACTTCTGTAATTATAGAAAACAGAATGAAAATTACAGAAATTTTCTGTGTATTTAACGTAATATTTTTATTAGATCACACACAAAATTGCCATGTTTTTTATAACAATGAGCATAATTTAGTGGGTGTACAAGGGGTCAAGAAGTATCCACATGAGATTCTCTAGATATATTTTTTTTTTAAACAATATTACGGATTACATTTATTTTATCATCTGATAATATTTAAAAATGATGGGCAAACGTTCAAACCGTGTTTTCTCCATCGGACTAAAATTTTTATGACATAACATATTAAAAAATTAAAAAATAACTAAACTTAAAACCTTATCATTGTACGTTTAGAAGTATTGCTAGATACAAGGAAAATCTGTAGACTAGACACTTCTAGGAAGATATATAAACATACTATTTTTTTGTTAAACTTAAAAAAAAAAAAAAAATCACTAACTCATTTTTTTTTTATTTTTGTAGAAAACACGGTTTGAATGTTTCCCCTCAAATATTATGGTTAAAAAAAATTTTTAAACAAATCTTTCTGTGTGTGTTTAAAGTATTAGGTTAAAAATATTCCAAAGTTCAATTAGTTTTTTCAACATTTTTTAGCAGCTACAAATAAAAAACGCTAAAAATTAAAACAGCTGTGCGAAAATAACGTTTTTTTTTTTTTTTTTTTTTTTTTTTGTACTAGTTCTAAGAAATGCATACTAATCAGTTATGCTCAGGTCTGCAAAGTGCATTTTCCTTTTATACCGTAATTCTTTTTTTTTTTTTTTTTTTTTTAGTACTGCAATTAAATTTGCTGCTAAACTAACCCAATAATTGTTTAGCAACTAGTAAAATAAAAAAATCACTTTTTTTTTTTCTCGTTGCTTTTTTAAAAGGGAAAAAAAAAAACACCGAAGTTTTTTCTTTTACATAATAAATTTGTTTTCATACGTGAAAATAATGCAATAAAGATCTGTGCAGACTTGTGGAAACGGAATTAATATTGGTAAAATGCAAAAAACATATTTAATTGATTTTTCTTATTTATTTCTTGTAAAAAGAGTTTGAATTTTCTATATAAATAAAGCAAAGAATTTGTCGGCGGAACACATCCGGGCAGACCACTCCTATTTATGATTGGTCTAGATTTAACTAATTTGGTGGTGAATTTCGGCCATTTTTTTAGTAAAAACTGATGAATTTTTTTTAAGATACTGCATAAGTGTTATGCTTTTTCAAAAGAACTCTAAAAACTGTTCATTTTTTGTGTGGACATTATACAATACACATCAAATTATTAGATTTAAAGATATTAGGTTGCAAAGTTTCACAACGCGATATCTTTCAATTGCTTTTGATGAAGGTCGACCATTTTGTTTCTTAAAAACTGATTTTTTTTTTTTTTTTTTTTTTTTTTTTTTTAAGGTACTTCATAGATGTCATACTTTTTTAAAAGAGCTCTAAAAACTGTTTACTTTTTGTGAGGACGCTATATACATCAAGATGTTAGATTTAAATATATTACCTCGCAAAGTTTCACAATCCGATATCATTCGATTGCTTTTATCTTAAAATAGTAGTCTAATATTAAACACAAAACTATCTAATATTAAAGAATAATGAATAAATTTAAAAAAATTATCAGTTTTGAAGTTCTAAGAGCTGAAATTTTTAAATTACAGCGTACATATTTCCCATACATAATCCATTAAATTTGTAGAGAATTGTTGATTAATTTTTGAGAATCATTCCCATAAGACCATAGAGTATTGTTGCAAAATGAGTGCAAAACGGAAGAAATATTTAATTTAATTTAGTTTTTAATATGTTATTTTGACTTTTTGACCTTAAAGGAATTTTTAATTGTGTTACAAAACCCACAATGTGATATAAAAAATAAATACTGATTCAATTATTTTGAAAATTCATTTAAATTTAGTGACCAGCGAAGCGGGCGTAGCCTTCTAGTACCTTAATAAGGCAACACTACTAAGTATTAGTCTCCCTTTCTTTTCGTTTTACGTTAACTTTCGGATGAGAAACTTATTCAAATATCTATTGTTATATTTTCATATATTTTAAATATTTTTATAATTATTGTAAATATTTTTTTTTTTTTTTTACGTTTACAAAGATTTACTTAGAATTAATAAACATTCTAATTTATCCTTTCTTTTATTTGAAAAATATTTAGAGTTGCAATATTTTAAGAGATAAAGTATTTTAAGAGAAAAGTTATGTTAATGATGTGATTTTATTAAAATTTTATTTTTATACAATTTCAGCCCTTTTAAAATATATTTTCGAAGACAAATACAATTGTGTTTAGGTGAACTGCGTATTTAAATATAAACCGTATAAAAACTTTAATAGATCGCCTTTTGTAAAAATCCATATATTCAATAGAGCAATTTAAACCTTTTGAAACGTTTAATACTACCCAAGAACATTGCAAAAAATAAGTTACGCAAACTGAAAATCTTAATTTATATTAAAAAACACTTTGGAAACACACGTAATTTAAAATTATTACATTTAATTAAAACCATTAATGTATATATTTATGTACAGTTCAAAGCTTTTCGCTTTAAATATAAAGCATCTTCAGGAATGGAAACAAAAAAAATCACACAGAATATCTTAGTTTACACAATCTATCTCAAAATTATTGGAAAATATATAATAAATAATTATATTTTGCATGCATATGAAACTAAAATAAATTATATCATGAAAAGACAAATCTCTAAAGCAAGCATATATTTCTTTTCGAATTTGTACAAACATACGTCTCATATAAAATTTATATTTATAAATTAGTAGGGACATTGAGACAAATAAATTTGTATTCCAGTTAATGAAAATATTAATCAGTAGCAAAACTCTTTCCGAGATATTATTTTTATATTTAATGGAAAAATACAAAAAAAAAAAAAAAAAAAAAAAATTGAAGACAACTGCCCATCGATTTTCTTCACATAAATATAGCATTGTATAAACATCAAACTTCTTTGCTTACGTTAGCACTAAACGAACAGACTGATGGGCAGATACGCAAGCAGAAATATTAATTTTGTTCATACTCATTGTTTTACACTGTTAGAAAGAGGTAGAAACGCTTAATACAAACATAAGTACAATTTCAGCAATTTCCAATTATAGGGGAGAGTGAAGCATGGCACACATTGGGACACCTTAAATTTCAGATTTGATTTTGTGAATAGGAATTAGTTTTGTTAGGACATTATTAGTGGGCAGCACAGTCTTTAGTGTAATTTGGAATTTCTGATATTAACAGGTAAAAAATAATCGAATTTTCTTTGTTTTGAAAGATTCAAATGGGTGATTTCATGAACAAGTTTATTGTACAAAATATAAAATAATTTATAGCAGAGCATGTGGGAATTAAAATATGGACTTTCATAATAATTTTAATGTTAAAAAAGGCATTGTACTGCTAAGCCGAACTTTTTAAGAGTTACATTGTGATAATAATCCAAATGAGGCTAGTTGAGACACATAGTGGTGGGGCAGGTTGAGATACTCTTTTACTTACCCCACTACTATTCAATGCAAAGAAAGCAATATTTCATGTAATATATAAATTTATTGAGACTTTAAATGTGTTAAATTTGAAAAAAAAAAATATGGTTATTATTGTTAAAATTGTTTTTTCTTTGGAATTCAGACGAGAGTAATTTTCACATTTAAAATACAATATTTGTAACGCTAAATGCACCATATTACATACAAAATACTTTTTAGAATATTGACAATAATTGACAATTTGATTAAGATTTGTGCAGTGGAATTTCATTTGTATAGTAGTTTCAATAAATCCAGTTCTTTACTTTTTGAGGAATCGTGTATATCGCTTTTCTAAAGGATCTTCAGAAACTAGGGACCACAGCTTAATTTTCCTTTTTTTTTTTTTCTATGAAAATGTTAAGAGATATTGTTGAATTGTTCCTGTTCTACATGCTTAAAATATAAAATAAAAAGTTTATTTATTAAATAAATAATAAAGAAAATATGCTTGTTTAGCCTTAGAAATTCATGTAACACCTAGAAATCGTTTTCTATAATAATAGCTATTATATTTCTGGATTGGAATTTCTCTCTCTCTCTAAGTCTTTTTTCTTTTTTTCCACATAATGAAGATTTAATTATAAAAGAAATCATTTAAACTATGTTTTAAGGAAATGCATATAAGGAAATAGCACGTGTGGGAATATATGAGCATTTAAATCCATTTATATTCTTTTTTAATGTTTCACTGTATGCAGACTATTTATTCCCGCACAATTAGGAATACTTATTAGTAATCAACCGAGCAGAAATTTAATATGCGGGTCTGAGCTGACGTAATTCGTAGTATTCAAAACACTATTATAATCTGTGGAGTGAATGTAAAATGTGCAAATATATCTCTATATGTAAATTTTGATAAATTGTCAGAGGTTAAACGATCAACATACGTATTTAAAAATTTAAATATTCCGTTGATGAAAGCAAAATTTTTATTCGAGTTAATGTGTTTGATGTTAAATGTTATTTTATTTATGTTGTTAACAAAATATTAAAACTTTTTTTTTTTTTTAATCTACAGAATGTTTAAAAATTTCCACTTCGCCTTTAAACCTTGAAATGTTCAACATAGTTATTCATTATAAACTGCAGACTTGAGTAAATAAAAAATGGTACATAATTTCATAATGTCACTTAAAAATTTAAAAACATTGTATTTCAAGTATGTCAAAATTTAATTTTTATACGGTAAAACTATAAAAAAAAAAATAAATAAATAAAAAACTTCAATATATGAAAAATGCTTTTTATAATTACTAAATCAAGTACAAAAGTTCTGCGTGTTATTATAAAGAAGACCTAAATAGATGTGAAAACAATTCTGTCAGCTGCTTATTCGCATACTAGTAATTAATTAACACTTTAATCTTCTTATTTACACGAATTAAATAAACATTAGTAAAGTAAGTTTTAAACAATTCGTAATATCAAATTGTCACATTCAAATTATAATATTTTATATGAATGCATTAATAAATTATCTCATTATTAATTACTGCATTAGTAGAATAATGTTACCGAGGTAAGATTTTAATTATTTTTAGAGTATGGTGGAAAGTAGATATATCTCTGACCTTGCTCAACATATTCAATAGAATATTCAAATTTTCTTTTCCTTTGCTTTTCTTTTAGTTTTTGGTCCTTTGTACACTGAATTAATTTCTAATCAACTCAAAAAAAATATCAGCATATTTTAAGCGAAATTATAAAGTTGTTGCCATTTTAAATGACTACCCTCATCTGTCAGAAATTGATCATAGTCCTGCATATAATTTTTTTATAGGGATGCTAGAAATTCCGAGCCGTATTTGAGCTTCCAAGCTATGATTTTTTCTGATCAATCACAACTGTATCTCGTCCTATACTTCATGTTATTCCACTTAAAATGCTAAATGTTTAACAAGAGTAATTTGGTACTTACTATACTGAGACTCAACAGTTCTTTCAATTCTATATCAACATTTAAGATTCTGGGCACTATCATCGTTACCCAGAATGTGTGTGTTTATGGCTAACGCAGTGTGTTTTACGTTATGTAGTAATACAACAAATTTTAACACATTAATGTGCAGTAGATATGTTTATTATGTCCCTAATTAAAAAAACTATTGCATAAACTAAATATATATATACAGGGTGCATAGGAAAGTCCCTTTAACCTGAAAATACATGCGAACGGAGAGTGCTACAGCCACGCAAGTGAGGTAACGGTATAGTAAAGCGACTATGCCCGACCTAATGCAAACGACAGCAGCGCCCCTAGTGGCGAAATTTGGAAGTTAGCCATTGCAAAACGAAAACGAAAAGAGATGAGCAAAATTTCCAATTAGAAAGTTTTAGAGCATCAATTAATTAGTACGAAACGATATTTGGTTTACACGGATAAGATAAATTGGCGCCTGTATACCCAAAAAAAGTCCAAAATCGTTGCACTCCATTTTGTGTAAATATTTGAAAGGAATAGCCAGAGGAAAGAAAAAATATGAACAATTTAATGAATAAATACTATGTACTTACATCAACACATTTTGATAACATCACACACAAAAACAAAATAGGTAAACTAAACTCTAAGTCTCATAGTGATAAAAAGTTAATGTTGTGAATGTTCGAAAAGTTCGCCATTGCTCACAATACACGTTTGTATTCGTGTGAGTAATTCTGCATGCACATTTCTCAGCATGGAAGGTGCTACACTATTGAAAGCATCTGTAATACGATGACGTAGATCCAGCATTGTATGTGGAGTTGCATAAACCTGATCTTTTATGTAACCCCACAGGAAGAAATCCATCGGAGTCAAGTCCGGCGATCGTGTAGGCCATTCAATACTACTACCATACCAAATAATTTGTTGTCCAAAGCAATCTTTCAGAAAGCTTCGCACTCCTGCTGGCTGGTGTGCAGGAGCACCGTCATGTTGGAACCACATGTTCCGTAATGCGGACAGGGGAATATCACCCAAAAAGTCGGGTATGATATCCTGTAATAGTTGGAGGTACCTATGTCCGTTTAATGTGCCTTCGTAAAACACAGGTCCCAGTAAGCGATCCTTCCAGATACCGCCCCACACATTAATGGACCAGCGCACTTGGTGTTTTGTGGATAGTCCCCACGAGGGATTTTCCAGCGCCCAGTAGTGGGCATTATGTCGGTTTAGTACTCCGGTACGCTGAAACAGTGTCTCGTCCGACCAAACAACGTTGGACAAAAAATCTGATTTATCTTCAACATTATTTAATGCCCAGTTGCACCAATCAAATCGACGCTCATTATCCTGTGGCAACAGTTCTTGCTGCAGAGTGACATGATAGGGATGTGCATGTTGACTATGCAGTATTTGCCATACTCGGGCCCGTGTTAAGCCACAAGCCATGCTGATTTCTCTTGTACTGTTATGTGGATGGGCTAGTGCATATGTCAAAATACTCTCTGGCGGTATACGCATACCTGCACTCACTGGTCTGCCAGAACGCGGACGACTTTTAGTGCTTCCTGTCTCCATGAGCTGTCGCACTACATTTGCGATGATAACTGCACTTGGATGTGGCCCACCTGGAAAACAAACGGCATACTACCGTGCAGCATGCGTTGCGTTTCGTTGACATTCGCCATAAATAAGCACTATCTCGCAATATTGAAAGTTAGTGAAGCTTGACATTATCACACAGCTCCAAAATTCTAAATTCAAACGTTTATTTTTAAGAAATGTATCTTTTGTAGGATCTCATTCATTTAGGATCATTCAAAATTCCATTTGTTTTGTTACTTTCAAAAAAGAACACATATATTCTACCCGTCGCTAGGCAACGATTGAAATTGCCACAACACAGAAAATAAAATTTTTAAAATGAAAGCGCTCGCACATTAGGAATAAAATTATCGTCTGCCATCAATAATTTTATGCTATGAGATTATGTTGTTTGTATCAAGCGAGCGCCAACACTTTTAAAACAAAAATTTTAAATGCATTGGAAGATAAAGTGTTCAGACATTACAGTACAGTACAAAGTCACAAACTGCATTTTCACGCTGCTACATTTCCGAAATATGAATATGTAGAGTAGAACAGTCGCGCATAGATTACGGAAATTTTTGGGTATGCAGGCGC
Organism: Salticus scenicus; assembly: GCA_963930645.1. Lineage (NCBI taxonomy): Eukaryota > Metazoa > Arthropoda > Arachnida > Araneae > Salticidae > Salticus > Salticus scenicus. Next base: position 234,701,257 of record OZ005650.1, read on the forward strand.
CAATTTATCTTATCCGTGTAAACCAAATATCGTTTCGTACTAAATAATTGATGCTCTTAAACTTTCTAATTGGAAATTTTGCTCTATCTCTTTTCGTTTTCGATTTGCAATGGCTAACTTCCAAATTTTGCCACTAGGGGCGCTGATGTCGTTTGCATTAGGTCGGGCATAGTCACTTTACCGTTACCTCACTTGCATGGCTGTAGCACTCTCCGTTCGCAAGTATTTTCAGGTTAAAGGGACTTTCCTATGCACCCTGTATATATATAATTACATTTTCATATTAATTCAATATTTTAAAAAATACTAAGCATTCAGTAAAATCTAAACTGAACTGTATAAATATGCATTTATCTAATTTAACATATTATTATTTCAAATTTTATATAAATATCTGTTATCTGGAGCATAATATTTAACAACGCATTAAATGTTAGAAAAATATTAATGCACTATACTGAACTTAAAAATATTTCTTTCTTTCTTTTTTTCTTTTCGCTTTAGAAAATGAAACTTAGTTTAATATGAGAGTTAAACCTGTAAATATAATAATAGTTCTTATTTTATAAGTTTTACGATGTAGAATATATTGATCTAAGCTTTAGAAAATAAAACAACATATATTAAATCAGCCAATTAAAGAGAACTTGGAGATAAGCCTACTTCCTCGCTTCTAACAACAATTTCTTTCCACGGATTATCTGCAGCGTTTTATTTATTGCAGCATGTTCTTTTTCACTCTGAAAGTATTTTCTATTACAGAACATTTATGTGTGAAAGCTTTTTAAGAAGATTTGCTCATTTATCGTTTTATCTTAAGGAATTTAATACTAAAAGTTACATGTTACAGTTAATTCTATTTATTATTTTAATCTATGAATAGCATTTAAGAAGTTAGATGTTACTCTTAAAAGATATTTTTAATAGCTGATTACGCTTACTGTAAAATGTATAAAGCTATATTTCTTAAATCAGAGACAGATTACAATTTTTAATGTTCTTTAACATGTAACATAATTTTTGTATTAAATAAATATGTATAACGAGCAGAATCAAAAAAAATTTCTTTTGCTCTTTTCAAATAAAAAATATATATTTACAGGCTCAATTATTATTTTTCATAACTGGACATATACACTCAGCAAACATTTTTCAATCACAAATAATGTTAAGACTCTCTTAAAAAATCCCGTTTATAATTTGAAAACTAAAGTAATCAACTTCACAAATTTTTTTAATAATTTTAAAATATATTTTTATAGGAAAATGTGCCAATTATTTTTACTTTCCGAACACTATAGTGAGGAATGTATTGTAATCATGTCAAAAATCCGAATTCGAGATTTTGATGTTTCTATACGTTTCGAGGTCCAACGAGTCCGTTTTCACTATTTTTACGATGATGTATGTATGTGTGTGTGTATGTATGTGTGTATGTATGTGTGTATGTATGTGTGTATGTTTGTAAGTGAACACGCTAGCGTCTAAACGCTTTGTTCGAATAAGCTGAAAGTTGGTACGTATATTGTAAGTCACCATAGTACGAACCCTATAGATTTTGGTGAATCTAGCACTTATAGTTTTTTTACAGGGACACAAAGAAAAATTCTTTATCATTATCGCCAAGGGACCAAAATCTTAAAAGTGCGATAGCATCTAAACGCCTTATTCAATTGAGCAAAAACTTTATACACATATTATAGGTCACAGATACTCAATCTGTATAGATTTTGGAGAATCTAGCACTTATAGTTTTTTTACAGGGACACAAAGAAAAATTCTTTGCCAAATTTTTAAAAGTGTGATAGCGTCTAAACGCCTTATTAATCTCAGCAAAGAATTTGTACACATGTTATAGGTCACATTTGAACCAACTGTATAGATTTTGGTGAATCTAGCACTTACAGTTTTTTTACAGGGACACAAAGAAAAATTCTTTATCTTTATGGCCTATGAGACCAGCGATAGCATCTAAACGCCTTATTCAATTGAGCTGAAAATTTGTATGAATATTATAAATCACTGTTGCACTAACTATAAGCATTTTGGTGAATCTAGCATTTATAGATGTTTACAGGGACACAACGAAATATTCTTTATCATTATGATCTAAGGGCTCAAAGTTCAGTAGCGTTAAATAAAACCTCGTGTGATATATGGAGAAAAATACTCAAACACTCTGTTATGGTTTTCTCTTTTTTGTTTGTTTAGCAACTCCTCTTTCTTTATTTTATCTACAAAACTGTTAGTTACTCAATGTTCGGAAAGTCGAGTGGAGTCACTCCAGATTTTTTAATCTAAAACTGTAAATATACAGCAATTGTTATTCAACAATTATATTAATATCATCGAAAAAAATATTTTTTTTTTCTGCTAGAAATGCTAAATAAATTAATGTGATTGTATATTATTTAAGAAACACGCAATAACTCTATTTTCTAGTGTAAAATTGGAGTAATATATTCTGTATATTTGAAATAGTAAACTTTTAAAACTTTTCTCCTTAAAAAATAAAAAATAAAATATAATTTAATATAATTTAATATAATAAAATAATAAAATAATAATAATAATAATAATAATAATAATAAATAAAAACTGTAAACCAATGTTTGTTTTCTAAGTATCAGACTTAAAGCTCTGCATAAAACTGAATTTTATTTCAGACGACAGGACCTGTTTTAATTTATTATTCTGCTTAAGGAATGCATTAACTACATTTTATTTTTTATGCATCTGTGACTATGTCTATTAATTAAAATTTCTTTGGCTTTGCTTTAACACAGTACATCCTAGGCGGCCTTTTAAATTTTTGTTGCCATTTCAGAGATTAAAATGGCTATAGCAAGATTCATATTTCGCCAAGGGGTCCGTACTGAATCTGTTCCATTTCATCAGCACGATTTTTCTAAATTTCATTTTAATTATTCTTTAAAAATGTTTCCACGTCAGTTTTTTTCGACATAAAAAGAAATACATTTACTTATTTATTTATTTACTTATTTATTTATTTTTTTACACCCGTTTTTTTTTTTTTTTTTCTTTTTGATAATTTTAATGCTAAAATGGGATTTTTATTTAATATCTTTTGAACCAATTATCCATTTGAACTAAAAAAATACGGCATTATTTTTGTCCTGATTAATAATTAAGCGTACCAATGATACAATGAAAAGCTTTCATCTTTCTGTATCTTAAAAAATAAAAAATGTTTCACGTTCATTCAACATAATAATAAAAAAAAAAATGGTAACGTAGACCGAAATCAATGCCTTAACGGCCCTCTTCACTTACCGTCGCCGGAAACCCGAATCAATGTTATTCTATGGGAATTTTTCTTTACTTATAACTGATTAACTAATACATATTTTTAAATTCTGTTTTCCCATTCAGAAAATTCGCAATTGTTAAAATGACGCACCTTTTTTAAAAACGTATTTTTTTTTTTTTTTTTTTTTTTTTTTACTATTTTATTTTGAAATATCAAAATTAAAAATTTCATATATTGAAAACAACAAAAAGATACAACTTCAATAAAATAGTAACTTCAAAATAAAATAACAACTTAAAAATAAAATAGTAAAAAAAAAAAAAAAAAAAAAAAAAACATTTTTAAAAAAGGTGCGTTAATTTAACAGTTGAGAATTTTCTGAATGTGAAAACAGAATTAGAAAATATGTATTACTTAATGAGTTATAAGTAAAGAAAATTTCCCATAGAATAACATTAGCTTCGGCTTCTGGCAACGGCGAGTGAAGTGGGCCCTTAAAGAAATAGTACGACCTGCCGTACTCACAAATAATCTTTAATCTTTAATCTTAATCTCCATTTACCTACATGTCTAAATCTATGATTACGTTTTTGAGATTTAAATGCTGCAAGATGAAATTAAATAACCGACAAAAGTATTTTTTTAATGCTTTTAAATACGTCCTAAATACATAAATATTGGATTCGTAAAATCTTTCCACTTCCGTTTTTCGATGTATTTGAACACGATTCGACTATCTTTAGAAAATATCCACGTATGCGTGTTTTATCAAAACAATAAAAACTGTATCTCAGAGAAAGATGACAAGCATACTTGATATTTAATTGGACCTTGAACTAAATTAGTAACGATTAGCTTTTGGAACACATAGTTTCAGAGATGATGCTACAAGATTTCAAATTCCTCGATTTTAAGGAAGATGGCGCTGTTATGCAGCAATCCAATTCCGTTTACGGGAAGACAATTTATCAGCTTCTATCTATATTAATAAAATCAGACTTTTGTCTGTAAATTTGTCAGAATCGAAAACTTTTGCGATATCTTCACGTTTCACACACTATGAAAGCCGAAAATGACTTCAGAAAATTTTGCCTGTGTGTTTGTGTCATCGTGTCTGTACGTCGCTTTTTTGTCCGGGAATCACTTGAGAACGGCCGGACGGAATTCAACGGCGCTTGGCAGAAACTTAAATCTTAAACTAACTTAACATTGTATCTATCAACTTTTCAGAAATTCCTCCACGTTCCCCTGTTGTTGGCAAAAGATAAAAACACGTTTGTCCGGGTATCACTTGAGAACGGCCGGACAGAATTAAACGGCGCTTCGCACGATTTTATATCTTTACCCAACTTAAATTTATATCCATCAACTTTTCGGAAATTACTCCCCTTTCCCTCCTGGTGGAGGCAAAAGCCAAAAACACGTTTGTAACTCGGCTCATAATTACTTCACAGTAAAGAAATTGCACATGGGGAGACTAGGCATGAGTACAAATAAAACACTATCTGCGATTAGGAATTTTCGATTTTTAAGGGAAGAGAGGGGGGAAATCAGTTTTTGGCAGGTAATATAAAAAACTCCTGATTTTTGAGTAAAACTCTACCAAAAATGGAACAAAGATGTTGAAGAAAGGCTATGCGACTTCCTTAGAATATTTTCAAAAACACATTTTTTTTGGGGGGGGGGAAGGGGGGGGGCTACGAGGGGGAAATTTTGAGAAACCCCTTTTAGCGTTAAATTTGGTCTGAGGGATCTGCGGAAACTGCCGGGGACTGCGGGAACTCCTATGGGAACTGCGGTCACGAATTTTGGTGCTTAGATTGTTTATTTGTATCCGACACCTAAAGTAACGGGATTTATAAAAATTATCCCCGTTCCCCTCCAAGAGGGGACAGAAAGCAAAAACATCTTTGTAAGAACAAATCGGCTCCAAATTACTTCACAGTGAAGAAATTGCACATGGGGAGACTAGACATGAGTACAAATAATACATTATCTGCATATAGGAATTTTCGATTTTTAAAGGAAGGGAGGGGGGAATATTGGAAATTCCTGATTTTTGAGTAGACCTCTACCAAAAATGGAACAAATATATTGAAAAAATGCTATGCGACTTCCTAGGATATTTCCAAAAACACAATTTTGTTTTTTAGGGGTTTGAGGGTTTTTTTTGGGGGGGGAGGGGGGTATGAGGGGGGGAAACTCGAGACACCCCTTTTAGCGCTAAATTTGTCCTGAGAAATCTATGGGATCTGCGGTCACGAAATTTGGTGCGTAAATTGTTTATATGTATCCGACCCTAATTGTAACGGGATTTTACGAAATTCACCAACTTACGAAATTCACCAATCTCCCCTTACTCCGTTGGTGTCGATAGGGCTATAAACACGTGTAAAAACACGTTTTTCCGTTTGAATTCGCCTTAAATTATCTTAGATTGGCGAACTTTGGTGTGTGGATGTTGATTAGGTGTACGCATTATGCACTTTGTCGGGATTTCACAAAATTTTGAACTTAGCCACTGAGGAAAGGGGAGTAAGTATCGGTAAGTTGCTGACGAAGGCTGTGGGATCACGGGCTCCCATGTAGCGAGCGAGAAAAATCTCTACGAACACAGCGGGAACTTTAACCCAGGTTAATTAATAATGATATGGGATTTTGACAACTCATTTCCGTATTGAGTCCAGCGAAGCGGGCAAAGCCTTCTAGTTTTATATAAATGTCTTAATTGACTATAATTACTATGACGAATTTAATACTTACCAAACTTGGTAAGTAAGATGCATATTATGTAAAACTATGCTTACTTAATTTGGTTACATGTTGTATGACAGATGGCGCTATTAGGTTGCAATATTTTTCGTTCACTGGAAGACAATATTTCAGGTTATCTTGTTATATAAATGCATAAAAGTGGTATGTGAGATATACAGGGTGATTATAATCAAAGTTACGATTTCAAAACGCTATGATTTTAAAGCTATTCATCAGAGCTATTTGATATTTTACCAAAGCAATCGTGAGTCAATGAAATTTTGTTTGGGGAAGGTATAAAGTAGTTCCAACATGTTCCTATAGATGGCGCTGTCAGGGTAATGTCAGGGGAAACACCTAAAGGGACTCATTAATCATAGGAATGTTGTTAGCAACACAATGGAATGGCAGGAAACAATATACTTCAAGGGTTTACAACATTTTTTTTAGCAAAAAGACAAGAATACGTGTTTTCAGCGGAAACAGTCATAGTGAAAAGAGAAAATGAGGAGCTTCATGAAGCAAATACTTTACGGATAATTAAAGGCATATTTTAGAACTTTTTATTATTATTATTATTTTCTTTTGCCAAACAAAATTTCAGTGTCTCACGATTGCTCTGGTAAAATGTCAAATCGCTCTGAAGGGTAGTATTAAACTACCCTTTTTTCTAAAGGGTAGTTTTGTACTCTGAAGGGTAGTTTTAAATTGTTTTTCTGAAGGGTAGTTTTTTTTAAGGGTAGTTTTTTTATATAGCGTTTTGAAATCGTAACTTTAATTATAATCACCCTGTATATCATAAAAAGTATGTTGATTCAGCTTGAGTTGATATCGACTGACAGGAACTTTTACTTTCTGCAAATTAGCAGTTTGCCGTATCTCAGTATTGATTCACAAGAAATTCAGCAATTTGCATATATAATGTGCTGATTACAAAAAAATAAATTGTTTAAATTTTGGGGAATCTTAACCCTGGTTGATACTGTTATATAAAATGATATACAGGAAGGTTTTTTGATCGTCACCAGATACTATTTTTTTAATTTGGCTTGGTAACACTAAAGCAAGTTATATGAAATCTTTAATGAGATTCTAAATTTAAAATTTGTATTTAAATTAATGAATACGCTTTTGAAATAAATTTCAGTTTTAAACAAAATTGTATAATACTATATCTTTAGTTTATTTTTCTTGAATTCTTATATTATGTTCAGTAATTACCTTAACCGATATAAAAACAGAATTAAACTACAATTAACCCTTTGCGGCGCAAGAGAATTTGAAACATTTAAATTATACTTCCACCGGAATTCATTAACTAAATTAAACTAAAAGAAATTTTAAATTTTAAGGCTTAAAAAATCGGCCTTTTCTGATATGTTATAAACATGAATTTTTGCTAAAAAATTTCCGGGATGAATTTTTGCAGCTGGATCGTAAATTTTGCGTCCTCGCAGCGAGGACAGCGCGCGTTAAGGGGTTAAATCATTTTATGAGAACAAAGAATTTGTTGGTAAACAAACTTATATAAAATTTCAAAGGTAAAAATTTTTTTCAGTAGATTTGTTACAACATCAAAATGTAAAGAACGTAATTTTCTGTTAAAGACGATAAAATTACATTATATTTAATTAAAGTTTATGTCATGACACTTTAAGCAATTAAGACATGTTTACCAGCAGTGAAAGAAAAAAAAATCCTTTTTTTTTAACTTTTCGAATTTTATACATATTTAACATAATTCTAATTAAACTTCAATGAAATCTCAAATTAATTAAAATTAAAATGAGCAGACAGATGCTGATCTCTTGATATCTAATTTCAAAACAATTTTAGGGATTTTGTTGATGGAACATAATAGAAATTGTAGATTAAACATAACATTTTTATACAAATATTTCGTTAGAAAAGTTGAGGTTGGGTAGTTACTACCTCGCCTCTCACTTAATATTTTGACATTATCCTGGTGAGATTAAATTTATGAATTATCGACAGGACTTATTGTTTAAAATCCAAATAAGAATTTATTGGTTTTAAGGTTGAGAGGTCATGTCTACACGCACTTGACTGATTTTGTATATTGAAATAACTTAAAACATCTCGGCTAACAGTGAAAGTAAATGTGATAACATTAAACTTTTCTAGCATTTAAAATTGAAATGAGATTAGGCATCTTTTATTTCACACAATCTTCATTGGACTTTAGATTTGCTTTGCACTTAAATATTATTACTGGAGAATACATTTTCATACCTTAAAACATCTCACTTTCGTAGGTGATCCAAAACTGTGTTTGTATGTCTCCGGACAACCCTAGGAGTGAAAACAATTAACCATGGTGTAGCTATAATGCAACATAAAATAAAAAAAAAACCTTCAAAATCTGATTAAAACCATAAATTTACGAAAACACACCGGCCATGGAACCTCCAAAATTCGCCAACTACCTTTCAATATCTATTACACAAATTTGTCCGATATTCCAGAACTTTATTTAACTTTATTTCCTATACATGAAATTAAAATAGTATGTTAGTTCTCACAAAACTCCAACATTTTTAAGAACTTCTTAAGACAGAAACTTCATTTTATGAGCTGAAAAACTGTTACGATAAATTTAATATGTACCTATTTGCCTTTTTCTAAAACACAGTTTATAACACGTTAGAAATTAAATTATTTGAACAACAAGATATACAAGGTGTTTCAAAACTCATGGGCAAAAATTTAAGTGGTGGTAGAAAACATCTAAACAAACCATTTTCACCATACAATGCATGGGCGGAGAGATCGCTAGAGGGCGGTGATCGAGCGCAGTAATGGAAAGTATAAAACACGCGTTTTCTTACACATCGTCATTCGTACCATGGATTTCAGCAGGCTTGGCGACATACAGTAATCAGGAAAAGGCAGACATGCATTTTATGTATGGTCTGACGAATGGGAATGCTTTGGAAGCCGCCAGAGTTACCCCAGAAGACACGTGCCAGGCCGAAAAATGTTCGAGTGATTGCGTCTACAACTTGTCACGTCCGCACACTCCTGTCATGTCCTGTATCATGCATGCCGGATACGAAGGTTCCCGCTTCACACAAGCACCGATGCAATCGCTCGAACATTTTTTCAGTCTGGCATGTGTTTTCTCGGGATGCGCTGCCTGTACAATATTGCAGCTTCCAGAGCATTCTCATTCGCCAGATCATACATAAAATGCATGTCCGCCTTTTCCTGATTACTGCGTGTCGCCATGCCTGCTGAAATCCTCGGTAGAAATGACGATGAGTACGAAAACGCGCACTTTATACTTTCCTTTACAGCGCCCTCTAGCGGTCACCGCTTGCTCTCCGCCCACGCATTGTATGGTGAAAATAGCTTGTTTAGATGTTTTCTACCACTCCTTTAAATTTTGCCCATGAGTTTTGAAACACCTTGTATATAGCATTCCTTTTTAAATTCTTTTTTGGCTACTGTCACCTTTGCAAGAAAGATATTTTTTAAATAATGGCTATTTATTAACAGCGATATACATCGTTGAAACATTTTGATGATTTTTAAGGTAAAATAACCAAACAACTACTAGGAAATCTAAATCTTTTAGTGTTGCCGTCTAAATTAAAATCATCGTTAATGCATTAGCAGAGGCTTTAAATATATCATTACTAGAGATTTAATAAAAAAGCACCACAAAACTGGCGTTGTAAAAAATATTACTTACAAACTTTGTATAAACACCATAAAATGCAATAAACTCGCAACAATTGTTTCGGGTCGAAAAAAGTGCGTTGCCGCTTTGACTGCAACACTTGTGCTTACTTTATTCGCCTGATGAAGGGTCGTGTGTTTTTTCGACCCGAAACAATTGTTGCGAGTTTATTGCATTTTATGGTGTTTATTCAAAGTTTATAAGTAATACATTACTAGAGAACATATAAAAATTAAAACATTAATTTAACTATTAAAATTTTTATTTTAAATTTACTAAGTAAATAAAAAGTAAATAAATAATATATATATATATATATTATAGTTCAATTATAAGAGTGGAAATGATGCTGTCTTTAAAGTCTAACAGACAACCTTTCAAAGACGCTAAAATGAGACATTGGTCACGGCATTCCGTTATATCAAGTGTATTTCTTCTTAAATATTTAACATGTTACATCACAAAGCCTGCTTTCAGCCGAATGTCATTAAGATTATACATTTTTTGTTCCACAATCCAAGATAGAATGATAGAATTTTAGCATAACTGTCTAAATACAGAAGCATTAGTATCAATTTTTGAATTTCAATAATAATTTTTTGTTTGCATTAAGCTCGAAGATTTCTTCATTTAATCCGATGATTTTTTTTTTCTTTGTTTTTTTTCAATTACACATATGTAAATAACTAAAATTTCAGTCGGTCATTTCTATAAAATCTTTAAAGAGTTAATGTAAACAGCATGAAATAAATTCGCAAGTGTTTGCAGTAAGTTTGTAAATTTTATTTTTTGATAGAAGCTTTGTTAAATTTGAAAACGGAGATCACATCCATCTAGTTTACGCTTAAACAGAAGACGTTTCTGTATAAACACAACAATAACTTATTAATTTTAACTAATTTAAATTATCACCTTGAAATAGTTAATGCGCTTCATTATGAATACTTCATACTAATAATTTAATTAAATATGAGTCATTTCTGGATAAAAGTAGGTTTGTCTGCGATCATTCCACTTTTTTCTTTGGGAATTCTAGTACTGATTCTAAATGTAACACCAATTTAGAGAAAATCATTTTAAAAGCAAGTAAATTTTTATCTGCTGTAGCAAAGAATAAAAATACTTCCCATTTGTAAAAAATTGATGAAATTAATCTATCTCCCACTGAATGAATCCCACTCTTGTAATATTTTTATTTAATTTAAAATGGAATAGAAATATTACAGATATTCACCCATATCCTTCTCAATCAAATTTTGGTGATGGTTAACGGAGTACACCGTGTCGATTTTTTCTGCTAGAGATGTGTGAAATTTGTTAGACTCGATGCATAAACGTGATATTGCCTTTCTCTCTGCTTTTAATGTTCGCTATTTTAGTTTTTATATTAAAATTTTTGGGTGTATATAATGTGTTATAACAGACATATTTCAACAAAAGTTTTCTCCCGAAATAAAAATAAATAAATAAATAAAGGGAAATATAATGTGATAAACATGTGGCAAAGTATTATGTTTGAAATGAATTGTAACAATATAATATAATTATGAGTCTTCTTGTAATTATTTTATATCATTTGTATCTGAATAACATATTTATGGAGCATTGGATGTAGAAGGTATGCTATAATTGTTTGCGTTAAAACTGTTAGGCATAAGCTTTTTTTTTTTTTTTTTTTTTGTTCAGTAGCCAAGAACCTCCACTCTCAACTGTGCATTTTCTGTATTTTTCTCGTAAAATCAGGAGACTACGATGTGAAACTTCATAAATGATCCTCAAGAAAGGAAGTTTGTTAGTCTTAGTACATTCAAATAGAAAATTAAATTTAGCCTATCAACACCACAATAATCAGTTTATGTGTTTTTAATAAATGCAATCGGTATATAAAATGTGTGATAAGAAAGTATAAAAAGTTATCATAATACATATATATATATATATTACGCCATAATATTTTCAATGGAAATATAATAAAACATGGGCTAATTAAATCTAAATCTTTTTGTAATAAACCTTTTTGTAATATAATTGTATCTTTAAAAATGTGGATAAAAAATTGAAGAACCCAAAATTTATCTTTCTCATGATATAACTCATAAATTAATGCATTTTAAAAATTACATAAAAACATAATATTTATGGTTAATATGGTTAATGGTGTAATATTTGGAAAAATATAAAAATTAGAAAAAACAAAATAATAATAAAAATAATAAAAGCTATAATATACAATAAATATCATATTTACAATTTATATGTAACTAGTTTACAACGGCATTTTAAACATATGTTTACTATAACACAATAAAGAGAATACATTTAAATATACATTAAATTCAATTGTTTTTATTAAAAGCATTCAATTTTTAAAACAATGATAAAAGTTTCCTTTCTTTCTAACTTTTCGTATTTAAAATGAGAATAAATGGAAAAAACAAAAGTTTACAAATACACAAACAAAATTCAGAAGATGTATACTATTATAAATCAATGTGCATTAAAGCTTTAGCAATAGGAAGAAGGGTTGCGTTAAAATATTGAGTTGTCTTAAATTTAACATTTTATTTCCGTTGGTACGTTCTAAATCAAGATTTTTTCCATGCTTGTTTTATTTTAAAACAACTTCCAGAAAGGTTTTTGTAGTTTTCGATAAATCTTTCAAATATTTTATTTCGGAAGTATTATTTTAAAATGTATTTATGAAGTTATTATATCTTTCTAAAGCTTCTGTGTAGTTGTAATTTAAAATTTACTTCATAAAATTTTACATTAAAGAGGAGAAAAAGAAAAAAAATTATGTAGAAATTTTATTTCTTTTATTTATAAAAGTAACTAGCAGGCTTTGCAAGCTTCTCTGGTCACTATATTCAAAAGAATTAAAATATTCTTTTTTATATCGCTTTATAAACAAAAAATAAAATGGAAAGATATTGAAATTTCTCAAAAGCTCGTTTTGGGTTCCCGCTGACTTTGGCCTCTCGCTTCCTTACCCGAGAAAATCTCGGTTACATGTCCTTATTGCCTGTGACAATACCTTAACCGTAGGCATCAATTCGGGTGCTTATAGGATGACAGTGTCGGAATGAACAGTATAAAAAAAAATGAAGTAGCTCTTTTATATTTAAATCCTAATTACATATGAATACTATACATATTATACATAGTATTTACTTTCAGGTTATTTCCTACATTTTATTTGATTTATCAGGCCGCACAAAAAGGGGACAGAAATTTTACGCGAAATATAATATTACAATATGCTATGAGAGCTACGTCTACAGCTTGAGACGACTCATTTTTTTTTGTGATTTCATAGGTATTCAATTTTATATATTTTGAATTTTTGTCCCCATTTTGGCTTTTTCTATAAAATAATTATTGTTTCTGGTTTTTTTTTTTTTTTTTTTTTTTTTAATTCGTTTATAATTTTGATGCGCTACTTGTCGTAAAATGGCTGTTGCGAAAATAGACTCCTGGACGAAAAATGTCTAGTGTACTTCAGCATCGGAAAAAAAAATGCAGTGTATTATCTCTAAGTATGTTAATATTACTTAAGTTTTTTTATTATTTAATTTTAAAGCTATAATAATGTCAGTCATATGCAAAAGCAATTTTTTTTTTTTTTTTTTTTTTTATAATTTTGTTATTTTTTGCGCGAAAATATATTTCTTTTTACGCAGATATAAAATAAACTCGTAAACATTTTTGGCAACATTTAAATTGAAAGCTAATAATTAAATGGGTAATTTTAAAGCTATTATAAAGTTATTATTTTAATATTTTAATAAATTAAAACAATCAAATATTCAGAAATCGAGCATCATCTGCATCAGGAGAGGTCATTACAAACATCCATGCAAGTTTGCATAGCTCTGCGATCAGAAGTTTCCCAGAAAAGTGCCGGACACACACGTACGTCATTCTTCTTTTATTATAGAAGTAGATATGTAAAGAATATATACTTATTTCTTAATTAAAAACAAAAAATAAGCTGATATGCCCGTCATGTGTGTTAATCGTCAAATACGCCAAACTGCGTCATAATCACCTAATTGGAACTTAGTGGCGAGAAAACAAAACGAATCAAAAAAGGAAAAAAAATGCATTTTAGTGATTAGCTTATTTTAAGTAATATATTGAGAATAATGTGAAAGAAATTAGATAATAAATAAATAAATAAATAAATACTTATCTGGAGCATTAAACTTTTTTTTTTTTTTTTTCAAAATTAAAGCTGCCTGAAAAATATAATTTATAATAATGCTTAAACGCTAATATTTAGAATAACCACAAATATATATATATATTTTTAAAATCATATCATTAGCAGAAGAAATACTTTTAAAGCTATAATAACATTAATTTTTACCATGCAAATTTAATTTTTCACAAAGATTTATATCGATTTTATTTTTTACGCGTAAATGTATTTATTTTCATGTCAAAAAAAAAAAAAAAAAAAAAAAAAGAACAGAACAGAAGAAAATGAAAGAAAGAAAATGATTGCGTTAAAATTTAGTTTCTAGTGACATGAGTTCGATTTTTAATATTGGCACATTAAATAGACTTCGATAATTCTTTGTGGAGAATCACAAAAGGAAAATAACACAGAGAGCTTTAAGCTCAGCTCGAGACTATCAACTCAAGTGAATTTAACATCGGTTTATATACAGCTGATGAATTTAACTGAACAGAATTTTCTAGAATTCGAAAAGTCTAGAAATTACATAACATTAACCGAATAGTTAACGTAAACATAATTAACATAATGAATGAACGAGAAATAAACGATTTTGATTTAAACAAAATATACTTTTAAATGATTTCCCTTGACGAAGATCGAAATCACGATCTCTGGATTTGTTGCCCGATGTTTAACTCGAAGCCACGGCACTCGCCGGTGACATAGCTTTCGTTACAATATTTGTTTTCCATGACTTTTATGGGAATTTTAATTAAAATATTGAAATTTCGAATTAAAACATATATATATAATCGAAATTATTATAGCCTATAGTGCTCAGGCACAGTGTCGTATTTAATTAGAATTTTTTTTTTTTTTTTTTTTTTTTTAATTGGTTCAGTAGTTCTAGAGATTATTCTCCACATACAAACAAACATTTCCTCTTTATATATTAGTATAGATGAATACGTTTTTAGATTTAAATTTTACATCATTTATTTTATCCAGAATGTAATTATTTGTGGAAAAAAAAAAAAAAAAAAAAAGGTATTAACATACGAAAGCATACAGTCTGTCACAAAAGTATAAGACAACAACATATTTTTATATAAGGTAATAAAAGAAATATATTAATGACAATCAAAAACATTTTATGCCGTGCATTAAGATTTTAATAAAATGAAGCAATTAACATAAATAGAATTAATTAAAAAAAAAAATCAAAATCAATAAAACAAAAAGTGTCCAAAATAACTCTTACAAAATTATAAGATCATATATAATAAAAATACAGTTTTTTCTTTTTTTCAAATTTAATATAAGATGTTACCCGGTCATTTCATCAAATAACTTGAAATACACGATTTGGCATCGAGTTTTTAAGGAAATATTAAGGAATATTGTCCCATTTCTCCATAATGACCACTTTTTATTCATATGTTGTATGATATTGTTCGTTATTTTTATATATGTGGTGAGGTAATTAACACCATAGGTTCTCTATAGTATTTAAGTCAAGGCTTTGAATCGGCTAAGCTATAGTATCAAACTCTTCTCTTTTAAGCAACTCTTTTGTGTATTATTTTTGATAATGACTAATTATTTTTTTACTCATTAATATTTAACATGTAATAAAAAGGAAAGACACTACAACATATTTTCAGCACAAATTCAAGAGATAATTCAAATTTTGGCAAATGTTTTTGTTCTAAAAAGTACTAGTGCATTATAAATTTATCTAAACAATTTTTAGAATAAGAAATATATTTTTAAACATTTCTCTTTTCATATAATATAAAATCGTATTTGCATAAATTTAAAAATAAATGGATATAAATTAATCATTTGACTATAAATCAACACTTAATAAGTATATTAAATTTTAATAATTCACATATATTTTTTATTAATAATTATAATTTTTTTCTTGGGGAGGGAAGGTGAGAAGTACTGGTATATTTACTAGCAATACCATATATACTTTAATTTAGATGTAGGAAAGAATGTATTATTTGATTAATCTAAAATTAATAATTATCCGAACTAGCATCAAAGAAAACGATTGGAGGAAAAAGAAGAGGAAATAAACAAGAGGTTGAATAAGATTTTTTTTTTTTTTTTTTTTTTTTTTTTTAATCTTTTGTAAAAAAAAAAAAAAAAAAAAAAAAAAAAAAAAAAGACTTGTGAGCTTGAAAATTCAGGTATAGGAAGCATGCCTTCTGTTGGTATCAGATTGTCTGTATAAAGAAGCGAAGTCAATATAATATCAGAGAATGGAAATCTGATAAAAATTTGCTCTAATATGAAGAACCATATTGAAAACGCAGAAAGTATTTTAAAAAAATACGTAAATGCTGAATGTCTGAATAAATCAGACACTTCGAACCACACTGAACGTGCTACTTTTGTAGATTTATCATTCGGCTCCATTAAATATAATATTGATGACAATGATATAGTTCAGTTTTACAAAGAATTTTATGCAGATGTTATTACAGATTAGAAAGATAACAAGTTCTTGGTACAATACACGAAGAAGACTTGTGCACATTAGAAAAGACCCAATAATGACGATGATTTGTGGGTACAAGAAATCGGATGTCAGATATTAAGTACACATTTACAGTCCGTTAAGAAATTATAAGACCACTTTAATTTTGTAAATTATAAGAAAAATAAAAATTCTAATCATAATATAAATACATAAAAAAACATATTGCTGTATATATTTTTTATAATTAGTTTGCAATAACTTGGTATAATGCAATAAATGTTTTATTAAAATATATATTAGAAATAAGTGAAAAATAGCCTGTTAACAAAATATAAGACCACTTGTCAAAAAACAAAATAGTATAAAAAATTAATATCATATTGGTACTCCATTTTTCCTGATGACTTCAAACCCTCTGTTTTTCATTTAAGTAACCAGGTGATTAAGTTCAGTTGTAGAAATATTGTACCATTCTTTTACAATGGCTACTTCAAGTTCATTGGCAGATAAAAATTGATTGTTATTAGCATAAACGTTGCGAGATAATATACCCCATAGGTTTTTCATAGGGTTCAAGTCTGGATTTCGATATGGACATGGAAAAACATTATTTTTTTTTTTTTTAAACCTCTCCTGTGTAGATTTAGATGTATAACAAGCAGCATTGTCCTGTTGAAACATCCAGTTAGCCCCACCTAGTAAAGGTCCAAACGGTATCATATGATCATATAGCATAAACTGATATTGTGTAGACTTCATATGACCCGAAATCCGCTGTAAATGACACAACCCCTCATAACTGAAAGCTCCCCATGTCATTACTGATCCTTCACCCATTTGTCAACTGAAGCATTCTTTTGGTTCCTTCCTCAAGTCATGACAATAGTGTTTGTAACCATCGGGACCATCAAAGTTAAATTTCTTTTCATCAGAAAATATAATTTGTTTCCCCTCATCATTCCGTGACATGACATTTTTAGACCATTTTAATCTTTCTTCTCGATGGCATTTCATTATCTTTGGTTTTTTCTTCAATTTCATAGACTTCGTATTAATATTTAATTTAAGACTATTCCAGACTGTTTCATGTGAAGTTTTCTTGCTGAAACGTTTTGAAATTTCACGAGTTGAAAGACTTTTTTTAGTTCACAGTCGAAAAATTTGTCTATTATCATGTGCTGTCAAAATATTTTTTCTACCAGATCGTTTTATTTTGTTTGAATAATCTTTTCTAATTATGGCATTGTGAATGGCAGTTTTAGAACGGTTCATTAACCTCGCAATATCTCTTTCAGATTTACCAGAACCTTTTATGAAATAAATTTTTTCTCACTTCGCACTCCGATAATTCTTTACCTCGAGGCATCGTCAAATTAATAGTAGATAACACATTCAAAACCTAAGCCTTTGCTCCTTAGGTAATGCTTTTACGAAATACTGACGCATGCGCTTTGTATTGAGTTTGACGTCACGTATAATATACTGATTTTCTCAGGTGGTCTTATAATTTCTTAACAGTTACAGTCTTTAATTTTTAGAAAAATGAATATGTTTTAATGAAATTTAATTTAATTTTAAAAGTTGGAATTAGTATAGGATGTGTTTCCCGATCAATTTTAAATACGCAACTAAAAATTTGCGTATTATACTCTCTTCTTCACAAATGCACCAATACGCTTATGGTCTTATAATTTCTTAACGCACTATAGAAGTTATTATTCTAATCAGAAAGTGTCTGAATAATATACAATTTAAGAAAGCGTTTTCTTAATGAAGGATTCGTTATTTAGTGCAGAAAAAGTTCTTTAAGCCCAAGCTCATTGAACAATGTTGTATGACTGACATACATTTTTACTTTCCGAACATACATATGTAAGGAAGGTATTGTAATCATGACAAAAATTGGACTTTGAGATTTTGGTGTATATATACGTTTTGAGGTAACTTGAGCTTATTTTTTATATTTTTACGGTGATGTATGTGTGTGTGTGAATACTATAACTTCTAAACCCTTTGTTTAAATCCGCGGAACGTTAGTATGTATGTTATAGGTCACCGTAGCACTGAATTTGTTGATTTTGTTGAATCTAGCACTTATACTTTTTTTTCACAGGGACATAAAGAAAAAATCTTTATCATTATGGCCTAAGTTCTCAAATTATTTAATGTCTGATAGCATCTAAGTGTCTCATTTGATTGATCTGAACATTTATAAACATATAATACGTCACAGTCGCCCGAACGGTATAGATTTTGATAATTCTATAACTTGCTGTTTTTTTTTTTTTTTTTTTTTTTAACAAAGAGGACAACAAAGAAAGTATCATTATGGCCTACAGGCTAAAATTGTTTAAAGTACGACAGAGTCTGAATGCCTCTGAAAATTTATATACATGTTATGGGTTACCGTCGCACGAATAGAATAGCTTTTAGTGAATCTAGCGTTTATAGATTTATTTATAAAAATTCTTTATCATTATGACCTATTGGGTGAAATTACTTAAAGTTTAATACCGTTAAATTAAACAACATACTGTATACGAAACTAGTTGGCATAGGTGGACTCTGCTCAGTTCCCCATCATATTTATGTTCTCATAAATTTCTAGTGCGAGACATATTATTATAATCATGTTAAAAGAAATGAATTTGACCAAAGCTTCATACAGTGACAGAATGAAATTCCCTATTTTATCAGGGTTAATTCCGTTGTTCAGTTTTCATGCTACTATTTCTAATGCGATAATCCTCAAAATTCAGATTTATATGAAAATTTTACAATTTCGCTATGTTGATAAAATTGTAAATTACGAATAATTTACGAAAATTTCCTATTAAAATATTTGTATTCAATCATGTTCAAACAAATATCATAAATGTAATTTTCAAGTTGTCTAATGTATTTATGATCCTAAAAATGGAAGTTTATGCTCAATTTTGCCATATTCTGACATGTTAAGTAAAGCGTAAATTCCAAATAACTTTTGATTTTTTTTAAATTTAAAAAATCATAGTCCATGATATTCATGCCAGTATCCTAAATAATATTTCGAAAGTGGTTTGACATCTTTACGATGAAAATATCCCTCAAGATTGACGTTTATGTGAAATTTTGCTCTATTCGCCCATGTTAAGAAATTCGTAAATTTCCAATAACTTACGAAATTTTTATATTCGAATATTCATAGTCATTAATATTCATGACAGTGTCCTAAATAATATTTCAAAAGTAGTCTGACATCTTTACGATGAAAATATCTCTCAAGATTGACGTTTATGTGAAATTTGGCCCTATACTGCCGTGTTAAGAAATTCGTAAATTTCCAATAACTTGCGAAATTTTCAAAGTAGCCTATTTATAGTTACTGATGTTCCTTCCGGCATCAAAATGGATATTTTAAAACTGGTCTGACATTTTTACAATAAAAAGTTTCCATTTAATGCACGTTTAAGTGAATTTTTGTCCTATTCTCCCATGTTAAGAAAATTGTAAATTTCTCATAACTTACGAAGTTTTTTAATTGGAATGTTGCAAATTAATAGGGTTCTTGCCAGTATCGAAAGTAATATTTTCAAACTGATCTGGCCTCTCTGCGATCATTTGTTCGTGAGATATCGTGTTAACAGACTAACAAACTAACGGACTAACACACTAACACACTAACGGACTGACACACTAACGGACTAACACACTAACAGACACCCTACAGACAGACACCATACAAATTTTGTCATTTTCGGATTCCTCACACCTGAAAACATATAAAAAATTCAAAAAACCGAGGTCGAAATTTTTCACGATTACCTAAGTTCCCCATACCTATAGTATGATGGGGAACTAAAAGTACTTAAACGCTCTATTATAATTTTCTTTTTTGTTTATTTAAACACTTCTATTACTTTATTTTATTTAAATAACTATTAATTACTTAATGTTCGGAAAGTCGAGAGGAGTCACACTAGATATTTTTTAATTAATAATTCAATCTTCATTTTTCTATTTTTTAAAAGTAAATTATGGATTTAAGGAACACTCTGAAATGATTTTTTTTTTAACAGAAAATTTATATAAGAAGAAATCGATTAATTAATTAAATTTGCATTCAATTTTTCTTTCTTAGTTATTATTTCTACCTACAATATTTATTGTAATATAATTTAAATGAATAAAAAAATGTGACATTAGGAAATGTATTTTAAAAATTTTCAAATGTGAAATATTAATTTTGAAAGTTTAAACCTATTTAGCTTTTATTTATTACAGAGAAAAGTATTTTATTTATACATTTTGATAGTGTCTCAAATTTATTCAGATTGGAGGGATACTTCTGTTGTTCATTTTAAAATATAGTTTTTTTTTTTTTTTTTTTTTTTTTTTTTTTTGTACATTTAAGCCTAAATATTTGCTAATTGCAAAAATTTCAAATATTAACTGATACCTTATTCTTCCTTTTTAGGTGATGAATTTTGAAAATAGTATGACAACATACGTGGAAGAAATAAAAATTGACAGAATGTGGATCAAAATCCGGTTGTCTAACTGTAGTCATACCCTTTAAATGGTTCAAAGAGGCTGGAAAATTCTGTAGATTTAAATGAAAGAATTTATTAAAAAAATGCAATTTACAATTTCAAATAACTTTTTATAAAATCTGTGAAAAATTCTAAAATCTAGGAGTTCATTAATTTTAACAGAATATTTCTTATTATATGACTCATTTAGAAGAAAATATAATGTGAATGTTTAATTTATAAATTACAAGATAGGCATGTTTGAATTATCAGTGTCTACTGTATTTTATTTCTTTCCATCAATTGCAAAATTAAAATAAACCATATTTATAATTGAAAAACCTACTATAAATAACTAGGCACATGAATACCTTTTTCGCATGGAAAATGCAGATATTTATATAATTAACTTGAGAAACAAAACCAATGTGAAATAGCTTTAAAATCAAGTAAAGACTATTTATATCAAATATTTTTTATAAGGTAATAAGTAATACTGGAAATTTATTTAAAATATTAGGTACATTTTTATATTTTTTTTAAATTTCTAATTTTATATTTCACAATTATTGGAAAATGTATTCAAAGCCTAGTTTGTAATTAAACAAAAATATCTATAACCGGGAAAATATAAATACTGAGATTTAAAATTAAATACCTAAGTTAAAAACACAAGTCAAAGTAAAAACAGCAAGTTATAAAAGCAAATTTTTCATAAGAAAAAAATAACTTTTACTAAAAAAGTGATCTTGTAAAAACTGTTACATATGCTCGAAATAAGAAATGTTTTATCTCTAGGTTATGAAAATGAAAATTTAAAAATATTTCTTTTCTTTTATATATATATATATATATATATATATATATATATATATATACATATAATAATGCTTGAAACAGAAATTAATGATGTAGTCTCTTTTACTTTAAACGAAAAAATGTTAAAAATAATGTGAAAAATATTTTACATAAAGGAAAGCTGTAAAGAAAAGGTTTTACAAAGTATTACATCTTTTATAATAAGTCTATTTTCACGAGTAAATTATTCTTTTACGAAAATAAAAAGTTATGTTTTAATTAAATAATTCTAGAAAATCAGTAGAATTATTTTTAATATTTTCTAAAATTTATTTCTGTTAAAAAATTAGATTAAAAAAATATATGTATAGCAATTGTTTTGTTACACACGTGAATATTTAATATGCGATTTTAGTACAATAACGTTTAAATAATGGATTTAATAATGTATGATATGAAATAGTCTTAAATTTTAAATGTTGACTTATTTAAAAAATATATCAAATATAAAAATTTTAATTAACTATGAAAAATATGATGTGTACACACGGCTTCCCCCGCCTACTGTAGCACATATTTTAAACTCTTTTTGCAGATTTTTCAATTTCGTGTTTTCTAATAACAGTAACAAATCTGACATCTAAAATTTTTCTTTTTTACCTTAACAACCTGACCGCCTTGAAAAATTGTAAAATTGTAATGCTTTTGTCACTGCGAGGTTTCATAATTATTGGCAGCAACCGATATAGGCAAATTCTACAGATCGTTCCGACCAGTACAGTAGTGGTGCAACACCAACCACCCCTGCAATGTGAAGTGGAAGAGTCCACACACTATATAAATGCCAGTCGGGGCACTGGACACATTTAAGGACGTGAAGGAGCAACGCGACGTGCGAATCGTGATTCAACACAAGTTCTGGCTTGGACGTTCGGTGGCTGCAATAGTGGCCAATGTCAATAAAGTATGGTGGTGAGCGCATGGAAAGTGAGCGGAAAGTCTATAGATTGTTTTCCAAGTTTCATAGCGGCGATATAGAGATTGGCCATACACCTGGAGCCGGTCATCCAGTGCGGTGTGATGTGGACCATTTACGGCAGAAAGTTGACGTCCGACCAACATCAATGGTACGACAGATAGGCGCCGAACTGTCTGTAGCACCACAATCTCATGACATTTGGCGGCAAAGGACATGGTGAAAAAGCTCGAAACATGGATGCCACATGACCTAACGGAGGAGCAAACGTCTACGGTGCCTGGAGACCTGTAAATCTCTACAGGAACGCAAGGTTAGAGACCCATTCTTGCATCGTATCCTGACTGCGGATGAAAAATGGGTGTTGTACAACAATCGCAAGCACAAAACACAGTGGCTGCATAAAAGTAAACCTGCGAAACAGATCCCCAAACCAAACCTCCATCCACAGAAAATTGTCGTCTCCGCCAAGACCATGGTCCATTATGAAATTCTCCCAAGAGGCCAGACCATTAATACGGACATGTACCGTCACCAGTTGGATGAATGTCACAGGAAACTTCGCATCAAATATCATTACCTATTTGAATAATATTGTTGATCAAACAAAGAAATCAACAATATTATTCAAATAGGTAATGCTGCGGGATATAGTAAATCTAGTATTATAAGATTAGTTAATAGAATAAAAATTCGCATGCTAATTAAACCTATTAATCACACTCTAGATTCAACTCTAAAATTTCGTTACACTAATAGTCTCCCTTTCTGTAAAGAATTCTATAGCTTTAAACATTATATACAACGTAAATTTAATTTATTTATCCCATTCAGTTCTCCTACAACTATTAAACAATTAACCCTTCATGACAGCGACTTAAATGGACCCACTGGAGGAGTCTATCAAATTCCCATCGAAAGCAATAAAGAACTTTACTATTATATTGGACAGACTAAGAGTACTTTAAATAAAAGAATACAAGAACATATACGAAATATCAAAGAAGGAAATAGTTCTACTCTAGTCGACTTCATTTATGCCAACGTAAACGCTAACCCTATATGGGATAAAGCCAAACTTATTACAGCACCATCTACTATCCAAGAACTTTACATTTCCGAAGCTATTAATATAATTAAATGCAAAAATGCAATAAATTCCAAAGATGCTGCAATTTTGGCACAATATTATAAAATAGTTAATAGTTTATATCTGCTAATTCATGATGGTTTTTCTCCTACAATAGCCTCGTGTGATTTTTTAATAGTTCCAGCTTCTCTTATTTTTCTTAGCTCATTGATCTAACCTCTACCGGACTTCAAATCGCCGTTGCTGATATTCACGTTATTAAAAGACTTAACTGTTGACTGTGAAAAGAAAACATATTTAAAACTGCTCATTGGAAACGAATAATTAAAAATCTCTGTCGATGCTTTACTATTAAAGCGAAAAGCTTTGGATAAAATTTTTTTTTTAACATCTTTAAAATAAAAATTTAAATTTACGTGTGTTTAAAGTGTTTTTAATATATTAAATGTTATATAGTTACAAAAATTATGAAATATATAATGAAACATTTTATTACTATTCAAACATTTTTATTAATTATTTTTAGATATTAATACTTTACATTATATTTGTGAGATAAGTTTAACTAAAATTATTCTACTTTTATCTTTTACATGTTATTTCTAAAAACAACAACAATAAATTTATATAACCTACTATTTATTATATCACATAATTATTTTATTTATTATTTTAATATTAAACAATTCAAATAGTTATTAAATTTAGATATTCATAATTATTATACTACTATTCAACTATTTTCCCTTTTCAGAAATTTATTTTACTGTAACATTAAGATTATTAGTCTTTTTATTAATTATTTTGAGTCACATTATATTTGTATATGTAAATTTAACTAAAATAAATAATGTATAAAATATAATTTGGACTTTTAGGCACATTGGAAGGTGGTCCACTGTGCCCCATGTCCAGACAAAACAAATAATAATGTTAAAATTATATATAGACTATAAATATGCTAATAATTTTTATAAATTTAAAAACAACAATATCTTACCTTTTCTTAACAACTATCCAATACTTGTTCATAACAACTATCCAATACTTGTTACCAATGATATTTCAGTCCTGATAAAATTAAGAAAACTTCAAACTTAAAAAATTACTTTGAGCAGCTCAAAACAAAAAAATTGTATAAAATGGCTACCTTAGCATTTACCATGTTTTTTTTTTTTTTTTTTTTTTAATGTATCCAAGTAGTACCATGCTGCCATATATGAGTTTCAGTATATACTAAAAGAGTTAAATATTAAGAGATTTATATAGGGGTGGCCCACTGCGCTCCAGTCTCCCCTACTTAAATTTGAGAAACCATGCACTCATATTTGAGTATATTGACATGCTCATAAATGGGGTTGACCAATAAGAATCAAAATATCCCCATGTTTCACATGTCCGTACACTCAAAAATGAGTACGTGGGTTTTCAAATTTAAGTATGTATTGTTTCGGAGCTATTTTGAGACAATTTAGCTCATTTTTAAGAAACCATTTTTACTTTCTTCTATATGTAATATAGAGAAAGTATTGGATTCGCGAAAATTTTCGACCTCCGTTTTTTGACGGATCTACACGTTTTGGGATGTCCTGAACACGAATTGATAGTTTTTAGAAAATGTCTGTCTGTGTGTCTGTCTGTCTGTCTGTCTGTCTGTATCATTTTTTTGTGGACGCTGTATCTCACGAACATATGAATGAAATTTAACCAAACTTGGTATTTAGTTGCACCCTGACATGAACTGGTGCCCATTAGATTTGGGGATCAATAGCTCAACAGGTGGCGCTGTAATCGCATTTTATGCAAATTTTTAACATGGCAGCATAGGACAAAATTCCGTATAAATGGGCATAATGAGAGTTATTTTAAACTTGTGATTGTAAAATTAATTTTAATTATTGATGATAGTAGTAGTTAACTAGGAAAAAAAAATTGTGCATGGGGGGGCATCGGTTCCCCCCCTGGGGGGGAAGTACCCCCCCGGGGGGGGTTAAATTTTGAAGATGGGTATCATTCGAAAGATCTAGTCAATACCTTTAAAACGAATGGTTGAACCATAAATCTGTGATAATTTAAAACAAAGTTATCGATTTTTTTTACTTTTAACAAAAAAAAAAAAAAAATCGGTTTTTTTTTTTTTTTTTTTTTTTTTTAAATTATTGTTAGTGATTGAATATGTATTAATTTTCAGGAAAAAAAAAAAAAAAAAAAAAAAAAAAAATCTTTTTTTTTTTTTTTTTTTTTTTTTTAATATTGTTACTGATTGAATATGTATAGGAAAATATAGAAGAAAGTCTTGTGGTGGCCACAACATACTAGTTAACAGTGAATTGAATTCCCCTACAAAGTTCATCTTGATATGTTGAATTACAATTCTCTGGCGTATATTATCATGCATAGAATAAAGTTGAATCAGATGTTAATTCAATCCCCAACATGGATGCATGTGTTAATATCGCCGTTCAGTCAAAGGAAAAATAAGAGTTAATAACAGTGTTAATTTGATATTACGATATATATATATATATATTATTGTAAGGTAAATTTGTCAAGTGTCACAGTTTGTGTAGAATATGGTATTTGAAAAATACTGTTTCTGTAGAGTATAATTTTATATTTGAAAAATAATAGTTTTTAAAAAATCGTAATCTAAAACAAGGTGTATGACGCAAATACAAGTAACCTCTGGGTTTTTAACAATATTCTTATCATATTTATATTTCGAAGATGTAAACTCGGAATATTTTTTGAAGTTACTCTTAAAATGTCTATTGACATGATGGTAATTTTAAAATATATTTTTTAAAATAGTGTTTTAAATTTATTCTGCATACACGATTACTGGTTATGAATGTAAAATAAAAAGGGTTTATTATGTTAAACCACCATAAAAGTATTTGTAAAAAATAAACCGAAAACCAAATTTTTAAATAAATAGTTAAATTTAAACAAACTATCAACTTACAAAAGTGATATAACTGTATTTTAAAAGTTAATAAATAAGATTCTGACTGTACGAGGATCCTTGAACTTAGTGAAATGCCTTTCGTGATTCTTTTTATTCTCGCGAATTTCAAAGATAATCACAAAAATTCCGAACGATATAGTTCGATGAGTGTGAGCTGGGTTTGAAATCGGGACTTCCCGTCTACTAGTTTTAAGTGCAAAACCCTCGGACCCTGACAAAATTTTAATTTGTAGATTTCAGTAAATACAATGTTCCGTCTTATTTTTTTTTAACTAAAAATATTCAGACAAGAATGTCAGTATGTGTACAACTAAATTAAACTTGTAATTCTAATCTCTAAATTAATACTACATGCCTTCTAGTTCTCCGCCTGCTAATGGCTATGGAAATTGAACGCCAAGTAAAAGTATAATCGTAACAAGTTTTTTTTTTTTTTTTTTTTTTCACTAACTAATGACTGGAGGACTGAAAACTAAAAAAATATAGCCAAAAGAATCGTTGATATAAACTTAACAAGATGTAAGCTTTACTCTCTCAGTGTATTAAGGTTGAAAGTTTCTCGACTTATATGGTCATGATTATTTTTTTCTCCGAAACAATTTTTAAGTGTTTTTATTATTATTACTATTATTATTATTATTATTTATGTTAAATGTTTACAAATTTCGTATTCTTAATCTTCAACCAAAAACATATTCTTTGAAAATTTTATCAATATAATTTTTCCTATTATTTAACTTTTAATACAATAAATAAATAAATAAATAAATAAAAAATAGCAAATTTATTTTTTTAAATTAAAAAGTTGTTTCAGGTTTAGATTGAGTTAGGCTATTTGAATATTAT
The DNA here is from genome assembly GCA_963930645.1 of Salticus scenicus. NCBI lineage: Eukaryota > Metazoa > Arthropoda > Arachnida > Araneae > Salticidae > Salticus > Salticus scenicus. The sequence goes on from OZ005650.1 coordinate 234,728,851, forward strand.
TATTTTTACGGAAAAATATATGTTTTATGAATACATATATATATATATATATATATATATGTATTCATTAAGGTAAACGTTTTAATGTTATTTCATTTTTATGCTTATACGATATATATATACGATATATATATTTTTATACGATATATATTTTTTTATGCATCCAAATACATATCATAACAGAAAGATACATCAGCCTAGACGTTTATTAATTTTCTACTTCCTTCTTCAGAATATAATATTAATACAGAAGAGATATAAGGAGGAAATTTCTCATTTCAGAATGTTTTGAAAATATTCATTTTCAAAAATGTGAGAAGGTTTCTCGTTAAATAAACCATTTAAGTTTGGAGATTGTTTTATAGCGTTCAAAGGAAATGACTCGGAAATTAATTTTCCAAAACTTATAAAAAGAATAGTATAAATTAATCTGTGATTTCCTTTATTAAATTAGAATATTTTGTAAATAACTTCATTACGTTTCACTTCATTAATCATTTCAAAAACAGACGAAGTATCTTACGTTGTACAAATATTAAATCACTGGCTGAAGTTTGTAAAGCAGCTTCCTAAATAGTAGGATACTTCTAGAAATAAATATTTATATATTTCTCAAATTTAAATTACAAAATTATTTTAAATTAAATGAAAAATTCGTGCTCATAAAGATAAAACGAAAATAAATTTCTTTCAACATATTAAATTAATTTCATGTCATATTAAACTTCTATCGCTATTATACATAAATATATATAGAGAAACCCAAGGTAAAACGGGGTACAGAGTTGAAATTATATTTTTTAAACATAAAAAAAGATTAATTTGGAGACCTAAAATGGTTTTATGACCATAATAGAATTTTATAATCAGAAAAATACAATGATATTTTTAGAAAACAAAGAACAATCTTGTTGTTTTGAAAACGTTATATCATTTGCCCCGTTCTGTTCTGGGCATGCAACGAAACAATAAAGAGAAACAATAAGAATAATATATATATATATATATATATATATATATATATAACCCCTTATTCATAAAGTAAAATATTAATGACAACAGAAATAGTTTCGACTATTTGAAACTTCCTAAAAATTGAAGGTTTGTAATACAATCAATAAAATGATATTGGTAAGGAATATTCTTACGATTAGCTTTTATGACTTTATGGCTTCGAATATTCTATTTAGTAGTGAATCATACAAAGATTGGGTTTCTGTTTGGCATAATTTTTTCTATGAGATATTCAACAGTTCTCGAAGCTAATTAAGTGATTCAATCTGTTTTTCACTAGCATAAAATCGACGAACAAGCATAGCCCTGATGTTTTCCACTATGTTAAGATCTGCACTTTTAGATGGCCACGGAACACACCCGCGCATTGTTTGAAGTGAACCAATTTTTAACTCCATTGGTGGTGTTAATGGAGACTCCAAGTTGAAATATTGACCTAATTCGGAACCATAAGGAAGAAGGTCAGAATTCAGCACTTCAGTATAATCTGTATATTTCTGCTTACCTCTGAGAAAGACAAGACATGTTCTTCCTTCATACACATTTCCTAATCAGACCACCAATTTCCTCACTTCCTTCATTTGTCGAGTTGAATAAAATTCTTCTGAATTCTTCAGGTAATGCCGTTAGTACTGGTAACAGTCTAAATAAGCGTCTAAGCTAAATATTTTCTCATCTGAAAATATCTGAGGAGTCCATTTTGAGGTCCATGTTATGCGAATACACTTTTATATACATCAAAATTATTTTAGAAGTATAAATTGTAAAAACTATTCCGAAATTTTTAAAGCTACATTTTGATTGGATATTATTACAGTAGCACAAATATTATACTGTGAAAATGAGCGAGTCTAGCTTGCATTACAAATGCATAATTTTATCTTGTAACGAATGGCTACATCTACATAATTTTATTTGATGGATGCTTTAATATGGGACAACGTTTTAGATTCAACAAGTTTTTAGGACAGTATTGTGATTGTTCGGCGGTTTGAAATATGTATATAAATTCTCTAAGGTTTTCGCGGATGTCTTTTGTTAGTATCTTTGAAAATTATAAAAAACGGAGAAAAATAGCTGGTAAATGTTGCCGTTAGATTTTTAGCCCCGTCAATAAAAATAACAGTTAACGGTTTTCCCTAATCGTTAAACTGAATATAAAGGATCTCAATTAACGACTGAATGCAATCCAGTTAAAGTACAATTGAGGAGCAAACATTCAAACCGTGTTTTCTCCAAAAATAAAAAAAAAATAAGTTAGCGATTTTTCTGTGAACTCAACATTAAATAGCACAAAATTATACTATTATTTTAAACCAAAATAATTTTTATCACATTATAAATGCGCTTAGAAAGTTAGGGTTTCAATCAAACAGTGATTCCTCCAGAGCCTGTTTTCAGTCAAACTGTGATTTCTCCAGCCAACCAGTCAGTACTGCTCTTTCTGGTCGCATGACTCGTACATGTACCAGCTTTTTATGTTTGTTTTTTCGTTAGTTCTATCTTGTTTTCTTCATTTTAGAGGAGTGTACTTTATTATTATTATTATTTATTATTTTTTTTTCAAATGGAAGAATTAATAGATGGTGTATTAGTGAGTACTTCTAATTATGGAACTAGAAAAATACAGAGAATTGGTGGAAAAAGAAAAGAAGCGAAAAAGAAACGATATTCAGCACCTTTAGATAACAACATTTATGCTCCATGCAAACATTCTATTAATAAATACTTTTTCATGCACTAGACCTAATGACGGTAAGAAGTTTCGGGATAGACTTTACGAAATTCCGGACAAACAGCGACAAGATTGTATTATAGCCTCATTGGTTGTTACAAAAAATGTAACTCGACGTAGACCTAATAACCCAACCCCCCCCCCCCCCCCCCCCAGAAAAAAAAAAAAAAAAAAAAAAAAAATCGCAATCATCTGGCTTACAGCATGCATTTTCTGCTTCTTATTTTATTACTAGTAGCAGTGGTAGGAGAATTCCTGGGTGTAAAAACAATTTCATGGCTATAACTAAAATAGGTCGTACAATGCTAGCCAATATTGTTACTAAGGTACATGCTGGTGAACCTATTGAGGAAAAGAGAGCAGGGGATAGAAAAAGCCACTTAAGCATTAATAAAAAAAAAAAAAAAAACACAAGGTAAGAGAATTCATCTTAAACTTAAAGGCATCAGAATGACATAGACAAACTTTTACAATTGATGTATGGTGAAGAGTGAAAAAATCAGCCTGTTTTTAAATGGTATAAAGATATCATTATTAATAACTTTCATGTAGAATATGAAGAAACAGAGGAAGCATGAAATTGCTTAAGTGAAGATATTGGTTTAAAAATTTAAATTTCAAATTGGCTTAAAAATTTTAGTTCTTCCCTACAATTTCCATGATGATTTTTCAAGCGTAAATATTTAATTTAACTTTATAATTACATAACAAAATCTGTTCTGTTAATTACATTAAGAATGTTATTTCATCAATATTCGAGCTACATACTTTTTCATTCAAAAAATGTTTTGTCCACATTGGAAACATTCGAAACATGTTTTCTCCTCTGTGTTTCGGTCAAAACATGCTTTCTCCACATTGGAAACATTCAAAACATGTTTTCTCCTCTGTGTTTCGGTCAAAACATGCTTTCTCCAAATTTCAAATACATTTTTCTAATTAACTCTAAGTTTATTAGGTAAAGTAGGCCTACAGATCTTCCTAGTAACCAATAATACAACTAAACAAATGATAATTAGGGTCTAAGAAGGGTTATTTTTTTATTTATCAGTTTTTTGTGTTTTCTGAAAAATTACATTTGAAGGAGAAAACACGGTTTGAATGTTTGCTCCTCAATTATTTTTAGAAAACTATTTATCAGACGTTTATTGGGCTAAACAGAAGACGAATTTCAATATGCATTTAACTTAACAACAACAGTAAAAAAAAATCTGGAGTGACTCCAATCGACTTTCCGAACATTGAGTAATTAACGGTTTTGTAGATAAAGTAAAGTAAGAGGAATTGTTAAATAAACAAAAGAGAAAATTATAATAAGGTGTTTGAGTATTTTTCTTTATATAGTACACGATGTTTAATTTAACGCTATTTTACCGAACACGTAGATCATAATGATAAAGAATATTTCATTGTGTCCCTGTAAAACCCTACACATGCTAGATTCACCAAAATGCTTATAGTTAGTGCAACAGTGACTTATAATATTTATATAAATTTTCAGCTTCAACGGATGAGGCATTTAGACGCTATCGCACTTCAAAGTTTGAGCCCATATGCCGCAATGATAAAGAAATTTGCATTCTGTCCCTGTAAAAAGAACCATAAATGCTAGATTCTCTAAAGTTTATAAAGTTCGTGTGATTGTGCCGTATAACATGTATATGCATTTTCAGTTCATTTGAATAAGGCGTTTAATCGCTGTCGTACTTTAAATAATTTGAGCCTACAGGTCTTAATAATGAACGATTTTTATTTGTGTCCCTGTAAAACCCGTTGAGTCACCAAAATCTATACAGTTTGTTTGATGGTGACGTATAACTCATATATAAATTTTTCACTCAAACATATAAGGCATTTAGATGCTACTGCACTTTAAATAATTTCACCTCATAGGCCATAATGATAGAGAATTACTTGTTGTATCCCTGTAAAAAAAAACTAGAAATGCTAGATTCACCAAAACCTATACAGATCGTGAAACTGTGACCTATAATATGTGTATAATTTTTTTGTTCAATTGAATAAGACGTTTAGACGCTATCGCACTTTTTAAATTTGATCCCATAGGCCATAATGATAAAGAATTTTTCTTTGTGTCCCTGTAAAAAAAAAAAAAAAAAAACTATAAGTGCCAGATTCTTCAAAATCTATAAAGATTGAGTAACTGTGACCTTTAATATGTGTATAAATTGTTTGCTTAGTTTAACCCTTTATCTACTGCATTTTGAAACAGACAAAAATTGTGTTTGAAACATATATTTTTAGTTACTAAAGAGCATTATTTAAAGATATATGCATTGAAAATCATTTATATCACCTCATCAAATAATAATTTGGTATTTTAGTGTACCACTGGTACATAGAGGTCGAAAAATGTATTTCAACATGAAAAGAGTGTAAATAAATATTTACTTTTTATATTCCTCATATTTTTTCTATGATTAGTGGGATATTCTTGAAATAATATAGGAATTAATTATAACACACATGAAGATCGTGAAAAATATCAAACAAAAACAGCAACTGCACTCCATAAAATCCCTTGTGGAACAAAAATGTCTATATATATCGTCTAATGCTTTGTAGTGAGATTAAAGGGAGGTACATATGTTCCTTCTTATAAATATCTTTGACATTTCTTCTATAAATTTGATTTTAAACTCTTTTAAAAGTAATGGTACTTTAAAGTACCGTCAGTAGATAAAGGGTTAATAAGGCGTTTAGACTCTATCGCACTTTTTAAAATTTGGTCCAATAGGCCATAATGATAAAGAATTTTTCTTTGTGTCCCTGTAAAGAAAAAGAAACTATAAGTTCCAGATTCTCGAAAATCTATACAGATTGACTAACTGTGATTTATAATATGTGTATAAATTTTTTGCTCAATTAAATAAGGCAATTAGATGCTATAGCAGTTTTAAGATTTCGGTCCCATAGGCCATAATGATAAAGAATTTTTCTTTGTGTCCCTGTAAAAAACCTGTAAGTGATAGATTCACCAAAATCAATAGGGTTCGTGCTATGGTGACTTACAACATGCATACCAACTTACAGCTCATTCGAACAAAGCGTTTAGACGCTAGCGTGTTCACTCACACACATACACGTACACATACATACACACATACATGCACACATGATCGAAAAAATAGTGAAAACGGACTCAGGAGACCTCAAAACGTATAGAAACACCAAAATCTCGAATTCGGATTTTTGACATGATTACAATACTTTCCTTACATATGTATGTTCGGAAAATAATAAATCTTAAAGCTATGTTATATTGTTTAATTTTATACTGCAAAGTTACATACTTTTTAAAAAATGACAATAATCAATCGTTTTTATATAATATATTGTATAATTAAGACAAAATATTATATTTTATGAAAATCAGTTTTACTAAGTAATTCTATTAATTTATTTTTTAAATTGCATATATATGTATATATGTATATATATATATATATATATATATATATTCGATGAATATATATTTTGATACAAGTAATTATAATGATAGTTTTATAAGAAATATCGGAAAACACTAAATAAGATTAAGTACAGATGAAAATTATTTAAATTAATCGACACAATGACAATTTTTAATTTAATAAAATGTTTTTCTATAAACTCTACAACTTTCAACAGAATTTAAAGATTTTTGACCGTGAGAACATAATATCCAGGTTTGAGGTAATTTAAAATTTTTGTTATAATCGATTCAAAATTAGGAATTTTTAAAAAGTAGATTTTTTATACTCTAGCCAACAAGCTACTAAATACAAAAAATAGTTATACATTTGCCAACTATAATTGTTTATGTTCAACTACAAGATTACTAACTATCAACTATAAGACTACCAATTATAACAATATAGATCTCAAAATATATGGTGCTTAAAAAAATCATATTTCAGTTAACATAAAAAAAGATGTCAAAAATATTTTCATCCAATGCGGCTAAGAGTAATCGCTATTAAACCACTATAAAAAGAAAAGAAAAGAAAATGCATTCAAATTAATATATTTGTTTCAAAGATACGCCACACACGCATACACAAGAAACAAAAGCTTAAAAATTAGAAAACGGGTTGAGAGTTAAGAAATTAACATTTTTTAAACAGCAATATATTGTTAAATGATATTAAAAAGATTAAAACACGCGGCTATACATTGTTAATTTGTAGTTATGCTCTATTAAGAAAAAAAAAATATTTAATAAGCTCAAACGATTATTTTTACATATACTTTTAAAACATATTGTTAAATTCCCATGTTTAAAAAAAAATTATACTAGAGAAGAACGTCGTACGTTAGAGCGTTATATTTCAGATATTATGTTAATATAAAAAATATCGCATATTTTTATCTCTCTCCAGTTGTGACGTTATGCCTGTCAAAGAAAGAAAAGGGTATATTTTGCATCTTAACATAATAAATATGTAAAATTTTCAGTATGCAGCATTGTTCATATAATTACATTAATCTTATTAAAAACACTTTAAACACACGTAAAATTAATTTTTTTTTTAAAGATGTTAAAAAAATGTATCCGAAGCTTTCAGCTTTAATAGTAAAGCATCATCAGGAATTTTTATTATTCATTTTCAATGAGCAGTTTTTAAATATTTTTTCTTTTCACAGTCAACAGTTAAATCTTTTAATAACGTGAATATCAGCAAAGTCAATTTGAAGTCCGGTAAAGTTTGGATCAAGGAGCTAAGAAAAATAATAGAAGCTGGAACTATTGAAATATCACACGAGGCTATTGTAGGAGAAAAACCATCATGAATTAGCAGAAGCAAACTATTATCTATTTTAAAATATTGTTCCAAATTATTGGCAAAATTGCAGCATCTTTGGAATTTATTGCATTTTTGCATTTAATTATATTAATAGCTTCGGAAATATAAAGTTCTTGGATAGTAGATGATGCTGTAAGAATTTTGGCTTTATCCCATATAGGGTTAGCGTTTGCGTTGGCAAAAATGAAGTCGACTAGAGTAGAACTATTTCCTTCTTTGATATTTCGTGTATGTTCTTGGATTCTTTTCTGTCCAATATAATATAACCCTTTTTTTAGAGATTATTTATAATTGTTCATATAAATATACAATACAGCGGATTAATACTAGCAGTATACTGCAAAACTACCTATGTTTAAGTATGTTCCACCAATATTAAATAAGGATGTTGTAGTAATGCACATACAGAAAAAAAAATCAAAATGCATATTAATCATATAAAAAAGTAATTATCAAAATAAGTAAAACGGACTAAAAATTTCTAAAAAATTAATTTTGTATTTGAAAACTTTATTTATTTTTCAAATACCTTTTTACTTTCTCTTACCCATAAGGTAGAGAAAGTATTGTTTTTGGGTCAAAGTTTCGAACGCGAGTTTTTGTTATATTTACATGTTCTGAGGTCCCCTGAATACGAAAATCGTGTTTTTAGCAAATGGTCCATGTGTATGTCTGTGTGTGTGTGTTTGTCTGTTATCAGCATATCTCAAAAACAAATTATGGCAGAAAGTTCAAACTTCGTATTCTAAATGTGTATCATATAAGAATGCTACAAAAAACTTTTCGTTCAGATCAAGTAAATGGTTCGTGTACAGGGACACTCAAAAGTATTCAAATACATTACGTCTATGGGGGAAATTGCAGGTAAGTAGAGTTTAACGTCGATAGACTGCAATAAACCAAATGAAACGCATATATATATTTTGCAATAGAGATAGTCAACAGGGAAAAAATTGTGTATGTAAGAACCTCGCCTCCCCACCTGGGGGGAAGTCTCCCCTCGAGGGGAGTAAATTTTCATGATGGGTATTTTTCAAAAGAGCTCGCCAATACCTTTAAAACGAATGGTTGAACCATCGATCTGCGATAATTTAAAACAAAGTTATCGATTTTTTTTTACTTTTAACGAAAAAAAACTTTTTTTTTTAATATTGAGAATAAAATGGACTTTTTTGGATATTTGGTGTTATACTACTTCTCTAATATGGAAATCGTCTGCATTATCATAAAAGATAATTTTTTAAAATAATAATTTTAATAAATTATTTTTTAAAAACAGATTTTTTTTTTTTTTTTTTTTTTTTTTTTTTAAATTCTATATAAATATAGGTGCATTAATGAAACGGCGGGTTGAGAGGGGGCGGTAGTCCCCCCTCAACCCTCCGGACTAGTTCTGTAGGACACCCCACAGAACTAATTATCACATAAATCTCTCCCGAAGCCTAATTTGAATTGTTTAACATAGGTTTACATAACATCGTTATCTTACCTCTTAATCTCCAACCTGTATTTATAGTATTAAATTTCAGGATAAGAGAAAGTCGTGTGAGTGACACACCAGGTTATTTAATATTACAATAAATAAGCTTTTAGAAGAAAGAAATCTCAGCTCAGTTAAAAAAAAAAAAAAAAACGCACTGATTTAATTTGTTTTAAGGACACAAAAAAGGAAAAAAAAATTAATTTTAAATTAGTTTCAATGATATTTGCAAATGACTATGACATTTGTTAATTTTTTATTCCACATTTATATAAATATTGTATTAATTATATTTTTTAGAAATTACTCTGAATATATATAAATATTTTTTTCGCACATAAAACATGATTAATTATGTAATCTGAAGATGGAATTGTCGATGTCTCTTCTGAGGATTTTTCAATTTTTAATAATTTTGTTTTGCAATAAACTTGTTTTTTTTTTTTTTTTTTTTTTTAATACTTTATTTTTAGATATCGGATGCTAATATTCAGAACTATGGAAATATCATTTTATTAGGGGCATTTTAGTAGCAAAATCTACTAAAATAATGAAAATTAGCACCCAAATTCTAAATATATTTGTTAGAACTACATAAGTTAAATCGTTGTTATAAATTTTAACTTAGTTGAATAACATTATTTTTGAGGAAATAATTTTTGCTTTATTTAAAATTTAAAGTTTTTGAATTAAATAAGCAAAAGAAAAATATTAATAAATAGTGATATTCAAAATACGTAAAAGTTAGCAAATTTTCCGAAACTGAAACTTAATTGTTTTTGCAAAATTGAGCTTATAAGCTTTTTTCAACAATTTAGTTAATTTCACTATTTTTGATTATTTGATCGTCAATTTTTTTTCACTCTTCTATTTGTGCTTTTTTTCGTTTTCATCCTATATTACTTTCTATGGAATTTTGTCTTTTTCCGCCGTTTTTTTGCAACCTAAAGTAAGGTGGTATATACACTATCTTCCAATAACAATTTGGACACATTCGAATTTAGATGTTTTGTAAAATATCTAGAAAAGTTCTTCAGAAATAATCTTAAAACTTTGGTAGTGTAAAGAACATGTTATAGTTCATACACAATTCAGCAACAGTTGTGTCCTGAAGAGGCAAAGGGGGGGGGCAAAACAGAAGTCAAAATATGAAACAAAATTCAAAATATTTTGGATCACCCTGTAAAAAGTAATGCTTTAAATGCATTTTGGCTGTAGCATGTGACTGTAAGAATTTTTTCCTTATCTATATAAATTTTTATGTGGCTGCCACATATATTCATGGAGGTATAACTCTTTTTTTTTTTTTTTTTTTTTTTTTTTTTTATTGCAAAAACAATTTCCACTTTTTTAATTATAACACGTAGGTTATTATTCCAAGTGCAAAGCCATTTTTAACAAATTTCGCATACCGCATTAGACACAGCACACTGCAATCAGAATGCAAAAAAATTAAATATTTTGCGAAATATGGGCATATTAATGCATACTGTTTAACTATGTTATTATGAACACTATATTTGTACTGAGAAGTATAAAGGATTTAAATCCAAAAATGTCGATTTTGAGTTAAGTACATAGTCAGACTCAGAAAAAAATTCTCTATCAATTGGTATAAAGGATTTAAATCCATGTCATTTAGTCTTTGAGAAAATCCATTGGTAAAAAAAGATTCAAGTCAGAAATTTAGCATTAATCATTGGTATAAAATATTTAATTCCATTTTTCCCTTTATTAAATGAAGGTTGGCAATTGCTGAATGGTATAAAGTGTATAAATCAACATAATCCCTTTTTCCTAATCGATTCTTCGGATCAGTTTTTAGTTCGTTTAACTTTATTTTTCGTCCCCTGAAAAATCAAGAATATGGACTTAAATCCTTTATACTTATCAGTACAGATATTATCATTGGACATTGAATGAATCAAAATAAGAACGTGAGTAAAAACCCTTATACTTTGGCTTTTATTTTGGGAGAACTGAAATTCTGTTAATTCTATCTCACAACTTTTTGAATTTACGGAATATTTGTTTGGAGTTTTCATAATTTGTTCATTACTTTTGGCTATTAAATTACGCAAATGAAACTTTTTAAAAGCTTGCGCATGCGTAGTAAAAAATTATTTAGTAAAAATGGTCATATTTCGGAAGACATTTAAGTTTTTTTAACACATTCCAACAAGCTTGAAAAGTGTTAATGAATTCGGTTTGTCTGTCTGTCCGTCTGTCTGTCTGTCTTTCCGCGCTCTAACTCCCGTAAATATTTATGGAATTTCTTAAAACTGATATATGTTATTCAAGTTCACTAACGGATGTTCCCTATTGAAAATTGATTTTATACCTCTACTGGTTTGTGTACAGGCCACAGGGACTTCAGGAAATATTTCAAAGAATTGCGTTCTATGAGAGGCATTTCTATAAACCATATTTTCATACCCTTACTGTACACAAATCTTAATGAAATTAAAATATGTTTTCAAGTTCACTATCGGATGTTTCTTGTATAAAATGGAGTAAATACCACCACTGATTTGTGTACAGGGACACACAAAAGTATTCCAAAGCATTGCGTTGTATGAGAGATATTTCTATAAATTAAATTTTAATAACTTTACTTTGCACGAAGATTTATGAAAATGAAATATGTTATACAAGTTCACTATCGGATGTTCCCTGTTGAAAATAGAGTTTATATCTCTACTGGTTTCTGTACAGGGACCCCCGAAAATATTTCAAGGCATTGTGTTCTATGAGAGATATTTCTATAAACAATATTTTCATACTCTTACTGTACACAAATCTTAATGAAATTGAAATATGTTATTCAAGTTCACTATCGGATGTTTTCTGTATAAAATGGAGTAAGTACAACCACTAATTTGTGTACAGGGACACACAAAAGTATTCTAAAGCATTGCGTTTTATGAGAGATATTGCTATAAACTAAATTTTAATAACTTTACTTCGCACGAAAATTTATGAAATTGAAATATGTTATTTATAAGCACAAAAGAAAGTGTTTTACATAGAATATACCATCATTAGCATTAGATTTACAGGGTGACACAAAAATATTCAGTTATATAAAGAGCTATTAATAATATTTGCTAAGATTGTAATTTCGTTTACATTAAACGTTTTTAAGAGTTTCTAACATTTCTAACACTTCCCAATAAGGTTGAAAAGTTTTAATGTCTTCGGTTTGTCTGTCTGTCTGTCTGTCCGTCCGTCCGTCCGTCTGTCTGTCTGTCCGCGCTCTAACTCCCGTAAATACTTGTGGAATTTCTTGAAACTAATATATATGTTATTCAAGTTCACTATCGGATGTTCCCTATTGAAAATGCAGTTTATACTTTTATTGGTTTGTATACAGAGACACTCGAAAGTATTTTAAAGCATTGTGTTCTATGAGAGGTATTTCTAAAAATCATATATTTTCATACTTTTACTGTACACAAATCTTAATGAAATTGAAATGAGTTATTCCAGTTCACTATGCGATGTTTCCTGTATAAAATGGATTAAATATCACCATTGATTTATATACAGGGGCACCCGAAAGTATTTCAAAACATTGTGTTCTATGAGAGGTATTTCTATAAATCAAATTTTAATAACTTAACTTTCCACAAAGCTTAATGAAATTGAAATATGTTATTCATATGAAAAAAAGAATGCTTTACATAGAATATAGCATGATTAGCATTAGATTTACAGGGTGACACAAAAATATTCTGTTATATTAGGAGTTATTACTAAAAAATTGCTAGAATTGTACTTTCGTTTACATTAAGCGTTTTTAACCTTTTCTAACATTTTTTTTTAAGTGTTAATATGATACCAATTTCTGTATCTGTCCGTCTATCCGTCTGTCTGCCCGCGCTCTAACTCCCGTAAATATTTATGGACCTTTTTAAACTGATATATGTTATTCAAGTTTATTATCGGATGTTCCCTATTGAAAATTGAGTTTATACCTCTACAGGTTTGTGTACAAGGACACCCGAAAGTATTTTAAATGAATTGTGTTCTGTGAGAGGTATTCCTATAAACCATATTCTCATACCTTTACTGTACAATATCTTCATGAAATTGAAAAATGTTATTCAAGTTCACTATTGGATGTTTCCTATATAAAATAGATTACATACCACCACCAGTTTATGTACAGGGACACTCAAAAGTACTCCAAAGCATTCCGTTCTTTGTGAGATATTTCTATAAATCAAATTTTAACAACTTTACTTTCCACGAAGTTTTAGGAAATTGAAATGTGTTATTTATATGCACAAAAGAACGTTTTGCATAGAATATAGCATGGTTATCATTAGATTTAAAGGGTGACCAAAAATATTCAGTTATGCTAAGATATATTAATAAAAAATTGCTAGAATTGTACTTTCGTTTACATTAAGCGTTTTGATACTTTCTATCATTTTTTTAGTGTGAATATAATTTCAATTTGTGCATCTCTCTGACTGTTCTTCTGCCCGTCTGTGTGTTTCTCTGTCTGTGTTTCTGCGCTCTAATTCTCCTAAATATTTAGGGAATTTCTTTATATCGATATATTTTATTCCAGTTCACTATCGGATGTTCTCTATTGAAAACTGGGTGAATACCTCTTCTGGTTCGTGTACAGGGACACCCAAAAGTATTCGAAAGCATTGTGTTCTATGAGAGGAGTTTCTATAAACTGTATTTTAGTACCTTTAATGCATAGAAATTTTAATGAAATGTTAATATGTTATTCAATTCCCTATCGGATGTTTCCTATGTAAAATAGAGTACATTTCTTACTGGTTTGTGTACAGGGGCACTTGAAAGTATTTCAAAGCATTGTGTTGTATGAGAGTTATTTTCATAGACCAAATTTTAATAAATTTCTTTTCCACAAAGCTTAATGCAATTTAAATATATTATTCGTATGCACAAAAGAGTGCCTTCTATGTAATATAGTACGGTTAGCATTAGATTTACAGGGCCACACAAAGATAATCAGTTACATTAAAAGCTATTAATTAAAATTTGCTGGAATTGCACTTTTGTTTACATGAGCGTTTTAAACACTTTCTTATAATTTTAGTGGGAATATGATTTCAATTTGTGCATCTGTCTGCCCGACTGTCTACCTTTCTATTTGTTTGTCTCCGGCTCCGATCATCCGTGAATATTTTGAGAATTTTTAAAAAATGGTGCACTCAAGTTCCCTATGGAATGGTTCCTATTTAATATGTCATTAGTAGGTCCTGTACAACTAGTTTGTTTACAGGGACAACAACAACAACAAAAAAAAAAAAAAGCCAATGTATTACGTTTTAGGACAGAATTTTTAAAAATTTATATTTAAAAAACTATCTACTGTAAAAATCATAAAAACATTGACATGTATTATTAATATCCTAAAACATTGTTTTGTATAGAATATGATAAGATTAACTTTCAGATTTACAGGGGTACAGTAAAATATTCAGAGAGATTAAAAGCTGTAATTATTTTCTTTTGCGTTAAGCCTTTTTAACACTTTACAAAATGCCTAAGAGTAATTTTAAAATCAATTAGTCTATCTGTATGTTTTTCAGTCCTTCTGTCTGTTCTGTGATAACGTAGGCAAAGAATATTAAAAGTTATTGGATTCAAAAATTGCGTACAGTTGGAAAGTATTACTAATCAATGCGTACTGCATGATTTTTCTTTCTTGTTTCATTCTGATTGCAGTATGCTATTTCTAATGCCATATGCCGAATTTCTTAAGCTTTGCACTGGGTCTAATACCCTACGTGTTATAATTAAAAAAGTGGTAAAAAAAAGTTTATCTCTATGAATATATGTAGTAGCCTCATAAAAATTTGTATAGATAATGATAATTTTTTTTACAATCACACGCAACAGAAAAAACACATTTAAAGCATTACTTTTCACAGGTTGGTCCAAAACATTTTGACTTTTGTTTAATTTTTTATTGGTGTCATTTTGCTCTTCAGAACACGACTTTTGCTGATATATATGAAGTATAACATGTTCTTTACATTATTGAAGTTTCAAAACGATTGCTACAGAACTTTTCTAGATATCTGACGAAACTTCAAAATTCGAAAGTTTCTAAATACTTATTAGCAGATAGTGTAATATAATTTAATATGCTTCCATTTTTGCATTAAAAATTTAAAGCACAGTTAAAATATTTAAATTTATGCATGTGATAATGATACGCATAGAAAAGATATTTATTTGAAATGAAATTTTTCTTTAAATTAACTGTATAATGCTTTTAGACAGACTAATGTTTCGTATTTTTATTCAAATCTACATTTCTCTCTGCTATGGTAATTTTATCTTTTAATTTGACTATAAAACCGAAAAGTTCTTTTGAAAGTGTCATTATGGAGGAATATGTTCTAAGCTACGGTGCTCCAAGGATATTTTAGCTTGTATTTATACTTTCTGCAAGGAAAAGATGGTTTGCAGTAATTTTTAATAAAAATAATCGAAGTGTGTTTTTATACATTTCATAACCTTTTCAGAAGATACTTTTTTTTTTTTTCAGATAATCTATCACAGAATATAACCAGTCTTTTATACTTATCGAGATATTTAAGATAGTGCTCTAATGATATCTATCTAGCTATCTATAGTGTAAAAAAAATAATATTTTGTACACATATTTTGTATAATATAATAATATAGTATATATATATATATATATATGTGTGTGTGTGTTTGTGTGTGTGTGTGTGTGTATCACATTTTCATGAGTTAAAAATGCAATAAAACTTGTTTAAAGTAGAATATCAGAAGACCAATTTCTTATTAATAGATATGAATGAAAATTTTGAACTTTACGGTATAGTACGTTAAATTATTTTACTACTCGGTTTTTTTGTAATTGTGACCATATACATTGAAGCGAATTTAGTTATATTAACTAGTGTTATGAGTAGAATTTCTATATAAAAGCATTAATACATTCATCGCCTATTTTGAACTGTATGGTAAACTATTTGCTATTAACTACTCGTTTACGTATTGATATGCAATACAGTAGGCTACGAGAAAGATTGAAAATTTTTAAAAACGCTATAATATGCAGAAACATGCAATAACAGAAGCAATGTAGCAATTTTAGATGATTTCAAATTGTAATACACAATACTTATTTTACACACACAACCTGAAATATATTCATGAAAACGGTCGAAATAGCTACTATCAACTACAAATGTAGATAGTATTGGTAATAATCAAGGAAAAAGATATTGGGATTTTGATAGTGTTTTTTTTTTTTTTTTTTTGGGGGGGGGGAACATCGGTTTATAAAATGAAGTTCAGAAACTTCATTATCAAAGCTTAATTCTTGGTTGCATGTTTCAACTCTTTAATAAATGTGCATTATATGAGGGAATAAGTAAAATAAAACTATTTTTTACGCTAAGTTAATAATTCGTCAGGGTGTAACAAAACAATACGTTGATTCACGTAAGTGCACAACCACTTGTTATTTAATTGAATAAACTTTAGCAAACCACTTCAATTTGTTATATTCAGCAGAAAAGAATGTGTTCGCTTAATTTTGGGTAGTCCTATATACTGTCTATACACTATATGTACGTAATATTTTGTTCTTAAATTTAGTCTTACATTAAAATGTAAACATGAAATACACTTAAAACAATATCCATATGTATATCCCCAATATAACCAAATTCCTTTGGGTAGCTCCACAAATGAATGATGAATGATTTCTATACCATAATCTACACAAAACATGCTCTAATAAGCCCATAAAAAATATATGAGCATTTTATTTTGTTTAGTACAACCTATAGATGTTACATTGTATCTACAAGAAAATTTACCCATAGACACCATGAAGCCTGTATCATCTAAAGATGATTCTATTTTTCTTCATTATTCAGATATGTGTCATGAGAAAAAAAAAAATCTTTTAATTTTCAGCTACATGTACTAAATATTAATTTTATATTCAGAAGAAATTTTTAAATATATCTATTTTTTTCTATTGCAAATACAAATTTTCTTTTATTCATTTGGTTTGTATCAAAATGAATAAATTTTTCGATGAGTTTAAACAATTTTATAATTCAAGGTAAAATACCTTTTCATAGAAATTTGAACAATGACGTTCTATACGAGAAATTTGCTGTTTTCGCATTATTTTCTGTTTAATAAAAACAGCAATGTGTTGTAAATCCTCTGTTAAAATAGAACTAATGATATATGGTAACAATATAAAATTTTCAGATGCATATTTCATCATTAATTACTAACGCTGAAATACTTTGTAAACCATTTTAACCTTCACTGATTTCTCCTCCGCCCTGGAATTCCCCCCAAACCATCTGCTTATTTGATGTTCTCTTTTATGTATTTTTTTTTTTTTTTTTTATGTGCTATATTTAGATAATTCATAAAGCGTTCTAATTCTATTGTTTTGATGACTAGACTGCATTGTGACAAAAATTATTTTGTATGAAATATATTGTCTGTGCAGAATATATATAGTAATATTTCTCTTCTCATTCTTAACCAATGATTGTTTATTTTTCTGTGTTTATTTAAAATAAATAGTTTTCCATTTACTTTTTTTTTTCTGTATACGTGGGAATGTACTGTACTCATATTTTTATTTCTGGTCCTTGAAAGTACTTACACGTTCTGAAAAAAAAAAAAAAAAAAAAAATCTTGGACAATCTTTAATTTCAATATTTTTAAATTTCTCTCTGATTTCTACAAGAAAAATGCCATTAGAATAATTAACAAGAAAGTAATAAAATACAAAAATTGCTAATGTTAGGAGACATGTTTCATTTTACTTTCGATTTCTTTTCATGACATTGCATGCAAAACTCCAATATGGTAAATTTCTTACAAGTATACACTATTAGAAAACAATACAAAAAAAAGTTTATATTACAGTGTTATTTTTATTTATAATTTGCAACATTTTAACTATATGTTGTCTAGAATTAATTGTATATATTTTTCTAAAATATTTAAACTTGTATAGTAAGCAAAATATACAAAGCTCAAACTCATTCAATGTAAATATAAGATAGTATTAAAAAAAAAAAATCTCTGCGAGGATTTAAATACAAGCCTGTAGACAATTGATAAAAGTTGTACTCAATAATACATTTGTTGAAATTAGCTTTATTATTATTATTATTATTATTATGCTACAAAGTGTTTTTTATTCACTTAATGCTAATGTATTAAATTTCTAAATACAAGTATAATGCTTATTTAAGTAAAATTTAAATAATTGCAAAATACGTCATGCTAGTGAATTACCGTGTAAAGTTCAATGAGAGTAAACTATATACACTCACATTATGATGGCACAATATCTCTTTGATGAGAAGACCTGCACAAAACAAAAATGGTCAAAATTGTTAATTTTTATTTTTAACCGCATATTTTGAAGCCTTATTTTATTTTATTTTATTTTTTATTTTTTCAAAATGAAAGTATGTTTTTCTGTAAAGGTTTTAATTGTTGTTTAAGCCAACTTTACCCCCCATTTTTAACATCAATCTGAATAGGGCTTATAGCCATATATCCAAATTATCCCACGTGGGGTAAATTGGAGGTAACTACTATTTTAATATTATTTTTATTACTTTCCGAACACTATAGTGAGGAAAGGATTCTAATCATGTCAAAAATCCGAATTTTAGATTTTGATGTTCCTGTACGTTTCGAGGTTCCCTGAGTCCGTTTTCACTATTTTTACGATGATGTATGTATGTGTGTGTATGTGTGTGTGTATGTATGTGTGTGTGTATGTATGTGTTGTGTGTATGTATGAGTGTATGTATATGTTTGAACACGCTAGCTTCTAAACGCTTTGCTCGAATGAGCTGTAAGTTGCTACGCATGTTGCAAGTCACCGTAGCACAAACCCTATTGATTTTTATGAATCTAGCACTTGTAGTTTTTTTACAGGGACACAAAGAAAAACTCTTTGTCATTATCGCCTACGGGGCCAAATTCTTAAAAGTGCAATAGCATCTAAACGCCTTATTCAATTGAGCAAAAAATTTATACACGTATTATAGGTCACAGATGTTCACTCTGTATGGAATTTGGAGAATCTAGTACTTATAGTTTTTTTACAGGGACACAAAGAAAAATTCTTTATCATTAGGGCCTATGGGGCCAAATTTTTAAAAGTGTGATAGAGTCTAAACGACTTATTAATCTAAGCAAAAGGTTTGTACACATGTTATAAGTCACAGTTGCACCAGCTGTATAGATTTTGGTGAATTTAGCACTTACAGTTTTTTTACAGGGACACAAAGAAAAATTCTTTATCGTTATGGCCTATGGGACCAAATTTTTAAAAGTGCGATAGCATCTAAACGCCTTATTCAATTGAGCTCAAAATTTATATGAATGTTGTAAATTACTGCTGCACTAACTATAAGCATTTTGGTGATTCTAGCATTTATAGGTTTTTACAGGGACACAACGAAAAATTCTTTATCGTTAAGATCTATGGGTTAAAATTTCAGTAGCGTTAAATAAAACATCGTGTAATATATAGAGAAAAATACTCAAACACTCTATTATGGTTTTCTTTCTTTTGTTTGTTTAATAACTCCTCTTTTTTTACTTTATCTACAAAACTGTTACTTACTCAACGTTCGGAAAGTCGAGTGGAGTCACTCTAGATATTTTTTAAATTATTATTATTATTAGAGTAAAACATTTTTTTTTTATTTATAAAACCACCTCAGCTTGATACATTAATAAACTTCCCTGATTTACAATGGGAAAAGTGTTGGCAGTATGAGCAAAATTTAAACAAAACTAAATTTTTCACTAAATTACCCCCCCCCCTCCTACTCTATACATATTGCAATGTTTTTTTTTTTTTAAATTAACTAATGGGTATAATAATAATTTTTTTTTTAAATGTCATTTCAAAGTTTATTTCTTCGAGCAATACATATTTTATTCGAATTTTAAACTTGACTATTACAGTTATTTATTTATTTATGCATTTTTTATTTCATTTTACGAAGTAGAATGAATTTGATTACTAAATTTGATATAATTGAAAAGCGCTTTAATTTATCGATTTGAAATTAAGGGTACTTCCAAATACTTTCATTAAATTATCAGTTTTGATTGACATTTCTAAATTAGAGACAGTAACGTTACTTCAGCATTGAATAGTCAAATAATTAAGTGACAATTACTTGACCACACATTCACAATTCCCAAACTTGTTTTAATGAGTGTTAAGAAAAGGGAAAAATTGTTTTCTCCAGAAAATTATAATTAAAATAATAACATAAATTCTATTTAAAATAAGGATATATCTCATAAGGCACAATACAAGGTAATTAAAATTAATGTAACTTGGCTTAAAAGAACCCTGCACGCTTTGAATTTGAAGAGTATGTATTTCTAGCCACTCTGACATTATCTCAGCAAAAAGAAAAACAATACAAAAAGGACAATTGTATGGTACGAAAACCGTTTCTATAAGAAAAACAAATACATATTAATTAAAAATGTTCTAATAAAAAAAATATTTGATTTGTAAATATCTTTTTTGAATATTTATAAAAGATTCAATGCAAAAAATAGATTTTTTTTTTATGTTTTTAATGTTCTATAGATATGAAAATTTAATTAATATTTATGACATTTTTGTAAAAACTCGGTTTCATTTTGTCCAACCGATTACAGCCATGCTTAATTTTATATGTAAGAAATTTATTTTCCAAGTTGTTTGTTATGAAACGTAATTATAAATAATTACCTTTATTTTAACAAAACTGCAAAAGGCATTTATTTGCATAAAAAATATTTTACGTAAATATATTTATTGAATACATTAATCTATCTTCAACATCTTTTTAAGCAATGATCAATTCATATTAAACAAGTACCTTTGTAAACTCAGTATACAATTTTTACTTTCTCTTACCCATAAGAAAGAGAAAGCATTGTTTTTGGGTCGAAATTTCGAAAGTGAGTTTTTGTTATGTTTACACGTTTTGAGGTCCCCTGAATCTGAAAATCAAGTTTTTAGTGGTTGGTCTGTGTGTCTGTCTGTTATCAGCATATCTTAAAACAAATTATAGCAGAGAGTTCAAACTTGGTATTGTAAATGTGTATCATATAGGGATGCTACACTAAGCTCTTCGTTGAGATCAAGCAAATGGTCCGTGTACACGGACACCCAAGATGATTCAAATAAGGGTCTATGGGGGAAATTATAGATAAGTAGAGTTTAACATCTATAGACTGCACTAAACCGAATAAAACGAAATTGATTTTTTACATGCGTAAAAACATGTTGCATGTAGAATATGTTATAAAAATCATTCACTGTTCGTTTACAGGGTTACACAAAAGAACTAAATTATAATGCGGTAATACATGAAAATTGATGGAAGTGTATTTCAGATTATGCCGTGTGTTATTGATATAGGATTATATTTATGTGCAACATGTGATGTGTACATAACATTCAGAAGATATACAGGGGTGTCAATATTTCAGCCATAACTTTCTTTTGTATTTCTTAGAGGAAGTGCTTTACTATAATATACTATATCATGTAATATTTTACCGTGTCCAGGAAAGCCGCTCAAGAATTGAAATTAATTCCTCAAAGCCATATGGTAAATAATGTATTTTTTGAAGCTAAATATTCATCGATTTGTTTCTTGTATATTTACATGTTTTGAGGCTTCCTAAATACCGAAGTAATGTTTTATAGCTTGACTTTTGTCTGTGTCTGTTATAGTAAATTAAAAACAAATACTTTCAGGCGATCCAAATGAAGTACTTTGAAGTGAATACGTTTGTTACTAGAAAAGTTTGTTCAAGATTGATAAATTTCAAGAAATGATGCGTGTGAAAGTTGTCTGAATAATTTTAAATGAACTGTTGAACTTAATAACAGATTTGAATTCTCAATAAATGTAAGTACAATAATGAAATGGGGAGTTGAGGGAGGCGGTAGACCCGCACACACATGGAATTATTTGTCAAATAAAGCTGTTCCGAAGCCTAAGTTGAATTGTTTTAACATACGTTCACATAACAGTACTCGTTATCTTAACCATTAATCTCCAATCCGTACGTATTGTATTAAATTTCTGGGTAAAAGAAAATCGTGTGAGTAACACACCAGATTATTTTTATTATTATTATGATATCATGTGTTCAAGAAGATTATTAATACAAATAGAGAAAATAATTAATTATTATTTACTTGAAAACTAGAAAACATAATTAATTCCAAGAACTATGATTGACAAAACATTTGTATCATTTTTCTTCTGTGTATTTTGTATATCATTTAAGATATTTTGCAAGCAGCATATAATATTAAGCACAGTTAAATAAAAAATGTATGAAAAAAAGTGAAAACTGTTATTCATATGTATCTCAATGATGGTTTAATTACCAAAAAAAAATTCAGAAAGGAACTAAATTTTATGTGTCATATTTGTTTAAAATTCAACTAAAGTAAAAGTGCAAAGAAAGAAACGTGACAAAAAAGAAGTGTGACAAAAAAGAAATATATATATTTCAGCTTTAATGTAATATGTTTAAATTACAATTTTAAGAAAAAGGTTTATTTTGGGAATATTTTCCATATTACTATGCTTGTTTCAAAAAATACTTAACTCTGAAAAAACATAAAATGCTCTCTGTTAGCATAATTTTATTGTACTCACTCATTTTTATTCGTTAAATACAACGTCAGGCAGTTATATCATTATAAATGTGTTAGAAAACACATTAGATTTTCTCTTTTACTCTCAAATGGCAGGAATGTTATTTTATTTTATTTTTCAATGGTGCTTTACTGTTATTAGATTACATAAGTTTACCGAGATATTAAAGCTAACTAGTGGATCTGCAGATCAGGAGCCTCAACGTCCTATTTGCATCAGACATTATTCAATAGGCCCTTTTTATTTATTCCTTATTATATAATAGTATATATTGATTCGATCGACTTGTTACCATAATCAGATACATTCCTGAGGGGGAGGGGGCTGCCGCCCCCTCAACCCCCCGCTGTATACCTTTCTGTATACCTATTTGTATATCATATAAAGTGTTACGGAATTGTAAATATTACATTTATTATTGCATAATTTTTTCAAAGAGGTTTAGTAAGTTGATAAAAGGCTAATTTTGTGTATTTTAGCGTTAAAATAGCCTAATTCTCTTTTGAAAATGCATTAAAAACCTCCAATAAGGAAAGAAATGGATTTGGCGCCAAATTTGGCGACTGTTTTCCCTCCTTGGCGATTTTTTTGGCGACCTTGGCGAGAAAATCCTTATTAGGGATACACCAAATATGGAAGTTCTAATCTCATTGGAAGATGTGATAAGAGAATTTTCCAGAACAGTTTGTGTTCGATAGAAAAGTATAAAAAGAGCATTATTTTCGCCAAGGCGGTCAGTCTCAGATCTGTGTCAGTTTCGTCAAATGCTTGCTTTTCTTTGAGCCTCTTTCAATGAGACTTGCTTTATGTGTTATTGATAAACAGCTTCTAATGTTGTTTTGCTGTTAACGGCTGTTGTTTAAGCTATGTTTACTGATTGAATTGAAGCTGATACTTGGTTTATAGACCTGTATTTTTCTGGAACTTTCTGTGAATAAATCACTGAATTTTTGCAAGTTTCGCCTTTCATTCTCGGACAACTTACGAACCCCCATGTACGCTACAATATGCATTCTTGATAAACGACAGTCTTGTATTATTTCCCTGAAATTCATAAATAACTATTTTCATAACTACCAAATTTCCTACAAAAAAAATTACATAGCATATCGGGAATATTATGCGTAACCTTTAAAATAATGTCCAATTCTATGCCCACAATTTTCATCAGGAAAACATGCTTTTAAAATTCTAATAAAATTTCATTATATTTGATGGGTTGTAACCATATTAAAATAAACATTTAAAAAATACCGACTATAGACCGTAATAGTACGAAATTCTTTTATGTATCCTTGCAAAGTAGCCACAGTCATTATTAACGCCAAAAATAAGAATAAACCTAATTAATTATAGCTCATTATTTTTTCAAACTAATTTGACATCATTTGGATGATTACAGTACGTACTCGGAATTATTTTGTGTGGTCCCATAAATTATTTAGTTTATAGCTAACCTTTTTTAAAGATTAAACATGATTTCAAACATCTTTATAATGTATGTTAATTTTATTAAGTTCAATTCAGCATAAACGCATTAAAGTGCGCGCTTAAATAAAAATTTGTCCATAGGCTCTAATGTTACGAAATTCTTTCCTGTGTCTCTGTAAACAAACCATAAACATTGTATACAGCAGTAAAAAATTTTCATCTTATTTTGCGTTTAAAATTAATAATTGTTTCAAATTTAACATCGTTTGGATGACTACGTGACATTGTCATAAAACTTTTGTGAGGTCCTGTACATTAATTAGAAAGCTTAAGAGCACATATTTTCTTCAAACAACATAAATTTAAGCATCTTACTCACGTACGCTAGTTTCATTTTCTTCATTGCAAAGTAATGATATTAAAATGTGTTTAAACGAAATTCACCCCATACGCCGTAATGTTAAGTATTTTGGCGTATTCCTGTACACAGTTTATAAACAATATAGCGATAAAAATTATACAGCTACTTATATGCAAAGCTGGAACGTGTACGCCAATTTGCAAGTCAATCGAAGGATTTTTGCGGCCGCTATTGCGGCCAAAATTCCATACAAATTCTTCCCATAGGCCGTAAGGATAAGAAACACTATAGTGTGTCCCTGTACACGAACGACAAATGTAATACACACCTAACACTATACAACTAATTCCGTTGGGCTCATGAATATGTGTACCGAATTGCAAGTCAATAGCGTGATTTTTGGAGCCGCTATCGCGGTACATACAAACTCTTCCCATAGGCCGTAATGAAAAAAAATAAATTCCGCGTGTCCCTTTACACGAACTACAAATGAAATGCACACCCAAAACTATACAGCTAATTTCGTGGGGATCATGAACATGTGTAACAAATTTCAAGTCAATAGCGTGATTTTTGTGGCCGCTATTGCACGACAGACAGACAGACAGACGGACAGACGGAACCCAAAATCCTTTTGAGTCTCAACAGAGGGCCGCCACTGACGTTTCGGCCAAAAATGGAAGTCAGTAACTCGATTTTTGCGGTGGCTATCGCGGTACATACAGAATCTTCCCATAGGCCGTAATGATAGGAAAAACTTTGGCGTGTCCCTGTACACGAACTACAAATGGAATACACGCCTAAAACTATACAGCTAATTTCGTTGGACTCATGAATATGTGTACCAAATTGCAAATCAATAGCGTGATTTTTGTGGCCGCTATAGCGGTACATACAAATTCCTCCCATAGGCCGTAATGATAAGAAAAACTTTGACGTGTCCCTGTACACGAACTACTGATGGAATATACACCCAAAACTATACAGCTGATTCCGTGGGGCACACGAACATGTATACCTAATTACAAGTCAATAGCATGATTTTTGCGGCCGCTATTGCACGACAGACAGACAGACAGACAGACGGAACCCAAAATCCTTTTGAGTCTCAACAGAGGGCCTCCACTGACGTTTCGGCAAAAAATGGAAGTCAATTGCTTGATTTTTGCGGTGGCTATCGCGGAACATACAGATTCTTCCCATAGGCCGTAATGATACGAAAAACTTTGGCGTGTCCCTGTACACGAACTACGAATGGAATACACACCTAAAACTATACAGCTAATTTCGTTGGGCTCATGAATATGTGTATCAAAATGCAAATCAATAGCGTGATTTTTGTGGCCGCTATCGCGGTACATACAATTCCTCCCATAGGCCGTAATAATAAGAAAAACTTTGGCGTGTCCCTGTACACGAAATACTAATGGAATATACACCCAAAACTATACAGCTGATTCCGTGGGGCACACGCACATGTGTACCAAATTACAAGTCAATAGCGGGATTCTTGCGGCCGCTATCGCGCGACAGACAGACACACAGACACAGCCCAAAACCGTTTTGAGTCTCAACAGAGGGCCTCCACTAACGTTTCGGCAATAAAAAAGCTTATATAAATTCAATTTTTCCCTACCTATTCATATTTGCCATAAAAATAACTTTGTATTTTCAAAGAACACGAGATGTTTTTTTCTTGTCGAGAGGAATTTAAGAAGTTCAATCTAAAAAA
This sequence comes from Salticus scenicus, assembly GCA_963930645.1. NCBI lineage: Eukaryota > Metazoa > Arthropoda > Arachnida > Araneae > Salticidae > Salticus > Salticus scenicus. Next base: position 234,755,136 of record OZ005650.1, read on the forward strand.
AAAAAAAAAATGGTATTTGAAATTGCAGTTAGTTTCAACCTTTTGAAGAATCTTAGCAATTTATTGGATCACGCGAGACTATTATTATTTTTTTTTTACCTTCAAATTTTCTGCAGTTTTTTTTTTTTTTTTAAACTTAGTAAACGTGCTTGAGAAAATTTGCAAATCACTCTTTAGCTGTATATATTGCTTTAAATATTACGCATATATTTTTATAAATAAGATTTCTTTTACATCACACATACGCACATATATATATATTGCTTTAGGTATCGCACATATAATTTTATCTATAAAAGAGGTTTTATCAATAAAATAAGTATACATCTATATATATCTATAAGTATACATCTATATCTATAAAAATGTTAAGTGGGATTGTGTACGGCTCAAAAACTCAAAATTTTCTGCACAGATTGATCTCAAGTTTCGACACGATACAACCCGCTTCAATGCAATATGCAACCCGCTTCAATGATTGTTTTTATCTATTTTTCGTGTCAGTAACATACCCGCAATCACGAGAAAACAGCCTTTTTAACGGTCAGCAGTGTACCCATAGAATAATAATAGAGGAAGAAGGAGCACGCCAATAGTCTTAATGCTTACAAACCCCTTCTTGTAAAATGCCAGCGAAAGCACCTTTTGCTCCTCTCAATATTGAAGTTTGTTAATAAAGGCTTGTTAATAATCGCTGTTTTTTGTGGCAACACAACAGCTTATGTAGAAACCTTATGCTCCTTCTTCCTTTATTATTATTCTATGAGTGTACCAGAAAACCGCCATATTGACACTGCAAATTTGCTTTTATTTTATATAGCGTGTGCTCAGTAAAAAATGAAAATGAAAATAATGTTGATATTTCACTTTTTTATTTTTGTGAATGTATGAGCACGCGGTTTTTACAAATGTTTGATTTCGATGAATTTTATACTACAGCGCGTGCTCAGTAAAAAATCTGGAGTGACTCCACTCGACTTTCCGAACATTGAGTAACTAACAGTTTTGTAGATAAAATAAAGAAAGAGGTGTTGCTAAACAAACAAAAAAGAGAAAACCATAACAGAGTGTTTGAGTATTTTTCTCCATATATCACACGAGGTTTTATTTAACGCTACTGAACTTTAAGCCCTTAGATCATAAGGATAAAGAATTTTTCGTTGTGTCCCTGTAAAAATCTATAAATGCTAGATTCACCAAAATGCTTATAGTTAGTGCAACAGTGATTTATAATATTCATACAAATTTTCAGCTCAATTGAATAAGGCGTTTAGATGGTATCGCTGGTCTCATAGACCATAAAGATAAAGAATTTTTCTTTGTGTCCCTGTAAAAAAACTGTAAGTGCTAGATTCACCAAAATCTATACAGTTGGTTCAAATGTGACCTATAACATGTGTACAAATTCTTTGCTGAGATTAATAAGGCGTTTAGACGCTATTATACTTTTAAAAATTTGGCAAAGAATTTTTCTTTGTGTCCCTGTAAAAAAACTATAAGTGCTAGATTCTCCAAAATCTATACAAATTGAGTATCTGTGACCTATAATATGTGTATAAAGTTTTTGCTCAATTGAATAAGGCGTTTAGATGCTATCGCACTTTTAAGATTTTGGTCCCTTGGCCATAATGATAAAGAATTTTTCTTTGTGTCCCTGTAAAAAAACTATAAGTGCTACATTCACCAAAATTTATAGGGTTCGTACTATGGTGACTTACAATATACGTACCAACTTTCAGCTTATTCGAACAAAGCGTTTAGACGCTAGCGTGTTCACTCACAGACATACACACATACATACACACATACATATATCATCGTAAAAATAGTGAAAACGGACTCGTTGGACCTCGAAACGTATAGAAACATCAAAATCTCGAATTCGGATTTTTGACATGATTACAATACTTTCCTCCCTATAGTGTTCGGAAAGTAAAAATGATAGAAGAAAAGATGCTCAGTAGAAAATAATGTTGATATTTGAATTTTGTGAATGTATGAGCAAGCGACAGTTAAAAATGTTTGATTTTCAATGAATGGAATCTGTATAAAATTTTTAGTTTTTTAGAAAAGGAAATAACTTTGCCATTTTTGATCTGAAATGTCCTCTTGCAATTAATGTTTATGTAGTCGCCTGTTACGGTTTGTGATTTCGTGTCGCAATTATTTTTTCGTATCTCGGACTATACCTATCTTTAAATGTAAATACTTCTCAACTGTTTCTCTTTCCGTCAGTAATGTTGACATCGTGAGAAACGAAAATGTGTATGCTCCATTAACGAAGTAAATGCTTGCCTGAAATGCCATGACTTTTTTGGCCATTTCAAAATGAAAATTTTTGTTATTAAACTTTTTGTCCTATCTCTCATTTTTTTCAGCCTTGAGCTGGTAGAGCCATAAGAGGTTATAATATTATAGCTTCCTTCTGTTCCTGTGAAAACCGAAATAATGCCTAGCAGAAAAACGAATTTGTGTCGTCGCACAGGCCGCACAGAAGGATCGAGAAGACGGCTTTCAAATATGACTGTGGAAGAACGGGCATCCGTACGAGAGAAGAACAGACTAAGCACCATTCAGGTGCGTAACGTGGAACCAGCAGAAAGACGAGCAGACAGGCGTGAGGATGCACGATTGCGAGCACGGCAGTCACGTTCTGCAGCAAAAGATTTGGTTCGTTCTCAATGGAATGAACGCAAGATGGTGAAGATAGCTGAAACTCGAACCCAAAAAACAGAAGATCTGAATCTGCAATTCCATCGTCTTGCATTCCTGTACAATCCAACTGTTGATTATAGTTCAAGTCAGCATGTTGTCAGTGGCCAGATGAGTCATGCCTGTACCTACTGCCAGGCTCTAAAGGGAACCGAAGGGGATGTGTTGAGCTGGCGGAAAAATCTAATTGCCTCAACTTGAATCACCACCAGAGCCATTGAAAACTCTACTTGCTGGATCTACCACTGAATCGAAGCATTTTCTATCGAAAATCAAGAAATATAACTCTTGCTTCCAAATGACGTCATTTGGTGCGGAAATTCTGACTGCTCAATTCATGCCAACTTTTAAAATCAAAGGGCAAATATATCACAAAGCTGGCTCACTGCTTCCGTTCAAAGATAGTGACCATAAATTCCTTCAAATGTACTTCATCGATGATGATATAGAGGAAGTCGATGCACGTTGTTGAATACACACATCGCTAGGAAGATCAAACATTTCGCAACTACTGGAGATCCTTCACGAAAGGAACAATTTGGTGCGTTTGTTCAAAACGGCAATTGATATGATGTCATCAGATACCCACAAGATTGTCATTCACGCAGACCAAACGCCCGCTGGAGAACATGTCCGGAGATATAATGCTCCAACTATAGACGAAGTAGCAATTGTCATAGTCGGAGATCATTTGACAACCTAGAGGTATTGTTCTCCATCTAATAAACAATCAATTGATAAACGTCGCAGAAACTCACTATTGTTATGATGCTTTGCAGTATCCAGTTATCTTCTGGGATGGTGCCGATGAAAATCATTTCAATATGAAGATGATAAATCCAGAAAATGGTGCAGAAATCAATAAAAAGTGAAGCGCAATGAACTTTTACGCATACCGCTTAATGATTCGGAGCAACGAGAACAATTATATTTTGAAATGCCGTCAGTTGTTTCTCCAGTACATTGTGGATATGTATGCAAAAATTTAAACCGAACGTTTGCTATTTCTTCGTTTGAATCAGACCAAACTCCGCTCCGAAGAATACATTCATTTGCGAGATGCAGTTGTGAATGAAGGTAATACAACCAACGTTGGAAAGCTAATAGTCCAGTCAATAAATACATTGTACCTTGCAAAAGGTGGGGTAGAAGATTTTATTTTTTTAATTTGTACATATTAGTACTAATATGCAAAAAACGAGTTATACAACATGGTCGGCCCAGGGAGAACTTTTGTCGGCTGAAAAACCTCGAAAATTTACTAGTTTTTTGGCTTTTTTCAAAATATCTCAGAAATGGCTGAATTTAGCGATATTTTTCTATTGTAATGTTTAAAGAGGATTAAATTTCCTACAATTTTCTTCCTTACACCTTTTTTGTAGTACTAATAGCAAGCGCGTAACAGCATCTTGAAAATAAACAGTTTTCTCAACTTCGTAGAAAAAGCGCATTACTCTTTATAAATAATGTGTAGTAATTATTAGAATTAGAAGCTTTACTTACAGAAAGCTTAACAACTTTTAATGGTATAGATCTGATATCTGTCGTCCTTGGGATTTTTGGATTTGGTGATGAAAAACGTAATACGGAAATACACACGCCAGATGTATTTTTTTACAATATATATTGTAAGAAATACTGTTTTATATTCTTGATTGTTCTCTTAACATATACCTTGTTAAAATAATCGTGATTTATGAAAGAAACTAAATATGTTCGCCAGATAAATTGGCGATAATTTCTTTTTTTTTCACTAAGGGCGACAGATAACAATTCTGCTCCCTTTTAATTTTTTCCTTCCCCTTTTTACAACCCCCCCTCCCCCCCCTATGGTCACGCACTGACAATTCTGGCCTAACAACAGTAGTCATCATCAGACTCCAATAACTGCCGATGTATAGTATTCTATCATTGCAACACATAATACACACTCAAACACATACAAAGAAAAATAAATAAAAAAAAAATATTTGTATATAAATGTAAATGAATAAATATTAAGGTGCTAATAAGCAAAAGCTCAATGCATTGATACATAAATATTTTAGTTCTACTATTTATTAAATTATAAAACATTAATGATATTTAGATATAATACGTAATGTTGTAATAAACATTAATTACTGCTATATTAATACTGATGATAATAACAATGTACAATCTTAATTTTAAATTAACTTCATAAATAGGCAGACTTGTTTGAAGAACAATAGCAAATAATTACTAAAGTAAATTGTAGAAATTTAACTTTATATATAAATTATAGGGAGATTCATTTAGCCTTGAAAGAAATAAAGAAACGTACATTAATGTATGATATATATGTTCATTTTCTTCGTGGTTATTTTGAAAGCCCGGGTTCTTAAATTTCAATAGTAATCAGAAGTAGAAGGAAGGTGTGTCGTCCTCAAATTGTTCCTCTCCGTTTTGCAGCAATTATATAAGCTCTTAGAATAGCTTATCATCTTCTTCAGCCTCGTCCAATGATGAAATTAGTACGACATTTTCCTGTTGAGGATCAGAGTCCTTGTTACTATACCAGTTTCACTGAGTATTTTATAGCCAACATTTTGGAAGCAAACTGTTTTCTTGTTGGCAGTTTCGGCTATTAAAAGATCTTCATTATATTTTTTGCAAAGGCGTGATATAACCGTTCTGATGCCAGGACGAAAATCACCCTCTATTTTATTCATCAAATACTTTATGAGACTGGCACTCCTCCGAGTCGTTTTCAGGGTAGGAGTAAATTGATTCCATTGCCTCATCAGTGTTACTTGCAGGGTAGTATCCTCGTTTTATATCACTTTTAGGCCTCCAGTGCAGTTTTTGACGACAAAATCTGTGATACCCAGTATTTATAGCAACTAAACCTTTTACACTTCCAATGCATTCAAGTACTTTTTTTCTTCTCTCATCCCCACGATTTTCGGCACCATTTACAGTTGTTTCTTTCACACCCAGTTTCATAGCATGGTGGATAAAATTTCTTTCATGCTCAGGAAGTCGTTCCTGTTTTTTAAAAAAATCTTCAAGTATCCCCTCTCCACACAAGAAACACTGATCTTTAAAACTAAAACCTTCAGTTCTTGATGGAAGACATGGAGCCGCACTGTTTGAACCAGCTCCATCACCAGTTGTATGACGCCGTACATATGCTGCAATCATTCGCTCATTGATGTATCGTTTGTGACAGGCATTGTGAATTCTTACTTGTTTTAGGACAGGTTCTTCTAAAAACACCTAATGTTCTTCATTTTGACGTTTTGCATTGCACTTTTACAGATTTTTTGTATGCCTTTCTCCTTCAGAATCTTTACTTCACCTTTATTCAAACTGATTTTGAAAATGAAACAAACACTCTGGTTATTGTAATAGAAAACGCTCACGGGTTGAAACAGTACGTTCGCACGTTCGAACTGAACTGAACAACATAGATAGATGTTCAGCCGAGGCAGCGTACTGCAGGATGAGATGAGGCGGGAGGAAAGGGAGAGCTTTTTAACTAAAGGGGGGAAGAGGGGGGGTGAAGGCAGGTTTTTTTTTTTTTTATACCTTCTTTGCTACGAAGCAGAGGTCATTTCCTAAGGTCAGACAGCTGAATATGTCCTTTCCTTTCTTTTCGTTTTCTAATAAACGTTCATGCGCCGACCCATTTCTTTGAGTTGTATTTTATTAGCTTGAGAAAAAATGCCGACTTTCAAGAGGCTGTAACACGCTTGCTATTAGTACTACAAAAAAGTTGTAATGAAGAAAATTGTAGGAAATTTAATCTTCTTTAAACTTTATAATAGAAAAATATCGCTAAATTTAGCCATTTCTAAAATATTTCAAAAAAAGTAAAAAAAGTAGTAAATTTTCGAGGTTTTTTAGCCGGCAAAAATTTTCCCGGGGTCGATCATGTTGGATAACTCGTTTTTTTCATATTGGCACTAATATGTACAAATTAAAAAAGAAAAATCTTCTACCCCACCTTTTGCTAGGTAAGCCCTTTTTCACATACCTATTGACTGGACTATAACTATTTTGCCTTCTTCATACACAGGCAGTCCACGTCACATGCAGGAATATGCTCAAGATGCAATGGCATATGTTTGTCATTACGGGTGTCCAGACTTATTTGTCACCTTCACATGCAATCCAGCTTGGGACGAGATACAACAGCTGTTACATCCTGGGCAACCATCCGTGGATTCGCATGGCATCACAGCACGTGTTTTCAGACAAAAACTTAAGTCACTAAAGGATTTCATTGTGAAACATGAAGTGTTTGAATCTGTGCGCTGCTGGATGTATTCAGTGGAATGGCAAAAGAGAGAATTTAACAGGATTTAACAAGGAGGAGGTGCTGCTCACCGCTCTAAGAGTGGTGTCGAGCGCTTCTAGCTATGCTAGGCCCCTACTCCGGAAGCGTATCTCCGAACTGTTGGCGCACGCAGAACAAATTCACAATTTTACGCCAGAGAATGCGATTTTCGCCAAATCTGGAAGTGCAAAGAGAAACTTCACGCCGCTTAACCTGTATAAATAAACATCCGGCGTTTTTCTTTCTTTTTTTGTTATTAGTTTTTTTTCTTCTGATTATTAATGTAGGATTTAAATCGCAAAACGAAACATATCTTGAAATTAAGAAATAGTTATCCGAATAGAGAAGTAGATAATAATAATGGTAATATATTAGCATTGAGATCCGATTTCATGTATAAGGCCAAAAAGTTTGTAAAAATTGTTCAAACAAATTACAAATTCTTAGTAAAATGCATGAAAAATGTTCATAAGTCCAAATCAGTAGTACGCCATTTTACATTTCAACTATTTTTATTGTCATTTTGTATTTAAATTTTTAAAATGTATGACTTTATAAAATATCTCTCTTACGATGCAGTGCTTGAATTTTCATAAATTATCACCTTATATTTATCTATTATGTATTTTTAAAGAGCATCTTAATCATAATAAAATAGATATTTCGTGTTAAATTTTATGGTTGAAATTCATAAAATTTTCTAAGTATAATTTCCTCCTCGGACATGTCCATTTCTCATTCTTTACCCACCCCCCCAACCCCAACATACAAAGTTATAAAATAAAACGTTAAACATTTAATTAATGCTATTCTATTTGTTTTCCAGTAATCATAAACAATCTAACTTAATATGTTATACAAATCAAAGTAATAATGATGCGCATAACCATTTTCATCCTATATTTATTGTTACTAATTTCTATTGAGAGCGAAATGTATTCATATTAAAAGGAATGAGTATGATAGAACACTCAACACAGTCGCAGACTGAAATGCCGCACCTCATAGGCTACCCTCTATCCGATTCGATAAATTTGATTTATCGTAATTAAATGACTAATTTTATTAGGATTGTTTTCGCACATTAATTTCCAACACAACTGATCCCCATATTGCAAGTTCGTGGGAAGTATTGGCCTAATTTGTCAAATGAAGGAAACACAATATTTAATTACTAAAGTTTCAAATTAAAATGTTCATATTTAATGAAGTGTATTAAAAAATATATTTTAAAATATTAGTCTGACATGTTTACGACAAAATATTGGCATAATGGACGTTTAAACGAAATTTTGCTCTATTTTGCCATGTTAAAAAGAAAACGTAAATTTTGAATAACATGTGAAGTTTACAACTTACATTGTTCCAAAGCAATATTGTCCTTATCAATGACATAAGTGATATTTAAAAACTGATGCATCCATTTTACAAACTCAATATCTGTAATACACACAGACAAGTCACATAAACCAACCACTAAAAACATAATTTTTGGATTCAGGAAACCTCAAAACATATAAATGTAACAAAAATTCAATTTCGAAAACGTGATCCGAAAACAATACTTTCGCGACCTTTTACGGATAAGATAAAGTAAATTAGAATAAGAGAATAATTTTAAATTAATTAAACTTTAATTGCATTTATTACATTGATTTTTATTTATAAAAAGAAATGCTTTTATTTAATTTGGGGTAGACCTGTATATTTACTATATATTTTACAAACACAATATAGTGTACTAATTTAGCACAGAATTTAAAACACATAGCACGACATGAAATGACCTTTCAGCAATTCCATTGTATGAATATATCTGAATTCTTTTGTGGGGTTCTGTGTAAACTTCTAATAAAGGATATACATTCTACATTGTATACGAAACATTCTTTCATGCACATAAAATAAATGTTCAATTTTTTTTTTTTTTTTTTTTTTTTTTTTGTTTCATCCAAAAATATTAAATTGTATTTACCAGAAAATTCACACATAGACTTAATGAATTTGAATTCTTTTCTTAGTCACTGCACACGAATTACTTAATATTTCATCAGAGTCCCAATATCTATTCTTGAGGTATGGTGATAACAAACACACAGACACACACATTCAAGCAACCGCTAAAAACCTAATTTTTTGTTTCATGATATTTAAGCAAATGTAGCAAAAACTCAATTTCGAAAATCTGAATCAAAAATAAAACTTTTCTTACAATATATGGGTAAAATAAACTAAATAATGATGCGTAATAATGATAATCTGGTGTGTCACTCACACGACTTTCTTTTTCACCCTGCATTTCAATATTATAATGACAGATTGCACATTAAAGCTTAAGATCAATAGCGTAAGAATGTAAAGTTTAATGTACTTTTCAAATAATCTAAAATAGGTTTAGAAACAATTTTATTTGACGAAGAGAAAGTAAATAATAATAATAATAAAACAGAATAAAATAAAATAAAATAAATGTATTTCAAGGATAATTTTAAAAGCTTTAAAATCATAATATTACAAATATACTTCTTCATTAATCTTGATAAAATAAATTTAAAGGGTTTTCTAATAAATTTTGGCATTAAATTATATTATCTAAAAATAACGATACAAAGACTCCATTGACACATTTTTAACAATTATGATTCAGGGAGCCTCAAAACGTGTATATATAACAAAAATTCAATTTCGAAAATTTGACCCCAAAACAATACTTTCTCTACCATATATGTTGGTAAGAGAAAGTAAAATAAATAAATAAATAAATAAATGTATTTCAAGAACAATTTTAAAAGCTTTAAAATTAGCAATTTTATTTCTTCATTAATCTTGCTAAATTAAATGTAAAGGGTGGAGGATTTCTAATAAATTTTTGCATTAAATATATTATTTAAGAATTACGATACTAAAACTCCACTGACACATTTTTAATAGTTTATTCTCTTGGGAAAAAAAAAAAAAAAAAAAAAAGATTGCTCGAATCCTTAACGAATCATGAATGAAGTGGAAAGAAGGGTTGCTTTGCGACAGAGAGGGTTTTGGCGCGAGCTACAAAAATTCGCCAGGTTGACCTGTATGCGCCAACATTTCGGAGATACGCACTCCGGAACGTTTATTTAAAAAAAAAAAAAAAAAAAAAAAAAAAAGAAAGAAAGAAAGAAAATTACAAGGTTTGCCAGAACAATATTCCCGCGCGAAATAGGGCGAAGTATTACAAATACGTATTAATTATTAACAAACTTAAAAATAAAAATAAATAAAAAATAAATAAATAAATAAATACACAAAAGTAAGATTCGCCAGTACAGACTACTCACGCGACAGGGGGGCGAAATAAAATAAATCTTGAAAAAAAGAGAGGATTTAACAGGGAAGAGGTGCCGCTCACCGCTCTAGGAGCAGTGTCGAGCGATTCCAGCTATGCTAGGCCCCTCTTCCGGAGTTTATTTAAACTCTAAAAAAAAAATTAAATAAAAAAAAATTACAAAAGCCGCTAGAGACAGGTCTCCCACGCGACAAGGAGCGGCATGTTCTATGCTGGTAGATAAAGTGACAAGTGGCTTAAAGATATTTCGTAGCAAGGTATTGTTGAGAGTTCATGAGCAAAAATTGATGCTCGGAAAGTCTTTATAAATTTTTGTGCTGTGAAAGTCTTTATGAAATCCTTCTCGAGAATGGGCAACGTTGTTGTTAATTTAAGCAGGAAAACTAAGTGTTATATGTGCCGGGCTGTGCTCCACGCGACAAGTGGCACCATAATAACTATTAAGCTGGGGTCAATTAACTGGGAGGTTCTTTTATGTTGATTTTGAAAAACAAGACAATAGGCTGCAGTTGTTGATGTCGATATTTTATGTTGTGTTGAAATGTCCCACAGCACAAGATTGATGAAAAGATGATTTTGTGAAGGTTCGATGACATATAGAGCAAGCAGATGTGAGATTAATCTGTGAGATTAGTCATATTCATAAGAAATTCAAATATATTATTTAGTTTAGAAAGCAGGCTTTTTCTATTGAGGATATTAAACAGCCAATCATGTGGCCTGGGAGTGGGATTTCTTAAGTGGATGGCAGAAGTTAAACTACAGTAGTAATAATAGTGATTAGGAGTTCCCTCCTCCCCGCAAGGACACAGAGGAGAGCGTCGGTAATGAAATCTGTATAAATAGGATGGAAATGGGCCATGACCTGTCAGAAAAGCAGTTACGGGGGGGGGGGGAGACACCAAGAGTTTAAGTTTAAGAGTGGGATGAGATTAAAGGTGTATCTTCCCTTTGGAGAAGTATCCCACAGTTCCTGCCAATCTCTAAGTAATTGTTGCTTTAATACGTGTTTAACGTATGAGGGAGGGGCAGGGAGAAAAAAATCTATTGAATTGTTTTCGGTGGCTGCCTTGGCCAGTGAATCAGCAAGTTCATTGCCGAGAACTCCCCTGTGGGCAGAAACATGTGCCAGGGAGAGATGTTTAGCCAGATTAATAAGTTTTGATTTAATTGAGATAACCTGTGGATGTTTACTCCTGTGACGAGCAATGGCTAGCAGACCTGACAGACTGTCACTGAAAATATTATGGGAGGGATAGTTATTAATATTAGCCACAACCCAGTCTATGGCCATTTGGATCGCGAATAATTCCGCTTGGAAAACAGAGTTATAGTTGGCCAGTCTGCCCGCCCACTGATAGACAACCGAACCATCGGTCATCACACAAAAGGCCGCACCCACACCGTGGTCCGTTTTGGAGCCATCAGTGTAGATAGCCACAGGAGCAGAAGGAGAAAAGCTATTTTTGTTACAATTTACTATTTGTGAAGCGCGGAGTGTTGATTAGAGCTGAATCTGGACCAGGAGGCAGGGAAACCATACAGGTCACCCTCTCGAGTACAATAGGCATCTTGCAGCAGCGCAATATTAATGGAGTTTTTCTCCATATATACTTGCGCCGCCGAGTTTACCGCCTTACATCTGTTGAGGTTAACCTGCAGGACACGAAGACTGTCTATGGAGTTTGATTGTGGGGTGGTCGAAGAAGATGCTGCTTTTTGGGAGGAGGAGGAGAGAACTTTTTTGCGTTTTGCTTTGAATTTAAAATCTTTATTGGGGGTTGAAACGGAATTAGATAAATTAGGATGTTGTTTACCTGCTTGCTCCATAGTTAAGAAAATGGCTCGTCGGAGTTACTGATGCCTGGACTCCTGCTGGCTCCGAGAGGAGTGGGTTGGTAGGTTGTCGCAGAGTATTTTCTGAGGTAGTCCATGAAGAGCTGTGGAAGATGATTTGAATCTGCAGATAATGGAGGTGAGATTGGGAAGAATTGGTATGGATATATTGGCCTAGTGGAAGGGTGCTCTCTGCTGTCTGATGGAGGGTAGTCTTTGTCTTGTGGAGTGACTCTTTCGGACCCTGTATTGAGGCATGGTCTGGAGTTTTGGCGTGTCTGGCGACTTCTTGATCTTGTTTCCTGTGATCTCCTGTAGCTCCTTGGGCGGGAGCTAGATTGTTGGACTGTGCGGATCCTAGATTTATTCTGTTGGTTGTTTTGGTTATTTCTTTGGCGAGAGGTGGACTGATGGGTTAGGCAGTTGCTGGTAGCAGCATCTCTTCTCGAAATTCTTGCTGAGCCTAGGGCTGCCACATGCGCATATACTAATCTGGCTTTACGATGAAATAACTTCAGAAGAAATCGACGATGTGATATGCGCTGAGATTCCACGGGCCGACGTCGATAAGGATTTGCATGCAGTTGTTATCTAAAGCATGATACATGGTCCTTGTGGTCATCTAAATCTTAATTCACCCTGCATGGTAGACGGCAAATGCTTTAAGCAATATCCTGGAGCATTCACAGCCAACACAGTAACAGGAGACGATGGATATCCTCGGTATAGGAGACGATCAACTGAAGATGGCGGGAGTTCGGCAACTATAAACCTGCAAAATGGTGATGTTGATGTAGACAACCGTTGTGTTGTTCCATATTCGCCTCTGTTATCAAAAACATACAAAGCTCACATAAATGTAGAATATTGTAATTCCATCAAATGGATTAAATACATCTGTAAGTATGTGAATAAAGGCAGCGATATGGCAGTTTTTGGTGTCCAAACAGAAAATAGTGACAAGAATGCAGTACGAGTTATCGATGAAATTGCCCAATACCAGGCTGGAAGATACACAAGCAGCAATGAGGCTGCATGGCAATTTTTTTCATTTCCTATACATGAACGCTATCCAGCTGTGGTTCACTTAGCAGTTCATTTAGAGAATGGACAGCGCGTTTAATACACGGATGAAAATGTACAACAAAGAACCCTTAATACACCTGGTACAACTCTGACTGCTTTCTTCACCTTATATCAGAAAGATGCTTTCGCCAGAACACTGATGTATTCAGAAGTGCCCTCTTATTACACGTCGAATCTAACTAAAAAAGAATTCGTATGACGCAGACGAGGGAAGCAGTCAACGGTCAACCTGGCATTTTCAGAGAAAATATAATTAGTAAGCTTTATACAGTGCATCGTAATCAAGATGAATGTTTCTTCCTTCGCATGTTGTTGGTAAATGTGCCTGGTCCTAGATCTTTCCAGCAATTGAAAACTGTTGACGACGTCACACATGACGCTTTCCGCAGTGCATGTCAAGCTCTGAATTTATTAGAAAACGACCAACAGTGGGATATATGTATTACTGACGCGTGCAACACTGCACATCCAAACCAAATTCGCGCATTATTTGCAATTATATTGACCGCTTGCTTCCCTACATATCCTACAGAGTTATGGGAAAGATATCGATCGCATATGGCTAAGGATATTTTTCATAGAGTACGCCTAGAAAATGCCAATATGACCATGGAATTTACAGAAGTCATTTACAACGAAGCATTGATAAATATTGAAGACAAGTGCTTAGCTATTGCAAATAACGTTCTTAGTCAAATGGGAATGCCAGCACCCACCCGAGCTACGACTGCATCAATTGATACGGATTTGCGCCGTGAACGGAGTTACAACACGGGTGATCTCCAGTCACATGTCCATGCAAACATTCCCAAATTAACGCGTGAACAGAAGGGCATTTATGATCGCATAATGCAAATGACAAATGACGGAGTCGGGGGAACCTTCTTCTTGGATGCGCCAGGAGGAATTGGGAAAACATTTCTTATCAGATTGATTCTGGCAACGGTTCGATCGAAAAATGACATAGCCTTAGCTCTCGCTTCGTCTGGAATAGCTGTGACATTGTTACCAGGGAGAAGGATTGCTCATTCAGCTTTGAAGTTGCCATTGAGCATGCAAATCATCGAGACTCCCATGTGCAATATTTCCAAAGCATCCGGTATGGGAAAAGTATTACAAAAATGTAAAATCTTTGTTTGGGATGAATGCACGATGTCTCATAAAATATCGCTTGAAGCTCTTGATCTTTCGTTGCGAGATTTGCGTGAAAACGTTCAACCGTTCGGGAATACATTGATATTGCTGGTAGGAGATTTTAGGCAAACATTGCCTGTAATTTCTCGATCGACACCAGCGGACGAAATAAATGCTTGCCTGAAATATTCAACGTTGTGGCGACACACATTGCAGTTGACTACGAATATGCGTGTCCAGTTGCAGAACGATCAATCATCCGAAGTATTCTCACGGCAATTACTGAACATTGGGAACGGACAGATGCCAGTCAATAAGACGTCAAGACAAATGCCATTTCCTGATAATTTCTGTAATTTAGTAACATCGAAAGAAGAACTGATCGAAAAAGTATTTCCTAATATACAAATTAATCATAGGAATCACGATTGGCTCAATGAACGAGCTATCCTTGCCGCGAAGAATAAAGATGTCTATCAACCTAATAATGTTATTCAATCCAGTATTCAAAGTGAGGAAATTATATATAAGTCGATAGACACCGTTGGGGAAGCAGATGAAGTAGTTAATTATCCTACGGAATTTTTGAACTCACTTGATCTGCCAGGGATGCCGCCACACATATTAAAATTAAAAATAGGTTTGCCAATTATCATGTTGCGGAATATTAATCAACCAAAACTCTGTAACGGCACCATAGACCCATTATAAGAGTGGACGGGACAATGGAAACCTTTTAAATGGCAAAGATAACTCATAAGAAGGTCATGTGAATGTTGATCTACAGGAAGCCAAACTGGCCAATATTGAAATTTACTCGCCTTGCTCTAAACTCTGCTTTTAATTAAGCAGACAATATTGTCCCTTTTTCTTTGAAAGTTCTTTTTTAAATTTTTATTTCACTTTAAAAGTTAGATTATTTTTAATTTAAAAAGAATTTTATAGCAAGAAATAGTAATTAGATGTACTTTAAAAACCCTAGAAGTTATATAAAATAAGGATTTTATTTCACAGGTAAGATTCTTTTTAATAATTTATTATTTCGTTCTTTTTAAGTAATTATTTTTATGAAATGCTTATAATTGCTATACTTATTTCTCTAAATTGAATTAGTTTAACTATATTATACCTTATATTATTTCAAAAATGTCCATAATTATTTATGATAGTTAAAACGAGTATAGACAAACCAAAGTTATAAAAATGTTTGAATTTTGTTAGATGTTAATAAAAAGGTAAAAATAAATTTCAGCAGCTGTAATATTTTACACTAGTTTTGCTTGTTCTATCTTTTAATAATAATAATAATAATATATATTTATATTCAAAACAAAAAATTGCCAATAACGTGATAAATGCCAAAAGAGGTAACGTTTTTCAACATTCACATGGTTTCATCTTTGTACCTTTTCTTATATTCCCTTAATAATGGAATGCTCCGTCCACTCTTATAATAGGTCTATGAACGGCACGCGACTCGCAGTTAAGAAATTAATGAACAACATAGTGGAAGCAACGATTTTAACGGGGGCTTTCAAACGTGAAGATGACCTCATTCCTCGAATTCCCATGATCGCGATCGATACACCATTTAAATTTTAAAGATTGCAATTCCCAGTTAGATTGGCGCTTGCAATCACAATCAATAAATCTCAAGGTCAATCTTTAGAAATGTGTGGTTTAGACTTATATGCGGATTACTTCTCACATGGACAACTATATGTTGCCTGTTCCCCTGTCGGCAAACCAGATAGCCTTTATATCTACGCAGACAATGGAATGACAAAATAATATTGTGTCCCCACAAGTATTGCAAAATTAAACTTCTATGAAACGTATGGTTTGTTTCGTTTCTCATTTTTCAACCATGCAACCACAATGTGCCACATCAAAGCGTGGCAGGGTACAGCTAGTATATATATACATATATATATATGTAAACGAGAATGCGTGTGTATTTTATATATGCAGTATTGTTAAGGGAAAATAATCTGGTAGTATTAACAGATTGATAACTTTTTTTTTTTTTTTTTTTTTTTTTAATTAATTAATTAATTTTATTTTATTTTATTTTTTCTAAAATAGTTACAAAAAAATTTTAAATTTTGTTCTGGATAATGATTCCGAGGTTAACGATATTATTATTATTTTTTTATTTTGCCGTAATGTACCTTTCCGTCTAAGTAAAATCCAAATAAGTTTTGATATGTATAAAAGCGATAAAATTATTCGACAACTCTAATCACATCACTTAAAAAGAAACTGAGGAAAAAAAAAAAAAAGGGTATATATATATATATATATATATATATATATACCACTTTTATCTAGAACGAATAAGAAACCATTTTCTATAACCTTAAACTAAAAATATAGTTTTCTGAGTTATTCCTTTGAGGTAAACAATTAAGATAGACGAAATGGTCGAGCAATTCTAGTCTACACTTTTCTAGAGTGTGAAACAATATTATAAAAATTACGAATATTCTGAATCTTTTGTATTGCGAGAAATTTTAGTTCATTTACTGGAATTGGGTTATAAAAAAAAATTATACTTACTAGAGCTCGCCTCTTGTATTCACATTTATTTAAAGATTTTTAAATGCGATTGACCACCATAATATAGGAGAACGATCCAAAATTGTAATAAGGTTTTTAGAACTTGTTAGAAAAGGGAGCTGGAATGTACAAGGATGACATGGAACTATTTTTACTTGAGCCATAACTTAGATTCTAGATGCCAGTCACATAATTCTTTCGAACGAGCAGTAATAATAAAACTTTTTTTTTAAATCTGAATGATAGCAGTCTTTCCCCAGCATGTTTAAAAAAAGAACTAGAGATGGGCGTTATTTCACATAATAATATAAATAATATTGTTATTACCTAAGAACCTATTAGCACTGTAATATATTATTGAAAAGGTCATATTAAATAAATAACACTTCCATCTTGTCTCTCTGCACGAAAGGAAAAGAAAAAAGAAAAGTGCCTGTTATAAAGAATATAATAACAATAACAATAACACAGTTTTTTCTTTTATTTTTTTTCTTTTAAGTAAATGAACGCACTTCTGTAATCATATATTTTTAGAAAAAAAGAAAAAAAAAAACTCGAGAATTTACTTTTTTTCTTTGTTCTAAAACAAAATTGCATACGCCATTTAAATCATACAAGAACAACTTATATGATACAGCATTATACAAGTAACGATTTTAAAACTCTCTGTCCTATAATGAATTTACAAAAACAAACTATAATCACCGCGACTAGCGAAATCCAAATCATACGTTGATATTAGCTTAGAAATGATTGATTGTTGTTGATTATTTTTCCATGGGGTAATAAAACTGTTTGGGGAATAGAGTTATAGAGATTCTCTTGTTTGACGAAAATGCTTGCGAATGGAAAAGCGAGTAATGTTTTTGTTTACGGATTGGTGCGTTTTTTAATTAATGTCGCACTCATTGACGGTCACACTAGATCTCGCTGGTGACTGGTAGAATGTTGATTTGAAATACATGATAGCAGCTGGGATTCGAATTACATAATAGTATGTGACGCACGCAAATGTGCTTGGGCTTGGGACTATTTTACTTTTTCATGTGTTTTTATGTGGATATAAATTTGATTAGAGGATGCGTATTTGTATTTCGCTTTTCTTTTCTTTTCTTTTTTTCTTTTTTATTTAATTTAATCAATTATTTTCTTTATATGATTTTTTTAAAAAAAAGACTTTTTTATGATGCGTAAAATGGTTAATTATTTATGGTTGTACATGGCTGTTCATGATCCGATTGGGAAAATCGCATTAAGCGATCTTCGCGAACAAAATTTAAATTTTATAACTTTTCCGAATTTGAAAAAGCATCTTGAAAAACGTCCTCCTAATGTGCAGATGTTAAGTATGATTGAGAAGAATAATTCGGTTGTCAATTTAGAATTTTTTTTCTGCCGAAAAACAATATACCAGTATCGTGTGAGGGACTCTTTTTTAAAGCGGGAAATTTAATTTCAAAGCGCCTTTTATGCCTTAAAAATAAAAATATTCAAAATTTATTAATTTTTTATAACAGTTGCTTTTTAATCAAATGAATTTGTTTTACTTTTCAGATGCTAAAATTGCTAAATATTTAATTCTATATAAAATGTATACATATGTTTTTAGCATTAAATTATGTTTTAAATGCGCTAGATAAGTTTTCTTTTCTAAACAATGCACTCAAACTTTTTGATAAATTAATATCGTCATTGAATAATATTTCAAAAAATCAATTATAACATAATTGTTATGGAATAATTATTACAGCATAGTTCTAGTGTTATTTTTATTTATTTTATTTTATTTATTTTCTTATTTATTTATTATTAATATTACTATTATTTATTTATTTATTTATTTTTTAATAAATTATTTGCAAGTTTAGGTTTTGGAATGTTGTAACATTTTTTAATAAAACCATTTTTTTTTTTTTTTTTTTTTTTTTTTTAACAACTGAATATATTTTTTTTTAATAATATAGTTTATATATTGGTATTCTTTGTTACAGGAAACGGTTGGTTGGTTGGGTTTTACGTCGCACTAGTGCTGCACAATGGGCAATTGTTACAAGAAACCTATGTATGTTACTCAGTATTATTTGCAATATCCTGTTTTCGCATGTACGCACTCTTTCAAGGCGACTGTTTCATGGACTATATGTTTTACTATTATTATTTTATGATAGCAATTTTCTTTTTAAAAGAAAATAAAATGCGATTGATAACGTTAAGTGAAGATTACTATTTCAAAGTATTGTTATTCAAAAACATAATACGTATGCTCTATGTTCGACACGGGTATATTATGCATGCTTCGAAGTCGTATTTCAGTTAAGTAGTAATAGGTTACAAAAATAATAGGATATTGGAATATATTACCATAGGCAGTACACTGTAAAAAAAAATAACTATTACCAGCTGAAAGAAACTCTCTGTGATCGGAGAAAATAATTTTTTTCTCCAATCACAGAGAGTTTCTTGCAGCTGGTAATACTTATTTTTTTACAGTGTAAGAAATGAAATAACCTATTACTGCAATGTAACTGTTTATCTCAGCTCTAGAAATAACCCATATCTAAACATAAATGCAGCTATTATCATGATCCAAAAAATTGAAAAAGATGGTTCTCTAGATGTTATACTAAAAAAAGAAAAAAAGACGATGTGCAATTTAGGTGGCCATTGCGGAGGAAGTTTAAGTTACATGCAATGCTATATTTGTATGAACTCCAGTAAACCCTCTTTATTATAAATGGGCATGCTACATCTTGTATATTCGACTTCTTTTAGTGGGGATTAAAGAGTTCCGCCTTTTTTTTTTTTTTTTTTTTTTTTTTTTGACAGACATCAGTATTTTCCTACAAAAATGTCTAACTTATGAAATCACAAGAATAACTGTAAAAAATATGATAAAAAATTCTGTATAGAAATACTGCAGGTAGAAAAATAGAAACTCTTTCATCACTATCTCTTAGTCAACTGTATGCATGAACTTGTTCAAATTTTTAAGTTTTATCATTAGAGAGTGCAAATCTGGCAGAAACAGAAACAAAAAGTTACTCCACACGTTTTGATTTGCCATGCGTTTTCTAACAAGAATATAAGTGGTTAAAAACTGGACGCTGAATATGTTATGGACAGAAGCCCATTTCCATTTAGATGGTGCAGTAAACACGCATAATTTTTCATTATCATTTTGTTGAAGTCACATTAAATGGATACGTGTCCAGGGAAATATAAACACTTCAGCGAACTCCTGGAAGTCCATGTTGGGCCAACAAAACTGCAAGGAGGGTGTGTGGCTAGTGTTATTACTAGATTTCGCAACACTGATCCCATAATTTTGAAGATTAACCTTCGAAGTGATTAGGCAACCGTTAGAGTTCAAATTCAGGTGTGGATATTGAATAGGCGAGATTTTTACAGTGTGTCTTACGAAAAGTATGCGTTGCGCACGAATACACTTTCTGTGTTGTTTCAGTTACCGAAAAGTATTGCTAACAATTTTTTTTTCACATAGTATACGAATTTTTTCTGAAGCTTTTGCTGCCCGGAATTTTTTGTAATATCTCAAGGTTTCTTTTTTGGAGCGTAATTCCTCGATTTTTTTTTTTTTCTTTTAATAACTTTATCGGAATGCATTTAAGCAAAATAATATATATATATATATATAATAGAATTATTCATTTATATTCTGTTAGCATTCTCCTTTAAAAGATTTTAAATGTTAAATAATTATTCATTAATTGATTTTATATTATAAATTTCTATGTTTTCAGAATTAGGAGCTTTATTTAATTTACTGAATTAATACCAAATTTAGATTCCTCATAGGAGATCACCTATTGCAATGGTTCTCTTGACACGACTTCTGGAAAAGTTCTTCATATCTTCACCGATCATGACCCCTAGAATACAAAACCACCCTCCGTCCAAAAGTTTATGTATGTATAGGTATATATATATATATATATATATATAAATATATATATATAAATATATATATATATATATATATATATCGCTTTTTCTCATGTTAAGTTGTGAACACGATAACTGAAGTAATTTTTATTTAAATTTAACCAGCTCAGATATGTTGTCAGGACAGTAAATAGCTCGGTCTAGTTCGTAGATGGGGCATCCCGCTCAAAGGGGGGGTGGATATTTTTATTTGCCCATAATTTCTTTAATATTGAAAATAGGAAAATACTTCAAATCAGGCGAATTACCGCCTTAGCCTAAAGAACAGTTTTTGTATTTAAACTTTTTCGATAACTTCAATTGCTTAAAAGTTAAAAGATTAAAACGTGATTTTTCGTCAATTGTGATGAAACTGACTTTTTCTATAGCTTTACTTGCTTAAATTTATAATCTGATGCTTACGACGCGTGCAAACGATAGTAAAAAAGATCACTGAAAATGAAAAAACCATGGTAACAGCTTTAATTAATCATTTAAATATATAAAATTAAAATAATATGTTAGTCTTGGTAGAAATATCGTCTGTGGTGAATAGTTTAGAACGCCGGTTTAAGCAAGAATTTAAAATTTACGATTGAAATTGAAAGTAATACGTTACAGCTTCCTTTGATTTTTTATCTTGCGGAAATATGATATTGGTCTGTGAAGAGATATGAGGTTTTTGCGTGGGAAGAAAATATAATGACGTCAAAGCTGCCATTTTTCATCGCCATGCTCGCCAAATTTTGTCATCAAATAACGAATTTCGTCGTTAACTATCAAATTTTGCAGCCAAATCAGAAATTTCATTGCTAAGTCGCAAGTTTAGTCACTAAATTGTAAATCTTTATGGCTTCTATTTGCTGAATGATTATGAACTTGGATTTAAAAAAAACGAATCATTTACTGACCAATAAATCTAGCCTAAAATATGAAGTAGAATGAATAGTAGCAGTTGATAATTAAATTTCTTAAAAACAGAATAGCAACGTAAATAATGCAATGTGTGGGAAAAAAGCTATTGTCTAAGTATGTGTTAATGTATATGTAATATTTCTTTACTTCTGTAGCATTAACGTAAATGAATCTAGTTTGCCTTTGAGCTTGCCGAAAAGGGCTTTTCTTTTCTTTTTTTTTTTTTGATCCTTACTTTTATTATTATTATTATTATTGTTATTAAAAAAGAGAGAGAGAGATAGGGAGAGACATGTTTTTTTACCCTGTTTACCATGTTCTTATTAACTTCTATTCTTGTTTGTTTGCTTGTCCGGTACCAATCTTGTAATCTATTTTTAACTAACTTCCCTACTAGCTAGACATTTGAATCTTTCACAGTAACTCAGAATCCGGTAACAACACAATACTTCGAAGTCATATTTTCAAATTTTGGAATAGTTTTCTTTTAATTAATTAAAATATGAAAATAATAAGCTCCTAACAGCAAAAAAAAATAGCCATTAAAATATTAGCTGTAATTTAATTGTTGCCAAAAAAAAAAAAAAAAAAAAAAAAATTACGAGTTCATTTTTTTTCGACATAAAAATAAATACATTTAATTAAACGTGAACCTTTAAAAAATATTTTTTTTTTCATTATTATTATTAGTTACTGAACTGAGTCCGAGTGCTTAAATATTGCATATATATTATTTTTTTACCCTCGTGTATTTTATTAATGATTCATCAGAAAATTTAAAAACATGGTATATAATTTTTTTTTTTTTTTTTTTTTAAATCTGATAATTATTTATTATCAAGTTGATGTCAACACTACAAAAGAAACTCAATGTTACACTCACCATATATGACACATTACATTTTGTTTCTCAGTTTATTGCTGTCATGTCTCGAACATTAAAACTACATATTTTATTTCCCTCAAAAAATGATTTTAAATGTTAAATGTGAATTTATGTGTTAGAACCTTATAAAGATTTTTCTAAAAATATTTGAATAAGGCATTTTCGAGGAAAAATAAATTTTATTCAATTGATATCTTCTATACATATATTTTAGATGTATTTTATACACTTAAAATGTATGTTATCTCGAACATTAAAACTAAGTATTTTATTTACCTTAAAAAAAAATGATTTTACATGTTAAATGTAAATTTGTGTGCTAGAAGCTTAAAAATATTTGTCTAAAAATTTGAATAAGGCATTTTCGAGGATTTTTATTTTTTATTTTTTATTTTTATTTAATTGATATTTTCTATACATATATTTTAAATATTCAGATCAGAAATCAACTAATAGATGTAAATTTATATTTTTAAATTTAAAAAATCGCATTTAAAAAATATTATTTCTTTTCACCGTTTAGTTTATTGTTTAACGCAATCTACAGGTATTAAACTGTGCCTACCAGATATTTTGTCCATTTACCTGATGCACTTAAAATATCGTGGATGTTCCTGTAAGCTAGCTAATTGTTAAAAAAGAAAAAAAAAAAAACATTTAGTATCTTCATATGGCGCAGAGTTAAGAGGTTGTTTTATCTTAAATGTGATGTGATCCTTACGAAATTAACTATATTATTTGGTAAATAACAATATTATTCTCTATTACTTGGTAAATAATAAAATGTTTCTGTAATTATTGCTTTCCCGTTACAAACATTAAAACCCCAAATTTGATGCAATTCAAAAAAATTCCCTTTTCAGCAAGCTTAAAGGTAAAGTAGATTCATTTACGTTAATGTTACAAAAGTAATGAAATATTACATATGCATTAACACATACTTAGTCAAGAGCTTTATTCCCACACATTGCATTATTTACATGGCTATTCTGTTTTTAAGAAATTTAATTATCAACTACTACTATTCATTCTACTTAAAATTTTAGGCTAGATTTATTGGTCAGTAAATGATTCAATTTTTTAAAGTCCAAGTTCATAATCATTCAACAAATATAAGCCAAGAAGATTTACAATTTGGTGACTAAACTTGCGAATTATCAATGAAATGTGTGATTTGGCTGCAAAATTTGATAGTTAACGACGAAATTCGTTATTTGATGACAAAATTTCGCGAGCATGGCGAAGAAAAATTGCAGCTTTGACGTCATTATATTTTCTTCCCATGAAAAAACCTTATATCTCTTCACAGACCAATATCTTGTTTTCACAAGATAAAAAATCAAAGGAAGCTGTAACGTATTACTCTCAATTTCAATCGTTAATTTTAAATTATTGCATAACCCGGCGTTCTAAACTATTCACCACAAACGATATTTTTACCAAGACTAACATATTATTTTAATTTTATATATTTAAATGATTAATTAAAGCTGTTACCATGGTTTTTTCATTTTCAGTGATCTTTTTTACTACCGTTTGCACGCGTCGTAAGCATCAGATTATAAATTTAAGCAAGTAAAGCTATAGAAAAAGTCGGCTTCATCACAATTGACACAAAATCACTTTTTAACTTGTAACTTTTAAGCAATTGAAGTTATCGAAAAAGTTTAAATACAAAAATTGTTCTTTAGGGTAAGGCAGCAATTCGCCTGATTTGAAGTATTTTGCCATTTTCAATATTAAAAAAATTATGGGCAAATAAAAATTTCAACCCCCACCATTTCCACCCCCTTTGAGCGGGATGCCCTATCTACAAACTCGACCGAGCTATTTACTGTCCTTACAACATATCCCGAGCTGGTTAAATTTAAATAAAAATTACTCTAGTTATCGTGTTCATAACTTAACATAGGAAAAAGCGTTATACATATACATATATAAACTTTTGAACGAAGGTGGTTTTGGGTTCTATGGGTCATGATCAGTGAAGACATGACGAAATTTTCCAGAAGTCGTGTCATGAGAACCATTGCAATAGGTAGATCTCCTATGAGGAATCTACCTAAAATGTTGTAAATGCTAAGTGAAAACCATTTAACATGCTTGTAATAATTTTATTAAAAGTCTTTATTTAGAAGCATTTTTCGGAATAGCATCATTTTATTTTAATAAATATTTTTTTTGGTATAGTGTATAGTTATTCTCAATTATAGATTCTATTAAAAAAAATTACCCATTTTCAACCAAACTGTTTTTTTTTTTTTTTTTTTTTTTTTTTTTAATGTTTACCTAATGTTAAAAAATAAGAAAAGAGTATTCTAACGTTTTTACTGCAGTTTATTTTTAATTTCTTTTATTTGATCTAGTAATATTTTAATGATTTCTCGTAATTCTGAAAATCCTTGAAGATTTTTTCTTTTTTTCAAAAATTTTGCATAATTTATTCTGAATTCAAAATTCATGCAAAAATATAAGTAATACCCAACGTTAATTTTTTTAAAGATGATATGTATAGAATTCTTACCAATGAGGGGAAATTAATGATCCAAAAATTGAAAAGATAATAAAAAGAACACTGTAAAGAAATTTTGTTAAAAAGTAGGAAAATTTTTATAACTTTCCTACATAAAATTTCTATTTTGTGAAGCTACAAAAAATTAGTTTCAAATTATTCCTCAATTTTTCAAATGAAACATTTTTAATCTGTAACCAGACAAAACCTATAACAATTGATACAAATCACTTCTGGTGATTACATATTAGTTCCCCATCATACTATAGGTATGGGGAACTTAGGTAATCTTGAAAAATTTCGACCTCGGTTTTTTGACATTTTTACACGTTTTCAGACGTGAGGATTCCTAAAATGACAAAATTTGTATGGTGTCCGTCTGTAGGGTGTCTGTTAGTTTGTTAGTGTGTTAGTCCGTTAGTTTGTTAGTCTGTTTGCACGATATCTCACGAACAAATGAACGCAGAGAGGTCAGACCAGTTTTAAAATATCACTTTCGATACTGGCTAAAACCCTATTCATTTACAACATTCGAATTAAAAAACTTCGTAAGTTATTAGAAATTTATGATTTTCTTAACATGGGAGAATAGGACAAAATTTCACTTAAACGTGCATTAAATGGAAACCTTTTACTGTAAAAATGTCAGACCAGTTTTAAAATATCAGTTTTGATGCCGGAATGAACATCAGAAGCTATAAATATGCTACTTTGAAATTTTCGCAAGTTGTTGGAAATTTACGAATTTCTTAACATGGCAGTGTAGGGCAAAATTTCACATAAACGTCAATTTTGAGAGATATTTTCATCTTAAAGATTTCAGACTACTTTTGAAATATTATTTAGGATACTGGCATGAATATCACTGACTATGAATTTTCCAATGTAAAAATTTCGTAAGTTATTAGAAATTTACGAATTTCTTAACATGGCAGAATAGGGCAAAATTTCACACAAGCGTCAATCGTGAGGGATATTTTCATCGTAAAGGTTTCAGACCACTTTTGAAATATTATTTAGGATACTGACATGAATACCATAGGGTACGAATTTTCTAATTTAAGAAATTCATAAGTTATTTGGAATTTATGATCCTCCTAAAATGGCAGAAGAATACAAAATTGAGAATAAACGGCCCTTTTCAGGGTCATAAATATATCAGGCAACTTCGAAATAACATGTATGATACTTGTATGAACATGGCTGATTGCAAATATTCTAATAGGAAAATTTCGTAAGCTATTCGTTATTTAAGATTTTATCAACATAACAAAATTGAAAATTTTCCATATAAATATGCATTTTGAGGATTGTTGCATTGGAAATAGTAGCATGAAAACTAAACTACGAAATTTACCCTAATAAAATGAATTAATAGATTAGAATAAGATAAATATATCGAAGTGAACGGTGGATAGCCTATTAGGCGGGGATTTCATTCTGTAACTGTGTCAAGCGTGTTTTTTCAAATTAATTTCTCTTAACATGATAACTATGTTAAGAGAATGTCCTGTTCTAGAAATTTATGAATATATATATATATGATGGGGAACTGAGCAGAGTCCACCTATGGCAACTAGTTTTTTTTTCTCTTTTGTATACGGAAAATTTGTGCCAAAGGAAAACTGAGAAGCAGTAAGGGAACCGATTGAGTTTCAAAAGCTGGGGAGGTATAACACCATCACCTAAAATGCGATATCCTGGTTGGACACTAGTTGGTGGGAGTACTGGTTTTTTACCATGTGACATATGAAAAAAATCTGTTGTGTGTGACGATTGTCTGTATTCTTTTGTTACAGAAAACTTTTCAATTTTTTCCCCTTGTATTATTCAGTCATTTTCTGGCAACACTGCTACCTGACATTTTTGTAATGACACTGTATTTTTTTTTTTTTTTTTTTTGTTTCTTTCTTTCTTTTCTTTTCTTTTTTATATTTTACTATGCAAATATATCCCACCGAGGTTCTTAGAAAAGGAATAATTGCAATGTTTACAGAGTTTGTTCTCGGGGGGGGGGGGGGGGGGAGGGGGTTATACATTTTTAGCGTATACAACAATAGTTCATGCAAACACAGAATAAAAACATTAAATTAAAGTTAATCTATATAAAACCAATTTATGTTTTTCAGTTTATGATCGTAATTCCTTCAAAAGTAAAAAAGTTTATTTTTGTAATTAGTTTAAACATATAAATTACGCAAGATGTAGACTGACACTAGCATGCAGAAAATAGACACCGATAAATGGTTTTGAAACATCAATAAATTTAAAAACGCACAACAAATGTTTCAGGTTGCATCCAAATATGTAAATCCACAACACAGTCTGTTACTTTAAATATTATTAAAAAAAAAAAAGAAAAAGTTACTTGATATAGAGCACATTTGCAACGGTATTTGTACACGTCGGAAGTAAAATTTCTGTAAAAATAAGTTGACTTTTTAAGAAACTGCAGAACGATTATTTATTATATGTAAGTTCTTTGAAAGAATACAAAATATTCGATTAAAATAAAATGACAGTTATACATATAATTCTATAAAAAAGTAATAAAATTTTGAGATAAAATAGTTTTTTTTTTCTTTAATTTCTTTAAGAAGATGTCCGTCCTTTTATACTGATATTAAGAAGTTTCTCCTAGTGATAATTGATTGCTATATTTATGACAATGTCTCCTTTGGACATCTCTCATATACATATATCAATATGTTAATAACAATAGTCATTATTTAAAACTGGACATTAGGTTTTACAATAGATTATAAGTACAGCCCACTTTGTATATTTTAAAAAGGAGATTTTAATTATTGTTCTTTATAAATATGATTCGATATTCTCTTAAGACTTTTTTTAAAGGCTTAGTTTTTATTTTAATTAACAGAATAAAATCACTCATTATTTTATAACTAAATACCATTTAAATGGTGCAAAACAAAGAAATGTGGTATAAACAAATATCATTTACTTATACCACATTGGGGTATAATTAAATATCATTTAAATACAAAATAAAGAAATTTAAAAAAAATATCAATTTTCGTACAAAAAAAAAAAAAAAAAACTACTAATGAATACATCTTTAGTTATACAGTTTTAGAAACCTTTAATGCATGGGTATTTTAAAGTAAAAAAATATGTTTTTAATAAAAGAAGAAATGAAGCGTAGGACAAAAAACATTTGATAAAATATTATTTTAAATATAAAATTATTTCGAGGTAAAAGGTATATATATATATATATATATATATATATATATATCCATCGACTGGAACTTACATTCACCCCTAGAAAGGAATAAAATATATCTAATTTTCGTTTATACCTCTCACATTTATAATGGAAAATATCTGGCACAGAACATGAAATAAATAATCTGTAGATTTCCTCTAAAATTATCACGAAATGCACAAACGGTTTATTCCAGTTTCATCTTTGACTGCTTTTCCAAACGTAAAGCGATAGGTATTCAAAAGTTAATGTTATTTCCTACAATTTCATTAAACATATTATAATAGGAATTCATTGTGTTACATTAAACTATCTGTAAACAAACCTCTCATGATGAAGCTTTTCGAAATGATATTCTCTGTCAATATATTAATAACTGAGCCCACATGAACTGCAACATAAGTATAGGCAAATTAATACTTTTAAATGAAAAATATTGGTTATTTGTTTAAGTGTTTTATATGGATAGTGTAATAGATACAAAATTCGAAAGTTCAGAAAAGTAACATATTAAATAATAAACATATAAAAATATTTATCTTTAAAAGATGATTTATATATATATGTATATATATATATATATATATATATATATATATATATATATATATATATATATATATATATATATATATATATATATATATATATATATATATATAGTTATTATATGTGAAATAATACAGTTCGAAAATCACTGAAAATAATCTTTCTGTTTTAGGAATTCACTCTATTTTTTGTTAAAAATAGCTTAATTTAAAATTAGAACTTTGAAGGGTAATGTTTGTAGACATACAATCATTTTTTTTTATTTCAGTTTGAAGGTCGTAAAAAAGTAACTGTATACCTTCTAAAGATATGGACCCAAAAGTTCGTTAAAAATTGTAACTAATGCAAAATGTATCAAAAGTTAAAGTGATATAAGTTGAATTATATGAAGAAATACCCAGAGCTGAGATATGTTGCCTTTTATTGTAGAACTAGTTGGTTTTGCCTGCTTCTTTGTCACTATATTTAAAGGAATTTTCAAAAAAGAAAATAAAACAACATTAATCACTATATTTAAAATCATTTTATAAATAAATTTAAAAAAAAAAATCTAGTTATTGTATATCGCTTAAAATCTCGCCTCGGATACCCACTGTCGTCGGCTGCAGCGTCCTCGCCAACATGATATCAGTTTAAGATCCCCAGTAATTGTATTTGCGCCTTAACCAGATATTCCATTTTAGGTGCTTTCAGGACGAGAAATGGCGCTGCTATTTTTAAGAATTTTGTTTTTCGGACAAACATTTATCAGAAATATTACACAGATCTGCGAAATCGTACTTTTAAAGTTATTTATTTATTTTCCCCGTACGTTGGGTTTCTCTTACGTGTTTTGATACTCTGAATTCAGAAGTCCTTGTCTTTTCTTCCTATACGTAAGGATTTTTTCACAAAGAAAGGATGAAGATGGGAAGAATTCACAGAAAGAATATAAGAAATTCGAAACTATTCATCTATAAAATACATTAAAAGGGGCTATTATTTTTTAAATGTGTCTTTTACATCGAAGCTCCCTTTAGAGCTTTCCTCTTGCATACATCTTGTGGGTCTTGAGAGAGGCTGGGGGATTCTCTATCCAACAAAAATCTAGTAGCATGTTAATATTCCATCGTTCCTGATACCTCCTTCACATTTATTTGATATCTTGATGAATTTGCTATACGTGTTCTTCATTCCCATAACTCGGATTTTCCTGGAAAAAAATAGATGGGTTTGAAAAATTGGATCTTTATCCAATTTTTTGTCAAAATTGTACGTGAATGACATTTTTGAATAGTTTTTTTTTTCTTAATCAGCAAAAAAATACACCAGAAAAACATATCACATTGAAGAAAAAAAATTCCTCGCAGACCTGTGTTATTCTTGCACTCTATGACAACAGGTGGCAATACCAAACAATATTTCCAGCTGATAATAATAACAATAATAATACTATTTCAAAAATAAACAGAAATTCGAAAAATACGATTCAGGATACTGTGAAGACACACACACACACAAAAATTCTTTCATGAACTGGCATCTTTTCAATTAATTATCTGCAAGAAGTAACACATAAGTCGTTCGGGGATAGAACCCATGATCTTCGAATTAATAGTGTGACGCTCAAACCTCTTGAGCTAATGAGCCACGGGAAACCTTTTCACTTTTACGTTTCTGTCTCCAGAATTGATCATTTCAGAAATTTATCGATTTTAATTATTATTATTGTTATTTTAACTAATTAAAAATTTGGAAATCGGGCTTCGGATGTATCAAAGGATGTCAGTACGGACCTCCATACAAATTCTGTAGCTCTTCAATCAAGCAGTTGAAGTGACGAACATACATACACACACTCATCTTCTTTTATTATAGAGCTTATAGAGCAGTCAGATGGAAAAGTGAGTAAGGGATGGTTCGTAAGTTCATTGCTTGCATCTTTATAGTAACACCGTCAGAAGCAGAAATACAGTGATTCAACTACGTAAAACAAATTATGCTAAGGTGATCATGATTTTCGCAAAAAAAAAAAAAAAATAAAATAAAATAAAATAAATAAATAAATAAATAATAAAAGGTAAATCAGTTAAAAGGATGTGTTAAGCTTTATTTGGTTAAGAAAAGAAAAATGGAACAACATACTCTAAGATGTTAAATTAAGAAACAGCTGAGATTCGCGAAAATATGCCATAGAATTTTGTAATCAAATAGCATAAATTACAAAAACTTAAAATAAATATTTCAAATTAAAAAAATAAATAAATAAATAAAATAAAATAAAAGCAATTCATTTCATTTATATTACTGTTTTAATTTTACCCTCATGGCTATATATATATATATATATATATATATATATATATATATTTCTGCTTATAAAGGGTCATGCTTAGATACAATGACCCAAAACAGTTGTCGCATTTTTATGGTGTTTACTTAAAAAAGTATTTAGATATCATTTACTAACAGCAACTGTATTTATATTCATTTCTTTCTCATTTTATCAATTTAATAATTTTTACTACGATAACTACTAAATTAAAAACAGTAGCTAGAAACTCCAAGTGATTAGATATCTGTTTTAAATTATTACGAGTATAATATTCATTTCCACCATTTTAAGGTAATGGGTCGATTAACATATAAAAAAATAAAATGTGGTAAGGTTTTTTTTTTTTTTTTTTTTTTTTTTTTTTTAAGAAAAACATGTCTGTTTAATTTAAATTGATAATTAACCAGATTTTATACTTTATATCCGATTCTCATTATACGATGATGGCAAAATAAAGGAATACACTATCTACCAATATGTATTTGGATATTTTCCAAATTTAGACGTTTTGTCAAATATCCAGAAAATTTCTGTAAAATTTATCTTAAAACTTTGGGAGCATAGAAAACCTGTTATACCTCATATATTTCAGCAAATATTTTGATGGACGACGAAAAGGGGGGGGGGGGAGGCAGTAAAAAATTAAATGTTTTGAATTACTTTGTAAAAAGTAATGCATGAAATGCTAATTCGTTTTAGCATATGATTATGAGGATACTTCTTCTAAACTGTATAAACTTTCATGAATCTACCACGTATATCTATGAAGATAGAACGATTTCTTTAAAAAATCCCCCCCGCTCCAAAAAAAGAGCTAAACTATAAGGGGTTTTACTCACATCTATATCATCCTTTTTTTTTTTTTTTTTTTTTTTTTGAGAGGAACTGAAATTTCATAACTTTTTGAATTTACACTATATTTGTTTTGGACTTTCATATAAGTAACTCAATAGTTTTGGCTATTAAATTACGTAAATCAAATTTTTTAAAAGCTTGGTCATGCGTAGTTAAAAGTTATTTAGTAAAAATAATCATATTCCGCAAGATAGTTAACATTTTTGCATTCTGTTTGCAGTATACTGTGTCTAATGTAGTATGCCAAGCTTTCTAAAAATGGCTTTGCACTGTGCCTAATACCCTACGTGTTATAATTTAATTTATTATTTATATATTAATATATTTATTTCATTATATATATATATATATATATATATATTTTTTTTTTTTTTTTTTTTGCAATTTTTTAAAGAAACTGTTATATCTCCATGGATATACGTAGAAGGTTTATAAAAAAAAAGTATACAAAAAAATTAGAATAATCCTCATAACTACATACTACGGCAAAAAATGCATTGAAAACAATGCTTTTTACAAGGTGATCCACAATATTTTAATTTTTGTTTAATATTTTACTGGTCTCCTTTCCCTCTTCAGGACATAACTTTTGTTGAAATATATGAGGTATAACATGCCTTTTATACTCCCAAAGTTTCAAGATAATTCCTAAAAAGGTTTTCTAGATATTTGACAAAAAGTCTAATCTCGAAAGTGTACAAACACTTATTGGAAGTTATTGTATAAAACATAAAATGATATAACATAAGTTATTATAGAACATTTATAAACAGCTTTTATTCTGATTATGTATATATAGAGAGATGTATTCCTTTATACAGTGTGTCCTAAAAGTTCCAGTACTGACGCTGATGTATTTTTTATTTACAAAACAACAAACATTAAAACGATTATTTTTATGCTAATGATAAAAAAGCACATTTAAAATAATGGAGGAAAAAATACAGAACTTACATTTATAATAAATGTCCAAAATGTCCACTCTTTTCTGGGAGGCAAAGCTGAATTCGTTTGCGCATGTGTTTAGAAACGCGTTTTAACATTCTGGGAATAACTTCTTGCAGAGAAACCTTTACACACCTGCACAGAACCTGTATAACGAAATTGTCGAACGAACTGATAGAGCATATTTTTACTCGGTATTGCATCATCTGGATATTTATATCGCTAAACATCTTTGCATCTTTCATACGATTTACATTCAAAATAAGCTTCAAACAGCGTAATTCTCTGAATGCGTGATAAACTCATTTCACTATGAAGAACAAAATAACATAAAACTTTATTCTCACACAACTTAAGCGAGAAAAGAAAGAAACAATAATTAAGAATTGATGGAATAATAAGCAGACAATAAAATTTAATATTTAAAAAAAAATCATGGACACAATGAGTTCTTTAAGTTGTAGTACTGGAACTTTTAGGACACACTGTATATCTATTTATTTATTTATTTATATTTTATTTTATTTATTTATTTATTTATTAGTGTAAGCTTTATATGTATTCCATGTTTAAACATGTGTATAAATTACAAAATTTTTATCCATTCCGTTTATTTACTTATTTATTTTCCTTTCAATAAGCTTCTTTAAAACTGTAACATTTTATCTTGTGTCTATAAAATAATGATTCATTTTAATTTTAATCTTTTATTTAGTAATAGGAAATATTCATTTACAGTTTCCATTGAATTTAGGAACAAATAAATTCTTCTCCAAACAATATCAAATTCCTGATTACATATCAGGTATCTTCAAAAGCATTTTTATCAAAATAAAAAACTTATATATATATATAAATATATATATATATATATATATATATATGTAGAGGAGACACCTTGCTTTCCCTAATATTTGATTCCGAAACTAGCTCAGTTCCTTTACCGCAGCCACGAACGAGTATCTTCGACGAGAGGATGCAACTAACACGCAACTGTGACGTCGGCATTCCCTGCGTGCGCATACTTCTGTGTGTGGAGTCTTGAAGCAAGTGCGCTGAGATGAGGGACGACTGTTAGCATTTTGACGGAGAGAACTGTTCTGATTTCAATGTTCGTAGACGGTAATTGGGATGCAAATCTTTCGACGGCCGAAAACGACAATTAAGCTTTATTCTTTTATTTTGATGAAAGTTGTGTGCATATCGTCTAGTGATGTGGAGTGAACTGACATATAAGTATAAACTGTTGATTTGACGTTTACAAGCGACTGTTTGGTCGGCTGTTTAATTTTAATTCATGTTATCATCTTGTAAATAGTGTATATTATAGTTCATTCCCCTTTCATTAAATTTTAAATGATTAATAGTAATCAAGCATTATTATTTTTTTTAATTAAAATCACACAATCAACTGATTGGAAGAAAATCATATTTTGAAAAAAAAAAAAATCATATTTTGAAATTTCAAAAAAAAAAAAAAAAAAAAAAGAAAATTGCAAAAAAAGGTTTTAAATGCAATATTATAATATTGCATTTAAAACCTCAACATTGAAAAATCTGATAATATCCGATCGTGACAAAAAAAACAAAAGTTGGCGGCGTATATGCAATCCCCATCTCAATCAATAATATAACATCTTATTATATTGGCAAAACAAAGCGCAATTTGAGTAAAAGGATTAAAGAACATAAACATTCCATTAAATCATTGTACGGAAACATGGCATTAAAGCAACTTTTACTCGACAATAAAGAAGCCCAGCCAAAGTGGGAGGAAAGTAAAATTCTAGCAACCCCCCACACCGAATACGCATTAGACATATACGAAAAGATCATGATTTGGAAATTTGGCGATAAATGCATCAACGAGAATCAGAGTAAAGACTTAGCAACCCTATGGCAGCATTTCTTAGAACAACAAGATAAAGCTCGGTGGCTTTCATTAACTAACGAGACCTGGTGATGTGCTAGTAAATAAGCACGAAACATGTTGTCTAACTGTTTTTTAACCTTTTAAAATTCTTTTAAATATTTTTAACGTGCCTTTTACAGCGGATTTTACTCTTTTAAATAGTTATTTCGCACGTGGTTTTTAATTATTTAGTTAAATAAATTGCATTTAATAAAAGTTTAACTAAACTGTATTCTAATTTAACAGTAAGAATAAATTTGATTTATTATTTATTTATTTTGTTTTATTATTTTTGTATTAAACTTCCTGAATAATTTATTTTTCGTTATATAAATATTATATTTCTAAACAAAATTTTACGATATATCTATCTAATTTCAATCTATCTATTTAATCATCACACAGTAATTTATCTCTGTTTATATGTATGAAAAGTTTTAATAGTGATGTATTTAAAGACATAAAATACTTAAATATTACATAATTGTTGCTTTCCGAAGTAATGAGAAAAAAATTAATTGTATAATGTTCACAAGGTGAGAAAAAACGTGATTGAAGAATATAAAATATAAGTTTTTGAGCTTGGAAAAACAAAATCGTTTTTACTTTATTATTATTATTATTATTATTATGAGCAGTTTTATTTATTTATTTATTTATTTATTTTTTTTTTTTCAGATAATGAATTTTGCAGTATTTTATCGATGCAACTAGATAAATAGTCAACTTGTTTTTCATGAAGAGGCAATTTTTCAACCAACTTTTGTTTTCATTAAATTATATACCAAATTAATTGAAATTTTAAAACATAAATGAAAAGAACAATTTTTTTAAAGAATGAAAGGAAAATTCCTAAATTAAAAAATACATTTTTTTATCAGTTTCTCGACAGTTGCATTAATTTTTTAACATACTTTATAATATTTTGCAAGTAAATGATAAAGGAATGAATACGAATATTAGGAGAAAATTTTAATGAAAGTGAAGCTATGCATATTTTAAATTTCTATATATTGCTGAGGTTTAGAAAACGTTTGTTTTGCAATACACTGATTGTACATAAATCTTCTAAATAAAATAAAATAAAATAAAATAATATTTTTTAAAAATATAAATTATGATAAATAGAGATAAAAATCACGTAAAATGACAATTTGTGCAAAAGAATATCCCATAAAAGAAAATTAAATAAAACTCGCATCCCGTTCTTTATTTCTATTTATTATACTAGATAATTATTCTTGAATGATATAATACTAGTTACTTATATAATCAAGTTTATGCATTTATTTTTTAAGAGAAAAAATAGAACATTTCTTGTTTGACAATGCTTTTCCATTGGATAAATCTCGTACAGCAATTTATTAAGAAGAATGCCTTGCGGAATTTAAGAGGATTTCATGAATGAAGGAGCAAGAATGCCGAAATGCATATTTATATTCATATATATTTCCTTTCTCGTCATAAACCAAAAAAAAAAATTATACCAACCAAATTGTTATTTTCAACAAAAGAGGAAAATATATTTACATTTGTCAATAATTTTAAGAACAGCAATATCATGCTTTTTTTTTTTTTTTCAAAATATTGTATTATTTTGTGTTTAGAAACGATAATAATTACACTTTATTTTTTGTTATAGTCATGTTTTAATTAAAATTTAAACTATAAGGGATAATACACTTATTGACACTTCAATTTTGTATAAATATTTAATAGAATGTGAATACTTGAAAGAAAAATGGAAAAAAATAATTAATTTCTTATAACTGTCCTTCCGGTAGATCTAGTTCATGTTTGTTATAGAAATTTGTCGTTATTAAAAAATGATTCCATTTAAAATTTTATTTTAATACAAAAACTGTTCGAAATATGAACAATGGTTATCATAAATTAAACTTTGTTTTAATTACGCTGTTTACTTTAATATTGTACAATTACAAATACGAACAATTACACAATTTAAATTAATTTTCGAATAAGAACTATCTACCTCTTCATATGCTGTAATGAACTAGATTCGAAGACATAAATAGGTACTGGAAATAATGTATTTAAGTAAAATAAATTATATATAATTTCGTGAAAATGCATATTCAAAAATAAATTTGTTTTTAATTTTTTCAATTTTTAAGTGTAAAAAAAAAAAAAAAAAAAAAAAAAATTATCTAACTGTTTAAAAAAAAAAATTAATTTTACCGTCTATACTAAATCTGATTTATAATTTCAAATTTCAAATGCATCGGTACAATGTAAAATATAAAATCCTTCGTTTCAACAACAACAATAATAATAATAATAATAATAATAACAATAACAATTAACAGCAATTAATATTTTCATTCAATATTTCACAATTTTATTGTTTCGATTTCAGCAGCAAGAACTCTTAAGATTATGAAACTTAACACCCAAATATTGGTTTCAGCTAAAAATTCTTATTTACCACCATTCTTTTAAGGAAACATTCGACTATTATTTTTATCATTATAAAATTCGACTATTATTTTTATCATTTTTATCATTATACCCTTATTACTTTTATTTTCTTTTAAATTATTTTACTTATGATTTAAATTTTCGTTTACGTAAATACTCTATAAATATTATGTCCTACACATTAATGAGAAAATTCAATTATATAATATGCTTCCTATTTTAGGTAAAGTTTAAATAACACAAATATGCCCTTGGGGGGGGGGGGGAATTACGTGCATTACTGTCCATCACATACGTGGAATCTTTGGTTTTACAAAAAAAAAAAAAAAAAAAAAAAAAAAAAAACTAATTTTATTATATTGCACTAAACATGATTCTTCTTTCAATCAGACAAACAGTTTCTTTAGAATGTATTTAATAGTCGGTGTTTATTCTTCCTAAGTGGTACCGCAACGTTCTGTGAACGGCCAGTGATTGTTGCAATCGTTTAAACATAGTGTTTCGTGTCAAAAGGACGTTCTTTTGAATGCTCAAAAATACTATTAGTTAGAAAGTTCTGTAAAAGTGTGCTCTGTACCATCCGGAAAGCGTGCAATTCCAGTTCAATGGAAAACGTTTAGTATCACTGTTACAACGCGTTCTGTATTGGTGAAATTCTTAGGAGCATGACAAAATGCCTTAGTTTTAATTTTAATGACACATACATGGTGATCGTAATAAAATTTGGTCTATTCAGAGCACGCTGTAGCTGTAACTAATACGCAGATTGAGTCGAATATTTGTAGGTAGAAAGTTCAAAAGATACACTGAAAGATTCTGTGAAAAAGAAAATCACTAGGTGGCGCATTACAGTCAAAACATATGAAATGATAAATAATAATTAACTGATGTATCTTTTAACATTTTCAAACCTTACGATATTTAAAACTGTTCACATTAATGCTTTTTATTTAAAGTTTTGTACTTATTAATGTCCAGTAGAATGTTAGTTTATAAGAGGAAAAATTTTACAAATTATTTTGTGTATTTGTGGCATTTCGTTTGTGTGAAATAAAGCTTAAATGTCTATATTGAATGGAGGATATGTATTTTAATGCAGATTAATGAAAACATTGAAAAACAATTGTAGGAATTTTCAGTGTGTGTTTCCTCATATTATTTGCTAACCAGCGCACACCTGTCATGACGTCAGATGCGACGTATCTGTATTACGTAATCAACAGAAGAGCGGCGCATCTTTCGCTCCTCAGAGAGAGGTTTGTATTAGTCTGTACTAGAAAGCTGTTCTAAGCGCGCGGCATAGAACGCCGGCGCAGTGTAATTCGTATTTTCTGTATTATTAAATGTTATTGTGAATGTTAAAAGGACTCAGATTTTTACTCTGTGGTCCCATTTAAACCAACAATGGTTATGGGCCCAGAGACACGCAGCTTACTGCGGACTTTTTAAAATTTAAATTTACATTCACTAAAACGAAAGTGCGACATATTGTTAAGCCTAAGCGCTGAAATCGAAAGTGCATGTTAACTGACTTTTGATTATGTTTTTATAACAAAGCTATTGTAGATGCTGATTAAATATGTCGCAGATACTAAATATTGAAAAGTTATCAAAAAGTAATTTTGACATCAGGAAGCTTCAGATAGAAGCTGTCTTAATCAAGAATGATCACTGGACTTTATGCAAACGTAACGAAAATCAAGCCCGATGAAGGCGCCGAAGACGAAGAAAAATGGCTCGAAAATGATCGTAAAGCAAGAGCTGACATAATCCTCGCAATTAGTCCAAGTGAGTTATGTCACATTAAACATTGTACCACCTCAAATGAAGTTTGGAATAAATTAAAAGATGTTTACGAATCGAGAGGACCGGCGAAGAAAGCCACCCTATTGAAGCAGCTACTCTTTAAGAAAATGACTGATAGTGAAAATATGTCCGATCACCTCAATATTTTCTTTGATATAGTGGACAAGCTAAAAGAAATGGACATTCAAGTAGCTGAAGATTTACTATCAATGTTGCTCTTGTACAGCATTCCTGACAGCTTTGAAAATATTTCAGATGTGCAATCGAAGCAAGAGATGAATTGCCGCAGCCCGAAGCTCTAAAAATTAAAATGACGGAAGAATATGAATCAAGAAAAAATAAAAAGCATCAAGAATCGTCAAATGCTTATTTTGCCATTAACCAAAAAAAAAAAAATTCCGAAAGAACAAAAAGGAAAACTTAAAGCTTGTACAGAACAAGAACACGTATGGAGAGAGACATTACACAATATTCAAGTGCAATTACTGCTCAAAAGTAGGGCATAAAGCCTCAGAATACCGAAAGACGATGTAAGACAGAAAATTTACTTCATCGAATAAATACAAAGAAAGATCTTTTATGGTTGAAGACAGTACAGAATTTACGATGGCTGCCAATAACTCTTTCCAAGAACATTCCGAGTGGTGTCTAGACAGTGGCTCAAGTTCGCATATGGCTCATGATAAGAATTTGTTTACAGAGTTCGAACCCAGAAATGGCTGATTTATAAAATTAGCTGTAGATGAAACAGCGGAGATCACAGGTGTTGGAACAGTGAAATTAAAAGTTCCCGATAATCACGGTGTAACTAATTTAAAGTTAAAAAATGTTTTGTGTGTTCTAAAATTAAAATGCAATTTGATGTCTAATGGCCGTATTCACCATTAACTTCGACTCCCGGTTCAGCGCAAAAACTTGAAAAGTGTCTAAAGGCAGGGTACAGCTTTCCAGAAAAAATCGGTACGCTGTTTCTGCCATCTAGCGTCAAGGATTTCATACAAACTTTGATAGGTTATTTTCACGTAAAAAAATCTGAAAATATCTATACCGCTAAATGGCAGAAACAACGCGCTAAAATTTGCTGAAAATTTGCACCCCCGCCTTTATGCGCTTTTCAAACTTTTGTGTTCAACCGGGAGTTGAAGTTAATAGTTGGTGAATAACAGCCTATGTCAAAAGCTACTGCAAACAACCGCCGAGTTATATTTACCGAAAAAGAAGCAAAAATTATTGAGCCGGACGGCTCTCCGATTATAAGTGCTACCAGAAAAGGGGATTTATATTTCTTTCAGCCGCAGATGGATATCGTTACAACAACACAGGTAAGCAACTTTCATAAATGGCATTTAAAATTTGATCATTTAAATGAAAAATATTTTAAATTGTTAAAGACTGAAAAAATGTTGAGAGATTTAAATTTTAATGAAAAAGATTCTTTAAAAGATTGTAAAATACGCATCCAATCTAAACAAACTGTGAAGCCATTTTGTAAATAAAACAAATTTCATAGTAAGTAATTTATAGAAGTAGTTTATTCTGATTTATGTGACCCTATAAATGTTAAATCCCATGGCGGATCACATTACTTTATTATTTTTTGGATGATAAATCTCGTTACACTAAAGTTTTTTTTTTTTTTTTTAACAAAAGATGAGTCTAAAAATGCGTTCCGAAAATACAAAGTGGCAGTCGAAAATCGATTAGAAAAAAAATTTAAATACTGCATACTGATAATGGTTTGGAATATTGTGGCGAGGAATTCAATAAATATATTGAAGAATGCGGCATCAATCGAGAGTATTCATCTCCGATGATACCTCAGCAAAATTCTAGAATTGAAAGACAAAATCGTACATTATGCGAAATGGCGAGGGGTTTATTAATGCAATCAAATCTTCCAAATACATTCTGGGCTGAGGCAGTAAATTGCGCTGCATATATAAGAAACAGGTGTCCCACTAAAGGAATTAAAGAAAATAAAACTCCTTTCGAATTGTTCTTTGGTTATAGGCCAACCATTAATTATTTTAAAATTTTCGGGCAGAAATGCTTTGTTCTAAATAAAAAATCAAAAGGAAAGTTTGAACCAAAATCACACGAACATATATTCGTTGGCTATTCAAATGAATCACGAGCTTATAGAATATAGAATAAGGATACCAGAAAAATTGTCATAAGTCGTGATGTTGGATTTATAGATGAGTTTCAAACTAGAGATTCAGCTACTAATGATCAATTAGAATTAATTTTTCCGTCTGAGAATAAATCCAATCCCTGTAATATTAAAAATGAAGTTTATTTCTGAAACTCAGACAGCAGACATCCATAGCGAACAAAGGGGGGGGGAAACAGCAGATAGATTTCCTAACCCCTCGCAAGCAGAAAGCGGAGAAAGTTTCTCTTTTTCGAAAGGGGGGAAACAAGCAGCTCGATTTCCCGTCCCCCTGAATTCAGAGAAGAAATCGACTCTCTTTCCGAAATGGAGAGTGCTGACTTTAATTGTAAATAAGAGGAAGGGATTGACCAAAACAATCCTCCTTTTAAACGTGGTCCAGGCCGACCTAGAAAAATTAAAAGTTGGAACTTTCAAAAGTCTCGTAAGGAATATATTACAGATAAAAAATATAAAGATGAA
Source organism: Salticus scenicus (assembly GCA_963930645.1). NCBI lineage: Eukaryota > Metazoa > Arthropoda > Arachnida > Araneae > Salticidae > Salticus > Salticus scenicus. Next base: position 234,797,027 of record OZ005650.1, read on the forward strand.
ACTTCTCAATTAGCTGATAACTCATTTACTGAAAATAATCCAGATGTAATCGATGCGCTAAGCGGACATTATGCTAAAAATTGGGAGAACGCGATGAAATTAGAATATGATTCTTTAGTTAAGCAAAACGCTTGGGAAATTGTAGATAGACCAAAAAATAAAAGCGTAATTGGATGTAAATGTGTTTTAAAAACAAAATTCAAACCAGATGGTCAAATCGAAAAATTTAAGGCCAGGTTAGTTGCAAAAGGGTGTTCACGGAAACAAGGTATAGATTTTGAGGAAAATTTTTCAACAGTAGCCAGATTAAGTTCTATAAGAACTGCAATTGCAAATGCTATCCAAAATGGTTTCACAGCATACCAATTCGATTTTATTATGGCATATGTCAATGGTGATTTAAATGAAGAAATTTTTATTGAGCTTCCTGAATTTTTTGAAAATGATATACAGGAAAATAAAGTGTGTTTATTACAAAAAATCTTTGTATGGACTTAAACAGTCAGAAAGACAGTGGTTTAAGAAATTACATGAGAAATTAAGAAAAAGGAAATTTAACCCTTTGAATTCCGACAAATGTGTCTATTACTCAAAATATCCTTTTGATGCTATTATAATCGTCTATGTCGACGATTTAATTTGTCTCACTAAAAGTGAAGAGCACTGTTTTAATATTAGAAATAAATTAGCAGAATCTTTCAAAATGAAAGATATGGGCCTTTTGCATTATTGCTTAGGCATTGAATTTAATCAAGATAGGGACAGCATCACTATAACACAAAAGAAATACATTGAAGATTTATTAAATAAATTTAATATGGAAGATTCTAGAGTGGTGAATACACCTTTAGATAACAGTGTAAAATTAACTAAACAAATGTGTCCAAATACAGAAGAAGAGAAATCATACATGTCAAAAATTCCTTATAGACAATTAATTGGTCCTCTTATGTATCTGTCTGTTACTACCAGACCAGATATCATCCATGCTGTAAATTATTTAAGACAGTTTAATAACAATCCAGGAAAACCCCACTGGATAGCTGCTAAAAGAATACTAAAATATCTCAATGGAACTAGAAATTTAGGAATTGTGTATTACAGAGACAATAAACCATTAACAGCATTTGCTGATGCCTATTGGGCATCGGATATAAATGATAGAAAATCATATACAGGATGCAGCGAACCGTTGCTCTGTCCACTACAGAATCTAAATATATGTCTCTGTCCGAATACGCAAAAGAGACAATTCATGTAAGAAATTCCCTGAAAGAACTAGATCCTGAAATTGTATCAAATCCGACTGCAATCATGTGCGACAATCAGTCTGCACTGAGATTAGTAAAAAATCCTGTTCATCATAATCGCACAAAACACATATACATTCGACATCATTTTGTACGAGAAGTTTACAATAATAAACTAATAGACATTAAATATATATCATCAGATGAACAACCTGCATATATTTTAACAAAAAGTTTACGCATGTAAACATGAAAAATGTTGTGATATGATAGGACTTAATACTCAGGACTGATGAACTCAAAAAATATTTAAACTGTGTTTTCATTAAGAAATTAACTACTTATATCTTACATATTTTATTTTATTTTATTAACCATAATTATTTGTTTATATTAACCATAATTTATTTCTTTACTAACACTTCTCTCATTTAAAATAATGTTTGCATAAAAATAATTTTCTGTAATTTTTAATATGCTATTATAATGTATAAATATGTTTTATTTTCGAAACATTTATTGAAAAAAGGGGAAAATGTAGGAATTTTCAATGTGTGTTTCCTCATATCATTTGCTAACCAGCGCACACCTGTCATGACGTCAGATGTGACGTATCTGTATTACGTAATCAACAGAAGAGCGGCCCATCTTTCGCTCCTCAGAGAGAGGTTTGTATTAGTCTGTACGAGAAAGCTGTTCTAAACGCGCGGGATACAGTGTTGGGCATAATTGAATTAAAAGTAATTGAATTACAATTAAATTATAATTATTTTACTGTCAATCGATTAGCAAGTAATTGATTGCAAATAAATTGAATTACTTATTCAATTTATTTGCAATCAATTACTTGCTAATCGATTGACAGTTAAATAATTATAATTTAATTGTAATTCAATTGTAATTCAATTGCTTTTTAATCAGTTATGCCCAACAATGGCGTCACAGAACGCTGGCGCAGTGTAATTCTTATTTTCTATTTTCTTAAATGTTATTGTGAATGTTAAAAGGAATCTGCGTTTTACTCTTTGGTCCCATTTAAACCAACAACAATAATAAAATGTACAAACAAAATTATAATTTTTCTCGACAAAAATCGCATTATTCTTCTTTAGTTAAATGGGAGGTAGGCAAGTTGCGCTATCATAATATATAGTCATTAAACAAACCAAGAAAAAAAAAACACTCCTACATTTTTCGTCTTAAACTATCGTATAAACATGCAAATGATTCTGATCGATAGGGAATAACGTCTAGTTATTAATACAATAGCTAACTTTTGCTTAAGGGTTAGATTACATATTTAAATTTTCATGAATTACTTTTTATATACCTGCCAACATCTTAATTATGAACCGAAAGATTTTTTAGTATATGGCCCATTTTCTACACCAGTACATTTCTTGAGTGTTTGTCTTCTTATTTAATTATATTTAAATTTGGGGGAAATTACTTTAAAATTATACTGGTGTGGAAAAAAGCGGCGTGCACCTAAAATCTTCCAGTTTATAATTAGGATGTTGACAAGAATGGTTTTATATTTTTTTTTATAATCGTAACACCCACTTTTGCCTACATGCTATTTCGTATTAGAATTTCTCAGATCAAGGCGGTTGGGAAAAATGTATAGTTTATATAGTTTAACTCTTGATTGAGTTACAAAGGAAAATACATTAGAGGGTCCATCCTTACATTTGAAAATTTAAATGAAGAACTCACACAGAAATGAAGTATATCCATTTAAATAATAATCGGAAAAGAAGTATGACAACTTTAAATATAAAATAAAGTAAAGTAAAGCTGATTAATAAATTATGTGTGCATCTGAATTTACCCGAAAAACTATTTTAATTCATTTGCATACAAAATTATAGATGACACAAATGATAACAAGTGATGGCCTATTAACAGCAATAAGAAATAAAATATTACTCTATCTCAAAAAATAATGCTAGAAATAATGCTAAATTTTGCAACCCATATTTTTGATAATGGACGTTCCATTCGTGCGATAGATAATATAGTTACAAATTATTATTTTTTCCTAATATGAATTTATTAATAACTTTCATAAATAAAAAAATTATTATTTTTTAACCAAAAATATCCATGTTATGTGTTTGGATCACTCCACATCATAACGCATAAAATAATAAAATTTGAATATGACAAATTTTCAGAGGGCTATAAATTAATGTTTCTCAAATTCCTTTAACATTAGTATCCCCATATTTTGACACCTTATAACTGTATTAAAAAATTAAATAAATATATTAATGATGCCATTTTCTGAGCTGATTCGATCGAAATAATTTCTAAAAATTGTCAAAAATGGGTGTGTCACCCCCCTAAGAAAAATTTAAGAAAGTCCTTATAAATGAAATGATAATACTACTGCATCATTCAATTTGTTATTTCACATGAAAGCATTTATTTCACATTGTGATCTTTTAACATACTTCATAATGAAGCCTAGATTAAATGTAATGATTGCCTTTATATTAATCTTTTAAAAGTTTCTACATGGAAGTATTCTTCTGAAAAAAAAGTATTTAATTATAAATTTATAAGTAATAAATAAGATGCATAATTGCTTTATTATTATATTTTATTTATTTATTTTTAAAGTAATGTATACTTACTCGATAACCATGCTTAAAAAATTTATTTGAAAATAGATTAATTTATGTTTCCTCTCCTTTTTTTTTTTTTTTTTTTTTTCTCTTTTTTAAGTATATCATAACATTTATCTTTTATAAATATCCATTTAAAAAATAATAAAAGAATTTTTGACTGTTAAAAATTCTTCATATGTATATATATATATATATATATATATATATATATATAATAAATAAGTAATAATGATAATAAAAGCTACGATAAGTACTTTCATTATTTTTTCAAAATCTGATTAATGACAAAGGAAATTTATTATTCACTTACGAAAAGGAGCTTGGCGAAAGGACTTTAGTTTTATTAAATTACTAAAGTTTACATATGTGTTAGTGCCAACCAAAGTGGTTCTTCAAATTTAATTTATTTCCCACACGATATTCGAACTGAAATTAAAAAAAGAAACGTCAAATTAAACCAATATTTGAAGAATATTAATGTAAGTTTTGTTAAAATGTTGGAAAGATTACAAAATTACATTAAATCAAAAATATACTGATGAACTAATAAAGAATGCTGAAGATCTGGTTTAATAAATATAAAGATAAATCATTTTGGGAATATAAAATTTCTGAAGAAATTACAGCAATTTATTTAATCACTTTGTCATAGCGAATATTTTTATGTAATATTTTCGCAACACTAAATCTAATAAAGAGTCAGTGAATTTAGTAAATATTCAGTGAATATTAAATATTTAAATTATTTGAAAATATTAAATTAATTAAAAAATAATGAAAACATGTTAAACGCGAGACAATTATAAATATTTCTTTTTCAAGACAAGTTTTTAAAGTACATATTAAAAAGAAATAACATGTATTGATATTCATTCAGACAATCTAAATTATGGTTTATATTATAAAAGTTATGTTATTGTAAGCTATATCCAGCGGTTTGATTATTTTGTATAGATTTATTAAAGATGAATCTTCAGATAGAAAATATCATATGTGGAGTGAAAAAATGCAATCTACCTCAAATGCCTGTATTGCTTCATCTTCTTCTTCTTCTTTTTTTTTTTTTTTTTTTTTTTGTAAAGATATTTTCAAAAGCTATAATTCCAGCAAATGTGTCAGACAATACTAGAATGCAATGCGGTTGTACGATATGCATAAAAAGTATTTTCGTTTAACTTTTACTTTCCCAAGTTGAGGTCATTTTGACACTATTTTAAAGTTGGAATTTAGTTAAGTCCGCCTCATTCAAAAAATGCGCTAATTCAGCAGAGATAGCAAACGTAACCAGTGGAATGCTGCAACTTCTAAACGATACAAAAAAGCGCTGTGCTGTTGATTTTCGCCAAACGTGCCCAGCGGCACCTGAAAGCAATTTTTCTGCAGTAACGCTTTGATCTTGGGAAAGCGAGGGTTAAATGACCTCGCTTTTTAAATGACATTATGGCTCGTTTATGTTATCATACTAACAAAAGCAATAAGAAAAGTACAAGCCATGATTTGTTTGATCGGGTCAAGTTTCATATTTTACATAATGGGATTATCAGCCTTGTGCAATAATTCAGTAATTAATTATTAAAACAGAGCGTTTGGGAATCATTATACTTGTCTCAGTAAGATCAAATGTAAAGAGTCAAATTTCTTTCATTTGTCTCATCGATCTTACGTTGAAAGATTTTAAAAAGGAGCTTGGAATATGCTCATTGCTTTTGACACATATCTGGATATTCAAATCACTGTTGAATTATTCGAATTTACAATAATATTCAATATCTTGAAAATAATTAAATTTTACAACGCGTATCGTTGATAATTGGCTATGAATTCTTTTTTTTTTTTTTTTTTTTTAAATCACCTTAAACACTGTTCAGTTTTTGTAGTAGTTTAACAATACTATCTGTTGTTAAGTTGCTACATAAATAACCTTTCTTTTCAAAAATATTAGTTTTTCTAAATATTTTATGCTATTTTATTCATGTGATAGCATTATTTAATAAAAAATTTTTTAGATTAGCTTACTTTCACATGGAAAAAAAAATATGTATTCAATTTTATACGATTAATTAATAGTGGCAGTAATTTAAAAAAAATAATAATAATAAATGGAAACGATTTTTTTTTTTCATTTTTCGTTTACTATATGGCTATCAGGAATACAAGCACATATTTTTCTGGGAGAAAATAAGAAAATAATTTTTTGTAGAGTTAACATTCCAAGTTATTAATGCTGTGTAAACGTCACACTTTCTTTATTTTAAATTGAGAAAATAATATTTAAAAAAAAAAAAAAATTCTCTGACTTTCTATGCTAATTTGACTTTTTCTATTGGGATCAATTCAGTGGCCTGCTTAATAGCCACTTTTTCTTCATGCAAACGGAAATTTTCTTTCGTAAGTTAAATTTACAAATTCATAAAATTTCTCATTTGGTGACTTACCATTCCTGCGGTAATTCTCGAGGTAATAATTTTTATTCAAAGTTTAGGTACTTCTCAGTTTTCTCCTAGCTTTAACAAATTATTTGATGACTCCTGTTATGCTGTGATCTCTTCATGTTCTTTACAAGTTTCCGTCTACACATAATTAGTTTTTGGAGTAAACTTCTTTATTTGTGAACTTGCTGCCTCTCATTTGCATACGAACTGTTATTTTTAACCGACTTCAAAAAAGGAGGGAAGTTCTCAATTCAAACCGTATGGTTTTTTTTTTTTTTTTTTTTTTTGTTTCGTTTGTTAGCTCATAACTTCTGGACGAATGCTCCGATTTTGATACTTTTTGTTTTGTTGAAAAGGTCTTGGTCTGAAATAGGTCCCATTGTAATATCTTTACGATCTAAAGAAAAAAAAGGGTGCCCAAAAAAATCAGTCCCAACTCTTTTAACTGCTAAACGGCTGCAACTATAGTGATAAAAATAGTATGTAAGTATAGCAAAGTGGCCATGCAGCACAAGGTTAAACCGCTTGCAGCGCCACCTGGTGGAAAATAGCTGAGTTAGTGTTTCTATCTGGAAAACGGTTCTAGAGAAAAACGTGAATTACAAAGTTGAAGAGTATCATCGGTTTAGTACAAAAAGATAGTTTAGACATTCATGCTAGCGTTCCTATCTCGGAAACGGTTCAAGACATGGGGGAAAGTGAATTATAAGATTGCAGAGCATCACCGACTTAGTACGAAAAGATAGTTTAGACACTGATGCTAAAAATACAATGCTAAAAACGTGCATTTGTTTGTTCGCAATTTCTTACACTATGCACACTTGAGCTACATTACACATGTTGTAGCTGGTGAGACATACGCTATATAGTTCAAATACGATTACTTGATTCTTTTTGTTTTATTGTAAAGATCTTGGTTTGAAGTAGGTCCCATTGTAATATTTTTAAAATCTAAAGAAAATAAAGCGCCATCTGGTGAAAAACAGCGGAGTTAGCGCTCCTATCTCCAAAACGGTTCAAGATGGGAGAAAAGTTAATTACGAAGTTGTAGAGCATCATCGAATTACTACGAAAAGACATTTTTGCTAAAAATAGAACACTTAAAACGTGCAGTTGTTTGTTCGCAGTTTCCTATACTGTGCACACTTGAACTACGTTGCACACTTTGCAGCATAGCGGATGACACGTATACTCTGTGGTTCAAAGTACTGTTACTGTAAGTGATCACATCGATTAGCGCAAAGTCATTTTCAACCCACTTATAAAGGAGGGTGTTCTTAATTTGAGCTATGTGTTGTTGTTGGTGTTTGTAAGCTTATAACTTCGTAAGAGATGCTCCAATTGACCGACTTAAAAAAGGAGGATGTACACAATTCAAAGCGTATGTTTTTTTGTTTTTGTTTTTGTTTGTTATCTCATAACTTCTGAACAGATGATCCGATTTTGATACTTTTTGTTTTATTGTAAAAGTCTTGGTCTGGAATAGGTCCCATTGTAATATCTTTACGATCAAAAGAAAATACAGGCTGCTCAAAAAAATCAGTCAAGACTCTTTTAACTGCTGAACAGCTGCAGCTATAGTCATGTAAGTGGTATGTAGGTTAAGTAAAGTGGATATGTGCTACGCGATTCAATCGCCTTCAGCACCTCCTGGTGGAAAACAGTGGAGTTAGCGTTCCTATCGCGGAAACGGTTCAAGACAGGGGAAAAAATGAATTATAAAATTGCAGAGCACCATCGATTTAGTACGAAAAGATAGTTTAGACATTAATGCTAAAAACAGAACGCTTAAAACGTGCATTTGCTTGTTCAGAATTTCCTATTTTGTGCACACTTGAACGACATTGCATATGTTTTAGCTTAGCGGGTGACATTTCTGCTATGTAAAATTCAAAGTATGGTTATTTTAAGCGGTCACATCGATTAACACATAGGCGTTTTAAATAGACTTCATAAAGGAAGAGGTTCTTAATACAAACCATGTTTCTCATTGTTGTTGTTGTTGAAATTTGTTAGCTTATAACTTCGTAAGGGATGATTTAATTTTAATACTTTTTTTTTTGTAAAAATAATCTTGGCCTGAAATAGGTTTTATTATGATTTCATTAAGATATAAACAAATTACAGGATACTCACAAAAGTCTGTTCTCACTCTAACTGCTGAACGCATGCAGATACACTCGTAAAAGCAGTATGTAAGTATCGATGTTGAAACTTCTGTCCGTCAGCTGCAATGCATATTTTGCTCTTTGTTTGAACTTTACGCTGCGCAGTTTCCAGCGCAGCGGGTGAAACGTATTCACTGTAAAGTTCAATATATATGCCTAACAGAATTTTGGTTACGAATACAGCGTATCCGTTCTTTACATTTCTAAAGACTTTTTTATTTAACGTATGTTCATTGAATAGACAGTTTTTTGCTTATATCCGATAAAGGCAAGAAAAGTGACACAACTTAAAAATGCAACATTTGAGAAAAATCACCTTAGAGATACCTTGACTAGAATAAAACTGGCACAACTGTCTCTCGAGTGGATAACTTTCTAGATGGAGATGTAACTTTTTTGTTCACATTGCGTGCATTTCATTTATTTTTTAGTGGCATAAACCATTTTTTGAGTTATGTCACTTATCTTCGAAGTTGTGATTTGTGAAACTGACGTCGAACGTCTTCTGATGTTTTGCTATATGAATAAATTTTCACTGAAAAGAGAAAAATAAAATATTTTTGTAAAAAAATAGAACCGACTCCAAAAAGCAACTACTATTCAAACAACTAAAAAAAAAAAAATGGTATGAAATTAAACTGTAAATTGCGCCTAAAAGTATAAAATAATTTCCTTCGCCAAACAACCTATAACACTACAATTAATCATAACTTTTGAAGTCGGCGCAAAATTAAATAAAAATTGATACCTTTATTCAATACAAAAAGCAAATCCTATTCAAAATGCACATGTCACATTGTCACCTGCAAAACGCAGCCGAAAACTACTTTGATTCAAGAAAACAAATAAGATTTCGTAAGCAGCAAAAGTTGACGAAGATGCTGGTATCTAACGTCCTTGGTGAAAGAAAAATCGCAAAATTATCTGGCAAACATATTTAATTTCTTTGGGATATCATGATTATTTTTATAAGGTATATTAAGGAGAGTAATCAAGAATATGAAACAATACTTCGTGCAATTTATATTATGAAAATATACATCTTGCGTGTATATTTTTGCATTATGTTTTGATCGCCAAATCCAAAAGCCTCCAAGGATGATAGTTATTAAAGTTATACCAAATTTACAAATGAAACTCTAACTTCGTAGAAACATAAATACCGCATTGTGAAGAATGTTCACTGTTCTGTGTAGATGCTACTAATGAACCAATTGTAGTCACTGATAAAATAATAAAGGAAACATGAAAATGGATCATTCGAGACAAGAGCATTTGTTGCTACCGATCTAAAAAAAAAAAAACTTTAAAAACTAATTTAATTTTATTTAATTTTGCGCTGACTTGCGCCGACTTCAAATTTTATGATTAATTGTAGTGTTATAGGTTGTTTGGCGAAGGAAATTATTTTATACATTTAGGCGCATTTTACAGTTTCATTTCGTACCAGTTTTTTTTTTTTTTTTTTAGTTGTTTGAATAGTAGTTGCTTTTTGGAGTCTGTTCTATTTTTTTACAAAAAGATTTTATTCTCCATTATAGATGATGTACAACTCCAATCGTGCAAAACTGCAATATATATATATTTATCGACTGTTTATATGTGTATGTGTGTAAATTATTTTTTACTTTCCATATATCAACACATGTATTACAATTTCTTTTCAAAAGAAAAGTTTTACAAATTAACTGATACACAGAATAACATAAAACAATAAATAATTTTTTAGAATAATCGTCATTAGAGATAAGTGTAATAAAAGCAATACAACACCACACTTTGAAAATTTATTACTTCCGGTATCGTTATAAGCACAAAATTTTAAATAAACACCATAAAGTGATGCGAAAAACTCGCAGAACAATTTTTTGAGGTCGAAAACGCACGACCCTTCATCGGGTAAACGCAATAAGTACGAACGCTAAAATCAAAACGGCAACGCACTGCGCACGTATTAAAATGCTTTCTTATTATTTCCGGCATAGTTGTTTAACAAATTTAAATTTAAATCGTGGTTGTTATAATGCGTCCATTAAACTACCAAGATATAATATAACATCATATGTTACAAAATCGGATAAAATTTTTTTCGGAAAAAAAAAAAAAAAAAAACTCAGGCAAAAAGCATTATTTCATATAAAAGATTATTTTATAATTATGCGTCTATTGCTGTCTTAGTATATCAAAGCCAGAGTAGCATCTGTAGATTAACAAGTTTAAAGACTGAAACTTGTTTAAAGATAGTTCAAAATTGGTACAGATAGGTTTAAGAGGCCTGCAAGTCGAATGGGGATATTTTCGAAAGTGTAAAGTTATTAGGAGGGGCGAGAAGGGAGGAGGGGAGAGGGGGGCAAAAAATAAAAATAGAGTTAGATCGTTCAAAATTGGTTTATTGAGGTTTTCGATACTTACAAATCAATTGCGTATATTTTCGAATTTGTAAAATTATTAGTAGGGGCGGTAAGGGGGGGCTATGGGCAAAAACAAATAGAAATACAGTTAGGCCGTTCAAAATTGGTACAGACAGGTTTTAAAGGCCTGCAAGTCGAATGGGGATATTTTCGAAAGAGTAAAGTTATTAGGAGGGGCGAGAAGGGGGAGGGGAAAGGGGGGCAAAAAAATAAAAATAGAGTTAGATCGTTCAAAATTGGTATATTGGTTTTCGATATTTACAAATCGATGGGGATATTTTCGAATTTGTAAAATTATTAGGAGAGGCGGGAAGGGGGTGGGGCGGTAAGGGGGAGCTATGAGCAAAAACAAATAGAAATACAGTTAGGTCGTTCAAAATTGGTACAGATAGGTTTTAGAGGCCTGCAAGTCGAATGGGGATATTTTCGAAAGTGTAAAGTTATTAGGAGGGGCGAGAAGGGGGAGGGGAGGGGGGGCAAAAAAATAAAAATGGAGTTAGATCGTTCAAAATTGGTGTATAGAGGTTTTCGATACTTACAAATCGATTGGGGATATTTTCGAATTTATAAAATTATTAGGAGGGGCGGGAAGGGGGTGGGGCGGGAAGGGGGGACTATGGGTAAAAACAAATAGAAATACAGTTAGGCCGTTCAAAATTGGTACAGATAGGTTTTAGAGGCCTGCAAGTCGAATGGTGATATTTTCGAAAGTGTAAAGTTATTAGAAGGGCCGGGAAGGGTTGGCGGAGGGGAAAAAAAAATAAAATAGAGTTAGATCATTCAAAATTGGTACATAAAGGTTTTCGATATCTACAAATCGATTGCGGATATTTTTGAATTTTTAAAATTATTGGGAGGGGCTAAAAAATAAAATAGAGATAGATCGTTCAAATCTGGTGCATATAGGTTCTTGATACTTACAAATCGATTGTGGATATTTTCGAATTTGTAAAATTATTAGGGTAGACGGGAGGGGGGGGGCGAATGGGGAAAATAATAGAAATAAGAGTTAGAGCAGTTTGGGAATTTTTTCCGAAGACAGTAAGAACCCGGTGCGACACTTTTCCTAATCAGATTTTGTTTCTCTTTTTTTTTTTTTTTTTCACGTGATAAAAATTAATGCAATTCTGAGAATTCAGTAATTATAGTGATTCATTTAAAAATAGGGACCAGCGTAGCGTGCGTCGCCTGCTAGTATGGTTATAAATGCATCTGCCTATCATATACCACGATTTATGATATTCCTTATTAGTGAATTTTCAAGAAAAAACGATCGATAGGTCCCCACCTGGAACATTTGGCATAATACGTGCATGTGGCTAGATAACAAAAAGCAAGCAGTTTTTTTTTTTTTAAGTTTCAACAGAAAAATAATCTGGTGTGTCACTCACACGACTTTCTCTTACCCTGAAATTTAATACAAGAAATACAGGTTGCAGATTAATAGGTAAGATAACGAGTACTGTTATGTAAACCTATGTTAAACAATTCATATTAGGCTTCTGAAGAGTTTTATATGATAATTAGTTCTGTGTGAGGGGGGCTACCGCCCCACTCAGCCCCCCGTTTCATTAATGCACCTACATTTATATAAAATTTAATTCGGTTATTAAAAAATAATTCTGTTTTTAAAAAATTATTTATTAAAATTATTATTTAAAAAAATTATCTTTCATGATAATGCAGACGTTTTCCATATTAGAGAAGTAGTATAACACCAAATATCCAAAAAAAAGTCCATTTTATTCTCAAAATTAAAAAAAAAAAAAAAAAAAAAAAAAGTACGGTTTTTTTTTTTCGAAGTTTTTTTTTTTTTTTTTTTTTTTTGTTAAAAGTAAAAAAAAACCAATAACTTTGTTTTAAATTATCGCAGATCGATGGTCCAACCATTCGTTTTAAAGGTATTGGCGAGCTCTTTTGAAAGATACTCATCATGAAAATTTACTCCCCTCGAGGGGGGACTTAACCCCCAGGGGGGGAGGCGAGGCTCCTACATACACAAAAAAATTTTCCCAGTTAACTATCTCTATTACAAAATATATATATTCGTTTCATTTGGTTTAGTGCAGTCTATAGACGTTAAACTCTACTTTCCTGGAATTTCCCCCATAGACATAACGTATTAGAATTCTCTTGATTGTCCCTGTACACAAACCATTAGCTTGATCTTAACGAAAAGCTTACTGTAGCATCCCTATATGATACACATTTAGAATACCAAGTTTGAACTTTCTGCCATAATTTGTTTTTGAGATATGCTGATAACAGACAGACACACAGACATACAGACAGACACACAGAACATTTGCTAAAAACATGATTTTCGTATTCAGGGGACCTCAAAACGTGTAAATATAACAAAATCTCGCGTTCGAAAATTAGTAAAAAAGCACTCGAAGACGTTTTTGAGGAAAACGAACACACCTTTCTTTTAATCGAAAATATTTTGTTATTGTGATATTTCCTGAGGTTCGAAAAAGTATTGTTTCCGAATTTGAATGACTTTTTTAGGAAAAAAAAAGCTCAAGTGTTCTTATATAAGCTCAAAGCTTATATTGCCCCCAAAAAGCTAACAAAAAACAATGCTGATAAAGACAGACAAAAATTTGCAAAAACATACTATGTTAAGAAAATACTTTGAACAACAGTAGTTTTGGCATTTATGTTTGACTTTTTATGTTTCTATTATATTCACTCGTCTTCTTCTTCTTTTTTATTATTACTACTAGCAGGCTACGCCCGCTTCGCTGGTCACTATATTTAAATGAATTTTCGAAAGAATTGAATTAATATTTATTTTTTTACACCACATTAGAGACAAAAACTTAAGGAAAAAAAAATGAAGAATAAAAAAGAAACAGAAATTACTCCAAACCTTGCTTCGGGTACCCGCTGTCTACGACAGCTCTTTTCCCGCCCGTGCTGCATCGAGGGGTCCAGGTTCCCACTGTCTGCAGAAAGATGTTTCCCGGGCACTTCAATCTGGATATTTTTCGACGACAGGGGGGATTTGCTACTATTTAAGAACTGCGATTTTAAAGATGACTGTATCTCAGCATCTATTAAATATTTTAGTTTTGAACCATGTATTTTATTGCTATTTGCACTATATTATGATTTGATTCTGACCAATGTAATAAAATAAAATAAAAGTAGATTAATACGTATATATATATATATATAAACAAATAAATTTTAATCATTTTTATCCTTTTTACTAATATACTACCACTTTTCCCGATAAATACTGTAAATAAATAAAAAATTAATGAATAAAAGTTTTTTCTTTTAAAGGAATTAATTAAAAAATGAAAAATAAGAAGTTGTTCTACTATAAAAAATTAAACATATCTGTTATAAATACGTTTTTAAAGTTAAAACTAATTATACTTAATTTTTTCTACTGCATTGCGATTTTATTTTCAATAAATATAACAAATTTTTAAAAAAAAAAATCGCCTTCAAATGAATGTATTACATAAAAATAAGTTGCGTAATAGCCGTTGCTAAGATACGCAGACGATTGAAGCAAAACAATAAATCTGTGAAAATTGAACAAAGAAGCCAATATTTAAAATCGGAAAAACATTAATTTAAAAAATTCAAATTTGAAATTTGAAAAAATCTCGATGAGGTGCACTCCTGCAGGGTCCCAGGTACCTATATCCCAAAATCTAAAAATTTAATATATTTAATTTTTCTACTGTATGTGTATAACTATTTGATTTCAATAAATATAACAAAAAAGATTTCTTCCTCAAATGAATTTAAATAAATAAATAGTTTAATAGCCGTTGCTAAGATACGCAGACTTTTGAAACGAAAGAAATTTCTGAAAAAGGAAACATTGAAGCCAATTTTTAAAATCGAAAAAACATTAATTTAAAAAATTCAAATTCGAAATTCGAAAAAATCTCGATGAGGTGCACACCTGCAGGGTGTACCTATATGCCAAATTTGGAAGCTCTGCGATCAATAGTGTGAGCACCAGGGCGCAGATACACACACAGACACACACAGAGACACACAGACACTTCTATTTATTTATATAGATTATTAATATTATAGTATGCCTAAGTTAGTTCTTTAATTTTTAGTAAATGTAGTAATTTTTCAAATATTTCATTTGACATGAAATTCATGTTTAATTTTGCTTTACTTTGAACTATTTAAATAAATTTGTTTCCAGTGTCAAGCCTCTCCAGATGGAGGATCAAGCGTCTTCACAATTGCGATGGAGGCATTTGTTTACTCCCACTGTTGAAATAAAAAAATATATATAAAATTTAGGAATTTATTTATAAAAATAAATTAAATGTTATATAAAAGAATACAGTTGTACCATTTTTACTGAATGAAAACATTTAAAAGATTATCAATATTTTATCAAGATAAAAATTAAAAACTACACAGAAAGAGTCAAATATCCTCAGTCTCGTTTGATACTTACAGATAATTATAAAGCTTTTATTATTTCATTAAAGTCCATAATTAATACTTTAAAGAAAGACAGTATCTTACAGTAAAATTCTGGAAAACATACGTATGATATAAGTACAAAAGATAGAGCAAATAAAAATATAAGAACATTTTTGAAATAAAAACGTATGCTTGAATGTGTTTAGGAAAACACTTTTTATAATACACAGGATACTTCATTTAAAAAAAAAAAAAAAAAAAGACTTAAGGAAACGTAGTGAATAGGAAATTTGTTTACTTTTCCTCTGCAGATTCAAATTTATTCTTTTAAATTATTGTATAGTGAAAATTAAATGTTATAACCCAAGGAACATTATAACCCAAGGAAAAAATGTACTGTAAGTGATAATACTATTTTGATAAAAAATAATTTAAAAAATTTGTAAGGAAAAGTTTTAAACATTTTGTCAAATAATTGTGTCAATAAATATTATACAATTTTCCTTTAATCTCTTCTACTAAGATATATTACATATAAAATATTTTTTTTTACATTACGCTGTTATCATTATTTTTTAAGCCTCATTTACATAATCTTATATGCTTTATTAAATTTTTAAATATTTTTTTATTTTTATTCTAAACCAGGTCTAAGATTTGTGCATTTATTGAATGAACATTGTTTTTTATTATTTTTATCATTGATTAAATTTTAGGTATTACGTTATACATTTTTTTTTTAAATTGCAAACCGTAATGAGTATTTAATTTTTCTACATAATTCTAAAGATAAATAGTTTTAAATTAGTGGATCTGCAGATCAGGAATCACAATGTCCCATTTATATTATTCATTCTGAGCAGTTCCTTTTAATTAATTCTATATAATTTAAAAAATTATATATATCTATTTATAAATATGTGTGTCTATATCGATAGATAGATATAGATATATAGATATACCACTCCCTTCAAACAACCGTTGCATCTATTTGTCTATATCTACATGTATATAAGTGTATATATAACCTGTATCTTATAAATACTTGTTTCAAAATTTGACTCTAAGTGACTGTATAATGCATTGAAATTCTTTTGTGTAACTCTATAAACTAATTAGTCGTCCTGTGTCTACTTCTATCACCAGAAAACATGTTTTTAAATATTCTGACATATGTTAATTTCATTACGCTTAATCGGGAAAAAATTTATTAAAATGCACTTAGAAGATACTCGTATTCCGCCTGCAAACTGCTATAGTACAAAATTCTTCTGAATCTCCCTACACGTGGACCACAATCAGTATATAAATGAATAATAATTATTCACCTAATTCTATTCGTATTCCGTAATGATAAGAAATATTTTGACATGTCCTTATACACGAACTATAAGCATAATAGACACCAAAATATATTCAGCCCTTTTTGCCCAGTTCCTGCACATTTGTACCAGTTTTTAAGTCAATCAAGTGATTTTTTATGCTGCTATCTGAGTACGTTCAAATTCTATTCACAGGCCGTAATGAGCAGAAAAAACTATGGTGTGTCCTTTTAAACGAACTAGAAACATACTGCACATCAAAAACATACAGCTAATTCTCTATGGTTCATGAGCATGCATGCCAATTATTAAGTCAATAGAATAATTTTTGCGTCTGCTATTTCGGTACACCCAGATGCACAAGAACTCCTTAAAAAGATCCCCACGGAGGAAATTTTTTCGGATTTAGAACAAATTGTGTAGTAAACTGGCCTTCGCCATAACACAAGAAAATACATTTTTTTATTATTTTTTTATTTATTTTTATTTATTTTATTTTTTTAATGGGAGGATATGTACCATTTTAAATATAAATAATAGTAATGTAGTGATCGTAGCGACATCTATATTTTATGTACAACAACTGCTACTTTCACTTTCAGAATATATACTTCTAGTTTCACTTTCAAAATATGTACTTCTACTTTCACTTTCAGAAGATGTACTTCAACTTTCACTTACAGAATATGTACTGCAACTTTCACTTACAAAATATGTACTTCAACTTCAACTCACAGGACATTCTGTGTTTCAGCCTTGCCGGGAAAATGTCCCGTAGTATGTTAATGCCAGTGAGTAGTACGCCACACGCTAAGTAATGCGTGCTTGTTCCATTTATTGATTGTTAGTTATTAAAGAGTTTATTTTCGTAATGAATGACTCGTCAATCCGTTAATCATCACAAACACCTATAAATGGTGACTTTGTACTTAGAAAACTTTCATCCTTCTGTGTAATGTTTACGTGCAGCTAGAGTTTCGGTTTTAAATCGAAACGAATCTTAACTTTCTCTTGCTTCTGTTTTGAATCTCTTCCGCTACGGATTCACTATGAGTGATGTTTCTGCAGTCAAGATTCCTAATTTTATTGCAGCAGACCCTCGTTGTGGTTTACTATGATCGAATTTACATTTGAATTAGCTACTCCAAAGGCCATAATGGAATCCAAAACAAAATATAATTACTGTGTAGCAAATCTTCCGCCAGATGTTGCAATGACTGTCCAAGACATCATTATTTCTCCTGACAGCAATGACCCCTATGGAAATTTAAAAGATGAAGTGATATCTCGGTGTGGAGAGAGTAAATCGCAAGAAATTAGACGGTTTCTGACAGGAGAACAACTGGGAGATCGGAAGCCCTCTGACCTGCTTCGTCCTATGCAACGGCGTGCAGAGAACCATAATGTCACAGATGCCCTGTTACTTGAGCTTTTCCTGCAACAAATGCCTTCAAACGTGCAATCAATTTTGGCGTCTATAACTCCTCTCACTTCCCAAAAAGCTGCTGAAATAGCCGACAAAATTCTGGACATCACACCTGCACAGGTGAGTGCAATAGAAATTAGTTCCGTTTCGAACGCTTTCTGCAACAATGACTCAGAATTGCTGAAAGAAATTAAACTTCTGCGTAAAGAAGTAGCATCGCTAAGACGTTCGAGAAGTATTTCTCGTAGTCGTCGGTTTTTTCGACCAAGGAGCTCGTCTGTAAAGAACGATCCCTTATGCTGGTATCATAAAAAATTTGGCTCTAAAGCCAATAAATGTTCACCACCGTGCACCTTCTAGGAAAACAACACACCCCAGGAATAGCGGCGACATACGCCTGGTATACTAATAGTTCTCGTCTCCTTTTTGTGTGAGATCGTCGGTCAAATGTTAATTTTCTCATTGATGCTGGTAGCGATTGCTCTATGGTACCAGCTGCCACAGTTGAAAAGGTAAGCACTCCTATACAAACTTTTAAAGCTGCTAACGGCACTTCTATTAATGTATATAAACAAAAACTTTTATCACTCGATTTAGGTTTAAGAAAAAACTTTATTTATCCTTTTTATGTATGCAATGTGTTTACAGCTATAATTGGTGCAGATTTTTTACACTATTTTAACTTACAGCCAGATATTAGAAATCGTCGGTTAATCGACGCTAACACAAAATTAAAGTCTAATGGTACGATTAATGTTGCTCATATA
Organism: Salticus scenicus; assembly: GCA_963930645.1. NCBI lineage: Eukaryota > Metazoa > Arthropoda > Arachnida > Araneae > Salticidae > Salticus > Salticus scenicus. The sequence goes on from OZ005650.1 coordinate 234,815,855, forward strand.
TATTCTATAAAATCTGTATTTAGTGATAATAATTTCTCTCAATTGTTAAATGAATTTCCTAGTATTACTAAACCTCCATGCGCAGACAAAATTATAAAACATTCTGTTAAGCATCATATTGAAACATTTGGCTTTCCCGTTTTTGCTAAACCACGTCGGCTTGCCCCCGATCGTTTAAAAATTGCAAAATTAGAATTTCAGCACATGTTGGATTTAGGCCATTTTCGCCCATCACAAAGTAATTATGCTTCCCCTTTGCATATGGTCCCTAAAAAAGGAAGCGATGATTGGCGTCCCGTTGGTGACTGTCGAGCTCTTAATGCTCAAACCAAAAAGGACAAGTATCCAATCCCTAATATCGTTGATTTTACTAGCGAGCTTCAGGGGACCGCAATATTTTCTCACATTGATTTAGTTAAAGCTTATCATCAAATTCCGATTGCTCCCGAAGACATCCATAAAACTGCAATTTGTACACCTTTCGGACTCTTAGAGAGCACTCGTATGCAATTTAGTCTGTGCAATGCGTCTAGTACTTTTCAAAGATTCATCGATAAAGTGACTCGAGGTTTAGATTGTGTTTACGCATTTGTTGATGATATTTTTATTGCATCTAAAGATAAACAAGAGCATTTTAAACATCTCAGAGCCCTTTTTGAACGATTAAGTCACTACGGTCTTACTATTAAACCCTCTAAGTGTACTCTAGGTGTACTTAATATAAAATTTCTTGGATTTAATATCTCTGCCGAAGGACTTTCACCCTTCCCTGACAGAGTTGAAGCAATAAACAAATTTCCCCGACCTACAACTATTACTCAATTACGTCGCTTTCTTGGCATGTACAAATTTTATCGAATATTTATACCGAAAGCTGCCCACATTTTAGCACCCCTACTAAAACTTTTGGAAGGCCATAAAACTAAAATAAAATCTTCACGTTCAAAAACATCTGAAGCACCTCTTTTCTGGTCTGTCGAAGCAGAAACTTCTCTTTCCACCTCTAAAACGGCACTTGCGGTTGCCACCTTGTTAAAACATCCCATTCCTGGTGCTCGTTTAAGTTTATGGTGTGATTTGCTGTCGGCAGTACGCTCATGCAATATAATAATTCTTCATGGGAACCAATAGCATTTTTATCTGTGAAACTTACTAAAATTCAGCGCACTTGGTCCACTTACGACCGCGAACTTTTAGCTATATATACTTCAATTAAACGTTTTCGGCACATGCTTGAAGGTAGAGATTTTTCCATCTACACTGACTAAAAACCTCTAATTTATGCCTTTAAGCAAAAGCCGGATAAATGTTCTCCTCGTCACTTGCGCCATCTCGACTTTATTTCTCAATTTTCGACAGATATACGTCATATTAATGGTACGGAAAACTCCATTGCTGATGCCTTATCTAGAATTGAAATTGATTCAATTTCAAAAGAAATTTTAGATTTCAAACAAATATCTCTCGCACAACTTGAGGATCCTGAATTAAAAAAAACATTTTAAATTCTACTGACAATACATGTAATATTCAAAAACATTATTTTTCTTTGGAGGATGTAACATTATGCTGTGACATGTCAACAAACATACCGCGTCCTTTCATCCCAGAATCTTTTCGATCTAAAATATTTTATTCATAATCTTTCTCATCTTGGGATTTCTGCCACAACTAAATTAATAACTAAACGATATTATTGGCCAAACATAAAAAAATTCATTAAAAATTCCGTCCAGTCATGTGATAAATGTCAATGTTGCAAAATACATCGGCATACAAAAGCTCCACTCGGAACTTTTGCCCTTCCAGATGCACGATTTTCACACATACATATCGATTTTATTGGTCCACTTCCTCCATCTGAAGGTTAACAGTATTGCATGACTACTGTCGATCGTTTCACTCGATGGCCCGAAGTAATCCCAACATCTGACATGACAGCTCTAACAACTGCTAAATCACTTGTAAATGGTTGGATTTCACGTTTCGGATGTCCGGTTACCATCAAGACAGACCAAGATCGAAACTTCGAATCCACACTTATCCGTGAATTAACAAATATTCTTGGAACCACGCGTATACGCACAACAGCGTACCATCCAATATCAAACGGAATTTGTGAAAGGTTCCATCGCTGTCTCAAAACTGCATTAAAAACCCATGACAATATGAAATGGACTGAATCACTGCCAATTGTCTTATTAGGTCTTCGAACTGCTATTAAAAATGACATTATGGCGAGTAATGCTGAACTAGTCTATGGTACTACACTTCGACTTCCATCAGATTTTTTCACAATAGATACCTACAAAACATCACCTGACTTAATGTACGTTTCACAACTCCGTGAATCCATAAGAAAACTTTCTCCCATTAATCCCCTTAGTCATGGTACTTCTAATGTTTACATAAATTCATCCTTGCAGACATGTGCTCATGTATTTTTGCGAATAGATAGTATTCAACCACCATTAACTCCTCCTTACACAGGACCTCATATTGTACTTAAAAGAAATAATGAAAATTTTGTTATTAAAGTTAATGGAAAACCTACAGTAGTATCTATAGACAGGTTAAAGCCTGCATTTCAGTTCTCAGATAACGCCATCTCATCTTCACCACCTGATTGTCATAACAACACAAATTCTGACTTAAATGAACTTAGATCTAATACTTCTGCTGCTCAAGAAAATTCACAACAGGAGAAAATAATTACAATTAGATCTGGTCGAAAAGTTCATTTTCCAAAGCATTTAGTAACAGATTATTTTTAATGTCATTGCAAATCTTGTATTTGTTTATATTATCATTAATTCTTTTATATATTGCACATATTTTTTGTTTATTTACTGTAATATAACTTTTCATGTGCACATGTGTATGTATGTATATTTATTTTAAACAATTCTGTTCTCACCAATACTTTTTCATATATTACATTCTGTTATTGCATATGTGTACATATATATTTTAAGTGTATTAGCATCAATATTCTATTGTATTAGCATTGTATTATTATTATTATTATTATTTTATATACATAATGGCATTTGTAATTGTATTTGTATTAGTATTTTGTAAATTTTTATCGTTCTCCTTAATTACTGGGGGGATACTCCTGTAGTGATCGTAGCGACATCTATATTTTATGTACAACAACTGCTACTTTCACTTTCAAAAAATATACTTCTAGTTTCACTTTCAGAATATGTACTTCTACTTTCACTTTCAGAAGATGTATTTCAACTTTCACATACAGAATATGTACTGCAACTTTCACTTACAAAATATGTACTTCAACTTCAACTCACAGAACATTCTGTTTTTCAGCCTTCCAGGGAAAAGGTCTCGTAGCATGTCAATGCCGGTGACTAGTACGCCGCACGCTAAGTAATGCGTGCTTGTTCCATTTATTGATTGTTAGTTATTAAAGAGTTTATTTTCGTAATGGATGACTCGTCAATGTGTTAATCATCACAAACACCAATAATGATAGGAAATGATTAGTAAATATTGTGCACAATACAGGTAAGTTAGTATTAATTTTTAAGGAAATTTATTATAAAATAATTCTATACATCTTTTTTGCTCTATGATAATTATGATTTAGTTTAATTTCAAAATAAACTCACCAACTTCAAACATTATATGAATGAGTAAAAAGTTTTGTTGATAAATATATCCTTTCTCCATCTGTACTTTTAGACAATCACTGTTTTAGATAATCCTGTTGAGGGTCTATTATGTGCATTTTTATGCATTAATTTAAAACCAAAATTGTAATAAAAATTACTGTTCTGTCAATTTAATCTTGTTATTTTATCAGTTATTTTTCTTTTTAATAACTGTGTTTATAAGTAATGTTTCAAAACTTTTTACAGAGAATTTAATATCGCTCAATTTAAAATTCATTGGAAACTCACGCCTAATGCCATCTCCTGACGATTTCACCAATCATTTGTGTTAAGCATCGTTAAATTTAACTACCATCCATATTGATCAAACATTATATATATATATGTTTCCTATGAGTGTGTAAAAAAACCTGCTTAAAAGCATTAGGGATGAATTTACATTATCTTTATAATAAATTGATGAGGCATTCGGAGCGCGGGCGCCAGTAGAAGAAACCAGACTGTCATGTGATGAAAGAGAACTTCTCTTTTAACGTCGCCCGTCAATTCATCGCCGTCAAAACATCGCTTGACAAAACGTCGCCTAGTCAATAACATCGCCTCGACAATAACATAGCCGATAGAAAACAAAGCGTTTATTTTTTATTTATTTTTTTTTTTTTTTATATATATAACAATTGAACAGACTAAACATCAGAAGGAAATATTTTTTTTTTTTTTTTTTTTTTTTTTTTGGGGGGGGGGGGTTTATTTGTTCAATTACAATTTAAAGAAGATTAAATATAAATGTCAGATTGATTTTTTATGTCATGACGACACTATTTTTAACATCTTTCTTTTTTATTACATGCTTCTGTAAACATAAAAAAGTTTTAATTTCAGCTATATATATATGTAAATATATATATTTAAAGAAAGTATAGGAATAAGGAAAACTTTCGATCACAAGTTTTCAACGGATCTACACGTTTTGAGATATCTTGAATATTTTTTAAAAGTCACTTTTAGAAAATGTCTGTGCACGCCTAAAATTTTGTAGACGCTGTATCGATTGAAGTAATTGGTAAAATTGAACCAAACTTGATACTAGGTAGACCTTGACTTAAGTTTAATTTTGATTAGGTATTGGGGTGCCAACAGATGGCACTGCTATGCTGTAATTTTCCCTCTTTTAGGAAAATCTATATCTCATCTTCTATAGGGCTATAAAAGCACTAAACTTGGCATGTGGGATGGATGTTATGTAAAATAATGTTGATTCGATTTAAAATGCAAATGGGCATATAGCTGGCGCTACTGTGATGCAATTTAATCCCATTTAGGGGAAGGCAATGTCTCAACGTCTATGATATATAATTGGACTAAACTTGATATCATGTATATTAGGTAAAATTGTTTTAATTCATTTTGGATGTGTAGGGGTCATACTGGTGGCACTGTTATGCTGCTATCATATTTTCTATTCACAGGCAGGCTATATTTCAGTTTCTATGTTATATAAAAGAACCAAACTTCCTATGAGAGCTAGATATTATAAAAAATTACGCTAATTCGATTTGAATACATATGGGTCCACAGATGGTGCTGTTATCATTTTTTGCGTATTTTCAGATAGCCATGTCTCCATCTAGTAGTTAAAACTGGACCGACATGCAATGCAAATTATGAATTGTGAGAAGTTACGCTGATTAAATTTTTGTGCATATCAATCGGTGAGATACCCTGTTATAAACAATGACATAGAACATTTTTTGTGATGACCACAACATAGGTTTTTTATTACTTTCTTCATATTCAATCGAAAACAGTTTTGATTTCGTAAACATTTTAGACTTCCTTTTTTCGATGGGTTTACACGTTTTAAGAGGTCCAGAACACGATTAAATCTTTTTTAGAAAATCTTTGTCTGTCGGTCTGCGAGTACATGTGACAAAAAAATTGTGGCAACTATATCTCAGAAACTACAGAGCAAAATTTAATGTAAATTTATATGTAGTTGCACCTTACATAAATTAATGCCTATCAACTTTTGGTTCAAATCGCTCAACAGATGGCGCTGTTATACTGCGATTTTTCCCAATTTAGGGAAGGCTATATTTCAAGTTCTGTAGTAATCAAACAAAACTTGGTAAGATGGTCATTATAACACATTATACTGATTCAATTCGGGTGCATATCGACTAATAGGTAGCGCTGCTATACAAACTTTTTTTTTTCAAGTGGAGGCTATATTTTAGATTTTACTGCATGTAAATGCACAAAACTTACTATGTAAGAAATGAAGATTATGAAATCCTTTATTAGTTCAATTTGGGTGCATATCACCCAACAGGAAACGCTTATGTGCTGCAATTTATCTCAAAAATTGGAAGGTTAAATCTCAACTTGTAAGACATATACACGCATCTAACTTAATGTATGAGATAACCAATTTAAAAACGGATGCTAAATTAATTTGGGTGTATATCGGTAGACAAGAGGCCCTGCTATTATTCACTTTCTTTAATTTTATGTATTTCGACATTTCAGCATATGTTGATTAAAATTGCATCAAATTCCATATGTTAAACCTTTACCATGAGGTACTAGGAATAAAATGTGTACATCTAAGTGAAAGTGATATATAAAATGATACAAAAAAAAGATTTGTGATGGTCGTGACATATCAGTTTTTATTTATTTTATTTTTTTACGACTGAATGTACGTAGATATATTTGCAATAGAGATATAATAATATTGATAGGTAAAAGGATTAATGAGCAAATGGTTAAGCGACTAAATGGATTACACATGATATATTGTGTCATAAAACATCCGACAGCTTATTTCAGTTCCTTCTGAAAGCCCAACTTCACCTTAAAATTTTGAAGTTGATCACTATTATTGAAAAGGACAATAGGACATAGGACAGTTATTGGCAATAAAATAGATTCTTCTAATTATTTCATAGCAATAGCAATGTCTGTACCATTTTTAATCTGCAAATCTGTTCATAGGGACTATAAGAAACGTAAAAAAAATAATAATTCTGTAAGTTTAAATATATATATACATATATAATATTGTAGGAAAAGCGCTCTCAATTACAATCTGAAATAAAGTTGATAAAATACTCCTCCATATTACGGGATATAATTGTAACTGAACTGAAGCATATGCACATACACAGCAAAGCAAGCACACTCAAGTGCGCACGTGTTCATTTGTGCAGGCATGCACATACACACATACACAATATATTCTTGCATCACTTAAGAATTATGAAATATTTCCTACATTTGTAGTGGGGGAGGGGGGACGTTGAGGGGAAAATTACTGAAAATCTATTAGAGACTATTTTTCTTTTGCTTCCAATTATTATTATTTATTTATTTTTCGTCGAGCAGGCCTAAACTTGAAATTTGAGGCTGGTGCAGACCCGTATTATGATGTCACTGTTATATTTCTAAGTTCTGAATACCTGAAAAGTGAAGTAGGTGAGAGTACAAATATATGCAAGGACTATTGGTAAACGCTATAAACACATTACCAATTGAAGATGGGAAAAGAAAGGGGGTGACTATAAAATTCTCGAAAAGATGTAATTAGTAAACAAAAGGTATTTTAAAATGAATTGATTTTAGTAAAAACGAGTTTGAGAAAATATTAAAAGGAAAAAAAGAATTTCTGATATCTCGATATCAATTAGATAAGGAAATGGAAAAGAGGAAATATTTATTTTAAGATAAATTGTATCAGAAAACTTGATATAATTAAAATTTTATGAGAAAAAAAATATCACTATTTAAGAGGAATAATAAGTATAGTTAATATTATTAAATTAATATTTAAAAATACTTTATTGCCAATACTACAATAATTAATAAATTAAAAACGAAATATAGTTAAGAAGGATCCATAAAGAAGTCTACAAAAGCTGATGAAATAAGACGGTAAAAAGAAAAGAAAAAAATTTGGAGTGACTCCACTCGAATTTCCGAACATTGAGTAATTAACGGTTTTGTAGATAAAGTAAAGTAATAGGAGTTGTTAAATAAACAAAAGAGAAAATTATAATAGGGTGTTTGGGTATTTTTCTTTATATAGTACACGATGTTTAATTTAACGCTATTTTACCAAACACGTAGATCATAATGATAAAGAATTATTCATTGTCTCCCTGTAAAAACCTACAAATGATAGATTCACCAAAATGCTTATAGTTAGTACAACAGTGACTTATAATATTTATATAAATTTTCAGCTCCATCGGATAAAGCATTTAGACGCTATCGCACTTTAAAGTTTGAGCCCATATGCCACAATTATAAAGAAATTTGCATTTTGTCCCTGTAAAAAGAACCATAAGTGCTAGATTCTCTAAAGTTCATAAAGTTCGTGTGACGGTGACGTATGACTTGTATATAAATTTTCAGTTAATTTGAATAAGGAGTTTAGTCGCTGTCGCACTTTAAATAATTTAAACCTATAGGTCCTAATGATGAACAATTTTAAATTGTGTTCCTGTAAAACTCGTTAAGTGCTAGAGTCACCAAAATCCATACAGTTTGTGCGATGGTGACTTATAACTCGTATATAAATTTTCCACTCAAACGGGTAAGGCATTTAGATGCTATCGCACTTTAAATAATTTTACCCCATAGGCCATAATGATACAGAATTATTTGTTGTGTACCTGTAAAAAAAACCTCGAAGTGCTAGATTCCCCAAAACCTATATAGATCGTGAAATTGTGACCCATAATAAGTGTATAATTTTTTTGTTCAATTGAATAAGGCGTTTAGACGCTATCACACTTTTTTTAAATTTGGTCCCATAGGACGTAATGATAAAGAATTTTTCTTTGTGTCCTTGTAAAGAAACTATAAGTGCTAGATTCACCAAACTCTATGCAGTTTATGCAACTATTACCTATAATATGTGTATAAATTTTTTGCTCAATTGCATAAGACGTTTAGATGCTATCGTACTTTTAAGATTTTGGTCACATAGACCATAATGAAAAAGAATTTTTCTTTGTGCCCCTCTAAAAAAAAACTATAAGTGCCAGATTCACCAAAATCAATAGGGTTCGTGCTATGGTGACTTGAAACATGCGTACCAACTTACAGCTTATTCGAACAAAGCGTTTAGACGCTAGCATGCTCACACACACACATACATATATCATCGCAAAAATAGTGAATACGGATTCAGGGAACTTCCAAACGTATAGAAACACCAAAATCTCGAATTCGGAATTTTTACATGATTACAATATTTTCCTTACATACGTATGTTCAGAAAGTAAAAAAAAAATAATAATAATAATAATAATAATAATAATAAACGGGTCTGAAAAAAAAAAAAAAAAAAAAAAAACGACTTTCAATATCCACTATTACACGTATTATATGGGGAGATAATGCGATCAGAAAACATAAAAGTGACCTAAAGAAGTAGAAAACTAAACTTTTTTCGGTAAAAGTAACTTTATACACATATAAAGACATATAAATCGAAGCTTATATAAAGCAAGGTAAAAAATAAGAAAAAATAATCTGGTGTGTCTACCGCCCCCCTCAAACCCACGTTTCATTATTGTAACTACATTTATAGAGAATTCAAATCTGTTATTAAGTTCATTTAAAATTATTTAGACAACTTTCAAACGCATCATTCCTTAAAACTTGTCAATCTTGAACAAACGTTTCTAGTAACAAACGTATTCACTTCAAAATACATCATTTGGATCGATTGAAATTATTATTTTTTTATTATTTACTCTAACAAACACAGGCAAAGATCAAACTATAAAACTTGACTTCGGTATTCAGGAAGCCTCAAAAGTGTAACTATACAAGAAAACAATCAATGGATATTTAGCTTAAAAAATACATTATTTGCCATATAACTTTAAGGAATTGATTTCAATTCTTGAGCAGCTTTCCTAGAGATAGTAAAATATTATATGTTATAGTATATTATAGTAAAGCACTTCCACTAACAAATAAAGAAGAATGTTATGGCTTAAATATTGGCAGCCCTGTATATCTACTAAATGTTATGTACGCATCACATGGTGCACATAAATATAATCCTATATTAATAACACGCAGCACATCATGAAATAAACCACAAATTTTCATGATTGTCGCATTAAAATCTAGTTATTTTGTATAGCCCTGTAAACGAACAGAAAATGATTTCTATACCATATTCTACATGAGGCATGTTTTTATGCATATAAAAAATATATTTTTACTTTCTCTTACCCATAAGGTAGAGAAAGTATTGTTTTTGGGTCAAATTTTCGAACGCGAGTTTTTGTTATATTTACATGTTCTGAGGTCCCCTGAATACGAAAATCATGTTTTTAGCAATTGTTCTGTGTGTGTGTCTGTCTGTTATTAGCATATCTCAAAAACAAATTATGGCAGAAAGTTTAAACTTTGTATTCTAAATGTGTATCATATAGGGGTGCTACAGTAAGCTTTTCGTTAAGATCAAGCAAATGGTTCGTGTACATGCACAATCAAGAGAATTCTAATACATTACGTCTATGGGGGAAATTGCAGGTAAGTAGAGTTTAACGTCTATAGACTGCACTAAACCAAATGAAACGAATATATATTTTTGTAATAGAGATAGTTAACTGGGAAATTTTTTTTTATGTATGTAGGAGCCTCACCTCTCCCCCTGAGGGGAAGTCCGCTCTCGAGGGGAGTAAATTTTCATGATGGGTATCTTTCAAAAGAGCTCGTCAATACCTTTAAAACGAATGGTTTAACCATCGATCTGCGATAATTTAAAACAAAGTTATCGATTTTTTTTACTTTTAACGAAAAGAAACAGAAAAAAAAAAGTATTTTATTTTTTTAAATATTGAGAATAAAATGGACTTTTTTTTGTGTTGTACTACTTCTCTGATATGGAAATCGTCTGCCTTATCATAAAAGATATTTTTTTTAAATAATAATTTTAATAAATTATTTTTTAAAATCAGAATTATTTTTTAATAACCGAAATAAATTCTATATAAATGTAGGTGCATTAATGAAACGGGGGTTGAGGGGGGCGGTGCCCCCCCCCCCACACAGAACTAATTATCATATAAAACTCTCCCGAAGCCTAATTTGAATTGTTTAACATAGGTTTACATAACATCGTTATCTTACCTCTTAATCTCCAACCTGTATTTATAGTATTAAATATTTCAGGGTAAGAGAAAGTCGTGTGAGTGACACACCAGATTATTTCATTTAGTTTAGTGCAGTCTATAGATGTTAAACTCTTCTTAACCCATAGACGTAATGTATTTCAATACTCTTGAGTGTCCCTGTACACGAATGATTCACTTTATCTCAACAAAAAGATTAGTGTAGCATCTCTACATGATACACATTTAGAATACCAAGTTTGGAATATCTGCTGCTATTTGTTTTTGAGATATATTGATATCCGACAAACACACGCGCAGACCTACCGCTAAAAACACGATTTTCGTATCCAAGGGACCTCGAAACGTGTAAATATAACAAAAACTCACGTTCGAAAATTTGTCCCTAAAACAATACTTTCTTTACATTATGGGTAAGAGAAAGTAATAACTGCAATTTCCCCCATAGACGTAATGTATTTGAATACTCTTGAGTGTCCCTGTACAGGAACGATTCGCTTCATCTCAACGAGAAGCTTAGTGTAGCATCTCTGTATGATACACATTTAGAATACCAAGTTTGGAATCTCTGCTTCTATTTGTTCTTGAGATATGCTGATAACAGACAAACATGCACACAGACAGACGCACACACACACGCACAGACCAACCGCTAAAAACACGATTTTCGTATCCAGGGAACCTCAAAACGTGTAAATATAACAAAAACTCACGTTCGAAAATTTGACCCTAAAACAATACTTCCTCTACCTTATGGGTAAGAGAAAGTAACAATAATAATAAATACATAAATAAATAAAAAGGTGGCAAAGTATTCTTAAAAATTCATTGAATTAATGTAAAATGTGCAATTTTTAACTGAAAATATTTATTTTTTATAGCATTTGCTAGAATCATAGAATTATCTGTAATTCAGAAAAAAAAAAAAAAAAAAAAACTATTATTTTATATTAATGCATTTTTTTTTTTTTTTTTTTTTTTTTTTTTTTAGGAAGAAGATGAAGAAAAAGAAAAGAAAAAAAGAAATGCAATATAATTTCCGGAAGACATCTAGATTCACAGATAATCTATTTTAACAGCTGCCAGTTTGACTGCAAGTCTGACTCCGCTGCTTAGTAAACCAGACATCCTTTCCTAAGTAACAACTTACTATTCGGCTATGTTTTTGTCATCGATGATTTTAGCACAGCGGTGTTTTTGCTGCGATGTTTTGTCGTCTATGTTTTGACGTGCGATGTTTTTTCCGGCGATGTTATGACGCGATACCGTTCAGTCAAGTCAAACCGTTCGGGTTATTCATAATGCTACTTCTAAAAATTTTTGGTGGCTATTGGATAAAAAATCTGGCAACACTGAAGGATGGGCGGCAAATCGACCAACTGGCGACGACTAACGGGTTAATTAAAAAATAATAAACTGTTACATACTAAAGATAAAAATAGACGCAATAATTTCACAAAAATACGCGTTCTCACAGAGAAAACAGTTATCTTTTGCATCCGCTTCAGTTTGCACGAATTAAACTGACATTTTCCCCAGTGCATTTCGTTAGAAAACTAAATGCACATAATTTAGTTCACTAACATAGTTTTAAAACGCACTAAATGCACTGAGAGCCTTTACGAACGGCAAGTTCTGAAACTAACAGCACCAGTTGAACGAGTTTTGACTTTACGAATGCGCCCAATTTTCCGGCTTGGGACCATAAAGGAATTGCATTTAGTACAGTCAAATTAGGAAAATTAAGGGAAAAAATTTACAAAGTTTTGAAACTTTGGGATTATACTTATGAAGGGTCTAATAATTCAAAACAAAAAAGTTCCCCACTCTGAGGGGGGAGCTTCCCCCCCCCCTACCCCCTCAAGACCGTATAATTCGTTGAAATGAAGAAAAAAATAGGGAATGAATTTATCGAGTTTTAGAATTATGGCAAAACATTCCTGAGGGGTCTAATAATGCAAATCAAAAAAGTTCCCCACTGTGGGGTGGGAACTTACCCCCTCCCCCCCCCCCAAAAAAAAACTGTAATTTGTTTAAATAAAGAAAAGAAAAAAAATAGAAAATTAATTTATAGAGTATTGAAATTTTGGTACAACATTTCTGAGTAATTTAATAATTGAAAACAAAAAAAATTCCCACCCTGGGGTAAGAGCTTCCTTCTCCCCCTCCCCCCCCCCTCAAAAAAATTATATAACTTATTGAAAATAAGAAAAATGGTTAAATAGAGTTTTGAAATTTTGGTATAACATATTCTTGAGGTGCTTAATAATGGGATACAAAATTTTAAAAAATTTGACCATGCAGTGGGAATTCTCCTCCTTCACCTCCCCCCCCCCAACCACCACCAATAAAAAAATAGTTCCATTTTACTGAAATTAAGAATAATACGAAAATAAGTTACATAAGAGTTTTTAGTTTTGGGGAAAGTTCTCTTGAAGGGTCTAATAATAGAAAACACAAAAGTTCCCTTCGCTGGGTTTCCCTCCTCCCGCCCCCCCCCCACAAAAAAAAAAATCGTATAATTTGTTGAAATTAAAACAAATGGGGAAATAATTTGTAAAATTTTATAGTTTGTGGACAAAATTGTTGAGTGATCTAATAATAATAATAATTCACCCTCTTCTGGAGCAAGAGCTTCTCCCTCTGTCCCTTCGCCCCATAATTGTATAATCCATTGAAAGTAAGACAATAGAAATTATTTATATAATTTTGAAATTTTTAGATAGTGTACTTGAAAAGGTTTCAATTGAAACAAAAAGCCTTGACCCCTTCCCCCCCCCCCCCTCAAAAATACTGCAGTTCCTTCAATTAAAAAAAAAATAGTTAGAAAGAAGCATATAGATTTAAAACTTTGGGACATTAATCATATGGGGTATCTCAATGGGAAACAGAAAAGTCCCCTCCTTGAGAGGGGCTTCCAACTCCCCATTCCCCCCATAAAAACTACTTCAAATTTTTCCGTGAGTTTTTCTTTTTCCTTTTTTTTTTTTTTTTTTTTTTTTTTCTTCAATTAACACAAATTTATTTGGTTTTCAAAGACAGCTACTATAAATAATAATAATAATAATAATATGCCTTGAAAAATTCTGCACAAAATGTCCTCTTCATTATGCATAAACGAAAAATTATTTTTCCTTTAAGTTTTTAAAACCTAATAAATTGTAAAAAATAAAATAAATTGAAATAATAATGAAATTCAGGTAATAACTAGGTAAAATAAATATAGCAATAATTAAGTAAAATGCGGATAAATAATTTTAATGTCAGTCAATAATTTATTACTTACAAAATCGTCTGAACATCGAATAAAAAGTAATCAAGTTCATCATGAAAGTCATCTTCAAACTCCTCTGTCATGTCAATGGGTTCTTTATTGATGCAGGTTTGCCCGTAACAATTTTTATACATTCCTGTACACAATAAATTTAATTTTACACATTTGCACTTCCTTCCACAACCTTGCATGCAGCGACATAAAATCAAATTTAGTACTTTTTCTGAAGCAGGCGCTTGTCTTAGATATACAGGAGACAAGTATGAATTAGATACTTTTTATCCTCAGGTCTTTGGATCCAAGCGATTCCCCAACCGCATCTGTACTTGCAGGTAAACCCGATGAAAATGCAGCATTAGTGGTAGGTGGCAAGCACGATAGGATGACAGCATTGCTTGCCTCTCCTACTAACTCATTAAAACATTGAAATCTGAGATCGTTCAATTTTTTCATTTCAGAAATTATAGATGCGTATTTTTTTTTTTTTTATTTATTTATTTATTTTTTTTTAAACTTTACTGCAGTACATCTCACTAATAAATTTTCCACTAGCTTTTTCAATTGAGTCACGAGTGGATCTTGGATCGTTGAACACTTTGGGTAAATCATGGAGATGGTGAGATCGGTTAAATGATTGAACTTCTTGCACTTTCCCTTTTCCAAACATGGCCGAACTGGTGTCGCAACCACTCATTGCGTGAAGAAATAGAATAGAATCCTCGACATTTTTAATAACAGATGAACTTTGCAAATCCTTGGAACTATAAAATTTTGCTTTGACATTCCCCTTTCCTTCTTTCATGAATAGAATGTCCTTATTTTCTAGGGCAAGTGCTATCAGTAAAATTGTAAGGTCCACATCTTGTCCAACAATAACGACTTGCTTGTTTAAATCAGATGCATAAATTGCTTTCCTAACTATCAAAGCATCTGCGTCATCTTTTGCTATACTTGCTTCGATACCAGAAATTTCTAAGCGTTGAGCAAATTCAAAATATTTAAAACCCGTTCTTTGTATCTGATTAAGTTGAAAGAAGAGCATACATTATTCTCATCTGTAAAAAATGTATAAAACATACCAAAATCAGGAACTCAATTTTTTTTCTCCGTTTCCAATTACTCCGAAAAGATTGATCGTATTTATATATATGATATATATATATCATATATGATATCTTAAAAAGTAATTAGTTTTTGTAATAGTAAACTTTACGATTTTGTGTAAAAAATTAACAACTGATTGGATTTCCTTAGATCGAAGAGAGGAAAAGGGGGGGGGAGCTCCCCCCCCCCAAGTAGGGAGACCTATTCTATTTTCCATTGCTAGTCAATTCATAAGTGCAATCCTAAAATTTCAAAACATTGTAAATTATTTTCTCGATTTTTCTTAATCTGAAAAAGTGGTACAAATTCGGGAGGAAAAGAGGTATCCTCAGCCCACGGATGAAGAGGGGTGTGGAATTTTCGTTTTTCCATTGCTAGAGCTCTCGAAAGCACTATTTCAAAATTTCAGAACATTATAAATATACAACACTGTAATAAATTCCTATAATCCTTTAGAGTCTCCTATTTTTCATAATTTAAAGGAACTGTATGTTTTGGGGGGAAAGGGGGGGGGGAGGTGCTTATTCAGGGAAAGGGGGATGCCGTCTTTTTTAATAATAGTCTATTCATGAGTGTTAGCTCAAAGTTTCAAATGTTTATAAATTATTTCCTCTGTTTTTTTTTTTTTTTTTTTTTTTAATCTAAAAGAGCTTACACCTTTTTTTTTTTTTTTTTTTTTTTTTGGGGGGGGGGGGGTGAGGGTGAGGGGGAACCGTCAAGAGTATTAATTCAAAATTTTATAACTTTATACATATTTATTCCTATAATATAATCCTTTTATAGTCCCTCATTTAAAAAAAAAAGAAAAAGAAAAATTTTAAGGAGTTATTTAACCATTCTGTAAATATGTAAATTTAATTTCCACTTCTAAATAAGCATGTAATAGTATTAAATAGCTTTTTAAAAATATTAGAGCCTGGCTTTACATAACTTGAAATCGAAAGTGTATCATTTTTTTTTTCATGGTGCAATCGGCCGGGAAAGCTCTCAATTTACATTTATTGTTTGAGAGCTACAATAGATTTAATAGAAATAATTTAGATTTTTGGTTTTATGGGGCCAAGTGTTGGCATTTTCGAATGATAATGGAATTTTTAGAACAAGTGAGCTATTTTATTTTTTGTTTCCATTGATAAATTTCATTTTCGATTTGGTTAAACATTCTAAACAGGGTAAGTTTTATTTCTTTTGGTTGAAATATTTGTTCTGAAATATTTTTGCCGCTTAAAATATTTGTTTTAAGAAATCCTTTCATTTTTTAGCATAATATAAATAAACAAATAAAAGTTCTCAGATTAATTTATATAAGATTTAATTGCTAAATTAGTATCATAATGTACTATTTAGTTGATGATAGGTTTGAATTATTTTATTTTTGTTTCGGTTTTATTTTTGTTTCTGTTTTATTTTGTTAAAAATAAATACTTATTATAATTGAATTATTATTTCGTTTTTGTTAGGGTTTATATTTGATAAAAATATAGAATTGAATTATTATTTCGTTTTGGTTTCAGTTTAGATTTAAAGATAGTGTTCAAAATTAGATTTGATATTGTATAAATTGATATAGAAATTTGATAATTTGAAAATGAATATTCATAGACTTAAAGTTACTAGAACTCCGATTCACCGCGCTGTTTCAAATTTGATTAAAACGCTCGAATCTGAGTTGGAGAAAACCAAAATGAAATATCCTTAGACATTATTGAGGAAACTTTGCCTAAACTAACCGACAAAGAGAACACTTTGAATAGACTACATGAAAGTATTTTAGATTTAACAAAAACAGAAAATATCGAAAAAGATTGAGGAAAGAGAGAAATATAAGGAACAATAATTACATGGAAAGTTAGAATAAACAAATTTCTCCATAAAACGCAAATAACTACCCCAGTTTTGACAAATAAAAATGATGTAGACATAAAAACGTCGCATTGCGCATTAAAATTACCAACTTTAGAGATTGGAAAATTTGATGGCAGTATATTAAATTTCAACGAATTTTGGGAACAATTCAGAACAGCTGTACATGAAAACGAAAGTATTGATAAAATACAAAAATTTACATATCTAAAATCTTATTTAATTGGTGAGGCTGCTATAGCCATCAAAGGGTTAAACTTAACGTATGACAATTATGACATTGCGGTAGATATAATTCAGGAGCGCTTTGGTAGAAACGAACTTATAATTGACGCGCATATCAACAAGTTGCTAAATTTGATACCCGTTAAAAAATCACATGACATAAATTCACTTCGGAAATTGTACTCAGAGTGTGGAATCAATATTAGAGGATTAAAAAATTTAGGAGTCGATATTAAATCGTATAGTTGCTTATTATATCCCATTCTCATGAAACTAATACAAAAAGATTTTGTATTAGAATTTACCAAACAAACATACACTAAAAAAGAAAATACTGTTCTGGAATTGTTAGAATTAAAAAAAAAAAAAAGAAATTGAATATCGCGAGCGAAATGAATATTTGTTTAAGGGAAAAAATAACACTAATGAGTCTTCCATCAAGAAAACAGATGTACATTTTCAAGAGAAAATTAATTATAAAGCGACAAATTGTGGGAAAAACTTTCCCTCGAAACCAAAATTAGCGACAACATCTGCTTTCACAACTAATGTAACGAAAAATAAATGCATATTTTGTGATTCATTTCACAATTTATCTTTTTGTAATGCATTAAGTATTGAACAAAAAAGGGAAATATTGAGAAAACAAGCCAGATGTTTTCTCTGCTTAGGCTTAAATCACCGTATAAGTGATTGTAGACTAACAAAATTAAATTGTAGAATTTGCAAGGGAAAACACAATGAAAATATAGCTTTAAGTATAATTCCTCTTGCCCAGAGAAAAATAATGATAAAAATGAATCGAATGTAGATAAAAATAAAATCGAAGAAACAGTGACGGCAGTTTCACACGCTGAAAACACTCGTAGGATTCTCTTGCAAACAGCTTGCGCTACAATTAAAAATAGAAAGAATGAACATTTAATACGATAATTATTTGACACAGGCTCAATGCGAACATTCTTTAGAGAAAACATTGCTAAGAAATTGAAATTAAAAACTATAAGAAAAACTTTCGGTTTTTACCTTCGGTAGTAAAACTCCTATACAGAAATCGTATGACGTAGTATCATTAACATTGCAAAACAGACACAAATCAAATTCTAAAATGCAAATAGAAACTCTAGTTACACCTGAAATAACCGGTTCCAATATCTCACCACCTGACATAAAGTTAATTGAAAATAAAAACTTTCAAAATCAAATCCTTGCAGATAGTAACGATTCTAAGGATCCAATTTCTTTATTAATAGGAGCTGACTATTATTATAATATCATAACAGGAAAAATTAAACATTTGAGGAGAAGTCTCGTAGCTGTCGAAAGTATTTTTGGGTGGTGTCTCCAAAGCCGTAAGGGAAAAAATGACATTTTGTTGACACTCAGTGTAACTGTAGAAGATAATTTGATTTCAGATTATATAAAGAAATTTTACGATTTAGAGGCTTCTGGTTTAATTGATGAGAAAAAAGAACTTGAGATTTTGAAAGAATTTGAGCGCAATATTATCTACAAAAATCGACGTTATGATGTTAATTTACCGTGGAAATTTGAAACTAGGCAACTAAATGACAACAAAAAGAATGTGGAAAACAGATTTACCTGACTTAGAAAAAGATTCTTAAAAAATCCCAATTTGTTTCTTGAATATCTGGATATATTACAAAATTATTTAAAGGAAAATATCATTTAGGCAGTCCCTAATCCTGATACTGACACTAACAATATCACTTTTTATCTTCCGCATCGTGAAGTAATCAGGAAAGATCGTCCTACGAGTCAATTGCGAATTGTTTTTGATGGTTCAGCTCATGAGGAAAATTGTCCCTCTCTAAATAGTTGTTTACACATAGGACCAAATCTTTATCCTGATATCTTTGATATTCTATTAAGATTTCGATTTGATGCAGTTGCATTTACTGCCGACATGAAGCAGGCATTTCTGCAAATAATGCTAAATGGAAAAGACAGAGATGTTACGAGATTCTTATTTACAGAAAATCCCTCTGATGAATCTCAACCTCTCTCTGTTTATAGATTTATTCGAGTTTTCTTTGGCATAAGTAGTAGTCCATTTCTATTGTGTGCTACTATAAAATATCATTTGAAAAAATATTCGAAAATTTATACAGATACAGTAGACTTCTTAAATGAAAATATCTATGTTGATGATATATAGGGAGTCGACCAACTGTAGACCAACTGTAGACTAAATGTCTCTTTGGAAACAACAAAATTTTTTGACGATGCCAGTATTTCGCTCCATAAATGGAAAACTAATTCTAAGGCTTTATACAACGCGTGGCAGGCTAATGGCATAATTTCGGACGAAAGTCCCAAACCTGAATCATTTGTAATAGAAAAATTGCCTTATAAGGTATTGGGTATAGCTTGGGACAATGATCAAGACCTACTATATTTTCACACAAAAGGTTTATTAGAATTTGTAACTAAAAGAATAGATACAAAAAAATTCATATTGCAGGCTCTTAGTGGAACCTTTGATCCAATTGGATTTTTAGGACCTTTTACATTGAGAATAAAATTTTTAATGCAACAAGTGTGGTCCTCAGGTATAGATTGGGATAAACAGTTACCAGAGGAAATGTGGTCACTATGGTCAAAATGGTGTAATGAAATTGTAGAACTAAATGATTTTCAAATTCCTCGTTATTATTTTCCCGGAATTTCTGCAAGTAGTTTCAAAAAATTCGAACTTCATGTTTTTTGTGATGCAAGTATCAAAGCCTATGGCGCTGTGGCTTATCTTCGCTTAGTCACATATGATGAAAAAATATCAGCAACATTTATCTCCTCAAAAAACAGAATTGCTCCTCTGATGACTTTAACACTTCCTAAACTGGAACTAATGAGCGCTTTGTTATCCGCTAGATTTAGCAGTAATATTTTGAAATCCTTAAAACTTGATATAACTTGTTATTACTGGACAGATTCAAAAATAACTTATTTTCGGATTAAGAAGCTACTTGAAAAATATAAACCCTTTGTTAAGAATAGAGTTGCAGAAATCCAAAGACTAACTTTTTCTTCGAATTGGAATCATTGCCCTGGAGCAGACAATCCTGCAGATATTGTTTCAAGAGGTTCAACAATTTCAAATTTAATAAACAAAAGGTTTTGGTTACATGGACCAGATTGGCTCAGCTTACCTTCTGAATTTTGGCCTAGACCTGATAATGAACAAAAGATCTAGATTGAGGAGTTAGAATATAAGAAGAATCTTAGAGATGTAATTCAGTGTGAATGCATAGTTCAAGAACCAGAAAATCCCATAGATATTAAAAAGTATAGTAATCTAGAAAAATTAGTTAGAATCGCTGCTTATGTAAGAAGATTTGTAAACATTCTCAAAAATTCGACAAAAAATCATGGTCCTTTGAATACAGAAGAGTTAATAGAAGCAGAGAATTTTCTCTTTTCAAAAATGAACAAAGACACTTTTTTAAGGAAGAAATCAAAGCATTAGAAAACAACAAACCCTTGAATAAAGATTCTCCCTTGGTTAACTTTCTTCCATTTTTAGATGAAGATAAAATCCTAAAGCTTGAAGGAAGATTGAATTTTAGTGACTTAACCCTTGAAGAGAAACATCCGAAAATTTTACCTAAAGAGTCTTGGTTAACACAACTGATTGTTTATCGAGATCATGAGAGAGCAATGCACGGTGGAACAGCTTGTACTTTATCAAAAATTAGGAAACAATTCTGGATCATAGAAGGAAGACAACTAGTAAAGAAAATTATCAAAAATTGCATGATATGTCGCAAGTACACTGCTAAGAATTCGAATCAAATAAGTGCTCCTTTACCAAGAGATCGTTCATCTGAATCTCCACACTTTTCGATTTGTGGACTGAATTTTGCTGGTCCTATTTATGTAAAAGAAGGAACTGATATCGAGAAAACTTACATAGTTTTATTTACTTGTGCTGTTACAAGAGCCCTTCCTTTAGAACTCGTGAAAGATATGGCTACAGATTCCTTATTGCTAGCATTTAGACGATTCCTTGGACGAAGAGGCAATTGTAAAGTAATTTATTCTGACAATGCCAAAACCTTCAAGACAGCAAAGCAAGAAATTGAACAGTTGTACAAGATCTTAGCCGATAATTCGCTCCTCACACTTTTTGCCAAAGAACGAATTATTTGGAAGAATATTGTTGAAAGAGCAGTCTGGTGGGGCGGTTTCTATGAGCGTCTTGTAAGATCTGTGAAAAATTCTTGGAAAAGCCTTATTAAATCAAGATGAGATGTCAACTTTGCTAGTAGAAGTTGAAGCCGTTCTAAATTTACGTCCCATCACATATGTGTACAGTGAAAATGACGAACCAAGTCCTTTGACTCCAATGGATTTTTTAACCGTCGAAAGACCAATTACATATCCTGTAAATTTTAGTGATATCAAAAATGCTTCAACTAGGTTAGCTGCATTATGATGAAAAAAGTATCAGTCACTGCTACTAAAACAGCTGTGGTCAAAGTGGAAGCATCAATATCTCATGGACTTGAGAACCCATTCAGTAAAAAATCCCACCGCTCAACACGAGCTAAAAACTGGAGATGTAGCTCTAATAGATGAGGATACAAAAAATAAACTATTATGGAAAATTTGCAGAATCGAAAAGTTAATAATTGGAAGGGATAATCAAATTCGATCCTATGAAGTAAGAACGGGTAATAGTATTTTAAAAAGAACTATACAACATTTGTATCCCTTAGAAATGGTTTAAGACTTTATAACTGGAAAAAAGACTTTTCTTTTTTTTTTCTTTTGGAACTATAATTTTTATTACATATTCTCATTTTTTTTTCTTTACATTTAAGCTCCTTTTAAGATGATAATTTTCAATTTAAAAAATAATAATAATCTGTTTGTTTACATTTATATCGTTATACATTTTAGTGCATTTGCTTTACATCTGTAATTAATGATTGTTTATTCACAATAAGGTGTTCAAATATGCAAGAAATTTGAATAAGTATGCTATTTTGTTTATTATTGAAATTTTAATTAGTATTATTTAGTATCTGTATTTTGAATTTTGCTAAACCACTTAGAATTGAATTATTGAATATCAAGTTGATATATACTTATTGATTATAGAAATGTTTTGAAAATAATAATAATAATTTGATGTCGATGCTTCCAGAATATTTTTTGACATTATTATATTTAGATGAAAATAGATTTTGATTATCAGTACTTACTGATTTTTGCTAATAACTAGATGCATTTTGATGCATCTAATTGGGCGGGGAAGTGTGTGGATAATATCTCCCCAAACAATTAGATGCATGAAGGTCACTAGATGGCGCTACGCGTCCAGTGACTTACTTTTTTACTTTGAGATTGAATTTTTTAGATATTCTGGAAGCACCGCAGATCACGTTTGACCTTCGACCTCATAGCATCAAAGCGATGCTAGATTTTAGAATTCTCGTTCCTTTACGGACCGTTTAGATTAGAAAATATGTTTGTTCTTTTTGATTTATTTAACCATTCTGTAAATATGTAAATTTAATTTTCACTTGTAAATAAGCATGTAATAATATTAAATAGTTTTTTTAAAAATATTAGAGCCTGGCTTTACATAATTTGAAATCGAAAGTGTATCATTTTTCTTCAACACTATTTCTTCTAAGAAATGTAAAAAGAATCCGGTCTTTTCCCTCCCTTCTTAATTTAATTTTAGAAGCTTTTAATTTAATTTAATTACATTTTTTTTAAATATTTAATGGTGTAATTTATAAACAAACTTTTGGTGCCCCTATGGGCTCCCCTCTTAGCCCTTTGTTAGCTGATTTATTATTAATTGAATTTGAAGAACTTGTGTTTGCTTCAGTTACTCTTAAACTCACCATATTTTTACGTTATGTAGAGGATGTTTTTATTTCTTTGCCCTTCTCTAAAAAGTCCCTCCTTAACTTCAAAGATTTTCTTAATAACCAATTTCCCTCCATAAAATTTACGCTAGAATCTGAAATTAACAGTACTCTTGCTTTTCTAGACTTATCTATTCATCATAATGAGGATAACTCTCTTTATGTGGTTCGATGTTTATTATAAAAATTCTTTTATCCTACACCACATACTTGCATCTTCCGCTCACCCTATAGAATTTAAACTGGCTTTTTTCACTCTTATATTTTTCGTACCATTAATTATGCTTCTATTCTGTTTAAAATAAATAAATAAAATTATTCAAATAGGTATTAACGCTGGGTATAATAAAACCAATATCTTAAAAATCATCAATAAAATATATTATAACAATAATAACCAAATTATTAAAATTAAATATACCAACAGTTTACCATTCTGTAACGAATTTAAAAGTTTCAAACAATTTATACTTCGTAAATTTAGTTTACTAATTACTTTCACCTCCCCCTTTACTATTAAACACCTGGTTGTTATTTACCGGGATCTTAACAGGCCAACAGGTGGTGTCTATAAAATCCCAATTAAGTTTAATGATGAACTGTATTACTACATCTGGCAAACACGTCGCATCCTCAAGGCCAGAATAAGTGAACACATCCGCAGTGTAAAAGAAGAAAAAATCTCGTCTGTTGTTGATTTTCTTTATAATAATCCTAATGCAATTCCTTTATGGTTACAAGCCGGAATAATTTCTGCTCCACGTGATCATCAAGGCCTTCTCCTAACTGAAGCTATCAATATCATTAAATGCAATAAAGCTATCAATTTAAAGATTCAGCAACTTTACATAAAATCTGGCATACATTATGTTGATAAAATTAACGAAATTTATTTATTTTCAGTTAACATCCATTTTTTCAGATGCTTGCTGCATGATGATTTCGGAATTCTCCTGTCTACCTTTTAAGTTTTCGTCTACAAGTAATTTTGACATGTAACACTAATGTGACCATCTTTGAACTCAACTTTGCCTCAAAATTTCATGCAACTACGTAACTACGCTGCGAGTTGTTATAGGAACTGTTGATTAATTATAACTAGACTCATGCATAAAGAATTGACCTGCATCAAAACATTTTATTAAAACTAAACTAAGTTTTAGCATGCATAATATTAAGGAAAAGCTATCTCACCTCTCTCCTGCATTTCCTGTGGTCGCTTGAAAAAACATTTTAGGCCATACAAGTAAATAAATATGAAATCCGATTGCTTACTATAGTTGACTTTAATCAGAGATTTTCTTTCAGAATTTTATGAACAAAAACAGAATCTTTCACAAATTTTAGCACAGGTTTTAAACCATGTCGAATACATGTAAAGGCATTTTTTTTATGCCTTGAATGAATTATAAAGAATAAACAGAATAATACTTATTATTTGAATAATATAACAATTAATGGATTACTTGGCTGTACGAATTCAGCCTGAATATTAGAATGTCAATTCAAGAATAAAGTTACTTCCGTTTTTCGAATAGTTCAGAGAGAAAACCAGAATCAATAATAAAAAAAGAAAAAGAATGAGTTTTTTTTTCTCTCTCAGGTCACATGACTGTCTACTTCTGATCGGCTGTCGCCATCACCGCTTCCCATGAATCAACAGGTTGGGCGGGGCGGGAAGGCACCGGAGCAGGAGTCGAAATACTTGGAAAAGGGATCACCTGCGAAACCGGTCGAATAAGAGTTCCAGCAGAAGAGGTCTTAAATTGGAGGACCCTGGCGATTCCGTCAGGTCCGGGAATCAACTTGATGATTCTTGCTAGATCCCAATGGAGTGGAGGTGATGCTTTATTTTTCAGGATGACGAGTTCCCCTGGAGAAAAGTTGTGACGGTGGTTGTTGGTTCTTTTGGATCTATGCAGCAAGGTTGGCAGGTATTGTGCTTTCCACCTCTTCCAAAACGTTTCCTTCATCTGCAATAAGAGCTTATACCTAGAAGAAAGACTAAGAGAATTGTTTGTTAACGATAGTTCTGGCAATTCTAATAATGCAGATCCAATCAAGAAATGTCCTGGTGTTAAAGCTGCGCAATCATTAGGAGCATTGGACAATGATGTTAGAGGCCGCGAATTTATAACAGCCTCTATTTGACATAGAAGGGTGGAAAGTTCCTCGAAAGTTAATATTGCTCCTTGTGTGATTTTTACCAAATGATGTTTGGCTAATTTTATCGACGCTTCCCAGAGTCCCCCAAAATTTGGAGCATACGGGGGAATAAAGTGCCAGGTTATTTGGTGTTGGGAAGCAAAATTTTGTAATTTTTCTTCTTTGAATAAAGAAAATTAAAATAGCTGTTTTAGGTAAGAATGGGCTCCGACAAAATTTCTGCCATTGTCCGAAAATATGTCAGAGGGGTAGCCACGCCTACCTATGAAGCGTTTCAAGGCTGCGAGAAATGCTTCTGTAGAAAGATTTGAAACACATTCAAGATGCACTGCCTTTGTCGCCATACAGATGAAAAGGGCGATATATGATTTAAAGGTTGTCGCTTTTCGTTTATGTTGACATTTTGTCATTACTGGTCCCGCGAAATCGACACCAACCTTCGAAAAGGGCCGAATGGGTGTGATTCTTTCTGAGAGTAGATCCCCCATCTCTGGAATTATTGGCTTAGCTGACAGTCGAAAACAGAGTATACACTGTCTTAATACTGATTTTACGGTGGAGCGTCCGTGAGGAATCCAAAATTTGTTTCTAAGGAGTGAAAGTACTAAATTGGGACCAGCATGGGAGCTTAAGTTATGATAATATGTTATTATCAAGGAAGTAACGTGATTTGCTTTGGGAAGTAATATGGGGTGTTTTTCTTGAAATCGTAAGGATGGGTGGTTCCGCAGGCGTCCTCCAACACGAAGAATGCCTGCTTCATCCAGAAAAGGATCAAAACAGAATAGATGGTGTGAAGGTTTTAAAAGTTTGCCTTTCCTTAGTAAGGCAATTTCATCACTAAATTCTGCATTTTGAATAATTTTTACAAGACACATTTCCGCTTGATCTAGCTCTATGGCCTTTAAAGGACCACCTTCCTTTGATTTGGTTTTAATTTTATTGATAAATCTCAGAACATAAGCTAGAATTCTTAAAAGTTTTAGATAGTTAGAGTATTTCGTGATATGTGATATGAAAGTGTTATTAGAAAGTGTAGGCTTAGAACTTGAATCTGTCGAATGTTGATGAGTTTGTTTCTGAACGGAAACTGAATGTAATGTGCACATTGGTGGTAGCTCAAAACTATGGAGCCATTTTGGCCCTTCCCACCACTCAGTCCTAGCTTTCAACTTAGCCGGGGACAATCCGCGTGTGGCACAATCGGCCGGGTTTTCTTTTCCTGGGATATGTCTCCAGGATTCTAATTGAGTAAGAGCTCTGATTTTGGTGGCTCTATGGGCCACGAAACTATTTCCTTTGTTTGAAGGGTTATTTATCCAGTTTAATACAATAGAAGAGTCAGTGTACCAGTATGTCGAATGAGTGATTTTAAGGGATTTTTGAATGTTGCAAATTAACTCAGCTACGAGTACAGCCCCACACAATTCCAATTTCGGTAAAGTGAGTTCTTTTATGGGTGCGACTCTAGTTTTAGCAGCAATTAAATATACCTGAATCGTGTTTGTTATGATCTTTAAATATGCGACTGCCGCATACGCCCTCGGAGAGGCATCACAAAAGCCATGCAGTTCAACTGTACAGTCTTTAGTATTTGAACCTACATAGCGTGGAATGGACATAGATTTAAACTCATTAATTTCATTATAAAAAGTTTTCCATTCTTGCAAAATATCTGGAGGTATAGGCTCATCCCACGTTGATTGCAACTTCCACAATTTTTGTAGAATGATTTTTAAGATGATAGTAGATGGCGAAATAATTCCGAGGGGATCATAAATTTGCGCAATTACGGACAGCAACTGTCTTTTTGTATTAATTTGTTGATCAGCTAAGGTTCTAACTTGAAGAGTATCTTCACTTAAATCCCAGAACATTCCTAGTACTCTTTGATTTATTTTTTCTTTATCCTCAAAAAAATGAATGACCGAATTAGCCTTCTCTTCCTCTGGAATATCAGAGAGCGCTTCTGGATGGCTACAAGCCCATTTCCTAAGTTTAAACCCTCCAGCTTGCATTAGAGCCTGCAGCTCCATTATTCTATCTTTTGCGAATTGAAGGGATTGTGCCCCTGACAATAAGTCGTCGATGTAAAAATTTTCCTTGGTAATTTCTGTTGCCAATGGAAAATTTTGTCTCTCATCCTCACATAATTGCTTAAGGGTGCGTAACGCTAAATAGGGTGCACAAGCTGTTCCGTAGGTGACAGTATTCAATTCGTAAAAGGATAATTGGTCATTGGGAGATTCTCTCCAAACAATTCTCTGGTATATTCTATCTTTTCTATCAATTAAAATTTGACGATACATTTTAGCAATGTCTGCACTGAACGCTAGAGGGTTGGCTCGAAATTTTACTAAATTGTCAAAAATATTTGACTGTAGTTTAGGACCAATATATAGAATGTCATTTAAAGATTTGTTATTTGTTGTTTTAAACGAGGCGTCAAATACTACACGTAATTTTGTTGTTTCAGAGTTTTCATTTACCACCGCATGATGCGGTAAGTAATAATGTGGCGTTTCATTAATTTCAGCTGGATTTAATTTTGTCATATGACCCAAATTTATATATTCGTTCATGAAATTCGAATACTCCATTTTTAATTGTGGGTTCTTTTTAATTTTATTTTCAATGGAAAGAAATCTTGAAATAGCACCTGACTTACTGTCACCTAGTGCCTTATCTGGCTTAAAGGGTAGATGAACGACATATCTTCCCTGACTATTTCTTTTAGTTGTGGTTAAATAAATATTTTCCACAGGATCATTTTCTATCTTTTTTTATTCTACATTTGGAATTGATTCTGTATCAAAAAATTGTTTTAAATTGTTGTTGATATCATCATCAACAGTCATATGACAAGTTAAACTGATATTTGTACATTGAAAACTGTTTATTCGTCCTGAAAGGAGGTAACCCAGCTTTGTGGGGAATGCTGTAGGAGTTCCTGCTGGCCCTCGAATTGGACTGCCATTGCAGATTGAGGCGACTATTTCTGCCCCAAGAAGAATATCGATGGGACCACTAGCATAATAATTGGGATCAGCTAGTTGTAATCCCTGTATATATGGCCAATCGTTTTGCGCTAGTTGGAAATTAGGGAGAGGTGAGGTAACCCTATCAACTATAAAAGCGCTGACTGAAAATGACTCCGACGAAAAATGCGGAGTGAATTTAAATTTTGTTTCGTTGAGAGCAGTTTCTGCTAAAACGCAATTAATCCCTATTATACTATGCGACGTGCTCCGTAAGGGCAAATTTAGTCGCTTAGCACATTCCTTAGTACTTAATGAATTTTGACTAGCATTATCTATCAAAGCTTTACAATGCATAATTTTGCCTTTATTTGATTTAACCTTAATTAGTGCTGTAGATAACAAAACATTACTAGAATAAAACTGAGCACTATTTGAAACTGATATATCTGGCGATACATGATTCGCCCTTTCAGAATTTGAATTTCTACCATAAACATGCAATAGCGTATGATGTTTTTCTGCACAATTTTTACAATTAATGTTTATCCTACAATTCTCGAGCCTATGATTTTGGCGTAAGCAATTTTGACATAACTTATTTAATTCAACAAATTTCCATCTTTCTTTAACCGGTTTTGAATTAAATGTCGGACATTTAAATAGCGCGTGACGCTCATTACAAAGAATGCACGTATTTTCCTTTTTCACAATTGTACTCAATACGTTTGATTTCTTTGAATTAGTGAATTTTACGTCTTGTTTACATTTTATCTCTTCAACACCGCGCGCTTCGCGCTCAACGAATTTCCTAAAAAGATCAAGATCAGACAATTTATCACTATCCAACATTAATTCCCATCTCTGTTTTAACGATTCATCCAATTTCCCCATCATGAATTTTATTATAATTAAGTCGCTTAACGCATTAGAATCTAAACCCAAAGTTTTTAAGTTTCTGACGGCTTCGTTACAAGTATCTAATAACTCAAGTAAAGTTTTAGCATTGTTTGCTTTTACAATTTTCATAGAAAATATTTTGTTAATTTGACTCAATGCTAATTGTCTTTTATTTTCATATCTTTCATTTAATATTTCCCAACATTGATCTAAATTTTCCTCTTTTAGAGCGAATCCTCGAATTAATTTAGCTGCGTTTCCGCGCACTGAAGAATATAAATATTGCAGTTTTTCAATTTTGGATAATTGATTATTCTGTAGAATTGTCGAATTAAAAATTTCTTTAAAAGAAATCCAATTTTCGGTTTCACCAAAAAATCGCGGAAGATCAAATTTCGGTAATTTAATAAGAGACAATTTTCCATTTTTCTCATCTTTATTTTCCGCGTGAGTATCTGAATCGCACGCGTTTACTTCTGTTTTGTCCTCTAACTCCACCAGTAAATCAAAAACCACTCCCTTATATCTCAAATACATATCCATATAATCCTCATTCTCTTTAGCGGATAAATTTTTAAATATTTCCGCGATTTCATGATCATACGATTGAACTTTGGTTTTTAATAATTTAACCTTAGATTGTTCATCTTTACTACACCCCTTTACTCTATCTCTAAAACTATCGATTTCCTTACATAAATTTTCAAATAATAAAACTTGCTTAGATAAATTCGGCATTTTAGAATATATAAGTTTAAATACACATAACTATAGGCCTTCGAATTACAGAACAAACATTCAAGAACAAAAATAAATCATTTTAAGAATAAATGATTACGAATAAGAATAAGAATAAGAATAACAAATACATATTAACTATATATATAAATCATCGATAGCTCCGGCTCGACGGACCAAAAACATGTTGATTAATTATAACTAGACTCATGCATAAAGAATTCACCTGCATCAAAACATTTTATTAAAACGAAACTAAGTTTTAGCATGCATAATATTAAGGAAAAGCTAACTCACCTCTCTCCTGCATTTCCTGTGGTCGCTTGAAAAAACATTTTAGGCCATACAAGTAAATAAATATGAAATCCGATTGCTTACTATAGTTGACTTTAATCAGAGATTTTCTTTCAGAATTTTATGAACAAAAACAGAATCTTTCACAAATTTTAGCACAGGTTTTAAACCATGTCGAATACATGTAAAGGCATTTTTTTTATGCCTTGAATGAATTATAAAGAATAAACAGAATAATACTTATTATTTGAATAATATAACAATTAATGGATTACTTGGCTGTACGAATTCAGCCTGAATATTAGAATGTCAATTCAAGAATAAAGTTACTTCCGTTTTTCGAATAGTTCAGAGAGAAAACCAGAATCAATAATAAAAAAAGAAAAAGAATGAGTTTTTTTTCTCTCTCTCTGGTCACATGACTGTCTACTTCTGATCGGCTGTCGCCATCACCGCTTCCCATGAATCAACAGGAACCCTTCAGTCTTCTTTCTCAAAATTATATACCTTCAACAAAAATTTATGCGAAGTATCCCTACGGTGACCCTACTGGAACTCAACTTGATTTTCAAAAATTCATGTAACTACGCTGCAAGGTATTATCGGAAAACTCCAAGCTTCTTTTTCAAGAGTATGTATCTTCTATAGAATTTGGACAGTGTTGTGCACGAACGCGTTCATGAGTGTAGCTCAAAAACTGTGACTTTTGAGTTGAACTTCGCTCTTTTTTTAAATTATGAACTTGAGTTGAGCGAAGTTCATTTTTTTCACGAATTTGAGCGTGAAACAGCAATTCAAACTCAAAGTCATATTAAATATTTCTGTCTGAAATATAAAAAGGAAAGTAGAAGAAGAAAAGGACAGAAATGGATCTTGAAAAAGGGCACTTGGAAAAAAGGGCACTGGTAAAAAGGGCACCCGGTAAAAAAGGGCTCAGGAAAAAAGGGCATTTTTGCAATTTGCAAATCGCAAAAGCAGTAAACATCAAAGAATGAATTTAAAGAATTATTTTCATAATACATTTTTAGAAATCCATAATACATTTTTAGAAAAAAAGGGCACTTTTTCAATTCGCAAATCGCAAAATAATAAATATCAAATAATAATATTTAAAAAATGGCTTTCAAATTACACATTTAGAAATTTCAATTGATTTGGTAAAACATTGAAAGTCTGACACTTAGTGTGATTTTTTCACAAACTGTATGTATACAAAGTTTTCGTTTAAATTTATAATAGGGTAGTTTAAAGGAGAATATATTTTATTTCTATCTAACCCTCTCCCCCCCCCCCCCAAGTATATAATACACTCATTGTAATCTTCATAAAAACTAAGTGGTAATTATAGAATATATTATGAAATTCGCTAAAATGTTGATATAAAAATTCATTTTATTTTCCTCTGCCCCCCCCTCCTACTAACCTTCCCCCCTCAAAGTATGTTTGACAGTTATTGTAATTCTTTCATAAATTATACGTGATTATACAAAAAAATTTTAAACAATAATAGGGTAGTTTCATATATTTTACTTTCATCTGCCCCCCCCCCCTTGCCCCCCCCCTAGGTATGTAATACACTCACTGTTACCTTCATAAAAATTAAGTGATAGTTATAAAATGTATCATTAATTCGGTTAAATGGTGATATAAAAAAATCATTTTGTTTTCCTCTGCCCCTCCCCCTCCCCCAAAGTATGTCTGACACTTACTGTAAATTTTTCACAAATTATACGTAATTATACGGTTTTTTGAATCAATAAAAGGGTAGTTTAAAGAAAATGATATCTATTTCCATATTCCCCCTCTTGCCCCCCCCTCCCAGTATATAATGCAATCATTGTGATCTTCATAAAAAGTAAGTGATAATTATAGAATATATCATTAAATCGGTAAAACGGTGATATAAAAGATAATTTTATTTTCCTCTGCCCCCCCTCTTTAACCCCCCCCCCCTCAAGTTGTACGTTCACAAATTGTACGTGATTATAAAAAGTTTCATTAAAATCGGTAAGAGTTTTTGTAAAAACAATTATTTTCTTTCGATCTGCTCCTGCCCCCTCCCCCCTCTTCCCTGAGATATATACTAAATGAATGTTGTACCAAACCAATTGAAATTTCTAAAAATGTAGTTTGAAAGTCATTTTTTAAATTCATTATTTGATATTTATTATTTTGCGATTTGCGAATTGAAAAAGTGCCTTTTATTCCGGTGCCCTTTTTTCCCGGGATCCGTAGATTTTATATTAATGATTATTTATTTTCAACACTTTCTGGAAAATGCAAATGATAATAATTAAAAATAAATAAATAAAATAATAAAAAGAAAAAATAATAATAAAAATAGAATAATAATCCTCCTTATTACAACAAGCTATTTATAATCTAATTTAAATTCTCTTAATGTTTCTTTCCCCCCCCCCCTAAAATGAATATATATATATATCCACGAATACATCCACAAAAATTTAAATATACGTGTACTAAACTAAAGATTATTTTTCCTTAGTTTTAAAATATCATTTATCATAGCAAAGAGGATTTAATTATTGGGATTTAATATTACACTTTTAAATCGTTATATTTTTATGTATAATAAAATGCTTTCTTAAAACTTTTCTTAAATCACTCTTAGAACATCCATAATTTTTCATAATAGGAGGTATTTCGCAAAAAAATGTGTTATTGAAATAGCATGGATTTGCTTGCATGAAAACTGAAATTACAAAATTGACAACAGTATAATATCGTGGAAAACTGGGCACGAAAAAATTACTGTTGCAAGAAAAAGGGTAGCCTACTGGATAGGGCATTTAAGTCTTCAACTGCACCAGGTGATTAGCGGAATTTATATTTCTTCTTATGAAAGGACTGGCTTAGACTGCGTGGTTCGAGTAAACCCGACTCGCAGCCCACCCGACCTGCAAAATGAATTTTGATTTTCAACCCGAGCTGAATCTGCAGCTTCTGACCCGCTATATTGTTAAAATTGTGTTATATAATAAACTGAATAAAAGTTCTTTCACACAAACTACAATTATATTATTGAAGAAATCTTTCAGAAAATTAAATATTGCATAAAAATATTACAACAATGTATTTATCTAATTATAAACAAACATTTCGCTGCATTAAAACTTATATTTAAAAAATCCACAGTTCCAAGTATTTTGACAGTAAAATAAGAAAGTAAATATAGGTTGGAAAAAAAATAGTTTTCCATATAAAGCTTCAAACGTTAAGTATTAATATTTAGGTAAATGTAATTAAATTCATGTTATCAGTCATGTCTTTAAATTATTAGGAAGGAAGACAATGTCATCCAATCTCTTCATTTAAAAGTTTAGATTCATAAGTAAAGCATAAAACAATCTTCGAAGAAGACATTTTGCGAATAAAAATTAATGCAAATGTTACCTGCATCCGACCAGCAAAGCAGGTAATAAGAGATTATCCGACCCGATGCGTTGTGAGAAATGCGTCCTCTCTTGCGATTAAAAAGGTAGAAAGTATTGCTACCAAGAATATAAAAAGTTTTCAAAAAGGAATAAAATCCATATGAGTTTGAGTTGCTTTTCCCGCACAAATTCATGAGAAAATGAACTTTGCTCAGCTCAAGTTCACAACTTAAAAGACAAGCTAAATTCAACACAAAACTGAAAATGTTTTAGTTAAACTCTTTAATGCGGTCCTGCACAACACTGATTTAAAACAACGGAACCTCTAAATGAGGGAATTTGTCTCCTATTAATAAGTTTTCTCATGCGCATAAACAAACGTATTGGAAATTTGAGAATAAAAACCATGCAAAAACAGTGGGGTGGGTACACTATTCAGAAGTGTTTGCTAAATAAATTTTTACTACAATTAAATTAATAAGTTATAATTAAGAGTTATAAGTTTAATTAAGCTTTAAATTAAGAATAGTTTTCATAATAATTGGTAATTTTAGAAAGAGCGAAATTACCTATGAAAGTGTTCACAGAGGATAAGATATATTTAGAAAAGCGAAAAAAAAAAGTACGTAAAAATGAACTTTTAATGAGTTTCGCTCGTTTTTAAAAATGAACTTGAACTGAGCGCGTTTATATCTTTCAGACATGAGTTTGAGCGCGAACTAACTCGTTTTTTACACGATGAACTTGAGTTTGAACTAGTTCGTTTTTTTCACGAACGTGCACAACACTGGATTTGAACATGTATACCTAGAGTTACCCTACTGGAACTCAACCTTGTTTCCTAAATTCATAACCCTAAGGGATTCATCATATTGTGTAAATGCTACTTTTTTTTTTTTAAACTATAACAGTGCCAAATTACTTTGTTATATATAATGTTGTCTACTTTTTTCTTGTGTAATAAATTACCTGAAGATGCTACAAAGTTTTAGCGGAAAGCTTTGTGAACAATTTTTAAATAAATTTTTATACGTGTTTTATATATGTATTTATAACTATGTTAACAAGTGAATTTTAAACTTTTAAAAGTTTTAAATTTAAATTACACATTCGAATACTAAAATATTTTGTGAATGTCATTTTCAAAAACTTTATTTTACCTAATTCGAATCTCTGAATTATATGCCAAACATACCTCTGAGCTGTTGTACACAATGTGTTTTTATAATACGTATATAAAAATTTTAAACATTTTAACATCACATTCAATTCCTCCTTATGATTTCCGTTTCTCGGAAATCATCCTATAAAGCAAGAAATCGATTTTTTTTTCTACAATTATTACTAACATTTGTGTAGCAACCGCGAGTATAAAATAACAACTTTATGAATTTTTCTGCCTGACAAATACTCTAAACGTGACTTAAAGTATTTATTAAAATATTTTCAAGAAGATTTCTGTTTTTGATATACTGGGTGATTGTAAGTATAATTAGGAATTCTGAAAAACAGTTATAAACATATATATGTAAGCTTAAATCTTTTGATAAAATGCAATAATTTCTTTTTATGATTTTGTTATTTTTGATTTAACTACATTTGTATACATTTTCAAGCAAACGCATTTTAGCAACAGTATCTTTATTCTTATTTATGACAAACATAAAATCAGTTTTTTTTTAATGGCAACACGTTTTATTTTGCAGTGAAATATATACTCGATTAACATTACTTTTTTTCAAATTACACAATTTCGTTTTTGCAATTTTTAAAAATCTGTTTAATTCTAATAACGATATGGAAAAGATACACACCAGTATATTTGATGCAAATAAATTAAAAGTAACAAAACCAGTCTACTAACATAAATTTCTCTTAATCTGAAAAAGTTCTATTCGAGTTTGAGATGTAATATTAGATGTACTATATTTAAAAATTTTCATAGTAGATATTGAAAGTTTTTTTTTTAGAAAAAAAAGTTTTATTTAATGTATAATAATACAGTCGGTAACAAAAGTCTCCGAACACTAGCAAAAATTCTTATATAAAAAAAGTACACTTAATACAGTTTTGTTAAATAAATCCTTGTCGAATCCTGTTTTTAGACTCACTAAGAACAGGATTCGACAAGGATTTATTAACCAAAACTGTATTAAGTGTACTTTTTTTATATAGGAATTTTTGCTAGCGTTCGAAGTTTTTTGTTACCGACTGTACGTGGGGGATTATGTCCTCCATCAATCGCTCCTCTTTCGATTACTGCATCACATTTATGTAACTTTTAAAGCTGTTATCAAATTCAAACATTTATTTCAAATAATTCAGTGAATTTTTTTACCATGTACTATTTGAAATTTATGCTTAATTTTGCGTAGATCTGTATTTCAGCTATATTTTGTATAGCTATCATAATTAAAGTACAGGGTGTATACAAATATAGCATGTTAAAAAAAAAAAAAAGAATTATACGACTTAAAATGCACTTTAAACAATTTCAACTGTACTTCTTACATGTATTTGAATCCTTTTGTGGAGACTTCTAAACAAATGTAAAGGCTTTTCATTTCATAACCTTTATGGGGCTTGCTTTTGAGCATATAAAAGTATGCGTTACAAGTTTACTAAATTCTAAAGATTCTAATAAATATGAATGAAAAAATTTACCTGTAAAAGTATTGTATTTGAACACTTCTGTAAGTCTGTGTACACGAACGATCTATCGAAAATCAATAACAAGCTTCACGCTATATTGCTATACTAACAGGCTACGCTCGCTTCGCTGGTCACTATTTTTAAATGAATCACTATAATTAATGAGTTCTCAAAATTGCATTAATTTTTATCATGTGAAAAAAAAAATCTGATCGGGAAAAGTGTCGCGCATTTATGTTTGACATTGTTAATGAATCACTATATTATCGTAAGGGAAAAACATAAATATAAAATACAAAAAAGTCTTCCCTCATCGGTGGAATAATCGGCCCGGGCACCCACTGCCTGCGGCAGTTTATACACGCAAACACGGCGCGCATGTTTCTCCACCCACCGTCACCCCCTTCTAATTATTTTAAACTTTTAAAATATCCGCAATCGTTTTCTCGGACTTTAAACCTAATTATACTAATTTCCAACGTTCTATATGAATTTCTTTATTTTTGTCCCTGCGCCCTCCCCCATCCCGCCCCTCGTAATAATTCTAAACTTTCAAAAATATCCGCAATCGATTTATCGGGCCTTTAAACCTAATAATACTAATTTTCAACGCTCTAATTCTAATTTCTATATTTTTGCCCCTTCAACCCCCCCCTTCCCGTCTATCCAAATACTTTTTCACTTTTGAAAATATCTGCATTCGATTTGTAGGTCCCAAAAACCTATACGTGACAATTTTGAACAGTCCAACTCTATTTCCATTTTTTTGCCCCTCTGCCCCCCCCCCCTTACATGTTCTCCTAAAAGTTTTACAAATTGAAAACCATCCACAATCGATTTGTAGGTATCAAACATCTCTACGTACCAATTTTGAAGGTTTAGACTCTATTTTTATTTATTTATTTTCTGCCCCTCCGCCCCTTCCCTTCTCTCCCCTCCTAATAACTTTACAGTTTCGAAAATATCCTCATTCGACTTGCAGGCCTCTAAAAACCGTCTGTACCAATTTTGAATGGTCTAACTGTATTTCTATTTTTTTGCCTCATACCCCCCTCCCCCTACCCGTCCCAACTGGGGCGAATTTCTAAAATTCCAGAAATTTGTTTTTAGATATTTATATGAGCTACATTTTAGAGCAAAATTCTCACATATATCTTTTTTCTTTTCTTGTTTGTTTGCGATTTAAAGGATTATTTGAAATCCCGTTTTGCTCCCCCCACGCCTTTCCATTAATATCGGTTTCTGAATTCTTTTTTTATAACATTTTGGTATACAGAAGCACACACAGACTCGCACACATTCAAACGCAATGACCTATCACTAAGGACTCGATTTTCTGATTCAAGGACCCTCAAAATATATACTTGTAACATAAACTCAGTTTCAAAAATATGACAAAAATTAAATACATAAAAATTGGGTTGTTCGATAAATAATGTCGTTTTTTAAAACCTTCGCTTCTAAAAACCAAGGCTTCGTGGAATTTTTCAACTTACCGAAAGATGGCAAAAGGTCATCCAACAAAATGGTCAATATATCACTGATTAATGTTTGTTGTTAATATAAATAAATTCACTTTGAAAAACATGAAACAAAAACAACATTATTTATCGAATAACTCATTATATAAATAAGGATCCATATTATGATAAGAGAATGTAAAAGAAAGTAAACAATTGGGTATAAAGCAAAATGTCAATTTGGTTAAAATGTTACAATCAGCGCACTAATGTCATTAAGAATTACATCTACAAAAGAAAAATTAACCTCGCTCTTAAGACACAGAATTTAAAACACTAATTAAAAATTTCTTAATAACGGCGAAGTAAATTTGCATGCCTTAACCCCTTCCGATCCAGGATTAGCATATGAAGATTACATGTAAAACCAGTTTTTCACAAACATAGCTATACACAACTATATATAACGAGCTATACACAAACATATATTCCTGCAATACCATATTCCTCAGTAACGATAGAATAATGAATGGACATGGATCCACTGGTACGGAAGGAGTAACTAGTTAACTCCATGTAACAAACAGATTTAGGAAATGTTTCAAAGTACGTCAAATGGAAAAATAGAGAGAAATCATTTGCGTGCAAAATAAAACAGAAATACAATCTAAATATAGCGAAGAAGGAAAGTTAAAAATGAACAAAAACACTTGAATATAGGAGTGCTAGTATGTTTAATGAAAATATGGTAGCAATTTTGAACTTCAGAATATTTCGAACCATGAAATTCAACGATCGTATTATACTTGGAAAATCTTTTCACGCCTACAAATGAAACGATTAAATTAAAGTCATAACGATTGATATGAAAGTTACTATAAAAATATGGTATGTGGCAGATTCTTTGAAAAATGATAATTTTTTTTATGGAATAACATATTTTGGGATTAGTTACTGCATTGCACTTCCTGTAGTGTCAGATAAGTGATCTAAAAAAAATTTGGGCAAGTTAAAAAAATACGATACCGTACGACGTGCAACGGAGCTGGTTATTGTGGAAGAAGTTATAATTGCAGACTTTGCACAATTGACTTTCTTTAGTGAGCTGTATGCCGTATTATTCGCAAAATTTTAAGTTTTAACTTTACAAAATACAAATCGAGCGGGAAATGTAACAACATGTCTTGATTTTATTATTCATTTTCAATCAACAATGCAAGTGGTTGAGAACTGTTCATGGAAAGTCTTATATGCGGAGGAATCCCAATTCTGCTTCGATGGTGCAATGATAACATATAACTGACGCATGCAGTTTTTATCAGACTTTATGCAATGAAACACTACATATTACATTTCCTATATTTCAAGGCATGGTGTTAATCCATGGTCAGTTTTTCTTTGTTTAAGAAGAAGTTAACTGCTCCTTTGAGGAAGCCACATTCAACGGATTTGTTATGCGCCCAAGGATAACTGAATGCTACGATAACCTAAGGGAAGTTTATATTGTGCAGATTAAATAAGGAAGTGAATGCTTAACCCCCCCCCCCCTCCCCTAAGTGTTGATGTTAGATGAGCACTTTCTTTTATGGGAAATGCGCAAATACAAGCTAGGTTTTTACGAATAGTGGTCTTTACGAATCTTTTAAATCTAAATTTCCGGTCGAATGTGCCATCCCGAGTACTGTGCTAGATGCCTGACCACACAGATCACCATATCTAAATTTATATGTGATGTTTTGCTATATACTTAAAAAAAAAAAAAAATGTAAACTTCGCTGGAAAATTTTAGCCATAAAATTTACGTCTTTTTATACTTCATTTCTTGTATTTGCTATTTATTTGCTGTAAATTTTACAGCTCACTGCAAATAAAAGGGTCTTAAAGTAAGACATAAAAACAACTGAAACTGCATTTAAGACACGTAAATGTCTTAAAATATAGCCTAGACATTATAAATATCTTCATTTAAGACAGAAATATGTCTGGAATGTCAATTTAGACACAAAATGTCTGATAAACGTAAATACAAGAATTTTCAGACAGCAAACTCGTCTGAATTTTCAGACACTTTAGAAATTCAGACACTTGCATTGCTTAGAATTTTTTTCAAATTGAATCTACTTTAAGGAAATATGCTTATCCTACTTCTGTCCACATTCAATAAATATATTATTACTTTATATAATAAGCAGTTAAGCTACTTAAACTATGGTAGCTTTATGAAATTAAATTTTTATGGAATAATACTCTAGAGATGTGGTTGATATTTTGATGCAATTATCTTTAATATAATTCATAAACAACGTATTTAGACACAAAGGTTATTTCGGTAAAAAAAAAAAAAAAAAAAATCTTTAAAGCTTTCTCATTTTAAAAGAAAAAGTGTGAAGACGGACGTAGCAAGTAGGAATTTGTAGAGAAGATATCGAATTTATAAGTGAACAATCACGAATTATTTGTGCATAACTTTTTTCTTTCTTTCTTCTTATTATTCATTAAAAAACTTTTTTCTTTTACTTATTTATCTGCATCTAAACGTAAAACAAAAAATTTTCTGGTATTCATGATTATAGTTTGTTTTTATTTAAATATCACTTTAAGGAAAGAAATCGTCATGCAGACATCGAGGACTGCAACCTTCACATACTTGTTATGCATTATTAAAAAATTCTAGACCTCTAGATATGAAATTTAAGATAATAATATTTATTAACTTTAAGATATCATATTATCAGTAGTTTAATGGCAAAACATTAGAAATAAAACATAACACTGCGATTTGTTTCGCGAATACTGGAATATATATTCCATCATAAAAACACATTTTGATGTACTTGACGGTGGCGTGATTGGTAAATGCTTGACTCCAGGTTTCGTTTTCCATGAACAGTGTGAGTTCGATTCCTAACGCCGGGTATTATGTTTTTTTTTTTTTTTTTTTTTTAATATGAATATTTTATTTATGCTGTAAACCTAAAATATATTTTTAACAAAATAAATAAATAAATCGCACGCATATATATATTTATTTTATTTATTAAAAATGCCTTAAAAACGGCAGTGTTTTTAAGCCTAACATGGCGGAGTTTTTAGGCCTAAAACATAGCGGCGTTTTAAAACACTTGCAATGTCTTAATTTCATATGCAAAAAGGTATCTTAGAAAGTAGGACATTTTATTTTCGCTTAAAAAATGACCATCCATATAAGACACTTTTTTAACTGAATATAAGACATTTACGTTTACAGTACTCTCAGTAAAGTTTACGGCTAAAGTTTGACAGCGATATTTCAATTTTTTACAGTGAAGATTTTACTCAAAAATGAACATTAGATTAAAAAACAAAGTGAAAAGTCACTATCGTTCCCCTTGTCTTTTATTTTTCTGGATATGCTGCCAATAAACTGGCAGTACGCTTTCAAAACATTGTTTACTGCCCATAGAGCAAACCATCGTGCAAGTAGATAAATTCTATTTTAATTTTTTATCTTTCTATTATAATATTTTCATTTCCCTCGTGAACAGTATATCTGTTGATGAAATTCAAAAGTTTACGTATTTACTTATTTTTTATTTATTTATTTATTTTATAACACGATTGAAGTTTCTTTGTAATCTGAAAATAAAACAGAGCTATCGTACCACGAGTACCAATAATTTAGTTTTAATACCAATGTATATAAACGCATACTTATAGATTGAGAGGAAAAAATGAATATGATAAATTCTTGCAATTTTAGTGGTCTTTACGAATTTTTAAAAAATTTCTTGTCTAATTATTCTGTCCCTCTGACCTCCTTTAAAAAGGGAAAAATTGTAATGGTATTTTCACTGCACAGTTTTGTCACTGTATGAAAATAAGGCTTAATTCAACATGATATTAAAATGCAACTCTGTACATCAAAATAATCCAAATGCCTATTATAAAAGACTTTCAAACTTTACATTTGAATTGTGAAGATGTTTAACCATGTAACACCTTAAGATATATTAGAAAATATAAATTCAGGAATTTATATATACTTTTTATAATAGTTAGTCGAAACTAAAGTTAAATATAATAATTATGTAAGTATTAATTTGTAAATCACATTTAATAGAAAATTTTTAATTACTTTCTAATTCTGTATATCGAAAGAAACTTGAACATTTGATTTTTCTTAAATAATTTACTTGAAAAGTTTAACCATTTACATTAAATAAATTTATTTTAAACTGGAAAAATTTTTGCAATGCATCATTAAAATTTGAATATTTATAATTTAAACAATATAACCTTTTTACAATTCAAACATTTAACAAACTTTATTCTAAAAAGATGAAACTATCTATCAATACATTACGTTTAAGAAAAAAAACTAAAGGAATGCGAGCTGAATGGTAATAGAGATGCAGATAACGAAACAAGGTTCAGTAAAATATTGTAGCTCGTAAAAATTTTCATGGGGGTAGTAAATAAGGCGCCATATAAATTATTATGTGACTAACAATGATAAACATTTCTTTCTTTCTTTTCTGTTCTTAGTATAAAGATCGCTTACAAATTTAAAATAATTTTCCAATGCGCTGCATTGGGCTTTATATTTAATGATTTAACAGCAAGAAAAAAGAATATTGTTTTAACTTTATCAGCCATTTAAATGTCTCGCATAGTAATATGCATTTAATTTAGTTTTCTTTACATTAAATAATTTAGTGTTTAGATAGCATTCATAAAAAACTACTTTATTAAATCTTTATGTATCTATACATTAATATATATTTTGAATTTTAATGCATTACAGGTTGATTCAAAATTAGTGTGACCAATTTCAGAGCATCAGAAATTTTTATTGAATTAAGTTATTTACATGAAAATTTTAATGTAGTTTTCTTTAGCATAGTACATTTTACGTAAATCTTTAGGCCAAGCAAAGAGAGCTTTTTCGACCCTCTTTAGGGGTATTTTTCCAACTTCCTCTTTGATTCCTTTTTGAAGCCCTTGAAGTGTTCTTACTTTATGTCTACTTAATTGTTTTTTTAAATATCCCCATAAAAAATAATCGCAAGGGGCACAGTCAGGGGATGATGGTAGCCATTTCTCAGGTGGAAGACAATTGATTTTTTTACATTTTAGCCATTTTATAGTTGATTTTGCAGTATGACTTGGTGCAGAATCTTGGTGAAAAACAAAGTTTCTTTGGGGGTAAATGACATTTACTTTCTTTGATCATGTGCTTCAAAACTTTATTCTGATAGTATTTAGCATAAAGCCTTTGGTTCTACAAAAAATGGTTTTGTTAAGCTTTGGGAGGATATTCCCATTCATACCATAACACCTGACGGCCAACTTGCCTTTTGCAAAACAGTTGCGTCATTGCGATGCTTTTCGGGTGAAATATATTGTATCTTCATTTTGCCAGTTGTGGATGACAGATAAAACAGTACTTCATCCGATGCTATCCATGTTTTATATCTACCATTGCGTAACATTAAATACAGAGGCCAAGAGCGCTTTCTTAGTTTTTCTACGGTATTTGCAGACATTTGATGACAGACTGGTTTATTCCCTTTTTTTATAGCCAATTTTCTTTATCTGACGACAAATTGTCGATTGCGATGCCTGTGGTTTCTTTGCTAAAGTTCTTTGAGGCAGAGGATTTTCAATAGGGATAAGTCTTTTCAGCTTCTTTTTTTTTTCTTTTTCACCAAGGACTTCCTTTCGTCCACATTTTTTCCCCCTGCAGCTTTTGATTTCCAGCCAAATTTTATTTCTTTTCGAAGTTTAAATAGTAATCCGTTGGAAAAATGTCTTTTCTGATTTTTAAATGCTTTATTTATAACAGAGTTTGAGCAATCATCCTTCAAAAGATTTAAAATTTCATTTCGAGGTTAAGGATCTAATTCCGAAACTATAATTCACTCCCACTAATAAAAATAGCTAGATTAACAATTTAAACGTCTCACTTTCAAAATAAAACTGGTGGTAAAGCGATTAAAATTTACCATAAATAGTTACATTCTTTCAAAATTGGTCACACTAATTTTGAATCATCCTGTAAACTAGGGTTTTCTTTTCTTAAAAATCTATCTTTTAAATTACTAAATTAATGTTTTTGACTTAAAAAAAAAGTATTTTAAAGGTTAATTACCAACTTTTTAATATCTCCTCACATTATTTTAAGTATAACCTATTAAAATTATTTGGTTATTTATAGTCAATTTCGTAAATAATAAATACAACACGTTTTGGATTTTAGGAGGGAATATGTGGTTGGTTGACTTGATGGGCTTTACGTGGCACTAGTGCTGCGCTATGGGCAGATGACAACGGTCAGGAACTAACCCTAATTGGTGGTC
Organism: Salticus scenicus; assembly: GCA_963930645.1. Taxonomy (NCBI): domain Eukaryota; kingdom Metazoa; phylum Arthropoda; class Arachnida; order Araneae; family Salticidae; genus Salticus; species Salticus scenicus. The sequence continues at coordinate 234,859,940 of OZ005650.1, forward strand.
CGGAAACATGCCATCGGATGATTCTCCACGGAAGGGATTTCTTCCTCGTTTCGGTGACCAACCATAATTACAATTAGGAATGAGAACTTAGAAGACATTGCATCCACAACGGATTTTACATGAACCTACCATCAGTGATATACACGACGATCTTCGGCCGGCTCGAGTATCGAGCCTGCAATCTTCCAATTTTACGTTTTCGATGCTCTACCGAATGGGCTACCGCGGCCCAGGAAATGAATAGAAACTAAGAACAAGAGTGAAATTATTTTAATAAAAAAGTATTTGTTAAATAAAATATATGCGGGAATTGTATTTATATATTCCAGATATTATTATCTGATTTTTCTGAAAATATTTATATGCATTAATTGCTAAAACGAACGGTTGGGAGAATACCCATTCCAAAAAAAGTACGTTATGATCAAGCGCTATTATTATTTAAAAATATACTTGTTTGATTAGTTTTGACTATTTCATTGGAATGCTTTGTTTCCTTTTTTTTTTTTTTTTTTTTTTTTTTTTTCAGAAAATTACATAATTTACTCTTTTTATAGTAGCATTTTCTTTTAAGATAAATTTTAATGACAAATATAAATTATTTATTTTATTAAATATATTTCAATACAATATATTTTAAGATGTTAAGAATTACGTGCCGAAATAAAATTTGAATTAGATTAAATGTTAGCTAAAATTGCTCTGTTAAGATTTTTTTTTTTTTTTTGAAATTATGAAAGACAGAAATGCTTGTTTTTTCTCAAGTTTCACGTCAACCTTACGAAAGGAACTTAATACTAACATAGTACGATGGATAACAAGTTGTTGATGTAATTATTGCTATCGTATCTTAATGTTTCTAACTGTATATTTTGTTTGCCTTTATATTATATTTTTAAATGTTTAATGAAAACCTATGTGACATTCATATAAATACTTTCCCAAAATTCTTTATATAAAAAAGCATTTTTTGGAAAAAATTAATTTTTTTCATTAATATTTTTCTTTAAATATGTTCTAGCCCTTCTCTTTTGAACGAACTGAAATGAAGAAATAAATGTATACGAATATCTTCAGAATTTCCAGTTACAATAAATAATAGAGCGAAAATAATTAAGCGTTTCTTGATTAAAAAGAAAAAAAAAAACAATTGCTCTTTTATTCGCATTTAATGGTTTTATACACATTATTATCTTTTTAAGTTTTAAAAAAGATAAAAGAAAGTTTTAAAAGGTTTATTATTGTTGTTATTATTATTATTTCAATTTTGCAGTTGTTCGAATGGGTTCTTCCCACCTGACGTCAGAGCTCACATGATAGAGGAAAAACAAATAGCAGACGAAGTCTTGTTTATCTATAGCGATTGCTGAAATAACATATTTTCTATTCTTATTTTTGATCAATCGTATTTAATCTGTGTTATTTTTTTTATACATCATCATTTTTAATCCATTTTATATCATTATTCATCATCTTTTGTTTGCTGTATACATTTACAATCCTCATTTAGTTTATATTTGCTATTGATGTTCATGAAGAACATGTTAAATACTCTGATTTTTGGTACTTAAATCAGTGACACTGCAATATCGTACTGCGTAAATCCATTTAGACCAGTAACTAAGTTAATTAACTTGTTGTAACACCTTTATGCAATTAAATTAAATGAAAACATTTTAAAATTTCAAATTATAATCCATAAACATTCCACAAGAACAAGCTATTATTTATTGCTAGATCAGTTAATGTAACAATTACACTAGAACATACAAAAATTGATTCTTACAGTTCAAAGTAAATAAACACATAAAGTGTTTTTTAAAAATTCTTAAATTTACAAATTTCTACTGTTTGAAAATGCACAATATTACTTTTACTTTATTTTATGTTAAATATTAACATTTTTGTTCTTTAGAGGAATATTTAATTGAATTCGATTCTCAGAATTCGATTATTCGTTTTCCTATATCACATGATTGAGCAGACGAAACTGGGAAGAATCCATTGTTTCCACTCTAATCTGCAAAATATCAAAATATTTTCTTAACATTTTTATTCAATTATTTATTTATTTTTATTTGTATTTCTTCTTACTTACAGATATTTAGTATATAAATCTAATATTCTTAAAAATCTTGATAATAAAACTTTCATTTCACTTCATTTTATTTATTTATTTGTTTTTGTAAAAAAGTTATTCTGAATTCAAAATTTAGCATAAGACATAACTAACATCCTCAGTTTATTTTATTAAATATTAGCTGGTTTCACCCGTTTCTCTAGTCACTATATTTAAATTAATTTTTTTAATGAGTCGTTGAAGAGTTTAATTTGGCCAAGTACCGTAAATAGACAGCCGTTTATGAAATATAAATGACATTTAATTCTTTGAGTTTCATTATGTTGATAAAAAATAGAGTTTGTTTACAAGAAATTAAAGTTGTAGTCGTGTTAGGGGAACAGCTTTAGTTATAGCTCTTAGCAAATTTTATAATCTGGCGTTCAAATAGCTCGGATGTTTCTCGCCGAGATTTTTGCTTACGCAATTGCCATAAACGTTTTCATTTATCGACAGAATTGCAAACTATTATAAAAGTCGCTAAAGAGATCCTATACTATTGCGGTACCCGCATTACTTTGCGGGCGATAACATAAAGGATAAAATAATAATAATAATAAGACTATTTAATTGAAATTAATCTTATCCAATTCGGGTTCGGGGCTAAATGATCTATTATTTCCTTTAGTAAGTGATTTCTGACCCGCCATTTCCTGTAAATTTCCTATTGAGGATACAAACAATTCCTTATGAATACAAACATTTTCATACAAAAATTAGAAATAGAAGCTTTATGATGTTGTTGTTTTTCCTGTAGTTGTCACATGTAAAGTGTGTTTTAACGCAACACGAAAAAAGTCCACTAATATTTTAAAAATACATAAATAAAAATAAAAATTCGGACATCAGTTTTATCAGATGTTTATGATGGTATAGGTTTATTTTAAACTTTCTTTTTATCCACATATAAAGAAATGTTACATTTTTATGTTAAAAAAGTGAAATGAAAATTTTAAAATGTTTAATTTTATAGGTATAAGTTTGAAATTACAAGTCAAAGAAAAGCGCCTGGGAAAAAAGAAAAAATCGCATCACACACACACACACACACACACACACCTATATATATACGTGGGTGGGTTACGTATAACTGAAAAAAATACCGAAAATATAAACGTATATTTAAATCTGTACGCATTCTTTTAGATAGAATAAAATTTCAGCACTGTACGTGCCATGGATTTTTCTGTACATCGCACATAGACAAACAAACACTTCCTTTTGTCAGTATAGATGATATATAAAGGCTTTGTATCCATGAATGGAAAATACTGGTCCAAATATATAAAATGAAACACATTAATTTAAAAATATATCAAACTTAAATATATGTTTACAGCATACATGAATACATATAAGCTAAAACAGCACAAATTCTTTACAAAGCGTTACTGTATATCACCCAGTAAATATTTTGGAATGCATACATTTCGGAAAATATCAATTTTTTTTTTTTTTTTTTTTTTTTTTTTTTTATAATAATTAGTTGAAAGGAAAATTAAATACATTTCTGTTTAGAAAGTCTTTATTTATCAACCTTAATTAATTTTAGAAAATTTGGAGTGGGAGGAGGATTTTTATACCAACTATGTGAAAAATACCAGAGCCGGGAATCGAACCCGGGCCTTCCGCTTAATGCGCAGATGCTCTACCACTGAGCTACCCTGGGTGATAACCAGCTAGGTATTTCTCACATAATATTCATTGGTAAGGTCACCGAATCTGCAAACACAGCTATATCATTAAAGTTGATAAATAAAGACTTTCTAAATTAAAATTTCGTGGTCTATTGGAGTTGTGCCACGATTAATTATGTCACTTGATATAGCTGCGTTTGCTGACTCGGTGACCTTGCCAATGAATATTATGTGAGAAATGCCTAGCTGGTTATCACCCAGGGTAGCTCAAAGGTAGAGCATCCGCGCGTTAAGCGGAAGGCCCGGGTTCGATTCCCGGCTGTGGTATTTTTCACATAGTTGGTATAAATATCATCCTTCCACTCCAAATTTTCTAAAACTAAAACGTTTCTGTTTGTTTATAAATCGCAAGTAAGACAATAGTCCATTAATTAGTTTTAAATCCTGCTTTAGCCTTAATAGGTGTTTGCCTTTCCATCTTTTGTTCTGCAAGTATATTTGATTAAAAGTTTGGAATACAAGAAACTTCTAGCAATACTGGACATTTCTGGCGTATTGGCATCGTTAAAGTTCAAATCATCGAGCTCACTGGTCTCAGATTCCGTGTCCTTTGTTGGAATCAAGTGCTTCTATTTCTTCTCTACTATTTTCTACTTTTTAATACATTATGTGCTAGCTGATGCACCCGTTTTTTGCACGAGAATTTAATTATTATTCACAGAATATTATTTAAAAAAAATATTCATCTTAGTTGAAGCTTACTATGCTCATGAAGCTAGAAGGAATTGGTAAAACTGAACACGGTTTGGAAAAAGTTATTCTCGTAAAGTTTTTTTTTTTTTTTTTTTTTTTTTTTTTTTTTAAGAAAAAAAAATAATTAAAATTTTCGTTGACAGAGGACGCTGTAAGAATACGTACCAAAAAATGTGCAAATCAGAGTCCTATAAATTACACAGTTTTACGATTAACGCAGCATGTTTCTTTTTTTGCCTACTACTTGCGTATATATGAGATTTTAAATGCCATGCTGATTTGTGGGATACAGCCTTGTTGGTGAAGATTTTTTCCCCCAGGTAAGAACTACCGACTGAAGCTGATGTTAGCGGCGTTGTAACTCGCTTGCAACCTACACCCCGCGACAAAAAGGTAGGTACAAAGGGTTTTTTCTTTGATTTTTCATAAAATAACATTATCTAAATTGTGCTGATCATTTATTATTATCATAAAATAACACTACTCCCGGACTAATTTTTGTTTTAAGACTAATTTAGAAAAATTTTAAGACTAAAATTTTTCTAATTTAAGACTATACACCGCGACAAAAAGATAGGAACAAAGGGTTTTTTTTTTTAATTTTTGAATATAATTACTTTGAATATGAATATTTTGAATATGATTCAAATATTTAATATGTTTTTGATATGATAATATATTGTTGTGATAATAAATGATTAGCACAATTTAGATAATGTTATTGTATGACAAATTTAAAAAAAAAAAAAAAAAAAACCTTCGTTCCTATCTTTTTCTCGAGGAGTGCAGTCTTAAATTAGAAAAATTTTAGTCTTAAAACTTTTCTAAATTAGTCTTAAAACAAAAATTAGTCCGGGAACAGTGTCATTTTATGATAAAAATAAATGATAAGCACAATTTAGATAATGTTATTTTATGAAAAATCAAAGAAAAAATCTTTTGTACTTATCTTTTTGTCGCGGGGTGTATAATTTGTGGTGATGATGGACACTTATAATAGGATTTATACGTCTTTAAACATTTGCATGCAAAATAAATATAGTTTTACATGATAATGTGTGACTTGTTCTCCCCTCTATCGACAAAATTTTTAAATATATATTAAAAAAAAAAAAAAAAAAAAAAAATCTACCTTTACGAGAATAGTATTTTCGCAATCCGCGTTCAATTCTACCTATTTCCTTCAATTTTCATGAATTTTTGAAATGTCAATAGAATTGTAAGACACTCGGTATATTAAAATAAAACTCTGTTTAAAGGTCTGATTTGAACATAAATTTTCTAAACGCTAAAAATATATCATTTATACTGCAATTTAATTTACGAAAAACGTCTAGCTAGTAATTAAAAAGCTGCCAAGAGTGTTCTATACTAAATCTGTACCTTTCCTTCAATATTGAACTGCATCGAAAATACACTCATGTCCATAAATTAAGGATAATTCAGATTCACACTGAAATCGAAATTTAATGCAAAAATTTCACCTGTAGAAATACCACACACACCTTTAAGAATAATATGCAAATTATAAGAAGCCCTCAGATGACGCCGATATGATGTTACAATGACGAAAGTGTAAGAAGGGGGTAGATAAGGAATGGGAGCAAAGAAGGAAAATTGTTCACAAGCGTTCTGTGTGCCGCTCAGTGCCACAACCGAATGGTTATGACACAGAAGACGCATGCAGATGCTTTTTTACGTGGTAGAATTATCGGACGACTAGAATGAGGGCGTACCCAGATAGAAGTATCGGGGGAACTTAGAATCGCCCAAAGTGTCATCTCTAGGCTTTGGCAACGGTTCCAAAATGATAGGAATGACAGTCGACGTTACAGTACTAGTCGGCCCCGAGTTACAATGCCGTATGACCACCGGTATTTGGCAGTAACTTCCAAAATAATCCGATAAAGCACAGCATCAGACCTGTCTCGTCAGCTGTCTGCAGCCACGAGTGCCACAGTTTCAAGACAAACCGTGTATAGACGTTTGGGAGATAATGGTCCATATGCTCGCAGACCTGTGAGATGTGTTTCACTCCCGGCAATGCACTGTGCCAGCGGTTAACTTGGAGTAGAGAACATGCAATGTGGACCGCGGCACACTGAGCTTGTGTGATGTTTTCCAATGAGTCCAGGTTTAGCTTGCAGTGTGATTCACACCAGACTTTCATATGTAGGACGTCAGGTACCCATTACCACCAAAACAACATCATTGAACAACACCGTTACAGTGGGGCAGGAGTGCTCGTTTGGGGGGGGGGGCATATTGGGCACCAGAACAGATCTCCATGTTCAAATCGGAAAAATGATAGGTCAAATTTATCGGGACATCATTCTTGAACAACATGTACGTTTGTTTAGGGGTACCATGAGCCCAGAATTTGTGTTTATGGATGACAATGCGCGTCCTCACCGTGAAAACGTTGTACACGGATGCCTACAATCTGAAGCTATTACCCGCATGGAATGGCCAGCATTCTCACTTGACTAGAATCCGATAGAACATGTGTAGGACATGCTTTTCCAACGAGTTGTAGTCCGTCAACCACCTCCTACATGTGTACTGGAACTTCGGAAAGCATTATTGCTTACTGAGTAGAGTAATCTCCCCCAAAATCAGATCAATAATTTAATACTCAGCCTTCCTAGGCGTTGTAAGGACTGTATTTCATCATCTGATAGATATACAATGTATTAACCATCATACTGACCATGTAATGTTAAGTTTTTGTAAGGGAGATATTTTTTGTAATTGCTTCAGGGAGCAAAAATCGTAGATTTTATAAATGGTATCCTACATAAACCACCTTTTTTTGTTCTTGATCTTTTGTTTAATAAATGTACTTTATGAATAAGTCATGTTTGTTTTGCTTCTGAACCTTTATTTGCCTCAGCTAGCATTATCCTTAATTTATGGACATGAGTGTATATTACTTTTTTCTGCAACGAACTTTCGTCGAATGCTGAATGTATGGCGATATTTGATTCCGGTATCGATAATAGGGAATTACTTAATATATATGCATTTTAACACAGAGAAAATAGTTATATTTTGAAATAGCTTCATTATGCCCACTTGGTGAAGTTTGAAATTTGCACCCGAAGGAACTTGGTCATTTCTTACGAAGGTCTTTTCTGACGTAAATGAGGTAGTAATTCATCGCCGAAATGGGGCAAAACTTTAAGTCTCATAAAGAGGTTACTGTACAGGAACTGTACCCAAGTAATTTAAAGAATCCAGTTCTTTGTGATAAATTAACATTACTTAAAAATTACTTTAAGATTACAGTCGACAGTAAAATTATTCGAGCGCTAGCAAAAATTTTCCTTCTAAAAAGTACACTAAATACTATTTTGTTAAATAAATCCTTGTCGAATCATGCTTCTTAGACTGATTAATAGCATAATTCGACAAGGATTTATTTAACAAAACTGTATTAAGTGTACTGTTTTATATGTGAATTTTTGCTAGCGCTCGAATAATTTTGCTGCCGACTGTAGCAAAAGTACAAAAAAAAAAAAAAGAAAGAAAGAAAGAAAAGAAAGAAAGAAAGAAAAAGAAAAAAAAAGAACTTATTTAGAATATGGAAACGAAAGTATAGTAACATATTAACTTTTATCCATAGACTGTAATATAATTATTACAGTGGATTGAGAATTGCTTTATTACGGGAAAATAAAGGAAGTAAAACTTGTGTAAAACAATACATTTTCAATGTTTCAGCCTTTTTCTTTTTTCATTTAATACAGTAATCAAGAGGTAAGAAAAATTCACACAAATTATTATAAAAACAAATCCCTTACACGTGACGTCATTTTTATTTTTTATCTGGAGCCACAACTGGTGCCCAAATATAGAGCGATTAGCCATTGGATTCAAAGCATAAAATAAACAAGAACGTGTTTTGATCAGTTACAATCTCGGCTGTGTGTACTTGGGCGGCAGTTCAGTCTTTGCTAATAGCAACGTGACGTACAGGCAAGGAATCTATTACTTTTTTTTTTCCTTTAGATAATACATGGTGTTGTCATTTTTTAATTTAAAGAACTAAATATAGCAGAATAAGCATTTTACAAAATAATTACTTTAAAAGTACGAAATAATAATAATAATAATAATAATAAATCTTAGATGTGAAATGTAATAGATCCTACTTTTACATAAAATTCTTTACAGCTTTTAACAGAACATCTTATCACCAAATAAGAAAATAAATCGTGAGCGTAAGAGTATACAGAGTGTACATAAAAAAAACAAAAGAACAAATAAAATATCGAGTTTTTTGTCAAGTATAGCCGTTTTAGCGCATCTAAATGCCTAGATCTAATTTTTAATTCATTACAGAGCACCTTTTGCTCATATCTTTAAATATAATTCAAATTTATAAACGTTTGATGGATATAATTTTATATTGGGTACAGACATTAACCTCAGTCAAGTGTCATTGAATTCCGTCCAGCCGTTTTCACGTTATAACCGGTCAAATAAAAAACGTTCTATATACTTCCACCCCTCTTGTGCACAGAGAGAAAATATTCTGAAACCAATTTGGGATGCCCTAAAACGAAAAAAAATTACATTTTATTTTTTTCCCGTGCAAAGTGTCTTACTGATAAAAGCCTTATGGTCCGTGTACAGGTGTTTTTTCATACATATCTTTAAATCTAATCAAAATTTGGAAATAATCGATAGATATAATTTTAAGTTGGATACAGACCTAAATCACTTCTAAGTGTCGTTGAACATCATATATCCTTCCTCACGTGATACCCGGAAATAATTACGTTACAGACATACAAGCACAACGAGCCCCCCCCCCCCAAAAAAAAAAAAAAAAAAAAAAAAACCACACACACACTAAAAAATTTATGAAGTCATTTTTTTCTTTCACAATGTGTAAAACGGGAAGACATCAGAAAGTTTTTTGATTCTGACAAATTTACAGAAAATTTACATTTTATCCAGTTTTCACAAGTCATAGGTGATTATATTTTCTATGTTTCCACAGCAGATATAAATTATGCTAAAAGTCACAGATACAAAAATTAGACTAAATTTTTAAGTAGGGTCTAAATATTTCTATTAAGAAAGATATTTCTAAAAGAAGCCACTTATATCTTTTTCATTGATTTTTAAAAACAAAACCTAAAATTTTATTAAATAGAAATATGTATTTAAAATGTCTAAATGGTATTTTTATTAAAGACTTCACTTTTTTTTTTTTTTTTTTTTTTACTGACATATTCAATTGCGCATGATGTTTATTTATATTATTAATCAATATTATTTTAAAACGCATGTATTCAAAATGTATTCTTATTTTATTTTTAGCTTATTACAGAATTTTCAGAAATCAAGTTTGAAGTGAGTATTCACATTTGTGTTGGTGTTGAGACAATGTAATAATTAATAAATAAATGGAAATGAAATACGTGTAATTTTAATCTTCTAATTCCCTTATATATTTTTTGTTTCTTTAAATTCTTTTAAAAAAATTATAAACCACACTTTAATTATATATATATATATATATATATATGACACATATGATGTGTGTGTATATTATATAATATATATATTAAATTTCTTAACCTTTGCTTTTTCTAACACAGATCAAAAACTTTTATCACGTGAAAGAGCTATTGCAGTGCTTTTTTTTACAATGCATAATAAATGAAAAATAATTAAATTCAAATTTATTTCGGGTAAATTTATGTTCAAGAAAAAATTTTGTGGTTTATTAAAGAAAATTCAATTATATCTTTCTGATTGTCCTTTAAGGAAAATAAAAAAGCTTAATATCTTCATCTTTTGTTAAATTAATGAAAATGACAAGCTTTTTATCAAATGTGTTTTTTTATTGCTAAAAATGGCTTTTAATTGAAATGATTGCATATTTAATCGACTTCCCGTTGAAAAGTTAAATAAATCCGGGAAAATGACTTTTAAATAATTTGAAGAAGATATCGCTTTCCTACCAGATAATAAAATATGCCTAAAGGGAGTAAAAAATGCTTTTTTTTTTAGTATTTACACATTTTCTTATTTGTACATACTGTCAAAATAGAAAAGAAACAGTTTAGCATATTTTTTATTCTTTTATCGTACTTAGGGCTGTTCTTTTTTTAAACCTCCTATTAATTTCAAGTATAAATAATTAAATATATGACAAATTTGTTAAGTATATTTATTTAATTTCATAATTGCAGTGTTCTGCAATTCATATGATTTATAATAAATTAACTTGTATAATAAAAAAATTAGGTTATTAATATTGTATTAATTTATATATTTTAAGTTTTTTTTTTTTTTCAACGTTTTATAGCAACTAAAATTTACACTAATGGACAAAATCTGAAGATGGGTGACGATATCTAACAAGGAATGTCTCCATAGGCGCATATGCAAAATACTTTGCAAAAATTACGAAATACTCTAAGGCTCCTATATATACACTGCAAATTCACGTGTCTTAAATTCAGTCATATAAGCGTCTTAAAATAGATTTAAGACATCAAAGTGTCTTAAACGAAAAAATTTCAGTCACTTATGTGTCTTAAAATATAAGTAAGACATGATGCCGTCTTAATTTCAGTCAGGTATGTGTCTTAAAATATACACTGAAATTCACGTGTCTTAAAATCAGTCACATAAGCGTCTTAAAAAGAATTAAGACACGACAAGTGTCTTAATTTCAGTCACGTAACGGTAGTGTCTTAATCTCTGCTGAGAGCATGTGCAAAACAACCTACCCAGCATCTATCACGACTACAGTTATGGCGGACTCCTCGCAAGGAAAAACTTTTAGATCCCATTTACAATTCAGTTTTAATAAAGTTCAACTCCCTGGTCAAAAGAGGAAATTACTAGGATAAGAGACGATCCTCTTGGCAACCGGTCTTTTACCCACAATTCCCTTGTAATCGCAGTTCACGGATTGTAAACAAAAACATGGCGTTGTTTGCAACGCCGGAGCCACGGATGAAGCAATCGAGACGGAAGTCATTTTGGTAAGTGATATTTATTTCCTTTTGTTCAGAGATGATTAATACGATAACTGATTGTTAATAATTAAGGATTAACTCTTTCCTTACCAAAGCGCCTGAAACGCCCGTACATCCAAAAGACCGGAGGACCGCCCGAGTCTCCCAAGTCTTTTTCCCCCATCTGAGCTGTCAAAATTGGAGTGAAGGGGTGTGTTGATAAGATAATCTCCTCTTTGTTAACTTGAGTTCAGGAAAGGGAAATTTTAAGAATGAAGAAAGGGAAAATTAAAGTATTATAGCTTTGTGAAATTGATATTTTGTATGTCTTTTCGTTTCATTTTATTTGGATTTCTTTTTTTTTATAAGTGCACTCTCTTTATTTTTCAGTAGTAATATTAGTAGTATTTTAGTATAACATATTATTAAAAATATTTCTGAGACTGATGTATGCGATTACAAAAAATCACTATTATTACCAAAACTCAAAGATTACAATAATGAATTAAAATACATTTAAGATTTGGGAGGGAGGGGTTTTACCAAATATTATCCATTTTTAGATTAATTTACATGAAGTATTGATACAATATTAATGTAAAAGTCAATCAGATTAAACCATTTTAGAAGTTAACAGAGGAGATTAATAAAAATATATAAATGATTAATACCCCCCCCACACACACACACAAAAAAAGAAAATATATAATTAAAATAAATAAGACCACACACACATGGTCTTATAATACACTGTCAAAAAAGTCCTGTTTGCTGACAGAATTTTTTTCTAATGATTGAAAATACCCGAAAATTACAAAACAAATTACGTTGATAAAACGTATTTTTCTGTGTTACCGAAAATGTCTGGCAGCAAACAATTTTTTTTTTTTTTTTTTTTTTTTTTTTTTAACAGTGCACAGACACGTACTGATTACTTTCACTGCATTTATTTAATATTTTGATTTAAAATTTCCGTTTTCATTAGAGCTAATTATTTATCATTAAAAAAAAAAAAAAGCATTTATTCAAGATATATCAATAAAAAAGTAATGTGAGGGCTCTAAACTTGTGCCCGATTATTTAGAGTATGTTTTTATTATTAAAATTGCTTTTTAAATATAAGGAAAATTAAAATATGTAGATATAGTTTGCTACCTTTCATTAAAAAAAAAACATAAATAAATATATAAATAATAATAATAATAATAATAACAATTTTAATTTATAAATAATTTTGTTGATTCCATAAATGAGATACTTTTTAATAAATAAGTTGTAAAACAATTAAATTAAAACACAATAAATCTTATGTTTCACCACTTTGGTCAATGCAAAGATTTTATGTGTCAAATTAAACTCACTAACAAAAGAGATCATGTAATGTGTGTATGATCATGTAATTAATGTAAGAAATGAATAAAAATAATATTCAAAGAAATAACCCCACCCCCACCCCCCCCCTTTTTTTTTAAATGATTGAATGTGGCTCTTGAATACGTCCTTCTAAATTGTAATTTTTTAAATATTTAGAATTAAACATGTATAATAAATAAGTAATAAATAATAATGATGTAATTAAAATAATAATAAAAAAGATCTCAAAAGTTAAAATGGCAATTGAATCAATATTTTGCAGTTTCATATTGATTCACGAGAAACACTTGTATTGGCTTTACATATATTTTTCTTCTTCTTCTTCTTTATTTTTCTTCTTATTATTTATTTACTTATTTTACGTAAAAATTATGAAGAGACTCAAAAATATAATAGATGATAAAGAAAACATTTGGTATCTAAGATAATGCATTTATTTAAAGAAAAAGAAAGTATTGTTTTCTGTAGAAAATATTTATTTTATTTATTTTTACTACGGTTGACATTTTTATTACATACCAATATCACTAATTTCAAAACATTTACATTAAAAAAGATATTTTTATGTATTTCTTTTTAAATATTTTATAGCAAAATTTAAAAATATGTTATATGTGTAACTTTTTTTTTTTTTTTTTTTTTTTTCCTGGTTTCCATTCAGAATTTAAAAGTACATTCAGAATTTCACCTGCATTGTACATTCTCTTTCTAAAATATTTTTCTTTCTTTCTTTTTTTTTCTTTTGAAAGTGATTGCATTCCGTGTTTCAAAGCACTTCAATGATTTCATACTTCGAGTTCAGTGTATTTGCATAGTAAAGATATACATTGTAAAGATTATTTCAAGTAAAACTAAACCTTTCTAAGTTCTTTAGATACTATTGTCCTTGTGTTTGAATCTTCAGAGAAAACAATCTATTTAACAATAAGAACCGAAATATCATATTCAATGAACAAACAGATTAGCATTTTCTGCTAGAAGAGTACTTAATTTTCCCTTTCAAGGTTTCCTTCTACAGAAATTCCCCCAAATGCCCTACTCTAGGGAAACTGCTAATCCTCACTTGATTCTTCCCGTCCCTTATCAAAAGTGATTACTTTTGCGGTGACACTTGACATGCAAAGAAGGGGACAAAATATTTCCGGGCGCTTTGGTATTCTAAGCACCTACTGAAATTCCAGCTACGGTAAAGAAAGGGTTAAACATGCATGCATACAAATAAGGGAGTCTTGTTAATCAAAGTATAACATTTTGCACAATTTTCAAAAAAAAAAAATCAGTAAATAATTAGTTCATTGTTTAATCGTTGTTGCGTGTGCATAAAGTTTAGTATTATCTTTCAGAAGTAATTTAATGTAGACAAGTAATGTATAAAATGCTTATACATTACATTGTACAATCAAATAAAAGTTTAAGAAACGTTTTCTTGTGATATTTCAGCAATTGCTGTTAAAGAATTTAAGTTATGAGACATTTTCTTTTCTGTTTGTTATTTCATTTAGTAGTATATGCTTTTACCGAAATGAAGTTTAATAAATATGTTTAGGAGGATACTGTAATACCAACAATGTTACAGTATGCCTATTCCTATTTATCTCTCAAATCTGATATATAGCTAAATTCAATAATAAAGTGTCTGAAACATTTAAATTGCATGCATCTTTAATTATTATTATTTTATAAGCAGATTAGGGGTCTGTCTAGACTTTTCAGACAGAGACCTGTTATTGAGAAATTGTGAAAAATCTACACATAATTTTGTGAATCAAATAGTAATATCAGGGATGAGATTTTTCAGATGATTTCAGCTTTTTTGTACATTTAGCTTTTCAGCTTTTAAATTTTTTTTAGCTTTTTTTTATGTTTCTAATGTGCATTTCTTCTTTTTTTATACATTTAAGGTTAAAATAAATATTTATTACTCTAATATAATAGATTTTGTCATCAAAATTCTAATGTTTAATCTCAACATCTTGTCTTTGCATACAGTTTCAGCTTTTTTGTATTTTTGCTAATCTCATCCCTGTAATATGAAAATCAAGTCCTACTGAACTTTTTGGCTAACTTTGGCCGAACTTTTCTCTCTCTCTCTCTCTCTTTTTTTTTTTTTTTTTTTTTTTTTAAAGGTAATTTTGCAATCATTTTAGACAATGAAAGTTCACTTTTGTAGAATTAAACTCACACATACACACAGAAACCTTTCATAAATTAGAAATTGAATAGCAGCTGTTTGGGGGAAATACAGCAAAGCACATACGATTACTCAAGTGGCCTTTCGCTCCGTAGAAAATTAGGTTTCGAAGTAAAAGAAATTTATCAAAGGTCTGTTTTTACGAGAAAATTTTTTGTGAAGGATCCTGTTTGAGGATAAAAAAAATCTGTGAAAGATCCTTTTTTAATGTATAAAATTTTGTGAAGGGTCCTTTAACAGACCCAGTTTTACCTCTGGACAGACCCCTGTAAGATACATATTAAATGGGAAAACAGCAGATAAAATATAATATATGATAAAAAAGTAGATATTTTTCCTGAGTATGTGAAATTAAGTATCAATAAAACAGTGAAAGTTTTTAAAATAAAAATTAAAACTTTAAAAAGGCAAGAGAAATGATATATAGTTATATAAATGTTATACAGTCGAACCTTGTTAACGTGAATCTCAAAGGGGATAAAAATGTGTACCTGCTTCGGTAACTAATCTTTATGTAATTAAACTAATCTTCATTTTGAAAGTTATTATGGAAACATTATGTTAAAAGTAATTCATGTTAACAAGGTTCAACTGTATTTAATAATATTTGGCAGGAAATTTCTGTTTTGCAAGCTACATTATATATATAAGAATGAAGTATTGACTTCTTTATTTCCTTATTTAATTTCATGGTGATTTGGTAATCTTTTCTTTCTTTCTCTTTTTTTTTTTTCACTTTTTCTTTTTTTAGTGAAAAGTCTTTAGACTTTTTACTGTGTTTTTATTAACTTCGATTCTTGTTTTGTTTGTTTGTCCAGTACAAATCTTGCAATCGATTTTTAACTAACTTCCCAACTAGCTAGACATTTGAAACTTTCAAAATAGCTCAGAACATGGTGACAATGCATTTTTTAAATACTTTTAGTCAACTGTTTCAGGTCCCCGCTGCCTTTGGTAGCATTCATATGATTCAACAGAAAATTTAAAACATGATATAAAAAAAAGTTGTTATTATCTTGTAATATGTTTATTGTATTTCTAATATTAACAATATTCTTTTCTAGATACAACAAATGTTGCAGCTGAAGAATTACCTGTATTTTCAGTATATTTGAGATAAATTTCAGGAGCCAGCATCCCCTGCAATATTACAGACTCAATTCAAGGTAAGATTTTTATTATTTTATATTATTAAAATTTTATTTATTTATTTTTTAAGTTACTTAAAAGCCTTTTCATAAATATTTTAAACTTTCTGCATAATCAGGGACAAAATTTTAAATGCACAAACGTGTCAGTTTTTTCTTTACATTGAAGCAAAAATCAAAGAGTGTTTTCATTTGTCTATAAATAATTTAACCTGTATTTAGAGTTGTAAACTGATGTATATGTTGAAACGTTCAACATAAATAAAACCAGAAATCCACACATCAAAACAAATGTAAACAATGAAATTTATAGTTTTCAAGAAAAGGAAAAAAAAAAAAAAAAAACAAAAAAAAAAACAAGGTAGAACTTATTTTAGTGGTGGTATTTTAGAAATTGAATCTAGTAAGATTAAAGAAAGTTTATTTTAAGCAAGATCCAGATCTTCAAGGTAAATATCTAAATTCTTTTAAACCAGTAGTATTTGTGCTTGAACAAAAAATGATTTCATATACTGAAAAAAAAAAAAAATCATTTGGCTTTACCTATAATTCTAAACTATAATAAAAATTGCAAGTTTATAATAAAAGTTATTACATCAGATGTTTACATATACTCAATTTTGTATTTTGCCTTATGGAACAATTTTTAATTTGTTAAGTGAAAAGAAAAATACTTACATTGAATTTTATATGTATACTATATTTATACTTTTTACTTGCCTTCATTTATTTTTAAATATTTCATGTGTCTTATATGCTTGCTCATATGTCTTCACTATCATTTTTAATGCATTACGGCTTTAAAATTTTAATTTAAATATGAAAACAATAAAATACCCAAAATCCACAATATTCTATAATTTGCACAATCTCTGGTTCGAAACTGTGCAGATTTCTGGGAGTGTACTGTATATATTTTTAAATTTTTGAATATTACAATATTTCTAGGTACACTAATATCAATATTCAATTGTTTATTAATATTTTTGTTCGAATTCTTTCTTCCCCTCTGTCATTAGCAGTTTGTGCTAGCTAATCCCCTTCCCCTTTTTTTGTTTTTGTGTCATCAATTTTCAATTAGTAAAACAGTAAAAATGATATTAGTGATAGGTATTTATGTATAATTTAAAATTTTCTTGAATTTTTCTATATTTATTAATATGCTAAATATTTCACTTTATATTTAAAATAAATTTAAATATTTGTATACTTATAACACAGTCATTAAATGGATCCTTCATAAATCCTAGTTATTTTTAATACTACTCTTATATATGTACTAATATATATTTTTTAAAACATGCTCATTGCTCAATCCCCCAGTAGCAGAATTTTATCTGTCAATCTGCGACAGCTATTTAGGTATCAGAAAATAATCTGCATCATAATTTTGCAATAATAATTAACTGAAAAAATATTGCCAGATTCAGTAAACATATTTTTGATCCCAAGTTTGTGTTTATCTAATGTTAGTTAACCAGATATGATCAAAGCATTGTAATATTAAAATTTTAGTTAAGGTAAAGTGTTGACATTATTCATTATTCTTGATATCACACAAGAAGAAATATGTCCATGATTTTGTTCATAGCTCCAGTAAAATGTTTGTATGTAAGGGACTCCAAATTGAAATTAATGCAGCTTTCAAAAATTATAACTAGATGTAGAACCATTAAGAAATATAAACACACTCTTATCAACAATTCCAGTTTGTTCGTCATTGCCATCTGTACATTATCTTAAATTGCATTTTGCTCACTTTCTCAGTGACCAAGTCCCAACTTTTACAGGAAGCTTCTGATATTGGAATTGTGTGTATAAGTGACTTAATAAGTACAAGTATTTTCTTTTAAAGATCACCAACGGGTTTTTTTGTATGAAGACTTCATGTCATATGTGATCCCTATTGAAATTTATTTATGCTGCGAATGAAGGATTGAAAAGCACAAAATTTCTGTAGAGCGCTTGATCACCAATCGTTAGGGATAGAGGAGGGGGGGGGTCGCACAATTTTTTTTTTTTTTATGAGTGAGTGTTATTGAGCAGTTCTAATTATAAGTTTTAGAATGCATTAAAGTTAGTTCAAAAAGAATATTGATATTTATGTTGTATTGTATATGAAGAAAAATTAGAAATCGCAGTGCTTCGCAGATCATTAGAAGAAAGTGTGTGTGTGTGGGGGGGGGGGGGATAAAACATATGAGTGAGTGATATTGAACAATTCTTCTTCTTTATTATTTTTCTTCTCTGGAATCTAATTAGGTAAGTTTAAAAAAAGTTGGCATTTGTTTGTAGATGGAGAAAAATTAGAAATTGCAAGGATTACAGATGGCATTTGATCGCCGATTGTTGGAAGGGTGAAGGGACCCACAAAAAAATTATTCAAGTGAAAGATATTGAACAATTCTACCTCATTATGGGTTCCAGAATGTAATAAAGCAAGTTTAAAATGAACATTGACATTTGTATTGTAGATGGAGAAAGATTAGTAATCACAATGCTTCTGCAGGACGTTTGATCTCTGATCATCAGCAAATGGGGGGGGGGATAAAATATTATACTAGCAAACCCATGGGAGATATTCGCACTTTCTTTCTTTTCTTATTTATCTTTAAAATTTGAAAGTTGAAACTCATAAATGTTATACCAATTTCACCACCTAATTAAAATTTTAATTTACCAGAAGCCAAATTATTATTAAAACCAAATTAATATTGTACAATAGGGAAGCCAAAATCATTCAAAGAAAGGTTTCCAAATGGAATTCATTGTTCATGACTCAATTTTCATTATTCCACTGGCAGTACAGCTTTAATATAGGACACCCACGACGCCTTTTAAATTTTTGTCATCATGTTGGAGATGACTTTCTATTAATTTTGGTATAATTTTTTTTTTTTGTTGTTGTTTTGTTTAAAAATAAATAAATAAATAAAATAATTCCTATTTTGATTATAATTTTTTTATGATTGTGTTTTTTAGTCAATTTATGACACAAAAGTTCATAATCTATATATATCTTTAAATTATTGCTAGGTTTAAAATGACACTTGCAAAGATTTTGAAGAAACAATTGTTAAAAATCCTTTCTTTTTCTTAAAATAGTCTCATCAGACAAATCTCGTCATCTTTTCTTGTTAGTCCATTGAGCCAAGTCCGCGTGCTTAAATATTGTCCATGTATAATTATTTTTTATTCTCGCGTACCGAATCTCTTCGACAAAAAATAATTGAAACTGGTCCACGTTAGAGAAATATTATATAGATTACACTCATCATTTTTCATTATACTGTTTCAAAATAAAGTATTAAAAAAAAAAAAAAAAAAAAAAAAAAAATCCTTTTTAAAAAAATCCATATATTTAACAGCTGACAATTTTTTGAATGTCAAAACAGAATTTAAAAATATGTATTAGTTAATGAGTTATAAGTAAACAAAATTTCCCATAGAAAGGGTCGATCCAGGTTTTAATTTTTGGGGCTCATTTTTGCTTTTATATGATTCGACAGAAAATTTATTCAACTATCTTCCCAACTAGCTAGACATTTGAAACTTTCAGAATTGTTCGGAACATGGTGAAAATGCATTTTTTAAATGCTTTTAGCCAACTGTTTCGTGTTTCTGCTGCCTTCGGCAGTGTTACCAATACAAAGCTTGCAATCAATTTTTCACATTTCTCGATTAGCTGAACATTTGAAACTTTCATGATAGCTCAGAACACAGTGACAATGCATTTTTGTACTACTTTTAGTCAATTGTTTTAGGTCCCTACTGCCTTCGGCAGCGTTTATATGATTCAACGGAAAATTTATTTAACTAACTTCCCGACTAGCTAGACATTTGAAACTTTCAGACTAGTTCAGAACACGGTGAAAATGCATTTAAAAAAATACTTTTAACCAACTGCTTCGGGACTCTGCTGCCTTCGGCAGCGTTACCAGTACAAAGCTTGCAAACGATTTTTCACTAACTTCCCGACTTACATTTGAAACTTTTATAAGATCTCAAAACACAATAGCAATGAATTTTTTTAATACATTTAGCCAATTGTTTCGGTTTTCTGCTTCCTTCGGTAGCGTTTATATGATTCAACAGAAAATTTAGAAACATGGTATATAAAAATTTTGTTTTTTATCTTGTAATTATTATGAATCTTATTTTCATGAAGGAGCCCATTTTTATGAGTTTGAATTTTGTGAAGGGGTCCATTTTAGAAATTTGAATTTTGTGAAGGGGCAGCAAAAGGGTCCCAATTTTTGTCTGGATCGACCTCTGCATAGAATAACATTGGCTTGGGCTTCCAGTGGTGGTAAGTGTGGCAAGCCATTAAAACCAATAACTTTGATTTTAAAAAGAAGTGATTTAAATCAAAGGTTTCTTTTTTTCTTTTTTTTTTTCAAAAATAATCACTTGTTTTATATCACTACAATCCTGAACAGAAATAGAATTTATTATGATAATTTTCCAATTTTCTTGAAAATTAAAAAAAGCGAAAAAGGTTTAATTTTAGAATTTAGACTCTGAAAGAAGTCTCATGATAGAAGAAATTATTCAAAGTTTTTATCAAGATAAAAAAAAAGAAGCACAACAGTAATGCTGAATAAATCGTTTTTTCTGCTTATTATTATTATTTTTAATGCTTTAATCATAATGCTTTTATTTATTTATTTTTTAATACTTTAATCATGAAGCTTTTTCAATAATTTTGTTACAGTTACATTTTTATTGATATATTGAGGGTAAAAAAAAAAAAACTTAGTGTGAATTTTTTAATGATTTTGTATTTTTATTAATCTTTGGATGTTGTTATCACATTATTCAGCTTCGTCTTGCAATTTTATTTCAATATTGCCAGTATTATTATTTGTTGAACCATGTGAAAAATTTGGGGGTAATATATTTTCGAGTGTGACTTTTTAAAACATAGTGGGATTCTCACAATTTCACCCTCTAAAATGAACCCTGATTAATACCCAGAATATTTGTTCAAATATTGTCCATAAGTTGAAATATATACTTAAACATTCTTTTGTGATTTTTTACTTATTTACTGAAATATTCCATGCTTGAAATGTATTTAATTACCAAGCATTTATTGTTTGTTTGGAAAGTCGGGTGGAATCGTTTCATATTATTATCATTATTTCATCTGTTTCAGGTCCATCACATCAGACTTTAAGAAGAAGGAAAGAAACTTTAAAGGATGTGATTCTAGAAATATTATGAAGAAATGCTAAAATTAGAAAAGAAGCACTTTATATTGTTAAATAAATCTTTAAACTTACTGAATAAATTGTTTTATTTATTTATTTTTTTTAAATCATTCTTGTTTGAACATTATTTTCATTTTTTCCCCCCCTATGTTAATCTGTATGCTGTTAAAGTTTTGTATTATTCAGATTTACTGTTTTAATAAAAAATTAAAAATATTACTTTAAAGTAAAATATATATGAGTTTTTAAGATAATATGTTCAATGTAAAAGATATATCTATTATCTCTTAACTTGATGTTTTGTGTGAATAAATAAATAAATAAATAAATAATAATAATAATTTGCAGTAGAAGGTGAAATGTTAAAAAGAAATGCCTGTTGATGAAATATTTTTTTTTTTTTTCTGCAAAATATGTATCAAACAGTCCAGAGAAAAGAAAGAAATTTTGCATACTACAGTTTTTATAGCATAAGTAAACAACTAAGTGCATTTTTTGTGGTTTTTAGCCAGAAAATAAAATATTAAAAATGTGAAAAATAATTTTTTTTTTAAATGAGTACTAATCTAACTATTGTGAATTTTCTGAATGTGAAATATATATATATATATTATATAACAAATAATTTTAGAAACAAATTTCCCCATAGAATAACTTAGGCTTTGGTTGTCGGTGAGATTAGATATTGCCTGTTCTTAAAGGAGCTTGGCACCACAGAAGTAGTTTTCATATTAAAACTTATTTTTCCATGTAATATTTATATGATAAATTGAACTATATTATGTTTGTTCTATAAAATATATATTTAGTCAAGAATTATTGTAGTTTGTGATACATTTTTTTAGAGACTTGAAATCTTTTAATTGCATTTTTTCATAAATTCATGATCTTAAAAATGCTAAATTTTCTACAAATATTTAAGGAATACTAAATATTTTTTTGGATGTTTATAAGAATCTACTTAAAGGATTTCACAGTATCATTAAAAGAAAAAAAAAAAAAAAAATCAAAATTTTACATAAACACATGCATTATTATTATTTTCTTAAAAACTAGTTGTTAATAAATTTCAAAATCCATCCCTAATTCTTTTTAGGAGGTTGTATTAAACATCCAAAAAAATAAGTCTTCTTGTAGAAGTTTTAGTGTTTTGAAGATCATAAATTCCCCCCCCCCCCCAAAAAAAAAAAAAAAAAAAAAAAAAAAAAATGAAAACTGGGAATACGCAATTTAAAGTTTTCATATATGTAAAAAGTATATCAAAAACCATAATATAATTATTCCCTGAATATACAGGGGTCGATCCAGGTTTTAATTTTTGGGTCCCTTTTTGTGAAAAACAAAATATTTTTGTGAAATTTTTATTTATTTTTGTGAAATATAAAATATTTTTGTGAAAAAGTAAAACATTGTGTAAAATTTTTCGTTTTTACAATCACTTTATGTAATGTTTAATATCAAGTTAATAGTTTCGTTGAGCCAAATTAAGGCATTAATTAAAAATAATACTGAAAACATTTAATAAAAGGATCATTTAAAAAAAAAAAATATCTTGTGAAGGGACTCATTTTATGAATTTGAATTTTGTGAAGGGTCCCTTTTCATGGATTTGAATTTTGTGAAGGGTCCCTTTTTATGAATTTGAATTTTGTGAAGGGTCCCTTTTTACTATGGAGAATTTTGTGAAGGGGCCGCAAAAGGGACCCAAATTTTGCCTGGATCGACCCCTGATATATATTTTATTTACAAAACCTAATTATTTACAATTTAAAAATATTAAATGGAAATATAAGTCCTATAAGAAAAAGGTATTTTTAAAAAGGTAAACTTGTCTTTTTTTTTTTTTTTTTTTTTTTTTTTTTTTCCCAGTTTGAAACTAACTCTAACTTTTGATTGTTGAGGGGGGATCGGTGCAACTCCATTCATATAATCCTTTTCTTTTCTTTTTTTTTTTTCCAATATATCTTTTAAAGCACATTCTAGAAAATTCTAAAGATTAATTTTAGTTGAGGTTTTAGAAAGGCGAAGGGCCTTTTTTCAATAATTTCTCTTATGACAACATCTCAATTGTTTTCTCTGCTTATTTTCATTTAAGAGCAGATAATATCTATTCTCATTCATAGTCAAAGTGTATGTTATTTTATAGGAAAATTTGTGTCTACAATTACTCATTAGCTAACGTATTATATATTTATTTTTTTTTAAATCTTTCTTCATATTCAGAAAATTCACAATTGTTAAATTAGTATTTATTTTTTAAATTTTTAATATTTCACTTTTAAAGTTTAAAAAAAAAAAAAAAAATCACTAAGTGCATTTTTTGATTTTTTTAGCAAGATAAAATGTTAAAAATGTGAAAACAGAATTTAAAAAAAAATTACATTATTATATTAACAATTATTCATGAAAAAAAATTTTCCCCATAGAATAACATGGGTTTTGGCTGCTGGTGAGATTATGTATTGTTTGTTTTTAATAAGACTTGATACCACTGATGTAGTTTTCATATAATATTCCATTTAATATTTATAAATTGAAGTATATTAGGTTTGTTCAATAAAATATATATTCAGGCAACAATTATGGTTTTTTATTCATTTTTTATAGACTTGAAATCTTTTAATGGTTTTTGTCAGTTTGCATTTTTTCATAAGTTCATGATTTTCAAAATGTTAAAACTTTTATAAATATTTAAAAATAGTTGATAATTTTTGGATGTTTATAAGAACTTACTTAAAAGAATTAGGTTTTATTAAACATCCTGAAAAATTAGTCTTTTCTTAAATATATGTAGATGTTTAGAAAGTCTTTATTTATCAACTTTAATTAATTTAGAAAATTTGGAGTGGAAAGATGATTTTTATACCAACTATGTGAAAAATACCAGAGCTAAATATGTAGATGTTTTAGCATTTTGAAGATCATGATTCCTTTAAAAAAAAGAAATATGAAAACTGAGACTATGCAATTTTGACGATTTCAGATCTGTAAAAAATAGATCAAAATCCATAATAATTGTTCCTTAAATACGTATTTTATTTAACAAACTTAATATAGTTCAATTTATAAACAAATTTCCCCATAGAATAACATAGGCTTTGGCTGTCGGTGAGATTAGATATTGTCTTTTCTTAAAGTAGCTTAGCACCATTAAAGTAGTTTTCATTAAAAAAAAAAAAAAAAAACTTCCATATAATATTTTTAAAATAAATTGAACTATATTTTGTTTGTTCCATAAAATATACATTTAGTCAATAATTATTGTGGTTTTATATGTATATATATATTTTACAGATTTGAAATTTTTTAATTGCATTTTTTCATAAATTTGTGATCTACAAAATGCTGAAACTTCTACAAATATTTAAGAAAGACTTAATATTTTTTTTTTTTTTTTAATGTTTATATGAAACTACTTAAAAGAATTATCAGGGATGAATTTTGCAATATCTTTAAAAACAAACCATATTAAAAATAAATATTTACCCCCCCCCCCCAAAAAAAAAGGGTTATTACATGAGCATGCATTATTATTATTTTTTTTTTCTTTAAAGCTAATTAATAAATTTCAAAATCCATCCCAAATTCTTTTTAGTAGGTTGTATTAATCATTAAAAAAAAAAAAAAAAAAATGCATATTTTCTTAAATATCTGTGTAGGTTTTAGCAATTTGAAGATCATGAATTCCTTAAAAAAAAAAAAAAAAAAAAAAAGGGAAACTAATAATTCGAAATTTGAGGATTTCAGATCTGTAAAAAATGTATAAAAAATTATTGTTCCTTAAATATGTTTCATTGAACAAATCTAATATAGTTAAACTTAAAAATATTAAATGGAAATGTAAGCTTTTATATGAAGCCTACTTTAATGGTGCCAGGTCCTTATAATATTTTTTTAAATACTTTTTTTGGATTTTGTCAACAATGGCTGCCAAGGAAAAAAAAAAAAAAAAAAAAAAAAGTGGTTAAAAATGGCAGCTGAAATCAGTGGTCAACAATGGCTGCCAAGAAAAAAGAAAAAAAAAAAAAAAAAAAAAAAAAAAGTGGTTAAAAATGGCAGCTGAAATCAGTGGTCAACAATGGCTGCCAAGAAAAAAAAAAAAAAAAAAAAAAAAACAAGTGGTAAAAAATGGCAGCTCAAATAAGTGGTCAACAATGGCTGCCTTTTAAGACACTTCACGTGTCTTAAATTCAGTTACGTTCCCGTCTTAATTTAAGACGCTTCACGTGTCTTAAAATTTAAGACGCGAATTCGTGTCTGAAAATAATGACCATCATTTCAGACGCTTATGTGTCTGAATTTAAGACACATGAATTTGCAGTGTACGAGCTGGCGCATCAGGCATTTTGTTGCCTTAGGGTTGCCACATGTACCCAGCGCGTTTCTCTGATAAACAATCGACAAACATTTTTTTTTATCGTCTTACGTTACTTTACAGTAACTTGTTTTATTATATTTCATAATTTTAGCTAAGTAAACTATGATATGGAAGTTTGTTTAGCGATAAACTGCTATAATCATTCAAGAAGTGAATATACAGTGTTCACAGACCTTCTATTACTGTGTATTTTAGTTCTGGCGACATTTTGTAAAAGAAACAGAAACCGCCCTAGCAACACATCTTACCCCAGTACATCCATAGGATATCCTCAGAATAAAATGACATCCTGAGAATGTACTGTGAAAAAAGTGTGTTTTTAGGAATATTATTGTTGCTTATTGCTCTTATCTTGACCGGATTACCTTCAGATCAAGATTTCTTAAAATGATTAGGGAAGTGATAAGGACGCCAAGCGGGAATGCTGTCCTCTTCAGAGGCAAAAAAATGGCGGTGATGCGCCGGCCTATTATTTTATTTAAGGGGCTCTAAAATACTCTCCTAATGAGGTTATGCATGTTTACAAAAACAATTCCGGCGGAATCACTATATATCATCCGTAAAAGAATATTGAAAATGTCTGATACTTGACCATTTATTGCTCATTAGCAACACAATGAAAGCTGATTCAAAACGGTCTTGTGATAAATATAGGGTATCGTAATCGAATTTTTTCCCACTTTTCTTCCACCATTAATTTTCTATCGGAAGTTTTGGTAGTAAGTTTACACGACCAATTAAGTAAAAAATTATTATATAAATATACTGGTGAAAGAAGAATCAGGAAAAACATTTCGGCTGTCAACAGTCTGAAATATTCATTACAGAAAAAGGTCTTCCACACTCTTCATACTAAACTAGTTTAAGAAAGTTTACTTTAAATAAATACACTTGTATAACTACAATTTTGCCATATATAAGCAAACCTAACGATCGAATTATACAACCTTTAGTTTAACGTGAAATACTAACACTAAGCTTAAATTTTACCTGAGCTTTAAATATTGTCGATTAAAATAAAACAGTACTCTTTAACTATATTTCTTGCGACCATGGAAGCCTTTGCGCAAGTGCGGATTCAACGAGTCCACTAATAAAATAGGGGAGACAAGCTTTTCGTTGAGAGAAAATAAGCTATAAGGGAATACCGAATGACTGGATGCTTACTAAATTCAAACCTGTTGGTCAACTTGGAAACCCTCTAAGATTTTCGACTCGTCCTCACTGCTAGGCGTAGGAAACATGGTTGCACTATACGCACATTTATTTATATTGCACAATAAATTAAAAAGAACGTGCATAACAGTTCGGAAATAAAAGAATGGTAAATAGCAGTCATTTATCATTGCACCATTTTGTGTTTTCGAAGAATACCGATTTCCGAACCAATAATTTAAATGAAAATTTAAATTGCAAAAAAAATCAAACTTAAATTTAAGTCTCAAATTTCAGTATGGATTACATATTAATCTTCAAATTTTACACTTTTTAAATTATACACTCATGTTTGTGAAAATTGCAACACCATGAAGGGATTATGCAAATTGAACCAAACTTACAAGAAATATAAAGTGAGGTAAGGCATGGAAACGTTCAGAATTACAAAACGATTGCTTATGAGTGGAATAAAAACCGACTCCTTATAAGTCGATTGTTCTATGTATATAAAAGGACTGTAAAGGCGCGTTGAAATCTGTTTATCGTCCTCTGTCTGCGGTAAACGTTTCCTTGTTGGTCAATATGCCTCGTCAAAAGCAAAGGGTGCTATACCAACAACTAACGGAGTTCGTACGACTCCGCATCGTTGGTATGCGAGATGGTGGATTTTCGTATTGAGAAATCGCAGCTTGCTCGCAGTGTAATGCCATAACAGTGATGCGTGTTTAGAAGAAACGGACAAACGAGAACCCAACAAGCCAAAAACCTGGCAGTGGGGCACGAAAAAGAATAACGGCACAAGACGACAGACACCTAATTTACATGGCTGTGACGGATCGTACAGCGTCCTCTCCTGTGTCAGCACAACGTTGGAGCACAGCTACAGGTGTTTTGTTGGCTAGCTCTACGGTTCGTCGCCGTTTGCTGCAGCATGAATTACGTGCAAGGTTTCCTGTACGCAGCATTTCCCTCTCGCTGTATCATTTACGCCTCCGACTTCAATCGGCTCGGCATCACAACAAGTGGCATGCCAGTGGCAACAAATTGTTTTCTCCGATGAATCTCGCTACAATCTGGAGTACAATGATGGAAGAGTACGCGTCAGACGTTACAGGGGAACATCTGCTCCCACAGTGTGTTATCTAGCATTATACTGCACAAACGACTAGCATCATGGTGTGGGAACTATTGGCTATAATTGTCGATCTCATTTAGTGCACATTGCGGACAACCTCAACAGTGATCGCTACCTACGGGAAATTTTGGAGCCAAATGTTCTTCCCATTCTTCGACGTATCCCGGGTGCTGTATTTAGCAGAATAATGCCCGTGCAGATGTTTCTCAGACTGCACAAGCCTTCTTCAGTGCACAACAGGTTTCGCTTATTGCATGGCCTGCTTATTCTCCTGATATGTCGCCCATCGAGCATGTCTGGGATTTCATTGGTCGACGACTTGCTCGTACTATGGGGCACACATTAAGATTGAACTTTGGCGTCAAGTCGATGCCATATGGAATGTCATTCCCCAGGATTGCATTCAGAACCTGTATAATTTAATGCCACGACGTGTACAGGCTCTCACCGTTGAGCGTGGCGGACACACAAAGTACTGATTTCAGAGGTTCTTTTTGTTTTGTTTTTTGTCTTGTACATTTGATCGTTTATTTGTACCACTATCAGTAATATGTGGAATAAATTTCATGAATTTCTGACAATTCTTTCATGGTGTTGCAATTTTCACAAACATGTAATTTAATTTTAATTAGACTGATTAAATGAAATTTACCAAATATTTTTTTAACTCAACATACCAAATTAATTTAAATAAGTTTGTCTTAAAAATTTACAGTTGCACAACTGCAATTTTTGAACCATGTATCTTTTGTTATTCAAACTTCAAACTAAATTTTAATGGAAAATATAAAGAATTAAAATTTTTGAACTCTTAATGTGTTTAAATGGTAATCAGAGATTAGGAGATGAAGTAAAACAGATCTTTGGGGTAGAAAAAATGCATAAAAACAGATTCATTTGCATCAGGATATGCTTTGATATTAAAAGACGCCTCATTAGTTGATGTAATTTTATCCCCCTCCCTCCCTTCCCAAGGAAAAAGCCTTTTATTTCTTTCCCTTTTTCGCTATGATTAGTTACATTTTCTAATTAGTTACATTTTCTAATAGTAGTTGGTATATAGAAAAATAAATAAATATGTGAACTTGATCATGGTACACAAAGAATTTAATTAATTCTTACGATATCTGGCACCTATCACGAGTACACTGGCAGATTATTACTGATTGTGGAACGCAGTTTCCTCCAAAATATTTCAAAAACTGTCAAGAATCTTAAAATAGCTCCCCTTGGTGACTTTTGTATTTTTGTCACCATTTTAGACAAAAATACATAATTTATGCGATTATTGTTTCCGTTCCTTCCTTTCTTTCTTTACTTTTTTTTTTCAATATTTTATAACTTATTTAAAATTTTGATGCGCTACTTGGCTTAAAATGGATGTTGGAAGAATAGATTCCTTGGCGAAAAATGTCCGATTTACTTGAGCACCAAAACTTTAAAAATTGCCCAGGAAATCTTTTTAACATAATGCTGAATTAGCTTTCATGCCAAGTATGATTCATCTGTGCCAAAAACATACTATTAAAAAAATCTATAATTAAGGTATATTAAAAATGGTTATGAAAGAAAATTCGGAAGAAACATGCTAGATTTTTATTGTTGTTTTATTTTATTTTAAAGTTATGAAGGCGTCACTTTTTCATATGCATGAGTAAATTTAATATTTGATATTCTTTTATTTTTCGCGTGAAAGCAAATTTCATTTTAGTTGAAAAAAAAAAAAAAAAAAAAAAAAAACTAACACGTAAACTTTTTTCTCAACATTTGAAAATTTTAAATGGCTACATTTAAAGCCATTATGAATACAGTGCCAGAATTCATTTTTATTTCTTAAATAATTAAATGGTCCTAATTTTCCTGAAAAAAACGTAAGTTAATTTCATGTTTTCTATCTATAAGTAGTTTATACCCTAAATAGTACAGCTTTCATTGGACAGATTTCAAGAACAGTAAAACATACATACATGCAACAGTGAAACATACATACATACATATATATATACAAATCTTGCTTGCTTAATAATATAAGATAAGAATTAATCTTAACTGTGTACAACTGCATATTTTTTTTTTTTCTTATTTGTTAATTCTAACCATTTCAATCGCAAAAAATAATGTTTAATTTAACAAAGTGCCTAATCTTAAGTTTTATTAAATTTACTTTTTTTTTTTTTTTTTTTTTTTCGCTTTGAATCGAATGTTAAAATATATATTAAAAATAACTATTCATATTAACTCTATTCACGCATTAGTATACATTATATATTGTCAAAAAACATCTTCGTACATTGGCATGGCATTATGATTCTTATGAATTAGTTAGATAAACATACTTTTCGCTATTTATTTCCTTACGAAGCTACATGATCACTGTTTTGTCATATGCATCCTTGTTACACGGAAATTTTTTATGCACATTATTGCTGTAAAAGTAATGTTATTATCTAAGATTTGCGATACAGTTTCAAAGAAATAAATTTACTGTAAATTAATATCTATATGTATACATAAATATACATTTTTTTACTTTATTTTCTATTTTATTAAGCTTATTATACTCACATAACACATAATTAAAGTACATTTTTACATTTTTTTCTTTTTACAGATTTTTTTTTTTCAAATCCATGTATAGTACGTAAGTATATTATGTCTTTCATAAAAAAAAGTAATAATTTATAATTTTAGATGTTTACATTTCCATTTTTTAACCGACAAATTATCCAAAAAGAAATTATTGTTGTTATTATTATTATTATTATTAGTGAAATTAATAAATATCGTTTAAAAACTTTTAACACATTTTTTAAATGTTACACGAGTAGAATTTTACTACCACTTTATAAATTTTATATACTAAAAGTGTTATAAAAATAAAATGTAGTTTACTTTGAAATTAATTGGTTTGTGCATTTTAAATAATTCCCAAAGAATGTATGTATATTTAAAATATCGAAATTCAATAATTATTTCAACACATAATGTGTCTTGTTGTTAAAAACCTAATTATCGTTTTATGCAGATTAAGTATATAAAAAATCCGTGTTAAAAACAGTTGAATTAAAATATCTCCTCGATTTTATTTCTTAATTTAGTAAATATAGATATTGTTCAGTAGGTTCTTCTTTAATAAATCAAAATTATTTACTTATAGACATTATAATTTAATTTCTTAATTAAGTGATAAAGGTAACAATAAGTATTGATAGACTTAACTAATGAACAAAAACTTTTCAATAGAATTTTTTATCCATTAAAAAACAGCGTATTGGTACTGTCTTCCAGAAAAAAACTCGCAACCTCCGATTAATTTTGCCGTAAACTAGCGTAAAAACATGTGGTTAATGCCAATCGATTGATGGTAACAGCTAATAATTAATGCAATAATAAAATTTTGCTTATAGAGAAGATCGTTTACGTACTAAAATTTTCATGAATTGTTGAATGGTAACTGTAATTTTTAATGGAATGTTTTATTTTTTATTTTTATTTATTTATTTATTTTATGATAACATCCATTTTTAAATTTTTGAGATCAAGGCGGTTTGGTTGTATATACTTTTAATTAATTCTTGATAGATTTGCAAATGTATTACGAATGCATCCCTATATTTAAATAATAATAATAAGATTTCACACAGAAAAGTACTATATCCATTCAGATAATAATTGGAAAAGAAGAACGATAAAACTAAAATAAATTAAAGTAATGCTAATTAAGACAAGATGTGTACGTCTAAACTTACTTGAATAACTATTTTAGTTCCTGTGTATGAAACTTCATAAATGACACAAATGATAAGAAGTGCCAGCCCACTAAGAGTAACCACTGTAACTCGAAATATCACTGTAACTTGAAAAATAATGATAGAAATGAGCTGTAATTTGGATATTTGTATTTTTGTGGATTTCTGTTCGATCGTGCAGAAAGTAATACAGTTCATATATATATATATTTTTAAGAAAATGAATTTGTCTATAATTTTTATAATTCAAAAAATGTTTTTTAATCAAAAATATGCATGAAATATATTTGGGTATCTTCATTCTAACGCATAAAAAATGAAATTTTAATATAGCAATTTTTCGGGAAAATATGAATTAATATTTGACTCATCCATTTAACACTAGCATCTCCATAATTTGACAGCATATAACTCTATGAAAAATTGAAAAAAATACATAAACTATACCTCTTCCTACTCTGATTTGATTCAAAAAATCTCAAAAAATTATTAAAAATAGGTGTTGCTATTGTAAAAAAGAGAATGAAGTTAGTGGAAGTTTTAACATGTAGAAAAACCCCTAAGCAAAATTAATGTATATATCTGTACTGATAAGTATAAAGGATTTAAGTCCAAAAATGTCGATTTGAGTTAAGTACATAGACAGACTCAGAAAAAAATTCTCTATCGATTGGTATAATGGATTTAAATCCATGTCATTTAGTCTTTGAGAAAATCCATAGGTAAAAAAAGATTCAAGTCAGAAATTTAGCATTAATCTTTATATAAAATATTTAATTCATTTTTTCCGTTTATTAAATGAAGGTTGACAATCACTGAATGGTATAAAGGGTATAAATCAACATAATCCCTTTTTCCTAATCGATTCTTCTGATTAGTTTTTAGCTAGCTTAACTTTATTTTTCGTCTCCTGAAAAATCAAGAATATGGACTTAAATCCTTTATACTTATCAGTACAGATATATATACATATATATATATATATATATATATATATATATATATGGTATCGGGCCCTTGCAGCGAGTGCAGAATCTGAGGTCGTAGCTGTGACGTGAGACAGACTCTACTTCCGGAACACACATTTTCATCGATGGAGCGGAGAGCTTTTGCCGGGAAAGAGTGGAGTAGACGTTTGACTTTTAAGACTTATAGACGCATAGATTTTGTTTTGTGGAAGACGAAAGTCCGCTGGAAAGAGGATCGGTACTAGATTGTGTATCTTTTGAGTGAAATCAGAAGTGAACTGTGTAATCACCTTTTTTTTTTATAAAAACTAAGAACTTCGATTATTTAGATATGACTGTTCCAAATACTAATTTAAACTATAATCTTGTAAATATTTGTATAAAACACTTTAATTTTCTATTAAATTTTAAATGATTAATAATTAAGCGAATTATTAGTTTCTGTTTTAAAAGCCCACACCAGTCGGCCATCCCATAAAAGTCAGAAGTGGGATGGAACGCGAATTTTAATTTAACGTAAATTTTAATGGAACGTTGAAAAAAGAACTATTTTAACTTTTATAGACTGTGAACTCTTTATTTATTTTAAAACTTTTTTTTGAACTGTGTTTCTACAAATGAGTGCCGAATTATTTATGGTATGCTATTCGGTTTAACCCTTTCAGGGGCACTAAGTAAAAATGATTGAATTTCCTTTTAAATATATATATATCATAAAGTAAACATCCCCTACAAGTCATATTTGATGAAGAAAAATATTCAGCATGTGGGGATTTTTTTGTGGGTGGTGGCTAGGCGTTCTAGCCACTGTGTCTATCCACCTAAAAGATGCTCCTAAAAATCAAACTAAAATTAATGATCTAAGATAATATGTAAATCTGTTGTATTTAAAAGGTGCATTACAGTATATTTACACTAACAAATACTTTTGAATAAAAAATTATTTTTCATACAAATATATAAAAGAAACTTCAAAAAATTTTCCCGCAACTTGTCCATTTAAAAAAGTCACAGGCACGTCCTGCTTAAAGTTACTGTAGTTCTGCCATCTCTATTTCAATTTTAGAAGTACACATTAACATTTTATAAAAGTGGATAAAAAAAGTAGCCACTGCACACTTAGAGAAAAATTTCTAAAGTAGGTGGATAGACCCTCTAGCCACCGCCCCTGAAAGGGTTAATCCACATTAAACCAAAATTTCAAGCTGGATAAGTGACAGGTCATACTAAGCAACGAAGTGTCTGTGGATTCTGCGGAACAGCTACGAATCGTCTAGATAGGGGTTTGAGCAAGAAATCTGCACCTGCCGTTATTTCTGTTCTTCTAAGGTACGTGAACTTTTGTTTTTGTTGCATGATGGTATCACTAGGGAACACTCCTAAAATTGGTTTTGCACTAGGGACGGAAAAATATATTTGGTTGTTCGATAAATAATGTCGTTTTTTTAAATCTTCGCTTTTAAAAAACAAGGCTTCTTCGAACGTGGAATTTTTCAACTTACCGAAAGATGGCAAAAGGTCATCCAACAAAATGGTCAATATATCATTGATTAATGTTTGTTGTTAATATAAATAAATTCACTTTGAAAAACATGAAAACAAACGACATTATTTATCGAACAACCCAATAATAAGATTAAAATTCTGCATCGGTTTCTCTTTAATGACGACGGTGATCGAAAAAACAGATGCAGAATAAAAAAAATCTCCTGATTTGAGTTTGCCGTTGATGATGAGAATTATATTAAAAAACAAAAATTTATTGATGATAATTTTTCACTAAATGAATTAATCATAATCAGTAGTATATTAAATGTCCCTTTTGATGGGACTAAAGAAGAATTAAGAGACAGGTTATCATTAAAGTTATGTGACATAGAATTATTAAAACAGGAAAATTCTGAGAACGATTCGGATGATGATAACTCTGACTACGAATCTAGCAGTGATAATGACGTCACGAAAATTGACTCCTCAGTGCAATGCCATAATGATAATGATAATAACAGTGATGATGATTATGATAAAGCTAAAAAAAGTAACATTAATTGTAGAAATAGTAAGAATTCTGGAACACATGGTGCAGTTATATCATTTAATGACTTTGAAAAAAAAATCTCAAAATTTAGCGGTAAGCCGCATGAAAATATAATTGAGTGGTTCACTGAATTTGAAGAGATATCTAATATGTTTAATCTTAATGAACTACAAAAAATTATTTTTTGTAAACGATCTTTGAGTGGAAACGCTTCACTATTTATTAAATCTGAGAAAGCGCTACTTCCTTACAAAAAATTAAAAAAAGCGCTTATTGAAGAATTTAAAATTGAAATTAATTCCGCCTCATTGCATGATATATTAAGTAAAAGGAAAAAAAGAGGCAATGAGTCCGTTACCGAATATTTCTTTAAAATTCGAGAGCTATGTAAGAACTGCCACATTGATGATGCCGCAATAATGCACTATGTGATCCAAGGAATTAATGACAGATCTGAACATAAAATTATGTTGTATGGGGCTAGAAATCTTCATGATTTCAAAGAAAAAATTAAATTGTATGAAGTATTTAAGAGAGATAGTGATAAAAATAAATTTAGATTTGATAAAGTAGATAATGCAAAACTGAAAACCGTCAGATATAATGTACATGAAAAATTTAGACCTAAGAGTGAAATAAACAAACTTTGTTTTAACTGTGGTGATAAAAACCATTTATCCAGAGACTGTCTTCATAGAATAAAAGGTTTTAAATGTTTTTCATGTAAACAATTTGGGCATAAGAGCTCGGAATGTCCGGGTTCAAAACCCGAATTTGAGGCATTGTGTATTGGCGTAAATCAAAACATGAATAAAACTATACAAATAAACAATGTAAATTTTACAGGTATAATTGATACGGGAAGTGAAGCAACACTGTTGCGCAAAAATGCGTTTAATAAATTGAATGTTAATAGATTAAATCCTATGAGTACCACTTTGAAGGGGATCGGGAAAAGTTCCATAAAGCCATTAGGCTCATTTGATGCTGATTTAAAAGTTGATAATTTTGAAAGCAAAACTAATATTTATGTTGTAAACAATGATGTAATATCCTATGATGTAATCATCGGCATGAATGTGTTAATGCTGGGTGAAACGACGATACATGAAAAAGGTATTTTTATAAAAAATAAATCTAGTTCACTTGAAGTAAATTTAGTAACAGTTCTTCCAGTAAATGCATATAAAAAAGAAATTAAGACGAATGTTACTATTGATGCTCCCATTAACTGTAAAAATAAAATTTCTGAGAAATCCCCGGAAATAAATGAAATATTAATTAATGTTGGAAAATGTAAAAATAAAACCCCTCAACCTGTTATATTGTCTAAAATATCATTAGAATCTTCCGAAAAAGCCGTAAGTGAAAATGATGACGACGACGAAAATGACGAAAGTGATGACGATAAGAAGAGGCTTTTAGAGGACGATAATAGTGTAGATGATGACAGTGAGGAAGAGGAGGAGCCTCGACGAAAGAAACAAAGTCAGACGAGTATTTCCCAAATAGATGATGACAGTGAGGAAGAGGAGGAGCCTCCACGAAAGGAACGAAGTCAGACGAATATTTCCCAAATGAAACCGCAAAATCAAGAAAACATTTCTTCAATGAAAGATGAGAAACGAATCCTACTTGAAAAGATTTCGCAGTTAGCCGAAGAGCTGAAAGAGTTGAAGGAAAAAGTTGAAAAAAAATTCCAAACTTCTTAAAAGAAAGAAATTGAGAAAAAAGCCATTGACTATAGATTCTGTTGATTGTAAAAGACAGAATTTCCCAAAAGAAGAGACTGCCGGTATAAATTTGAGAAAATTGTTTATTCCATCACTTCCATTGAAGACTACAATTAGCGAAATAGCTGCATTATTTCCCAAAGCTGTGCAAACACAAGTAGAAGTTTTCCCTACACATATGAGTGGTGCTATAGACTTTATGACCGAACAAGATGCTGCAGAGGCCTTAAAAACACTAAAACTGAAAATGATCAATTAGAGGTTCTCAAGTTCGAGTCCCAAATTAACTTTGAATCCCAGAGTAACGAACTGCGTAAACATGACCAAGAACAATTTGTCAAAGATAAAGAGAAAAATAAAGCAAAATATAAATTGCGTAGACAACCACCAAAAACTGTTGAAATAGGCGACCAAGTTGCCATTAAACCA
Organism: Salticus scenicus; assembly: GCA_963930645.1. Lineage (NCBI taxonomy): Eukaryota > Metazoa > Arthropoda > Arachnida > Araneae > Salticidae > Salticus > Salticus scenicus. Next base: position 234,896,946 of record OZ005650.1, read on the forward strand.
AAAGTGAAGTACTTTTGTAACTGTAAGACTGCGAAAATAAAAAATGAAAATATTTGTGATGAGATTAAAGATGGATGCCATGAAGGCCCCCATTGCACATCCACTCATGCCAAATTCCTCAAACGAGGGATCACTTAACTTTAAAAAAAAAGAAGAATATGAAAATTTGTATATGAACTGTAAATAAGTTTGTTATTATTTTGTGTTGCTTTTGTGTTTGTTTTATTTTCTTTTTATATTTTTCAGTGTGGCCGCCTGGAGGACCAGTCGACGCAGGATGGCCGAGAATATGGTATCGGGCCCTTGCTTCCTGCAACCGCTGATTCCAAAACTGCCGAGTTCCCCTTTGCTACTGACAGCGAGTGCAGAATCTGAGAGGAAGGTCGTAGCTGTGACCTGAGACAAACGCTACTTTTAAGACGTTTGACTTTTAAGACTTTTATAGACGCATAGATTTTGTTTTGTGGAAGACGAAAGTCCGCTGAAAAGAGGATCTGCACTAGATTGTGTATTTTTTGAGTGAAATCAGAAGTGAACTGTGTAATCCCTTTTTTTGATAAAAACTAAGAACTTCGATTATTTAGATATGACTGTTCCAAATACTAATTTAAACTATAATCTTGTAAATATTTGTATAAAACACTTTAATTTTCTATTAAATTTTAAATGATTAATAATTAAGTGAATTATTAGTTTCTGTTTTAAAAGCCCACACCAGTCGGCCATCTCACATATATATACATATATTAAGTGGAAGCATCATGCTCGTCCGGTCATTTGATTCCAAAACCAGCTTTGCCGTAGATCCAGTTCTCTCACTGCAGCAACGAGCAAACAGCCTTGAGGACTGATGACGTATACGTGACGTGAGAAAGACGTCATCACTCTCACCTGTCCTGCGCACGCATCCCCATAGACGGAGTCTTGGAGCACATACGAGAAACGGTTCAGTTGACGATGGGACCTTTGGACGCGGCAGTGTTTCAGCTCTGCTGCCTGCTCTTTTACAAAATGGCATAAGACGTAATGAAAATTATTATTTTTGACGAAGAGATACTTTCTAGTTGTACCGAATATTATATCGACGAGCAACAGTAAGATGAACTGCTGAAAAGTTTTCCTTGACGAAGAGCATTAGACGAGTGCTCTTAAACGGACGAGATATCAATTATAATCTTCTTACATAGTCGTGTTGATGGAAAGTTGTTTGAGACTGATGTTACGTATAATCTGTAACTGTTTTGTTTTATAAAGACTATTATATGATATTTTGAACTGACTTTAATTTAAACGGACGTTGATCCCTATTTTAATTCTGTATATAAACTGTATTATAGTTATTCTTTATTAAATAGTTAATAGATAATAATAATTAGTAATTAATTAATCGAACGCCCACTAGCGCACCCACTTACTATAAAAAATTCAGAAGTGGGATGGTCCTGGACTGAAAAAGAACTATTTTGTTAATTCGCTGAACTTTAATTAAAATAAACATTCGATAGACTGGACTTTTCATTTATTTTAAAACTGTGGTTGAACTGTGTCTACGAATGAGATACGGTGTTGAATTGCATTGAAACATTTCTGCAAATTATTTAATTGTTCAATGACGACGGACTGTCAGGTTTATAAACCTGGCATGATTATCTTAAAGCTTCAAAGTTAAGCAGAGTTGAAATAACAGAGTCCAGTGGAAACTGTATTGAGTAGGTAAAAAGAAATATGACAAGTTTTTCTTTTAAATAAAATCATTTATTTAAAAACTAGATTGATTTATCTAGTGAAATAAAAATTTGGCAAACGAAAATAAAAATTATAACACATTTAGACGATTCGTTTAATATTCTTCAGGGCAGATAGATTAATACAGAGTAGTTACTGAAGCCTATACTATTACTGAAAGTAGCTTAAAAGTTTGTAGTTTTAAAATGACTATTATCCTCGAATTAATCTCAAAATATTTACTTAAACCTCATCTGAAAAACAACAGCTTTCTACACACGCTTTAATACTGTCGAGGTTATCAAGGAAACTTAAACTAAAATATACAAACTGCGTTTCATGCCAGCTTCTTTATTACCGGGATTCACCTCGGCACTAACACCGAAAAAGCCACACGATTGCTTTTCTGCTACGCTACTTATTCAATTCAAGCAGATGACGTAGACTTATGTCATTTGCATACGGATAGCTTCGGCTAACGTATTAATATTTTATGCTAAAATAAATTTTAAATAAACTATGAGTTTTTAAATATTTATTAATTTAAAATTATAAAAGTAAATAGAAAATAAATTACTTAGATTTTAATAACCATCGGTTTTAATAAAAAAGGAAAAATAGTTAAACTAAAGAGGGAGTGAAACTGAATAAAACATTGAGTGTCAAGAACACATGAAAATATTTTAAACTTCTAAACTTAACACAAACCAACTGGACGGAAATTGATCGACAGAAATTTAAGTATTCACTTATAAAATATTAAAATAATCAAGCATCTGTTGTTCCTGTTCTTCAAAGGTACGTCAACTTTTTTTATTGCATGATGGTTCCTTTGGGGGATATTCTTCAAATAGGTATTGCACTAGGAAATAAGAAATTTTATAAAATTAAAATTCTGCATCGTTTTTTATTTGATGATGATGGTGATCAAAAAAACAGAGGCAGAATCAAAAAAATTTCAGGTTTCACTTTTGCCGCTGGCGATGAAAATTATGTTCAAAAATTAAAATTAATCGATGAAAATATCACATTAAATGAGTTGATAGTTATTAGTAATTTATTAAATGTGCCTTTTGACGGTGAAAAACAAGAATTATGTGACAGATTATTGTCAAAATTATGTAATACTGAATCACTAATAGATAAAAATTCTGAAAATGAATCAGACACTGAATCCGAAAGTGAATCGGAAATTGACGATAGTGAAGTCACGAAAATTGATTCCTCAGTGCAATGCCATAATCATAATTATCATAATGGTGATAAATGTACTGGCAATTGTGTTAATATTAAGAATTCTGGAATACATGGTGCAGCCATTTCATTTAACGATTTTAAGAATAATATTTCTAGATTTAGCGGTGGGCCGCACGAAAATATAATTGAGTGGTTCACTGAATTTGAAGAAATATCTAACATGGTTCAGTTAAATGACTTACAGAAAATAATTTTTTGTAAACGATCTTGAGCGGAAACGCTTTATTGTTTATTAAATCTGAAAAAGCGCTGCTTACGTATAAAAAATTAAAAAAAGCGCTCAATGAAGAATTCAAAATTGAAATCAATTCAGCTGCTTTCCATGATATATTGATTAAAAGAAAAATGAAATGTGATGAAATGGCCACTGAATACTTTTTTAAAATCAGAGAATTGAGTAAGAATGGCCATATCGATGATGCTGCCATTATGCACTATGTGGTCCAGGGAATTAGTGATAAATATGAAAACAAAATTATGCTTTATGGTGCTAAAAATCTACGTGATTTTAAATAAAAAATTCAAATGTATGAAGAGTTTAAGAGAGATAGTGAAAAATGTAAACATAGATTCAACAAAGATAATATAGACTATAAGGCTAAATTGAAACACATAAGACATAATGTAACTGAAAAATTTAATCCTAAAATTGAAATAAGTAAAATGTGTTATAATTGTGGTGAAAAAAAAAAAAAAAAAACACTTATCTAGAGACTGCCCCCATAGAACTAAGGGTTTAAGGTGTTTTTCATGTAAACATTTTAAGTACAAGAGCTCGGAATGCCCGGGTTCGAAACCCGAAGTCGAATCACTATGCATTACTGTAAATCGAAACCTAAACAAAACTGTACAAATAAATAACAAGTATTTCACTGGTATTGTTGATACGAGCAGTGAGACAACACTGCTGCGTAAAAGTGTTCTTGAAAAATTGAATGTTAATGGATTAAATCCTATGAGTCCCACTCTGAAGGAGATCGGAAAAAGTTTCACTATTAACTTTAAAAGTAAAATTTCTCAGAAGTCCTCAGAAATAAATAAAAGATTAAAATCTGTTGAAAAGTGTCAAAATAAAACCCCTCAACCTGCTAAGTTGTCGAAAAAATCAATAGAATTTTCAAAAACAGCTGCAAGTGAAAATAATGATAATGACGAAGGTAATGACGAAAGTGATGACGAGAAGGATATGCTTTTTAGGGATGATAATAGTGAAGATGATGACAGTGAGGAAGAGGAGGAGCCTCAGCGAAAGAAACAAAATCAGATGAACATTTTCCAAATGAAATCGCAAAATCAAGAAAAAACTCCTTCAAAGAAAGACGAAAAACAAATTATACATGAAGAGGTTTTGAAGTTAGCAGAAGAGCGTAAAAGAGAAAGAAACTTAAGAACTTTATTCATCGGAAACTTGCCTCAAAATATAAACCAATCGGAATTAAATGCATAATCAAGTGATATTATACATGTTGATATTCCTCCTCCTATCAAGAAAAATAATAAATTTGCTTTATTAGAATTTGCCAATGAAGCAAAATTTGAAGAAAATTTCAAACTTCTTAAAAAAAGAAATTGAGAGGACAACCTTTCATGATAGATTTTATTGATTGTAAAAGACAGAATGTCCCAAAAGAGGAGACTGCCAGTATAAATTTGAGAAAATTGTTTATTTCATCACTTCCAATGGAAATTACAATTAATAAAATAGCTGCATTATTTCCCAAAGCTGTGCAAATACATTTAGAAGTTTCCCCTACACATAAGAGTGCTACTGTAGATTTTATGACTGAAGAAGATGCTGCAGAGGATTCAGAAAAAACTAAAACTAGAAATGACAAAATAGAGGTGCTGGAGTTCGAATTCCAAGTTGACTTTGAGGTCCAGAGAAAAGATTTGCGTAAACATGCTAAAGGACAAATTTTTAAAGTTCCAGGAAAAAATAGAAAAAATTATAACTTGCGAAGACAACAACCTAAATCTTACGAAGTAGGCGACCTAGTTGCCACCAAACTGAAATTGAAATACTGGAGCCCCTACAAAATTGTAAAAACAAAAGGTGGACACACTTATGATGTAGTAAAGGAGGGATGCCATGAAGGCCCCTTTTGCGCATCCACCCATGCAGAATGTCTCAAAGAGAGGATAACTTAAAAATGATACTTGAAAAAAATAAACTATAAAGACTGTATATATATTGTAAATACGCTTGTTATTATTTCGTGTTGCTTTTGTGTTTGTTTTTTCTTTTTGTATTTTTCAGTATGGCCGAATGTAGTGGAAGCACCATGGTCGTTCGGTCATTTGATTCCAAAACCAGCTTTGTCGTGGATCCAGTTCTCTGACCTCAGCAATGAGCGAACAGCCTTGAGGACTGATGACGTATACGAGACGTGAGAAAGACGTCATCACTCTCACCTGTCCTGCGCACGCGTCCCCATAGACGGAGTCTTGGAGCACATACGAGAAACGGTTCAGTTGACGATGGGACCTTTGGACGAGGTAGTGTTTCAGCTCTGCTGCCTGCTCTTTTACAAAATGGCTAAAGATGTAATGAAAGTTTTTATTTTTGACGAAGAGATACTTTCTAGTTGTACCGAATATTATATCGACGAGCAACAGAAAGATGAATTGCTGAAAAGTTTTCCTTGTCGAAGAGCATTAGACGAGTGCTCTTAAACAGACGAAATATCAATTATAATCTTCTTAGATAGTCGTGTTGATTGAAAGTTGTATCAGACTGGTGTTACGTATAAACTGTGACTGTTTTGTTTTATAAAGACTGATATATGATATTATGAACTGACTTTAATTTAAATGGGCGTGGATTCCTACTTTCATCCTGTATATAAACTGTATTATAGTTATTCTATATTAAATAGTTGCCGAAACGTCAGTGGAAGCCCTCTGTTGAGACTGAAAACGGTTTTGGGCTGTGTCTGTGTGTCTGTCTGTCGCTCGATAACGGCCGGAAAAATAGCGCTATTGACTTAAAATTTGGTACACATGTTCATGAGCCCTACGAAATCAGCTGTATAGTTTTTGGTATGTCTTCCATTTGTAGTTCGTATACAGAGACACGCCAAAGTTTTTCTTATCATTACGGCCTATGGAAGGAAATTGTATGTATCGCGATAGCGGCCACAAAAATCACGCTATTGACTTGCAATTTGGTACACGTGTTGATGTGCCCCACGAAATCAGTTGTATAGTTTTGGGTGTGTATTCCATTTGTAATTCGTGTACAGGGACTCGCCAAAGTTTTTCTATCATTACGGCCTACGGGAAGACTCTGTATGTACCGCGATAGTCACCGCAAAAATCAAGCTATTGACTTTCAATTTTTACCGAAACGTCAGTGGAGGCCCTCTGTTGAGACTCAAAAGGATTTTGGGTTCCGTCTGTCTGTCTGTCTGTCGTGCGATAGCGGCCGCAAAAATCACACTATTGACTTGAAATTTTGTACACATGTTCATGATCCCCACGAAATTAGCTATATAGTTTTGGGTGTTCATTCCATTTGTTGTTCGTGTACCAGGGTCACGCCAAAGTTTTTTTTTTTTTTTATCATTACGGCCTATGGGAAGAATTTGCATATACCGCGATAGCGGCCCCCAAAATACCGCGATTGACTTGCAATTTGGTACACATATTCATGATCCCCACGAAATTAGCTATATAGTTTTGGGTGTGTATTCCATTTGTCGCTCGTGTACAGAGACACGCTAAAGTTTTTCTTACCTTTACGGCCTATGGGAAGAATTTGTATGTACCGCAATAGCGGCCTCAAAAATCCTTCGATTGACTTGCAAATTGGTGCACATGTTCCAGCTTTGAATATAAGTAGTTGTATAATTTTTATTGCTATATTTTTTATAAACTGTGTACAGGGACACGCCAAAATTCTCAACATTACGCCGTTTGGGGTGAATTTCATTTAAACGCATTTTAATATCATTACTTTGCAATGAAGAAAATGAAACTAGCGTACAAGAGTAAGATGCTTAAACTTATGTTGTTTGAAAAAAATATGTGCTCTTAAGCTTTCTAATTAATGTACAGAACCTTACAAAAGTATTCTGACAATGTCACGTAGTCATCCAAACGATGTTAAATTTGGAACAATTATTAATTTTAAACGCAAAATAAGCTGAATAGTTTTTACTGGTGTATACAATGTGTATGGTTTGTTTACAAAGACACACGAAAGAATTTCGTAACATTAGAGCCTATGGACAAATTTTTAATTTAATCGCGCACATTAATGCGTTTATGCTGCATTGAACTTAATAGAATTAACATACATTATAAAGATGATTAAAATCATGTTTACTCTTAAAAAAAGTTATGTATAGACTAAATAATTTATGGGACCACACAAAATAATTCCGAGTATGTACTGTAATCATCCAAATGATGTCAAATTAGTTTGAAAAAATTAATGAGTTATAATTAATTAGGTTTATTCTTATTATTGGCGTTTATATTGATTGTGGCTACTTTTCCGGGATACATAAAGGAATTTCGTACTATGACGGTCTTTAGTTGGTATTTCTTAAAAGTGTATTTTAACATGGTTACACCCCATCAAATATAATGAAATTTTATTAGAATTTTAAAAGCATGTTTTCCTGTTGAAAATTGTGGACTTAGAATTGTTAATTAGTTTAAAGGTTACGCAAAATATTTCCGATATGCTATGTAATTTTTTTTTGTATGAAACTTGATAGTTATGAAATTTGGTATTTATGAATTTCAGAGAAATAATACAAGACTGTCGTTTATTAAGTATACATATTGTTGCGTACTTGGGGGTTCGTAAGTTGTCCGAAAATGAAAGGCGAAACTTGCAAAAATTCAGTGATTTATTCACAGAAAGTTCCAGAAAAATACAGGTCTATAAACCAAGTATCAGCTTCAATTCAACCAGTAAACATAGCTTAAACAACTGCCGTTAACAGCAAAACAATAGTACAAACTGTTTATCAGCAACACATAAAGCAAGTCTCATTCAAAGAAGCTCAAAGCAAAGCAAGCATTTGACGAAACTGACACAGATCTGAGACAGATATTTATAGTGTGCCTTGGCTAAAAAAATGCTCCTTTTATACTATACTATCGAACACAGACTATTCTGGAAAATTCTCGTATCCCATCAGCCAATGAGATTAGAGCTTCCATATTTGGTATATCCCTAATTTTCTCGCCAAGGTCGCCAAAAAAATCGCCAAGGAGGGAAACAGTCGCCAAATTTGGCACCAAATCCATTTCTTTCATTATTGGAGCTTTTTAATGCGTTTTAAAGGAAAATTAGGCTATTTTAGCGCTGAAACGACTACACACAGAAAAATAAATTGGTCACAGTGACCTGCCAAAATGCTCAGCTGACAATACAGAATTGACTAACCAAAATAACTGACTAGCCAAAAAGTGTACTTGCTGAACTAGTCTCCAAAACTGAAAAGTGTACTTGCTGAACTAGTCACCGAAACTGAAAAGTGTACTTGCTGAACTAGTCTTCAAAACTGAAAAGTGTACTTGCTGAACTAGTCACCAAAACTGGAAAGTGTACTTGCTGAACTAGTCTACAAAACTAAAAAGTGTACTTGCTAAACTAGTCACCAAAACACTACTCCAGACTAGGAAGGTTAATATTATTAGACAAAGAAGGCTAGTCGATAATCATAATTATCTGACCAGGAAGGTTAGTCAACAACCGCAGTTGCCAGACAAGGCAAGTTAGTCAGAATCTGCACTTGATTAAGACGGTTAGTCAGCAGCCAACAGGTATTTTACGAAGCAAGCTAGTCAATTTTCAATGAATATCTGAAGAGGCAGGATAGTCAAGACTATTTACCTGACTAATCTGTCTGGTAATATTTGAAAAGGAAAACTAGTCTCTATTTGACTAAGCTGCCTCATAATATTTGTGGAGGAATTTTAGCCCGAAAAAAAAATATTTGACTAGCCTGTCTCATAATATTTGAGAGAGATTAATTAAAAAAATTTATTTGATTAAAATCCCTCATATTTTATGAGGAAGTGGCCTCATACTTGTTTGCAGGGGCTTTTGTAAAAGCATTGTTGTTAGTCTTAACCTCTTTACTTTTGTAATTGTTTAATCCCCCCTCCCCTTTTAAATGTTCAACCTTGAAAAAATATTTAAAAACTTTTCTGAAAAATATTACTTGTCCATCAGCTGGATTAAAATACTCATAGCTGCCAACTTTTTCAATTTATTCCAGAATGTTGTTAACATTCGCCCTTTTCTTCATACCATATTCTTAATTGAATAATTTTCTTTAGCATGTAATTACAATTAAATATGAAGATAATTACTCCTCAAAGAATATGGTTTGAAGATAGGGATTCCGGAATCAATTAAAAAAGTTAGCAGCTATGAATACTGGAAATTTAACAAACTACTGAAACAAAGAATTTGCTAGTTTAATCATTCTTCCCTACCTTTATTCATCATTAACGCACTCATTTATCCAACACTTTTTTATCAAGGCATTCCAAGAGGATTGTGGCGCCACATGATTTAGTCCACTTTTTATGCACATCCTCATATATGGATTTAGAAATATATATATATATATATTTTCTCATCGGTGCTTTAATTTTATACGCTGTGGTTACAAAAATAAATGTAATTTTTTTTTTTTTTTTTTAAGTTCCTTTTTTTAATATTCAAGCCACCTGAATATATGCATATATTTTTTTAAATAATGGATTTTTTCCACCTGATTAAAATTACAGATAAGTACGACGATACAATGTGCTTTAACAATTGATACAGGCAATATAAACAATATGCACGATATAGACGATACAATGTACTAAACTATAAATAACATCGAACTCAAATTTCAGGTTATTTAAAGTTTTAAAATCATAAATATTAATGATATACTTTTTTTTTTTTTTTTTTTTTTAAGGTGAGGGTGGACATAAAATTTGCATAAAAAACACTTTAACATATATAATAAGAATTTTTATTTTTAATCATCTCTGTAAATTTTATGCCCAGAGAAATTTTAATATATAACAATAATTTATAAGTATTTGATCAGCCAAAATAACTCTTACTTACCTGATAACATTACTTTCAACATTCTTCAAATCATGAATTTATGTGGCTTATTTAAATAAGATTTCTCCTTCATTAAAACTATGTAATTGAAATAATACATAAAAGACAAAAATCAAGATAAAAATAATTTTATTGAAAATTATAAATGTTTCATATACATGCTCCTTTGTTTACATAAAAATTAATCATAATAATAATATAAAAGCACAAATATAATTAGGTAATAAAACGTAATTTTTTTATGCCTAATAGCTCTCCATGATGGCAGGCCACTGAAAATTGTAAGAATAGCACCATCTTTAACAATTGGTTTATTTCTTGGGACTTCATATAACTTTCCTTCTTTTTCATCAAAATATGTTATTGTTTGTATAATTCCATCAGGTTTAAAATAGGGCTCACAAACCTTAAAAAAAAAAAAAGAAAAAAAAAAAAAGACATCAGGACATTACTAAGAAATACGTTATATGAGGTGTAAATTTCACCTCATTGCATAGGTTGCATTCAATTAAGAAGTTGCATATATCATAGATGGCTTCATTGGAAATCAAATAAACCAATGAGGAGACGAAATATTCTATCAAAACCTTTCTTAATCTATGCATAAATTATTATTATATATATATATATGTGTGTGTGTGTGCGAAAACAGGGCAGTTTGGAATCGCCTAGCAGAGGCCTTCATCCTGCAGTGGGTTGATAGAGGCTGAAATTGGTAATGATGATATATATATATTCTCATATAACACCATACCTTATAATTCGTATGATTACTTTAGAAAAGCAAGCACGAGATCTTTTTAAAAATCGATCTGGTTTTATTGATTTTTTTCTTAAATTGAATTATTATTTTTTTAATGAATATATCCCTGTTAGAACACTATTGTTAAGCATATTTGAAAGTTGACAGCCATATTATAAATGCTATTGCTGCATAGCAGCGCCACCTTTCGAGCGATTGACACCAAAAGTTGATAGGCACTAATTTAGGTCAAGGTGCATCTACATATAAATTTATATGTAATTCTGAACAGTAGTTCCGTAGATACAGTTGCCACAAAATTTTTGTCACACATACATACACACACAGACGGACAGACAAGACATTTTCTAAAAATGGTCAAATCGTGGTCTAGTCTAACCTCTCAAAACTTGTCGAAAACCGGAATTCGAAAATTTTTACAAATCCAATACTTCCTTCCATTGAACATACAAGAAAAAAAATAAAAAGATGTAATTACTAATTGTATTGCGTTAAAAATCTGAAAAAAAAAAAAAAAAAAAAGAGACTAATAATAATGTTTAAACACTTATGTGAGTTGTGAACTTCAAGATTCTGAACAAAAAAAAAAAAAAATATCTTTATTTATTGCATTTGTTCGACGATGTGTTTATTTTATATTGTTTTTTACTTTCTTCTGTATTCAATAGAAGAAAGTATTTCAATCGTAAAAATTTTCAACTTCCGCTTTTCAATGGATTTACACGTTTTGAGGGCTTCAGAACACGATTTGACCATTCTTAGAAAAATATGTGTCTGTGTGTGTGTGAGACAAAAATTTTGTGGCAACGTATCTCAGGAACTACTGCAGGTAACTGCATATAAATTTATATGCAGATGTACCTTGGCCTAAGTTAGTGCCTATCAACTTTTGGTGTTATTTGCTCAACAAGTGGCGCTGCTAGACCGCGATTTTCGCAATTTCAGGAAAGGCTATATCTCAGAAACTACTAAACGAATTTGCATAAATTTATATGCAGATAAACTTTAACGTAAGTTAGTGCCCACCAATATTTTTTGTCAACTTCTCAACAGTTGGTGCAGCTATACATCGACTTTCGCGTTTTCAGGGAAGGCTGTATCTAAGGTTCTGTTGTGTATAATCAAACAAAACTTCACACGTATCAACGTAGTCATTATATGACATTACGCAGATTCAATTTGGATGCATATCAGCCAATAAGTGGCGCTGGTATACTGCAATTTTCTCTGAGAACAGGATATGGCTATATCTCAACTTCTGTGTCATATAACTGTACAAAACCTGATATATGAGGTAACCATTATGAAGAAGCATTTTTTAAGACTTTATTTATAGAGAATTAAACTGTCTTTCTTTTCTTATTATTAGTGTTAGTTTTTTCTAAAATGAAATTATCTGCATTCATTATGGTAGATAATTTTAATAAATAATAGTTTTAAGAAAATATTTTTACTGGGCGAATGAATTTTCCTATAGGAAAATATAGAAGAAAGTTTTGCGGTGGTCACAACATAATAGTTTTAAATGAAATCACGACAAGTATTTCCTCTATATTTGCTTTGAAAATTTCGTTCACATAAAAGCGAGGATTGAATTTTATTAAAAATAAAGGTATTTAAAAAAACAACAACAAAAAAAGTATGTTGTGGCCACCACAAGACTTTCTTTTTATATTTTCTAATACAAATTCGCTCAGTACAAATAATTTATTAAAGCTCTTATTTATTTAAATTACCTACCATACTGAATGCAGACGATTTTCATCTTTGAGAAAAATTGCATTGAAAGTACAAAGAAAGACAGCTTTGTTCTCTATAAATAATATATTAAAAAATGCGTTTTCATAATGGTTATCTCACATATCAAATTTTGTACTATACACCATAGAAGTTGAAATATAGCTTTTCCGTTCTCGGGGAAAATTGCAGTACAGCAGCGCCACTATTGGCCGATATGCATCCAAATTGAATTAGCATAATGTCTGAGAATGGTCTTTTCACATATTATTTATTATTATTATTGTACGCAATAGAACTTGAGATATCTTTTTTCCTTAAATTATGGAAATCGCTATATAGCACCATCACCTATTGAATTATTGATACCAAAAGTGGATGGACAATAATTTATCTCGAGGTAGATCCACATATAAATTTATGTGTAGTAGTTCCTGAGATATAGCCTTCCCTTGAATTGTGAAAATCACTGTATAGCAGCGCCATCTTTTGAGAAATTGACATAAAAAGCTGATAAGGACTAGGTTATGTCAAGGTGCATCTGCATATAAATTTATATGCAATTCTCTGCAGTAGTTCATGAGACATAGCATTCCCTTAAATTGTTGAAATCGCTAGAGACCCTGTATAATATAATATAGTTTCCTAATATATGGTCTCTAGAAATCGCTGTATAGCAGTACCATTTCTTGATGGATGGGCACCAAAAGTTGATAGGCACTAATTTATGTCAAGGTGCATTTACATATAAATTTATATGCAGTTACGTGCAGTAGTTCCAGAGTTGCAGTCGCCACAAAATTTTTGTCTCTCTCACACACACAGAGGCATATCTAATATTTTCTAAAAATAGTCAAATCGTGTTCTGGAACTTTTAATACGTGCAAATTCATCGGAAAACGGAAGTCGAAAATTTTTATGAATCTAGTACTTTCTTCTATTGAATATAGAATAAAGTAAAAAAAAAAAAAAAAAAAAAAAATGTAAATTGCGAAATCTTTTCAATTTCCAGGATGTAAATACGAGGTTATACTGTATTTATTTAATTTATATATTAATAACAGTCAAAAAAGATTTATAATACTTCTCTAATTTTCATACAATTTCTACAAAAGATGCATATTAGTTTCGTTGAAGAAAAGAAAACAGATCCATACAAATATGGATCTATTTTTCTGGATACGAATAGGGAGCTCCGATACATGTCTAGCATGTGTATAATGTTTAAATTAGTTACCGAGTTATAAATATGCCTACAAATTTATATTTATAATTGTAAAAAGTATTTTGAAAGGTGAGCAGTACGATAGCTGTGAATTGCAGTCGTAGATCGAATGTGCGCTATCGAAGATAAACTAACACAGAGAGAAAAAACACACACACACACACAGAGAGAGAGAGAGAGAGAGAGAGAGAGAAAAGGCTGATGGTCGTCTGTCTGTTGTTTCAGAAAGAAAATGAAAAAAGGTTTATCAATTATTCGTACCACAGAACTGTCGTTGCAAAATAATCCTTACAAAACTTTGAATAAACACCATAAAATAAAAAAAAATTGCAACAATGGTTTCGGGTCGAAAGAGCACACGACCCTTCGTCAGGCGACCAAAGTAGGCACGAGTACAGCAGTCAAAGCCGTGCATTACCACTTTGACTGCTGCACTCGTGCCTACTTTGGGTGCCTGACGAAGGGTCGTGTGCTCTTTCGACCCGAAACAATTGTTGCGAGATATTTTATTTTTATGGTGTCAATTTAAAGTTTTGTAAGTATTATAATATTCATGCCCACTTAAATAAAGTATTTTAAATTACTTGTTGTAAATTATTAAAAAAAGTTTTATTGTTAAATTGGGAATGTTTGCCATTTATACCATTAATGATAAACTTTATATACCTTTTCCGTGTCTTGATACTATTGTGGGGAAAAAAAGGTTACGTATTAATGAATTTAAAAAATTTTCTGGGGGAACTATATTTGACAATTTATAAGTAAATCATTCATAATTACCAGTTGCAAATTACTAACATATATTTAACCCACTATATCTAAAATTAGTATATGCTGTAGCCATTACAAAATTTTCTTCTATTATTCTTTAATATAATAGCACCATATATCAGTTACAATGCACAAAGTAATTAACACAGCTTCTCACAAATAAAGATTTTACAAACTAATTTAACAAATAGATGCTGAGATACTATAACTATCTGGAAATTTACAAAGAGTAATAGTAGCGCGGCACGTCATCTGATGTACACCCAAATTGATTCGGCATAGTTTTTAAAAAGCTAGTTTGGCATAGTTTTTGGATGTATGACATACACCTTACATATCAAATTCGGTGCACATACATATCATAGAAGCTGAGATATGGCTCTCCTATAAATAGAGAAAATTGCACCATGCCAACGTCACCTGTCGGCCGATATGCGTCCAAATTAAATCAGCATAATAGTTCATAATGGCTGTTGCACATATCAAGTTTAGTGCATTTATATATCACAGAAGCTCAGTTACAGCATTTTCTTAAATGTGAAAAGTTGCAACATACTGGCATTACCTGATGACCGATATGCACCTAAGTTGAATAAACATAGTCTTTCACAATCGACTATTTGAACATTAAGTTATGTGAAGTTCTACACAATAGAAGCTAAGATATAGTCTTTCCTTAATTGTGGGAAATTGCAGCATAGTAGCGCCACTTCTTAGATGATTTTTACAGGGTTGCCAACTTTTCAAAAACAGTTTGAGGAGTATTCAGAGAAATTTTGAGGAGCATTTTGGCTACTTTGAGGAGCAATTTTAAAAATACATAAAAAAAAAAAGAAAGAAAAGAAAAGAAATAAACTACTCACAAAAATAAATTAACAATAATCATATGAAATTTAGAAATATTTATTGATAATCAAATATATTTAGCAAAACAGTGAAGAGAGATAAGAATGGGAAATGATTAAGCCTGAATATAAGCTTAAAACCCAAATGTAATTTGTTTTTTGCATAATGGAATATTTTCCATACATAAATAAAGGCAATAAATGAAAGTAGATTATTCAGTTACATTAAAAAAAAAAGAAAGAAAGAAAGAGAAACACAAAGGGACAAAAAAATTAATTTCCAACAATTTTCATGAATGTCAAAATAATTATACTATCACATAAAAATCTAAAAACGAAATCATATAAATGTGTAAATGATCTCATCTCTAAGTCAACTCCCTCTAATCTGCATAGCTTGGGACCATATGTTTTGTAAACTTTAGAATTTTTAAGATTATTGGTCATAATTTGTTTACTTATTTTTTTTCCCAGATACAAATGAAGATATGATAATAAATCATTAATGCTTTAAGTGAATGATAAAATAAAAGCATAATTATTTCAAATAAATCTTAAATAAAGCGTTGTCAATCGGCCTTAAAGTTTAGTAGCTTAGAATCCATTATTTTTATCGATAAATAATTAAAATAAACAATTTTTTAATGATAACTGAAACATTGATACAGTTTAAATGAAAATCAAAACAGCACATAATCATAGCATTTGGTTTCTTTCTTCCCCCCTTTCAGCTTGTGGTTTTAATTAAACACACTCTTAGCTAATGTAAACAAATACTTTTTCCTGTTCTGAGTCAGCAATATTTCGATCACTAGAATGTTTTCTTTCTTTTTTTTTTTTTTTTTTAATTATTTACTATTTATTTATAAGTATTGTAGGATGAAGCGTGTGGTTCTTCAGCTAAATTGTAAAAGTTAGTTTTATTTTTTTTATTTTCAAGATACGTTGAAGCGCTTTCATAGATAAAAAATAAAATTCAAAGAATAATGTTTTTTGCGGCAACTGTTGGAAATGCAAAATCAAAAGTTGATAAGGATTGGACAACGATTTCTGCCTAGATGTGTGCAAGGAAAAAATAAAAAGAAAGAAAGAAAGAAAAAAAAAATTTTTTTTTTCACTGTCTGCCACTATTCAATTTTATGTATAAAAATATTTAAATAGGTGGTCAAGACTGAATTTGCGGAGCATAAACATTACTTCACGGAATTGCGGAGTTTTTAAATTTTTTCGGAGAAACTCCGCAAAAATCGGAGCAGTTGGCAACCCTTGATATGTACCAAAAGCTATTCAGCACGAATTTATGTGAAAGTGCATCTAAATATAAACTTTTGTACAATTATGTTCATTATTTTGTGAGATACAGCACCCAAAACATAAAATTTTGATTAAACACAGACAGACATCTCCTAAAAATGGTTTAATCGAGTTTAAGGAAATCCCAAATTTGTAAATGCACCAAAAGCCAGAAAAAGAAAATTTTGAAAAATCCAGTACTTCATTCTTATATATGTAGAAGAAAATCAAAATTAATTTTAAGTTATTGTGGAAATAGAGTATACAACTAAATGTTTGCAAGAATTACTTAATTTATAGAGCATAGTTAAAAGAAAAAAAATGTTGTTTAAATTGACATACCAAATAGTTTTTAAATTTAAATGTGTTAAGAATGAAACAAATAACATGAAATTAAGTACATATTTTTAACAAGATATCTTTTGTTTATCACGAATACTTAATATGCTGCGCATGAACAATTTGATTTTGAATCGAGAATACAGTATCTAATAATTTAAACTCATATTACTTTTGATTAAATTTGTTTTGAAAAAAAATATATATATATATAATATCAAATTTTTAATAACTAAAAATATCAACCTTTTACTACAATCATCAATCATTTGAATGAAACAAATAACATGCAGGCCCCGACTTACGGCAGGGCATACGGGGCAAATGCCCTGGGCCCCCCTTCTGGAAGGGGCCCTCCTACAGGCGAATACAGAAATTCTGCAACCTAAAGACCTCTTATGCCACTGCAAGGGGGCCACCCAGAATAGGCTTGCCCCGGGGCTGCAGGTAGTCTAAGTCGGGCCCTGATAACATGAAGTTGAATATGTATATGTATATATATATATATATATTTATTTACCAAGATATTTATTATTTATCGCTAATAATTAATATTGTATACAAGAACAATTTGACTTTAAATTGAGAGCAGAATATAGTATGCAATATTAAATTCATATTATTTTTGCTAAAAGTTGTTTTGAAAAAAATTGGTGTCAAACATTTAATTATAAAAATGTCATTTTTTTATTACACACTATTATCAACCATTTGCCAAACTTATTTAAATTTAAAAAAATTATTTATTTAGAACAGGAATAAAAAAAAAAAAAAAAAGATAAATAAATAAATAATAACAGATAAACGAGAAACCTTTAAATTTTTTTAATTTATCTCATTAAAAAGTTTAAATATAAAAAAAAGTATTAATATTATTTTTTATTGTTCTAAGATAGATATAATGTTGCAAACGATAATTTAAAAAACATACCTTAAAATTCGGATTTCTTTCAAAATCCCCATGGATAGCATTTTTCTATATCTTTCTTAAATTGACGTCCTTTGGAAATCCAAATACCTTCTGAACCATCTTTAGGGAAAAATAAATCATTACTATTCTATGTATAAAAATATTAATATGAGCTTAATGTTAAAAGTGTATGTAAACAACTATAGCTTAGACAAATTAAATATACTTACTTTTATAATACAACGATACGTAAAACTAGATTTATAATAACGTATTTTAAATTTTATACATTTTAAACAACTTTATAAATTAGAACAAATTCTAATTACCATTCATATTGTTAGAAGATTGCGGAAGCTTTAGAATTCTACAAATTTACAATTTACTATCTTACAAAGCTTACAATAAAATAAAGTATTTAGCACTTACTTTTGGCTGTAAACTCGATTCGCTGATTCTGATTACTAAAAAATCTCTCGTTCTCTTTCTAAAATGAAAATGACTCTAACGGCAATTCCAGTATCCCGCCAAATGCGATTAGCTTTTTGTTTATTTTTCGGTTTCGGTTGACTAACACAAGTTGTCAATAGGAGACAAAAAATAAATAACAAATAAAAAAAAAGAAGAAGAAGAACAATGTTAGCTTTTGGACTAGCCAAACAAATTTTTCTTAGTCAATTGACAAAACGGGAACATTTTTTTTTATTCTCTCATCTGACTAACCGGTCAAATTTGAGGAAAATGAAAACTGTACCTGGGAAATTAGTCATCTGACAAGTTTTAGAGGCAAAACGGATCATCAGACGAAACACATTAAAGATACATGGTAAAATAAAACGACTTTTGTGTCTCATGACTAAATGGGATTGTCAGGTAGTGTTTTGATTGTTTAAAATTTTGCGTAATTTTGTGCAAATTTGTCAATGTACTTGACAGACGTTTAGTGTCACAAAGATGGCATGTCTCTTGACAAGTTTCGATTTTTCATTTTTCTGTGTGTAGAAATGCACAAAATTAGTATTTTATCGACTTACTAAGCCTCTTTGAAAGAATTTATTCAAATATAAATGCAATTATTTACAATTCCGTAACACTTTATATGATATACAAATAGGTATACAAAGAAATATATAGCAGGGGTTGAGGGGGGTGGCAGCCCCCCTCAGGAATGTATCTGATTATGGTAATAAGTCGATCGAATGAATATATACTATTATAAAAAAGGAATAAATAAAAATGACCTATTGAATAATGTCTGATGCAAATAGGACGTTGAGGTTCCTGATCTGCAGATCCACTAGTTAATAGATAATAATAATTAGTAATTAAATAATCGAACGCCTACTAGCGCACACACTTACTATATATATATATGTGTGTGTGTGTGTGTGAGAGAGAGAGAGTGTGTAAACTAGGCGTTATTACTAATCTATCGACACAATTCGTATATTTATTTGATCATTTATGGATAAATTTATCAGGGGGTGGATTTTTTTTTTTTTTTTTTTTTTTTTTTTTTTTTTTTGTGATTGCACATTAAAAGTTAAAATGTTTCAGAACCTAATAAATACATATTTTTGCTACAAAGCTATAAACGGTTAAAATATTTTAAAAACGATATATTAGACATCACAACAGATTTTGTTACTATTATTATCATTATATGTTGCATTTATAATGAATAGAAAACTCAAATAATTCCATTAAAAAACAAAAAAAAATAGAAAATCTTGTTACATTTTAAATTAAATCACGTATAAAAAAATGCAAGTTGAATGTGGATAGAAAGTTTCTCTTAAAACTCGTGTGATTTTATATATATATATATTTAGTATCCTGTCTATTTTTTTCTCGCTGTCAAATGGCCAGTTAAAAACCGAACTATACACCATTTAAATAATCGAATTAACCAAAAATATGTATAGAATTGCTTTATTCATAGGCAAATCAATTTCAGCCAATCTTTTAAACTATCACACGAATTCAAAATAATTATTAAAAACTTCATACCTATATATTTTTTATGAATATAACTTCTGTGTTACTCTACAGAAAGGAATTGAATGCGAAGGTTTAATGCGAGGTATATCCGATATATCAAAATTTTAAAGCCAATAAACGAATGGTCCCTATACTAGATTTGTTGGTATAAAGCAAAACATCCTCTACAAATATTTTCATAAAACTTTATTTTCTTAACAATATTTAAAAAAAAAAAAAAAAAAAAAAAAAAAAAAAAATCATTTGGTGCATTCTAACAGAGCAAATTACAGAATATTACTTGAAATATTTCTATAAATTACTTGTAAATTTATGGTTTATTGTGTAATTCAGTCTGGGCCTCTTCCGGGCAGCTGGAAAGGCAGACATGATAGACATTTTTTTTCATATATGCCAACTAGTTAATCGATTAAACTTATAAATGTATATCTGTTTTGAAATAACGAGCAGACACTTTTACGTGATTTTTACTATTTTAATAGACGACGAATCACCATAAAAAATTTACATTAGTATATTTCTCAATGACATAAATGCTAAATTTTTCAAACCTACGAAAGATAAAATTAAATTAAATAACAGAAGAAAAAGAGAGTATTATTTGAATATACTGTCTCATGTACAAAATTTACATTATAGCTACTTCCCTTTCGCCCTATGTATTTTTAACACCTTAAGCTCCCCAACGTATGAGAACTTCTCTACTATAAATGCATCTATCTAGATGTAAATACGTAAGTCTTTACATGAATGCAGAAGAATGTAATAATCTAACAATTTATTCCTTTTCCTTTTTTGTATCACTAATTATTATTGTGGCTTCTTTTTATGAGACTTGACACTATGTTTGTTTCTTCATACGATAAATCATACATAAATTATTATTTATCAGTATCTACACCATTATAATTTATTACAATTAAACAATAGTTGAAATTTTACAAAGTCATCTCATTTACTATTTATTTTCTTCATATTTTCTTTATTTCTTGCTTTTAATTTACTTAACTAATCAAATAAATTTTTATATCGTACACTAAAGTAATGTGTAATAATAATAATAATAATAATAAATAAATAAATAAGCTTTTGACGAAATTTGATACATTTGTCATTTAACATACTAATTTAAATATAATGCATAAATGATTAAGAATCATTCTATTACTTGTAAACATATTTCTAAGTATAATGAGAAAGGGCTAAAACAACTTTATTAAATTAGCTAGTTAAAAATATATCGAACAATATTATGTTTTAGAAAGTAATGTGGATTTTTTTTTTTTTTTTTTTACAGAGAGTCTTATTAAAATTAATTAGCTTTCAACACGTATCCATGTACTTCGCACCAATATTAATAAGTAATGATAGATAATACTATATCTTTATTTACAAACTTCATAAGAAATGTATGTCTTTCAAAATATGTAATTTAATTAGGGAACATTGTTTTATAAAGTTAATATCATTCTCTTAGGATGATTAACAATACGTTTTTCTCAAAGTACTTTAAAGTGTGTTAAGTAAATTACATTTTGATGTAACAGCAGAAATATCACTGGATTTATTATTTATTTATTTCTTTAATTATCTTTTATTTTTCCTAACATATATTTGCTCTTACTGTAAAAACATAAAATACTGTTGATTAACAAATGAACTTTTCTCAAAATTATTTGTAATATACATTTGCATGCATACGATGTATATTATACGTTTAAAAATATTATGTTATAGATAGATAGATAGATAGATATTATATATCTTTTAACTGTATACCTAGCTACAAAATATTTCCCATGTATATATATATATATATATATTGCTGCGTACTGGGGATTCGTAAATTGTCTCCGAATGAGTGACTAGACTTGCAGAAACTTAAAAGTTTATTTACAGAAAATTCCAGAAGATTACACTTCTATAAACCAAGTATAAACTTCGGTTTCACCAGAAAACACAGCTTAAAAAACAGCTGAGAAAATCAGAATCACAGCATAAACAGTACCATAGCATTAGCATACCGCAATAGGCTGCATTCAGTCGGAGAGACTCAGTCAAGAAGAGTTGTTTATGCAGCAGCCTTGGCGAAAACTGACTGACTTGCCCAGATCGGGTTTTCTTTTAAAGCCTTCTATAAACCCAGAATTTTATGGTAATTTCTTAATGGAGTTAAAGCTTAGGTATTCGAGATATCGATAGTAAGGATTTGCTCTCCAGTGTCGCCAATGAGCGAAACATTCGCCTACTTTAGTGCCAAGGCCTTTGCCTGCATTGTTGAAACTTTTTAATTGTTTTTTAAAAAATATTGAGCTATTTTAACGCGAAAACAAGTTAAAAATACGTTACAGAAAATTAACATTTTATAAACTGACTAAGCCACTTTGAATGAATTTACATAAAAATAAGTGCTATTCTTTACAAATTCATTATATATATTTGTCTTAATTGTGTTGTACTGAAATATTCCGATGGATTGTGAGTAGAATTAATTGTGTAACTAGTTAATACCCGTCAAAATTTGACGAATGATGTGCAACTAAAATATTTTCACGGCATAAAATTTGAATATTTCGAGTTGCTCTTCTTAACCGATTTAAAACTCCTTGCTTTAACCAATTATCTTTTGGTTGGAGGGAGGAGGGATAAATTTCATGAAATTTCAATATACAAAATTTAAGTATACTTCATATATTAAAAATAAAATCCCAAGGTTTGCCACGACAATAAGTGCATTTTAAGTGTAAAATAATAGTTTTGATTCTGAATTTTTCCTTCTCATATTTGTAAAACCACTTGGATATAATACAAAATATTAATTCATTATATTCTAAAAACAAACTGCAAATCGGAATACAGTTAAAATTTGTTTTTATTGGAATAGTATTAAAATACTTTATTCTATCAAAATAGTATATTTCAACAAAAGTATACTGTTAAAAATAAATAGATAAATAAGAATTAATTTAATACTTTAGCAAATTAATTTGCTCATTAAATTTTTAATAATAAACTATACAATATAAATTTTTAATATATCAATATTTCAACGTTATTCTTTTAAAATTATTTTTACTGTAATATGGTATCAAAATGAAATATCAGAGATTATAATAATTAGAGTAAAAATAAATAAATAAAATAAAATAAAAAACCTCCTTTGATTTTAAATATCTATCTCCATCTTTTCTAAGCAAAGTTTTCAACTGATAAAATTTTACTTTTAAAGAACAATAAACTCTGTTAATTTTAAAAGATTTTTTCTTTTTGCAAATGGAAAAAAATACAGATGGCGCCACATCCTGCGTAAATGAATTTTCGTCGTAAAAACTATTTCTCACTCTGCGAAGCATACGATGATAACCGATCTTAAATAAATAAATGTAACCCATAACTATTCGCGAATTGCTTTGTTTTTAATATACTTCTTTGGGAAGTATGGATGAATGAATTAATCGTGTGAATTATTTTTATGATTGAGTTTTAATTAGCGTCTGCCACAGACAAATGAAATACGTATTAATGTTGTCTGCTCAATCTTCTTTATCATCGGTATTCGTAATGCACTGCGTAAAGAGAAAGGAATATTCCCTTCCGAATTGGTTCAAAATTTTCTCGCGCATGCTCATATCGTACGATTTTGGTCTTACAAAAAAGGCTTTGTGTTTTAATATAATAGATGGTCTCTAGAAAGAAAATTCTAGTTAAACGTTTTTAACTTAAAAAAAAAAAAAATAAATAAATAAAAATCTTTTCTGCAGATTAGTTTTCTTATAATATGAGCAGATTTATAATATTATTTCCGTTAATAAATGTTGCAATATGTTATCGATTAGACTTGATAAGAAATAAATTTGAATTTCGTAAAGTTATGTGTTCAGCTAAATTTTATTTTCAATTACTCATTTAACACTAAATGAATTTTACAACATATAACAGTGTAATTAAAATTTCTTAAAAAGAAAAAGATAGATAGATAGAAAAAACAAGAAGCGAACCTTATTTTTTAAAGTTACATTTTTTTTTTTTTTTTTTTTTTTTTTGCAAAAAATGATCAATAAAATAAATATCAAAATTAAATGTAAATTGCTAATTAAAATGAAGTTACACATATTTTCAAATATATATATACAGGGTGACAAGAAATAACTTGGACACACATGATACATTATAACTTTAATGCTAATGAAAATATTACAACCAAACTTCAAAATAAATATGAATACATTATTTTGTCTAACATATTTACAAATTTTCAAAGTGGCTACCTTTAGCCTTAATACAGAGCTTTAAACGTGTCACAAAATTTTCGACTATGGGCCGCAACTCACTTATTGATATTTTATCCCATTCTTTGCATAAGGATTTCTTTAGGGATGCCAAAGTTTTATGAGGTTTAGCCCACACCCTTGTCTCCAAGATGGACCAAACAGAATAATCCATTGGGTTCAAATCTGGGGAATACGGTGGCAATTCTTGAGCTCCAATGAAGTCAGAAAAATTTGTCTTGCACCAATCTTGAGTGCCTTTAGCTCTGTGTGCAGGTGCGGAATCCTTTTGGAAGGTCCATCTTTTGTTTCCAAAGAACTTTTGTGACCAAGGTAAGACGACATCTTCCAAAATTAGTTTGCGATATGTTTGTTGATTAATCTTTATCCCTTGATCAACAAAAACAAGTGGTGTTTTCCCACTAGCACATATCCCACCCCAAACCATTACAGATTGGGATCGTTGACGTCATTCAACAATGCAAGAAGGTCCAGGTGCTTCTGCTAAACAAACTCTATCATTATGGCTATTGTGAGCTTGTTCAATCGATAACAGTTTCTCATCTGTGAAGACAAATGTTTGCCATCGATTACCTGCGGCCCGCTTTAACAAATCCTTACACCTTTGAAGTCTTGTGCGTTTGTTCTCTGCTGTTAGCTTTTGAGCCTCTTTCATTTTGTAAGGGCGAAGACTAAGCTCTACTCTTGCCATCAAACGTGTGGTTTCTCTGTTGATCTTCATCTCTCTAGCAACCTTTCTCATTGAAATCCTAAGATTTCGTTGAACTCGGTTTTTGATAACTTTTCGGTTTCTTGATGTGTTAACTGTGCGTTTTCTTCCTCTTCCTGGCCTGGCACCATCATGTCCGAGTTCTTTAAACCTTTTGATTGTGTATGAAACCGTCTGCTTAGGCACTTTCAATAGTTGAACAATTTCACATTGTTTCTTTCCTTGCTTATGTAATTCAGATATGGCAGATCGTTTGTTAACCACAATGGTTATCTCACAACTAACTTACTTACACCTGTTTATTCGCTTTCTAGGATCAATACTAATAATAAATGACGATGAAATAAATTTATAACTTTAGTGGTAGTTACAGATATTTCGTTTGAAACTTCGTCCAAATTATTTCTTGTCACCCTGTATATATATATAATTTAGAAAACATTTATTTTGCAGGGCATCGTTTGTACATAACCTTTTTAAAATAAAATTGAAAATATTTTTTTTTAACTATGATAAATATTGAAAATTATAAGAATTACATCAAAAAGATAATTTGTGTAAATGGAATATCCTAAAAAATGAAAGGAAATAGAAATCGTCATTCTTTTATAAATGTAATTTATTATAGTAGGAAACTATTCTTGAATGGCATAACTTCCTTGAATACTAGATATTTATATAGTCAAGTTTATTTATGTATTTTTATTTTAATGGGATATATAAAACCTTTCTTATTTGATACTGCTCCCCAAAAGAAAAATCTCTTATATCAGTATATTAAGTAGAATACTTAGGAGAATCTGGGATGATTTCATGGTTGAAGAAGCCAAATGTCAAAATGCTTTTTTATATTCTAACATATTTCATTTATTATCATAAATGAAAAACATAAAAGAAACAAACAAATTTAATATTTTTGATAAAAGATAAAAATTTTAGAAAGAATTTTTTTCATTTGTCAATCGTTTTAAGGACATTTCAACGTTTTTATAATTTAATTATAATATTTTTCTTATATTTAGAACGCATAATGTTTACACTTGATTTTTATAATAGCAACATATAGATTTAAAATTAAACTGTAAAAATAATGCAATTGGTGACATTTCACTGTTTCATAGGTAATAAAGTATAATACTAATTTAGTATAATTAAAAAAGTTTTAAAAAAAATCTTATTTAGTTTAACATATTGTTAAATGTATACAATATATATATATATATATATATATATATATATATATATGTATAATTAAGAATAATTTAATTCATATATCTATCTTTCCGGTAGATCAAATGCATATTTTTAAAATAAGTTTTTTATGATTAATATTGTAGTTCTTGTATGTAATAAGATCTATACTATTAAGGCTTTTTTTTTTTTTTTTTTTTTTTCTTTTTTTTTTTTTTTTTTGAGTTTAAATATAAATTTTTTTAAATAGAATTTAAACACTAAGCAAAAATATTTAGAAATTTACAATATTCATTTTTATTCATTTTATTTACTTAATCTAACTAATAGGTAAACATGAAATTTGGTGTACACTTTTAACATATTAATTATGAGAGTAACGCATTACTAAATTTGACTGTATAATATATATATATATATTATACATTTCAATTATACACAATGTTTTATTGATTCGGTCTTAAAATGATAGCAATATGAAGTCAAATTTAGTATTGTGATATTGGATGGTCGCAATGGAAAATATATGATTCAACTAAACGGCACAGTTTTAGTATGGGACTCCGGTGGCGACATTAAATATTTTTTGCCATTTTGGCGATGAATGGAAATGGTTATCGCAATTGCGTAAGTTAATAATTTGCCAAAACCATCCGAGCTGCTTCGACTTTAAATTTTGCTCAGGGAAATTTTTCGAAATTTTTTTTGAAGAAATAATGGTGTGTAAATAAATAAATAAATAAAGGTTGGCAGCTATGATATTTAAAAAGAAAGTAATTAAGAGTATAAATTGATGAATTTAATTTTTATCCTTAATTAATTAGTGAATTAAAAGTAGCATTTCATTTTCTTTATTTGTCAATAGTTGATAGTAATCTTATATTCTCAATGAAGTCGCTTAGACTAATCCCTGTCGGGGAAGACCTAGTAATATATATTGCATTATAAGTATATAATATCCTTTCATAATTAATGACCACGAATAGAAAATATCTTCCAGTGCCAATCTGATAATGCTAGTTAGTTCAAATAGATGATATCATCAACAATCACCTATATCTAGAGCCCCTAAATAAAATATTAGGCCGGCGCATCACCGCCATTTTTTTTGCCTGCGAAGAGGACAGCATTCCCGCTTGGCGTCCTTATCGCTTGATTTTAAAAAATCTTGATGTGAAGCTAATCCGGTCAAGATAAGATCAATAAGCAAAAATAATATTCCTAAAAACACATTTTTTCATTGTACATTCTCAGGATGTCATTTTATTCTGAGGATATCCTATGGATGTACTGGGATGAGATGTGTTGTTAGGGCGGTTTCGGTTTTTTTTACAAAATGTCGCCAAAACTCAAATACACAGTAACAGAAAGTCTGTGAACACTTTATAATCACTTCTGGAATGATTATAGCAGTTTATCGCTAAACAAACTTCCATATCATAGTTTACATAGCTAAAATTGTGAAATATAATAAAAAAAGTTACTCTAAAGTAACGTAAGATGATAAATAAAAATGTTTGTCGTTTGTTTATCAGAGAAACGTTCTGGGTACATGTGGCAACCCTAAGGCAACAAAATGCCTGATGCGCCAGCTCGTATATATAGGAGCCTTAATAAAATCTAGAATGGGAATGATGCAACATAACTCAGATTCTGGTAGATCACTAATTTTAATCTAAAATTAGAGATGAAGCAACCTGACCATCTATTGCATAATGCCTACTTGTTTCATCTATAAAATTTTAGCATTAATTTTTAATTATTTATAAAATAAATTAGAAATTAAAAGTAAGCAATACTTTTATTTTATATATTTTTTACAGTTGATTTTCAATATTTATGGAGCATTGTTTAAATATTTAGAAAATAGGAGTAAAAACCTTTACTATTCAATTATAATTTCATTTAAGTGATTTTGCATTTTTATAAAGCTCATTTTCTCTATATATTAAAAAAAAAAAATGTTTCTGTCGCTGGCGTCAAATTTTTTTGTCTGCAACAGCATCTTCTCGCGGATGGCAGGGTTCTTCGGGTCATGAGAGGTATCAATGTGTTCCGAATACTCCAGGGCAGTCATTTCAGCCGCTTAGAAATCTCTATCATTTTAATTTAAGAAGTTATTAGCTAAAAGCGACGGATTTTTGAAGGTACTCTATTTGCCACCTTTAAAAAAATGTTTCTCCCAGTTACGTTGTTCTTCTGTCATGAGGTCATTTTACACGGGAAAATTAAAGTATGATCCATGGTTGTAGGTAGGAAGGTTGGGTTTAACATCGTACCAGTACAGCGCTATGCGTAATTGGCGACGGTCTAGGACGCAACCCTATGGATGTTCCGGAGAGATGTCATCACAATTTTGATCTTCCACGGAGGGGATGGCTCCCTCGCTTTGGTGATCCCATGAGGTATAATTTTGATGGGAACAGGGAAGACTTTGAGGTCACGGCGGATTTTATGTGCACCAGCCACCATTCGTGTGCATGACGGTATTTGGCCGGCTAAAGTATCGAACCCGCAATCTTCTAATTACGGGCTCGGCGCTTTACCGAATGGAGTACCGCGGCCCGGATCCATGGTTGTAAAAAAGAAATAAAACAAATGTCAGTGTTGCTATTAGTAAGTTTTTTTTTTTCTCTACTTTTAGAAAATTAATTTTCTTAGTTCCATTTTTTTATGTTGTTTATAAAAAAATTTATTAGAACATTTTTCTTTCTTTTCTTTTCTTCTTCTTTTTATCTATTTATTTATTTTGTGAATAATGAAACAATATCTGTCTGTATGAATGACAGCATTTCTTTTTGTCTTTAAAGTGTATTTATCTTTTATTCCCCTCTATATATTAAAAATAAAAAAAAGTTACTATGGAGAGCAGAATCCTTCGCCTGATGAGAGGTATCAATTTCTTCCGAATACTCTAAGGAAGGCATTTCAGCTACTTAGAATTTCTATCATTTTAACAAACGTACTGACTAAAAACGTCGGGTTTCTAAAAGTAGTCTATTTGCTTCTTTGAAAAAAGTTTCTCTCATAACGTTATCTTCTGTCATGAAGTCATTTTACATGGGAAATTAAAATATGACCATTGTTGTGGTTAGGTAGGTAGGTAGGGTTTAAAGTCACACCAGTACTGCGCTATTGTTAATTGGCGACTGTCTGAGACGCATCACCCTAGGGATGTTCCGGAGATATGCCATCACAATTCTGATCCTCCACGGAGGGGATGCCTCCCACGCTTCAGTGACCCCCAGATGTACAATTTTGATGGAAACATGGAGGATCATTGCCTCCAACACAGATTTTACGTGCACTAGCAACCAGTAGTGTGCATGACGGTCTTTGGCCGACTCGAGTAGCGAACCCACAATCTTCCATTTACGATTTCGGCGCTCTACCGATTGGAGTACCGCAGCCAGGATCCATGGTTGTAAAAAAAGAAACAAAAAGCGTCATATATTAAAGCTGTAACGCAAAATGGTCTAGATATTACATTTTTTTTTTTTTTTATTAAAAAGAAATATTGATTTTCAGCATAATTTAGTATTAAATATTATGTCTTTCAATTTGACATTGAATATGGGGTTTTTATAATATTTTTCTGCTATTGTCTTGTGTTATGCACTATTAATAATACTGTTCAGTAAAAGGCAAAGCACCGAATAGGCGGGCAGAGCTCTGTATGGGTTAATAAGTAAAGTAAGTTAGGGGGAGGCGAAGCCTCCCTCGGGGTTGGTGAGCGGAGCGAGCAGGGAGCAGAGCCCCCTAGTAATATAAAAAATTTAGTCTGCAATTATTTAATTCCAGTATTTTATTTTCTACTTTAGTGTGTGTTAACCTGCTATATCACGCGAATTAAAACAACTATATCGTTTTACAAATCTATAAACCATAAAACAATACATACATTACGCGTAGTACTTTAATAAAATAGTAAATTGGAAAAGATTTTTCTTCTTTTTTTTCATTCCCTTTTTCGTTTAAGGGGGTATAAAAATGCCTCTTTTGTTCATTTTCTAACATTTCAGATAACTGTAAACATTAAAAAGTTACCCAAGTACAATTACATTTTCTCATTAGTGTGATTCCAGAGATTAATTTGTGTAATATTTAATCTTATTGTTTGATTCCCTAGAAGAGTTATTAGCTATCGATACTTCCAGAAATTTGATGTTTGACCTTGAAATTTGACCTATTGCAATTATTTTACTTATTAAGTTTATAACTAAGCATGGGACTTCTGTAGTGTATGTACTTTGATACTAATATTTAAAATTAGCATTCATAAATTTAATTGAAAAAGGTTTGTGTCAAAATATAATTATCCGATAATCCTATTTTTGACCAAGAGAACGACTTTTGATGACCTGTATAGAATCCCAGGTTAATAAGAGACAGAAAAAAAAGAGTTATTTTGAACCTCTCTCATATGTACCTATAAGGGACATAATTATCAAAAGAAGCAAAAATAGTCGAGCAACAAGCCAGCCTTGAATTTATATGAAATGACCCTTTTATATGTTCCGTTTAATTTAAATTACTTTTAAAACTTTTACAAATGTAATTAATGCAAATAATGTATTTACTTACAAACGCTATAGATATTATGTCCTACTACTCACAAATCAAACAATTCAAGTATATGGTATGCGTTATAGTTTTCGTGAGGTAATAAAAAGTAAGATAAAATTTCATGCATTTAAGAAATCTACATTATATTTAGGCGAAAACAGAGGAATATGGTATACCATTTATGTTTGAATTTACCATTTATGTTTGAAAAAAAAAAAAAAAAAAAAAAACGAAGTTTTTTGTAAAATAGTGGATCCGATTATTGTAAGCCTTCGTGTGTTTTAATGTGGTTGGTTGGGGTTTTAGTCGCACTAGTGCTGCGCAACAGGCAGTTGGCGACGTGTTCTTAATGTATTTTGATGATTTTATGTTACAAAAATTAGAGATTATATGCAAAACTTTTAGCTAAATGAACAAAAAAGAAAAAAGTATTTTTAGATAAAACGAACCTAGCGGGTAAGGTGGAATATTTATGAAGGGAAATGTAGAATACCCATTTCCTTAAAGAATAATATGGAATAGGGTAAAAGTGTTACAGAAATGCATGAATAAATTGCAATAAAAATATTTTATTTTGAAGTTATTATTGAAAATAAACAGTGTTGAAAAATTATCAACATTCAAGTTTTACAAAATCGTAAATAATATAAAATATTTGATATTCCTCATTAACCGAATCGCACTCTTGGAAAAAGAAGAATCAACCTCAATCGCCTCTTATTAAAAAAATGTTCATGGGGATCAGTCTACTAACTAAACACCCCTACTGGAATGAAATTATGTTTTTACTCATTTTACTGCTTCGTAAATAGATTTAAGAATTCATAATACTTATCTCCAAAAAAGCGCGGATCTTGATAAACCAAAGAAGGGTTGAATGCCCTTTAACCCACTGCTTGGCGTCTTGTTTTTAATTCGCAATAAAGATGCCAAAGTTGGCAACCTGGATGTATTTGGGTCATTAAAAAATCAATCTACGAAACGTGGCAATCTCCCTTGAATATTTTGAAGCTGTATCATTTTCGCGCATCGGAATTTTGCCAAAATAATTTTCGTGCGTTTTAAAGATTCATGGAGGTTGCAGGAGGAGTGTCCAATGATTTTTACTTTTTTTTTTTTTTTTTTTAATGTACGCGACACGTATAGACATACATATTGTCCATAGCTGCCAAACATAATTTCGTGCGTTTTAAAGATTTATGGAGATTGCGAGAGTGACATCCAGTGATTTATTTTATTTTTTTTTCTTAAGTACGCGAAGCGTACGGATGTGCATATTGCTGACTGCGGCAATACAAAATTTTGTTTATTTTTGAGATTTATGCATTTTGAGATAGAGGTATCCAGTGATGTTTTTAGAGCTTGATTTTCCTGTACGCGAAGTGTACAGATGTACATATTATTAATTGATGCGAAACATAATTTTGTGCGTTTTAAAGAATCATGGAGATTGCGGTAGGGGTATCCAGTGATGCTTTTTTTTTTTTTTTTTTTTTTCATGCACGCGAAGCGCACAGACATACGTATCATTGATTGCTGCGAATCATAATTTCGTGCGTTTAAAATATTCATGTGGGTCATTCTCAGATAATGGTAAATATTGGTTTCAGAAAAAAAAAAAAAAAAAAATTGTTTAATTCCTGATTTTTTTACATTAATGCAATTGTCCATGTTTGCTATAGAGAAAAAAATTACCAGCAGAGATCGTTTGCCTTAATTACAGCTTAAATAATTTTTTAATTTTCCATTGCAACATGGTAATGACGTTTGTGAACATGGTAATGACAGACAGAACCACAGAAATGACCAATGGCCAAATAATCACACATTTATTTTTGGGCAGCTGTATTTATCATTCTAATTTGTTACAGAAAAATTAAAATGTCCAAATGATATATAGTGGAGAGATTTTTGGAATAATTTTCACTATATGAATCCTATAGCTGTCTGTTTCAACAGGCGACATAAAGTGATTTACACATTACTGCGCAGCATGAAACCCCATTTGCCCACGCTTCCCCAGCTTTTGTTACTTTTGCTTGTCTATTTTTTCCTTATTTTCATACTTGTTATTTTTTTTTTTCTTTTACACGCGTGATTGTGCATTTTTTGTTTTCATCCCATGCTATTTTCTATGGATTTTTTTTTACTTTTTTCCCCTTGTTTTTTTTTTAATTCTAAAATCTAAAGTGCAGTGGTTTCTACCCACTCCCAAGTGTGCCCACTGAATCTTATATCAGACGAGACGTAGCTAACCCTTGACGATAGCCTCAAGGCCCCATTTGGCTACCCTTCCCAGCTTCGATTACTTTTATTTTCTCTTTATGTTCGTATTGTTGTTGCACCATTTTTTTTTCACACTTGTGACTGTGTCTTTTCATTTTCATTCCATGCTATTTTCTATGGATTTTTAATTTTTCTACATATTTTTTGCATTCTAAAGTGTGGTTGTCTCTCTCAATTACATCTTTCTCTGCACTATTTTGAAATTAGTTTCAGTGACATATTTTTTGGGCAACATCCAATTAAACGGTAAAATTTTAAATTGTTTTTATTTTCATGCACATTAAGAAAATAAATATGAACCCTCCAAGCATCCAAATAAAAGATAAATTTTTAAATTGATTTTATTACATTAGAATTTAAATTTATTTTCCAGTAAAGCACTAAAAAAGAAAGAAAGAAACTCCTTTTTATTTTTATGTAAAATATACCTTTTAAATAAATATAACTCAAAATAATACATTTGGAAATAAACTATATTATAAATTTCAATATAATGTCATTGTAATAAAACTGAATAAGAAAAGCGTCATTAAAGGATTAATTCAAAAGGCCTTGCAAATTTTTAATCTTCATTTTTACTAATAATAATCTTATAAGGTTCACTTTATAAGATAAGAACAAGTGAGACAAAAAGCTTTATGATAGACTAAATTAGCCTATAAAATGAAATTTTGGCAATTTCTGCTAAGGAATAGTTATGAAAAAAGAAAAAAAAATTCTAAAACTGTCATTACCATGTTTTCAGAACACCTTGGTAATGACATTTTTCATATTAGGCCCATTTAGGGCTAAAATATAACAATTAAAAGCTAATGCAATATTTATTTTGTATGTAGTCCCACAGATCTTTATAAATCATTCAGTAAATTTAAATTTATTAATTGTGTATTTCTGTAATAATGGACTTTGTAATGACACACAATAAATACACTGACTATAATTTTAGAACAAAAACAGCAAAATGAAATAATTTGCATTTACTTAAACTAAAAAAAACTTGTGTGCTTATAAGGGCATGAAATACATTTCTTTTGACAGGTTGATAATTATGACAGCACCATCTATTAGTGAGGTACTAAAAAAAAACTTACGCACCCTGGTAATAACAGTTACCCATAGGGACAAATTTTAAATAAGAATAATTAATAGAATTTTTTTCTTTCATGTCTAAAGTTGCAAATCTATCAAAAATAGAAAACTTAAATATACCTAGAAAATGGTTAGCTTTATTTTTAAATTTTTCAATTCTTTAAAATAAAAGTTCAAATAATAAAGTTTGGAGTTTGGGACGAGCCTTGGTAATGACATCTACAACTTTAAAAAATTTTTAAATATTGAAATTTTACTTTTTTTGGTATTCAAATTACTGCGCAGTGTAGTGCTTGAAAAGAATTGTTCAAAAAATTTTTTAACTTTCATTGCTGACTTGCTCAAGTAAAATTTTTTAGCCAAGGACACAAAATTTACCATTATGTGAGAATGACCCATGTAGATTGTGGGAGTAGTATCCAGTGATTTTATTTTTGTTTTTATATACGCGAAGCATACAGACGTACATATTACAGATTTCTCAAATGCACAATTTTGTTGTACAAAAAGGCAAAATATTTTTGAGCTCATGCACTTTAAGATAGCAAAATTCCGTGATTCTTCTTCTTCTTCTTCTTCTTTTTTTTTTTTTTTTTTTTAATGCACGCGAATCGTACAGACGCACGGATTACTGATTCTTGCGAACTGATTGTTGCATTTTGCGTAATCGTTCTGCATTCGCAGTGAGCGTTTCATTTTCTGTCTTCGAGGCTTGGTTTTTAGTTTTTTAAAATGTTAACATGAGGTCATTTTTTAATTGTAGTTCTGTTAATTTCCTGGTCGGTATATTTTATGTAAAAAATTTCTTATATAATCGTTTATTTATTTATTTTTTATAGGCAATTTTCATATAAAATATATTTAGAAATGCTTTATAATTGTATTTTAAATATACTTAATTTGCGTATTGTAGCTTGTGCTAATTTGCGAATTTATGATCGAATAAGACTTTGTTTTTTTCGTTAAGTCTAGTGGGTGTTTTCTCAAAGATTTTAAAAATGGGTAAATCAATAAATATATTTTTATTAATATATTTTTATGTTTTACATAGAAAATCACATGTATTTTTTAGAATATTTCTGTTTTTCGTGCTAGAGGCCTATTTCAGTCGGTACAGTTGTCGAATTTTTATACGTCACTCTTAATTAGTGCTAGAGGCCTATTTCAGTCGGTTTATTGAATGGGGATTTATTGAATGAAGTCCCCCCAAGCCACAACTTTGACATGAGTCCCCCCCAGGCCCAACTTTGACATGAGTCCCCCCCCCGAGGTACCCCTTTTTCAGTCGGTACAGCGTTGTCGAATTTTTATAATACACCTCTTAATAGTGCTAAGGGCCTATTTCAGTCGGTTTATTGAATGGGGATTTATTGAATGAAGTCCCACCAAGGCACAACTTTGACATGAGTCCCCCCCCAGGCCCAACGTTGACATGAGTCCCCCCCAAGGTACCCCTATTTCAGTCGGTACAGCGTTGTCGAATTTTTATAATACACCTCTTAATAGTGCTAAGGGCCTATTTCAGTCGGTTTATTGAATGGGGATTTATTGAATGAAGTCCCCCCAAGGCACAACTTTGACATGAGTCCCCCCCAGGCCCAACTTTTACATGAGTCCCCCCCAAGGTACCCCTATTTCAGTCGGTACAGCGTTGTCGAAATTTTATAATACACCTCTTTATAGTGCTAAGGGCCTATTTCAGTCGGTTTATTGAATGGGGATTTATTGAATGAAGTCCCCCCAAGGCACAACTTTGACATGAGTCCCCCCTAGGCACAACTTTGACATGAGTCACCCCCAAGGTACAACTTTGACATGAGTCCCCCCAAGGCCCAACTTTGACATGAGTCCCCCCCAGGCTGCGCAGTACATGTGATTTGTATAGCTATTTCACTTTACCCGACTATTCCATATTCCCAACCTCTTATAATAACACACATAATTCATGGTTAAAAAATGAAAATTGCAAAATTTTTCAACGCTTGTATAGCGAATTTTATGATAAAATAATATTACTTGCACCACAATGTATAAGAAATAATTAAATAACTTGTACATTTTTTGCAATTTCATTTATTATGAATGACGAATAGATATATCTTACAAAAATAACAACCTGTAGAATGATTTGTAATTTCTCTCCAAATAATAAGGGCTGTAAAGAATATTGAACCCAGCTAAAAAAAATCTTAAAAATAAAAAAAACTGTAAAAAATGAATCAAAATTGCAGATAATCAGAAGGTATTTGAAACAATCCCAGCATAAAAAAGTCTTAAAAAAAAAACTATACAAATGAAGAAATACTGCAGAACACTTCAGAAAAACTGCAAATAAACTGAATGTATTTGGAACAATAATAAGTTAAAGGGTGAAAATATTTAGGGGGGGGGGGGAGAAGTTACCTGCAAATTTTTTGCTGTTCGAAATACCTTCAGTTTTACTGCAGTTTACTGCAGTTTTCTTGCCTTTTTATAGTATTTTTGAAGACTTTTTTAAGCTGGGATTGTTCTAAATACCTTCAGATTATCCGTAATTTTTCTTCCTTTTCTTTATAGTTTTTTTTTTTTTTTTTTTGAAGATTTTTTTAAGCTGGGAATGACCTTTGTTATTAATCAAATTACTCAAGTTACTGGCACAACTGATTTGAACAATAGGATTTGCCTATAATTTACATTGATCTCCAATTCAACAAGCAAAATATCGATTTTATGCCATTTCAATTGGGGACGTGCTAGCTTTTCCTTGTCTAAATAAGGTTACTTTCCCACAAGCGCAGCAAGATTTATAAGGAGAATTCACAAAACTGAAGGCATTTTAAAATGAGAAATAAATATAATCAGGCAATAATCAAACAATAATAAGAAATTAAATGTAAATATTCTTTTATAAAATTATTTAAGCAGCAATTGCAACCTATTCTACGTATTGAACTTTTTCTTCAAATTTCTAGAAGAGTAAAATGAGTTTTTATTTCTTAACCTTCAGTTTGTCACAATGGACTCTTCCCAGCGTCGTCTGCTCAATCATGTGATAGACGAAAACAAAGAATAGAATTCTGAGAATAGAATTCAATTAAATATTGTTCTTAAGAACAAAAGTGTTAATATTTAATATAAAATCAAATAAAAGTAATATTGTGCATTTGTAAACAGTAGAATAGTTGTATTTGTAAATTTAATAATTAAAAAAAAATACTTTATGTGTTTATTTATTTTTAACTGTAAGAATCGATTTTTGTATGTACTAGTGTAACTGTTACATTAACTGATCTAGCAATAAATAATAGCTTCTTCTTGTGGAATGTTTATGCATTATAATTTGATTCTTTTTTTATTATTATTATTTAATTTTATTGCATAAGTTACAACAAGTTAATTAACTTAGTTACTGGTCTAAATGGATTTACGCCGCACGATGTTGCACTGTCAATGATTTAAGTACCAAAATCAGAGTATTTAACACGTTCTTCGTGAACATCAATGACAAATATAAACTAAATGATGATTGTAAATGTATACAGCAAACAAAAGATGATGAATAATGATATAAAATGGATTAAAAATCACGATGTATATAAAAAAAAAAAATAACAGATATTAAATACGATTGATCAAAAATAAGAATAGAAAATATGTTATTACAGCAATCGCTATAGATATACAAGACTTCGTCTGCTATTTGTTTTTCATCTATCATGTGACCTCTGCCGTCAGGTGGGAAGAGCCCATTCTGCACAACTAACGCTTTTAAAATGAAACTAATGTTAATTTTTCCTTTCGATTATAATATTCTTTGCAGTAGCATCAAATTCCTCGAAATTTGCTACTTTTATTCACTTTACAATTTTCTTGATGAACAGAACAATCACTATTATTGTTATTGCGCGTTTGAATAATGCAGCGGAAAAGTTATCCTGTTATTGTTATTTTCCAAACATGCATTATGTAAGGAAAGTATTTTAATCATGAAAAAATTCGACTCTGAGATTTTCATGTATCTATACTTTTTTAGGTCTCTTGTGTATATTTGTTAGCATTTTTACGGTGATGAGTATTTGTATGTGCCGGTCTATGCGTGTATGTGTGTGAGGAGTATGTTATAGGACGCATTTATACGAACTGTGTACATTTTGATGTGTGTAGAGTTTATAGTCTATTTATAGGAGCAGAAAGAAGATTCTTAAAATTGTGGCCTATGGCTGAAATTATTTTAAGTATTACAACGTCTAAATGCCTTATTTGATTGATCTAACAGTTTCCAGGAATGTTGTAAGTCACCATAGCACGAAGTTTATTATTCTGATGAGTGTACAAGTTATATTTATTGAAATTTTATTTTTCCGACTGAGTGAAAATAATGCCTGGACCGGGAGTCGAACTCCGGATCTTTGACTTACAAGGTGAATGCTCTACCACTGAGCTATCCAGGCCGACATCCCGGTCTGCATTGCTCACTCAGACAGAGTAATGCAGACCGGGATGTCGGCCTGGATAACTCAGTGGTAGAGCATTCACCTTGTAAGTCAAAGATCCGGAGTTCGACTCCCGGTCCAGGCATTATTTTCACTCAGTCGGAAAAATAAAATTTCAATAAATATGATTTTCTTCCACAGTTAATTGTGTGTTTTTAATAAAAAAAATGTACAAGTTATAGTTCTTTACGCTTTATCTGATTGAGTTAAAAATTTGTAGGTGTTTTGAATGTCGAAGTTGTACAATTTCTACTGGTTTAGATTAGTTTATAATTTATAATAGCGTTTTCACAGGAATTCAGAGACAAATTCTGCATTATTTTGGTCAATGAACTGAAATTATTTGAAGTGCGATAGCGTCTTAACTCTACATTCGATAAAGATATAAATTAGTAGGAATGTTACAGGTTACTATCGAAAGAACTATATATGATTGTTGGATTCAAAGTGTGTTTCCAGTTATACAAAGTAACATTTTTAAACGTTGCGGTCTAACATCTCAAACCACATAAAATTCGCTTTACTAATAATAAGTTGTTTAATACATTAAAAAATTATGTTTGATATTGTGAGTTTATTATATATAATTTTTTTAAAGAAACGCACTAAAGCATTTGTCTACATTACGATCAATTAATTGACATACAACTTGAGAAAAAATACACAAACACTCTATCATGATTTTGCCTTTCTTTTATATAACTACTGCTCTCACATCTTCAGAAAGTCAAGTAAAGTCACTTCAGATTATATATATATATATATATATATATATACTAGCAGGCTTTGCCCGCTTCGCTGGACATTAAACTTAAATGAGTTGTCAAAATGCCGTATCTTTATTAATAACCTAAGTTCTCGCTGTGATTGGTAGAGGTTTTCTCGCTCCCAGTGTGAGGAGTCTGGATCCCCACTGTCTTCGGCACAACTTACCCACTCCTTACTTCCCCTTCCTCAGCGGGTGAGTTCAAAGTTTTGTAAAATCACACTAATGTACATAATGCGTACACTTAATTAATATCCAGTCTGGGTCCTCACTGTCTTCGGCACAACTTACCCCTTTCTTACTTCCCCACTCTCAGCAGGTGAGTTCGAAGTTTTGCAAAATCCCACTAATGTACTCGTACATAATGCGTACACTTAATCAATATCCACACACCAAAATTCGCCATTCTAAGATAATTCAAAGCGAATTCAAACGGAAAAACATGTTTTTACACATGTTTATTGCCCTCCGACTCCGAGAAGGGGAGGGGGGGGATTTCGAATTTCGTGAAATGCAGTTACAATAAGTGCTGGATGCATACAAACAATTTACACACCAAATTTCGTGACCACAGAAGTCTTTAATAGACAGTATTATAAATAGATAAATACAAAAAGCACAGCTTAAGTATCGGAATCCTTTGGTGACTTTAAATATTTTAAGCCATTTTTGCGATGAACTGAATTGGCTATCTCAATTGTGCAATTAAAGATCTTGGCGAGAAACGTCCGAGCTACTATTTCAAATTTTGCCAAAGGGATCCAATACTAAAGCTGTTCCATATCGAATATGGGTTGAAAACGGAAAAAGGGTAAAATAAATTAGAAATATCAGACCTATATTTATAAATTTGATACCGAATGAAAGGGCCGATTTTGCTGAATCCAGGGGATCAAACAGTTTTTCGATGCGACAATTAGATTTTTAAAAAATAACTAAAGTATGAAATTTAGGTGGCAACGGAAAAACGGATAAAGGGAAAAATAAATTAGAAATATCAGACCTATCATTACAAATTCAGTACCAAATGAAAGAGGTGATTTTTCTGAATCCTGGGGTGCAAACAGTTTTTCGATACGACAATTAGATTTTTTAAAATTAACTAAAGTATGAAACTTAGATGGCAACACTTCATTTCAATCTTTTCATAACTAGTAGTGCGAATCACGCGAATACAAAAGCCTTTAACTTAAAAATTTATTTTTATATTTTATTTTTCATTCAAAGCATTTTAGTGAAAAGATATTTATGGCGCATGCGCAGGCGTTTTTTACCCACAATTTAAATACTAATCATAATTTTGAAAATTTCTATAGATATAATTTCAAGTTGGGTGAATGCCCCGAGTGATGCCCGGACAAACGTGTTATAGTCTTTTACCCCCTAGGGGGGGAACGGGGGGGAATTTCTGAAAAGTTGATAGATATAATTTTAAGTTGGGTGAAGACCTAAATTCCTGCCAAGCGCAGTTGAATTCCTTCCAGCCGTTCTCAAGTGATGCCCGGACAAAAAAAGCGACATTCGGACACGATGACACACACACAGACACACACACACACACAGACACACACACACACACACACACACAGGCAACATTTTCTGAAGTCATTTTCGGCTTTCATGGGGTGTAAAACGTGAAGATATCGCAAGATATTTTGATTCCGAAAAATTTATAGACAAAAGTCTGATTTTATTAATATAGATATATATATATATACTAGCAGGCTTTGCCCGCTTCGCTTGACATTAAACTTAAATGAGTTGTCAAAATGCCATATCTTTATTAATAACCTAAGTTCTCTCTGTGAATGGTAGAAGTTTTCTCGCTCCCAATGTGAGGAGTCTGGGTCCCCACTGTCTTCGGGACAACTTACCCACTTCTTACTTCCCCACCCTCAGCGGGTGAGTTCGAAGTTTTGCAAAATCCCACTAATGTACATAATGCGTACACTTAATCAATATCCACACACCAAAATTCGCCATTCTAAGATAATTCAAAGCGAATTCAAACGGAAAAACATGTTTTTACACATGTTTATTGCTCTCCGACTCCGAGAAGGGGGGGGGGGGGATTTCGAATTTCGTGAAATGCAGTTACAATAAGCGCCGGGTGCATACAAACAATTTACGCACCAAATTTCGTGAACACAGAAGTCTTTAATAGGCAATATTATAAATAAAAAAATAAAAAAAAACACAGCTTAAGTATCGGAACCCTTTGGTGACTTTAAATATTTTAAGCCATTTTTGCGATGAACTGAATTGGCTATCTCAATTGTGCAATTAAAGATCTTGGCGAGAAACGTCCGAGCTACTTCGGTGCCGAATTTCAAATTTTGCCAAAGAGATCCAATACTAAAGCTGTTCCATACCGAATCTGGGTTGAAAACGGAAAAAGGGTAAAATAAATTAGAAATATCAGACCTATATTTATAAATTTGATACCAAATGAAAGGGGCAAATTTTCTGAATCCAGGGGTGCAAACAGTTTTTCGATGCGACAATTAGATTTTTAAAAAATAACTAAAGTGGGAAATTTGAGTGGCAACGGAAAAACAAAAAAAGGTGAAAATAAATTAGAAATATCAGACCTATCGTTACAAATTCAGTACCAAATGAAAGAGGTGATTTTTCTGAATCCTGGGGTGTAAACAGTTTTTCGATACGACAATTAGATGTTTTAAAATTAACTAAAGTATGAAACTCAGATGGCAAAACTTCGTTTCAATCTTTTCATAATTTGTAGTGAAAATCACGCGAATACAAAAGTCTTTAACTTAAAAATTTATTTTTATATTTTATTTTTTCATTCAAAGCGTTTTAGTGAAAAAATATTTATGGCGCATGCGCAGGCGTTTTTTACACACAATTTAAACACTAATCATAATTTTGAAAATTTCTATAGATATAATTTCAAGTTGGGTGAAGACCTAAGTTTCTGCCAAGCGCCGTTGAATTCCGTCCAGCCGTTCTCGAGTGATGCTCGGACAAACGTGTTTTAGTCTTTTACCCCCTAGGGGGGGAACGGGGGGGAATTTCTGAAAAGTTGATAGATATAATTTTAAGTTGGGTGAAGACCTAAATTCCTGCCAAGCGTCGTTGAATTCCGTCCAGCCGTTCTCAAGTGATGCCCGGACAAAAAAAGCGACATTCGGACACGATGACACACACACAGACACACGCACACACACACACACACAGGCAAAATTTTCTGAAGTCATTTTCGGCTTTCATGGGGTGTAAAACGTGAAGATATCGCAAAATTTTTTGATTCCGACAAATTTACAGACAAAACTCTGATTTTATTAATATAGATATAGCGGATTTGGTTTTTAAAATTTGAAATAACACATTCAAAAGTATTCACGTTATGTAAATTTCTTCCCTTTAATTACTTCATTCATTTTACTGAAATTATTTTAAGAGTAACTGTTGAGATAATTTAATGTGATTAAATATATTTTATACAGTTACATGAGTATAAACTGTACCTAAGGATAAATTCTCTAAGGAATAATCCCATTCCTGTTAAAACTGTTAAATTTTAGTTTATACACATGAACTACATTAACTTATTTCTAATTGAATATTGTAGATTACAAATAAATAAATAAATAAATGTGTATTGTAAAATAATGTGTACTGTAAGAAAATTATCTAATACACTCCTGATCATTTTTTTTAAAATTTATTTAAAAACTTATATTTCAATGAATTTTTTCAAACATTGGGTGCTTAAAGAACTGGGCCATTCTCATATTTTTCTCTGAAGATTGGTTAACATATAGGGGGCCGGTGGCAAATTGAGAAAAATCAATAATGTTTGTGATCACCTTGTATCGGAAAGTGAACGAAAGTATCTGTAACTTTAGGATATACTAACATAGACACAGTACAATTTGTGGATAAATTTGTGTTTCGATAGCATATTAAATAACGGAGATTTAAGCATATATTTTAAAATTTTAAAAAAAATCAGCGCGTTTTCTATTTATAATTTACAGAATTTTAAACGAAAAATATTCTCACTTTCAAATAAATTTAAAAAAACCTTTTGAAACAATATACTACTATCGGAATAGATATATCTTAATATCTCATGAAATAGGAACAGTTTTATTAAAAACATTTTCACTGCACATGTGCGAAAGATAGAAAAGTTTTTATTGCATAGGTTAGTATCAAGCTATATTGGGCAACTTGTGCAAAAGATCATTTGAATAGAGTGAAAATTAAGCAAATTATCGGCAAAAGAATGAGCTAGATTTTAGATATTTTCTAAGAGTTGAAATTGCATAAGGATATTTTCATATGCCGCGTAATTAATTTGAACATCCAATTGTTTCAAACACGCTCCAAAAGAACTTTTTTGTGAAAAACCCGTTAT
This sequence comes from Salticus scenicus, assembly GCA_963930645.1. Taxonomy (NCBI): domain Eukaryota; kingdom Metazoa; phylum Arthropoda; class Arachnida; order Araneae; family Salticidae; genus Salticus; species Salticus scenicus. Next base: position 234,940,657 of record OZ005650.1, read on the forward strand.
AAGCTTGTAAATCTAACACATTTTTGTTTATTTACTAAGATTTGTGAGTTAATAAGAGGTTTTTCACAAAAAAGAACGTTCTTATGTAAAGGGATTAAAATAATTTGATCTTCATATTAATTACGCTGCATATGAAAACCCCTTATGAAATTTCAACTTTTGGAAAATACCTAAAATCTAGTTTTTGCATGTAATTTGCTTAATTTTTACTTTATTCTGATGCACTTTTTAGAAAAGTTGCCTAGTATTCTAGCGTTTACTTATGTAATAAAATTTTTTCTATCTTTCGCATATACGCAGTAAAATTGTTTTTCCTAAAAATGCTCATATTTCGCGAGAGAAATTTAAGATATTTGTATTCCGATTGCAAGATATTGTTTCAAAAGTATTTTTTCAATTTATCAGAAAAAGGAAATAGTTTTAGTTAAAAACATTGCAGGGAAAGGGACACGAATATCGGATTTTTTTTTTTTTTTTTTTTTTTTTTTAAATAAGGTTAAAAAAATACTAAATCTAGTCGTAGGTAAATAAAAGTCAGTGTACCTAATCTTGGATTCATATACTATATGTACTTTAACAAATTTGACTGCTGAAGTATTAAATAACACACAAAATTAAGTCATTTCAATTTATTGAGAATTTTAGGTCTTGACCAAGTAGGCCCCTAATATCAGATAACCGATAATGTCTCAATATCAGATGTCCGATATTAGGCAACCTACTTTATACAGTAGATTAAGAAAAAATAACAATCGTTTTTATTAGTCTCTTATAAGTATCTATAACAAAAAAAAAAAAAAAAAAAAACATAGTTTATGTATTTAAGAAACTATTAGCAAACATAAAAAATAAATGAAATACAAATCAACATGTTACATTTTTTAGCATATAAATATAAAAAAAAAAAAAAAAATTAACTCTTAACCTAGTTTAACAAAACACTTTTGCGCTCATTCTGGTTGATTAGTATATAAAAAAAAAAAAAAAAAAAAATTACACTAACGGGTAATTATCGTCTTCTAAACCAGTCATCGCTTTGTCTTCAGCCTTTAATTAGTCTTATATCCTTGTTTGCAGACGTCACAAATAAAATCAATTATTCTGCTATCTTTGATTCCAGCACAGAGCTCGTGGCACCACTGGTAAGAAGATATGGTTCCCATTGGTTTTTGTGACCACCTTCGCTTTTTTCTGTTTTGTTAGACACTTGTTTCTCTTTTTAACCTCTATTTCCAGCTCATGATAATATGGAGATGCTGTAAGGACCACAGGTTGTGTTTGTCTGCTATTTGCTTTTCCTGGCTTTGTATCAATAGATGGTATAGGCTTTATCCTTTCAGGAGGTATCAGTAAATTATTTGAACTTGGTACATTCCTTTTGGGAGTAGAAAACGCTGTCGCATGAGGCATTTCATCTCGCGATGTTGATGGCGAAGGGGTTGAAGGTCTATTTGTGATTGAGGAGTGGTTTGAATTTGATACAACAGCTTCATGTGTTTCCTTATCTGTTTCCTTATCTGTTTCCTCTTCGCCCTTCTCCTCCATGTTATTATTGGGTCTCTGACTATCCACTGCAAAGTCATAGTCTCTAAATAAATTTTCATTAAAAGGACAAATTACACATTATTGGAATGCGTTTACAGCAATATCTGCACTTGCAGTTCGCAAATAGGCATTTTTCACTAATTCCGAGATCTGGTATGCTGTCACTACTCTACCTGGATGAGATCGAAGCCACGTCTCAATCTCTTGTGTATAATACGTTTTGAAAGGTCCCATAAATCCCACATCCAGGGGTTGCAGCTTGTGAGAAATGTGAAAGGCTATAGAAGCGAGAATAATGCCATTCTTTCGTGCTATATCTATTAACTCTATATTTCTCGTATGGGAAAAATGACCATCGAACAATAATAAGGCAGGGTTTTCTTTATTTGGCTTGACGCAATTTACAAAGTGTTTGAACCATTTAGTAAATAAATCCAACTGAATCCATACTGATTTATGAGCTGCAAATATAGACCCTGATGGATCTCTGCCTTCAAGTTCTTTTTACATATTTACTCGTGGGAACACGAACATCGGTGGCACATACAACCCAGCAGCACTCGCACAAAAAACTAACGTCACAAGACTGCCTCTTTCTGCTGCACGTATTCCGCCAACCTGCTTCTGATCTTTCATACATAAAACTTTTGTCATTCTGGACTGAACCACATTAACTCCAGTTTCGTCAACGTTGAAAATGCGCGTGAGGTCATAGTTTACTTTTTCTAACTCTGGCTTCAATATATTAAAAAAAATATGACACTTTTTCTCTCGTAAATCCTCTGGCACGAAGAGCTGTGGTAGCTTCAGGGGTGCGGAATGTCAATTAAGGATGTCATTTAAAAAAAGCTGACAACCACTTTTTGCCGACTTGTCCCTTATCAGAAAATTTATGAGGAATGTTATTTCGTATTGCTAATTGAAAAGCCATCACCTTTATATCTGTTGCACGTAGGCCATTACATTTATTGACCATTTCTATGCAATACTTAACAAGTTCATCTTCAATTCCTTGATGGAATGTAGGTTTTCGGCCAAGATTACCTTGCAGAAGTACATCTATATCTGTGTTACTTTTGGTGCAATCTTCCAAAGTACTTTTAGGAACCCCAAATACTTTTAAAACTTTAAGGTATCCTATTTCATTATTTTTCACAGCAAAGTCGGCATTTACACAGTCTCCGAGCACCACGTCTTTCGTCTCTTATTGGGAGTCATTTTAAAGTTAAACAAATAAATATGAAAAAGTATTAATTTCAAGCAACTTATTTGACCCCTAAAATCGGATATCCGATATTGAGCACCATCATGTATCCGATATTAGGATTTTTACATGTAAATAAACAAATTATAATATCTAAAAGTTTTGTCGTACTTTTCATACAAAATTCGATTTTTTAAACAAGTTATTTAGCAATTCATAAAGTACAATAAAGAAATAACATCATTAAACACTTACTTTTCGAAAATATTACCTTCAATAACCACCATTTTAATTTTCTTCGAAATACAAATCGTACGCACAGCACTTGCGTCGCCATTTTGACAGATAGCTCGCTAAATGCACTGCAGTGCTGTCATCTAGTTGCGTTCTAATAGTAACCGGTTTTCTAGATCGATTACGCTACTTAGTTTAGTGGACATTGTTGTGTCCGAAATTCGGTAACCATCCGATATTCGGGTCCCTCCCTCTATATTATAAATAAAAAACTTGCTGAATTTATTATTATTTTTTAAATAAATACTTTTATCTCCATTATTTAATATGCTATCCTCACACAAATCGATCCACAAATTGAACTGAGTCTATATTAACATATCCTAAAGTTGTAGTTTATTTCGTTTACTTAACGATACAGGGTGATCACAAATATTATTAATTTTGCTCAATATGTTACCGACCCCTAAATGTTGTTTTAAGCCAATCTTCACTGAAAAACTTGAGGATGATTTAGTTCTTTAAATACCCAATGTTTGAAAACATTTCATCAAGAGATAAGTGTTTAAATTGAAAAAAAAAAAAAAATAAAAGAAAATAAAAAAAATCGTTTGCAAATGTTGCTAAACTTTTGAGCAGGAGTGTAGTTTCTGCTGATGACTCATACTGGCATATATTTGTACTTTTATTTATTTATTTATTTTTATTTTATTTTACTTACTCTTTTTTTTATGATGAAAAAATATAAATAAAATTTTAATCATCAAATTTGTAAAATAATATAATTGTATTTATTATTTTTATTCCCTATTTTATTTTATTTTATTTTATTATTTTCAATTTCCATTTCATTTTACCATGCCAGTGTTTTAAACATTTACAAATCTCTTTTCGTAAATGGAAAAAGATATCTTCAACTTCCAGAAAAGCGTAAATGACTCAAAAACATACAGAGCATAGTGAATCTAAGAAGTTTACTCATATTTATGCTTTTCATTTCCATTCTACTTTTTTTAATTTTTGATTTAGTCAGTTAGAAAAATACTTTTCAGACCTACAATAATCATAAATTCTTAGCTATAAGAGCTATACTTTATTTATTTTATATTAAATGATATATTTTTTCTGTGAAAAAAAAAAATCGTATTTAAAATTTGCTTTAAAATTTAAAGTCATTTGGTTATATATAGATATATATATATATTCAAATTTTATTCATTGTTAATACTGATAGCTAAAGAAATATTATATACCGAGAATAATCATAACAAAAAGTTACATTGAACAACTATCAAGCAACCCTAATAAATAAATATATAAATAAATAAAATAAAATAAATTATGTAAAGCAAAATAACTCATGCAGAAATTTAATTATTCCTTTTGTAAAATTCTAATTATCATGCACTATACTTTTTAATTTTATCCGCAACATAGAAAAATATGATGAAGTTTTTCATATGCATCTAAATAATGCAAAATACTAGTTTTCATATTATACTATTATCTTTTAAGCTGAAAGGTAATGTTACTTTGATAAAACAAAACTTATATATATAATTACATGAGGGATGCTCGATAATATAACTTCAAGTTTTATATTTACGTACATATTGCGCATAAATTTTAAAAATTAATTTTTTAAAAGCTCGTTCCATTTTAAAGATAGAATTACAAGTAACAAGATATTTATTCTTTCATGTTGAAATGCAAATAAAATACATTTTAAATTCGCTTGTTAAAAAATTGGAATAAGCAGAAAAAAAAAAAAAAAAAAAAAAGTACAGTCGGTAACAAAAGTGTCCGAACAATAGCGAAAATTCCTATGTAAAAGTGCACTTCATACGGTTTTGTTAAATAAATCCTTATCGAATCATATTCTTACACGGACTAAGAACAGGATTCGACAAGGATTTATTTAACAAAACCGTATGAAGTGTACTTTTTTTTTTTTTATATAGGAATTTTTTCTACTGTTCGGACACTCCTTAACTTCTCTGTTTTGATTTTTCTCTGCTTCTCCAGACTGATGCTGTCTAGATTGAGAACGCGTAGTAACATTCATTTCCTCTATAGGTTGCCTTTTTTTCCATGGCGCATTCTTCAATCATAAGGGCCGTACGATTTCCTACTAAATAATCCAGGATTCATATGTCTTGTTAATTACTCCAGCCTTTGAGTGGATTGTTCGAAATTCTCCTTCTAACGTGACGCGTACTAAAGGTAAACAACTAAGAGAATCATTACAAACAGTATTCACTCAAACAGTTTCACCTGTATGAGTACCAGTAAATATATATATATATATATTATTTATTTATTTATTTATTTATTTATTTTGAATTAGATCAATTCCAATTCCAGAATCACGCAAGACCCGTAATTTATGTCCGTTTACTCTATAACATAAGATAAATGACGGTAAATAGTCTCTATCAATATATTGAACATTTATATATTTACATTTTTCGATTGTTTTTTAATTAACATCGGCAGGATTATTTTAGGCGAGAATATGAATTGCATTAGTAGCATTTGAGTGATCTTTTCCCTTCAAATTCGAATTGTCGTTATTTTTCTCATTATCGCGTACGTCATATACAGTGCTACCAGACTGAGGGAAATTTTTATTCAATAGTCACCACTATTTATTTATTTTATTTATGTATTATCATTATTCATTTAAGTTTTGATAATATCACCAAATAATATCACACAACTAAGTGTAAAATTAAAGCAATTTATTTTTAAAAATATATATGAATTAAGATTAATAAAGTGTATTCATAAATGTTAATAATTCACTGTTTGTAGTTATAAAAATAATGAAGAAAATTAAATATTAAAAAATAAATTTTTCTGATTTTGTTTGAATTAAAGTTACCAGAAAATTTTTGATAAACGGAAAGGTGTGCAATTGACGATTTTTTTTTTTTTTTTTATGAACTTTTTATTAATATTATAATTCGATGTTCTAAACTATTTGTATTTATATTTTACTACCCCTGTTTTTCTATCAGGATCTTATGTTCATATAATTCTTGATTCATTTTTAGATTTCTCTTACCTGTCGTTGATGGTTTAATTAAATTAATTGTTGATTCAAAGTTTAAATTTTAAACACCTTTCTGTTTATCAAAAATTTTGTGGAAACTTTAATTCAAACAATATCAGATTTTTTTTTTTTTTTTTTTTTTTTTTTAATATTTAATTTTCTTCATTATTTTTATACATACAAACAGTGAATTATTAACATTTATGATACACTTTATTAATTTTAATTCATATATATATATATATATATATATTTAAAAAAAATTGCTTTAATTTTACACTTAGTTGTATGTAGTGATTTTAATCCGAATGTCCCTTTATTACTTTTAGGTAGATTCCTTATAGGAGATCTACCTATTGCAATGGTTCTCATGACAGGACTTCTGGAAAATTTCTTCATATCTTCACCGGTCATGACCCCTAGAATCCCAAACCGCCGTCCGTTCAAAAGTTTATATATATACATATATATATATATATATATATATATATATGTATAACGCTTTTTGCCCTGTTAAGTTGTGAACACGATAACTGGAGAAAATTTTATTTAAATTTAAACAGTTCGGGATATGTTGTCAGGACAGTAAAAATCTCGGTCGAGTTCGTAGATGGGGCATCCAGAGCTCAAAGGGGTTGGAAATGGTGGGGGGGGGGACATTTTCATTTGCCTATAATTTCTTTAATATTGAAAATAGGAAAATACTTCATATCAGGGGAATTACCGCCTTACTCTAAAGAACAACTTTTGTATTTAAACGTTTTCGTTAACTTCAATTGCTTAGAAGTTACAAAGCTGCCATTTTTCCTCGCCATATTTTGTCATAAAATAACGAATTTCTTCGCCAAGTCTAAAATTTCGTCGCAAACTATCAAATTTTGCCGACAAATCACAAATTTCATTGTTAAGTCTCATGTTTTGCCACCAAATTGTATATATTTATGGCTTCTATTTGTTGGATGATTATGAGCTTGGATTTTAAAAAATTGAAACATTTACTGACCAATAAATCTAGCCTAAAATTTTAAGTAGAATTAATAATAGTAGTTGATAATTAAATTTCTTAAAAACAGAATAGCGACGTAAAAAATGCAATGTGTGGGAACAAATCCATTGGCTAAATATGTGTTAATGCATATGTAATATTTCTTTATTTTTAAAGGAATCTGCCTTTGCCTTTAGCTTGCCGAAAAGGGATTTTTTTTCTTTTGAAACTTTCCGTGCGTTGAACTGGTAAAACAGCTAGTGATTGCGTATAATTTTAAAATTCTGAATCTAAATATTCATGAAAACATTAGAAAATTTCATAAACATGTACAAATAAAAAACTTAAATAAAGTCTTTTTAAATAGCTTAATGCTACCATTTTACATTACACAAATCGTGCATTAAAAAAAAAAAAAAAAAAAAAAAAAAAAAGCTAAAAGAACACAAACTTCATTTAAAGTAGCATACTAAAAATTTCATAAACAGAAAATTACTCAAGAGATTTCACTTAATTAGGAACAAAATTAATTTTTCAGTAACATAAATGTTAGATTCATATACATAAATTATTTTAATGTAATTCAAAAAATACTGTTTTACAGATTGCTTTCCATTAAAGAAAATTGCCCATGCAAATGTTGAAGACAGAAAAATAAAAATCACATAATACTAATAACATTTATTTAACAGCAAATGTTTAGTAGATTTCGAATTTATGTTTATTTGTCTCTTAAAAATACAAATGTCCGATTAAGAAAACTTTATTTTTTCAGCGTGTGAAAAAAATAGTATGAATTTAAAAATAATATTACACACACACAAAAAAAAAAAAAAAAAAAAAAAAAAAAAAAAACTGGATCTTTAATAGTTTATGTACAGTAACAGCATTATTAATTTCTCGCTTAAGAAGCTGTTTATACATTCTTTTTATATTTTATTTACAATTTTTCACTTTGTAAGTAGGTTAGAGTCTTGTACAATTTCTGTATCATTTTATATGACCTATTATATTTCAGGAAACGAAACTTACTTCTCCCCCCCGCCTGCCTTTTTTTTAAAATTATTTTTTGTTCGATATCCTAGCTTGTTATGTTTGCATGCTTAGATGGACAGTAATATTATAAAAAGGATAAGAAGTGAAAGTAAGTTGTTATTATTTCATTCATAACGCCGCACAGTGGATCGAACAATGATAAAATACGAACATAGGCACAAAAATCAGTCTCTAAATAACTGATATTTTGCAGTGAAGTAATTTTAAAGAATGTCTAAAAAATACAAATGTATGGTTATTTCTTCAATTACACGAAGTTTTATTATATATAAATAAGTTCAAAACGAAAACTTTCAGAAATAAAATTTTTCGATGAATTTTAGTGACTTTATTTGAATAGCCATCAAGTGCAACTTAAGATAACTATGAAAAAATACGAAATAAAAATACTTTTAATAATGTCCTTATAAAAGTTTAAGGAACGTCTGCCAACATTTTGTTGGTTTTTTATGTTGTGATTCACGCATGAAAAGTAAATATAAAATTAACAACAAAATTAAATTTATAAGTTGTGTAACTTTTTTTGTCCAAAATTGTCCAAAATTTCAAACACATTTTACTACTCCCAAAAGTATACGTTTTAATCTGTAAAAAGGATTTTCGCCACAAATCGCCACTTTTAGAGAAAAATAAATATTTATTCTGTTTACCCCCAAATTATAGATCGAGAAATTTATCTGAATAACTGTATTCGTTAATAACAGAAAATATATTAAAATTTTTATAGTGAAAATATTATAGAAATTAGATGATTAAAATAGATTTAATAAACCAGAAATTATTTCTATTTTTTTAAATATTTAATAAAATAATTAATTTTACTTTAAAGGTACTGAAAAGTACCGTTGGACCAAAAAAGGGTGGGAAATGTAAATGGTTGCTGTGATATGTCATAAAATGTTAAAATTAAATAAATGTTTAATGTTAAATTATTAAATGATAAAATTAAATATTATAATCCCATATTACGATTTAAAGTAAAAGTTTCTGTGTAATAAAAATAAAGACAAATGTGAATTTTTCATACAGTTTGCCAGTAAATGCTTGCATGAGTTTTCTATTGAAATACTAAAAAAGAAAGAAAAAACAAGCAATAATGTGATGATATACATTTAACATTGCGTGCTAAATTAATTGTGTTATAAATATAGATTTTCTTGACGAAATTTTTATTTATTTCCTTTTATTCCCTTCTTTTTTGCAACGTTTGTTTCTTTATCAGGTATATGTTTCTAAATACCTGTTTACAGCAGAAAAATATGATACCGTTTAATCCCTTTATAATGCCAATTTTTCCACAAATGGCACATTAAACTAATTTCACGAATGAAAATTGATGTAAAGAAAAAAATTATTTAGCTTATTAGAAATAATTTATTTTAATTTTGACACATTATTCTCTTAGTTAATCGCAAACTTCTCACAACCCATTATATTAGCATAACCTGAATTGCCAAAAATGACTTTTTTTTTTTTTTTTTTTTTTTTTTTTTTTACATCAATATTAAAAAAATAATATTTATACTGATATATTTTTCTTTTTTTTTTGAGAAATGATACACAGGAATAATTATTTTAAAAGAAATGGCGCCAGTTGAATAAAATGATAACGAATTTGGTGAGAAAATATTCCTTTGGCCTTATAAAGGTTTAAAAAACCCATAGAATCGCGTTTAGTATCATACATATATACATATTTAAATCGAAATGTGACGGAAAATATCATACATAGATAATAATAATACCATAACCTTCCTATGTTTGCCACTGCCTATACTTCGATCCACTGTGCGCCGAATGCTGCCATAGCAAAATCAGGTTAATTACCATTTCTAGAAAGTTAACCCTTTCCAACATATTACCCAACATATTACATTATTCCCTTTCCAAAATATTTTAAATAAATAACAAATTCTCAATCGTATACAATGTTTTAATACTTTCACTTAACTTACCGCCTTTTTACTTTCTCTTACCCATAAATTAGAGAAAGTATTGTTTTAGGGTCAAATTTTCGAATGTGCGTTTTTGTTATATTTACACGTTTTGAGGTCCCCTGAATCCAAAAATCATGTTTTTAGTGGTTGATCTGTGTGTGTGTCTGTCTGTGTGTTTGTGTGTCCGTGTGTCTGTCTATGTGTATGTGTTTTATCAGCATATCTCAAGAACAAATAGTAGAAAAAACACCAAACTCGGTATTCTAAATGCGTACCATATAGGGATGCTACATTAAGCTTTTCGTTGAGATGAAGCAAATGGTTCGTGTACAGGGACACTCAAGAGTATTCAAATACTTTACGTCTATGGGGGAAATTGCAGGTAAGTAGAGTTTAACATCTATAGACTGCATTAAACCAAATGAAATGAATATATATTTTTTATATGCATAAAAACATGCCTCATGTAGTATATGGCAGGGAAATCATTCACTGTTCATCTACAGGGCTACACAAAAGAACTAGATTATAGTGGGACAATAGCTGAAAATTGATGGAAGTGCATTTCAGGTTGTGCCGTATATTATTATTACTTTCTCTTACCCATTAGGTAGAGAAAGTATTGTTTCAGGATCAAATTTTCGAACGGGAGTTTTTGTTATATTTACACTTTTTGAGGTCCTCTGAATCCAAAAATCATGTTTTAGCGGTTGATCTTTGTGTGCGTCTGTTTGTGTGGCTGTCGGTGTGTATGTGTATTATAAGAATATCTCAAGAACAAATAGTAGCAGAAATCCCAAACTCTGTATTCTAAATGTGTATCATATACAGATGCTACACTAAGCTTTTCGTTCAGATGAAGAAAATGGTTCGTGTACAGGGACACTTAAAATTATTCAAATACATTACGTCTATGGGAAAAAGGGCAGGTAAGTAGAGTTTAACATCCATAAACTGCACTAAACCAAATGAAATGAATATATATATATTATATGCGTAAAAGTATGTCTCATGTAGAATATGGTAGGGAAATCACCCACTGTTCATTTACAGGGTTACACAAAAGAACTAGACTATATTGCGACAACAGCTGAAAATTGATGGAAGTGCATTTCAGGTTGTGCCGTAAATTATTACTATAGTATTGTATTTAGGTGCACTATGTGGTTTGTAAATATTCATCAAAATATATACAGTGTTACAAATATTTAAGCGATAACATTCTGTTTTATTCTTAGTGGAAGTGCTTTACTATAATATTTTACCATATCTAGGAAAGCTGCTCAGGAGTGGAAATGAATTCTTCATAGACACATGATAAATAATGTATGTTTTTATCTATATATTCATCGCTTGTTTTTTTGTGTATTTACACGTTTTGAGGTTTCCTAATTATCAAAGTCAAGTTTTTTAAAGTTTGATTATTGTCTGTGTCTCTCAGAATAACTTAAAAACGAATAATTTCAGGATATCCGAAAGTTGTATTTTCAAATTAATCTAATTATGTTTCTGGAAAAGTTTGATCAAGACTGTTAAGTTTTAAGGAACGCTGCATGTGAAAGTTGTCTGAATAATTTTAACTCTTTCCGATCCAGACCGTACGATCGTGCGGGTTAGACATCCACGACATCCACTTACATTTTTGCATCTGGAACAGCCGTATGTAATAAAATCAGGAAACGACCGATCTAGCTAATAACCAGAAGTTGTAAAGTATAATTTTCAATGAACAAATGTCTGTTATAGTCCATATTTTTCTTTCAGTTTGCAAAAACAGAAGAAGGTAATGTTTTAAGGTAAAAATGTTTCGGGTCAGAAAGTGTTAAATGAACGATAGCTTTACAAAGATTTTACCAGTGTTTTATCAATTTAAAGTTGATAAATTTTCTTTCATTAGCTAGAAATTATAATTGGAAAATAAGGAACTAACATGTATAAGCCATACAATTTCTGATTGCACATTCAGAGTGCATTATAAAATTAGTACCCAAACTTCTGATTTCGACATTTTAAGTATTGCTCAACGTAAGCGGCGCAAATATTTAATTAAATGAATATTTTATGTATACATGCATTATTAGTTACTTTTAGCGTATGAATATTTTTTTGCATTGTTTTGACTCCTCACCCTACTCTGCACCATACGTAAGTAATTTTTTAGTTGTTTTAAATTTTAGATTATTAAAATGTTACACACTCATATTTATGTGACTAGCGGTGGAATAGTATTATAAAACTGAAAAGTGAGGGAAATAGGTTTTTTGTGGCCTTCATAAAGTTGAATGCTGACATAGGAAAATAACGTTTTTAACGACTGAATTATGCAAAATTTCTTTTAAGAAATACGATATATGGTAGGAATGAGGAACTAACATGTATAAGCCATATATTTTGAACTGAATGTTTAAGGTTCATTATACAAACAGTATCCAAACTTCTGAATTCAACAGTGAAAGTAATATTTAATATAATTGCTGAAAATGTTTAATGAAAATGTTTAATGTAAAATGAAATTGTTTGAATGAAAATGAAAATGTTTAATGTTATCCCTTGTATATATGCAGAGTTTATTATCTTTATCAAATGATCCCATTTTTACATTCTACTGATACCCAAATCCTATAACGCTTTATGTAGGTTATGTTTCCATTTGTTTTAAATTTTAGATTCTTATATTTATGTGATTAGGAGAGTAATATAAAAATAAAAAATGGGGAAAGTAATAGTTCTGATTTTATGTTCACGAGTCATCATACAAACATTATCCAAACTGTTCATTTCGACACAGAAAATATTAGTTGCAAATATCTTATAAAATTATTGTCTTATGTACACAGAGTGAGGTAAATTATTCTTCGTTTACATATTATGTGCACAGTTAAAAAAAAAAAAATTCCTGGTTTATTCGCCTTATTGTGATAAAATGATATATATGTATATATATGTGTGTGTGTGTTTGTGTGTACAAATACATTGGCAATTGATTATCCTAATATGCATATATATATATATATATAGATAGATAGATAGATAGATAGATAGATATAGATATATATAATAATTCACCATAACAATGATCAAACACCAATAAAGAAGATCCGAAACAAACAAGGAATAACCACATATGGAATCAAGCCTTGTACAAGGCGAAAAATATTGAAAAAGTTGATATGGTTTCTTTCTTAGACATTGACAGGTGGCACCATGCACAACAAATATAAACATATACAACAACAACAAATAATATAAATGATAATAACTAGAAGAAGAAGCAGAAGCCCACGCGGTTTAATTCGGGTTCAGCGGATTAAACCAATTTGTCGGGTGCCCAACTTTCCCCGAATCTTCAGCAAGATCATATGATAAGAAGGGGAAAAAAAATCAAAATAAAAACAACAATTACACCAAATAACAAAATAATAATAATAATAATCCTGAACAAACAAAAATAAAAACTCAACGAGAACTTATGGAAATAATTAATTAGTCAACATATTACTTATATGATCATGATCTGGAATATATATACAGCTGAACCTCGTTAACGTGAACACTGTTAACGTGAAATACTTTTAACATGAACTGTTTTCACAGTTCCCGTCGAAATGAAGATTACTTTAGTTATATGAAGATTTCTTACTGATAGAATGGACTACTGATAACAGGAACATTTTTTTTTTTTATTCCCCCTAGAGATTCACGTTAAAGAGGTTCGAATGTATACATGCATATATATATATATGTGTGTGTGTGTGTGTGTGTGTCCGTTTGTGATTGAATTGTGCTAGTCAATATACTTATGTTATGAATCTTGTTAAACTTTATATCAGTTTTCTCATTTGTAAATTATGCTTCGATAGATTTTACTAGAATGCATAAAATAAATAAATTTTAAAAAGGGGTTTGTATGAAAGTTTAATAAAGATTCTTAATAAATTAAGTTCTTAATAAAGATTCTTTTCAAATTTTTATCCCAAATTATACCCCTTATTACTTCACAGTGTCAATAATTAAGTAGACAAAGCTACGGGGAATATTTTGAAATGAAGGAAAACATCCTATTTTGCAAAATAAAAAGTAAGAGAAAATATTTACATCAATAATATTTTTCTTTCTTGAAGTAAAACAAAATTAATTTTTTTCGCTTTTAAAATTTTTACATTTATTCTACATAAACTTAAATCATGCTCAGATTTATGCATAGAGAGTGAGAAAGAGCATGAGAGATTTAAAAAATATATATAGTTTTCTAAAACCGATTTAAAATTACAATATATTAAATATATATAAAACACATTCTACTTAAATGCAAAAATGAACAGTGTAGGTAAAATAAGGTAAAAACAGTACGTACTTTAAAATTACAATATATTAAATATATATAAAACACATTCTACTTAAATGCAAAAATGAACAGTGTAAGGTAAAATAAGGTAAAAACAGTACGTACTTTAAAATTACAATATATTAAATATATATAAAACACATTCTACTTAAATGCAAAAATGAACAGTGTAAGGTAAAATAAGGTAAAAACAGTACGTACTTTAAAATTACAATATATTAAATATATATAAAACACATTCTACTTAAATGCAAAAATGAACAGTGTAAGGTAAAATAAGGTAAAAACAGTACGTACTTTAAAATTACAATATATTAAATATATATAAAACACATTCTACTTAAATGCAAAAATGAACAGTGTAAGGTAAAATAAGGTAAAAACAGTACGTACTTTAAAATTACAATATATTAAATATATATAAAACACATTCTACTTAAATGCAAAAATGAACAGTGTAAGGTAAAATAAGGTAAAAACAGTACGTACTTTAAAATTACAATATATTAAATATATATAAAACACATTCTACTTAAATGCAAAAATGAACAGTGTAAGGTAAAATAAGGTAAAAACAGTACGTACTTTAAAATTACAATATATTAAATATATATAAAACACATTCTACTTAAATGCAAAAATGAACAGTGTAAGGTAAAATAAGGTAAAAACAATACGTACTTTAAAATTAAATTTAGCACATAAAATACGTTATACTTCCACACAAAATAAAAATAAAAATGATGTATGATAATTATTCTTGCAAAACACTAATACATTTAATGTCCAACATCATGTTACGATAAATGAAGAATAAGAAACAAATTTCGAGAGTCTTTTTAAATATTGCATTAATAAATTTAAATATTACATTAATAAATTGTAAATAATTTACTATTAATCCCCTAGCTTTCATTTCGTTTTCTTTAACATTGGCTTTAAAATGATAAACAAAACCAAATTCAAGCTAAGAGATTAATTATAAGTAATTTTTTTTTTTAATCACATTTATCTTGATTAAAATTTTAGAATTTTAATCATGAGAGTATATATATATTAATCAGTTGCTATTACATTTGTATATACATTCCATTACAATATTTCATGTATTATTATTATTATTATTTATATTGTTTATATAATATGTGATACTCTGCTCATATAGTAAATTTTACTTGTATATTCATTTCTAAATTCCTTTGTACACACGCACACACATATAAACATGCGTATGTGTGTTGTTTAAATATTCATCTTTTTGCATAAACATTTCCATATTGTCTGAAGATATATAAAGAGATAATTAAAACATATAACTAAAAAATGCAAAAACATTTTCAGTCTTCTTGGATTTAAATATTTAAGCGCGATTTTTCATTGAATGAACAAAATAATGGACCCTGTGCATCGACGTAATGTGATTTACCACGGTCGAGCTACATCCTTGTTTGCTTACATGATAGTCATTATTAACCACATAACCGGTTGCCTATTTAATTGTCTATTTAAATTTTATTTAAGAATGTCAACAACAACAACAAATAATAATAATAATAATAATAATAATAGATTACTTATAAAATTTTAAATATTGAATTTTAAAATAATGGATTTATCAGTTTACTTTTTTATTTTATGAGGAAATGTGTACTTAATTTTGATTTGCAAAGAAATGTGGAAGCACTAAAAAAAAAAAAAAAAAAAAAAAATGAGAAGATAATAGATTTGTTTTTATCGAATATAATTTCAAATAATAATAATAAAAAAATTCTTAATTATAACAACTTTTTTTTTTTGTTTATGCATTCATTTTTAAAATAAATCAAAGCATACTAAACGTTTTACAGTTATAATTTTTTTCATTGTTAAAAAAAAAAAAAAAAAAAAAAAAAAAAAACCCTACGAAAAGTGCTTCCATTATTTTCTTAGAATTTGATTAAAATCAAAGCAATTTTTTTTTATTATTATTCATTTACGTAAGAGGCAGTTTGGCGAAAGAGACTTTACTTTTATTGGATTACTAAAGTTTACATATATATTAATGCCAACATAAGTGGTCTCAAATTAGTTCTTCAAATTTAATTTATTTCTTACCATATTTGAATTGGAAATAAAAAAGAAACTTGTCAAATTAAAACAATATTTGAAGATTATTAATATAAATTCAGCAAATTATATGGATAAATGTTAAAATGATATGAAAGAAAAAATTGTGCTAATAAACTAATAACGGAAGATAAAGGATAAAATAAAGGGTAAAGGAAGGTAAAATAAGCATAAAGATAAATCAACTTGTGAAAATTAAATTTCTAGAAAAAATATTAAAATTAGTTTTCATAGCGGTTACTTCTAAGAAAAAATTTCGCAGCATTAAAGCCAAGAAAGTGTTCATTAAAAATAAGTCATTAACACCCAATGTTAATGTTATATTAAGTATAAAAATGATAATATCACAGAAATTTAAAAATAACTATAAATGAGCATTTATTTTGAATTTTTTGAAAAAGGTTTTATAAAATAATAAAAATAGTCATAAAAAGCCACACATGAGAAATTTCTAAACATTTTATTTTGAAAAGAAATGAAGAATATTACGTAATAATATCAGATCTTCTATATCAACATTATTACTAACAATATAACTTATTATTAACATTATAAAATTTTGTTTTGGTGACAAGGTAAGCATCTTCTGAGAGAATAAGTACAAAACTTTGAATAAATATCATAAAATGCTAGAACTCGCACTTTGTTCGCCTGACGAAGGGTCGTGTCTTCTTTCGACCCGACACAATTCTTGCGAGTTCTAGCATTTTATTGTTTTTAATCAAAGTTTTGTATTTATGACTTTTAAACGCCAGTTCTCTGGTGCTTTTTATAATCTTCTGAGAGAATTTCTCTAGTTTTACAAATTTCATCCGCAGATAGAAGATGCAATGCGTGCAATAACAAAATGCAACAAATGCAGAACTGTTGTGTTGCCCGAAAATGTTTCTTTTATTTTTATTTTTATTTATTTACTATCTGTAAAGATATTTCTAAAAATTAAAATTCAGACAGAGGAATCAAAGATATCCGCATGTAATACGGTTCATTACATTCATAAACGGTATTTCATTAACATGGCCACGAATAACTTCCGTAGATTTATCTTATTGGCCCATTTAATTTTTCATACTGTTAAAATCAATAACAAAAAGTTTAGTCTAATGCATTAAATGAAATTCTTTATAATTAACATCACAAAATTTGGATTTTAAAACAATGGGTATATCTACAATATGTTTTAATGTATTCTGAAACATTGTTAATATGCCCATAGTACACTTTCAAAAGAGTAATTTTCTTTTTATTTAATCTTCATTGTATATTAGAGAAATTTACTCTACGAAAAAGGAAGTGTGGATAGAAAGCAGATAGTAACAATGTCACAGAATAAATTGGAAATGTTAGCAGTTCTGCAATGGGTCATCAGTTTTATGCAATCAGTCAGTAACTGAGTATTAAACCACATTTCTCTGTATCATATATATGTCTAACAAGGAAAAATTCAAAAGGTGTCGTCTTTAAAAAATATTGAAAAAAATAATATAGGTGATTCTACTCTTCATAAAACACCAGGAAGTGAAAAAGTTATCGACTGAAATGAATTACAGTTACCACAAAAATGTATCAAAATTAAGCATATATGGTGATTTAGCGCTGTTAGGCGTTCAGTTCGTTAGCACTGTTAAAATGAAATTTTAACAGTTGTGTTTTTCTATTGTTTTTACTAAATAATATAGCTAATTTGTAATTTCGTATTTTTTTAAAGGGGAATATTGTGGTTATAAATGTGTGTCAGTCTTTTTTCCCCTCCTAAATTCTTTCGCATTTTCGAAATCGTATTTCTTTTCAGAGCAAACCCTTTTTCCGGCAAAGAATTTGTCCTCAGCTATTATTTATTTTGACCTCTAGTTTGAGTACGTGCTTTTAGGTCCGTTTTGACCTTCAGGGCACCCCCTACGCTCGTGAAGGTCAGTTTCTCTTCCCGCGTATTTGCACTGGACCGTGTTCAGTTTTTAATCGATTATTATGGGTCGGGGGTTCAGCTCCTACATCGACGGCGTAGTTGCGACCTCTGATTGGCCGAGCTGTTTCTCTCCCAGAATTTTCATGCCGAAATTGGCAACAGTAAGTTGGCGTCCTTCGCGAAAGCGCGAAATTTTAGAGTTGAGGCGTCGGTATCACATAATTAACATGGTTTAATAAAAAGTCTCGTAAAAATCAGGGCGTTTTGCCCTTATAGGGCTGTACTTTAGAGTCCTTCTCATTACCGATTGTAGGTATTCACTCCAACTAGAATTAGTACGATACGATGATGTTTCAAGTTTAAATCTACGAATCGAAGAAGCTCTAGAGGGAATGCAGCTGAGGAAAGAAATTTGTCTCCAAATAATTAAGTGGAATCCAGTAGCCCTGTGCGGAGGCTATGGAATTTGTATGCAGAAGGTTTGAGTCCTGTACTTTGGAAGTAAAGGCGGGTGTGTGGAGCCCTCAGAATATTCGTAGTAAAGTGTGTTTCCAGTACCTGGATTGGTTGCCGACCCCAACAGAAGCTTCCCCTTGCCCAAGTAATAGCAGAACTAAAGTCATCCCTGGACATAGAAGAAGACCCGATAATTATCAAAATCATCCCATCCAAATCAAAGAATTTTAACCACTGGATAATAGAAATGAAAAAATCAACAGTAAAAGTAATGGTAAACCTCAAAACAATTACTATCGGCTTCTCCAAAGTATCAATTAAACAATACATCATCCTCAACCGCTGCACAAAGTGCCAACGCTTCTCTCATATTAAAAGACTCTGCCCTTCTCCCAGGTTCTTTTGTGGACGCTGTGGAGCAGACCACTTTACAAACAACTGCACGGCACAAACTGAACTCTGCATAAATTGCAAACAAGCGAATAAACAGAATCTTAACCATCCAGCCTACTCATCCATATGCCCTATATATCAAGAACTACGGAAAAATCAGCTTCAAAAATTTTATTCAAGAAATGCACCAACAGATTCAATTCCTCAGCCACGTCCAGAAAACAGTCAACATTCCAGAATCCTTCTGCAACCTCCACCAGTTTCCACAAGACATCAACAATTCACAGCTCCACGTTTCCAAAATCAGTTTCCTGAAGAAAGACAACCTTCTCATCACTGGTTTCCTTCAGTCAGACGTTACAGACCTCAACAGATTGACTTTCTTCAGCAGTCAAGCCTACCTCATTATTTTTAACCCAAGTTATTCTGACGTTCCATATTCACTTCAGTCTTACACCTCTGAATATCCTCCTTATAATATATAACAAATTATGACTCTACAATATTTGTAATATTGAAACTTTATTGAAACTTTGCAACTTTCTTTTAAAAACTTTTCACCGATCTTCGCCTTTGTTTATGTTTGTTCAAACTTGCTCTGGTTTCATGAAATTTTGTAATAACTAATTTCTCAGCTCATTTAATTGTAAAATAATCTTACTCATTACTGTCTGAATGAAGACGAAAAACTCCCAATAACTGTAACTTCTCCTTCTTTTTCTTTGAAAATAAATACAGGGTCTTCAACTCCGTTGACCCAGGCCTGTTGCTGAGGCCGCGGAATCGCTGGATAGTGGGGGTCTACAACCCTTTGTTAGGTTCTGTCGGGAGGGTAGACTTTGTCTAAGACTCCAAACCGAAAGGTGAGGCGCCCTCTCTGGCTGTGTCCTGCCTAAGCCTTACGAGCTATCCCGTGACCTCCACTACCTCTTCGACGCTCATGATGCCTTCCAAATAAGTATCTCTTTTTATTGTTGGTAATTTTAAAGCTCATGCTAGTATAATTTAAATCTTGATTTAATTAAATCTGTGAGTGGTAACCATGAAAATCAGAGAAAAAACAAAACTCTTATTGGTCGTAAAAAAGTCTAGTTTCATGGTAAATATTGCTTGTATTGTAGTTTTGTTTCAAGTTTAAATTTGATTTTCTTTTGAACTGTTGAAGGCAAGGACTTGGTATTACCAGCAAGAACATTTTGTAGTACAAGGATTCACTATTTTTTTGAACTTGCATTCCGTGACCTTGTTCAATACTTTAATTAGTAGTTAAGTTTTTTTTTTTTTTAACTGTAGTTGTGTTAACGCTGATTATTAATTACCAAAGATGTTGACAAGTAGATGTAAATTTTATTTGGATCGGCAAAATTGCCCTTTTTGTGAGTATAAAAAAATTGTGTAAAGGAAAAAATAATTAGTGTATTTGTTGTTTTAAAGGATAACAATTGCTTTTTTCTGTAAAACTGTAAAGAGGCCTCTCTATATTTGTGTTCTTGATAACTAAATTAAACTTTAATTTTCATTCTAAACTGTCTGAGTGCTTATTTTTATTATGAAAAAAATATTATTATTAATATGTGTTTTATTCCTGGGGTTTTAAATATGAGTTATGCTAATTTCAAACTTGTTTTTTTTTTTATTGAGCCACTGAGTCTCCTGTTGTAAAATTGTAGTTGTTATGGAAGGCATTAAAATCTTAAGAAATAACAGTAAAGTTTACTGGTAGCGAAACCAAAAATTTAAGGAAATGTTTGGAGGTAGTGATTGAATTTACCAATTGGTTGAACTCCTTTTTACAGCAGGAAACATTGTTTTTGCTAATTTAATTTCTTTTTTTGGTTTGTTTATTGTGGGGGGTGGAAGTGGCTCATCTGTTATATATATTTTTTTTATTTACCTATTATTTTATAAATATTAGTTTAGATTAATTAATCAAATGTTTCATTTTAAGTGTTTAACAAAATTAATACCAGTCTTATGGTGGTTTCTGTTGTAACTTTTGGATTGCGGATAATTTTAATCAACTTAAATATTTAATGTTTTGGTTTTTAACAGAAACTGCCATAAGTCATCGTGGCCTTATTTGAATTTTTATTATGGTAATTCTGCATAATTGAGTAGCAGAGAGCTAGCATCTAGCCAACGAGGTTTCGACCTCCCTTTTAACATCTCCTTTTAGAACCGGGTTAGAAATATTGCGGGTAATGTACAAAAACTATACGATCCAATCATTGAGTTTACCAAATTTAATTGAAGTCCAAAATTTAAGACTATAAATTATGGGCACTCAAATTAACGTCACAACAGCACTAAGATTACCGTGTACGAAAAGAACCGTGTTTTGCTTCTCCGCCAAGTACTCAAAATCAATCGCCTAACAGTGTGAAGTCGCCAAATATGTTTAATTTTGAAAAAATTTTGTGGTTGCTGTATTTCAGTTCAGCCGATAATTTTTTCACTTTCTAGTGTTTTGAATGAGTAGAATCATATATATTTTTTCAATATTTTTGAAAACGTCACCTTTTGAATGTTTCTTTGTAAATAGAATCTGTCGGATGATAACATAATTTTTTTTATTTATATGATTGAACCTGTATTAAAAGAGTTTTAAATGAATGCGAATTAAGATACACTCATTGCTTCTAAAGTACGTCTGACTGTACAAATCACTGCTAATAACCTTTGAATCCAAAAGAATTGGACAGGTGAGAAGAAATCAACCTGTTAACATATGCAGTAATTAAAGTTGTGTAAACGCCACGCTAATGTCATTTTACAATTGAAAAATAGTATTATTTTCTGACATTATGTGATCAGTTTAATGTTTTTTTTTTTTTTTTTTTTTTTTCCAGTGGAAGATCTTTAGATACATTAGCGTATGTCTATCTTGCTCTACCATTTAATTTTTATTTTCAGTTTTCAAAGTTTCCAAGCTCCTTTTTTTTATTTATTTACACGCGAGTAATGTTATTACACTAGTTTTTAATTTGTTCTCCAAGCATATTTTGAAATTTTTAAACTTAAAATGTGTATTTGTAAAAGTATAATCATTTTATCATTTATAAGAAATATCTCATTCCTTTTATTTTCTAATAAATAGTTACAAGTATTCAGTTCAAGATATATCAATACCCACAGGAAAAAAATCTTTTTAGTTATTTATTTATCTATTTATTTATTTAATCAAACACTAAAAATTAATTTTATCTAAAATCGCCAAGAGTTATACTAGGCGAGTCGTATTAATCCTGGACGATAGGACCCATGCCCCAGCCCACCCGGTTCCCGCTGTTTAATGTATTTTTCTAGTCAATTTTGTCCCCTTATTACTTCCGGTGTGATCCGTTTTTTTTTTTTTTTTTTTTTTTTTAAACACACTTGACATTGTGAGTTTTTTTGCTTTTCTTCCCATGCTATTCCTATGGGTATTTTTTTAGCTTTTTTTCCCCTCTTTTTCTACATTCTAAATTGGCGGTGGAACTATCATTTATATATGTTTATATATACATATATATATATGTAGTGAGAAGCTAGAAAGAGCACTGAGAAGTTATTATTATATTAATTAAAGTTTAATAAAAAGATTATTATTTACATAGTATTTACAATACCCTGCTCAAAAGTTTAGCAAGATTTGCAAACAATCAGTTTTTCAATTTAATAACTTATCTTTCAATGAATTGTTTTCAAACATTAGGTACTTAAAGAACTTGGTTTTCCTTGTATTTTTCAGTGCAGTCTGGTTTATGACAATATTTAGGGGGCCGATTACAAATTGAGCAAAATCAATAATATTTGGGATCACTGCGTATTATTAAGTCGATGAAAGGTCCTGTAACTTTAAAATATGTTAATATAGACCTGGTGCAATTTGTGGATGAGTTTGTGTGACGATAGCATGTTAAATAATTGAGATATAAGCATTTATTTGAAAACTCCAAAAAATTGAGCTTTTTATTTTATTTTATTTTTTTTTTTTTAATAATATGCAGAGTTTTAAACGAAAATTATTCCAACTTTCAGATAAATTGAAAAAAGACTTTTGAAACAATGTACTGCAATCGGAATAGAAATATCTTAAATATCTCATTACATACGAATATTTTTAAGAAAAGATTTTCCTGCGCATGCGAAAAAAAAAAAAATCATTGGTTTAAAGCTAGGTATAATGGGCAACTTTTCTCAAATGTTTATGTGAATAGAGTAAAAATTAAGCGAATTTTCGGAAAAAGAACGAGCTAGTTTTTAAATATTTTCCAAGAGTTGAAATTTCATAAGGAGTTTTTCACATGCCGCGTAATTAATCTGTACATCCAATCATTTAAACTACTTTTCAAAAGTTCTTTTTTGTGAAAAATCTCTTACGATCTCACAAATCTTAGTAAACAAACAAAAATATGTTAGAGTTACAAGCTTATAAGGGGTTTTCCTTAAAAAGTACTTTTAGAGCGTGGTTTAAATAATTGAATCTTCAAATTAATTACGCGGTATATGAAAAACCGGATATGTATTTTAAACTCTTGGAAAATATCTAAGATCTAGATCGTTCTTTTGTCGACAATATGCTTGATTTTTAGTCTATTCAAATAAACTTTTGACAGAAGTTCCCCAATATATCTGGCTTTCAAACTATGTAATGAAAAATGTTCTATCTTTCGCTTATGCACAGTGAAAACGTTTTTATAAAAATACTCATATTTAATCGTATATTTAAAATATTTCTTTTCAGATTGCAGTATATTGTTTCAAATGTGTTAGTTCAATTTATCTGAAAGTGAGAATAATTTTCGTTTAAAGCTCTGTACATTATAAATAAACATGCTGATTTTTTAGGAGTTTTATAATAAATGCTTATATCTCCATTATTTAATATGCTACGTCACACAAATTTATCCGCAAATTGCACTGGATCTATATTGACATTTTCTAAAGTTACAGGTTATTTCGTTGACTTAACGATACAGGGTGATCACAAACATTATAAATATTTTTCAATTTGTTTGTGTTTTAATATTCCAACGCCAAGTCTCCTGTTATTATAAAGTTGCAGGATATTTCTGATCTAAAGGAAAGGATCATAGACGATTGGCACCGTTGATAACACTTTGTTACAGAGGCCCGGGTTCGACTCCCGGCTGTGGTGTTTTTCACATAGTTAGTATAAAAATCAGCCTTCTACTCCAATCTATTAGAAATAGGTTTTGCAGATGCCAGAAATTTGCATTTTCTTGGATGGCGATATTCGAGAGTGTGATTTATCTTATTCATACATGGTTTTATTGTTTCAACTGCAGCTTTTATTTCCACAACCTAACGGATATTCTAAAATTATTTTTCCTTATATTATTCCCCTTTAAGTGGGCCTACCTAACAAAGTTCTGGACTGAACTGGGCATTGTACCAATTGGAACCTCGTGGAAAATTATTGGCACATAATTAGTAGAGAATTTGCTGCTATGAAACTTTTTACTATTATTAAACTGTTGGAAAATATCACTAAGATTTTGTTCCAGCATTATATTTAGAAGCTGGTATCGTCTATCTTAACCATATGTATTATTTATATAAATTCTGCGATAATATGTTAATTTTCTATTCCTGAGTAACTCTAGATAATTTATAACTTATATTAAAACTTGATTAAAGACAATCCTACTGTTTTATTTTATCATAACAACAGGATTTTTAGATAAAACATATACGAGAAAAAAAACATTTATTACACACTTTTTCATTCATTACACATTTTTTCATTTCACTCGATCTAGTTTCTTTTCCTCCACTTTTATATCTATATCTTTATATATGTAAGAAAGTGGATTTTTCAGTTAAATCAAAGAAATGAAGGGGAAAATTTACATAAAAAATCTTTCTGAATATGATTTCTTTTTTTCTGCTTCAAATAAAACTTATTATTTTTTAAATTATTTTATAGTGAATATTAAAATATGTCTCTGACATTATGCCCAAGGCAATAATCAATTTCAACATTTAAAACTTTATCGATAAATGCATTAATAATATATTTTTGAAGAAAATTATTTCACATATCAGATAAATATTTCGAAAACATTATACGCTTTTACCTGCAGCTATTCTAAAGATATTTACTGTATATTATATGAAAAGTATTCATTTAAATCGGTGTTATTGGTTTTATTTATTTTTAAGCCCCAATTACACATAATTAAATGTTTCGATAAACTTTTAATGGTTTGTACTTCATAATTTTAATACAAATATAAGATATATATATTTATGGACTGAAACTTTTTTTTTCCTTTTTATTCATCAATCAATAAAAATGCAGATTAGTTTCCGTATGTTTTATTCAAATTCTAAACCTTATTACTCACACAACATAATTCTAAAAAAAAAAATGTAATTTAAAAATATAATTAATAGTTATAATCTAATTTCTGGCAGAAAGGGAAAATTCAAATCAAATCGGTCAACCAGTTTTATAGAAAAACCATGTTTCTGCTACATTTTTCCCAGACAAAGCAAGGGTTACCATCGACTGCTAAATATTTTGTAACAAGGATTATGTCAGATCAGTTTGTCATAAAAAAAAGTTTATAGCCATATATATATATATGTATTTTTTTTTTCATAATCATTACAAGGGTTCTTAAGAAAACTATTTTCTGTCTTTTTTTATCAGGTAGAGAGCGAATCACCAGTGAACGCTAATTATCCTAAAGATAAGAGATTTCAAATTGAAATCACTCATCAAATTTCACTGGTAACTCGATTTTTATAGATTTCAGATCAAAATCTCATCTTAAAAATCATCTTAAATCCAAATATTTTATACAAAATCGGTCGAGTGTGCTCGAAGAAAACGCAATGTCTGACTTTTTTTTTGTGCCAGGTTAAGTGCGGATTACCGGTGAACGCAAATTGTTTTTAAGAAAAGAGCAATTCCGATTAAAATGTAAACTCAAAAGACACCTAAATCTAATTTTTTATTAAAAATAATTCAACTGGTTTCTATGAAAACCAAGTATCTGCCAAATTTTTCTATGAATAGATTGAGGATTAGCTGTTAATGCTAATTTTTGTGAAGATGAGGATAAATCTGTTGGATTTTTCATCTCAAAAACCATTAATGTTAAGTTTTTTTTTTTTTTATATATATAGATTTATTTTCTAGAAAACCAATTTTCTGCCTTATTGTGTAGTTGAGATGGAGTTGACATTAAACATCAAATTGTCTGAAAACAAAATAAATAGTTTTGCCATCTGGAAAAATCTTTAAACCAAAGTTTTATCAAAATTGTTTGATCCATCTCCGAGAAAACCGATTTTCTGTCATAGTTTCCACGGACGGAGTGAGGGTTTAATTATGGATGCTAACTATCCCGAAAAATGAGAATAATTCAGATTGAACTGTCACCTCACATAACGCAAAATCTGAAATATTGATCAAAGTCATTAGGTCAGTTTCCATAAAAAGGAAGATTCTGCCATATTTTGCCTCGCTGGAGTGAGGGTTAAAAGAGTAGTGAACGTTAATTTCCCTGAAGATAAGGATAAATCGGATTGTTCTCTCATTAAAAAAAAAAAAAATCCTTAATTTTAATTTTTTATCAAACTCGCTCTATCCATTTCCATATTAACCAAATTTCAGCCATATTTTGTAACTGGTGTTTTGTAAGAATGTACAAAATTCGTGGTTATTGTAGGCATTCTTATTTGATTCCCATTAAATGAATATTCCTTTTCGTATATTCTCACAAGTCATTTAAAGTTTATTTTTAAGTTGTTCTTTTGTTAGATAAACTGATTTCAATTCGTCTCTGTAATAACATTGACAAAGCATAAATCTTAGTTTCGATTATAATTTTTCTCTAACTGTCTCAACCCATTGTAACATCGTCAAAGTTGTGTTCTTTGTACTCGACTGCCCGTGTGAGGTCCAAGGAGCCACTCTGTCTACTGACTCATGAAAGCGGACATTCCTTGCAGCTTTTCACTCTCCCAGATTCAAAGTTGCCGCAATTCCACGGTTGACTTTGATTTTACTGCCTTGCGCTCCCAAGCGAGGGTGGTACCCAGCCATTCTGTCGCCGAAAAAACACCAATGAACTGTTGAACTGGGTGTGAACTTGTATATTTCACATGACCAAAGACTGTCTGATTGGTGGTTGTCTTGTGGGAAAATGGTCCCCCCCCCCTTTTTTTTCATATCATCAAGATTTTTGGAAGAACTGAAAATTCAGATAATAATTCTGGAGACTTGGATTATGATTGTGTAGAGAGAAGTCGTTCTCCGGAACTTCTGTAAATTTTACACATGCTATAGGGATCAGAGGTATATGTGAGGCATGTTGTATGTTTTACCTGTATAAACAGGATGTTAAAACGCAGTATTATTAAAGTTTTGTTAAGTTTTGCACAAAAGTATTTGTTTTTTTAGTCTTACTAAAATAATATGTCTGACGTTTAACAAAAGTGCAAATGTCATCGGTACCTACTACTGACTATATCACACCATCTACATATAGAAATGTAGCGAATATTCTTTGGCATAAAAATAATACACCACATTTCACTACTATAATGATAATCTTTTGTAAAAATTTCACCGTAAATGAAACTGTAGGTCTTTAGTTTGCACTTTATGTTTTGCCCATGACTGGTTTAGCTTCCATATGTTAATATAGACGAAATAAAAACAAATTTTTATGGCTTATAGTAAAAACAGAATAACTTACTTTCGACTGTTTTTTTTTCTATTTGAGAAAATGTATTGAAGTGACAGCTTGAAAGTTAAATAATTTTATTATTATTATTATTACTTTAAATATGAAATAAAGAATGTCTCATACAAACGAACTAGCATTAATTTGTTTAATATTTCATTTATTGTTCTAAAACAAAACACATAAAGTCATATCTCATAAGCAAATATCATTAATTTCATAAATTGGCATAACAATATTTTCGATTATAAATAGTATCATGATCCTTCATAAGAGAAAAATAATAGGTACGGATGCAACATGACAATGGCATCTCCCAAAACCGGAAAATGTCACATTATAATAACTAGCGGTATAACACAATTAACAAAAATATTAATGAAAAGCTATGGATAAGTAAATAAAGACAGAAATGAAAATAATAATTAAAAAATACAAGAGAAAAAAATAGGAATAAAACGTTACAATATTTTTTCAAATTTATGCTGTATACTTATACAACATTGCTGCTGTCCTGTTTTTATTCCCTAACTTTTACACCACTGTATTTATATAGAATATTTTTTCTTAATTGATTGCGGAAATACACTATAGCAGATTATTGCAGGAAATTTATTGGTGAAGGAGTTATGGAATACGGTCCGTAACATCCCTGTCCTAAATTATTTAATTAGTACCATAAATTTTGCCTTTAATATATAGTTTTTTCATTAAAAGGTACAAGTATAATTTACGATAACATTGTATTAACATCAAATTCATATGCACACACTTTTATACTAACTATATTACAATAAAACTCTAGGATGTATGTAAAACCGTCAAATATAAAAAATATATATATAATATTTAATATTTTGTACAAGTACTAATAAATTAAAAAAAAAAAAAAAAAAAAAAAAAAAAGTATTAACGCATTTCAATATTGGAAACATGAGTTTTTAAACATAAAATACCTTTAATATAGATAAACGATATAATAAATTTTGAAACGTATCATCTTTAATATTAAAATGAGTTTAAATGCTTAAAGTGTAATAAAAATTTTAAAATTCTGTCACGATAACTCATAAATTAAAAACACTGCTCTAAAAAAAAAAAAAAAATAATAAAAAAAAAAAAAAAAATCTAGGTCTGGTACCATTTTTGCTGATTCTTATGTAAAATGATCTCTTGAATCCGAATACGGCTCCCATTTTGCCCAGTCATCCTCCATTTATTTCTAGAAACACCACCGCCTCCCTCAATTTCTTTCTCTGTTCGATAATTTTATGACCATGAATTTGATTTGAAGAATGAAAAATAATTAATTTAACACCTAAAACAAAAAAATATAAAGTTTAAAATATAACATTAATAACAGGTTAAAAAAATAGATATGTAATGCATAATTTCAGTGGCAAATAGCCCCTAAAATTTTTACCTTGACACAAATGTCCATGTTTTACAATTTTTAAACTCTGTAGTCCCTCAGAAGATATTTAACGGTTAAAATAATCCTCCCCATCCTATAAATCAAATTTATAGCCATAAAATACTCAAACAATGATAAAAATAGGGGGATATTCCTAAAAAACGGTGGGTGATAGGACAAAATTGGCGTCATATTTGGATTCAAGAGGTCATTTTGCATAAGAATATGCTGAAATAGTGCCAGAGGCAATTTTCATGCCGAGCAGTGCAATTAATTAATTATTTATATAACAAAACTTAGCATATTCTTTTCTCATTATTCCCACTTACATTGAATTTTTAAAGTCTGCCAGATTTAACCAATAACGTTCCATACTTATTTTAAATTATTTCTTAAATGTTTTGAATAAATTACATAAATTTTATATTTTTGTTAAAATGATCTTTATATAGTGAGTGAAAAAAAAAATATTATTGTTTTATTATTATTATTTATTTATTTATTCATTCATTCAATTTATCGCTTCAAAAGATTTAAGCGTTCGAAATTGAAATCGAAAAGCATGCAAGCAAAACATTTCACAAATAAAAATAAATCGATAATCAATGGCTTTTTAACTATATTAGAAAATCTATCTTTAAAGTTACCTAAAGCTCCGTGAAATTGCCGCCATTCATGCTATGAAACTTAAACATGTTTTTTAAGAGGATTTTCGAAAACAAAAATGTCCTTATAGTTATTCTTATACTTTAATGCAAGTTTTAAGTTTAAGTGTGACTATGAATAAATTGTTTAGATTTTTTCTTTTATAATGCTTGTAATTCAACTCATACAGATTCTACAAAAATACATTTGAAAAGTTTCTACACTAAGAAAAAAATCTGTGACTGCCATCTAGAAACTAAATTGTGGCTGTAGTAAAAATAGTTCCATGTCATCCTTATAAATTCTAGTTCCTTTTACTAGCGAGTTCTAAATTTTCCCATTAGAATTCTAGATTGTTTTCCTATATTGCTGTGGTCAAAGTTGTTAAAAAATCTCTGCCAATAAATGCGAACTCAAGAGGCAAGTTATAGTAACTATAATATTGGTTTATTACACAATTCTAGAAAATCAAGCGAGGATTTCTCGGAATACAAAGAATTCGTAATCTCCATAATATTCATAAAACTGTTTCATCAACTAGAAAAGTATAAACTAGAAATTCTCGTTCATTTCGTCTATACAGGTTATTCATTTACCTTATAAGCACAACTTGTAAACCTATAATTCTGGTTTAGGGTTTCAGAAAATGACTACTTATTCGTTCTAGATGGATGCGGTATATATATATATATATATATATATATATATATATATATATATTTTTTTTTTTTTTCCCCTCAGTGTAAAAAAAATCACATGTATTCTATTTTTTTTTTTTTTTATCTTATTCAATTCCATCAGTTAACTGAACCCATCATGGTTAACTAAATTTTATCAATTTTATTTCTCTTACTCATGTATCATATACTTTCCTTCTACTATATACATAATACATATTTATAAACCGCACACACACACAAAAATAAATAAATAAATAAAAAGAACAAATTTTAATATCACATTGAATTTCTTCTTAGAATTTGACTTTCTAAGTCTTAGAAATCCTCTTATAAAACAATACAGAAAATATAATATTTATTTTCACAACATCTATTGTTAACAGTTGCATGTTATCAGCGAATATAAAAACACAATTGTATCAATTTTTCTACATGACAAGACCTCTAAACGTGACTTATATTGTTTACTGAAACCCTTTGCAAGAGCTTTCTGCTTTTGATATTTCGGAAGCTATGAAGTATCATTAGGAATTCTGTAAACAGGTTTATATAAATCTTCTGATAAAATGCAAGGATCTCTTTTTTTGATTATGTTATAAGTGTAACTATATTTGTATACGTATAAAACAAATATATTTTCACAACAGCATTTTAATTGTAATATATGATGGGATATTATAAACACAAAATCAGTTTTTCCAAAACAATAACTTCTTTGATTTTACAGCGTAAGCAGTATGCTTTTTTCACAATTATTTTCAAAGAACGTTATACTGGTATCTGATTTTTTTTTTTTTTTTTTTTTTTTTTTTTTGTGGCTCTACAAACAAATCGTTTAGCATTTTCGTATCATAATCTAAGCATGCTTTTGTGCATACAAAATTTGTACGTTAATTAATTTATGCTCAATGAAGTTTAAATAAATCAATATGTACAAATGGCAGATTTTACCCAGAAACGTTATTTGTATTCGTTTGTAAGACTCTATACATGAACCATACAGATATTGATACAGATTCAGTATACCCAATTTGGACTTTCTACTAATATCGGTTTTAAAGCTATGCTGAAAACAGGTTCAAACCTTTCATAGCGTGTACTTTTCATACAGAAACAGTTATACAAATTAACCTATAAAAACCTAATTTTTGAATTGCAGGAATCTAAAAAAGTATAATAATAGCAAACACCTAATT
Source organism: Salticus scenicus (assembly GCA_963930645.1). Classification (NCBI taxonomy): domain Eukaryota; kingdom Metazoa; phylum Arthropoda; class Arachnida; order Araneae; family Salticidae; genus Salticus; species Salticus scenicus. The sequence continues at coordinate 234,972,519 of OZ005650.1, forward strand.
TTTGATAGTTAACCCAAAATAAAATATTTTACGTCATATGTGTGTCCATTAAATTTCATTCTCACTATTTTAACTGTCTAGTGGTTAAAGTTGTAGTCATTAGAAAAAAAAAAAAAATCTAGGTTTAGTAAACTGGCTTCGCGCTACTCGATACGATCACTTATAGCTCTACCTGGTGGAAAACTAAAGAATTAGAGTTCTTATTTCAAAAACATTTAAACATAAGACATTTTTCTCGCACCATAATATAAAGGGAAGCACATTCGGCTTGGATAGGATGTGGCTTTTCTTCTTCATGACCAAAGAACATGTGCTATTGTTTAGGAGGGTAAAGCAACACTTTTTAGTCTTGCTTTTGCCTCCAAGGTAGCACGTATATTTTGCACCAGAATAAGAGAGGCCACATCCTTTTGAAACCGGTTGGGCTTGCCTTTATTTTGGTGTGTGAAAACATTTCTATGTTTAAATATTTATCGTAAATTAGTTATTTAATTTGAAACAATTTCAAAAATGTTATATGATAGGGGAAAAAGTTAAATACAATGTTGTAGAAAACAAAATGTTTTCTAGGTAGGTTAAACTGGTTTCGACATTTTTGTCGACATTTTTGCGTGTAGGAAGTAATTTTTTAAGACATAAGCAGGTTCTATTCGACGAATTCACTTTATTTAATAAATATTCAGTTCGTAATGATATTGTTATAAAAGTTGTCGATATTTTTCCATGTAAAACGTACACAAGCAGGTTCTAGTCGATGAATGCATTATATTTAATGACTATTCAGCTCGTAGATAGAGCCAGTAATGATATTGTTAAGAAAGTTCTCGGCATTTTTGCATGTAAAAGTAATTCTTAATGACATATACAGATTCTAGTCGACCAATGAAATTCATTTAACGAATATTCAGCCCCTAGATATCGTCCGTAATGAACTTGTCTTTTCGACACTTTTGCGTGTAGAAAGCAATTCTTAAGAATATAAGCAGGTTCTTGTCGACGAAGGCACTGGATTTAATTATTATACAGCGCGTAGAGCCCGTAATAGTATTGTTATGAAAGTTGTTTATATTTTTGCGTGTAGAAAGTAACTCTTGAAGCCATAAGTAGGTTCTAGTCGAAGAACGGATTTACTTAATGAATATTCAGCCTGTAGATAGAGCCCGTAATGATATTGTTAAGAAAATTGTCCGCATGTTTGAGTGTAGAAAGTAATTCTTAGGACAATAGCAAGTTCTAGTCGATGAACGCACTTTATTTAATGAATATTCAGCACGTAGATAGAGCCCGCAATGATATTGTTATAAAAGTTATCTACATTTTTGCGTGTTGCAAGTGTAATTCTTAAAGATATAAGCAACTTCAAGCCGATGAATGCATTTTATATAATGAATATTCAGGAAACAGTTGAATGAAATGCCTTTTTGTGCTATAAAAATAATAATCAATGAATTTTCTAGAAACAATCCAACGAAACAGTCATTCTTACTACAGAAATAAAATGAACACTGTTAATTACACTACAGAGCAGAAGTTTTGCTAATTTAGGAATAACCGAAAATTTCGAAGTCTGAATGAAATTCGAAACCTTCAAAACTATTGTCACAATAGTTTGTAGAATTTCCAAGATACCCATACAACACAATGACATCCAGAGTAAATCTAGAAGCTGTCATATGTGGGATAATACGGCATCCTGTGGACATCACGCAATGGACGTACCTCGGCCAGAGGACATCCAGAGCTGAGCAAAATGTGACACCTAAGCAAATCCAGAGAACATCATTTTCAGGCAGTCACGGGTTGAGTGCAGGATGCTCACAGGATGAGGTAAAATGACTATAAATGATACCCATGAGCATCTAGGATAGGTCTTTTTTTGATGTTCATACAATGGCTGCAGTTTGTCCACAGGACAGCACAAATTAGACTTGGGGAAATCTTTTATTTGCATAAATGAATGGAGAATTGTGAATATATTTAATTGGTTTATTATGCAATAAGTAACACATAATCTCAAGTTTATTTCAAATATATTTCTTATTCCTATATGTTTATATACAAACATAAGAGAATAAAAAGTATATTTGAAATAAACTACATAAAAAATAAAACAATATACTATATTTTAAAATTTAGTATATTTTATTTTTTTATGACAGATTTGAGAATATATATTAAAAATTATTGTACAATAAACATGCTATAAAAAGATTTTTGTAGTTTTCCATTTATTTGCTATCAAAAGCTTATATTAATATTGTACATCTATAGGAAGTGAAGATAAATATTTTGCTTCAATCAAGGTTGCCAAGGAGAGATTTGGTGATCCCCCCCCTCCCCCCCAATCTAAACATTTTAGACTTTTATTGAATTTAGTTGTAAACTGATTGCATTATAAACCCTATATATTTGAGAAATGACAAGGAACTTTGTCATTTAATGCCAAATTACAAAAAAAAAAAAAAAAAAAAAAAAATGACCAGTCTAAAGGTCAAATTATTGTATTGATTTTCTTTTTGACTGAACACGTGTGACTAAGGTTAATTCAGACTTAAAACATTCAGCAGTTCTATTGCAGTTTCCTTTGGTGTGGTTTTTTAATAGCTATTACCATCAAGATGTGTTAGGACAGTTTTCAACTGTGACAACTTTTACTGCCACCTTTGGCGGTGATAATTGTCATGGAAAATTGATTTATTTTGTAAAATTTTTCAAGGAAAACAAAAATGTCGTTGAGAATTCCCCCCTCCACCAAGGACGTACCCAGGGAGGGGGTCCATACCCCTCCCGAAATATAATTTAATATAAGTTAATTTAATAAATAATCCTTCTGAAGTTAAAAATTATTTTATAATAATCATAACTTAAAAAAAGAAAAAAAAAATGTTCATTGTAAGTTTTTTAATCGTATCGTTTGATCAGATTAGTTCTCCTGGGCGGAGGGGATGGAGCAATGGACTCCCACATTAATGACATTTGTAAAATTTATCAAACTGATTTTGTATAGCTATTTTTCATACACATGCAACTTTTGAGCTACTTTTCCAAGTTTTTTACCTTTTTTTTTTTTTTTTTTTTTTACAATTTATCGGAGGCAGTACTTGCTAACCACTACTGAGTTAATAAATGACATAACTATAAATCATGTGTTTATTTTATTCACATGCTTTCACTCTTCTTCCTTCTTACAAACTCTGAAAAAACTTTTTTCTTTTGTGTTATATCCTTCAGAATCGGAGCTTAGCGAAGCGACTCCTAGTTGGAATAGTATTTTAACACAAATTTCTGATATTCTGCCACAGTATTCAAAGCAATTTTTTTTTTATTTATAATTTTTTTTTTTTTCACAAGTAAATGAAATTAACAGATAGTTTACTTGTATCTATAGAGCACAGTGAGATCTTTTTCTTTTATGAAAAGTGTAAAGACATTCATTATAAATAGAACTGCGCAGGAAAGACTATCTTGTTGGCATTTCTTTGAATTCATCATAATCCAACATTAAATTTTTAAGATGTACTGAACAAAATGGCCTCAAGACAACAGAGTCTCAATTTGCTGCCGTAATTATTATTTATGTGTAAGCAATTTCATAAATATATTTATATAATTTGCAAGAAAGGTGACCATTCTGGTTCGTACTCGCCTTTATAGCAAGTTACCTTTCATACTTTAGTTAATTTTAAAAAATCTAATTGTCTGATCGATAAGCTGTTTAGTTTGACGGATTCAGAAAAATTGCCTCTATCATTTGGTACCTTAGTTTTGAAAAAAAAATTTTTAAAATTAATTAAAATATAAAAATAATAATCTGGTAATATCTTCAAAATTGGACATTTAAATTTATAATTGTTGCCAAAAAAATTTACCAGTTATTTTTTTTTTCTTTTCTTTCTTTTAGCATAAAATGAAATGTGCTTTCACGTGAAAAATTAAAAATTATATGCATATGAAAAAATGAAAATGGAGCAGCAAAAAACAACCTTTTTTAATATATTTCAATTTTAGATTTTTTTTTTTTTTCGTTTCGTTTGAATAGTATCTTTTTGGCACGGATGAATTGTGCTTGGCATGAAAGCTAATTCATTGATAATCCATCAAATTAGTAATCCTCAGCATATTTAATTGCAGAACTTAAGCAATGAACCATTTAAGAAACTATACTCTTGTGATCTTCCAGTAAATCTGAATCTTGTGTGAACCTATGGAAAAAACGTAACATGTAATTACGTAACATGTAAACTTTTATTAATCCAATTTTATTTACATCATCCAATTTTTCATTTATATGACTTTTTTACATATTTATATCTATCTTCTGCATGGCGCAACCATCTTTTAAGAACCTCTTCTATTTGTGCCCTTGAGACATGACTGTTTTCTTTTTCCACAGCATCTGGAAAAAAAATTCATAAAAATTTATTATAATAAATAATACAGATGAAGTGTCCCATAAAAAAAATTAACATACTTTTAAAGCTTTATGTTGATACCTTGTGGCTCTTTTTTGAGTCATCTGTACATTAATAACAAAATTAACATTCAACTTCTCAACCTTAAAACTAACATACTTTATCGAAAGCTTTTTTTTTTCTTTCCCCTACCAGAATAATCAGTGAAGTTAACTAGTGAATAGATAATCCCATAACATTTTGAAAGAAGAGGAGCGATAACATTCCAGTACCGAAACAGGAGGTTTCTGTACAGCTTTAGTATGGACAACTCCCCCCCCCCCCCCAAATAGATGACTTTTTGGAGACAAATTAAAATGGCTATTATAATTGCATAACTAAAGACATTGGCGAGTAATGTCCGACCAACTTCGGTGCAAAATTTAAAAAAAGGTCATATTAAAATTAGGTTGGCCAACATTAAAACTTTTTCAAATTTTCTCTATTTTCCCTCCATTTTCTCTGGCTTATGCTGTGCCCCCCCCCCTCCCCCAAAGAATTTTTTTTTTTTTTTTTTTTTTTTTAAATTAGCAATTTACAATAATATACTTTCACAAAAATTATTACAATTCCCCGACTTTACATAAAATTAAAAAAAATTATAGTATTAATTTTTATTAGGTAGATTCCTTATAGGAAATCTACCTATTGCAATGGTTCTCATGACACAACTTCTGGAAAATTTCTTCATATCTTCACCGATCATGATCCCTAGAACCCAAAACCACCCTCCGTCATATATATATATATATATATATGTATATCGCCTTTTCCCATTTTAAGTTGTGAACACGATAACTGGAGTAATTTTTATTTAAATTTAACCAGCTCGGAATATGTTGTCCGGACAGCAAAAATCTCGGTCGAGTTCGCAAATGGAGTATCCAGCACAAAGGGGGTGGAAATGGTGGGGGATGGAAATTTTCATTTGTCCATCATTTCTTTAATATTGAAAATTGGAAAATATTTCAAATCAGGCGAATTACCGCCTTACAATTTTTGCATTCACACTTTTTCGATAGCTTCAACTGTTTAAAAGTTATAAGTCAAAAAGTGATTTTTCGTCAATTGTGATGAAGCCGACTTTTTCTATCTTTATAATATTACTCTTACGTGGTCCAGTTACGATTAGATTTTGTTAAAACGATACGATCGTAAAGTAATTAATGAAATACGCGAGATAAAAAAAGTAATATTTATACATTTGCAATATATAAATATTAGTTATAAATATTTGCACCCGGATTCAGTTCAATGGTTTAATTAGAAAAATGACATTTATCTGATAAGATCACTTTGTAGAAAAAATTTGTATAGTTTTAGAAATTGCATATTTACAATCTTTGCATGCGTTATTGTAAAGCACGGCACTACTAGATCACTCCTCGGCGCCAATGGCGTTGCCGCAGAGTGATCTAGTAGGGCCATGTTTTAAACAATCATAGCAATACTTTAAAGATATAAACAGAATTGAACTATTGCCATAAGTTGACAAAAAATGCAATAGTAAATAGTATAATCAAAATAGTTACTAGATTATTTTATATAAAATTATATCAAAATAAATAAATAAATAATAAATAGGCATGTCAAATAATAAAGGCATCCCAATAAGCAATCATGAACATGGCATCAAAAATTAAAAAGTCGCCACGGGGGTTCTATACTAAAGCTGTACTGATTAGGGAAATATGAAAACCAGATCGTCAGATACTAATTTGATTTTGAAACCTTTCTTTAAATGATTGTGGTTTCATTATTGCACAATATTAATTTGGTTCTAATAATAATTTGGATTTTGTTGAATTAAAATTTAAATTAGATGATGAAAGAAAGAAATTAGATGAGAAAAGAAATAAAATGCGAAAATTTCACATGGGTTTGCTAGTAGATTTAATAGCTTAAATTTATAATCTGATGCTTACGTCACGTGCAAACGATAATAAAAAATCTGGTGTGAAACAACCACACGACTTCCATTACCCGCTATTACATGTATTATATGCATTTTTGAGAGATAATGTGATCAGAAAACATAAAAGTAACCTAAAGAGAAAATCGTTAGAGCCGTTTTTGAGATACCAACTTTTACAAAAAATCAATTATTGACCGGAAAAAAATAATTACATACAAAAGCATATTTAAAAGTGAGTTAAAATGGCGAGTTTGAAAAAAATCCGTACAACCGTTTTTAAAGGAACGCCTTTGCGAGGCCTGAACTTGAGCTATTTATACAGGACGCCTATCAATTTTCCTGAACTAACCAACTATATCATTCGAAAGAACATATAATAGAGTGTTTATATAGCAAGTTTGAAGAAAATCGTTCGAGCCGTTTTTGAGATACGGACTTACGGTCCCACTTCCGGTTTCCGATGTCCCACTTCCGGTTAAACTCAATTATTGACAGGAAAACAATAATTACATACAAAATCATATTTAAAAGTGAGTTAAAATGGCGAGTTTGAAAAAAATCCGTACAACCGTTTTTAAAGGAACGCCTTTGCGAGGCCTGAAATTGAGCTATTTATACAGGCCGCCTATCAATTTTTCTGAACTAACCAACTATATCATTCGAAAGGACATCTAATAGAGTGTTTATATAGCAAGTTTGAAGAAAATCGTTAGAGCCGTTTTTGAGATACGGACTTACGGTCCCACTTCCGGTTTCCGATGTCCCACTTCCGGTTTTTCAATTTTCACCAAAATTTGGAAATTTCATCTGTACACCAGACGAATTTCAATTCTAAAGTTTCGTAGATCTATATTTATTAGTTTCTGAGCTATAATAGCCAGAAGATTCTCCACATACATACATACATACATACATACATACATACATACACACACACATACATACACACTGACCAATTGCCAAAAACCACTTTTTTGGACTCAGGGGACCTTAAAACGTGTAAATCAGGTGAAAACCCGATATCGAATTTTCAGACCGAATACAATACTTCCATTACCTACGGTAGTAGGGTAATGGAAGTAAAAAGATGAAACTAAAAAAATGAAAAACATGATACTGCTTTAACTAATCATTTAAAAATATAAAATTAAAATAATACATTAGTCTTAATAAAAATATCGTTGGTTAACTAATTTAGAATGCTGATTTAGGCAAGAATTTTAGATTTACGGTTGAAATTGAGAGTAATATGTTACAGCTTTCTTTAACTTTTTATCTTGTGGAAACAAGGTCTGTGAAGAGATAAGAGGTTTTCACGTGGGAAGAAAATATAATGACACCAAAGTTGTCATTCTCCATCGCCATATTTTGCCGTCAAATAAGGAATTTCATCACAAAGTCAAAAATTTTGTCGTCAGCTATCAAATTTTGCCTCCAAATCACAAATTTTTTTGCTAAGTCACAAATTTTGTCACCAAAAATCTCGCCAAATCATACAATTTAATAAATTCTTAACAAATTAGCACTGAAATTTAGTGGTGCCCAAATAGTCCAATGTTAACTAACTTTATGTTATAATTGCAATTTGAAATTGTAATTCCATACAATGTAAAGGAATCTAACTTTGCCTTTAAGCTTGCCGAAAAGGGATTTTTAATCAAATAGTCTTATATTTTCTTTTCTTGGCTTTATCCTTAACATACTAACATAATTGTATATTAAGTTTATTTTAAATTAATCATGTTTTTAATCAACATAATGAAACTAAGAATTATATTTAGAGAACTTTAAAATATAAAGATCAAAATTTATTTATTTATTTATTTATTTTTTTTTTTATGATTGTCACACTTTTTTATTTGTAGTTGTGAAATAAAAAGTAAATATAAACAATAAACACTTCTGCAAATACAGACCTATAATTATGCTACATAGCTTCACGGCAAAAATTTATTTTTCCCCTAGTCCCTTGGAAACTACTGTTCTGCTACATCATTCGTAAACACATATTTCAAGATCCTTCGTGTGTGATCTTGATACATGGACTCTCCAAATCTTCTTAGTTTTGTGAGCTAAATGAAAAAAAATAAATGCAATAAATAAATGATAAATTTAATTTTAGATGATGTATAATATTTGATCAAATCACAAAAGCATTGCATACATTTACAATTAATTTACATGCAGTACACAAAAATTTCTTACATATTTCAGTCTATAGGGGGAAGGAAAAATTGAAATACATTTTAGAACTTTTATTTTGCTTCGCTTCAAACTCTGTAAAATTGCATATACATATATTCATGCATAAGGCAAAAATAAAAAAAATAAAATAAAAATTTTCATATGCTTTCTGAAACTCACAACCAGAAAGAATTCCCTCTCATTTTCTGTAATTTTTAAGAATTAAAAAGTTAATTTTTATAATTTTTAATAACTCCAATATCAGGAAAAAATTCCCCGAGTTTTCCAGACAATTTTAGAGGCAATATTAACGACATATTACAAGAAATGCTCCTCTAGAGAGGAGAAAATACATCTACTTCCCCTGTATGTCATGTTACTGCTGGTTATGATAGAAATTCAAGTAGAAATCATTGTTTACATAAATATTTCCACTATACTTAATATCATTTGAATTTTGATATGCAGTTAAACAACAATATAATTTAAGAGAAAGAAAAATGTTTGTTTTTCCAAGTTTTATTATCTATTTTTCCCTGAGTATTTATTCCAGTTTTTCCTTGATGAGTATGAACCCTGAATATACTATATATATTCTTAAAACATTACTATTATATGTTTACAGCTTGAGCATGAGAAAAATGTGTCTATATTTCTTTTTAGATAAAGTTATGTAAAAGAAATACGAATGTTTTCCAAATGAAGACTTAATAAAAGAAAAAAAAAATGAAAAGAGAAGCTTCTATAAAATGACAGAAGTGAAAAAAAATATATATATATATGAAAATAAATTTAGGTTAGAAGCGATCATTTTATAAAAATCTTCATTCAAAAACTTATACAATACAGCAAAATTTTCTCTACATATCATAGCCCTTAATATACATAACTGGATACATTCATACACATTTATTAATGATTCTGAATCTCTGTATTTCGCTGAAAAATTAATTTTTTTTTTTTTTTTTCATGGCTTACAAGTACAAAAATGGCTTGCAAATTTTGTTCATTTACTCTCATCTTTCTTTTTTCAAAACTATTCTGTTCAAAAGAGATATTGCAGATAGATGGTTGAAATTAAAGGAATTTTTCTAACGTAGTTGAAAAGTAATTACATAATTTCAAAGTGGCATATATATCACTAATATGATACACTATGTTATGTAGATATAATACATAATAATTATATATATATAATTATTATATTATACATAACATATTTATTACATTTATAATAATACCAAGTGAAAATACGTAAGTGGAAAAATAATAAATGGACTCTTCCCACCTGACGTCAGAGGTCACATGATAGGGGAAAAACAAATAGCAGACGAAGTCTTGTTTATCTATAGCGATTGCTGAAATAGCATATTTTCTATTCTTATTTTTGATCAATCGTATTTAATCTGTGTTATTTTTTATACGTCATCATTTTTAATCCATTTTATATCATTATTCATCATCTTTTGTTTTCTATATACATTTACAATCATCATTTAGTTTATACCTGTTATTGATGTTCATGAAGACCATGTTTAAATACTCTGATTTTTCGTACTTAAATCAGTGACAGTGCAATATCGTACTGCGTAAATCCATTTAGACCAGTAACTAAGTTAATTAACTTGTTGTAACACCTTTATGCAATTAAATTAAATGAAAACATTTTAAAATTTCAAATTATAATCCATAAACATTCCACAAGAAGCTATTATTTATTGCTAGATCAGTTAATGTTATAGTTACACTACAATATACAAAAATCTATTCTTATAGGTAAAAATGAATAAACACATAAAGTGTTTTTTAAAAATTAGTAAATTTACAAATACAATTATTCTACTGTTTACAAATACACAATATTACTTTTATTTTATTTTATATTAAATATTAAAATTTTTGTTCTTAAGAAGAATATTTAATTGAATTCGATTATTCGTTTTCCTCTATCACGTGATTGAGCAGACGACGCTGGGAAGAGCCCATTACTTTTAAAAAAGTGAAGAACATTTTTTTTTAGATTTAAAAAAACCCAATAAAACTCACTTGAATGTGTTTTTTTTTTTTTTTTTTTTTCTCGTGGGTAAACCCAAATAACCAACCCGTTTTTTTTTTTTTTTTTTTTTTTTTTTTTTTTTTTTTTGGGGGGGGGGGGGGGAGTTGGGGAGAATAATATTACAAGCCATTTTTGTACATCTTTTCTTTTTTAAGTATTAGTTTGCCTAAAATTCTACAGATTTAACAACAAATATTAAATATAGAACAAATATAATATACTGACTTTGTAAGGTTTTCTACGGGTAAAAAATAAAGTTCTTTTGTTGCCCCTCGCAAACTTCAAATTCATAAAAACAACCTTTTAAAAAGTTTTATAAAAATGATCTTTTTGTAAAATTTTTCCCTGTTTCCTGAAATATTATTAATTATAACCTATAACTTGGTTCAATGAAACATAAACTTTATAATAAACATTTATATAGAACAACTGAAAGTGGAAAGTGTTAAATTTTTTTTTACTAAAATTGTACCAAAAAAATTAAAACCTGGATCTAATCCTGACACATACAGACTAAAATACAGAGCGATAACTTTGTTTTGTCTTTCTTTATATATATTAAAAAAAAAAAAAATTCAAATATGAGTAAAATATGTCAGTATCGATATTATCAAAAATTTTGTTAAGACTACCTCATTCAAACAATGCGCTACTTCACCAGAGATAGTAAACATAGCCAGTGGAATGTTGCACGACGATTTATTCTAAATGATACAAAAAGGCGCGGTGTTGGTCATTTTCACCAAACATGCCAAGCAGCACCTGCAAGCAATTTTTCTGCAGTAACGCCTTGATCTTGAGAAAGCGAGGGTTAATTACATAAAAATTTCTATATTTTATATTTTAAAATAATTTTATTTATAATTTCATAATAAAAATATAAGTAATTTAAAATTATAAGAATTTTAACAAATTTTTCAGTTCAAGTATTAATATAATTTGCCATATAACATATTTACATTTGTTTAATTTGAAAATTTGACATTTCTTAATATTTTCAATTTTGGTAAATCATTTTTAATTTTCTCTCCTGCTATTTTTTTTACATATATACTACATGAATGTGAATAAATGATTTTGTTGATATTTGTTTCACACATTTAAATGTAACCATATAAATTTAGATTAGAGATTTAGATTGTCGAAGAAACTATTAAATTGGTATTTATAATGACTTAATATTCTTTATCATAAGTATTATTTTGCAGTTTACTGTATTTTTATACAACTAATTAAGAAAATTTAGCAAAATAAAATATTCTATGTGAGTTGGCAAATAGGTCAAATAGTATAACTATTGTCTTATAATAATTACTGCACAAAATATAACAAATTGGTACACATCATTACAATGTCTTGTTGAAAGCTGGCAAATATTAAGCATTAATAATTTAAATAAAAGTGAAAATAAGATCTGAAAAAAAAAAAAAAAAAAAAAAAAGACTGGAAATACAAAATTTTTTCCTTGTACAATAATAAACGCGTTTGACATTGAATGAAATATATTCGAAAATAAACAGTTTAAATATAAATTTTTATTACTATATGATGTATGATGAATAAATCTTGCATATTTTTATAAAGATAATGAAAATGGGAAACTATTGTTTTATCTTAAGCCGAACAATGTTAGCGTCACGATTTGGCAAATACTGCATACAATAAAAGTTACATGATAAATAGTAGTACGTAGTACTATCTTTGTAACACAAAAAACACACAGAAATAAATAAGAAAAATAAAAATAAAATAAGCCTTCATACACTGAAATGATTTTTTTTTTTTTTCCAAAGTATACACAAACACGCGTACTTAAATTGGAATATTTTGATAGATTTTACAAAATGTCTTTTCACAAATAACATAAAGTTAAAAAAAAATTTTTGCGAAATTAAGTTTTAACAGTTTTACTGAATAAATATTCCAAATAAACAACAACAACAACAACAAAAAGCGTCATGATAATGAATATTGACCCTAATGTTATTCATGATACATTTAAAAACATTTGATTTATTACAGCAAATTCAGACAAATTTTCTTTGAATGGAAGTCAAAAATTTACTTACATGAAACAAATCAATGTCATCTTTTATTGCACATGAAGTAGATACACATATACAATGAGATATAATTGTAACAATAACGAACCAGAATTAGAGTAATGGCCGACAAGATCATCACGCGACGCGAGGTAATACCGTTGCCAATACATATGTTCTCTCTCCTCCCGCCAGTGGACGGCCTCCAGGGAGCTAAGTGTGCTTAGCTCCCGCATATATCATCCTCCGGCTGCCTTTTTATGCTTCGTTCGGGATATAAACAATTTAGTATGCTTAAATCCTGCATATGTCATCCTCAGGCTGATTTTTTATGGTTTGTGCGGGATATGACCACTTTAGGTTTTGTAGGATCATTATGGGACATCCAGACGTGGATTTTGGTTGTATGGGTAATGATTCCAGGTAATGATTCATTAATTTCTGAGCTAGAAAGTAAAGAATCATTACAAAAAGTTTTAGAACTAGACTCCTATTGAAGTTATTTCCAAACTTTGGTAATCCTTAACTGCCAGTTTTCGCCAGATTTGAATGTCTAATTTAACGCTGAGTCAACGCCCATCCTCGTAGAAATAAAAAATCTACCATATGTTTCCCTTTTTACAAGAATACTGTACAGAGAGTAGTAAGTAAAGATATAGGCAAGTTTTAATCTACAATCATCAATAATCACTCTTCTTATTTGTTATAGTCCTCTTTACGGAATTCTCAAAAAATTTGGTTCTGTGCTATAAATCAGTGAAAGTTTCCGAAAATTCCAGAACTCTGTTCTTCTTGAAGTTATAGCTTCCAAACGTCGACTACTCTAAACTACAAATGTTCGCCAAATTCGGTAGCTAAGACAATGATAAACCGCAATATCGATTGTAAACCGCCAATTTCGATTCCAAGACCAAAATCTGCGTTCTACAAACTTGGCGGCTTGGAGAGAGTAGCGATCAAATTTGGCGGCAAATACTTTTTTCAGGATAGCCAGAATTTGTAAATATTTTCTCAGTTTTAACAGAAGTAATTGATTTCATAAAATATATTGATTCTTGTCACTAATTTTCGCCAAATATAACAAAAGTAGGCCATCAGCACTCGAATGATATTTGTTAAACTCAAGCTGTTTATTTGGCAATGAGAGACTTTGTAATAAGTTGTGGAGCACTATTCTTGAAAAAGCTGCTGTACTTGTCTCCGCGGTATATAATAATCCAATTATCGTGACTTTTGTGGCTAAAGTATCTTTTTTTTTTTTTTTTTTTTTTTTCTTGTTTGCAGGAATTTTCGAAGGCTGGAACCTTTCTGTTTATTTTTCGAAGCAGTTATCTCACAAAAATGTGAATGTTTTCATAACAATATATAGATATTTCAGACACATTTAAAAAAAAAAAATTAATATAATCTATGTATGATAATTTAATCTTAATTTTTTTAAATATCAATTTATATAAAAATTTAATTTAATCTTATGTTAATTTTGTAACTCTGTTGAGACTCAGAACGGTTTTGGGTTCCATCTGCGCGATAGAGGCCGGAAGAATACCGCTATTGGCTTGAAATTTGGTACACATGTTTATGATCCCAACGAAATTAGCTGTTTAGTTTTGGGTGTGCATTCCATTTGTAGTTCGTTTACAGGGACACGCCAATATTTTTCTTATCATTACGGCCTATGGGAAGAATTTGTACGTACCGCGATAGCGGCCTCAAAAATCACACTATTCACTGGAAATTTGGTACACATGTTCATGAGCTCAACATAAATAGCTGTATAGTGTTAGGTGTGTATTCCATTTGCCGTTCGTGTACAGGACGCACCAAAATGTTTCTTATCATAACGGCTAATGGGAAGAATCTGTGTGTACCGCGATAGCCACCGCAAAAATCAAGCTATTGATTTTAATTTTTACCGAAATGTCAGTGGAAGCCCTCTGTGGAGACTGAAAAAGATTTTGGGTTTCGTCTGTACGTCTGTCTGTCTGTCGTACGATAGCGGCCGCAAAAATCACGCTATTGACTTGAAATTTGGTACACATGTTCATGATCCCCACGAAATTAGCTATATACTTTTGGTGTGCATTCCGTATGTAGTTCGTGCTTAGGAACACCCCAAATTTTTTTTATTATTACGGCCTATGGGAAGAATTTGTATGTACAGCGATAGCGGCCGCAAAAATTCCCCGATTGACTTGCAAATTGACACACACATTCAGGCTCGGTATAGATGTAGCTATATAATTTTTCATGTCTATACTTTTTATGCATTGTGTACAGGGACATGTCAAAATACTTAACGTTACGGCGTATGGGGTGAATTTCGTTTAAACGCATTTTAACATCATTACTTTGCAATCAAGAAAATGAAACGTGAGATGCTTAAACTTATGTTGCTTGAAGAAAATATGTGCTCTTAAGCTTTCTAATTAATGTACAGAACCTTACAAAAGTTTTCTGACAATATCACGTAGTCACCCAAACGATGTTAAATTTGGAACAATTATTAATTTTTAACGTAAAATAAGCTGAATAATTTTTACTTGTGTATACTATGTTTATGTTTCGTTTACAGAGACACACAAAATAATTTCGTAACAGTAGAGCCTATGGACAAATTTTTAGTTAAGCGCGCACTTTAATGCGTTTATGCTGCATTGAACTTAATAGAATTAAAATACATTATAAAGTTGCTTAAAATCATGTTTACTCTTAAAAAGGGATATGTGTAGACTAAATAATTTATGAGACCACACAAAATAATTCCTAGGAAGTAATGTAATCATCCAAATGATGTCAAATTAGTTTGAAAAATTAATGAGTTATAATTAATTTGGCTTATTTTTATTATTGGCGTTTATAATATCTGTGGCTACTTTTCCGGGATACATAAAAGAATTTCGCACTATTACGGTATTTCTTAAAAGTGTATTTTAACATGGTTACACCCCATTAAATATAATGAAATTTTATTAGAATTTTAAAAGCATGTTTTTCTGTTGAATATTTTGGGCATAGAATTGGTAATTAGCTTACAGGGTTACGCAAAATATTTCCGATATGCTAAGTATTTTTTTTTTTTTTTGCATGAAATTTGTTATTTATGAATTTCAGGGAAATAATACAAGACCATCGTTTATTAATAAAACATACATATGATATACAGTTAGGTATACAAAGAAAGATACAGCGGGGGTTGAAGGGGCGGCAGCCCCCTCAGGAATGTATCTGATTATGATAACAAGTCGATCGAATTAATATATACTATTATATAATAAGGAACAATATAAAAATGACCTATTAAATAATGTCTGATGCAAATAGGACGTTGATCTGCAGAATCACTAGTATATTTTACATAGATTAGTAATTTCGACTAAACCATGATAACTTTACTATAGTTATAAACTTTAAGTTACTTAATAATTTTATTTTACTTAAATTCTTTAATTTAACAAATAAAAAATTATTTAATTTTTTTTTTTTTTTTTTATTATAGAAGGCAGCTCCACAATTATGTACTTATTTAAATCTTTAAGCATTGATTTTGTAAGCGGAGACACTTTTATAACATTATCTAAAGTTAAGCGTAGAATGTATTATTTTTAAAGAAACATTAAATTATTTTTAACATTAAATAATTTATTTCTAATTACATAAAGCTATTAAAAATAGCAAGAATAAATTCATGGTTATATTAATAGCCATCATGTTTATATTGTTTAGCATTGTTAGGTTAGAATATTAACTGTAAACAGCATTATTTTTACTTTCTTCTATATTCAATAGAAGAAAGTATTGGATTCGTAAAAATTTTCGACCTCGGGTTTTTGATGGATTTACACGTTTTGAGAGCTCTAGAACACGGATTTAACCATTTTTAGAAAATGTCTGCCTGTCTGTCTGTGTGTGTGTGTGACAAAATTTTGTGGCAACTGTATCTCAGGAACTACTGCACAGAATTTCATACAAATTGGTATGTAGTTGCAGCTTGACATAAATTAGTGCCTATCAACTTTTGGTAAAAATTGTCTTACAGGTTGCGTTGCCATCCCACTTTTTCTAAATTTTGAACATGGTGATATAGGACAAAATTTTGTATAAATGTGCATAAAGAGAATTATTTTTTAGTAATCATTATGAAATTTACAAGAATTATTTATAATAGAGATAGTCAACTGGGAAAATTTTTTTGTATATGTAGGAGCCTCGTCAACCCCCATGGGGGGGGAAGTCCCCCCTCGAGGGGAGTAAATTTTCAAGATGGGTATCTTTCGAAAGGTCTCGTCAATACCTTTAAAACGAATGGTTGAACTATAAATCTGTGATAATTTAAAACAAAGTTATCGATTTTTTTTTACTTTTTACGAAAAAAAAAAAAAAAAAAATAACCAAACTTGGTATTTAGTTGGCCCCTGCCATAAACTGGTGCTGATTAGATTTGGGGATCAATCGCAAAACAGGAGGCGCTGTGATCGTATTTTTTCTAAATTTTTAACATGGCACTATAGGACAAAATTTCGTATAAATGTACATAATAAGAGTTATTCTTAACCTGTGATTGTAAAATTAATACGAATTATTAATAATAGCAGTAGTAAATTAGGAAAAAAAAAATGTGCATTTGGTGGCATCGCTCCCCCCCCCCCTCCACTGGTGTGAAGTACCCCACGGGGTGGGGTAAATTTCCAAGATGGGTGTCTTTCGAAAGGTCTCGTCAATACCTTTAAAACGAATGGTTGAACTATAAATATGTGATAATTTAAAACAAAGTTATCGATTTTTTTTTTACTTTTAACGAAAAAAAAACTTGGATTTTTTTTTTTCAATATTGTTACTGAGTGAATTTGTATAGGAAAATATAGAAGAAAGTCTTGTGGTGGCCACAACATACTAGTTTAACAATGTTGACCTGTTCCATGCATTTTTTGGAATGATTCTTTTACTTTTTACATCAATTTTGGTCGTTGTTTTGGGCACTGAATTTCAAAAATCGTTAGCAATTTGCATTTAACCGTACAACCATCATTTGATTGCACCATTAATAATTTTATATATATATATATATTTTTTTTTTCTTATTCAGTCTGTATTTTAGCAGTGTTATATGTAAAAGTATAAATAAATGTAAAAATTATCTCATACTTAAAATAAGCACAAATTTATTTCATTGGTATACATGTATTAAATCTCTAAAAGGTATGTCAAAATTATTATTAACAGTAGCTAATTTATAGTGTATAATAAATTAAATATTTTTACATTGTTATAATCTCATAAAAAGAAACTCATACAAATAAGTTTTAGAAATATTGCTCTAGATAGTTACTTTTGTCATAACCAAAAAAAAAAAAAAAAAAAATATTAAAAACGAAAATAAAATTTCTGTTATTAACTTTGCTTAATAACCCGTTATAATTTTAAACTAGTTGGCATAGGTGGACTCTGCTCAGTTCCCCACCATATTTATGGTCTCATAAATTTCTAGTGCGAGACATATTATAATCATGTTAAAAAAAATGAATTTGAGCAAAGCTTGATACAGTGACAGAAAGAAATCCCCGCCTAATAGGCTATCCATCGTTCACTTCGATATATTTATCTTACTCTAATCTATTAATTTATTTTATCAGGGTTAATTCCGTTGTTTATGTTTCATGTTACTATTTCCAATGCAATAATCCTCAAAATTCATATTTATATGAAAAAATTGCAATTTCGCTATGTTGATAAAATCGTAATATACGAATAATTTACGAAATTTTGCTATTAGAACATTTGTATTCAATCATGTTCAAAAAAATATCATAAATATAATTTTGATGTTGTCTAATGTATTTATGATAATCAAAATGGAAGTTTATGCTCAATTTTGCCTTATTCTGACATGTTAAGTAAATCGTAAATTCCAAATAACTTACGAATTTTTTAAATTGGAAAAATCATAGTCTATGATATTCATGCCAGTAACCTAAATAATATTTCGAAAGTGGTTTGACATCTTTACGATGAAAATATCCCTCAAGATTGACGTTTATGTGAAATTTTGCTCTATTCTGCCATGTTAAGAAATTCGTAAATTTCCAATAACTTACGAAATTTTTATATTTGAAAATCCATAGTCATTAATATTCATGCCAGTGTCCTAAAAAATATTTCAAAAGTAGTCTGACATCTTTACGATGAAAATATCGCTCAAAATTGACGTTTATGTGAAATTTTGCCCTATACTGCCATGTTAACAAATTCGTAAATTTCCAATAACTTGCGAAATTTTCAAAGTAGCATATTTATAATTACTGATGTTCATTCCGGCATCAAAACGGATATTTTAAAACTGGTCTGACATTTTTACAGTAAAAGGCTTCCATTTAATGCACGTTTAAGTGAATTTTTGTCCTATTCTCCCATGTTAAGAAAATCGTAAATTTCTAATAACTTACGAAGTTTTTAAATTCGAATGTTGCAAATGAATAGGGTTCTTGCCAGTGTCAAAAGTAATATTTTAAAACTGATCTGACCTCTCTGTGACAATTTGTTCTTGAGATATCGTGTACACAGACTAACAAACTAACGGACTAACACACTAACAGACTAACAGACACCCTACCGACAGACACCATGCAAATGTTGTCATTTTCAGATTCCTCACACCTGAAAACGTGTAAAAAAGTCAAAAAACCGAAGTCGAAAATTTTCACGATTACCGAAGTTCCCCATACCTATAGTATGATGGGGAACTAAAAATGCTTCCTCTTTTCTTTAAAAATCTAGAACACGATTTATTTAAAAAATGTATAACATATTTTATAAAATAAAATAAAAAACAAAAATGGCATAGTTATGCATCGAAACGGAGTTTAACAAGATGATTTCCGTATATTTTGCAATATTATAAATTCATTTAACATCATTGTTTGGGGTATAAGTCATCGTTCTAGGTTAAAAAAATTATCCATATCTATTGTCTTAAAGGATTTTAATCAATCTGCACGAATGTTATATTATGAAATTTCCATCATATTTTAACGAACCTTAATAGTTTGTTTGCTAAAAATACCCATTACCATTTAGAGAATCCGTAGATTTTTTATTTATTTTTTTAAATACCCTAGTATAAATACGTATAGGTAATAGTATAAAATAGTATCAGATTAGTTTTCATTTACAGAGAAACATTTAACAATTAAGTGGCTTCGGTGAATCAAATAAATGTCAGAGAAATTAAACAAACATCAAGCTTCAGAATTAAATCCCCCATTAATGGCATTAACTAATTAATTCACATAAATTTCTGACCATCTATAAATGTATTTTCACATAATTTCCATTTAAACATTTGACTGAAAAGCCAACAGTCGCGTAGAGATCAAATATCAGACATTTTTTTATAAAATATATTACTTTATACATAAAAAAATCTGTAATGTTATTAAATTAAACAGAAGGTGTTCCCTTCAAGTGAAAATGCATAATTTGTTGTTGCATAATTTTAACAAGTAAACATTGCATGACGGAGCGTGGAAATATTTTATCATATATTGTTTTTCATGAATAAAAACTTTATAAATAAATACTGAAAATTTAAAGTCTAAAGGCACTGCAATTTTAATTTTTCCAATCGCTGTTATTAAAAAAAAAAAAAAAAAAAAGAAAGAAAAGAAAAAAAAAAATATTATCTATTAATTGGATTAATCAAGCTCATTAAGTCTGCCGATATCGGATTTTTAGAATGTTTAAGATGTACTGTTGTGCACAATGTTGAAAAAAAAAAAAACTAGTTATTATAATAAAATATTAATAATTCGGTAATATTGGCAGCATGCTATTATGAAATTTGCCAGGGGTAAAAACATCAGTAATTTATTCTTTTATGATGTAGTTTTACCTAAAAAAAAAAAAAAAAAAAAAAAAAAAAAAAAACTATGTAGGAAAGAATAATTACTTTTGTAGCATATGCACATTTATACTTCAATTACGATTTTATTATGTATAGTATAAACATCACCATTCATTTCGAGTATTTTAAACAAAGAATACTAAAAATCGTTTGTCTATATTCTATTAAACACCGATTTCAGCAGTAAAATTTTTATCATTTTGGTCGTTTATTGTGGTAAATTTATTTTTTTTTTTTTTCGGAAAAGGCACCCTCTAGTGGGCTTTTAGGAACTAAAATTTGTTTTCGAAATTCCGTGAGCGCATCTCGTGTATAATCTAAATAGCAAATTTCGTTGCATTCCGTTCACCCGTTTGCGCTGTAGAATGTTGTTTATAGGGGAAATTTAAATATAACCACCCTGTACATTTAAAACTTCCACCGTTATATGAATCGACCTCAATTCCTGAAAGAGTTCAGGTGACTTAATACTGTTTCTCTGATAATATAATTTAGAAAACGTTTTTGAATTTGTTGAATAATGTTACTGAAAATATTACAAGACCTTATTAGTTCCCCATCATAATATAGGTATGGGGAACTTAGGTAATCGTGAAAATTTTCGACCTCGGTTTTTTGACTTTTCTACACGTTTTCAGGTGTGAGGAATCCGAAAATGACAAAATTTCTATGGTGTCTGTCTGTAGGGTGTCTGTTAGTGTGTCAGTGTGTCAGCCCGTTAGTGTGTCAGTGTGTTAGTCCGTTAGTTTGTTAGTCTTTTAAAACGATATCTCACGAACAAATGATCGCAGAGAGGTCGGATCAGTTTTAAAATATTACTTTCGATACTGGCAAGAACCCTATTCATTTGCAACATTCGAATTTAAAAACTTCGTAAGTTATTAGAAATTTACGATTTTCTTAACATGGGAGAATAGGACAAAAATTCACTTAAACGTGCATTTAATGAAAACCTTTTACTGTAAAATTGTCAGACCAGTTTTAAAATATCGATTTTGATGCCGGAATGAACATCAGTAACTATAAATATGCTACTTCGTAAATTTCGCAAGTTATTGGAAATTTACGAATTTCTTAACATGGCAGTATAGGGCAAAATTTCACATAAACGTCAATTTTGAGAGATATTTTCATCGTAAAGATGTCAGACTACTTTTGAAATATTATTTAGGACACTGGCATGAATATTAATGACTATGAATTTTCCAATATAAAGATTTCGTAAGTTGTTGGAAATTTACGAATTTTTTAACATGGCTGAATAGAGCAAAATTCCACATAAACGTCAATCTTGAGGGATATTTTCATTGTAAAGATGTCAAACCACTTTCGAAATATTATTTTGGATACTGGCATGAATATCATAGACTATGATTTTTCCAATTTAAAAAATTCGTAAGTTATTTAGAATTTACGATTTACTTAACATGTCAGAATAAGGCAAAATTGAGCATAAACTTCCATTTTGAGGATCATAAATACATTAGACAACTTCAAAATTACGTTTATGATATTTGTTTGAACATGATTGAATACAAATATTCTAATAGGAAAATTTCGTAAATTATTCGTAATTTACGATTTTATCAACATAGCGAAATTGTAATTTTTTTCATATTAATATGAATTTTAAGGATTATTGCATTGGAAATAGTAGTATGAAACATAAACAACGGAATTGACCCCGATAAAATAAATTAATAGATTAGAGTAAGATAAATATATCGAAGTGAACGGTGGATAGCCTATTAGGCGGGGATTTCATTCTGTCACTGTATCAAGCTTTGGTCAAATTCATTTATTTTAACATGATTATAATATGTCTCGCACTAGAAATTTCTGAGAACATAAATATGATGGGGAACTGAGCAGAGTCCACCTATGCCAACTAGTTATTGTATGTTTCTATACATTATGTAAACATATTAAATGTATGGAAACATACCAAAATAAGGTCTTGTAATATTTTCAGTGACACTATTCAACAAATCAAAAAACGTTTTATAAATTTATAAAACGTTTTTTGATTTGTTGAATAGTGTTGAATATATTATCAGAGTAACAGTATTAAGTAGTAACTCTTTGCTACGGGCAAATTTCCCTGTTACAAACAGTAAGCCTACTTCCATAACGTTCTTTTAAAACACTACTCTATTAAAGGGAAAGAAAAAAAAAACTCATTCGTGTTAAAATCATTAATTTTATTTCCACAGCGATGGATGTGGTAAATGCCACTATCATATATATGCACCTACAGCATTTAACGGGTGAAGCACGAATGCGCAATTAAGTTATTATTTTTATTATTGTGAAATAATATACTGTTTTACTGGAACAGTTGAAGGCGAGGCTCTTCATTTTGTTGCCTGTTATTTCCAAACGCTTGTCAGCAATGAGTAATAAATACATTTTTTAATGTAATTTTACAGTTATAATATCATTTTACAGTTAAACATTTTAAATTTTACAAATACATATACTCGTGTATTTCATGGTTATAAGTAAATTTTTAATTATTTTACCTTAATTCAAGTTACTCTATAAGGAAATTTAAATTCCGTTTGTGCTAGTGTTTTTTTCCCATAAATAGTTGCGAAACCAAAATTTTCTAATTTTAAACGATTACCTGTTATGAATTTTCTATAGACTTGTATTGGTATTTTACATTACTCAATTTATTCCATATCTGTATATATATATAAATTACGTGTCACGATGTTTGTCCGGGGTAAACTCCTAAACTAAGGAACCGATTTTAATGAAATTTTGCACACTGTGTGCAGTTTGGTCCAACTTGAGAGATAGGATAGTTTTTATCTCAATTTATTGTCACAATATTGTTTTATTGCAAATATTTGTTAATTATAGACCTTTATTAAAGTTGCTCCAAAATATCTGTAAGTTCCATTAATTTAATTGTTGCCAAAAAAAAAAAAAAAAATACGAGTTCATTTTCTTTCGACATAAAAAAAAATACATTTAATCAAACGTGAACGTTAAAAAATTATAAAAAGTTAAATTATGCATCTCACGAAAATTGACGTCATAATCAATTTAAAGATTTTATACACATTGACAAAGTGCTAATGTAGTTCTATCATAGATATAGTAATATATATAGATCTCTCATCCCCATGTTATCGTACAAAGATTTCTGATGCCGAAAAAAAAAAATAAAAAAAAGCTTTAGAAACAGCCATTAAGTGGTATTGAAAAAAAAAAAAAAGAAAAGAAAAGAAAAGAAAGAAAGAAATATGAATTTGAAACTGTATCTGGAGTCTTCCATTCCCCTTTAGCGAATAAATTATTCATAAATTTTATTTGCTAAAATATTAGTATGTATTCCCGTGTGTATTCACTCGGGGAAAGACGGCCATATTTTGGTAAAAACGTCGTCTTTTCCCAAATGAAAAAGAATAACTTTTTTCTCCCCAATGATCACTCTATTCTATATATGCTATACTATATCTATGAGTTCTATACACAAGCGAAGTGTGACTCACTGACCGTCTGTGCAGCCAAGAAAAAGATTTCCTATGTTAATTGCCCACTGGATTTTTTGTAAGAAATTATTAAAAATCGAGGAAATTTATTTCCCGATTTTAATCCTTATATTTGGGTATAGATATGTATTAGTTATCGCGGGTGTTAAATTGAATTATTTTGCTGTCAAATTGACAAAATTTTAATTTTAAATTTCAAAACTCTGTCGCCCTTGGCTTTTATTATTATTATTATTATTATTTGGTGATCAAAAGCGTAACACGAAAATATACATGCCAGATGTATGCATTGTACGAAATGTAATATGTATTATTCATTGTACGTATGTATGACATGTAATATGTATTGTACGAAATATTGTTTCATATTATTCATTACTCTTTTAATATAAGTTGTTAAAATAACCATGATTTTTGAAAGGAATTAAATATTTTCGCCAGATAATTTGGCGATATTCTTTTTTTTTCGCCAAGGATGACAGAAATGAAATCTATTCCGCTGCAAAATATTAGTATCTTACATCAGATATTTTATTTAGACATTTGAAAACAAATTTGACTTCAAACTATGATAGAATATTTATCATTTTCCTTTTAATTAGTATATTATTAGTATATTAAAATTTAAAAGCATGGTATATAAAAAGTTTTTTTTTTTTTTTTTTTTTTTTTTAATCTTATAATTATTCTTATCTTAATCCTCAATGTTTCCCATCTTTATTAACTTGAATTTACTATTAAAATTTTAACATACTCAAAAACTTCTCATCACTTCGTTAAAATACACTAAACTTTTCCAAAATCTTATTCTAATAAAAATGATACATGTATTTACTTTAAATGTCCAATATTTCATAAGATTTCCAATTTTAAAGTTTTAAAATATTTATCAAATTTACTTATTTTTCTGGTTTAGCCTTATTGTTTTCCTTTTTATAACTACAGCTGTTGCCCTCTTTAAAATATTTAAAATGATGAGGTCATTTTATAGTAAAATTATCCATTATAGTATATATTATATTTCACTCCTCCATAAAAATTGATTTTAAAATCGTCTGTTTCTTTTATACTTTTATTTTAATAGAATTTAATTTATATATTAGTCATTTTAGCAATTTTATCCAAAGTAGCATTAGAAATAATATATATCACTTCTCCATTAAAATTTATAGGACCCTACAATAAAATTAATTTGTGCTTAATATCAACACTACGAAAATTTTTATCAATCGCTTCCAAATTTTGACCTAAGTTTCAAATCTCAACCCTGTGGGTTTTTACATCGGCTACAACGTTTTCGTCTTTGTTCATAAATAATAATTTGACTGTACTAAATAGTTTACAGCCGTATAATTCAACGTATAACTTAGTCACAGCAACGCGTGGCCGGGTCTGCTAGTATAATACATAGAATAAACGTGAAGAAAACATACTAAAATAATCAAAAAATGCTCGAATTTATTAAGTTCAAGTTTAAGCACGTGTGACATATTAACATTGAATTGAGATTTATATTGAAAAAAAATATATGCATTATTTCGTAAAATCTAAATTATTAATTCAGAATTATTTTAAAGTAAAATAGTTGAATAATTCTTAAAAACAATTACATTTAATGCATTTCTTAAATTATAATATGATGAATTTACATACTGAGCAAACTGATTTTCTCTTATGGTTTAAAGCTCTATAAATATATAATATACTGTATAAAGCCATCTAAAATCATCCGATATTTATAAAACCTTTTAATTATACTATTTGTTTTTAAATTAAAAACACCTTTTCAAAAACATATCCTTAACTAAATTTTTAATTATAAAATCGATAAAAATAAATAATACTCTAATAAACTTATCATTTTTCCGAAAATGCAGGAAAAAAGAAAAATTTTAAAGTAACAAATGTATCATACATTTAATGCTCATTTTGTAATTTCATGTATCATTTAACACCCCCTTAATATCTGCTGCGATAAAAGTTTCCATTTCTGCCTCATTTACACTTTATTTGGGGTTTTTTAATGTATAACAATAAAATAGTATATAAAATAGCAATAATAATAAGATAATTTTTTAACATTTGCACTTTCCACTATCAATTATAATAAAAAAGAGACATACACTAAGCGACAAAAAAAGAAAAAAGAAAAGAAAGAAAAATCATGCAGTACGCATTGATAAGTAACACTTCCCAACTGTACGCAATTGTATCGAATAACTTTTAATATTCTTTGCCTACTTTATCACACAACAGACAGGACGACTGAAAAACATGCAGATAGACTAATTGATATTAAAATTACTCTTAGGCATTTTGGTAAGTGTTAAAAAGGCTTAACGCAAAAGAAAACGCAGCCGTTAGATTATAATTACAGCTTTTAATCTCTTTGAATATTTTAGTGTAGCCCTGTAAATCTGAAAGTTAATCATATCATGTTCTATACAAAACAATATTTTAGAATATTAATAATGCATGTCAATGTTTCTATGATTTTTATAGTAGAAAGATTTTTAAATATAACATTTAAAAAATTCTGTCCTAAAACGTAATACATTGGCATTTTTTTTATTGTTGTTGTTGTTGTCCCTGTAAACAAACTAGTTGTACAGGACCTATTAATGGCATTTTAAATAGGGAACATTCCATAGGGAACGTGAGTGTAACATTTTTTAAAAATTCTCAAAATATTCACAGATGATAGGAGCCGGAGACAAACAGATAGAAAGGTAGACAATCGGATAGACAAATGCACAAATTGAAATCATATTCACACTAAAATTATAAGAAAGTTTTAAAACGCTCATGTAAATAAAAGTACAATTCCAGCAAATTTTTATTAATAGCTCTTAATGTAACTTATTATTTTTGTGTGGCCCTGTAAATCTAATGCTAACCATACTATACTACATAGAAGGCACTCTTTTGTACATACGAATAATATATTTCAATTGCATTAAGCTTTGTGGAGAATAAAATTATTAAAATTTAATTTATAAAAATAACTCTAATACCACACAATGCTTTGGAATACTTTCAAGTGCCCCTGTACACAAACCAGTTAGAAATGGGCTCTATTTTACATAGGAAACATCCGATAGGGAATTGAATAACATATTAAAATTTCATTGAAGTTTCTATACATTAAAGGTATTAAAATATGGTTTATAGAAACTCCTCCCATAGAACACAATGCTTTCGAATACTTTTGGGTGCCCCTGTACAGAAACCATAAGAGGTATTCACTCCATTTTCAATAGGGAACATCCGATAATCAACTTGAATAAAATATATCGGTTTAAAGATATTCCATAAATATTTACGGGAATTAGAACGCAGTAAAACAGACAGAGAGACAGACAGACGGACAGAAGAACAGTCAGACAGATACAGAGATTGAAATTATATTCACACAAAAAAAATGATAGAAAGTTTCAAAAACGCGTAAAGTAAAAGAAGTTACAATTCTAGCAATTTTTTATTAATAGCTCTTAATATAACTGAATATTTTTGTGTCACCCTGTAACTCTAATGATAACCATGCTATATCCTATGAAAAGCATTCTTTTGTGCATATAAATAACATATTTTAATTTCCTAAAACTTCGTGGAAAGTAAAGATATTAAAATTTGATTTATAGAAATATCTCGCATAGAACACAATGCTTTGGAATACTTTTAAGTGTCCCTGTACATAAATCAGTAGTGGTATTTCCTCCATTTTATACAGGATATATCCAATAGGTAATCTGAATAATATATTTCAATTTAATTGAGCTATGTCTACAGTAAAGGTAAGAAAATATGGTTTATCGAAATTCCTCTCATAGAACATAATGCTTTGAAATACTTTCGGGTGTACCTGTACACAAACCAGTAGAGGTACAAACTCCGGTTTCAATAGGGAACATCCGATCGTAAACTTGAATAACATATATCAGTTTCAAGAAATTCCATAAATATTTACGGGAGTTAGAGCTCGGACAGACAGACAGGCAGACAGACAGACGGACAGGCAGATACACAAAACTGAAATCATATTCACACTTAAAAAATGTTAGAAAGTGTTAAAAACGCTTAACGTAAACGAAAGTACAATTCTAGCAATTGTTTATTAATAGCTCTTAATGTAACTGGATATTTTTGTGCCACCCTGTAAATCTAATGTTAATAATGCTATGCAATCTAATGTTAATAATGCTGTGCAAAGTATTCTTTTGTGCATATAAATAACATATTTCAATTTCCAAAAACTTCGTGGAAAGTAATGTTATTAAAATTTGATTTATAGAAATATCTCTCATAGAACGCAATGCTTTGGAAGACTTTTGAGTATCCCTGTACATAAACCGATGGTGGTAATTCCTCCATTTTATACAGGAAACATCCAATAGTGAACTTGAATAACATATTTCAATTTCATTCAGATATGTCTACAGTAAAGGTATGAAAATATGGTTTATAGAAATACCTCTCATAGAACATAATGCTTTGAAATACTTTCGGGTGTCCCTGTACACAAACTAGTAGAGGTATAAACTTCAACCGAAGTCATAAATACTTTTCAACCTTGTTGGAAAGTGTTAAAAATGTTAGAAAGTGTTAAAAAAACGAAAGTACACATCTAGCAATTTTTTTATTAATAGCTCTTAATTTATCTGGATATTTTTGTGCCACCCTGTAAATATAAAGCTTATCATGCTATATTCTATGCAAAGCATTCTTTTGTGCATATAAATAACATATTTCAATTCCCTAAAATTTCGTGAAAACTAAAGTTATTAAAATTTGATTTATAGAAATATCGCAATGCTTTGGAATACTTTTCAGTGTCCCTGTGTATAACCCTATGGTGGTATTCCCTCCATTTTATACAGGAAACATCCAATAGTGAACTTGAATAACATATTTCAATTTCATTAAGATATGTCTACAGTGAAGGTATTAAAATATGATTTATAGAAATACCTCTCATAGAACGCAATGCTTTGAAATACTTTCGGGTGTCCTTGTACACAAACCAGTAGAGGTACAAACTCCATTTTTAATAGGGAACGTCCGATAGTGAAATTCAATAACATATTTCAATTTCTAGAGAAAAGGTATGAAAATATGGTCTATAGAAATACCTCTCATAGAACACTATGCTTTGAAATATTTTCGGGTATCCCTGTACACAAACTAGTAGAGGTATAAACTCCATTTTCAATAGGGAACGTCCGATAGTGAACTTGAAAACATATTTCAATTTCATTAAGATATGTCTACACTAAAGGTATGAAAATATGGTTTATAGAAATATCTCTCATAGAACACAATGCTTTGAAATACTTTCGGGTGTCCCTGTACACAAACCAGTAGAGGTACAAACTCCATTTTCAATAGGGAACGTCCGATAGTGAACTGGAATAACATATTTAAATTCCATGAAGATATGTCTACAGTAAAGGTATGAAAATATGATTTACAGAAATACATCTCATAGAACACAGTGCTTTGAAATACTTTCGGGTGTCCCTGTACACAAACCAGTTGAGGTATAAACTGCATTTTCAATAGGGAACGTCCGATAGTGAACTTGAATAACATATTTCAATTTCATTAAGATATGTCTACAGTAAACGTATGAAAATATGGTTTGTAGAAATACCCCTCATAAAACACAATGCTTTGAAATACTTTCAGGTGTCCCTGTACACAAACCAGTAGAGGTATAAACTCCATTTTCAACAGGGACCGTACGATAGTGAATTTGAATAACGTATATCAGTTTGAAGAAATTCCATAAATATTTATGGGAGTTAGAGCGCGGACAGACAGACAGAGACAAACCGAAGTCATAAACACTTTTCAACCTTGTTGGAAAGTGTTAAAAAGCCGCACTTGGATATTTTCCTTTTCGTCTTCTACAACCGTCAATTTATCTTTTAAAAACAAAGTTTTCGAACAGATTTTATTATGTTGTCCTCCACATACACTTTAGCTTTGAGTCTAGCGTTTAAAACAAATTGCAATTATCAGGCAAATTGTAATTTTAGAAATTATTTCAAAAATGGTAAGAATAAGGCAGTTAACGATGCCGCAAAAAGTACAAATTTTTGAATGAAAATCAAAAAATATTTTAATACATGAGATGGCAAAATAATTAAATGTAAATGAAACATTGATAAAAGGGTTTTTAGCAAGATATAAATTTTTTTGGCCG
Organism: Salticus scenicus; assembly: GCA_963930645.1. Classification (NCBI taxonomy): domain Eukaryota; kingdom Metazoa; phylum Arthropoda; class Arachnida; order Araneae; family Salticidae; genus Salticus; species Salticus scenicus. The sequence continues at coordinate 235,002,775 of OZ005650.1, forward strand.
TATAAACGTGAAATTTGATTTTAGGCGGCCATGTTGCTCAACCAAGCGAGATGGCAGTAAGTTAAAAAGCCATTGCTTATCAAATCGGTTTGTATAACATTTAGAACATAAAAAAGATTCAGAGAAAGTGTTTAGCAGCATAATTTCTTTAACTACAGTACAACAACTATTAAACAAAGCAGGTTTAAATGACAGAATATTTGAAAAATATTCCATTCTTAGTGCAGAGAGAGAGAAAAGCAAGACCTCAGTAGGCTAAAAAATTAAAAAAAATGATTAGTTAATTATTGGGCTGAACTGGTTCTCTTTGATCAGTCAAATTTAACTTATTTCGAGCTATGAAAACAAGCAGATCTGAGAACGAAAATATGACCGACTTAATGAAAATCGCACTTTTAAAACAGTGACACATTCTCCGTACATTATGGTACGGAGGTACATAACTTTTCAAACAGTCGGACAAATTTTTATGCTCAAGGGATCAATTAACACTAAATAAAACACAATCTTCATAAAAGTGGTGCCTAACCGACTATTTTAGAGGTATCGTGGACATTTCTACAAACAGCATTTCAAGATGATAATGCACCTTACTACACGGCATCTGTGGTAAGTTTATTCACTTCAAATTGTCAAAATTTTTTATTCATTCCCATGAGAACCTATAATTCTGTAAATAATCATAACATTTTTCACTTTAAGTTAAATCCCACAAACGATATAGTAGAATTTCTTTTTACCAGACATGGAAATAGTCCTAATCGCAATTAGCTCGAAAATGTTTCGTCTATAAAAAAGTTGGGGATAGGGGAGAGGATTCGAAATTTGCAGCCTATAATTCTGCCAGAACTAGAAAAAAATTATTGTTGATATTTGGCACATTGAAACTTAACCAGTATACTTGTAATTCTCAACTGAAAATTCCAGAAATTTCCTCTCCCTCTACTTTTAGTTTAGTTTCGCTCCTCTCGTTTCCTTTCCCTACTTCTCCCCCCCCCCCCTTCGAGTTTTAGTTTTACGAGTGCCTGGTCGTCGCCGGTTGCTTTTATTTCTCATAATTGTAAACTATGTATAATTAATTAATTATTTTTCTTTAAGGATTGTTTTGCGAGTCTCAATTAATAAGAAATAAAATAGAAAAATAATAATTGATTTTAAATAAAGTTATGTTAACTATAGACTTTCATACTAAAAGATTAACTTTTTTTTTTTATTTATTTATTTATTTATTTTTAATAGTAAAAATAATTATAAATAAATAATATAATATAATGTTCCATTAATTACAAAATCTAAAGAGTTAGTTGTTAAATAATTGAAATAGGGGAAGCCGGGGTAATAAGAGATAGGGGTTATAAGAGACGCAGTCAAAAAAACCTCCAAAAATATACTTAGACAACTTTAAAAATATGTAATATTAAGTATCATGTGTATTCTTTACTACAATACACTTATTGAGAAGTTTATATCACATTTTGAATTTCTTTTTATACGATGAAAAAAACCTTCACTTTGAACTTACCCTAAAAGTTCGTGACATTTTCTACATTTTTTTTTTTTTTTTTTTTTTTTTTTTTGCGGGTTAGATGTTTGGGATTTATTAATGTGTAACCTTTTGACCAAGACTATGACTTTTGATGTACAATTTTTTAAAACCTTTAAAGCATTCTTCATTTACATGTTCTAGGCATGTTTCTTTTTACCCCGTTTTTATTTTTCGTGGGGGTAATAAGAGACATGAGTCTCTTATTACCCCCACTGTTAATTCCTGTGCCCCCCCCCCCATTGTAGTTCCTGTTAATTCTGCTGACTGGTTTACGAGGAGTTTACCTAGTGTTAGGCCTAGTCTAAGTTTACCGAGAGAACTTTTTTTTTTTTTTCACTTTAAATCAAAAAGCAGTTTTACTCATTAGGCTAGACCATATTTAAGGTTTATGATTAGGTAAATTTATGTTTAGAATGTCTATAAGTTAGTATTTAGTCATTAATACTTCATTACATAATAAATAAATTCAATTATAAATACTAGAAATTTTTTTATAACATTTTGTTCGCTTGTATACACTTCAAAGATACGGTTTTTTGGTTATTTTCGACTGCACTTTAGAAAATGCGTAAAATTTTTTCTGCCCACTTTAAAAATTATATAATGTTTTTGGTTAATCCCTAGATTATGTTGATTATGTAGAACTATCATTAAGTACAATTTTATATTATTTAAGGCTTTATATTAAAAGAAATGAATTTCACAAACACATTTATGACAGTTAATTTTCGAGAAAACATATTTTTTGAATGGTTGTAAATAATAAAAATTAAAAACTATTGGCTGATTCAGAATTGTTTCCAGGTGTCTTTTATTACCCACATGATTTTACATTGCTATATATGGACAGTTACAAGCCTGGCCTCTTATTACCCCACGCGGGGTTATTAGGAACAAGGATTTAATGAAAATTTAAATGTTTTTTTAAACAAAAAATTTAAAATCACCTAAAAAAATCAAGAGGAGTCCATTTAACGAAATTAATACGACAAGTTATTTAGATTAATAGTATAGATTTTATTAATATTTTTTGTCTCTTATTACCCCTTTTGTCTCTTATTACCCCGGCTTCCCCTATTTTTATTAAAAGCACTTTAAAAACACGTAAAAATAATTTTTATTTAAAAAATTAAATATATGTATATACTAAGCTTTTCGCTTTGAAATTCCAAAGCATCATCAGGGATTTTTATTACTGAACTAGCAGACCCGGCCACGCGTTTCTGTGGCTATGTTATACGTTGAATTATAATGTAGTAAAATATTCAATATATTAAAATTATTATTTACGAATAAAGACCATCCTTGATAACATCCTTGATCTTAGCAGACTTAGCCCGCTTCGCTGGTCCCTATTTTTAAATGATTCACTATAATTAAAGAATTCTCAAAATTGCATTAATTTTTAACATGTGAAAAAAAAAAAGAGAAAAAAAAAATCTGATCGGGAAAAATGTTCGACACTCATAATGAATCCATATATTATCGAAAGGAAAATGATATAAAATACAAAAAAATCTTCTCTCATTGGTGGAATAATCTGTTCGGACCCCCACTGCCTGCGGCAGTGTATACCTGCGCAAACCATGCGCACCGTTTCTTCATCCACCGTTCCCGCCCTTCTTAATAACTCTATACTTTCGAAAATATCCGCAATCGATTTATCGGGCCTTAAAACTTAATAATACTAATTTTCAAAGTTCTAACTCTTATTTCTATTATTTTGCCCCTTTGCCCTCCCCCCTCCCACTATTCTAAATAATTTTACAAATTCGAAAATATCTACAGTTTATTTGTAGGTGTCAAAAACCTGTATGCACCAATTTGAACGATCTAACTATATTTTTATTTTTTGCCCCTCTGCCCCCCTTCCCGCCCCTCCTAATAAATTTACAAATTCGAAAATATCCGCAATCGATTTGTTGGTATCAAAAATTCTATGCACCAATTTTGAATGATCTAACTCCATTTTTATATTTTGCTCCTCTGCCCCCCCCCTTTCCCGCTCCTCTTAATAATTTTACAAATTCGAAAATATCTGCAATCGATTTGTACGTATCAAAAACTTCTATGTACCAATTTTTAGCGATGTAACTCTATTTTTATTTTTTTGCCCCTCCGCCCCCTTACCCGCCCCTCCTAATAACTTTACACTTTCGAAAATATCCTCATTCGATTTGCAGGCCTCTAAAACCTCTCTATACCAATTTTGAACAGTCTATCTGCATTTCTATTTTTTTTTTTTTTTTTTTTTTTTGGTTGTTGTTGTTTGTTTGTTTGTTTGTGAAATCACGTTTTGGCCCCTCCCCCCCCCTTTTGGGAGGCGAATTTTGCAATAAAAACTATCCTATCTCTCAAGTTGGACCAAATTGCACACAGTGTCCAAATTTCATTAAAATCGGCTCATTAGTTTAGGATGAAGCACAAATAAGTAAAAAACAGGATTAATTTCACTGTATTATCTTCATTATAATATGAATTCAATTTACACTTCAGTCTAAGTAACACGTGGCCGGCTATGCTAACACCAAAAATTTAAAAAGTGGAAATAATTGAATTATACGAAATTTATTAATAGGTTAAAAAGTTGAAGATTCTTTGTGTAGATGGCAGCACCAAATATATTTCAGCTTTCATTTCAACCCAGTCGAAAGGTATCGACATCTGTTAGAATCATTTGGAGTTAACAGATAATTGTGACTGTCAAATAATAACAGACAAATAATTAGCAATAAATTAAAATTGCGACTATAATTTGAGATTTAAACTATCCTATCTCTCAAGTTGGATCGAACTGCACATGGTGTGCGAATTTTATTATAATCGGTTAAGTGGTTTAGGAGTCCATTGAGGACAAACATTGTGACACGAGATTTATATATATTAAGATTAAATTATCAGTTTTTTTTTTTTAAATAATTTTCCTTTCACAATCAACAGTTAAGTCTTTTAATAACGTGAATAGCAGCAAAGTCAATTTTTCATACATTCCTTAGCTCCTTGTTCCAACCTTCACCGGACTTCAAATTGACTTTGCTGCTATTCACGTTATTAGAAGATTTAGCTGTTGACTGTGAAAGGAAAAATATTCAGAAAACTGCTCATTTAATTCAGTAATAAAAATCCCTGGTGATGCTTTGGAATTTCAAAGCAAAAAGCTTGGGATAATTTAAAAAATAAAATAAATAAATAAATAAATAAAAATTAATTTTACGTGTTTTTAATAAAAATAGCAAACGACATTTGTTTAATTAACTCTTTTTTAGAGATATTATTTAATTGAAATATTTGTTAACTACTGGAATTTTCAGTTGAGAATTACAAATATGCTGGTAAGAAAAATTGAAAAGGTAGGCCTCAACTTATGTGTGATTAGTAAAAATGGTGGAAACTGATGAAAACTACTCTAAGTAACATGTATTGAAAATTTAATTTTGCTATTATGTAAAGAAACCTGAAAAAGAAATCCTGCCCTAACCTATGTAAATTCAATAAGTTTTACATTGACCCGAACATATGTGGGAAAAATTTTATTACGCGTTTAAAATCAGCAGGCCAAAATATTATGTGTGGTAAAATTGCACGTGTGAATACGCAAAAATAAGCCACCTTACGTCCCGAACTTACGTGGGAAAAAGAAATTAGCTAACTTTGAATGAAAGATATTAATTAATTATATATTATGAAACTAAGTATGTACCTATTGTTATAATTGGACTCAACCTATGTAGGAAAATGCAAAAACCTCGTGACTGTAAACGTTACTGTTGTTCCACCAAAGATCTTATTTTTACTTTAACGAGTGCCTAGTAGGTAATGTGCAAATTAACTAGTGTATAGTCGGTAATATGCAGATTATCTAGGTAATGTGAGAAATGAGACAAATTTCCGCACTTTAACGGACTACCCTATTTAATGTGCAGATTACCTAGCTAATCTGCAGAATAACTGATTTTTGCATTTTAGCGGTAACATATACATATATTACCTTTTTCCAAAAATAACCAGATGTTTTTTAATTTGGACTTTTTGTCGAATACCTCAAAAAAGTACAAAACATGTTATAGATCATATATTTCAACGAAAGTTTTGCTTTAAAAGCAAAACTGTGATCGGTAAGAAAATATTACTTGTTTGAGATCACCCTTTAAAAAGTATAGATTGAATTGCATTGTAGCGGTGTCATATGACAACGATCCTTCTTTTAATTATTTGCATTCAATTGTATGACATTGGCAGGTATATTCGTATACTTGAGAAGAACTGAAATTCTGTTCGTTCTATCACTCTTAACTTTTTTAATTTACACGGTAATTGTTTGAGGTTTTCAGATAAATAGTTCAATACTTTTGGTTTTCAGATAAATAGTTCAATACTAAATTATGCAAATATTTTTTTTTTTTAACCTTGCGCATGAGTAGTTGAAAATATTTAATAAAAATACTCATATTTCATAAGATATTTAACATTTTTGCACTGTGGTTGTAGCATGCTGTGTTTAATATAGTACGACAAGTTTCCTAAAAATGGTTTTGCACTGGATCTAATACTCTACGTGTTATAATTAACAGAGCGTTTTTTTTAACGTTATATCTCAATGAAAATATATAGTAACCTCAAAAAATTAAACATATAATTAGAAAAATCTTCATAATTACATGCTACAGCAAAAACGGATTTCAAGCATTACTAGCATTACTTTTTACAGACTGATCAAAAACATTTTTACTTTTGTTTAATTTTTTTATTGGTCTTATTTTCCTCTTCGAAACAAAACTTTCGTTGAAATATATGAGGTATAACATATTCTTTATATACTTCCAAAGTTTCAAGATAATTCCTGCAGAACTTTTCTAGATATTTGACAAGACGTCTAAATTCGAAAGTGCGCAAATATTTATTGGTAGATAGAGTACTCTTTATAAAATAGTCATCTTATTTCAAATCAGATATATTATTTCTTATAAAAAGAAATTCATCGTAGCTTCATTAAAATTTAGAATATGGAATGAAGCCTTCACTGAAATTACACGAGAAGACATCTGTCTTTAGACATTATATGGTTTCGAATCTAGAGAAAACTATTTAATAATTATTAAACATTATAACCTCTATTGTTTTTTATTTATATATTTTACAAATATGACTGCCTTCAAAATCAATGCTACATCCATGTATTTTTTAATCTCAACAAATTTTATTATTATTATTATTATTATTATTATTTTATTTTATTTTATTTTATTAACATGATAATTTTATTGTTCACCGACTTTTTTTTTTTTTTTTAGCTGATTAATTAATAGCGAGGAACATTACTTTTATATATGTACCTTTTACTTTCTCTTATTACTTTCTCTTACCCATAAGGTAGAGAAAGTATTGTTTTTGGGTGAAATTTTCGAACGCGAGATTTTGTTATATTTACACGTTTTGAGGTCCCCTGAATACGAAAATCATGTTTTTAGCAAATGGTATGTGTGTATGTCTGTGTGTCTGTATGTCTGTGTGTCTGTGTGTGTGTCTGTGTATCTGTCTGTTATCAGCATATCTCAAAAACAAATTATGGCAGAAAGTTCAAACTTGGTTTTCTAAATGTGTATCATATAGAGAAGCTACAGTAAGCTTTTCGTTAAGATCAAGCAAATGGTTCGTGTACAGGGACAATCAAGAGAATTCTAGTACATCATGTCTATGGGAGAAATTGCAGGAAAGAAGAGTTTAACGTCTATAGACTGCACTAAACCAAATGAAACGAATATATATTTTTTGTAATAGAGATAGTTAACTGGGAAAAAAAATTGTGTATGTAGGAGCCTCGCCTCCCCCCTGGGGGGGGAAGTCCCCACTCGAGGGGAGTAAATTTTCATGATGGGTATCTGTCAAAAGAGCTCGCCAATACCTTTAAAACGAATGATTGAACCTTCGATCTGCGATAATTTAAAACAAAGTTATCGATTTTTTTTTTTTTTTTTTACTTTTAACGAAAAAAAAAAAAAAAAAAAAAACAGAAAAAAACAGAAAAAAACGTTTTTTTTTTTTTTTTTTTTTTTTAATATTGAGAATAAAATGGGCTTTTTTTTTTTTGGATATTTGGTGTTATACTACTTCTCTAATATGGAAATCGTCTGCCTTATCCTATAAATAGAATTATTTTTTAATAACCGAATTAAATTCTATATAAATGTAGGTGCATTAATGAAATGAGGGGTTGAGGGGAACGGTAACCCCCCTTACACAGAACTTATATCATATAAAACTCTTCAGAAGCCTAATATGAATTGTTTAACATAGGTTTACATAACAGTACTCGTTATCTTACCTATTAATCTGCAACCTGTATTTATAGTATTCAATTTCAGGGTAAGAGAAAGTCGTGTGAGTGACACACCAGATTATTTTTTAAATTAATGGACTCTTCGCAGCTTCGTCTGCTCAATCATGTGATAGAAGAAAACGAATAATCGAATTCAATTACATATTGTTCTTAAGAACAAAAATGTTAATATTTAATATAAAATAAAATAAAAGTAATACTGTGCATTTGTAAACAGTTGAATAGCTGTATTTGTAAATTTAATAATTTTTGAAAAACACTTTGTATTGTTTAATTTCCAAATGTAAGAATCGATTTTTGCATGTTCAGTGTAACTGTTACATTGACTGATCTAGCAATAAATAATAGCTTGTTCTTGTGGAATTTTTATGGATTATAATTTGAAATTTTAAAATGTTTTCATTTAATTTAATTGCATAAAGGTGTTACTACAAGTTAATGAACTTAGTTACTGGTCTAAATGGATTTACGCAGTACGATATTGCACTGTCGCTGATTTAAGTACCAAAAATCAGAGTATTTAACATGTTATTCATCAACATAATAACAAATATAAACTAAATGATGATTGTAAATGTATACAACAAATAAACGATCATGAATAATGATATAAAATGGATTAAAAATGATGCTGTATAAAAAAATAACACAGATTATATACGATTGATCAATAATAAGAATAGGAAATAATACGTTATTTCAGCAATCGCTATAGATAAACAAGACTTCGTCTGCTATTTGTTTTTCCTCTATCATTTGTCCTCTGACGTCACGTGGGGAGAGTCCATTAATATTGCTATTATTATGTATTTTTTTTTTTTTGTTTTTTTTTTTTTTTTTTTGTTTTATACATTATTTCTTGTCTCTCCTAAATGTGTCATAAAAAAAGAAACTTTTTTTTTTTTTTTTTTTTTTTTTTTTTTTATTATTATTATTATTATTATTAAAATAGTAGTATGAAAGATTCTCATTTAAATAAAATTCTTATTAAAATAAAATCAGATTTCATCTTACAATTACCTATTATGAATCTGAAAGTAAAAAACCAATGTGTATTTTTAGCGTGCTTAATTATTTCTGTATATACGAGAGTGTTTCAAAAAGTAAGGTAACAAGCATATTCAGAGTAAACGTTTATTCAGGAAATAAAAAAAAAACAACCTATACAATGTAGGAAGGCACTGGTACATATTACTTTTCTACATAATCACTGTACTTATCGAGGCATTCGTTCCATTGGTACACCAAACCATCGAAACCGGCATCGAAGAAATCAGCGTCAAGGTTGTACAACCACGTGAAGATGGCCTGCTGAACCTCAGCATCGGTTCGGAAATTCTGACCTCAAAGCCTTTCTTTAAAGGTCCGAAAAGATGGAAATCACTTGGTGCGAGATCGGGACTGTAAGTTGGGTGTTCCAATGCCACCAATGAGTTGTTTCTGTATCTAACGAGCACATATCTTCCGACAGCCCAATTGTTCATGTACAATATTGTGTGCACTGTAATGGAGATATTGAGTTCTTGTGCAATTTTACTGAGAGTAATGCGACGATCACCTTGAATCAAAGATTCGGCATAGTAAACATTGTAATCTGCAGTGGACGTACTTGGTCGCCGCTCTTTCTTCATCTCGCGCATCTGTTCTGCCTTTGTCAAATTCCATGCACCACAACCACACCTGTTTTCGTGACATAACACTTGTATCAATACACTTCTAGCAATTGCCGATGATTTTCAGCTGAAGAATTTTCCTTCAAACGCAAAAACCTTATAGCACTTCTTATTTCAATAGTAGACCATGATTCCGTCAACGCAGCTATCCACTAACTAAGATTTAGTAATATAACTGGACAACCAGCTCCATCCATCGGCACCATTTGATTCCTGTGATCGTCTTCGTTATATTCAGAAGGATTTTTATTCATACGGATCATTTGCACACCTGTCCGAGCTCTTGTTACCTTATTTTTTGAAACCCCTACGCAAAATCGTTTGTCCTAAATGAGTGAGTGAATGACAGAATCATCATTACACAGACAAAACCAAAGCATCTAGAAACATGAAACTTATGAAAACATTTTTTTTTCTTTTATGTAGACACTCACAAAGAAGTGATTTTTCAGAATTCACTCCCTAAGGGGAGGAAGGGGAAGTAAACGTGATTTTGAAAAACTTTTATATATATATATAAAAAAAAAAGTATCCGTAATACTGCAAATTGAAATATCTAAAAACCAATTTCTTGAATTTTAGAAACTCTGCCACCAAGGAGGCGGAGGGGTAGAAACGTGATCTCACATGGAAAACTTGATTTCACATACCCCTTCATAACTTAAATAACAAAAAATAGATATATATGAGATTTTTGCTTTAAAATATAGCTAACGCAAATGCCTAAAAACTAATCTACGGAATTTTAGAAATTCGGCACACGAGGGAGGGGCGGGGGGCAAAATGTGATTTCACGTGGACAAAATTTAATTCCACATAATCATTCACATCTTAAAAGAGAAAAAAAAAAGATACATGTGACATTTTTGCTTTAAAATATAGCAAATTGAAATATCTAATAAAACAATTTCTTGAATTTTAGGAACTCGTCCCCCAAAGAGACGAAGAGGGAAAAACCTGATTTCACATAACCCTTCATATCTTAAATAGAAAAAGAGATATAAACATGAATTTTTTGTTTTAAAATATAGCTAACACAAATGTCTAAAAACTATTTTTTTTTTAATTTAGAATTTTGGCTCTCAGGATGGGGGGGGGGGGGGGGCACAGCGCGATTTTACATATGCTAAACGTGATGCCACATACATGTTTATTTCTAATATATATATATATATATATATATATATATATATATATATACGTTTGATTTTTGCTTTAAAATATAGTAAACAAAAATATCTTAAAAACAATTGATAGAATTTTAGAAACTCGGCCACACATGGGACTGGAGGAGGCGAAACGTGATTTCACGTAATCTTTTATACCTCAAACAAACAAACAGATATACGTAAGATTATTGCTTTAAAATATAGATATTACAAATATCTAAAAACTAATTACTGGAATTTTAGAAATTCTCTCTTCACGAGGAAGAAGGGAGCAACACGTGATTGCACAAGGAGGAAACGTGATTTCACATAATCCTTCATATCTCGAACAAAAGAGCAGATATCCATATGTTTTTTACTTTTAAATATAGGAATCATAGACATTTCAAAACCAATTTCAGGAACTTCAGAAATTCGGCCTCCAAGGGGGAAAGAGGGTAAAACGTTATTTCGCATGAAACATCATCTATAAATATGAAAGAGTACATCCATCACTGATTCAACTCTGCTGCAACGATACTGTGTTAGATTGAGTCACAAATTTTAGTGTGAAGTTTAAACCTGACACATATGATGGGGATTTTGCAAAATTCCCTCTTTCCGCCTAAGGAGGGAAGGCGGCAGAAACACGTCTGAGAACATAACTCGGGTCCAGATTACTTCACGATAAAGAAATAGCACATGGGGAGACTAGACTCAAATACAAAATAAAATAAAATAAAATTGTCGATTTCCGAATTTTTAATTCTAAGAAGAGAAGAAAAGCCTTTTTATATTTATTATTATCTTTATTTTTATTTATTTATTTTATTTTACTTTATTTTTTTTAGGGGGGGGGGGGGGCAGGGTGTAGGAATTTGCAAAATACGAATTTTCCCACTAGAACGCTACCAAAAAAAAAAAGACACAAAGAATTTGAAATTGGCTGTGGAGTATATTTCATATTGGCATCTGGAGTATTATGGCATCTGGAGTTATTATTAGCATCTGGAGTATATTGGCATCTGGAGTATATTTCCAAGAAACAGTTTTAGTTTTTTTGCAATTTTTTATTTGGGGGGGTGAAGCGAATTTACGAAGGGCAGATTCAAGAACCTTCTTTTTGCATTAAATTTATCCTGGGGAATCTATGGGAGCTGCATTCACGAATTTTGGTGTGTTAGTTGTTTACTTGCAAGGAACATTTATTGTGATTGGATTTTTTTAATTTCCCAACCTTTCCTCCCTATGGAAGTGTGGATACGGAAGCAAAACTCACTTTTCCAAGCGTAGCTCTGTTCCATATTTTCTCGGGACGACAATGTTTTGGCTATGTGCTTGTATATCTGTGTGTGCTATTTTTACCCAAAATGTACTATAAAGGGATTTTTCGAAATGCCCCCCCCCCGCTTACCCCCTTGGGATCAGGGGTGGGATGGTTAAAAACTATGTTTCCAATTGTAATTATCTTCTAATTTATCTCAGAAAGGCGATTTTTCGGTGTACAGATTAGTTTTGCGTGCCTATAATATTCTATAAATGGATTTTGAGAAATTTTCGACCTTCCCTTTTTTGGCGAGGGGTGGGGGCATATTTCCGAGCGTAACTCCATTTAAAATAATCCCAGGAAAGCGAATTTTTGGTATCTGTGTGCGCTATATGAGTACACAACACGCACTACAAATTTATTTTGGGGAGTTTCCCACCTTTCCCCTTTGGAGTCGGAAGGGGGAGGCAAAAAACACGTTTCCAAAAGTAGCTCTACTTTAAATTATCTCGGAAATGCGATTTTTACACGGGTGTATTGCTTATGTGTACCCAATACACACTATAAAGGAATTTTGCGAAATTTCTGCCTTTTAATAAAGGGGGGGGGGCAAAAGTACTGAGGTTGTCACTGATTTCAATTATTATTTTTTTTTAATGAGATTTTTACCATCGTAAGTTATATGTAAGTTAGAGAATTCATTTAAATAGATTACTCATTAAATAAATTACCAGCAAGACGCCAGCTAGATTTTAAGAAAAGTGTTGGGTGTAAGAGGTAATAATTTCGAAATGCATGACACTGTTCTTTTGCAACATTTCTTAATAAATTCAATGTATATACAATCGGTAACAAAGTGTCCGAACTCTAACAGAAATTCCTATATAAGAAAAGTACACTTCATACGGTTTTGTTAAATAAATCCTTATCGAATCGTGTTCTTACACTGACTAAGAAGAGGATTCGACAAGGAATTATTTAACAAAACCGTATGATGTGTACTTTTTTTACATAGGAATTTTTTCTGGTGTTCGGACACTTTTGTTCCCGACTGTAGCTTTAATGACAAAATTATTAACATATAAAAATTTTATTCGCGCAAATGTAACCCTTTGATTATGATCTTCATATCAATATAAATTAAATTCAACAAGATTATATAAATCCCTCATTTATATAATATTATTTTCTTCAAAATTTATACGCGAATAAATGAATGCCATAATTAGAAAACTTTTAAAGGATCGCCTAAATGTGAATGACACTACCGTAACTGCGTTGTCGTTTTAGGATGCAAAAGACTACGCATCTCAGTGTAGAGGGCCCTGAGTACTGGAACGCATGCCATGTGGTCAATTTACAAGAAATGCTTGTGTGATAACGTAGGAGGACGTTCAACGGTAACGTTCGTATCATGTATGCCTCCAAATGTTGGAAGCAGTTTCAAAGGCAGCTTGTACTTCAATATTGTCTGGAAATCTTTGTCTCTTCATGCGACGATAAATTTCGTCAGCACTCTCATTTTCTGACGTTAAAAATTAAACGACTGCACGTTGACAACGTTTGGAGGCATCCATGATACGAACGATACCGTTAATCTTGTTCTTGCTTCTACGCTATCGCACAAGCACGTAACTTAATGTGATAATATAGCATATGTTTCCAGAACTCAGAGCTCTCCATATGGCCTTAGTTATTCTTATGTATCTTAAAACGATGGCAGAATCACGGCAGCACCACTTTCATATTGGCGAGCCTTATAAATGGTAGATTTATGTAAGGGTAATAAATAAATCTACCATTTGTGAATGTGCGATAAATAAGCAACGATAACAACATCATACTTCTAATGTCATTAGCTGTTGTTTAATAAATATCGAGGAATGTAATTAGAAAGTTTGTATTGCAGTTAATAATTTTTTACAACAATTAAAAAAAAAATTTAACAGTTTCATAGAAATTTTCGTTCAATTTAAAATGCGTGTAAAAATTGTATGCTATATTTAAAATCTATTTCTGCAACAGCGAAACACTGGTGCCTATGCATTCAACAAAATTTAAAAAAAGAAAAAAAAATCTCTTCAAATATTTTCTCCTTGAAAGATTTTGACACCAATGTTCTGGAATAGCAAAATGGTGTTACCAATGGTGTGCACAGACTGCTGTTCAACCATAAAAAAATCAAAGTTTTCATAAATAGCAAATTTAAGTCCTGTGGACGGCAAAACACAATATAAAACAGTTGCAATTTTCAAATATATATCATAAAATTTAGTAACTATTCAGAAAATTGATGATTTACACCCGAATTATTGCAGTACATCACACGCAGTTTCAGAAAAGAAACTGATGCATTTTTAAAATTATTCGTCTATTTTTTTTTTTTTTTTTTTTTTTTTTTTAAGTATTCATCTAAAATAAATAAGATAATGTAATAATTAAAAAAAGCTCTGTTATTTACGTTATGACAATATTATTACATAAATATAAAAGAAAATAAATAACAATTTATTATGACTGTTTCATTCGCTAATAAATTTAAAAGAAAATCTTCTTTTATTTTAATACAGGAAAATGTGCCTTATTTTAGAATTTTCTCTGTTTATTTATTTATTTATTTTTAAGATTGTAGATTAGATCATTAAATGTTTCATCATTATTGTAAGTATTTATAAACATTGATTAATGAAACTTTCCTAAATTTTCTATGTCACCATTAATCATACGTAAATGTAAAAATTTCTGTAATGACGCATTCCATTTATAAAATATGCATATTAGTTCTTCGAAACTTTTGACATAATTCAGAAATGTCGGTAAAATGATTATGAATATTGACGTGAAAAAATAACCTTAGTCATATAAAATACTAAATTACTAACATTCGAAATTGACATTTTATTTCTTTAAAAATATAATTTGAGTCTGCATCCTACGCGATAATGTTATGTTTAGAAAGATTTTTAAAAACAGATTATGCTTGGTAACTGGAAGTGCTGTCTTTAAAACATAATTAAGTTGATTGAATTAAATGTACTTTTGCAATTATTAATATTCAAATAAGTTTTAATCTGAAATCTCTCATATATTGATTTTTTAAATATCAATTTATTTTATCCATTACATTTAGGCAACGCATCTACAAACATGTATTTTAAGAAAAATTTTTGACACGTGTTAAAAATATATTTTATTATTAAAATATGTTGCAACCACATTTCTAAAATTTAGATTTAGTGATATTAATCCTTTGATTATTTCTCATTAAATGGTGTGGAAAATTTTTTGGAAAGCTAAAAAAAAGCACCAAAAACTAAAATAACACATTTTTGTGGATTACATTAATCTTACTATTTCTACTGTACATTGCGTAGCTCCCATGATGATGTCCTGTTTTTTTTTTTTTTTTTTTTTTTTTTTTCGGGTTTGTTAATAATTTTTGTTTTCTTTTTTGCCTCCTTCCATTTTGAATTTTTTCAACACACACACAGAGAGAGTCATATATATATATATATATATATATATATATATACAGGATGTTACAGGACTCTTGGTAAAAATATTTAAGAGATTATAGAACACTTATCAATAAGAAACTTTTGTCGTACAAAGCAATGTCGTAACGCGAGCGGTGAATTCCTAAGGTGTAGCATTTGCTACCTTTCTAAATTAAGAAACACACAAGTTATTTAGCAAACACGAAAATGCGTTCCATTAGCAAAAAATGTTTTAAGAATAAGAGTAATGATTAATATTGTCAAAATGCATTTCATTTACAAAAATTGCAGAATACACAAAGTTACAGAAGCTGGTTAAAAGGGCGACAATCAGTAAAAATACATGCTTTAAACCTGAGATGTAGTTGTCAATAACACTCAGCATTTCACGTATAATTCGGACAGCATCAGCAATCCTTGCAATAGGATCCTCTTCAGGGTCCATGGGGCTGTCATAGATGAGACTTTTCGTATTGACCCATAAGAAAAAATCGACACAGTGGAGATCAGAAGAATCGGGCCGGCCAAGTTACAGGACCACACCCACTAATCCAACACCCTAGGAATGTACCTTCTAAGGTTTGACGTGCATCTGCAGTGAAATGCGGTGGCAGTTTCTCGTGCTGGAACCACATATGTGCTTAATGTTTCAGTAACTGTGGCAAAAAATTTTGTAAGAAGAAAAGGTCTGTTTTACCATCCAGTGTGACTAGTAGAAGATATGGGCCAATAAAATAATCACCGAGGATTCCAGCCCAAACATTTACTGCGAAACATTGCTGGTACGAATGTGAACGTGTGGCATGAGAATCGCTAAATACCCGCACATGAAAATTGAGCAAATTGAAAATGTCAACACGATTAAAAGCACATAAATAAACTGTAAATAAAACAAGTTCTCTAAAATGAGACTGCGCAGGCAGTTCTTGCAGAAGCCAATTTGAAAAATCGACTCGTGGCTGAAAATCATCAGGTATCAGTGCTTGCACTATATGTGAATGGCAGAGTTCTGAAATACTGTCCAAACCATTAGATAGCGCACATTCCTACACGTGCTGCTTTTCAAACGATCTTCACTCATCTTCACATGATTAATTTCCACTCGGGACGTGCTCATATTTTTTTGAACATCCTATATTGTGTATTCTCTGATAAATGAAGCTGTTTCACAGAGGTAACGATGCAATCGCCAAAAAAAGATTTTTAGTCTGGCATACATCTTGTCGAGTGCTTTTAGTGATGTATCTGGTGTTTCAGATCATTATCGTCTGAAGAAACATACGTAAAATGAATTTTCACTTCTTCCTGATATCAGCTTTTCTTTCATCAATCCCCTATAGAAATGATTCTGATTGAAAATAAATCATAACTTTGTACTTTAATTTGTTCCTTTTATTCTTGCTAGCACTTTTTAGACAAATTTCTATAAAATGGAATAAAAATATAGAAGTTGCTGCCCCAAATATTTAAAAATCGTTGTAAATAAGTTGTAAATAAAATAATCGTTTGGAAAAATATTAATTTCTTTTCGATTAATTTACAACAGAATAATGGAGCAAATTGAAGTTAAATCGCTAGTTTTGAGGCAGTCATCATTGCATTCAATCTCAATCAACGCATCTTGTGGTGTTCACATTTCCAAACGTGTTTAAAAAAAAAAAAAAAATGCTTGTATAAGATTATTCTTAAAAAAAAAAAAAAAAAAAAGACAAGAATTTTATATATATATATGTATAATTAGAAGAAAACAAGGAAATAAAACTAAAAGTGAATTAAAACATACGAAAAAATTAGAAATAAAAGCAAAAATAAAACTAACACATAAATTATTAAAAGGTTTTGTAGGATTTGAGATATACGTTTATGATCTGCAGCATGCGTTTAAATTGTTTAGCAGAAAAACGTGTATTATATATATTGTCAAAATCCTATTAGCCTATTCTATACTTTTTCTCTATACTTTAGCAAAAAAGACTAAAACTATGCAAACACAAGCTCTACCAATAAGTATTTCAATTGTTTCGAATTTAGATATTTTGTCAAATACCTAGAAAATACCTTTTGGAATAATCTTGAAACTTTGGTAGCATAAAGAACACGTTATACCTCATATATTTCCGCAAAATTTATGACCTGAGAAAGAAAAGGAGATCAGTAAAAAATTAAATAAAAATCAAATTGTTTTGAATCACCATATAAATAGTACTGCTTGAAGTGCATTTTGGCTTAGCATGTGATTAAGAGGCATTTTCTCATTATCTGTATAAAAGTTTGAGAGGATAACACATGTATTCATGGAGATATAACAGCTTTTTTTTTTTTTAACATTGAAAAAAAAAAAAGTCCATTTTTTAAATTATAACACGTAGGGTATTAGACCCAGAGCAAAGGCATTTCCAGAAAATTTGGCATACTTCATTAGACACAGCATAGTGTAATCAGAATGCAAAAATGTTAAATACCTTACAAAGTATGAACATTTTACTAAATAATTTTTATCTACGCATACGCTAGATGTAAAAAAAAAAAAAAAAAAAATCATTTGAATGATTTAATAGCTAAATGTATTGAGCAACTTAGGTAAACACGCCAAACAAATATCATGTAAATTTAAAGAGTTATGAGAGTAGAATGAACATAATTTTAGTTCTTCTCAGAAAAAAAAGGAAGATAATAGGAAGGTTTACCAACATTTAATCACAATCACGAACAATGTATTGCCATTTGGCATTGATTGAATCAAAATAAAAATGTGAGTAAAACCACTTATAGTTGAGCTTTTATTTTCAGAGAACTGAAATTCTGTTCAATCAATCTCTCATAACTCTTTGAATTTACAAGATATTTGTTTGGGGTTTTCATACAAGTTGCTCAATACATTTGGCTATTAAATTATGCAAATAATTTTTTTTAAACCTAGCACATACATAGATAAAAATTATTTCGTAAACATGCTCATATTTTGTAAGATATTTGACATTTTTGCATTCTGATTGCAGTATGCTGTGTCTAATGAAGTATGCCAAATTTTCTGAAAATGACTTTCCTCTGGGTCTAATACTTTACGAATTATAATTTCAAAAGTGGATTTTTTTTTTTCATTATTAAAAAAAAAAAAAAAAAAAAAAAAAAAAAAATTCTATCTCCATGAATATATGGGGTAACCTCTTAAAAATTTTTACATTTTATGAAACAATTCCTCTTAATCTCATGCTATAGCCAAAATGCATTTTAAGCATTTTTTTTTTTTTTTTTTTTTTACATTTTTTTTTTACAGGTTGATCCAAAATATTGGGATTTTTCTTTATTTTTTTCTGGTCCTCTTTTCCTTTTCAGGACACAACTTTTGTAGAAATATATCAGAGAACTGAAATTCTGTTCAATCAATGTCTCATAACTCTTCGAATTTACAAGATATTTGTTTGGGGTTTTCATGTAAGTTGCTCAATACATTTGGCTATTAAATTATGCAAATGAAATTTTTTTAAAACCTAGCGCTTGCGTAGATAAAAATTATTTCGTAAACATGCTCATATTTCGTAAGACATTTGACATTTTGACATTTTTCCTCAAAACATTTAGCTATTAAATCATTCAAATGATTTTTTTTTTTTTTTTTTTTTTTTTTTTTTTTTTTTTACATCTAGCGTATGCGTAGATAAAAATTATTTAGTAAAATGTTCATACTTTGTAAAGTATTTAACATTTTT
The DNA here is from genome assembly GCA_963930645.1 of Salticus scenicus. Taxonomy (NCBI): domain Eukaryota; kingdom Metazoa; phylum Arthropoda; class Arachnida; order Araneae; family Salticidae; genus Salticus; species Salticus scenicus. Next base: position 235,021,953 of record OZ005650.1, read on the forward strand.
GCATTATGATTACACTATGCTGTGTCTAATGAAGTTTGCCAAATTTTCTGAAAATGTCTTTCCTCTGGGTCTAATATTGTACGAATTATAATTTCAAAAGTGGATTATTATTTTTTTTTTTTTCGTTATTTAAAAAAAAAAAAAAAAAAAAAAAAAAGTTATATCTCCATGAATATATGTGGTAGCCTCTTAAAAATTTTTACATATAATGAAACAATTCCTGTTAATCACATGCTACAGCCACAATGCATTTTAAGCATTTTTTCAGGTTGATCCAAAACATTGTAATTTTTCTTTAGTTTTTTTCTGGACCTCTTTTTCTTTTCAGGACACAACTTTTGTAGAAGTATATCAGAGAACTGAAATTCTGTTCAATCAATGTCTCATAACTCTTCGAATTTACAAGATGTTTGTTTGGGGTTTTCATGTAAGTTGCTCAATGAATTTGGCTATTAAATTATGCAAATGAAATTTTTTTTAAACCTAGCGCTTGCGTAGATAAAAGTTATTTCGTAAACATGCTCATATTTCGTAAGACATTTGACATTTTGACATTTTTGCTCAATACATTTAGCTATTATATCATTCAAATGATTTTTTTTTTTTTTTTTTTTTTTTTACATCTAGCGTATGCGTAGATAAAAATTATTTAGTAAAAATGTTCATACTTTGCAAAGTATTTAACATTTTTGCATTCTGATTACACTATGCTGTGTCTAATGAAGTTTGCCAAATTTTCTGAAAATGTCTTTCCTCTGGGTCTAATATTGTACGAATTATAATTTCAAAAGTGGATTATATTTTTTTTTCGTTATTAAAAAAAAAAAAAAAAAGTTATATCTCCATGAATATATGTGGTAGCCTCTTAAAAATTTTTACATATAATGAAACAATTCCTGTTAATCACATGCTACAGCCACAATGCATTTTAAGCATTTTTACAGGTTGATCCAAAACATTGTAATTTTTCTTTAGTTTTTTTCTGGACCTCTTTTTCTTTTCAGGACACAACTTTTCTTGAAATATATGAGGCATAACGCATTCTTTACGCTACCAAAGTTTCAAGATGATTGTAAAAGAACTTTTCTAGATATTTGACAAAATGTCTAAATTCGAAAGTGTAGGTAGAGTATATTTCAATTGGTAGGTAGAGTATATTTCATTTTGTTCTCGTTTAACATATCTTTTTTTGTTTATTTGATGATATTGTTGGTTGATGAGGGTGAGTTTTCAGGAAAACGATTCGTCTTCACGGAACAATTGTCATTTTTATAAATCCTACACGTAAGTACTCTTGACGACGCTATAGTTATATTTTTGTATTTTTTATATCGATCCGTAACAACGATGGACTATGTAATAATAACCATGTCCCGAAGAACTATTGAAAACTAACAATGATATGACAGTTATTATTACATGGTTCTTGATTTTTCTATATCGTTTATTTATTGTACGCATAATAGTATGTAATCTCCGGACGCTTAGGTTGTGTTTTATATTCTAAATGATCTTTACCAAAATGTATTTACTGGTATTTACGCTTTATCGTTATGAAACATAATTTATATATATAATTGTATATATATATATATCTTTATATATATATTTCTTTTGTGCGTGTGTATGCCACTGAACTCCTCCTAAACGGCTGGACCGAGTTTAATGAAATTTTTTGTGTGTCTTCAGGTGGATTCGAGAATGGTTTAGATTTACAATTCAGTTCAATCGGATAATTGGATCAAAAGATATTAAATAAAAACTCCATTTTAACTTCAAAATGATTAAAAAGAAAAATATATTTGATGCCAAAATAAACAAAATTCACGTTTATTTATTTTTTTCCGGAAATAAAATATTTTCAATTTCGCGTGATAAATAATAAAAATTAGAAAAAAAAAAATAATATACCATGAAAATGTTCGCGTGTAAATAAAAATTTTCATAGAGATACTTGGTATTAGCTTAAAATTTTTATTTAATTTAGTAGTACTTTTCTTTTCTACAGTAAAACAAAATTTTTCGTTTTAATTGATACTTTATATGTAACTTATAAAGGTTCTTTTATGTTTTCACCTTAATTGTAAATAGTAATAATTTCGAATTTATTAGAATTTTTTATTTTTATTTTGTATATATCATAAAACAGTTTTTTTTTTTTTTTTTTTTTGTATGGAACAGCTTTAGTTTGGAAAAGTTTGAAATTTGGCACCGAAGTAGTACGGACGTTTCTCACCAAGATCGTCAGTTACGCAATTGAGTTAGCCATGTTAATTCATCGCAAAAATGGCCAAAAATATTTAAAGTCAACAAGGGGGGGGGGAAGTCTATACTAAAGCTGTGCCTTTGTATTTATCTTTATATATATATTTCTTTTGTGCGTGTGTATCTGTGTATGTCACTGAACTCCTCCTAAACGGCTGGACCGAGTTTAATGAAATTTTTTGTGTGTCTTCAGGTGGATTCGAGAATGGCTTAGATTTACAATTTAGTCCAATTTATATTGTTTATTTAATTAATTTATCACTTATAAATTGTTGTTGATTTTGGAATGTTTCACATTGGATCCGGCAGACTGAGCTATCGAATATTCAATAATACGCAAGCGAAGTGATGACGTCACTGGCCGTCCGTGGATGCAAGAAAAATATTTCCTATGTTAATCGCCCATTGGATTTTTTGTAAAAAATTACTAAAAATCCAGGAAAATTATTTCCTGATTTTAATCCCCATATTTGGGTATAGATATGTATTAGTTATCATGTGCATGCGTTAGATTGGGTTGTTTTTGCTGTAAAATTTGAATTTTTAATCTCAAAACTCTGTCATCCTTGGCGGAAAAAAATATCGCTATATAATCTGGCGAACATATTTAATTTCTTTCAAAAATAATGGTTATTTCAACAGCTTATATTAAGAGAGTTATGAATAATATGAAACAATTTCGTACAATACATATCACGAAAATATACATCTGGCATGTATATTTTCGTATTACGTTTTTGATCGCCAAATACAAAAAACGCCAAGGAAGACAGAGTTTTGAAATTTAAAATTAAAATTTTGTCAAATTGAGAGCAAAATAACTCAATCTAACACATGCATACGATAACTAATACATATCTATACCCAAATACGGGGATTAAAATCGAGAAATAATTTTCCTCGATTTTTAATAATTTTTTATAAAAAATCCAATGGGAGATTAACATAGGAAATCTTTTTCTTGCATTCACTGACGGTCAGTGGCGTCACACTTCGCTTGCGTATATTCTATTGTAATTCCAGTTTGTCCCGACAGTTGGTGCTGCGATCAAATTCAGGAAAATATTTTGTAACTTCGTTTTATTATTATTATACAAAAAATTGTGTCCTAATTGAAATATTACATCAAGATGTAATTAGTGTTTGAAGAGTTTTGAAGTGTGAATAAAAAATTATACATTTTGCAAATTTAGTGCGGAATTGGAGTGAGTATTTTATATAATTTTCTATCAAATTTACACGCGCGTTGATTAACAACCACCCTAACCTACAAATTTATTTGTGTAGCTAATTTATTATATTTTATTTATTTATTTTTTGAATGGAACACCTTTAGTATCGGATCCCTTTGGCAAAATTTGAAATTTGGCACCGAAGTAGCTCGGACACTTCTCACCAAGATCTTTAGTTCTACAATTGAGATAGCCATTTCAATTCATTGCAAAAATGGCTTAAAATATTTAAAGTCACCAATGGGGTCCCATACTTTTGTGCGTGTGTATGTCACTGATATTTTATTTATTTATTTTTTGTATGGAACACCTTTAGTATCGGATCCCTTTGGCAAAATTTGAAATTTGGCACCGAAGTAGCTCGGACGCTTCTCGCCTAGATCTTTAGTTCCACAACTGAGATAGCCATTTCAATTCATCGCAAAAATGGCTTAAAATATTTAAACTCAACAAAGGGGTCCCAATTTGTATCTTAGATTTAGAAAATCCGTGCTTTTCTCACGGCCAATTATATGTTGCGTGTTCCAGGGTTGGAAAACCTTCGAATTTGTTTGTGTATACTCCTCAAGGATTAACCAAAAGTATTTTACATCCAATGGCATTACGATAAATTAAGTTTTTGTAGATTAAAAAAATATGCGTACCTGTTATAAAATAAATTGAGTTTCAACTTTTTCACCTTTAATTAAAACGAGTTTAAGTTTTTATTTAATACGAACTCTACATTTCACTTCGCTCATACTATACACATACTCACATGCATCGATTGATTGAATTGTAATAAATGTACATGTAATGATGTTAGATATTGTAATAAGTTTTTGATAAAAAATTTCATCAAATCGGTCCAGATTGTTACAGCTTATTCAAAAAAGACGGAATTTTCCTGTGAAATTCGTTGCTATCAGAGAGTCTCTCATAAACTGAAATATTTGCCGTATGAAATAAAATTTTGTGCTGTTCGACATTCAGCGGAGGTTTTAAATAACAAATAGCAAGTAGAAAGTAGCAAGTAGCAAGAAGCAAGTAGCGAAAATTTCGGTAATTATGTCTTTTACGTTATAATCGGAAGTCACAGTCACCGTTCACAGCGCTCCATACCTGTTTCACTTATACACATCCTTACACACTTACAATAAGTTAGTTATTTTTTCTAGCAAAATATTCTCTAGAAATAATTTATATGACAAAACAACGTTTGTCGGGTCAGCTAGTATATATATATATATATATATAAATTATTTTCGGTAAACAGAAAGAAACTTATTTATTCGATATTATTATTAAGGTAATTGGGTAAAAAATTATAACATCAAAAGGTTTTTATTTCACAAATTCAGCATTTTCTACATTTTTCATAGATTTTCTCTGTCTAATAAGCTATGAAAGGAAAAATAAATGTTGTATTTCGTTATTTCAATAAGTATTAATACATATCATTGCATTTGGCATTTACGTAAAAAAATAAAAATGAAAATAAATCTGATAAGTTAATTTTTTTCTATTTACTATGTTTCAAAAATTATGCATAACGAAAGGTCATAATTTCTATTAATATCTATTGAATATTTTCAATGTTTTCTTTTAAAAATTTTCTTCTTAAGTTAATTTTATATTTATGTGCGAGAATTTTTTTTTAATGTAGTAAAATTTCTTTTGTATAAATCACTGAATTTTGTTGAGTCATCAAATAATCCTTTAAAGGATAATTACCGTATATAATCGCGTATATGTCGACTCCCTACATGGCGAGGTTGGCACCAGTATTTGAAACTTGATTTCTTTACCTTGTATAATTACAAAATTTATCATGATTAAATAAGGGAAAGAAAACTAGTCTAAAATACTGGCGTTATCCAAGTTCCTTTTTTCGAATTTAGGGTTCGACTTATACGCGAGTATACACTGTAATCTTGTTCTTTTCAATTGAAAATAAAACTATGTTAATAATACACTTTTGTGCTTTGTTTTATGCAGTTGCGTCATAATTAACTTAATTGAGTTTTGAAGTTTGATTTATGTTCCTACTTGTTTTTATGTATTCATCAAGCTGCTTTTTTTTTTTACTTATTATGTTACTGTGCTTTTGTTCTTTCATTCTTTTGTTATATTTTATGACGTTTTACAAATTAAAAGAATGGAGTATTATTACCTGCTGTATACAAAGAACTATAGTACAATTTTTTATTTTTATTTATTTATTTATTTTTTTTTTATTCCCAATAAAATAATTCATTATTATTATTATAACTTTTAAGAACAAAACATAGTCACTCTATTCGTTTTATAGATCTTTTAAAGTTATTAAAATGAAATTTTAAATCAGCTTTTAATGAAATTGAAACCAATTTTTATTCTAGATAATAAAGAAAAATGAAAATTATCATAAAGTGTTAAGTTTCATATTCTCCCATGCTTATATGTTGAAATAATGTACCGAAATCGTTTGTTCTTTCCTCTAAAAGAATGATGAACTTTTAAGACCCACTTTGAACTAGTTATTATGTCATAAATAAATAAATAAACTAATATTATTTATCATAGTCCTTCTCCTTAAAACTTTAACGTTCACAACATATCTTCTAAAACAATTGTTAAATTAATTTTTAGATTTCAAGAATTTTTTGGTTTTATAGTGAAAACAGATGTAAGGGTGTATTTCTCTTTTTTAATAAGTTTAATTACAAGATTCCATAGAATATCTAATTGATATTTTAATACATATTTAAATTAATACGAAAAAAATATAATAAAGTGTTGTAAATACATCAAATAAATACAAAATACTTAGTAAATATATACATTTATAAAAGAGAAAATATAAAAATATATAAACACAAGGACAACACACTTATTTATATATAAATATGTATGTATGTATATCGGGTGTGCAATAAATGACTGATCTATTTTGAATGTAAATAATAAAAAATACCTTTTTAAGATAAAAATATGCAACTGTTTTTTGAAAGGGAAAAGCAATAATTTTTGAAAAATACATAGGTGAAAGTTAGTTGCAAATTTTGCCGGTGAGTGTTTTCGTGCAAACTGCTGTAGTAATAGAAAAAAAAAATGTCTAGTTTTCAGTCAATCGCGAATGGGTGAATTCATGCTCTGAAGACAGGCATGAATATGAGTTAACGTATAAAGTCAATGTGAAGTAAAATGTAAATTATTTAGATCCTCATCCGACATTGTTACCTTGTTTTATGAAGTTTATAACTAATTTTAACAAACTGAATTTTTGAAAAATTACTACTTTCTTAACAACAATTCAGCTAGCATCTAATATTTATATTAAACCGTGTTTTATTATTGACTTCAAAATAAGTCAGTTATTTATTGAACACTTAGTATATATATATATATAACGTTAGAATGGAAATATTGCTGTTATCTTATTTCAATTTGCTTTAATTCTTTAAAATTTTACTTTATTTCTTTTTTGGTTTGATTTGGGTGGCCTTTGGTTTTTGATCATATTAATTGTTTGAATACTGATATTAAATAATCTTTAAATTCCAACTGTTCGTTCGGATAATATATTATATATAAATATATATATATATTCATCTTACATAAATCAAAAAAAAAAAAAAAAAAAAAAAAAAATGTACGAAAAAATTCAGAGAAAATTATAATTATCCTTCTACTTTATTATGAATAAAATACTACAAATGAAAATAATAAGTACTATAAATGTAGTTATTTCAGAATTCGACCGCATTTGGAGTTTGAATTTTCCGTGAAACCATGGATTTTTCACAATTTTTCCAACCTTTCTGTTTATTTTTAAAAGGGTTTAAATGTAATTTATATCATAGAAGGACGTAGTAAATCCGTATTTCATTGTTTAAAATAAATAATATTTATATATTTTAAAAACCAGTAGATAATTTAAGAAACTTTATGTGCTTTCTTGCATTAGGCTGAATTTGAAACATAATTTATTAAATTTTGAATTAGTGCTGCAATCTAATAAACAAAAAGAGAGAAAAAAGTTCAAAAATTGATTAAAATAATTGTAGTTTTTTGAAATATTGTTGCATAAAAAAGATAAATGCTTGGTTTCAATGAGAAAATACTGAAAGTTAAAAGATTAAGTAATATTCTAATACATTTCAAACAAATGGGTCTCATATGGTGTAATAAGTGCAACCTTACTTTATTTACCTAAAAGTAAAATATGAATGTTATTTAGTTATTATTTTTCCATAATTGCAACTCATATTTTTCAAAAGCATTTTATTATATATCCTTTCTCTCCTGTTCTAAACAATTCAACAATCTTGTAACTGTGATATAAAATAATCACATATATGTAATATTAGTTTAAAATAAATTAATCGAGATAAAATATTAAAAAAAAAAAAAAAAAAAAAAAAAAAAAAAAGTTAAAAAGTAGTAGTTTGTATTCAGGCATGATACAGGTGAGAAACAATTATCTCAAAAACCATATTTCTGCACGACTTCTATAGTTATTCTTCTAGCAGCATTATAATGCAGCTGAAAACTTTAAATTTGTAGGCTACTTTTAATTGTATAAATTTTCAATATGTAGAGGTTTTAGAATTTAAAAAATTAAGAACAGGTGAAGCGAACAATAATATTTTCTAAAATTAAGCTTTCATCAAATTTCCATGCATGTGATAAAAACATTTTACTGTGAATACATGAGAACGACTTAAGGTCTTAATATAAATAACATCAAAATAATTTGTATAATATGTTAGAATGATGTCACTTTCAGAAAATCTCCCAAATAATGTTACTATCTTCTTTTGAAATGACGTAATTTCTTAAAATTTAATGTATGGGAAACGCGCATTCACTTGAAGAAATTGCTTCGCTTTATTTGGTTTGATGAGTACATGAGACTTATTGCTTGCCTTTAGGGCCACTTATATCTCGAATAATCCACACCACAAGGGTTTATAAGACTTTATTTAAGAACATATACAAGAACAAGGACAATACATACATCCATGCCTTCTCCGGGATTCGAACCCGGGCCAAACTGTGTAGAAGTCAGGGTCGCTAACCACTACATCGTCTGGACGGCGTCCGCTTTACTATGATTGTGCGTTCTTTTATTTACTAGCGATAGAATAAACAGTAAAGAATAAAAATTTTAAATCCAATTTATATTTTTATATTATATTTTGCAGTAGACAATTATGTTATATTCTACAGCAGCGAATTTTGCAATTGGAATAAATCATTGACTGAATATCTGTGTTCTCACACAGAATATATCATTCTACATAGTTCATGGTGTCACGCTGCTCCTATAGACAATTGATAATTTATTTTTCAATATTATGAATGGTACAGTAACGTGTCCCGAACAAATTTCGTTCATAATTTTCCAACAGTGGTAACACTCAGCGGTAACCCCAATTAATTTAGTATGAAAAGGCCTCTGTCTGTTACATATAAATATTTTTTTTTTTTTTTTTTTTTTTAATCTGCATAACAAAAAGAAGCCCTTTTCTTAGAATATATTTTTTTTTCCTTTTTTTTAAGAGTGTTGCGGGGTTATGTAATTAAATTACTTTAAAAATAAACAATTTGTAGCAAACAATAAATTTGTTATTTTTTTTATGCTTATTGATATTAATAAAATCAGACTTTTGTTTGTAAATTTCTCATAATCAAAACACTTTGCGATATCTTCACGTTTCACCCATCGTGAAAGCCAAAAATGACTTCAGAAAATTTTCTGTCTGTGTGCGCGCGTGTGTGTGTGTCATTGTGAATGTATGTCTGTAATACTATTTTTGTCTGGATATCACGTGAGAACGACTGAATAGAACTCAACGGCACTTGGCCGGAATTTAGGTCTTTATCCAACTTAAAATTATATCTATCAATATTTGCGAAATTCCCCTTCGTTTTCACCATGGGGGACAGAAGGCAAAAACACGTTTGTAAGCATACCTCGGCTCCAAATTACTTCAGGGGGAAGAGATTGAGCATGGTGAAATTAGACCTGATTACAAATAAAACATTATCTGCCTGTTAGGACTTTTTGATTCCTAATGGGGAGGGGGGGAATCGTTTCCCGGGGGGGGGGGGAATTTCTCAAATTTCTCATTTTTTAGTTGAGCTCTACTAAAAACGGTACACAGATATTAAAAACAGCCATATGTCTTCTTTAGAATATTTCCAACATCCCATTTTCGAATTTTTTTATTTTTAGTGATTTTTGATTTTGTGAGGGGCGCTACGAGGGGGCGAACTCGAGATCTCCCTCTTTTTGTTAGAGCAAAGTTTATCTTGGGAAATGTATGGGATCTGCGATCACGAAATTTGTTGCGTAAATTGTTTATATGTATCCGACACCTATTGTAACGGTATTTAACAAAATTCCCTCTTACCCCCCCTCCCCCCCGTTAGGAGCAATAAATATGTTTCCCAGCACAATTTTCCTCCAAATTATGTCAGTAAGATTATTTTTTATGCGCGGATTAGTTATCCGTACTAACACGAACTATAAACAGTTTTTATTTTCCATTCCTTTCTCTATGTTTTGGGGAAAAACATATTTTCAAGAGTAACTCTTCAATTTTTTTATTTGGAAAGCGATTTTTTGATGAGTCGATTGGCTATGCGTACCCAATACACTACAAAGAAATTTTGCGAAATTAATTTCTACAAGGGGGGAGGGGGCGAAAAATACGTTTTCAACCTTAAATCTGTTCCAAATTATCTGAGAAAAGCAGTTTTAGATGTTTGGATCGGTTATACGTATCAAACATGTAGTATATTTTGCAAAATTAAACCCCTTTCCCATCCTTTAAGAGCGGGTGGGGGCAAAAATACATTTTTAAACATAACTCAGCTCCAAATCATATCAGGGAAGCGATTTGTTTATATGTTAGTTGGTTATTTGTAAGCAATAAGCTCTCTAAAGCGATTTTGCAAAATTAGCCCCCTCCCCTTGGGGCGGGCGGGGCAAAAGCAGGTTTTCATGTTTGAATTTGCTTCAAATTATCTCACAACGGTAAATTTTAGTGCCCGTATGTTGATTAAATGTACGCATTATGCATTATGGTGAGATTACGTGAAACTTAAAATGTTCCCGCTGGGGAAGGTGAAGTAAAAAAGCGGGTGAGTTGCTGCTGAAGGCAGTGAGGACCCAGACAACTCACGTTGCGAGCGGAAAAGCTCTACCGAACACAATGGTAACTGTAATTTAGATTTCTGCTGATTTCAGTGATTTTTCTTTTTTTTTAAAGAGATTTTGTTTCTAATAATATGGAATTTCGTGAACTCATTTAAATACAATGTGTAGCGAAGTGAGCAAAGCCTATCCCAGTTAATAAATATAGGAATTTTAAGAAAAGAAACTTAAATTATAAAAATGATTGACTTATATGTAATAACCAGCAAAGTGGGCAAATCCATCAAGTAAATAATAATAATAATAATAATAATAATAATAATAATATCATTGCTTGGGGAAATTGGTACTCTTTATGTTGAAGTTAAGGTTAATTTTGATTGACTGCACGTATATACTGGTTCTGGGTGAAATATCCTCCATAGAAATTTTTAAATAGTTTCTTGTCGAACAATATAATTCAAATTTTCCTAGAGAACCACGGAAAACTCCAAACAGCGAGACTAAAAAGCGTGACCTAGTTTTGAACTCGTAACTTCCAATCTACCAGCTGCGACAGCAAAATCTCTGTCCACTGGTAGGTCTCTTATCTAAGTATGTTTGTGACTGTAAAAAAGTTTACAAATAATTATAAAACGCATTTTTTATGTCTTAGATTATTTTTAAAACAAAAATGAGTGCTTACTATTATGAATATGTAAAATTCAGGAAATAAAATTTTGATCATAATTAAAGTTCAGGAAATAAAACATTTTGAACAAACAAAAAATCCATGATTTTCAGAAATATATTTGTAAAGAAAATTTTGAATATTCTAGTTATCCTTATATATATATATGTGTGTGTGTGTGTGTATTTCAGCCAAACACAAATAATAATAGTGATTTATATTTTCAGCATCAAGTATTAACACGTTTTGGCGCGCAGTATAACATAGAAGTGGGGTAGATATGTCAAGATTAATGACAAATAATTGTTTTGATACCCATACCTCATTCATTATTTAGTCCCATTTAATCTATTCATTAAGAAATTAAATTACTTAAATACCACAATTTTTACTATGAACCCTTTTCACCATGCACGCTGTTAGTATTGTACATACATGGAAGATTTTAATAAATTTATTGCTCTTTCATAACACAAAGTAAAAAATAAAAATAAAAAATAAATTGCCTCGAGTAGCTTATCTCAGATTTAAAATGGAACCGCAAATCCATTCACGCTACATTTCTTCTAATCATTAGGAGTTAAGTAGCATTATGGTGTTCATTTTACTGCTTTTTCATTTATAATTAGAATTGCCATTAATGTAACGAACGAAAAATAAAGTAATTAAGCCCTCTGGTTTATTTTGTAATGCTCATCTTCGGATAATTTTATTAACTTGCAGAAGAAATAACATTTACTTTGAAAGTAACAGTATTGTCTAGAAAAAGTCGTTATCGTTCTTAATAAAATATTTTCATTGAAACAAACAAAATGCAAAATTAAATAATAAACCAAGAATTCTACTTAATTAAATCGAATTAATTAATAAATATGATCTAATGTATATACATATATTAGTGTTAAAAAAAAAAAAAAAAAAAAAAAAAAAACTATGTAGTTTTAGTTTATTATATAAGTGTACAGACCCAGATTTATCCAATGGTTAACTAAAAATAGCTTATTTTAATATCAATATTTTATAGTTAATATTATAAATATCCAAATAATAAAAAGAAAAATCCTTTTTAAATAGTTTTTTCTTATATTTAAGTAAATTAACTAAGAATTATTCTTAAAAATAGTTTTTTTTTTTCCTTTAATCAATTTCATGTACTATAATTCAGTCTATCTTTCTACCTATACTTTGTTTTGTAACTAATATGTATCTCAATATTTAGTTTTTTTTCTGGTATATTTATATACACAAACACACACATGTACCTTAAAAATTAAATAAAAATAAATGGAAAAGATTTACTGTCTCTTAGAAAATGCAGATTTTAAAAATTGTTATAAAGGAACACTAAATGAAAAGCAGGCAAGTTGAAAAAAAAAGTAATATCTTTATTTTCGTTAAATTTTTAACGCAGTTCTTATTGTTTCGCCAGCAGCTTAATAATTCTATTATAAAACATTTCAGTTTTTTAATGTATTTAGTTTTACTTTTATTTCATTTCGAGAAAATCCTGTAGTACTTTCTTCACTTTGTCGTTTGAATGAGAACGTTTCCCCTGTAAAGATTTTTTTTTAGTAGTTCAAAAAGTGTGATAGTCGTAGTGCAATAAATCCGGTTTTAACACATTTCAATTGAGTTTGTATGTAATCGTTCGGTTTTTACACTCAGCGTGTGGGTTAGCGTTATCATGGCAAAGGAACACTTACTGTAAATAATCCGTGGCTGTTTACTTTTTATTTCTTTGTGTAGTTTCAAGAGAATATTGCATCCGACACTTCCTAAAGAGTGCACAGCTGTGACAGGAAATCAATTAGAGGTAGTTCACAGTAATGGAAAGAAAAAGTTAATTTTTTTCTCGTGCAGCCGGCATTGCTTTCGGTTTTCTTGGTGGAGATGATCACGGTGGAAGAAATGTTTACACTGGTTACTCGTTATCTTCGACTTTGGGTGTGTACTTGTGCCACCACGATTCACCATACTACGATAAATATCGGTTTGACGCTCTGTTTTTCCGGTAAAACTCGCACTACTATCCATTGAGCTCTTTTGGACCCATCAAACTTTAGCACAATTTTACATTCAGTTTAAATGCTCTCACGGAAAATTGTTAGTCAGTTAAATGCAGTCTACAGTGCGATTCTTATATTTTCCATTATAAACCTAAATGATGGTTCTACTATTGTTTCCGGACTACTAACGTTATAAAATATGTCCACTTTTCATTTGTGTAATCCTTACATAAAATCGCTATATTTGAACAAATTATTTCTTTTAAAATAAATACTACTAAACTATACATAAAAATGAAAATGTTTTTTAAAACTAAAAATTTACTTATACATAAAGAAAAATTTGTCATCGCGATATATTTCGAAATACTGAATTGAATTAACCCAAAGAAAACCTGTGGACTTGTCTTAGAAATATCTCAGATTATTCGTTAACTGAGTTGCCCCACTTTTTAGTTCCCCATCATACTATAGGTATGGGGAACTTAGGTAATCGTGAAAATTTTCGACCTCGGTTTTTTGACTTTTTTACAGGTTTTCAGGTGTGAGGAATCCGAAAATGACAAAATTTGTATGGTGTCTGTCTGTAGGGTGTCTGTTAGTCCGTTAGTCTGTTAGTCCGTTGGTTTGTTAGTCTGTGTACACGATATCTCAAGAACAAATGATCGCAGAGAGGTCAGATCAGTTTTAAAATATTATTTTCGATACTGGCAAGAACCCTATTCATTTGCAACATTCGAATTAAAAAACTTCGTAAGTTATGAGAAATTTACGATTTTCTTAACATGTGAGAATAGGACAACAATTCACTTAAACGTGCATTAAATGGAAACTTTTTACTGTGAAAATGTCAAACCTGTTTTAAAACATCGGTTTTGATGCCGGAATGAACATCAGTAACTTTAAATATGCTACTTTGAAAATTTCGCAAGTTATTGGAAATTTACGAATTTCTTAACATAGCAGTATAGGACAAAATTTCACATAAACGTTAATTTTTAGAGATATTTTCATCGTAAAGATGTCAGACTACTTTTGAAATATTATTTAGGACACTGGCATGGACATTAATGACTATGAATTTTGCAATATAAAAATTTCGTAAGTTATTGGAAATTTACGAATTTCTTAACATGGCAGAATAGAGAAAAATTTCACATAAATGTCAATCTTGAGGGATATTTTCATCGTAAAGATGTCAAACCACTTTATAAATATTATTTTGGATACTGGCACGAATATCATAGACTATGATTTTTCCAATTTAAACTAGTTGGCATAGGTGGACACTGCTCAGTTCCCATCATATTTATATTCTCACAAATTTCTAGTGCGAGACATATTATAATCATGTTAAAAGAAATGAATAAAACCAAAGCTTGCTACAGTGACAGAATGAAATCCCCGTCTAATAGGCTATCCACCGTTCACTTCGATATATTTATCTTATTCTAATCTATTAATTCATTTTATCAGGGTCAATCGTTTGAACATGATTGAATACAAATATTCTAATAGGAAATTTTCGTAAATTATTCGTAATTTACGATTTTATCAACATAGCGGAATTTTAAATTTTTCATATAAATATGAATTTTGAGGATTATTGCATTGGAAATAGTAGCATGAAAACTAAACAACGGAACTGACCCTGATAAAATAAATTAATAGATTAGAATAAGATAAATATATCGAAGTGAACGGTGGATAGCCTATTGATCGGGGATTTCATTCTGTCACTGTATCAAGCTTTGGACATATTCATTTCTTTTAACATGAGTATAATATGTCTCGCACTAGAAATTTTTGAGAATATAAATATGATGGGGAACTGAGCAGAGTCCACCTATGTCAACTAGTTTGTTTCCAAGTGGCGGCCACTTGAAAATTTTAAATTCACATACTTAGTTCATATTATATTGTCAATTAAGTTTATTATATAATTTAATACCATTATCATGTTTTTAACTTATTGGCAATTTTAAAACCACGATGTCGCTTGAAGTAATGTAGTCAATTGAAAGCTATCAGCAAAATAACCTGAGAAATATATTAAGTCATCTCCAACAATTTTTGGACAGTGGATATTTTTTAAAAATATCTTTGTTAAGTTCATTTACGAAGTTTAACAGTTATTTTGTTTTCAAGTAGCGGTCATTTAAAATTTTTAGGTTCACATAAAAACCATATAATGGATTCGCTTAAAACCCGATATGTAGATACCCAAATCAAGGTCTCAACAATCTTTATTGATTAATGCACCCTCTTGTTTCGAACTAGCGGCCTTTTTAAGTTTTGGGTCTACTTGAAATCACATGGTCACTTTAAAGTTAGTTGTCCTAATAACTTCCAAAATACTCAATTAATTCGAATCATAATTAGATAGTGGACTTATTTCACAAATATCTTAAATATCTTTTGGGAATTTTTAACAACCAAAAAGTAAATAGGTGAAACCACTGTGATTTACTCTCAAATTGCATTAGGCTGAGAAATAATAGCACTTGCTTCAGAATGCAAAATCTTGTTGCAAATTTAAATAAAGGGTGCTACAAGTTGTAATATGAGATTACGTGAAAATATTTCGTCCATATCTTAATGAAAATGGATTTATTTATCTACTACAGTTTATTTATCTATTTTGACTAATTAATAATGTACTTTTAATATGTTATTAATTCGTCATCAGTGTCAGGGAGCAAAGAAACATAAAATTTATAAGGAAAAAGTTCTAATTATCTTAAGGTATTGTTATATGGTACTGATCGTAGTGAATGATAATAATAAAAAAAAACTAAAGAAATATTTCTTCAATTTATAAAATCTATATGAAGTCAGAATAAAGTAAATATTGTCTAAAAAATGTTGTCATTAATTATTGAATCTTATCAGGATAGACTTTAACGGAAATAATATCCACAAAAGCCAATTTTAAAGAAATCTGTAGAGGAATAGTATTTGTATATCCCTTTCTAAAATTATAGGTGCCAAATAAATCGCATTTAGCTATTTAAGAATATCTATGTGTACAACATTCTGAGAGACATTAATTTACCTTATGTTACATACACGTTAGTTTCATAATGTTTAATCGTCAAGATATAAAATTAACTTCTTCAGTCTATTCCAACGTTTTTTTTTAATTCAAAACACTCGTTCATTGTTTGTGTTAATTAATTCAATAAAAAGTTTAATTATATTATTTGCAGAGTATATGTGAATAATTCCATAGTATCTTTTTTGAAAATCTGAAATAACAACCTATTAAAAATATTACATTCTTCTGTTTTATACAAACACATACACATATATATGAAAAAAAGTTTCAAATGTATCACGAGAAAAAAAGTAAGTATCACATGAATTAACCAAAGACGTAATTAAAAAAGATACTCGAAATCCAAGAATGAAAGTATATACATTCAAACAATCCTTATTCAAGGGAAGTGATTCATTAATGTATGCATACAATAGGAGAATTTCTATGTATATCTGTATGACTAAAGTTAAAATATTACAGATATTACAGCCCAATTCACCCAACATATATGTATAAATATTTGCAAAAATTTATTTCATTCGTAATTTTTTATTTTTTATTTTTTTTTAAATTGATATCGGTTTTGATTAACTGGAGTTCTGACCTAGGGATACTGTCTATCACTTTTCATCGAGTAGTTATAATCTACATTCACTTATAGTATTACTTACAGTATTTCTAAATTAAATTCTCTTTTTTTTTTAAACTATCGTTTTGAATCACCAAAATACATGTTATAATTAGAATCTAATAATGTATTTTAATCTAGTTTTTGTCATTAGTAATTTATGATCTAAAGTAATTTATGATCTAATCTTTTTGTTACGAAATAACCTTGGTAAATGATGAGAAATTGTTGCGAAAATTCGTCGTAAGTTTTAATAAATCTGCTTAAAATTAGATAGTGACACATTTCATCTAATTAATAAAACATATTGCGATTATGGGACGAAAATTACTTATTTCGCAAACAAAGTAACGAAAGTTAATACGACATTGAGAGTAAGAGACATTAATTAAATTTATGTACGTTTAAATTTGGAATTTATTCATATAAAACGAAAATAAGATACCATTATTAAAATGAAGTGCATATAATAGCTACTAAAATCGTTTCCTTTTTTGCTTTCTTCTATATGTATATATAGAGAAAGCACTGGATTCATGAAAATATTCGAACTCCAGTTTTCGATGTATTTACACGTTTTGAGATGTCCTGAACATGATTTGACTGTTTTTAGAAAATGTCTGTCAGTGTGTGTATCAGAAATATTGTGGACGCTGTATCTCACGAACCAATGAACGAAATTTAACCAAACTTGGTATTTAGCTGGACCCTGAAATAATCGGGGGCTGATTAGATTTGAGGATCAATTGCTCAACAGGTGGCGTTGTCATTGCATTTTTTTCTAAAATTTTAACGTGGCAGTATAGGACAAAAATTCGTATAAATGTACATAATGAGAGTTATTTTTCACATGTGATTGTAAAAGTAATATGAATTATTGATAACAGTAGTAGTAAACTAGGAAATAAATTTTGTGCATGTGGAAGCATCCTTTACCCCCTCCCCCCGGGGGGGAAGTACAATCCGGAAGGAGTAAATTTTCAATATGGGTATCTTTCGAAAGATTTCGTCAATACCTTTAAAATGAATGGTTGAACAATACATCTCTGATAATCTAAAACAAAGTTATCGACTCTTTTTTTTATCGAAAAAAAAAAAAAATCTAATTTCTTCTGATAATTGCAAAATATTGACTTTGTTTCAGTATTTAGTGATATAATTCTGTCATATAAAAATTGTCTGCATCTATAATTTAAAATAATTTAGTAATTTAATAAGTAATTCGTATTGAATGAATTTTGCGTAAAATTATGTAGAAGAAAGTCATGTGGTGGCCACACCACATCATACTAGTTTTACATTTAACTCTTGTTATTTAGCTAAAGTAATAAATATAATTGAGATGATTTATAAAACAGAAAAAAATAGGCTGTCTCATAGCCATGCCTTACAAGAAATGCTTTAATTGCTCTTTCGTTTTTATCATTTTACAAATAGTCAATAATTGTTAAAATTACGATAGCAAAACTAATCGTTTTAATTAATTAATACCACCAAATCTTAATGAACACAAATACTTTTATTTGTTTTCTTATATTATCTATATTTTATTAATTCTACAAATTTCACAATAATACTTAGTTCAAATAAGAAATACACGCGTTTGGCATAGATTATAAGCAATTTTCTGCTGTTCTAAAAAAATACATTGTTTAAGACTTTGTCCAGTCTTGTATTTCTGAAGAAAACGGCATACATTACTTTTTTCATTTGTCTTTGTATTTTCTCCGTTGTTGGTTTGGGGTCATCTTCAAAAATTCAAACTTTATTGACATATTGGAACATCAAAAGAACGGAACCTACGTTTCATCATTAGTTACAAACTTAGAAATAAGGCAGCGTCCACCATCATTAAGTGATTTTAATGTTTCTTTATAGATTCCAGCAGAGTTTTCTTTTGGATGTACTGGCAAATTATGGGTAACCCAACGACAAACTAATTTTTCATATGTAGTTTTTCAGGAATATTTTTATACATAGCGGCGGAACCAATGTTATTTTCGTATGGCTGATACATTTTTTAAGACTGTAGTTGGTAGTGATCTTTCGGTGTATTCTTCATCCAGAAAAAAACTTTGACTTTTGCAAAATTCAGTAAACCATTTGGATACAGTGGCACGTGTTCCGTCTTCATTTCAGTATGGTAATTGTAAACGTTGAAGCCGATTTTCTTAATTTAGTCTCACTTTAAAATAATAGAAAATCATAGATCAATATTGTTTTTGCGTCAACTTCCATTTCCCTTCATTCAAAGTTTCTTTTTGAAGATAGCTATAATCAATTGTTACCACAAATTATGGTCTGTAAACATAAAAATGAGTTCCAATGTTCATATTTTAACAAAAAAAAAAAAAAAAAAAAAACATCTATCGTTTTTTCTCTATCTTAAAAATTTCAGTGTTACCTTGGTATATCAGATTCAAAGCATTCTAAATACATTTACGGAAAATAGAGAACGCACCAACAAACAAACAAAATGGTGAATTAAAGTTATAATTACTTTTAAACTTTGTCTGAAAGTGTTTAAAAAGCACAACGCAACTGAAAATGCATCCTTAATCGCATTTAAAACAAACTTTTTACCATGTGAATAATATATATTACACTCGATAACAAAAGTGTTTGAACACTAGCAAAAATTCCTATTTAAACTAGTTGGTATAGGTGGACTCTGCTCAGTTCCCCATCATATTTATGTTCTCATAAATTTCTAGTGCGAGCCATATTATAATCATGTTAAAAGAAATGAATTTGACCAAAGCTTGATATAGTGACAGAATGAAATCCCCGCCTAATAGGCTATCCACCGTTAACTTCGATATATTTATCTTATTCTAATCTATTAATTTATTTTATCAGGGTCAATTCCGTTGTTTAGTTTTCGTGCTACTATTTCCAGTGCAATAATCCTCAAAATTCATATTTATATGAAAAATTTACAATTTCGCTATGTTGATAAAATCGTAAATTACGAATGATTTACGAAATTTTCCTATTAGAATATTTGTATTCAATCGTGTTCAAACAAATATCATAAATGTAATTTTGAAGTTGTCTAATGTATTTATGATCCTCAAAATGGAAACTTATGCTCAATTTTGCCTTATTCTGACATGTTAAGTAAATCGTAAATTCCAAATAACTTACGAATTTTTTAAATTGGAAAAATCATAGTCTGTGATATTCATGCCAGTATCCTATATAATATTTCGAAAGTGGTTTGACATCTTTACGATGAAAATATCCCTCAAGATTGACGTTTATGTGAAATTTGGCTCTATGCTGCCATGTTAAGAAATTCGTAATTTTCCAATAACTTACGAAATTTTTATATTGGAAAATTCATAGTCATTAATATTCATGCCAGTGTTCTAAATAATATTTCAAAAGTAGTCTGACATCTTTACGATGAAAATATCTCTCAAAATTGACGCTTATGTGAAATTTTACCCTATACTGCCATGTTAAGAAATTCGTAAATTTCCAATAACTTGCGAAATTTTCAAAGTAGCACATTTATAGTTACTAATGTTCATTCCGGCATCAAACCTGATATTTTAAATCTGGTCTGACATTTTTACAGTAAAAAGTTTCCATTTAATGCACGTTTAAGTGAATTTTTGTCCTATTCTCCCATGTTAAGAAAATCGTAAATTTCTCATAACTTACGAAGTTTTTTAATTCGAATGTTGCAAAAGAATAGGGTTCTTGCCAGTATCGAAAGTAATATTTTAAAACTAATCTGACCTCTCTGCGATCATTTGTTCGTGAGATATCGTGTTAACAGACTAACAAACTAACGGACTAACACACTAACACACTAACGGACTGACACACTGGCACACTAACAGACACCCTACAGACAGACACCATACAAATTTTGTCATTTTCGGATTCCTCACACCTGAAAACGTGTAAAAAAGTCAAAAAACCGAGGTCGAAAATTTTCACGATTACCTAAGTTCCCCATACCTATAGTATGATGGGGAACTAAAAAAAGTACACTTCATACGGTTTTGTTAAATAAATCCTTGTCAAATCCTGTTCTTAGTCACTCTAAGAACATGATTCGATAAGGATTTATTTAACAAAACAGTATTAAGTGTACTTTCTTTACATAGTAATTTTTGCTAGTGTTCGAACACTTTTGTTACCGACAGTACTTTCAGTGTGTTTTGTGCATTACAAAGTTACTAAAAACGCTTTATAGAAACATTTCTGATGGAATGAAATGCTTTGGAATTCTTTTGTATGCCCTTGCGCGTAAGCCAATTGTGTTATTTATACAAATATAAGTTTTTAACATGCCATACTTAATTGTACTAACATATATCTATTTTAAGGTATTTGAGAGATATTTAATGAAATTAGAGCGCGGAAAAACAGACACATGAACTGAAGTCAAGCATTTTTAGCTTTGTTGGAATGTTTTAAAAAGTATAACATTATAGATAAAGCAATCCGAGAATCACAGTTAGACAGTTATAATTTATTTCATTTTTTTAATCACAAAACGAAGGTTCAGTGTTAAGTTTATTTATTTCTTGAATGCAAAATATTTTCATAGATTTCAAGAATGTAGAATACTAATATTATTTTTTATTTACAAGGAACATCACAAACTGTGAAACAACTATCGAAATTAAACTTTACAGGTAGTTAAAGAAAACGAAGTTATACAATTCTATCTATTTATATCGACGAATGTTACTTCAGAACAGAAGTATTGGTGTTCGAAGTTAGAACTATTTTTTTTCCAATACTGTGACGTCATTCAGTTTATCTATTTGGCTTTTCTTTTTTTTTTTCCCCACCAAACACGCGCTATTGATTTATTTATTAAAATTGTATTTTTTGCACTTTCATATTTTTCTTACTCTGGAATTTATATATATATATATATATTAAGATTTCAAAAATAACATTCTGTTTTTCTATAAAAAAGATTCAATTTAGAATTTTTAAATGTTCATTTAATTCATATTTTATTATATAACATGGTAACATGGAGCGTATCAAGAGGATAATATTACGTGGCGAGAGAATATTTTAAGTTCTATTTCGGTAGAATTTCGGTTTTCCAATTTTGAACACCAATACCTGTGTTCTGAAGTAACGTTTGACGATATAAATTGCTAGGAATGTATATCTTCCTGCCCTTTAACTACCTGTAAACAGTCGTTACGATCCGTGTGTCACAGTTCGCGAGTGTTCTTTTTTAGAGTAAGAATGTTCAGAGGTTCGATGAGGGAACAATGACATGGACTTGATCTAGTTCAGCTGGGCGGGGATTGTTCATAAAATATGCACAACAACACTTACTGCAATAATAGGAACAAATTAAAAAATGTTTGCCACAAGCTATTGTTACATATTTTGTTCTCCCTATAAAACTCGCCATATTGCAGAGATACTTTAAATAAAGAACACCTAAAATAATAGATATGAAATTTCCGATAAAAGAATATGAATTTCGATAATACATTTAAATTATTGAAAACACAGAATTACACGAACAGGACTTATAAACACTTAAAATTTTTAAAAATTTTATTACAAAAATTGAATATTTTTTTCTTTTTAAAAATATTTTACATTCATTATTAAAATGTAGAATATTTTATGTATTCTACTAAAAATAATGATTTTTTAAAAATAGTTTTTAAAAAATGTACAATGTATTTATTTCACTTTAAATACAAGTTGTTGACAATTTGAACAAATGTTTTTAATAAGTGAAAGAAAGTTATTTGTTCTGATTTACTATATTCTTCATGCGCACTTTATTGGATGAAACAAATAGCAATAAATTAACTGCCGTTTATTCCTTTAACCTATTTATGCCTAGATAAAGGATGGGCGAGATTACTATTAAAAATACCACATTTTTAATCGAAAAAAAAAATCTATAATTTGCAACATTTAACTTCAAGAGTATAATGAGTAGATTTTCTTATAAAAATAGTGATATTAAAACAAGTGACTGTGTCGACCCTTGCTAACATTCCATTAATGGAACGGTACTCATGTAGGAATCTTGGAGGAATAATGTAAGAGGAACTCGCATACGGTTTATCTTTATATAATGTGAATGAAATCCACTGTTGTCTGAGTGAATGAAATCCACTGTTGTCTGAGTGAATGAAATCCACTGTCAAAATGGCTGCCACAAAAACAGCCATCGACTAGTTATTAGAATAGACCCCGGATTAGTAAGCTTTCTGTTTCCGAATATTACATCCCCACCATTCCACCAATTCATTCGCCAAACCGATTTAAAACCGACATTCCACTTCTATCGAAACAAGTTTCCTCCACCTTTGTTATCGCTGATTTATATTTCGATCGGGGATAAATTAAACACAAACACAAACCACAACCTACACTAGCTGAAATGAAAAGCAAGTAATTTATTCATTGTTATTCATTGAAAGCTGTTCTGTTTGACTATTCTTTGGAGATTTGGTCGTAAGAAGAACAAACCATTTAAAACAGGCAAAATCCCAAGAACCAGTTGCCAAGAAAGCGATTGTCGCCAAAATAAGGCACAAAAACCGCAGTAATGTTCGCAAAATTTTTCTCCATAGCCAATGTAGGGAATCTGTACTCTACTCCTACCACTACTCAATGATAGCAGCCCTACCGCATGAGTCATATTGCGTCTACAATAATATTAGTTATTGTTGTGTTAATTAATGGCTTCTGTGGTTACGATTATGGATTCCTGTTTATTCGGTCATTTCATTTCCTATTATATCAATCATTCAAGCTTGGAACTATTTATTCTATTTTGCAATGTCGTCAAGAGTTTCTTTCTTTCTTTCTCTTTTTTTTTTTTTTTTTTTTGGTAAATTCCATTTTGTTTCGTAATTGTTACTGCAATCATTTAGTGAACAGTTTATAAATATAACAGTTCTTTAGTTATAACAATTGTTTCTGAAACAGTTCTCTGAATTTTCGAGTAACTTTTGAAACATTATACGAAGACAGGTAAATATTATTTTAGTAAATTATTCCTTATGCATTTAATTTTTTTCTAGTAATTGAGATGGTTTATCATCATGCTGCAGACTCCGCACCATTCCTAAAATTGTACACGCATTTTATTACGAGGTGTGTCTATTAAATAACGAGACTATTACTGCTACGCATGAACTACATATGCGCCAAATCCAAACAACTGACAGCTGTGCAGCGTAAAGCCTTCTCTTTCGATTGCAGCGCTTCCCGCGTTTGTAGAGAAATCAGTCTGGCCGTAACCTACGTTTATGTAAGAGGTGTTTGTTTTGTTTTGCCGAAAACATGATAAGTGTAAAAGTAGAACAACGAATTGTCGTGAAATTTCACGTGAAACTTGGTAAAACCGCTAGTGAAACTTATCTTTTATTAAAACAACTTTATGGCGATGAATGTTTATCACGTGCGCAAGTTTTTGAGTGATTCAAGCGTTTACAAGATGGCTGAGAAGACGTTAGGGCTGATAACTGCCCGGGTTGCACTTTCACGTTGTTTTTTTTTTTTTTTTTCGACATTCATGGGATTGTGCACCTTCACTGGGTTTCTAAAGGTGAAACTATTAATCGACATTACTATTTTGAGGTGCCTACTCAACTCCGTGAAAGAGTAAGGAAAAAACGACCCGAATTGTGGAAGAACAAGTCAAGGGTTCTCTATCAAGACAACGCGCCAGCTCACACTGCATTGTTTTTCAAGACGTTTCTAGCCAAGTACAACATCCCAGTTTTAGACCATCCGCCTTAGTTGCCTGACCTGGCCCCATGTGACTTTTATCTGTTCCCCAAAGTCAAATTTGCATTAAAAGAACAAGATTTGAGTCAGTTGAAGCTGTGAAAGAAAAAGCGGCATGCCTCATGCAGGAGCTCACAGAACAAGACTTCCAGCACTGTTTTGAACAATGGAAAATTCGCATAGAGCGTTGTAGGGATAGAGGAGGGGTGTATACTGAAGATGATAATAACTAAATATGTATAAACTTAAAATAAAATGTTTTACAGCAATTGTCTCGTTATTTAATAGCCACACCTCGTACATTCTCACCGCTGTCGCCAATAAGATTTTTTTTTTTTTTTTAATGTTTTAATGGTAGAACATATGTATAGTGTAACCATATTTCCTACGACTAGCAGTGAGGACGAGTCCTAATGCATGGAAGAGTGACTGATTGACCGATAGATTGCGATTTAATAAACATCCAGTCATTTAGTGTTCCTTTATCGCTTATTTTTATCTCAGTCACCCCTATTTTAACAGTGGACTCGTCCAGTTCGCACTTGCGCAGAGACTTCCACGGTCACAAAAAATGTGGTTAAAGTATAAATGTTATGTAAAAAAGTATTGGATTAATGGAGTGGTGACAATATAAGAAAATGAGTATAAAATTTTAGGAACGCTGCGAAGCCTGATGCTGTAACAAGAAAATTCAGATTCTGGTACTCTCAAGTTAGTTATAAATTTTAATATCATTGTGTTCCATTTTTCGAACGTCACATATGTATAAATAGAAGTGAAACGTTAATTTCTGTTCTTTAAATGCTTGTTTCCTATATATTATTTTTAATACGTTAATTTAATGCATACATTATAAAAATCATGACTCCAACATAAATGTGTAAAGTTAAGAACCTAAAATAAAAGTACATTTTATTCCTACGCATTTTATCTTTTCCGTATACTATTTTTAAAAGAAATATTTATCAGCATTAATCCCAAATTTTACTTTAAAATATCCATACTAGAAGACGCATTACGTTCTATAATACAAGAATGAAAATATATCAAATGGTAGCGTTCTGTAATGTTAATATCAAATATTTTACATGTATTACATAATGCTTTTTTATATCCTTATAAAAGTATGTTTAAAAATAATATTAACAGCTTTTCCTCCTAATCAGGCATAGTCTATAGTATATTAAGTTGATTTTATGATGCATTTTGAATACAAATTATAAATTTCGCGCTGTATAAGCGAATCTATCCTTTAGAAGCTATTCATTTTTCTTCATTAACATTCCAAAGAATAAAGCAGAAATATCATATTTTATAGTATGCCATTTATTTTGAAATTGTTATAAATATTCATTTAAAAATTTATTCTTTTCGAGCAATTTTTTTATTAAAGTAAAAAGTTTTTGTAAACATCAGTTATTTTTAAAAACTAACTACTTTCAATTTATATTATATTGACTTTTGAAACAGAATAAAATTTGTGTTCTTATTATAATTATGAGAAACATTTCTGTAATCAGAAATTTATTATCAATAATTAGTAAATAAATATATTTAGAATTTATTAAAATCTATCAATTTTCTGATACGTCGTTTTTGTATTACACACAATATCACACCTGTAACATTGCCACGTAAGAATTAATTTTTACTTTCTCTTACCCTTACGGTAGAGAAAGTATTGTTTTAGGGTCAAATTTTCGAAAGTGAGTTTTTGTTATATTTACATATTCTGAGGTCCCCTGAATACGAAAATCATGTTTTTAGCAAATGGTCTGTGCGTGTGTGTGTCTGTGTGTCTGTTATATATCAGCATATCTCAATAACAAATAGCAACAAAAATTCCAAACTTGGTATTCTAAATGTGTATCATATAGGGATGCTACACTAAGCTTTTCATTGAGATGAAGCAAATGGTTCGTGTACAGGGTCACACAAAAGTATTCAAATACATTAGGTCTATGGGGGAAATTGCAGGTAAGTAGAATTTAACACCTATAGACTGCACTAAACCAAATGAAACGAATATATATTTTTTGTAATAGAGATAATGAATTGATGAAAAGAATTTGTAGGGGGTCTCGCCTCCCCCCCTGCGGAAGAAGTCCCCCCTCGAGTCGAGTAAATTTTCATGATTGGTATCTTTCAAAAGAGCTCGCACATATCTTTAAAACGAATGGTTGAACCACTAATATCGATAATTTAAAATAGAGTTGTGAGGTAAAGTAACGTTAGCGTAACGTAACAAATGAAGGTCGCACTTTACGAGTAACACGTGAATGTGTAGAGTTTAGGATTCGGTTGATTAATGGAGTTAGTTCTTATGATAAACGAAACTGTAATTTGTGATATGCTAATATTTTGGAAAGTGATTTATATAAAAGGAGAAGGAAGATTGTTTTAGAGAGCGGCTTAGAGGGAAGTAGAAAGGAGGTAGCTACTTAGGAAGTAGAAAGGAGAGTTAGCTGATTAGAGTAGGATAGTAGAAGATAGTTAGTCGAGTAGTATAGTGGCGTAGGGAATACTCCCATTAACGAAAGATTAATAGAGTCGTGAAAGTAAACGACGTTAGTTGAAGCAGTTGATATTAATTATGGTTAATTGTTTATAGTTAAAGTATTTATGAAGGCTGTCTTCTTTAAGTTTATAAAGGTACAGAATGTGTTGATAGTCCAACGCCCACCTTTTTATCAAGCTCTAAATAAAAGCTCTTTATTTATTTCATATTCAAGTCTCGTGCTCACTTTATTAAGTAATAAAGTAATTGAGTTAAGCTTAAATCTAAAGTTAAATAAATCATGACGACCACTAATTCCTCACAGTGGCGCCCAAATCAGTTCGACACCCCCCACCCCAGAGCCAGTATTTTTTGATGGCACTACTAGTGTGCTTCAATTTTTTGATGAGCTTGAATATTTTTTTAATTTTTATAAATTTGGTATTGCCGAAAAATATGGTTGGTTAAAATGTTCCTTAAGAGGTGAACCACGACAGTGGCATGACTTAATCGCCTGCCATTCACTTGGCCCGAATCCAACCTATGAGGATTTGAAAAGTAGAGTAGTCAGTCTCTTCGCCACTCGGTATGATAGATTAAGATTAAAACATGAACGCTCCACTCCCCCCCTCAAGAAAGTCACTGGAAAGTGGTTATAAGGGATGTGGAAAAACCACAACAAGTTATTAAGTCACAGAAAGCAAGCTCGATTAATTTAAATCAACCTAAAACTGGCGGAAAAAACGGTATTTCTAGTGGCAAAAGTCACACACAAGTCAAAGCAAACGAGCAAACTTCGATTTCAAACAGCAAGACAGACGAATTTAAGTCTGCTATTCAGCCTTTGACTACGGATAAAAAATCCGACAATTTATCTAGTATACGACGAAGGTTGTAAAGGAAAACACAATTAAACTAAATGTGGCGGCTGAAACCGTTAAACTGACCGAACGTGACAAATCATTAAATATTGCGGCCAATACTTCAAATTTATGTTTTGAAACTGTTAAGCTAACAAACTTTTCTAGTGGTTTAAATGCATCTCCTGATAATTTACATTTAAAAACAGTCAAATCGACAGATTATTTTCTTTTCACAGAAACTGTGGTAAAAGAAAGTGAAAAGTTTAACCACTGTGCTTCTAAATATCTTGCAACTACTTTTAAAGAAAATCTAGTAGTTAATGTAAATGAAAGTAATACATTTCAAAATGCAGTGTTAACTAACTTTAGTTCTGCACATCTAGTACAGGAATTCAACGATATTGTCATAAATCGAACGGAAAAGTCAGATAACTGTGTCGCTAGTTTAAACGACAAAGTAACAGAAAGAGTGATTTTTACTACTGCATTTTAATATTCTAAAGCTTGTAAGCCTTCCAGGACCTCGACCTCAACGAGTAGAGAGCGAGCGGAACCCTCTCTTGGAAATATGGACAGTGACAAAGTGCCGGGTGCGAAATCCCCTCAAGAGAGTGACCAAGCGCCAGGTTCGAAGCCTGCTCAGGACAGCGACCCTGCAACGTCTGACCTGAATCTGCAAGCCCCCAGCACTGAAATCTTTTCAGCAACTCCACAGGCCTGTCTGACCCGCATCTCTGCTTTTGCTGATATAAAGGATTCGATATGTCAACTGCTATGGTTCATTATTTTTTCCGTTATAAAGTGTATTTCTAGCAGAGCAGTCATAAAATCTAGGACATGTAGTGAAGCCTTTTGGACTTTCAACCATTATCTGAAAGCAAAGAACTTTCTTAAATTTCAAAAATCTAAATTAAAACTTCGAGCATGAACTTTCAACTCCGGAAATTTCATGTTTTGTTTACATGTCATAAATTTTTCCTGTTATACAATATATGCATGTATGTACTTTAATGTTTTTTTACTTACAGCCATCAACAGCAGTAATTAGTACGATAATTTCTTTTCTTCCCTTTGCATATAAATTTTCCCCTCTATCGTTTTTTACATGATCTATTAGGGGGACCGGAAAATAATGTCGTTTTGAATTAAAATACTGACATCGGAAATTTATCCTGGATAAAATTTAAGATATTCTTAGGTAACTTATAAGATGGTTATTTGTAAAGTACCATGTAAACACTGTTAAACAAAAATTTCCGGTTTCATTTTATTAATTCAAAACGACATTATTTTCCGGTCCCCTAATATATGTATGTGCTCTAATGTTTTTTTCTATTTGTAGCCATCAACGGTAGTTTTTGGTAAAAACCTTTTTGAATATTTGATTATATATATATTCCCCATCTACGTTTTTCTAAATGTTGTATAAATTGTATAAAATGAATATTTTTTATTGTTAAAACTTTTGTATTCAACTAAAAGTTCTATGTATGTATTATTAGTATGGGGTGAAGAGATTTTTTTTAGCAATTTTGCATGTAAATTCGTGTTTAACGACTAACTGTAATAAACTAACAATTTCGTTTTTTTGCCATTATGCAAATAGCTAGGTGGGAAATATTGGTTATCTATAAAATTTTATGTCAGACTCTCATTTATTTATCTGTAGTGTACCTTTTATTTTGATTTCTACTGTAAAAAAGTTCTGTATTTTAGAAGTACTCTGATGATTAAAACCCTCAGTCCAGTCGTTCATCGGAAAACCCAATCTCAGGATTTCTTCAATTGTTACTTTGAATTGCAGAAGGAGGTATTTCTGGAACTTTACCAGCTAATTTTGAGCCTGAAGTAGAAAGAGTTTTCTTGGACGCATGCCAGCGGATCCCTTTCAAGATACATCTGATAGTAGACAACTGGAATGTTTTTTTCTTTGATGAACACTTCAGTGGCTAACGACATTTCAAGTTTTCAATAAAATTATTTTCTTAATGTTACAAGTTTAAAAATTAAGTTTGTTCCTTTCCAGGTTAAGGAAAGATGTACCTGTCATCCCCGCTGTACCGTTGGACTATATTTCACTAATTTTGAGCGCAAAGGGTTTTCCGTCGTAAAGCACCTTAGACTGAGCTTAAAATTCTTATCATAATTTTTTTCTAAGTGGACGGTTTTTCAGCCCGGCGCTCTTAATTTTTTTTTCATTATTAGATTTTAAAAGAAAGTAGTTATTGTTGGGCAAATTAAGTTTTCCCCCCTCTTTTTCGAAAGTATTATGTAGTTTAATTTTAGCAGTAAGTCACTGCAACTATTTTTCAGTTGTATAGCTTAAGAATATTTTAAAATTTTCACGGGTAAAAACCCGTTCTGGATTTTTGCGTGAAATTTTTGTCTTTTGGGGAGGAACTGGAGGTAAAGTAACGTTAGCGTAACGTAACAAATGAAGTTCGCACTTTACGAGTAACACGTGAATGTGTAGAGTTTAGGATTCGGTTGATTAATGGAGTTAGTTCTTATGATAAACGAAACTGTAATTTGCGATATGCTAATATTTTGCAAAGTGATTTATATAAAAGGAGAAGGAAGATTGTTTTAGAGAGCGGCTTAGAGGAAAGTAGAAAGGAGGTAGCTACTTAGGAAGTAGAAAGGAGAGTAAGCTGCTTAGAGTAGGATAGTAGAATTTAGTCGAGTAGTATAGTGGCATAGCGAATTCTCCCACTAACGAAAGATTAATAGAGTCGTGAAAGTAAACGACGTTAGTTGAAGCAGTTGATATTAATTATGGTTAATTGTTTATAGTTAGAGTATTTATGAAGGCTGCCCCCTTTAAGTTTATAAAGGTACTGAATGTGATGATAGTCCAACACCCACCTTTTTATTAAGTTCTAAATAAAAGCTCTTTATTTATTTCATATTCAAGTCTCGTGCTCACTTTATTAAGTAATTAAGTAATTGAGCTAAGCTTAAATATAAAGTTAAATAAATCATGACGACCACTAATTCCTCACAGAGTTATCAACTGTTTTCATTTTTCATTTTTTTTTTTTTTATATAATAGTGAGAACAAATTCAACTTTTTTTGGATATTTAGTGTGATACTACTCTTAGAATAACTGAAAAACGAATAATTTTTAGATATCCAAATGTTGTATTTTGAAGTTAATGTAAGTTTGCCCTAGGAATGCTTGAGCAAGATTGTTAAGTTTCAATGTTGCATGTGAAAATTACCTGTATAACTTTAAGTATACTTTAAATTTTAATAACAGAATTAAATTCTATATAAAAGTATGTGTATTAATGAAACCGGGGTTTGAGGGGGCGGTAGCCCCTCTCACACAGAACTAATTATAATATAAAACTTTTCCGAAGCCTAATTTGAATTGTTTAACATAGGTTTACATAACAGTACTTGTTATCTTACCTCTGAATCTCCAACCTGTATTTATAGTATTAAATTTCAGGGTAAGAGAGTGTGAGTAACTAACCAGATTATTTGGAGTAAAATTGGATTTATTGTTTATCGTAATTTCCTTAATTTTAATTTAATGATATGAAAACCAGATTATAGTTGAAATTTCATATATATATTGACTCATAAGTTAATCCAAAACAGCACTATGCTATTTCATAAAATTTCTTACAAACATGTCAAAACTGATATTATTTCCAATAGAATCTTGCTTGAAATATTACATAGAAATTTTCAAGATTTGAGAAAAAAGGTGCTAGAACTGCACATATTTGTTTGTTTATTTATTGATAACATATACACTGGCATTCAAAACATAAAAAGCAATCTGCTTTCCTATTGTCTTCTTTTGTGCATAACTTTAAATAAATAAACGCATGAACATAAAATTTGGATGACATGTTTGTTATCGTATCATTAATCGACATTTATATAACTTTAGCATAAGTAATAATTTTAAATCTAATAATTATTTAATTTTTCTCAAAAGTAAGCTTTGGAAAGAATTAAGAATTTCAAGATTTTTAGAAAAGAAAACTTAATGAAGAACGGTCTTAAAGATACATTATAGACAGGTGAAGACGTACATGTCTTCAAATGTTAAACGAAATCCAGATTTTGCTTTCTATATTCTCTTTTACTTTACTTTTATAACGAAATTATAAAAAACAAATATAATTACTAATTTGTAAATTATCAGCATCCCCAGAATCATAAAAAAATGTTGATAAATAATTTTATAATGAACGTCTTATCCATTTTTTATGTTTGTATGCATATTTTTTAATAATTTATTCACATGCGAAGAAAAGAAGAAACAGAAAAGAGAATATAGAAAAAAAAAAAAAAAAAAAGACAGTTTTAATCAAACACATGGATGCATGCGCATCTTCTTCTATATGTGATACATCCTTATGACCATTTTACATTAAGTTTTCTATTCTAAAATTGTTGAAATTTTTCATTTTCTCCAAAACTTACTTTTGAGAAAAATGGAACACTTATTAATTAAAAAAAATATTACGTATACTAAACTTACATACAATTTAATTAGCGATATGTTTATAAGCATGCCATTCATATTTTATATTTCTATGTTCATTTGTTTAAAGATTAAGCGCAAATGAAGAAAACGAGAAAACAGGTCACCAGTGTACATCAGACTTATATGCTTTACTCTACCTCCACTTGTAAATTGTGGACATGAGCATAGATAGCACAAACAGGATTACAATGAAAAAACATTCAAAAACAGCTCAGGAATCAAACCGACTCTCCTACATCTTAATAACATTAATAATAAATTTTTTAAATGAATTTTTTTCCTGGTTTAATCTCATTCAACATGCACCTGTTTCCTAGAGTTACAAATTTTTACAATCTTTGGTAAATCTATTTTTTCTCTAAAATTTAGATTTTTCTTCAAACAATTTTCAAAAATAATTCAATAAATCACTCATAAATAAGTTTTATTTATTATATATAAAGTGTTAAACATAATTATTATTTAATACATTATACGAAAAAGAAAATTGTTGTTTACATCGGACATGTCACATTAATTGTATTTCCTATTCCGTTTAAATAAAAATATATTTTTGTTCGTATTCATTTATACAATATTTAATAATTGTTTTTGAGTTTAAATTTCAAAAGGTTTTGGTATTAAATTCATCTGCTTATTTAAGATTCAAAATAAAGCAGTAGAATTAAAAGTTACACCAACAGGTTGTATATATATATATATATATATATATATATATATATACATATTCCTATATTTTTTGAACAAAATACTGTATTCATAAAAATATTCAATTGCTGTGTTTCGATAGATTTACACTTTTTGAGAGATACAGAACACAAATTGATCTTTCTTAGAAAGTGTCTATCTGTGTGCGTGTGTCCTTCATTTATTTATTTATTTTTATTTCTTTATTTCTTTTATTTCTTTATTTTACTTATTTCTTTATTCGTTTATTTGGCAATTGTATCTTAGGAACTTCTTCACAGAAATTGATATAAATTTATATGCAGTTGCAGATTGATATAAGTAAACAATAAACTAATTTTTCGAAGGAAATCTCCAACTCCTTTATCTATATAATAAAAATGTGAAGGATAATTATGTTCCGATCAGTAAAACTGGAATTATCGGCCTCAGGGTTATGCCAGTTTAATTTTAAACAAACTCTAGAATCCTTTAGTGAAAAATTCATTACGTAATAAATTCTACTTTTTGTATTGCATTATATTGGGAATAATTAGTCAGCAATATTTATTTTAACAGAGAAATGATTTATTTTACTTATTTTATTTTATTTTATTTTATTTTATTTATTTATTTGTTTATATTGTTCAAAACAATTCCATTTAATCTAATAAGAAATTAAATATGCATAACAATAAATAAATAAATAAATATATATATATATATATATATAAACGGTTTTAAGTTTCTATAGAAACATTTTTACTGGTGAATTTTAATGGAATAAAGAACTGAAACTTTTTTTTTTTTTATTTTACCAAGTAATTAATTTTCTTTAAATTTTTATGTTTTTATAACCGTTTTTACAGTTGTTTGGTTTCTTTCCTCTTTTCTATATATAAAAGCGATTGTGTAATGAAAAAAATTATTTAACAGAAAATTTTAACTTATTTTTTATTTAACAGAAAAATAAATAAATAAATATAAAAAAGGGTTTTAAATTTCTATAGAAACATTTTTACTGGGGAATTTTAATGAAATAAAGAACTGAAACTTCTTTTTATTTTATTTTACCAAGTAATTAATTTTCTTTAAATTTTTATGTTTTTATAACCGTTTTTACAGTTGTTTGGTTTCTTTCCTCTTTTCTATATATAAAAGCGATTGTGTAATGAAAAAAATTATTTAACAGAAAATTTTAACTTATTTTTTATTTAACAGAAAAATAAATAAATAAATATAAAAAGGGTTTTAAATTTCTATAGAAGCATTTTTACTGGTGAATTTTAATGAAATAAAGAACTGAAACTTCTTTTTATTTTATTTTACCAAGTAATTAATTTTCTTTAAATTTTTATGTTTTCATAACCGATTTTACAGTTATTTGGTTTCTTTCCTCTTTTCTATATATAAAAGCGATTGTGTAATGAAAAAAATTATTTAACAGAAAATTTTAACTTATTTTTTATTTAACAGAAAAATAAATAAATAAATAAATAAATAGAAGGAAAATATCAATGAAAAATAGTGTTGTTCGGAGAGATTATTAAAACTTTCCAACTGTATGTACGCTTTTCACAGTTTAGCTTTCAGTGCAGTTTGTCTATGTAATAACACATGAACAGGCAGAAAGACAGAGAAATAATTTTATTGCATTCATAACCACTCTTAAACATTGTTGAAAAGTGTTAAAACACTTAATACAAACGGAAATGCAATTTCCAATTGTAGGAAGTGTCTGAATAATTTACTGCAGCTCTAATCTTGACGCTAAACATTTTATATTCTATAGAAAAAAATTAGTATATGAATAATAAATGTGAATTTCATTATGAATTGTGCAGTGCAATGTTAGTTAAGTATGATTTTTTAAAATGTCTGTCATAGACCATAACAAGCTATGGAAGATTTTAATTATTTATTTATTTTTTTATGTTCCTGTGCAAAAATGAGTTGTGTTGTTTATACCATTTTAAATAGAAAATATGCCGTAGTAAACTTGAATAACACATATAATTTTGAAGAAATTGTGAAAATATATTTGGACACAAGAGGCAGACAGAGAGACAGGTAGATAGGAGGACAGTCAGACGGAGAAAAAGACATATAAATAGGATAATTTAAATCAATTTCACTCTTAAACATTGTTATAAAGTGTTAAAAAGTATAATAAAAACGAAAATGCACAAATTTCCAATTTTAGTGCTCTTCGTATCTGAATATTTTTGTATGGTCCTGTAAATTTTAATTCTTATTATATTACATTACATAGAAAACTTTTTTTGTGCATATAAATAATAACTACAAATTTCATTATGATTTGAGAAAAATAAAGGTATTAAAGTGCGGTTTATTTAAGTAGCTCTCATAGAACGCAATGCTTTTGAATTATTTCGTGAATCAATGTATACAAATCGGTGGCGATATTTACCCTATTTTGAATAGGGAAAATCTCATAGAGCTTCAATAACATATACATGAGTTTCAAGAAAATCTATGAATATTTACGAGAGATAAAGCGTAGACAGACAGACAAATCGAAGTCATTACCGCTTTACAGTTTCGTTGAAATGAGTTAAAAAGCACACTGTATAAATGAAAAAAAATCTATATAATATATAAATTTATGTCGAAATCGTAATAAAACTACGATAAAATTCAATAGAAATTTTCTGAAAAGTTTTTACAATAGAAAAGAAAATTGCTTTATGGAAATTTTAAATTTATATTTGAACTATTTGGTATAGGTGGTCTGTGCTTAGTTCACTATCATATATTTGTTCTCATAAATTTGTTTTATATGGTATTTGCAGCATGCAAATGAATTTGCCAATCACTTAATTATGGCCGCATGTTGGAATGTCCTACCTCGTGAGCTACCCACATTTTAATTCAATACGGTTAACTTACCTTAATTTGCTAGACAATATAATTAGGATCAGTTTAGTATTTCAGTTACCATCTAATTGCATACTATGTCCTAGTGCAATGAACCCATAATGCAAGTTTCAGTAAAATATTGTTCTATTCTTCGGTATTATAGAAAAAAATTCAATTTAGAATAACTTTAGTTTAACCCATTAACGCCCAGCGTCCTCATTTGAGGACAGCTAATAAAATAGCACGCATATTTTTTGTGGTTTCTTGGAATGATTTCTGCTTTTAAATGACAGTTTATAGTATCACTCCAAACGATCCCTCTAAGTTTTACGTGCCTACTCTTAATTATAATTACATAATTTGGATAGTTATTTTAGGATTTTTCATTTATCGCATATATATATAATTTATTTATTTATTTATTTATTTTTTTGCGCAGATATACCAATTTAAGTAAAGTTGAATAATAATGTATATTATAATACTTTACTTTCGAGGTCTTTGTCAGCATATAATAGGACATTAATCAGTTATCTCGAAGTTTTTCAAGCTAGAAATTTTCAGCTAGAACATTAAACGTCCTTAAATGATAGGCTTTAAATTTAAAACTATCAGAAGAATTGTTTAAGTTTAATATATTTTACTGTCAGTTGTGTATTTTAATTTATAATTGAAATGTTCATCAAAATCTATTTTGCAAAATTAATTCGGGCGTTAACCTTTAGAAAACGGGGTGTGAATTCCTAACAAACTTCTCTCTATACGGGAAAATCCAAGCGATTTTCACCCCCTTACTTAATGAGCAATCGCTGTGGGTGGCGCACGTGAAACTCATTTTCGAATAGTGATGTCCAAAAGAGGGAATTTATTTTCCCCGTGTAGAAAGGAAAGGAAAAGAATTCACATGTCAGTAGCAACACATTTCTTGTTTATAAATAATCTTTCACTTATAGTTGATGGAGATAAATACATTCTTGAACAAATTTACTCTCATTAAAATTAAATGATAACGTTTATCACTAATCAAGTTGTCTTTTTTGAAAATAATTGGATATTTCTTTTCAATAGTATAGCAATTAATGGTTTATTTTACATAAAATACAGAATGACATAAATAAACTCATAATTGCAAATAAATGTAGTGCTAATTACCTGAGCCAGATGAAGAAAAAATATTTGTTATTGCTTTTGAATATCAAAAGTTATGGTAAATTAAATAATTCAAAAATAATATTAAAAATGTATATTTTCTTTTAATGAGGGGATTCAAATTTTATATAAAAGAAATATTAGATGAAAAATCCGCATATTGAAATTTAAAAGGAATGGAACTAGATAAAAGTTTTATTTATGAAATGTTTTATTCATTCCTTAAATTATTGAATATAAATTGAATATATGTAGATATGTAACTAAACAATCTATAAAAATGACCAAAAAAAGAAAGAAAGAAAAGGAAAAAAAGGAATTAAAACTAAAATTATTCATTTTGTACGCACTTTTTATACGTACGTTTTCAGATTTTTTTTTTTTTTTTTTTTTTCGTTTCAGATATGTTGAAAATTATTATTTTTATTATTCAAGTTTCATTTATACATTTTTATATATTATATCATTTAAATATTGAAAAAAGATTCAATTTAATTTATTATGATTATTATGATTATTTACAAATACATCGCAGTTTTTAACAATTACAAATTTTTTAAGGTATCAACAAGCGAAAAAAATAATAATAAATAATTTATTGTTATTATTATTTACAAATGCATCGCAGTTTTTAACAATCAGAAATTTCTTAAGCTATCAACAAGCGAAAAAAAAAAAAATAATAATAATTTATTATTATTATTATTATTAGTATTTACAAATGCATCGCAGTTTTTAACAATTAGAAATTTCTTAAGCTATCAACAAGCGAAAAAAAAGAATTTATTTTATTATTTATTTTATTTATTTATTCTTAAGAAATATGTTTAATTGGTTTCAAAAATAATGCTTGATTCCGTCGAGACACATAACTTCTGAAACTAAGAGATGTAGACAAGATAATTATAATTATATTTAAAGTCCTTCGAATAAAAATTTCATAATTTTATCCAAGTAATAAAAGACACAAGAATGAAGCTTTGTAATATTTCTTGTTTGCTCAATAGAGAGTTAAACAAAATTTAACATAAGGAGTGAAAAAACGAAAGTGTAACTTTCATAACACACGGAAATACGCTTTCATTGATATCATTTTCGTCATAACTTTGCCATTTGCTTTACAGGGCCCATCAATATCCGAGCGGTTCTGCGCTCAAAACTGATAGACGTGAGATGCCGGGTTCGATCCCATCTCGCGTTCGTCGACCTAGCTGTCCGGAGATTTCCGTGGTTTTCTCCGAAGCTTGCGTAAATACGGAATAAGACCTCTTAGAAAGACTCCCATGGAGGACACTTCCTCTCATGACTAGGACCCTAGTTCAGTCAATAGGCTTGCTCTCCAAAACCTTTTGCTTTCCTGATGATTATTTCCATTGTATTAACTTTTACAGTTTATAATTTTAGTTCTGATCTTGTTATAAAGAACGAATAATTTAGGTATTCGAAAAAAGTTTCTATCTCAGTTTTTGACTTTTACACACATTTTAGGCTTGAGGAATACGAAAATCACTAAATAGGTGAAGTGTCCATTTATAGGACGTGTTAGTTTGTACGTTAGTTGTAGTTAGTTTACAGCATGTTAGTTTGTACGTTATTTTTTTATTTAATTTGTTTGTTAATTTCTTAATTTGTTAAACTTCGTAGAAATTATCTGAAGAATAAATTATCCTAAAAACCTCGGACCAGTTTTAAAATATTTTTGATGTTGACAAATCTCTTTTGAATTATAACATACCAATTTGAA
Source organism: Salticus scenicus (assembly GCA_963930645.1). Taxonomy (NCBI): domain Eukaryota; kingdom Metazoa; phylum Arthropoda; class Arachnida; order Araneae; family Salticidae; genus Salticus; species Salticus scenicus. Next base: position 235,060,976 of record OZ005650.1, read on the forward strand.
AATGTTGTATACTATTATCATCCTTAATGTCATTACTATTTTAACATAGTCGAACAACGAAAAATTTCATAAAGTTCATATTGCAGAAATAACATTTACACTTAACATTTAACAGCGTTTTTTTAACACTACACACACAAAAAAGTAGATTTTTTGAAAATACTATTTAAGGAAAGAATAATCTTTAAATAATGTTAAAATGTATATTTTATTTATTAATTATCCCTTTTATTGTGGCTTGTTTGTTGCTTTTGTAAAGAAGTATTTTTAAATACTGTCAAGGTTTATATCTGATTTATTAATTCTCCCTTCTATGGTAATCGTTTTGCAGAGAAATATGTGTATTATTTTGACTTTTGCGTCATGTAATACCCAAATGTAAATTTTGGTGGGCCTCTTTCATTGCTTACAAAATAATTCATCAAATTACTATAATAATATAAAAATCATTTTTAAAATAATATTATAACTATTAAGAAAATATTCTTATGATAAACGCTGTCATATATCACGAATAAATCTGTATCCTTGATAACACGCAACACCATTAGCTTTACTGTTGTAATAAGATAATACTATACGTGTAATTAGTATTGATATTTAATAGATTACATCCATGTATTGTCGAATAGAAATACAGCGACTTTTAGTTATTAAACCTATCTTTCTTTTTTTTTCTTTTTAATTTTTTTTTTTTTTTTTTTTAGTTTATTTGGGGGTTAATTATAGTCAGTTCTAAAATAGTTCTTGAACAGTTCTATAATATTTTTTAATAGTTAATTCTATACGTATAAAATTAACTACATTTTTTAAACGCAAGAATCGACATGCATAATTAAATTTTCGCCAGTGTCCAAAATGTCCGACATTCAATTCCCCAGTACCTTTAGGTGAGCGGAAGGTGTCGGGTATGAGACCAGGATGTATTTGTCAGCTCAGACACTCAGGGTTTTCTGTGGTTTTCTCCTTAACTCACACATTTTAATGTAGTTAATGTAAAATGTTATTTCTTTAGTGTTTTGAATTCTACTGAAAAATGGCTGTTTGAAATGAGCAAACAGTGTAAATTTTAAAGTGAATTTTCCTTCATTTTTCTTTTAAAATTATTATGATAACTAAAAAAGAAAAGAAAAAAAAAAAACATTTTTTTCTTTTAGTATCATACGTATAATTAAAAAAAATTTTTTTAGTCCTTTTTTTTACATTTAATACAAATTTTATGAAAAAAAAATGTTTTTTTATTATATAAGCACATAGCATAAATAAAAGTGGCCAAACTGCTTTGCATGGATTATAAATCAGTATTTTATAGATTTATTATCATAGTTACCAACTTTTATGCATTTTGAGTACCATAAAAAAAAAAAAAAAAAAAAAAGCTTTGCTTTATTTACAGAATAAAATTTTTAAATTAGGCAAAAAATAAATAAATAAATAAAAAGTGAAATAAATAAATAAAAAGTGAAATAAATGAATGAATAAATAGTGTTTTTTAAAAAGGTTAAAATTTGGCGAAATTGATATATTATACAAATTTGACTTTTAAAGCAAAATATATGAATTTAGATAAATAAAAACAAACGGAATTATTTTAAACGTGATTAAATAATGCTATTTCGTTAAAAATTACAAGTAAAGTACATGTCTAAAAATATATACAGAATATCAAAACTCAAAAGAAAAAAAATTAAATGAGAAAATGTACAATATTTTCTTTTATTTATTTATTTAGCTAAATAAATTTTTAATTAATGCCAAACTGTTTTACCCGGATAATAAATCACTATATATTTGACTTTGCAGCTTCCATAAATAATATTGTTATTATATTTAAGGATGTAAATTACTTTAACAATTTTTTTTTTTTAATTTAAATAGAAATTTTACATTTGTTTAATTCATAAATAAAAATGTAGCTACCGATGCATAATGTAGCAAAATCAACATGTTTACAACAGTGAAAAAATTACAGAAAATAACATATAATTAGTAAAATAAACTATCGCTTCATATACGAATTCTGATAATGTTCTTAAAATATAAATAAAAACTAGCATTACAAAATATACAAGATATTTTTTTTTTTTTCAAATAAATTTTTATTGCATACTAATGCGGCAAAATTGAATATTATTTCAGAAACATGTGAAAAATCACAGCAAAATATATAATTGATTATCTTAAGTACAAATATATAGATAATTTCATATAATACTGTAATATGCATTGGTCATGTTAGGCAACAATCATTAAACGAATTATTTATATTCATGCTGGTAAGAATTTAATTACAAAAAACTTTAATGATCTTCTGATGTGCTAATTAAACTAGATGGATTTCCTTTTCCTTTTTTCTTTCCTTTTCTTTCTTTTTTTTTATGCAATAAAAAATAAAATAAAGTTTCTAACAAAAAAAAAAAAAAAAACTTCGATTAGTATTTTAATCACAGAATTTATACCAATAACAAAAACCTTAAAAGGTACGCATACTAAAATTATCAAAACTTTATAGTATGAAATATTAAAAGAGAAGAAATAAAGAAACTAAAATATTGCTAGCGCAATCAAGACCGAGAATCATATCAAATGTCGCCACCCGACATGATTTTCCCTCTTTTTATCCGTATATGAAATACTATCATCCCTACACATCTTCCCTTCGCCGGTAATTAATAAGACACCCACGGAGAAAACCGATTACTACGCCTCATGCTTTAGGGGAGAAAATGCCTGGGAAAACGGTAGTACCAGCCCCGTATTCTTGAACACTTTTTAACTTGGGATTGCCGTTGTCCCTCCCGTAAGGTAAAGGTTAACGGGTTAAAAAGCTTTAGTTTTAGTTCCCATTTAATTGTATACTATCTCCAAAGCAATGAACGGTCTAACTCAATTAGCTGAGATGCAAAAGAAAACCTAAAGGACACCTCAAACCGTGTAAATCTGGTGAAAACTTTCGATAATATAAAACAACTGTAAAATATCTTTCGAATGATGTATTAAAAACAATTTAATCATAAATTAAAAATTGAAATTTTGAAATTTTAAAATATTACAGCGCCATCTGTCGGTAGAAATTTCTGTAATCTACTGTTCGATTCCAAATCAACAAAGCTTTCTAATGATGTATTACTTATGAATTTATTTTAATTAGTAGCTGAGATACAAAAGAAAACCGATTCAGGACACCTCTAAGCGTGTAAATCTGGTGAAAACTTTTGATAATATAAAAGAACTTTAAAATATCTTTTGGATGATGCATTAAAAATAATTTAATCATAAATAGAAATTCAAATAGTGAATTTTAAAAATATTACAGCGTCATCTGCTGTAGAAATTTCTGCAATCTACTGTTCGATTCCAAATCAACAAAACTTTCTAATGATATATTACTTGTGAAATGATTTTAATTAGTAGCTGAGATACAAAAGAAAACCGATTCAGGAAACCTGAAAACGTGTAAATCAGGTGAAAACTTTCGATAATATAAAAGAACTTTAAAATATTTCTCGAATGATGTATTAAAAATAATTTAATAATAAATAGAAATTGAAATAGTGAAATTTTAAAATATTACAGCGCCGTCTGCTGTAGAAACTTCTGTAATCTACTGTTCGATTCCAAATCAACAAAGCTTTCTAATGATATATTACTTATGAAATTATTTTAATTAGTAGCTGAGATACAAAAGAAAACCGATTCAGGAGACCTCAAAACGTGTAAATCGGGTGAAATCTCGAATTCCACTTTCGATAATATAAAAGTACTTTAAAATACCTTTCGAATCATGTATTAAAAATAATTTAAACATAATTAGAATTTGAAATATTCAAATTTTAAAATATTTCAGCGGCATGAAACCTCAAAACGTGTAATTCAGGAGAAATTTCGAATTCCATTACCTACGGTAGTCGGTTAATGGAAGTAAATAGAAAAAGAAATATTTTTACCTTAAGTGTATTTGTGTTGCTATAGAAACTGGCATCCTCTTTCGAGAGATATAATGTCAGGCGTGTTAAGTTAAAATTTAATTTGCTATTAAAACGTATATCTTTTGTTTATTGAGCAAAATCGGTGAAATTTGAACTGCAAGTTTGTTTTGTGGTGTTAAGATTGTATACTAAGTGTCGTGTGCGAAAGTTAAAAATTGAAGAAAATAGAAATTTGTAATTTTTTATCCTAGTCAAAATACCTCTGATTCTCAATTAGCGGCAGGTGTTTTTTTTTTTTCGCTTCCGACCAGACATCTTTCTTCTGTGAATGGGTTGTCATGGTAACGGCAAACAGCAACGAACGCATTATACAATATCATTATGGAATGAAGGTCGCCGTATTCAAATTAGTGTTTTAATGCCTAAAATTAAAAAAATTATAACTCATTCAGTTTTTGAAAAAATCTCTCAATCTTTTGGGAAGTGAATTGTGGAAACGAGATCTACATACAAAATAAAAAAAATAAAAATAAATAAATAAAAAGATTTATCTCTAAACGATTTTAAGTTATGTTTTGTGAAAAAATCGATGTTTTGTAAAATCTAAAAATATTGATCGCTAATCCGTATTTTGTAAAAATGTTTATATCGTTCGAAAGAGGATTAAATGACCTTTCCAAATATACCAGTTGTTTAGAAATTGGTCTGTTATTCTTTCGTACAGGGCGTTTCAAAAAAGACGATCGAGAAAAAGAGAAATTTTCGACCCTTTTTAAAACTTTTTATATATATATAAAAATTCCGTATTTTTTAAAACAAATTATACCGTAAGAATCGGTAATAAATGCTCTTTCTCGTGGTACAGCTGTATTTTCGATATCTCCAACAGATCGGCAGCGATGGGTTTACAAAAACCCACGAAATTTCCTCTTTCTGCTTCTTCTTAGGTATGCTGTTTCGGATGAAAATGACGATCGCCTGCCATTTTGAATCGTTTTTTCGTTTGACATGGGTCGACTTTTTATTTAATATCTCCGCTAATTAGAGTCGCATCGTTTTGCAAATTAAATAACGTACATCTGCGATCAATTCTCCGTCCGTTGGTAACTTTTCGAAGTCCATGCGACCATTAGCGGCCGAGCTTTAGCTGCTTCAAGCCGTTTCTCACAGACAGACAGACACACACACAAGCGCGCGCGCGTACGGATTTTAATAATATAAGAGATTCTGATGAAATCATCATGATGTTTAACCAATAATAATATCCTAAATATGATGCTATTACGTTATCAATTAATACTATGATATTGTGACTATACAGGGTGAGTTTGACATAATCTGCCAAATGAAAGGAGGTGATAGAACAGCACATGGGGAGCATAAAACACCATAGAAACCATGTCCTATCTCTAACCGATTCCGAGTTATGGTAGATAGAAGAAAAATCTGTTTTTTTCCATTCCGTCTGAAAAAACCCAAATTTGTAAGCTTTCTGAAAGACTTACACGCAAAATGAGCACATATTTGAAAAGAACAGAAAAAATCCTACCTGATGACACCATTTACATCAGGTATCCCTTCCGTGGAGGATCAAAATTGTGATGGCATGTCTCCGGACCACCTCTAGGGGTGTGTCCCAGACCGTCGCCAATTGCCCATCTGCGCAGCATTCGTACGACGTAAAACCCAATCACCATCACCATCACCATTTACATCAGGATACCTTAATTTGACGGCGAGCTACAAGCGCTGAAACATTGGCGAATTTTAAAATCCAGTTGTCACCAAATTTTTTAACCGGCAATTCTGCAAACACCGTTCAAGCTACAGTCGGTAACAAAAGTGTCCGAACACTAGCGAAATTTCCTATGTAAAAAAAGTACACTTCATACAGTTTTGTTAAATAAATCCTTATCGAATCGTATTCTTACACTAACTAAGAAGAGGATTCGACAAGGATTTATTTAACAAAACCGTATGAAGTGTACTTTTTTTACATAGGAATTTTTGCTAGTGTTCGGACACTTTTGTTACCGACTGTACATTCGGTCAAATTTACCAAAAACTTCTCCATTTAGAATGAGCCCTTAATAAGCCATATCGGTGTTCTAGTTCAGGTGGAATTTAGCCTTTTGTTTGAAATACATCACTGAAAACTGCGTTCGTCGAAATTCGGCAAACGAAACGATGGTGAGTAAATGGAACGTATGCAAATTCGTGACTGTCTGCATATGGACTCTTAGTGATATGCAGATGTATTGCAACCTTCCTGCGCGCGCATCCCACTGGCGGGTACAAAAGGCGAGTCAATCTGTAACAGCTCATTAGCTCATCAGCTTCTTTTTCGTTTTATGCTGCTTATTGCGTTAGCATTTTCTGGACTTTACCTGAGCTCGGCCGATTCTTTTCACGCTGCTCTAGCGTCTACTTGCTCACTCTTAGTTCATACTTAGTATGATTTCCTACATTCGTACGAATTAACCAAGTTGGTTCTTATTCCGTAGCACTTTTTTTTGTTCTACTTTTGTAAATTAATATTGAAATTTTATCCCTTGTTGTTTACCCTTCTGAATTTTACTTTCAATTGAAGTCATCACAGGGATCAAATTGTCATACTTTCCAACCTGTAAACAGATATGCTTAGTTATACAAATGAAGAGTACGCAGATATGCATTTTGTGTATTGATTTTGCGATGGTAACTCTAGGAGAGCCGAAGAAGAGTATCGTCTACGTTATCCACATCCTCGCGCGCCCAACCGTGCTGTATTTACAGCAATTCACCGAAGGCTTAGGGAGAGTGGGTCGTTCGGTATAGGGTGTACGAAAGGGGCCATGGTCGCCGCTCCGCCACCGCTAAGGAGTCCGTACTCGACCGAGTGGAGAAAAATCCAAATCTGAGTTCACGCATACTTGCGAGAGAAGGTGAAATCTCCCAAAGTAAAGTAATGAATGTTTTGCGCAAAAACCATTATCATCCATACCACTTCCCACCGGTACAAGAATTACGCCGCTCAGATTTCCAAAAGAGGGTAACATTCTGCCGCTGGCTTTTAGAGTGAGATATTGAGAAACACAATTTCCTTAGAACGATACTGTGGACAGATGAGTCACTTTTCACTCGGGATGGCATGTTAAATTTACATAACTGGCATCATTACGCTCAACAAAATCCATTTGTAACACGAAACTCATCGTTCCAGACGCGATTCAGCTTAAATGTTTGGCTTGGAGTGGTTGGCGATCGCTTGATAGATCCACATGTGTTCGAAGGTCATCTGACAAGCAATACATATTTGGAGTTTCTGGAACATCATCTTCCAGGATTACTTGATGTCATTCCTGTACCCCAACGAGCGGAAATCATTTTCCAACACGATGAGGCCCCTGCACATTCTTCCAATGCCGTTCTGGACTTCTTGAATGAACAGTATCCGCGATGGATTGGTCGTAATTCCTTGGCCACCTAGATCGTCAGATCTCACTCCATCGGACTTCTATGTTTGGGGTTTCCTGAAGTAAGAAGTTTACCACACAGAAGTTGCCAATTTGCAAGATTTAAGCAGCCGGATCGATGATGCAATAATAAAACTGGGGGATGAGCTTTCGCTAAGAGCTACTGTGGTTTCCGCTCGTAAGCGGGCAAGGGCATGTATCAGTTGTGGGGGTGACCAATTTCAGCAGCGGCACTAAATTTCACGCATCCTTTCGAATGCATATGTGCATACGTGTTTTAATCATAAACGTGAGATACGTCATTTTTTTTTTTTTTGCATCTTCCTTTGTGAAAGACGTGAGAAACGTCATACTTCTTTTGTTTCCATTCCATTGTGTTTGTAAACTTAATGCAACTGCTACTTTTCTTGTTTGTCTTTAAAACTTTCTTTTTTGCATCTGACAAAACAGCGGGCTGAAAGCGGACACGAAATCAGGAACGACCATGGCACCCCGTGAGTCTCCTTCTCGACGAACGTCGAGTTCAGTGATGAAAGTATTTCAAACAGAAGGCTAAATTTCTCCTGGACTAGAACACCGATATGGTTTATTGTAGACTCATTCTAAAGCTTGTGGAATGGAGAAGTTTTTTGTAAATTTGACCGATTGTAGCTTGAACGGTGTTTGCAGAATTGCCGGTTAAAGAATTTGGTGACAACTCGATTTTAAACTTTGCCAATGTTTTAGCGCTTGTAGCTCGCCGTCAAATTAATGTATCCTGATGTGAATGGTGTCACCCGATAGGATTTTCTCTGCTCTTTCCAAATATGCGCTTATTTTGCGTGTAAGCCTTTCAGAAAGCTCACAAACTTGGGGTTTTTCAGACGGGATGGAAAAAAATAGATTTTCTTCTATCTACCATAACTCGGAAACGGTTAGAGATAGGACAGGGTTTCTAAAGTGTTTTATGCTCCCCATGGGCTGTTGTATAACCTGCTTTCGTTTGGTAGATTATGTCAAACTCACCGTGTATATTACCTTTGAAATTTCACTTTGTTCTTTTCCACGTCGCAAAATCAATTTTTCTCTTTTTTCATTAATGCGGAGAAACAAACTTCTATAAACTTATCCAAATTCGAAGAAAACATGAAATTCAATTATTAAAAGTGTACACTAAAATGGAGCAGTCACAGGAAATAGTAAACACGGTCACGTTAACATAATGAACAAGTGAGCTGCTATAGTGAGGTGGCGCATAAGCGCGATCTATCGGATATGGGGATGGCTGATTTTGTAACTCACCAGCTTCAATATTTGATAGACTTTGCAGCACATTGTAATTTTCAACGCATATAACACAGGGATTTGACTTCTTTGGTATGGTTACTTATTTCCAGATTGTGAAAATGTTTACCTAAAACAGAAAAAAAAACTGAAAAAATGCGTTTTTTAATTTTAAGGATTTGATCAGTTTTGCAACTGAACACTCTCTTTTGCAACACCTATTAAATTATAAAAATTCTTTTGGATAGCAACTATAAACGACTGACAAAAAGCAAGCATTAGGGAAACCTTTCATATTAATGTATAAAGATAATTATCCTGTGTTAGAGAGTATAACTGGATACAACAGTCTTTCTGTAAGATATAAATATTACTCTTACTTATATTTAATTCACTTTTTATCATAAACCCAATAAACTTTAAAATAACTAACATATATAAATGGAAATTATACCTGTAAAGACGACTATTTTGGGGATACACAGATGTCAAATTTATTTAAATTCATTCTTGTCATATCTTATGAATAAGAAATAGATGTTAATGTCTTTTAAACGAGAAATTTTACTTTATAATTATATTTAACATTACGTTAAGAATATCTTGAAAAGGATTTTAAACTAATCTAAATCTTTCTCAGCAGAATATTTGAAATAAAATTCTACAACTTTAACAAAGTGACACACATGATCCTCTTAAAATAGTTTGTTAAAACGTGCCTACAATTCTAACTCAAACAAAATATTAATTGAATACTTAAACAAGCATTTTACAGATAAATCTTTGTACTAAGCAAAATCAGATCGAAAAGCAGGTATTATATAACTATCGGCCATATTTATTTATCTTTACATCAATACAGTCTTTACTCTATAAAATAATTTTATGGGAACAAATATGTGATGTGGAACTAAGTAGAGTCAACCTACGCTTATTATTTTACTAAGAATTTGTTAATTTATTTTGTGAAACTATATTCGAATGTGTGAGTGAAAACTTATTTCAGACTGTTTTCTGTTAAATGTTATATGGAAATTTCTTCAATTTTTAGCTAGACAGTTTTCATTTAAATTGCAAAATACAATGAAATTCTATTATGAATTTCATTTGAAGTAAGTAAACTGTTGAGGATTAGAAAAATGACAGAAACTTTATGTTATATTTATTCAGAAATTTTAAAACAATGTTGAAAAAATGTTAAGAAGATTAAAATATCTTTGTATTTTAAATAAATTTCGATTAGATAAAATCATGTAAATATAAAGCAATTTAATGCAAGCAAATTTATTTCGAGAATTTGTGCATATTGTTTATTAATTAAGAGCTGCGTCAGTTTGGCATTTCAGTCAGTGATAAATGCAATCAAATGTATAAATTTTATGTGTTTTCTGTTACTGATTTGCTAACAATTTTAAATATTGGGGAAAAGCATTGACAAAGTACATTTAATTAGGTTTTCATAAAGTTTACGCTGTAAACATACTTTGAAATGTCGAAGACTATATAAAATTCAGAAATCGAACAATATTTTCCAAATGCGAAAAAGACAAAAAAAAAAAAAAAAAAAAAAAAAAGTAAACTTTTCTGAATTTTGTGATTTCCAATAAAATAAAATATTCTTTAATTAAAATACGCTTTTAATATTTCAGCATCAACAAAGAATGATTTCTTCTTCTTTTTTTTTTTTTTAATTCCATTGTCTTAAAAACAGAAGCAGAATGTAATTTTATGTCCCATTCTGTTTGCAAAATAATAACTAATATATGTATAAACTCTACTGATAAAATATTTAAAGAAATATTGGCAATTAAATCAAGTATTTAGTCTTCTACCAGTTGTAAAGTGTTACTTAATCATAATCTAAGCTGCTGTTGTATCGTGGTCAATCCTCAGTGTAAACATAATCCAGGTCGGAATCTATTGCTAAAAATTTATTATTTTCGAATGCTTTCTGTTTTTTAAATTCATTCTATAATTTATGAAAGACTTAGTATTAATCTTGAATCAAAATTTCTAAATTGAGTTTTTGCTATATTTTACAACGTCTGGGGTTCACTGAATACAAAATACCTAGGTTTCCAACGGTTGTTCTGTCTCTCTGTGTGTAAGAGCGTTACTGTTTATAAAAATAATCAAAGACGAATATTAGAAGGAAGTCCGATCTATTTATGTTAAATATGTATTAAATAAATATGCCACTTGAGATTATTTGTGATCAAATAATAGGTTTGTTTATAGGGACTTACAAAAGTAATAAAATACACCGAAGAGACAAAAAAAAAACTTCTACTGGCTTGCACATACAAATAACAAAGGTAGGGAACCAACCAGAGTAAAACGATTCGGTCGGCAGCGCTTATATAATGGAACAGATGTCTATCAAAGCTGTAAGATGAATTACCTCTGCTACAATGGCAGGTTATCAAGATTTAAACGACTTGGAACATGGCGTTATAATTGGTGCACGAAAAATGAGTTATAGCATCTCTAAGGTAGCGATGAAATTTGAATTTTCTCATACGACCATTTCAAAAGTACACCATGAATATCGGGAATACGGTAAAACATCAAATCTCTGACATCACTGTGGCTAGAATAAGGTCGTGAAAGAACGGGACCAATGACCACTGACGGGAATAACACTTGCTGCACATTTGAATGCTGGGACATCAAATAGTGCAAATGGGCGATTTATTTAAAGGACAATCACTGATATGAGTTTAACTTTCGGAGCCGAAAACCCAGTCGTGTACTGGTGTTGACTGCATGACACAAAGCTTTACTAAAATTTAAGGTTTTCTAAAACTTTTTTTATGGTTTTATCTTGGTTTTCAGGTATTTAAAAGGTTTCTATGAAGTTTTGCTAAAAAATACTTCCTGAAAAGAAACCTCATCTAAGTTTTCTTTAGGTTTTATTCTTAAAACCTCCTGAAAACCTACGTGGTTTTATGTTTTCTAGAGGTTTCCCAAGGTTTCGGATAAATACATCGGTGATAATAAGTTTCCCTATGGCATTTGGATAATATCTACAGTCAAAAACGTTTTTCAAACGTTTTATTTTTAAAACCTTTTAAAACCTGCACTGTTTTCGGTTTTATAGATGTTTCCCAAGGTTTCAGATAAATACATCGAGAATAATAAGTTTTTCTATGGTATTTAGATAACACATCCACTATACCTACAATCAAAAATGTTTTTTAAAGGTTTTAATTTTAAAACCTTTTAAAACCTGCACTGTTTTAGGTTTTATAGAGGCTTTCAAAGGTTTCAGATAAATACATCGATGATAATAAGTTTTCCTATGGTATTTAAATAATACGACCACTATACCTGCAACCAAAAACTTATTTATTTAGTTTTATTTTTGAACCTTTGAAAACCTGCACTTTTTTAGGTTTTATAGAGGTTTCCCAAGGATTCGGATAAATACATCGATGATAATAAGTTTTTCCATGGTATTCAGAAAATACCTCCGTTATGCCTCAATCAAAAATGGTTTTATTTAGGTTTTATTTTTAAAACATCAGAAACCTCCCTTACTAAAATTTATATTTCTAATAATGATAATATATTTCTAAACTTGTACCTGACTAACTTAGAGTAGGCTTTTAATAATAAAATTATCTTCTACATCTAAGGAAAATTTAAACATTTCAGATTTCAATTAAAAATTAAAATAATTATAATAATAATAATAATAACAATCTAAATTTAAAAATATATTTGATAATTACATAAATAAGATATTTTTTAATAAATAAATTACAAAACAATGAAATTAAAACACAATAAATCTTATATTTCATATATGTATCTGAAAAACTATCTTTAAATTTATTTTATAAGTGTTTCGTTAATGAAAAGATGTGTCAAATTAAATTCACTAACAAAAGTGATCATGTAAAGATATTGATGTAAGATATAAATAAAAAAAGAAATATGCACTAAAAAAAAATCACCTTTTTTTTTTTTTTTTTTTTCTTTGGGGGCGGGGGGGGGAGTGTGGGTAATAACTGAATGAACTTATTTCTTGAATACTTACTTTTAAATTGTAATCTTTTAAATATTTAGAAGTAAACACCTATAACGTAAGTAATAAATAATAATAATAATAATAATAATAATAATAAAATAGAGAGCTTATGATTAAAGTTATGAATAAATGGTAAATTAAAATTTACAGAAGGAATATTACAGCATAGGTTAATCATATTAGTGATTGCTTACAATGTATTCCCAAAACTTTTTAAATGGTACTGGGAGAGAAAATAAAAATAAATTAATTAAAAAATAAAATAAATTAAGAATTCTGTCAAAGGAAGAATTTAGTTTAGCACGGAGGACTATTAATTTGAATCTGTAAAAATTTTATTTTTGTGCTTATTTTTTAATATTATTTTTTATCTCATTTTTTTACAGTAAAACTGGGACACGTACTTTTTAAAATGACTGAAATGAATTAAAATGAAGTGTTGCCACCTAAATTTCATACTTTAGTTAATTAAAAAAATAAAATAAAATAAAGAAATATAAATAATTGTTGCGTCGAAAAACATTTTGTACCCTCAGATTCAGAAAAATCGCCCCTTTCGTTTGGTACTGAATTTGTACCGAGCCACGTACTTTTTAAAATGACAGAAATGAATTAAAACGAAGTGTTTCCACCTAAATTTCATACTTTAGTTAATCTAAAAAGAAAATTGATTGTCGTGTCGAAAAACTGTTTGTTCCTCTGGATTCAGAGAAATCGCCCCTTTCATTCGGTACCGAATTTTTAACGATAGGACTGATATTTCTAATTTATTTTGGTTTTACAAAAAACTGGTCTATAAAAACTCCAGATTGAAACTTATAGTCCTCCGTCCCAATAATGAAATTAGGAATAAAATTTAGGTCTTAAAATTAAAAATGGCAACTGAACAAAAATTTTACAATTTCATATTAATTCACAAGAAACATTTATATTAGCTTTAAAGTTTTTTTTTTTTTCCCTCTGCTTCTTTATTTCTGATTTTTTTTATTCTTTTACATAAAAATTATGAAGAGACTCAAAAATATAATACATGATTAACAAAACATTTGGTATCTAATATAATACATTACTTAAAAAAAAAAAAAAGAATGTATTGTTTTCTATTCAAAATATTTATTTTATTTATTATTATTACTGTTAACATTTTTATTTCATTCCAATATTGCTAACTTAAAATCGTTTACATTAAAAAAGATAATTTTTTTATTTCCTTTAAAATATTTTCCATCAAAGTTCTTGAGTACATTTTTCATGTAACTTTTTATTTATTTATTTATTTTTTTTTTGTGTCATTCAGAATTAAAAAAAAAAAACTACATTTAGAATTTAGCCTGCATTGTACACACTCTCTCTCTCTCTCTATATATATATATACATATATTTCTTTCTTTCTTTCTATTTTTTTTTTTTATTTTATTTATTTATTTATTTATTTATTTATTTTTTTTGAAAGGGATTAAAATCCGAGTTTTAAAGCCCTTAAATGCTTTCATATCTCAAGGTCTAATTCATTCTTTTCAAGTTCAATGCATTTGCATAGTAAAGATTATTCCAAGTAAAATGTCTAAATTCTTTAGATAGTATTATCTCTATGTTTCAATCTGCAGAGAAAATTATCTGTTCAACAATACCCCCTGTTCAACAACCGAAATACTCAATTCAATGAACAAACAGATTAACATTTGCTTCTAGAAAAGTATTTTCAAAGTTGTCTTCTACGGAATTTCTCTCCTAACCCTACCCCAGGGAAACTGCTGATGTGTCACTTGATTCTACCCTTCCCATAGAAAAGTGATCCCTTGTGCAATGACATTTGACATGCAAAGAAGTGGACAAAAAATTTTCGGGCGTTTTGGTATTTTAAACACATCCTGAAATTCCAGCTACGGTAAAGAAAGGGTTAAGGTTTTCTAAAGCCTTTTTTATAGTTTAATATAGGTTTCCAGGCATTTAAAAGCTTTTATTGAAGTTTGATTAAAAAAATACCTTCTGAAAAGAAACGTCATCTAAGTTTCTTTTATGTTTTTTAAAAAAAATCTCTTGAAATTTTACATATTTTTAGGTTTATAAAAGTTTTTCAAGGTTTCGATTACATACATCGCTGATAATAAGCTGATAAGTTTATTTTTAACTTATTATTACTCATTAACTTATTATTACTCATTGACTAAATATTTTAATTAGTAAAATAATAACAATTTTGTGTATTATTATTAATAATTATCAGTTTCAATTTCTACGGAACAAAATAATATTTAAAAAAAAAAAAAAAAAAACCTAAAAAACAATTATTCAATACTCAAAATTAATCTGAGATTCATTGATATTTTTCCATTAATTTATCAAAAACATAATAAATATTAATACATTCATCTCATAAATCAGAAAATAACACGCTTTTAAAATTATTTTCAGTTTTAACCCATTAACCGCCAAAACTAGAAATAATGATTTTTTTATGAATAAAAACAGTAACGTTCATTGTTTTGATAATAAAATTATGAAAATTAGTCTTATCTTGCTAAAAATAGAGTGTTATATTTGTACAACGTCAGTGGGATAAGAATATAGAATTAATAAATATAAATGTTTACGGAAATTTCCTTGAGGGCGCATAAAACAGAAGAAACTACAGATGACTAAAAAGTAATTATTTTATTTCGACTACATTTTTAGAAGCTTTTTATATGAAATTGACTTTGTTATCGTATCTTTGTCTCACGCTAACAAACAAAGACCCTCCGTTTTAAATTAAATATAAGTTGCTCAATTTGTCGCTTCTTAGCTTAGTTGATTAGAGCGTCATGTTAATAATGTGAAGGTCGAGAGTTCGATCCCAGAAGGTCCAACTGGTTAACTTTTACAGATAATTAGTAAAAAATGTGTCAATTGATAAAAGAAATTTTTTTGTTCACTACACAGTATTTCAAGAAGAGTTTTTTAAAGAAGTGTTTTTTCTTTTTAGATATTACAAAACACAAAATATTTTTGATATTAAAAAAGCTCAAAATAAAAAGTTTTAAGTAAAAAATACATTAATTAATATTTTTAGAAGCTTTTTAGGAACTTTTTATTGAAATTGGATTTCGTTATCGCGTCTTTCTGTCACGCTAATAAACAAGACACCTCAACGTTAAAGTAAATGTCAGCGGTTTTTATTGCAGCTGGTTGGCTCAGTTGGTTAGAGTGTCAAGTTCCTAATGCGATGATTGTGAGTTCCATTCCCGATTCCCGGAGGAGCGAAGCGTTAAATTTTGCAGATAATTAATAAAAAATATGTCAGTTGATAAAAGAAAATTTTTCATTGTCTACACAGTTCTCTAAGAAATTTTGAAGAGTTTTTTTAAGCAGCTTTTTCTTTCTTTTTTTAAATACTAAATAGCACACACACACACACACAAAAAAAAAGTTATAAATATATTTTAGAAGCTTTTTATTGAAATTGGATTTTTGTCATCGTGTCATTGTGTCACTCTGAAAATTAAGGCACCTCCATCCTGAGGAATTTTGATAGTTTCTTTTAAGAAGCTTTTTGAGTTACTAAAATGCATAAAATAAAAATTTAGTAAAAATAAAAATAAATAAATAAATATAAAATAAATAAATATAAAATAAATAAATAAAAATAACACTGAAAGTTTTTCTTATTGTTGTGAAACCCTAAAAAGCCTGAAATAATAATAAAAAAATATTATTCCAGAGACATGCTATAAAATCATAAAAGTTTCAACAACAAGAAAATTTTAAAGAAATGTATAAATATTTCCCTTTTGCAAAAGATAAAAAAAATTAAGTATTCCAAATATTTCAAAAAAAAAAAAAAAAAAAACATTCGAGAAAAGTATCTTTTTATATAAGTTTTTGATAGAATTTTCTAGAATGTTCTATGAATTTTCTTGACTGTTCTTAAACTTTTGGTTAGAGCGTCATGCTGATAACTCGATGGTCCCGGATTCGGTCCTCGAAAGACGATATGGTACTTTTTTGCAGATAATTAAAAAAAAAAAATGTTAATTGATAAAAGAAAATCTTCCGTTGTCTACACAATATCCTCAGTAATTTTGATTATTTTTTTAAGAAGCTTTTTTTTTTTTTTTTTTTTTAAAACTAAAATGCACAAAATGAAATTTAAGTAAAAAACCATTTTTTAAAATTAGAAGTTTTTTATTGTGAAGCCCTTAAAAGCATAAAATAAAAATTGATTCTGGCAAAGACATGCTACAAAGAAATGAAAGTTTCAAAACTAAGAAAATTTTAGAGAAAAATATAGGTATTTCCCTTTTATAAGAGATGAAATTTTTTAATGTTCAAAATATTTTTAAAAGCTTTCGAGACATTTGAAATTTATAGCCTAACTAATGATTATACAAAAACTAATAACTAAGAATATTAGTCTCGAAAGCTTTTTAAAATATTTTGAACATTAAAAATTTTCATCTCTTGCAAAAGGGAAATACCTATATTTTTCTCTAAAATTTTCTTAGTGTTGAAACTTTCATTTCTTTGTAGCATTTCTTTGCCATAATAAATTTTTATTTGGTGCTTTTTAGGGCTTCACAATAAAAAGCTTCAAACGGTAAAAAATTGTTTTTTACATAAATTTTATTTTACAAGTTATGTACAGTCAATCAGATATAAAGATATTGAAATTATTTTGTTTGAACAGTGTTTCACGTTTGAAATCCATTTTAAACTTAAAACTATTTTTTAGATCTTTATTATTATTATTATTGTTTTTTTTTTTTTTTTTTTTTTTTATAGGTCATAAAAAAAATCTATTCTTTTCTCACTAAAAAACAATACTTAATATAAAATATGTTTTTTAGTTAACTATTAAGCGCGATTATTTCTGGTCTTGCGTGAACGCAACACCAGCGGGCAATAGGTTAATCTCAAAACGCTACTTTAAATAATCAAGAACCTAGTAATCAGGGCCCGCCGGCTGATTGGTAAGATCACGCAACTACAAACCCGAAGTCCTTCAGTTCGATCCCCTCCGGAAGCAAGCGTGAAAGAAAATTATTGAAAGTACAGAAGTTCAGTAATTTCTCCCTAGATGTCAGCATCAAACATACAAAATGATACCGAAGCCGTAACTTCATAGTTCTTTATAAAAAACCTTAAATAAATTTTATAGAAATACCTTAACCTATAGAGGTATTGATGGAGCTTTTATTATGGCTTTATTTTGCACCATTAAAGCCTTGATAATACCTTATTTTAAATACCTCTAAAACCTTGATAATACCTTATTTTAAATACCTCTAAAACCTGTAAAATACCTGTAAAAAGAAACCTAAGGAAAAACCTTCAAAAAAAAAAACATTGGGAAGGTATTTAAAAAAAGCTTTGTATGCATATTAAAAATACCTACATGAGTAATGGTATTTATAATGAACATTTATGAAAACCTTTTGGTATTTATAAAAAACCTGCAATAACTTTCTGAAAAATACCATAATGTATTCGTGAGGAACATGTGGTGGTATTAATAGAGCTTTTATTATGGCTTTATTTTGCACCATTAAAGCCTTGATAATACCTTATTTTAAATACCTCTAAAACCAGTAAAATACCTGTTTAAAGAAACCTAAAAAAAAAACTTAAATAAAACCTTAAAATTTTAGTAAGGGTTATGCCTCGCCTAGCCCGCGAACACCGTCATTAGACTGTTGATGATTGGAAATACGTCTCCTGATCTGGGGAATTTCGTTTCCAATTATACTGGTTGGATGGATGTATATGAGTCAAACAATTGTTTGATGAATATTGGGTTTGCACAAGTAGTTTTTATGAATTTGCCCAAGTGTTTAGCGAAAATTTCAATGACATTGTCACTACAGAGAAGTATTAAATTGTGTATGCTGTTTTTTAAAATAGTAAAACATAGTATGTGATTTTATCCTTTTATAGCGTATTGACTCTATCGAATTTTACATTAATAACTTATTTTTGATTATATATCTTTGAACTTATGTACTTTAACGAAAATTTATACTATACCTATAACTCTGATGAAGACTCAACGATAAAGAGTTGAAAGCTTAGAAAGAATATATAATTAGTTGAAATGTTTTAATGCATAAACTGAAAATATTTTCGTAAATCTTTTTAGACTTTATAAAGACTTTTTACTGTTTTAATGGGAGATATTTAAATTGGTTATATTAAAATAATACATAGTTTTAGTATATGTACTACAATTTATATAATGGAATCAAATTATAATTTTATTATATATATGTGTCTGCTTCTAGAATATCTCAAGAACAAATATCAGCAGAAAGTTCAAACTCGGTTTTTTTAATATGTATCATAAAGAAATGCTACATTAAACTTATCGTTGAGATCAAGCAAACGGTTCGTGTATAGGGACATCCAAGAAAATTCAAATACATTATATTTATGGATTTTAGGCTACACTAAACAAAATGAAATAAGAATACATTCTTTATATGCCTACAAGCATATTTTGTATAATATGCTTGTATAATATTTGTATAATAACATCGTATGGAAATCATTGATCACTTGTTTACAAGGCTACCTTATAGCATTTGAATATATTGGGGCGATATTTGCTAATTATTGGAAATTAATTTCAGTTTGTGTTATGCATTTTTCATAAAGGATTAAATTTAAGTACAGAATGTGGTGTGTAGGTAACTTATCGACAATATACAAGGTTATCCAAAATTAGTAAAATCATTCTTTTTCGTTGAATGCAATTGTTACAAGTGTTTTACTATATTTTACAATGTTGAAGAAAACTTTGCAGAAATGAAAATTAATTTCTGTTACACACGCAGAATACAAAGTAATTTTAAGGTTTAATTTCAGCTGTGTTTTTGAATTGTATCCCGTTTTGAGTTTCACTGAATACAAAAGTCAATTTTTTAGCTGTGGATCTGTATGTATGTGCTTGTCAGCATAACTAAAAACAAATACTTGGAAGAAATTCAAATTTTTAATTTAAAGTTCATATGAGGATCGCCATTTATTAAATTTGATCAATACAGTTAATTTTTAAAAAGAGTTACTTGGAACATTGTCTGAATAATTTGAAATTAATTTTAAAATTTAATTACACACTTAAATACTCTTATAATTGTAGTTACTATATTTAAAAGGGGGACTGAAACTGATCACACATATATAGCTATATGTAAAAGAAAACATATTTTAAATTGTTTTTAAATTAGGTTCATTGTCAGTACTTGTTATTTTACCCTTAATTTTCAAATTCTCTCTATATTACTAAACTGCAGGGTGAGAGAACACTGAGAAAAAAAATATACCGCTTTCATCTAGAACGAATATGTTGTCCTTTTCTAAATCCCTAAACCAGAAATATAGATTTCCGAGCTATGAGTATAAGGCACCCAATACACTGAGAAAAAATTCTATAACGGACATCTAGAATATAAATGTAGCTCTAGAAAAAATAGTTCCATGTCATCATTATAAATTCCTTATAAAAAAATTTCTAGTCCCCTTCGAAAGCGAATTCTAGAGACATCTATTAGAATTCTTGAGCGTTTGCCTATACTATCGAGGACAGATCTGTTTGAAAATATCTCCAAGTGAATGTGAATACAAGAGGCGGGTTTCAGCAGCTATACTCTTGGTTTATGACCCAATTCTAGAAAATTAAGCCAGAATTTCTCGTAATGCAAAAGATTCAGAATACTCAGAATATTGTTTCACCATCTGGAAATGTGTAGATTAGAAATTCTCGACCATTTCGTCTATTCAGTATATTGGCTTATCTTATGTGCATAGCTCGGAAATCTATATTTCTGGTTTAAGGATTTAGAAAATGACCATTTATTCATTCTAGATGAAGACGATATATTTTTTTTCTTAGTGAAAGTCGTGTGAATGGCACATGAGATTACTTTTGTTGTTTTATTGTCTTGTCTTCTGCAATACGTGAAGAATTCGTTGTCCTAAATGCATTTATTATTGATATTATTTATAAAACGATTTCTGTGGTTATATTATGTTACGATGCAGTTTTGTAAGTTTGAGTAAAAGCCAGTTGTCTACATGAGGATCTTAGGCTTTCGAGATGTTTTCTCTAGCAATCTTTCTTTGGGTATTTCTTCGTATTTATATGAGTTTCGGAGGAAATAACAGAAATCTCAGAATAATTAAGGCAACGAGAGTAAGGATGTTTTGCACCTGGCAACTTCCGTGTACTAGATTTGAAAGAAAAACCTTTCGGCCACTGTCTTGTTATTAAAAATTTCTAGTTTTTAGAAATATGTGCATTGTCGATCTGATGCTGCAAACATACTTACTTTTAAATTTCAATGTAGGACCATACTTTTATTTCGCTCGATTTTTTTTTTTTTTTTTCACTATTTAACATTACTTTTCGACTTATTTTATCTTTTTTTTTTTTTTTTCAACTAAATTTTTACAAGCAACATTAAATTGAAAAGATTTGAACCTTTTGAACGTTTATTATATTGAAGTAAATTTCCAGATTTTTACTACCTTTAATTTCAGATATGAAGTAAATATTGCTTTAAATCTGTAAATCTGTAAATGTTCCATGTATTTATAAAGGAAATTGTATGAAGGTTTTATATATATGTTAATTTAAATGCGTTTTCGAGCATCATTCTACTGTATAGTGGAATACAAAATAAGAGTTTATGTGTCAGTATGTGGCATGGAAAAATAAATAAATACATTATATATAATCGACATGAATTCTTACAAATAATACAATAAATCCAGCACAAATATTTATATATTTCGTGAAGGGAACGTCGCTAACAAAATTGTGCAAAAAGTGTTTATCCGTTTCCACACCTTTCAAAACTTGATATTAATAAAGTAAATAATGAAAAAACAATTACTACAATTAAACACAGAAACTGCCAGACTACCTACAATGAATAATATTAAGAATTACCAACCCCCGATTTAGTAAATTCTATACAATGACTCATCACTGACCAAATAAAATATTAAATATGGGTTTCGGGAGTAGTTTATAGTGCTAATATTTGTTAATTATTGCCCTCAACGGCTTTATCAATCCGGACTTCTTGATTAACATTTTCTGATTAAATTCATTACCAGCTCATTTTAAGGTATTAATGTAAAATAATTTCTTATAAATATTAATGTCTTGCAACATTTTCTTCTACATGAATATGTAAATATTCATAAATATAAGTCACCAAAATTAATAATTTAATTAGAGCGCATTATTTTGCATGCAAAGAGAACTGCTTACATTCACTCAACATGCATATCTCGGATTTATTGAGGTTTCTTTTTTGTTTCAAGTAGAAAAAAAATAAGTAAATAAATAAATAACAAAAGAATATTCTCGATTTTCAATATTTTTTTATATATATATACAGTACAGGTTTTTTTTTCTTAGTGAAATCATCTAACGAAAATCGTTAAAAAACCATGTAGCGAAACAATGCTCTAAAGAATAATCCGCTCACTAGAGGTCAGCACGATCAAGATTCTTGCTTGAAGAACCGGAACTGATATATTTATTGGTGAGATCACGTGACTGAGCAGACGTGACTGGGAAGAGCCAATCAATTCTTAAGCAATGTTTACGATTTTGGCAAGATTTTCGATCGCAGCGCTCTCTGGAAGACTTAATTTTTTAGCAGTATTTTAAGCATTACGGTTATAACAGCTTGTCACACTGTATATTCTACGTGCTGTAGTTGAGGGTGAGATGTCTATTCAAGGTTCGCTTAGTTGGCGTTAGTTTCGGAGAAAATGTAAATTGTCCATGTAGAGTTTCTTAGTTCACGATGAAACATCCATTCAAATTTCGTTTAGTTAACATTTGGTTCGGAGGAAGTGTTATATGTTCTTGAAGTAAGGTTATGAAAGTTAAGAAATCTTAGAGTTCACTTTAGTTCATTTTAGAGTTCATTTTAGTTAAGATGTTTTGGGGTAAACGAAGTCAAGTATTTCTTCAGATAATCCATTTAATTAAAGATCTGTTGATGATTCATCGTGCTTTTGAAAAGAGTAGAGTGTGCTAAGAAGTTACAGGAGTATACCTGTATTCAAGCATTTGGTGAGTTCATTTAAAATACATTACGCGCATTATATTTAAAGTAGTTAAAGTTTAAATGTGCATAAAAGTTAAGTAGATTGTGTAAGTATATAATCACCCTAACCCATCTTAAGATATTTAATCAAAGAATTTATTTTATATCACTGGTTCTTCTTGACTTTAACACTTGCAATTGGCAAAATAAAACGTTTTATTTATAGTTATTTTGAAATTAAAATTTATGTCCGAATCAGTGGCCTAATTTTCTTCTTGGTAGGAAGGTGTCTTTTGAGGCCAAAGGGATCGGGTTCGAATCCCGAGTAAACCATGGATGTTTGTGAAGTCATGATGTGTCTATAAGAAAATGTGCAGTTGTTTTTGTAAATTTATATTTAACACTGATCATTCGAGACAAAAGTCATAAGAAATATAAATCTGAAATCTGCCATATAAATATCCATTGACATCATAGGTTGTTTGAGTGTAAGATTAAACCATCTAATGATTTCCGTCACAGATGATTGTTTATTCTACATTTATTTTGGAAATTCCGCATTCGATACAAATATTTCCCTTACAGTGCAAACATTTCCTCACAAACATAAACATGAAAATTTTGCAGTTTTTTCTGCAGTGGTCACGTGTGAAGAGTTTCATGGAGTCACACCGATAGAGTCCGTTGTGCCTTAAACTTATTTAAAAAAAATAATAATAATAATGATTAGTTTTGCGCGTAATATATTTTTTATGTACCTTTTTGACATGAAATATTTTTATTTTAATAGTTGTTATCATCTATTTTTGAAGAGAACTTTTAATTTCACAAAAAGAAGATCATTCAAACAAATAATTTGAGAACAAAATGGTTTTATTTATTTTTTCCAATAACAAAAATATTCTATCTCTGTATATATATATATATATATATATATAGAGAGAGAGAGAGAGAGAGATAAATGTCTTTACAACAAGTAAATTTATTTTTTATTTATTAATAAACAACTGATCAAAGCAAATTATCTAGTGATGATATTAAAAATTATCTCATTTCGGAGAATAATAAAAAGGTATAAAGAATTTTCAATATATCGTTTTTCAAAGACTGTGAAAATATAATTCATAATTTTGTTTTCTTTTAATGTTATATAAGGATCATTTCTTTCAATTAACAGATAATTGCATCAAAAATAAATTAAATATGTTTCTTTTGAAAAACGTATTTCATTTTCGATAATTTCTGTTAGATATGTTTTCAATTGAAAATGTCATTTATGATCCAGTTCAGTCATTTATTTATTTATTTGTTGTCATTATTAAATATTTACAAAAGACTGTTTCATTTTTCTCTTTTTTCAAGTGTTTTGATTTTACTGTAAAGTGCTATAATTTCTTTTAAAAAAAAAATCTAGTATGTTTAAATTATCATCATTATTAACTTTCAGTATCAGTAAAAGGCGATTAATTCAATAAAAATTGACTTTGATAAAATAACCGTCTTTGAAGTACAAAAATAGTGTTCTGTTTTATTATTAACTACAAATGCAAATAATAAATATGTTAATATAACTCGTTTAAACAACTTTTATGTAACATTTTTGCATGAACTGCATTTGCATACTTTTTTCAATTTCTTCTTTATCCTTTTGCTTAAATCATTAAGAAATGTATTCAAGTTTTAAGAAATTTATTTATATCATCCATATAAATAACATAACAAGATTAACAAAAAGAAAAAAAAAAAGAATAAACTTCGCTATAGACACAACTTGGAGAATTTGACAAAGGAAGCTGATCCTTTGGAATAATACTCTCAAAAACAAATTCTAAAGACAAAACCTCATTATAAAAACAATTAATAGTTAAAAAAAAAAAAAAAGAAAGAAAGAAAGAAAGAAAGAAAATAAATTATCCTTATAACTTTTAAAGCCGACAAATCTTTCAATTTACATTTCTTTTTAATAGATTTTTGAATAAAAAATTGTATAAAGTTACTATTATAAGAGAATAAAATTTCTAAACATGAAGTACAAATGCAATAATAGTTTGAATTCTTTTCAAATTTCACTTTTTCGGAAAAGATGAGGTCTAAAGCATTTTATCACTTTATTAAATACTTTGCACGTCATGATGCCAGTACTCAAATATTGTTCTATATTATCCAACTATATATATTTATATAGATTTTTAAGTTCGTTTTATTCTAAAGGGTTTGGTCCTAGCAGTTATGCACATTTTAACACATTTTATTACTCTCATTAGCATTTAGAATACTTTATTTTCCGGTTACTATTGGAGAAGTAATTTTTTAAAAATTATGTCCTCAAATTAAAAAAAACAGATGAACAAACAATTAGTTAAACTTAGAAGAAAATCATAATTTTATATGCATATGAAGTATTTTTTATATTTTCTCTGATAGGCGGCATGCAACTAAAGTATCACAAATATCTATTTAAAATAATTTTATTTAAACAGTGTGGTAAAATGAATTAAAATTTTATTTTTATTTATTTACTTTTTTATTGTGAATAATACTTTTATCAACTTTAAATGTACATTTTTATTATCTAAAATCTTTGACGATTGCATCAATTAGTCAAAATGAGTATTATTAATTATTAAATGATGGTAATTAACATAACGGCAATTAACATGACGGCTGTGTTTAAAACTAAAAGAGATAAACATTACTATGCATTCATGCATTTATAAATTTGTAAGTTTTTGTGTTCATGGAAGCGAAATTACATCCATATACCTATTTTTGTAAGATTAACTTTCATATTTATCGCCAGAATTTCCTTTTAATTCACAGAATGAAAGTGAATTGATGTTACAAAAATAAATATAAATAAATAAAATGTATTGCATAATAAGCTTTGCTAAATTATTATCAGCAATTTACAAAATATTAGTCAACTTATTTTAAAGTGGCATACACAAACACACTTATATATATACATATTATTGCGTGTACGAATAATATGCATCGATGTATGCGTGTATATATATACTAGCTGTTACCCGTGACTTCGTTCACGAGGAAATTTTGATGTGTATGTGTGGGAACTGACAGTTTGATCATAAAATGTAACGTAATGAAACCTTATCATTGCGGTGCTGTGCAAAACAGAGTATGATAAAGTATAATCAAAAAAATTTGTAACTCATTGTAAGCCAAAATAAAATGCTAAAATAAATAAATAAAAAGTTATCTCCAACATGGCGATAAAAATTTAAAATTCGTTCATAGGGATCCTGTACTAAAACAGTACTGCGTTGCGGAAGTATAAAAAAACTGGGTCGTCAATTATGAATTTTATTTCGAAACCTTTCTTTGTATGATTTTAGTTCACTATTGCACAATATTAATCTGGTTTTAATAATAATTTGGTGACTGGTGAATTAAAATTTTAATTATGTGGTGATATTCATATAATATTTATGAATTTCAAATTTTTAAGTTTTTTTTTTTCATCTCCCGGCGAATTGTTGAATAATATTTTTGTTCTTAAAGAATTTTGGACGGCTTTGCCCGCTTCGCTGGCAAATTCTTTTCTATATAGCTTTATGGGGGGGGGAGACTGAAATCGGTCAAAAGCTCGCTTTGGGTTCCCGCTGCCGTCGGCAGCAACTTGTTCGTCCTTGCAATCTCCGGTGCCTGTCCCTATTGTCTGCGACAATGGCTTACCCGTGGGCCTCCATTTGGGTGCTTATCATATATGACAGTTTCGATACGGACAGTATCGAAAAATTTGAGGTAGCTCATCTATTTCTGATTCCCAGTTACATATGAACAACATTATACGTGATGTACATAATATTTGCTCTCAAGCTATTTCCTATATTTATTTGATTTAATCGATCAACCATAGAATGACTGCAATTTCAAGCCACATATAATATTACAATATGCTATGATCGGCTACTTCTATCGCATGAGACAATTATTATTATTACTAGTATATAACCCCGTGAAAAATGACGGAATGTGAAATCAATTAAGGTAGTGAATTAACGAATGCTTCACCTGCTTCGCTGGACACTATATTTAAAGGGGACTAATATGCAAGTTGCACCTGATGGGATTAATGTGCAAGTTGCACCGAACGAACAAACTATTTCTTTTAACGAAAATACCTACTAACCCAGGACGATAGGTCTAATATATAACGTATCATATTATATATCATATTTATCGTAATATAACTCAGTACTTATTTCGTTACCTCCTTCGACTCGTTTTAATAAGTAATTTTTATATGCATGGGCAAATTTAATATTTTTTAATTTTTCGCGTGAAAACATTATTTCATCTTATGCCTCCTCCCCCCCCCCCCCCCACCTCAAAAAAAAAAAAAAAAAAAAAAAAAAAACAGAAAGAAAAAAAAAAATATATATATATATATAATTATTTTCATATTTTAATTAATTCTAAAATATCTAATCAAAACTTCGTTACAAATAAGGTACCAAATGAGAGGTACCATATTTGTAACGAAGAAACCTTAGGTACCTTATTTAATTTAACTAATTTGATAAATATGACGTCACAATAAACTGTTTGTTTATATCAGATAAGTACATTATCTTAATTGCAAGAAAATGATGTAATAACTATTAGTCCATAATTTTTATGATTGAATTTTATATTACATTTTAATTTTATCCTCCATGGGTATTTTAGAATTGCAATGGTAGTTATAAACTTTCGTTGAAATATTTTTACATATTGAGATTAAGGGAAAAGTGCAAGCACAAAAAATGTTCAGTTTTGAAAGATCTTTCTAATGATGTAACATTTATGCATATTAACAAAAAAATAAAAATAAAAATACATAGCATTTCTAAGGAAAAAAAAATGCCTACCAAAAGTGTCTGTTTTGAAGCGGTCTAAACCGGAATCGTTCCTGACAGAAGATGGTCATTATTATTATTAATTATTATTTTGTGGTTATATATACTTCATGCTTAGTTAATAGTAGTTGGTATATAGAAAAATAAATAAATTAATTAATATGTAAACTTGATCATGGTACAGCCTTAATGCCCTTGGCGACTTTTGAATTTTTGTTGCCGTTTTAGACCAAAATATAATTTATGCGATTATTGTTCCTATACGCAAGCGAAGTGTGACGTCACTGACCGTCCGTGGATGCAAGAAAATGATTTCCTATGTTAATCGCCCATTGGATTTTTGTAAAATATTATTAAAAATCGAGGAAAGTTATTTCCCGATTTTAATCCCCATATTTGGGTATATATGTATTAGTTATCGGAACAACTTCAGTATAACCCCACAACGATATTTGGTGATTTTTTTGTTGGCGATTATGGCTAAATCATAAATCTAAAAATCATAAATGATAAAATCATAATCTAAATCATAAAACATAAAATCATAAATCCAAAATAAACAACATATAGGCTGCCATATTATATCGCAAACAGTCCAGAACGACATCGTTATCGTTCAAAACAGCGCCAAAGAAAAATCGCCAAATTCAGCTGTGGGGTTATACTGAAGTTAT
Organism: Salticus scenicus; assembly: GCA_963930645.1. Lineage (NCBI taxonomy): Eukaryota > Metazoa > Arthropoda > Arachnida > Araneae > Salticidae > Salticus > Salticus scenicus. The sequence goes on from OZ005650.1 coordinate 235,089,235, forward strand.
ACCTAGTTATCATGTGCATGTATTAGATTCAGTTATTCTGCTGTCAAATTGACAAAATTTTAATTTTAAATTTCAAAACTCTGTCGTTCTTGGCGCTTATTGTATTTGGTGATCAAAAACGTAATACGAAAATGTACATGCCATATGTATATTTTCGTAATATGCATTGTACGAAATATTTTTTCATATTATTCATTACTCTCTTAATATAAATTGTTAAAATAACCATGATATTTGAAAGGAATTAAATTATGTTCGCCAAATAATTTGGCGATTTTTTTTTTTTTTCCTGCCAAGGATGACTGATATCAAATCTATTCCGCTGCAACATATTAGTATCTTATATCAGATAATTTATTTAGACATTTGAAAACAAATTTGACTTCAAATTATGATAGAATTTTTATCATTTTCCTTTTAATTAGTATATTAGTTGGATATTTATTGTGTTAATATCATCCTTTGAAATTAAGTGCTTGTGTTTTCAATCGAATATGGAAGTTTGCCATTTTTTCCCCTCTGGAGTTTTGAAATTAAAAATTCAAATTTTGTCAATTTTACAACAAAAATAACTTAATTTAACGCATGGACATGATAACTAATACATATCTACACCTAAATATGGGGATTAAAATCGGGAAATAGATTTCCTCGATTTTTAATAATTTTTTACAAAAAATCCAATGGGCGTTTAACATAGGAAATATTTTTCTTGCGTCCACGAACGACCAGTGACGTCATCACTTCGCTTGCGTATTTCTTTCTATCTTCCTTGGCGAAAAATGTCCGATCTACCTTAGCATCAAAATTTAAAAAAATGTCCAGAATTATCAATAAGAACATACCTTTAATATAATGTTGAATTAGCTTTTATGCCAAGCGTGTTTCATCCGTGCTAAAAAAAAAAAAAAAAAAAAAAAAAAAAATCTGAAGTTGAGGTATATAAAAAAATGCTATGAAATAAAATTCAGAATAAATATGCTAGATTTGTAATATTACTATTTTATTTAAAAATTATAAAGTGTCATTTTCTCATCGACCAATTTAGCGTTTAATAATTCTTTATTTTTCGCGTGAAAGCATATTTCATTTTATGTTGAAAACAATAAAAAAATAAATAAAAATATCTCGTAAACTTTTTTTGGCAACAATTAAAAATTTAAATGGCTTATATTAAGTCAATTACCAGTTTATTATTTTCATATTTTAATTAATTTTAAAAAATCTAATCAAATTTCCGGTTTAAATAGTAGCCTATGTTCTATTCCAGACTATTCTCTATCTCTGTACTAAATTTCATCCAGATCCGTTTAGCCGTTCTGGCGTGATTGAGTAACAAACATCCATCCATCCATCCATCCATCCAAGCTTTCGCATTTATATATTAGTATATATATATATATATATATATATATATATATATAAAATAAATTATCACCTTTTAAACTATGTCAAAATAAACTATTCTTAAACGCATCACAATTTATTTTTATGTAAATATAAAGTAGATGGAGTTGCTTTTATTTTGAAACGTATGTTATTTATATTCTCTTCACACATAATTCCCTGAAGGAATGCGTTTTCATAACTCTGTTTTTCGTTCAACGAACTAAGCGACATAAGCATATTTCTCCCTCATCCCTCGCTTATAATTCACACTGCATCGTCAAGGAAGAAAAATGTTACTTTTGCAAACTTTGCTACTTACGTTTTTGAAATATTTTCTTCGAATGTAATTATTTAAATTAATATTTATTTATTTTTATAGAACGATACAACAATGTGCATTTTAGTTACATTATATAATAACATGAAATGGATTTTTATAATATACATACGATTTTACGTTGTATTACATTTGCGTTCTTAATACACATAAAAGATTAAAATATAAATAGTAAAATATACTTCATATTTATTTATAAAATAGGAACATGCCGAATACTTTTAAGGGAAACAAAACATGCTTATTTCATTATTTTAAAAATGTAAAATTATATCGGAATTTCAATAATTTATAAAATTTTGAGCTGAGAAATTCATTTATATCGTTGTCCAAATTCTGTTTAAAAATATAACAATAAATGAATAAAAAGTGCATGTAAAACTGAAGCGCAAAAAAATTGCAGATCTTTTAAGAAAAAAATTATTTCGATGGGATATGTTGGGGTTTTAAACCCTTTTAAGCATGTTGATATACATAATATCGCACATGATTTTTATTTCCGTCTGCAAAAATTCCTTTCAGAATTTTCCAGATTTTTTTTTTTTTTCTTTTATGACTTAAAAAATTCATTTATTTATTTTTTCCCTAGCCTTCTTTGTAAATTGTGGCACATTTCAATACAAAAAAATGTAAAAGTCTTGCCACTCAAAGAGTTAAATATAGTAAACATTCAAATGATAACATAATTAGAGTCTGAATAAGGTATGGTACACTATTACCAATATTTTTAACAGTTTTTTTTTTCATAATAAGAAAAAGAAAAAACATAAAAAGAACAGATAGCTGCGTCATGCTTTTTTTGCCGTGTCGAGTTTTAAAACAATGTAAGGAAAAAAATAAAGTTATAGAAAAATAAGTCTTTGTATTTTTCACGGAATTTTGGAAATTTTCAAATGTAAGTCATCAGTAAAGAGTTAGTTAATTTAACATGTACTATAACTTACTTATCTATTTTGCCCTCTTCGTTACAAACTTCCTAAAGATATTCTATGGTCAGTGAATGATTTAAAAATAGACAAAAATTTTTCCCATGATGGTCGACCAACACATACACTGAAAGTGCCATTAGATCTGCCTTCTCTTCCATTTCCTGTGATGTTTCCAAAAAAATGGGGACCATTTCGCAATGTTTTGCCAGATTACGTGTGGTTTTTGTGAGGATAATTTTGGGAGTCATACTTGGTTTTCATTTAGTGGAGTCTACTTGTCATGCAAAAAGAAAAATATATATGTATTTTTATTGCAATATGGTTAAGTCCTAAATTTGTAACATACCCATCACACAAATAAATTTAATCTTAATCCTGCAAATATTTTTTTTTTATATATAAATCATATTTCCTACAACAATGCGGAGAAACCGTGAACTGTGACGTTAATGATTAAGAATTTAAGGCAACAATAAAAACAGAAGATTACACGTTAAAAATGCATAATTTAACTAATATGTAGTGAATGTTAAAAACTGCCGTGAAATAACAACCAAGAAGCTGTATAATTATATATATATATATATATATATATATAATTTTAAATTATATTTAATTTTTTGTCATTTCATAAATTAGATTCATAAGCACTAATAGTTTCTAATAATAAACATATCCAAATAAAAAGCACATAACATCTGCTATAAAGAAATAACAAATTGTTGTTAAAAATGTCAGATATTTCTATTCTGCTGGCGTGATCAGTCTCTTACTTAAAGACAACAAAATATTTGTAAGTGTAATAAACTACTCAATTAACCACTTTAAAATATAATCTATTTACATTAATTAGGGAAAAGCTATCTTATTAATTATTTTTCTGTTAAATTTAATCTAATTAGTTATTTCGAAAATAATATATCAGAATTTAAATTAACCAATTTCAAGTTTCATTTCTAACGTCTTTGGCAATGTAAATTTTGGGACAAAAGAGCAAATCAATACCTTGAAATATGAAATTTTTTATTAATTTAATATGAGAAACCTTACAATCAGTTTTGAAATAAAGTTGCAATCAGTATTACACTACAGTGAAGCATACATAATCCGGAATTTTATAATCCGGCAGCACAGATAAACCGGCACTAACGACTTTTTCTGTTTTTTTTTTACCTCTGTCCGTAAATTGTAGTAGTACTCAACTTCTTATTCACAACGTGCTTGACAAACGTTAATAAAGTTAATAAAGTTTACGTATTTTCACTTAATTTTATTGATTTACGGACTAGCAGGATTCAGGGTGATGGGAAAAATTCCAAAGAAGAACAACGAAATTTTAGTCTCACTATGACAAGTTCAAAAGTTATTAATAACTGAGATCGTTCCTATTCCTGAGACCGAAAGTCAAAATACTCGTCAACACGACAACCCGAAATCTCAGTCAACAGTTTTTAGAACGACTTGAAAAATATTATTTTATCAGTGATAACCAACTAATGAACGTGCACACGTTAATCAGTCAACGACAAACTGAAAAACAAAAAGAATGAAACAAATGAAATTGACTGACGTATTTAATAGAATGCAAAAATGTCAGATTCCTGAACTTACTTGTTATTAAGCCAGTTTTAATGACATTATTATTATTATTATTATTATTATTTGTACAAAAATAAATGATGTGTATTACTGTTTTATAATTGTTATTTTAAAAATTTTAATTTATTTCAAATGTTATTTTAATTATTTTCATTTTTGATAAGGGTTTGATACATTTTTTAAAGTTAATTATATATATATTATATATATATATATATATATATATATATAGATGGTATGACTGATATGACTTCGATATGCATATTCGGAACACCATAATCCGAATAAATCCTTAATCCGGCATTGTCTATTTCACACCGATGCCGGGTTATCGATGCTTCACTGTATTATACCATTTAAAAAATTATATACCGTTGCCACACTTTTCTAGGGTGACATATTAATTCGAAGACAGTCAATACACTCCTTCTCATAATTATAAGGACACCAGTTTTTCTATATTGACTAAACACTGAACACTATTATTTAAACAAATATATTTTTTATTAACCCATTAACCACCAAAACTAGAAATAATGATTTTTTTCTAAATACAAACAGTAATACTCGTTATTTTGATCATATATAACAATAATTTAAAATAAAATTATTAAAATTAGCCTAATCTTACTAAATACAGTGTGTTGTATTTGTACAACTTCAGTGGAATAAGAGTATATAATGAAGACAAATCAATGTTTACGTAAATTTCCTTGCTGTAGTATAAAACAGAAAACACTACAGATTACTCCAAAAGTAATTATTTTATTGTGAAACTTTTTTTTTTACAAGTTATGTAAACTTATTCATTTATGATGATTTTCAAAAGTTTTGGATTGATTAGTGCTTCAAGTTTGAAATTTATTTTTAAATATAAAATTATTTTTCAGATCAAATTTTTTTGTAATAAAATAAACATCTATCTCTTCCTTATTTAAAAGCAATACTTAATATAAAATATCTTTTTTAGTTTACTGTTAAATGCAATTATTTCTGGTGTTGCGTGAACGCAACACCAGCCAGTAATGTGTTAATTTGAATTTCATTAATAGACGATATTTAAAAAGTTTTATCGTTTTTCTATCTTAAAAAACTTTAAATACGGTCAAAAAAAGGATTTTTCAGGTGTTCACAATTATAAGGACAGCTCGAATCTTACTATTTCTTTTCAATTATTCTTTAAATTAATATTTTTTGGGGTGAAACAGTCAGACATTCTCTCTGGTATATATATATATATATATTCTTTAATATTCAGTTTCAATAACATTTCATACAGTATAGATGATATTCTGAATACATTTAAACTATTTAAAATTGCTTTCCACTTGCATGCACTTTTCTAATATGATAAATTAATTAAGTTTTTTTCAACTTTTAGGCCACGGGAAAGGCAACAATAAAGAAGTTTCTTTCGTCAAACTATTTCCTATCGCTCTAGGAGTAGAGCAAAAATGTAAGTCTTGTTGAAAAAAATATTATTACCCCCCGAAATCTAACAAAAATCTGAAAATTCCAAGTTTAAAATTTGCGGATATTCTCTTTATGTTCATAATAATAGAAAAAATTACTAAATTCATTCTACCTTCAGTAGAAACAGCTCCCTAGAGAACCATAGATCCACCTTTAAAATGCGCGATTCATATCTGCTTTAAAAAAAATTTGCTCTGCCTTTTGCTATCTTCAGATGGTTCCAGTAACTGTTAAAATCATTTGATTAATCGAGAATAAAATGTTTTTCATCCAAAAATGCGGCATTTTACCATTTAATATTGCTTTTATTCAACTTTAACACAGACGTTTTTTCCCCCAATAAATGCTCATTGATTATTACAGGTTTTTTGTTCATTTTAGCATATTATTAATTATTTTAAACATGCATAAATGTGGACCCCAACCTTTCGTTAAAAATTACGAGCAAATTCAGCAGCAGTCATTATGAGTAGAACAGTAAGAGTAATTATGAGTCTTCGATCTCTGTAAAACAACTCTGATTTTGCATCAGATCTCTCTCCTATCGAACCAGCAATTTTAACATTTGATCACATTTCCATCAGCAATTTTAGATCTTCAAATTTCATTAGAAATTCGACGGATTGAAATTATCCTTCCACTTAAAAAACACATTTATCATACTTCACTACATGAACGTTCTTTTTTTTTCGAGGAATTATCAGTAATGTCCGTCCAAGAAAAATTGAAGGCTTATATATGAATTAATCTAGCTTAGTTGTTAACGAATTCGCATGTCAACTGTAATTTATCCGCTTGTAAGTTAAATAAAACGAAAAAATCTTGAGTGTCCCTATAATTATGAACATCTAAAAACGTATAGAAAAAAATGTTTTGCATTATTTTTTATTAATTTTGTTTCATATTAAAAAAATTATAGCAGTTTTGGTTTTTAGAATACTATATATATTAAGTGCACTTAGTATAATCTTGTTCACAATCATTTTTACATTAGTTATTTCAAAATATAAAGTGTCCTGTTAAATATGAGAAGGAGTGTATTTTGAAATTGTTTTTCTATGTTTCAAAAATTTGTAACAAACAAAATATTTATCATAATTGTCATGTTTTTGATCCTCATTTAAGTAGAATAATAATGAAAAAAAATCAATAATTGGGTATTTATAATATAATATTCTTTTAACACTGTTTTGTTATAAAGGTAGAATGCTCTCAATTTTATCTTCTTATACCTGTTTACCTCAGAGTCCAAAACACTACTTTATTGATATTTGCATTCTATATGCGAACAAATATATGTATGCATAATATTGTTTAAGATTACAGGTGTGTTTGGCGTAAAAAGAGAAATTTAAAACTTTTACGCCAGGTATTATTTTGTAATATATCTGGTAAATATATAAACATTTCTATTGTGACAGGTATGACAATTTAATTGATTTTAAGGCGTTATAACATGTTAAAAAGGCAGAATTTCTTATATAATGCCTTAAAAATATAATGCCTTATCGTCCTATAATACAGTCCAGAGCAAGGCAATTTTGCAATTTAATATTCTCAAAATATTTTTTTCTTCTTTTTCATGACCTGTGTGTCATTTTATGGTATAATGGTTTTACTAACATCTATAATAGAACTTGTGTGTTCTTAACAACATAGATGCCAATCTAGTCCAGAGTATTGTTAGTACCCACCCCTTTTTCCCCACCACTTGATTTTTATAGTGATTCTCTTTAAATATATTTACGATGAAATATAAGAAGAAAGTACTCTAGAAGAAGACTGGTGTGAAAAAAAGGCGGGTACTAGCATTCCTCTGGTTTATTAATTAGGTTATTGGCAGCTCGGTTTACAAGGATTAGCATCTTATTGTGCATATATATATATATATATATATATATATTAAACAGATCCAGTTAAAACTAAGTGACACTATTTTTAAAACGAATTTTTGTTACTAAAGCTAAAAAGTAAAGTAAATATTGAATTGTTACATAAAGAGTGAGATATAAAATGTGATGAGTGGGGCATCGTGCATTTTTTGTTTTTCATTTTTATAATAAGATGCTTAAATTGTGTAAAATAAATTTAAGAATGATAATGCTGTGATATATTATTCAATACAGTTTATACTTAGCTTACGAAAAAATATCTAAGGTTTAAAATATATAATTTAAAATATTTACCAAAGTTGAAGTTTTCGATTACTACAGATTTTCACATAATATATCATTTTTTATGACAAAATAACTAATAACGGGCCCGTACATGCATGTATTATAATGAATTTAAAGCAATTATCTACTCCTCCCTCCTTTATCTGTTCTGCAATTTTTATTTTATTTTATTTTTTTTTTAATAAAAAGAAATATATATTTTTTAATTGTTATTCTACACAGAAGTAGCTTTTATTTCATACAATAGTACAAATGATTATGCAATAAATTAACACTTTCGTGACCGCATGTTTTTGTCTTTTTGGGAGTAAACTCCGCCTGTTGGCGTTATTCTTTTACATTACATTAATTTAAATGAATATTTTCTGTATTCAAATTTATAATATAAATGAACATTCGTCACAATTATACACTTTTTAATCAAAATATTTGTATCCATAGTACATTGATTTTACAAAAAGGAATATTGGGTATATTGTCCAAAAACAATGCAACCTGTGTAACCTAAAGAACGGCCCACTGGCGGAGTTACAAATTTTCAAGTGACGTGAATTCACGTCAACGCTTGCTAAAGTGTTAAAAAAATCTAAACTTTGTGTGCTCTTTTACCCAGAATGCCCGTTATATGTGTTCATTTATTTAGGAAGCATATTATTTGGAATAAAATGTATAAAAATCAGTATATTTCTGCGTGTATGCTTGTTACATATTTTTTACCCATATACAAGCAAAATTTATCTATCTATCTATCTATCTATCTATCTATCTATCTATCTATCTATCTATATTAGAATTACTCCCATTTAAGAAAATTAATAAATGAGATTTATTTTATTGATTGAGGACCTGGAATATGTCAAGAACTTTCTTTTGAAGTTCACCTTTTTTCTGAAATAACAAATAATTATTCTTTCCAATTTCCCCAACTATTAATTCGGAAATGTTTTTTATTTAATTTTGGCTTTCTTTTGAATTTAGTTTCAGATTTTAAATAAAAGAAATTACTAGAAGATGTAGAATTTTGCTTGGTAAGAAACCTTTAATTCTTCTTTTTTATTTTATTTATTTATTTATTTATTTATTTTATTTTTTTTTCGTATGAGAAGATTCCAATTTCCGAAATGTCAAGAATATAATTTAAATTTGCACAGTCTGATTCTTATATTTATGTCAGATTTTTTTTCTTACGCAGATTTTTAGAGAAGAATTTTAGGAATAACAATAATAATAATAATAAATTAGGTGTGAAATAACAACGTGACTTCCGTTACCCACTATTACACGAAATATATGCAATTCTTAGAGATAATGTGATCGGAAGAAATAAAATTGACCTAACGAACTAGAAACCTAAAATTTTTCCAGTAAACGAATCGTGATAGACGCGTAAATACGTTTAAAAGAGAGTTTTCATAGCGAGTTTAAAAAAAAAAAGAAAAAGTAGAGTTTATTTATTTTATTTTTTAATTATTTATTAGTTTATTTACGTATTTTAATCAATTTCCGAGATCTAAAACTGACTTTACCTAAGCAGGATGACTGTTACTTTTCCTGTAATAACCACGTAATACATGAGAAAGGATATCTAAAATTGATTTATATAACAATTTACAAGAAAATCATTAGTGCCATTTTTGAGATACCAACTTTTACCAAAACTAGGCATACTCAATTACTGCTCGGAAAATAATTATTACATACAGAAGTATATTTAAAATGGAGTTAATATGGTGAATTTGAAAAAAAAAAAAATCTGTACAATGGTTTTCAAAGGAACGCACTTGCGGGACCTGAAATTGAGCTATTTATACAGGACGCCTATCAACTTTTCTGAACTAATCAACTATATCATTCGAAAGGACATTTAATAAAATGTTTATATAGCAACTTTCAAGAAATTCGTTGGAGTTGTTTTTGAGATAAGGACTTCCGGTTTTACAATTTTCACCAAAATTTTAGAAATTCATCTGTACACCAGAACTATATCGATTCTGAAGTTTTGTAGTTCTATCTTTATTAGTTTCCGAGATATGATAGTCAGAAAATTCCACACATACATACACACATACATACATATACACTGACCAATTGCCAAAAACTACTTTTTTGGACTTAGGAGACCTTAAAACGTGTAAATAAGGTGAAAACCCGATATCGAATTTTTGGACTAAATACAATACTTTCATGACCTACGGTAATCCGGTAATGGAAATAATAAATTGATATTGATAAATTATAAGTTTATTTTAAGATTAATCAGCATATACTTTACACTCTTTACTTTTATGAATGAAATAAAAATGTAATATTGAATATTACTATGCATATGTATGCAAGAATGAAAAATGTATTATAAATTTATAAAACTAAAAACTATCCGTTTGTGTTTAAATATTACATGAAAATTCGCATTAAAATTTTTTTGTAGGAATTTACATATGAAACAGGTGTTTCTAATAAGGAATGAAAAATATTATCATTTTTTTACTGAGTAATTATGTGTTAAATGAAACGACACAATTCCAACAAAGATTTACATAAGCTAAATTGAAAATATAATTTCAAAATTTTTATGGAAATATGTGAAATTTAATATTTTATTTTTATATTAATTTCAATTACTTTAAAAATCTACTGGTATATATACATATATATATATATATATATATATATATATATATTTAGTATGTCAGAAATTTAAACTTTAATGTGGTAGATGGTATTATATTATATATATATATATATATATGTATATTAAAAAAAAAGCAGTAATTATGTTATCTGATTTTAGCAGAATGCACTAAATTATTCAAAATTCTATTACATACGCATTTTGTTATTTAATGGCGTAGATTTTATAAACATCGTACGTACCATCCAAAAAAATTTTCCCAACTATCTTTCAGTTTTTAAACTAAGATAAGGAGCATTTAGAACTTAACATGAAAAAATGATTTTTTTTAATTAATTCATTTCTTCTTTTACAAATTTTAACACTTGAAGGCAATATTTACATTTTTTTTCCTTATAATTTTGAATAAATTCATTCTATTTTATATATTATTTGTATTTATCCTATTCTATCTATTCTGCTTTTCAGGGGACTTATATTATTCAACTTACATTATTCAAGATTATATTATTCAAAATTTTCTGTTATCGTGTACATTTTTACCAACTTTATTTATTTATTTATTTATTTTCGTTTGAGTACAGGAAGAACCAAAAAATTACAGTGCAATGCGTTCTATGACAGACATTTTTATAAATCCTTTTAAATAACTTTCTACTGTAAAAATCATAAAGAATTCACATTTATTTTTAATATGCTGAAATAATGTTTTGTATAGAACATCATATATCCCGGTAACGAGCAGATTTACCGGGCTACATTAAAATATTCAAATACATTAAAGGCTGCAATTAGAATCTTAAGAATCATTTTCTTTTGCGTTAAGCACTTTTAACAATTTTCAACAACGTTTAAGAACGATTATCAATACAATTAGTCTTTTGTATGCCTTTCAGTCCTTCTGTCTGTCCGTTGTGTGATAACGTAGGCAAAGAAAAATCAAAATTATGCGATACAAGAAATACTTATAGCTTGAAAGCGTTAATAATCAATGCGTTCCGCTTAATTTTTCGTTCTTATTAATTTTTGCCCTGTAAATTTTGCGCTCGTAATTTTTCACGCATTCACATCCACTTGGATAACAACTCAAGTTCTTTGTAGATCGCCAGGTATTGCGTCTGCAAGATGTTGAGCATTTAAAATGTTTTAAAAATGTCCCGCGACGTGCAAGTCATCTGGTTTTTGAATGTTTGAAATATTATAGCATTTGAAATTCACTGACTTTTTTTTCTTTGAAATTTACGAACAAAACACGCTGAGTGATTCGGTGGTAAGGAGGTGCTTCCAAATTTTTAATTAGTCCGTTAAAATGGTTGTGGGGAAGAATGAAGTGACCGACCATCTTTAATTTATGATGTTTTACTTACAGAAGTTACAGAAAAGATTAGACAAAGATGCACCATTATGATACTGTCAGTGCATTTGTCTTCAAATCTCATCTCCCATTCCCTTCTTTATCAAAATGTGTTTCAATTTTATATGGAATGTGAAATTGCAGGCAGCGTCTTTCTACGATGAGGCCATACAAAAGTTCATGTCCTGCTATGATAAATTCTTTAACAATGGTAACAACTGTGTTTAAAAATAATCTAAGCAATGTACTCCATTCTACAATAAATGTGTTTGTCTAATTAGCGTTTCCTTTCGTTTAATTACTTAACGAATTACTTTTGTATTACCTGAAGTGAAACCAAATTGAGATATGATTACTCAGATGACCATATTTCAGCACGGTTCAAATTGCATTAAATTTCTTACTTACAACTTTTATTGTATGCTGCTATAATAATTAAATTGTTATAAATGTTAACTTATAAATCCATTTTTATATAAAATGACATGGAAGAAGTTTTTATAATTACAACACCATACTGAATTCCAGCCCCCACCCCCCTCCCAAAAAAAAAAAAAAAAAAAAAAAAAAAAAAAACGTTTTTCAAAAGAATATGAATTCGTTTTTTAAACGTATTTTTTCAATGTTTATAAAAAAAAAAATATTTTTTTTTCTTAATAAATTATCTTATAAAATCAGTATAAAAAAATTTTGAATCATTATTGAAAACATCTGGCTCATTTTATGCCTGTTCATGAATTATATATCTATATATCTATTTATATCTATCTATCTATATATATACACACTAGACAGTGAAAAACAATATTATTGTTTTATGAAAAAAAAAATACTTATAGAAGTTTATAGAAGTTCTATAAAGTTAGCACACACCAAAAATAAAAAAACGAATCAAGATTTATATCGTACGTCTTTTGAAGTATTTCACTCTCCAGTCAACAAAAATATTTCTCTTAAAAAAAAGCATTTCTTTCAAAAATTTTACTTTGTTACATTTTGTACAAACACAAGTTTTCATAAAAGTATTGGAAATTAATCTATTTCTTGTCTGCGTAACGTTGTGTTTAAAATATATATATATATATATATATATTTTCTCATTTTCGGTAAACAAAATTTCAAATGTTTTTGAAGTATTTGACTTTTTAAATTTAGTTTTTAAAATAAGATCATTATATACGAAAAATCATAAACAAATTAAAAAAAAAAAAAAAAAAAAAAATGACAGTTATGAAAAGTTTACGTTTTTTTTTTTTTTTTTTTTTTTTTTTTTTTTACAAAAAGGTTGAATATTTAAAAAATGTGTAGCTACATTATTTTCCTTCAAAGAGTAATAAAAGTAAAACCTAAATTAAAAGTTTATAAGTTTATAATTTTGTAAAAATGCTTTTTAATTAATATTTCAGCATAATCCTTAAAAATTCATCACAAATACTTGTAATTAATACCCCATGGAAAGTGGGGACTTTAAGTTAGGTTATTTCATTGATTGAATTAATTTGAAGTTTAACCCTTTAACTTTCACTATTTTCACACTAAAACCAAATATTTTATATTCTTTACACAACAATTTTTCAATATTATTTCTCGTTTTAATCGATTTTTGAACTTTTAATTCTTCTGTATTTGGTAAAAGCAGCTTTACTCCAAAATTTAACAATAATTTTTTAGAGAAAGTTATGTGCAGAAGTAAATTACAATTTTTAAGTAGGCTGGAATACTAGATTGTAGGCTGCTTTGATTATACACTCGTGTTAAAATTTTTCCACCTGATTAAAGGCAGTGCTAGTATTTTGACCTGAAACAACTGACGCAATTTTTTTAAATTTATAATTTTTACATACAAAGTTATTTATTTTTTAAGTTATATCATTATTTTAATTTATTCAAGTTAACAAATAGATGTTTCAAACTAAAATTTTCTCGAAACTGAAAAACGCTAATATTTTCTTTTTACATATATATAATGTTTATATATACACTGTAAATAGAAGCGTCTTAAATTCAGACAGAAATGTGTCTGAAATATCAATTCAAACACATAAATGTCTGAAACACTTAAGTATGCAAAATTTCAGACGCATGTGCTGTCTGAAGTTAAGACACATAAGTGTAGCTTTATAAATGTGTTGAGAAAAGTGTCTCAATAAGGTTGATATGTCTTAAATTATGACATATTACAGTTTAAAAACATAAAAATTCAGACATTTTAAAATTAAGGCACATAGATATTCAAACATTTCAAAGTTCAGACACTTAGAAATTCAAACATTTGTATTACTTAACAAATTTTCCATATGGAATCTACTTTAAGCAGCATGCATATCCTGTTTTAACATTTTTTTTTTTTTTTTTTTTTTTTTTTTTTTTTAACATTAAATAAATTCAATATTATTCTATATAATGTAAGTAGTTAACTTATTTAAAATACTTAAACGCGAATTTTATTCGGTTAAAAATAAAAAACAAAGTTAATTTTTATTTAAAATTTTCATATGTAATAAAACAAAAAATATTAAAATAAACGAAACATGTAACTTGTAGTTAAGAAAGCGAATTTGTAACTAATTAATGTTAAACAATTTGTGCATAATTGATTTTTTTTTCTCGTTTTAAAATAATTTTCTTCCGCTGTATTTTCCTATACTTCAAAATTTAAAAGAATTTTTTTGATTTTCATGAACAATAGTTTGTTTTCTTGTAAATACCAGTTTTCAAATAATCATTTAAAATCCATAGTCTACTATTCTCATATTTATTATGCAAAAAAAAAAAAAAAAAAAAAAAAAACTCTAAACCTCAACTTATAAAATTTACGATAATAATATGTATTAAGCTTTAGTTATTGTGAATAGTTTTATTGCAAAAACATAAAACTGCGATTAGTTTTACGGATACTAGAACATATTATGTTATACAAGCACAATAAGCCATGTGTCCTGGTGGCATGATTAGGAAGATGCTTGCCTTTGAATCCGTTGGTTGTCGGTTCGATTCCCGGCACATGCAGTGGACATTTCTATTGTAAAAATTATTTATGCTTTAGGAGATTCTAAAATCTATTTTTCACCGAAAAATAGTATAACACGCAACTTTTTATTTATTTATTTATGAAAAATATTCACTGTAAACAGGATTGAAGATAGCGGAATTTCAGACATTTCAAGTGCGTGAAACGGTGTGCCTTTTAAAATACTTTAAGTGTCTGAAATAAATCAAGGAACATTTTAGCATCTCAAAATTGAACACCCCATTTTAGACACATTTCTGTCTGAATTTCAGACGCTTGTATTTACAGTGAATAAAGTTATGCGTCTAATAGCCACTTTTGAAATTAGTTCAGCAATTTTCAAAAGAAAATATTGAATAAATGTTAAAGTATTCACTTAAAGGAATCTACCAATTCACTTTCCATTAAATATAAATACATCACTGATGGTGATATGTAAATAAAATGTCAAATTTAAGTATTAGGGAACAATGTTCAGATTTTTCGCTGAAGGCTGCATATAATTTGGGCTTCAACAATCATTACTATTAGTACGTTGAAAGCAGTAATGGAATTTTGTGTTTCTTTTTTAATAACGTTATTTTTAAGCTTTATGAAGTACTGTGTTTAATTTTTTTCACTCGAAATGATTGATGCATGTTTTTGTCATCGCATGATGTTTTCATATAAAATTTTTATTCGTCGCACATATGTTACAATTTTAATTTTTTTCTGAATCTTACACTTATAACATTTTAACCTAAATCCCCGTGTATATACGATAAACTTTTACCATAAAAATGTGCAAGTACGATATTTCTAGAAAATAGAAAATAGGGTGAGTGCTCCAGTGATTGACACTTTTAGAGCATTCTCTGATTTTTTAATGTTCTAGTCATCTGAAAATATTTTTAGAAAGCTTAAGTTAATACATATGACATGAAAGACATTCAGAATCACAAATATGTTAATATAAATACATTTGATAATAATTATTTTTTTTTTTTTTTTTTTTTTTTTTTATGCCCACTCATCGTTCCAGTAATTGATTCTGACAGTTTTCAAATTACCATAGTAATTGACACCCTATGTTTCAGTGTTTGACACTGCTAATTAATCATTTTACATGTTATTATCACCCTATGCTCCAGTATTTGACATAAAATGCTAAAATTCTTATATGTAAAATATATGCTTTTATTATTTTTCTTATTTATTAATTATTTCGGGATAGATGTCAATTACTGGATCATGTCAATTACTGGCGAACCTACCCTAAAACTTAAAATATTATAATCTTTAAACTAAATATATATAGAGAGAGTTCGCAAAGTCCTTCGGAAGCCTTTGCCTCTACAACTACTGATCGCAAACACATGCTTCAAATTACATTTTTTTTTTTTTTTTTAATGTAAGCATCTACGTTATTGCATTTTTAAAATTAAAATATCAAATTTGTGAAAATAACAAAAGCAACATTTTTATACAGTTCCCCTTTCCTCATAGTCAGATTTAATAAAAGTTTATGCTTATCCTAACGATCATATCACGGAAATTTTCCTTTCTGTGCTACAAACATTGACCCAGATATTTTGTTTTAATGTTTGGAGATTTTTTTCCCTGGCTTTATTGAAGGATACCTTGATTCTTATGCTTTAGATACCTCTTCAACTATATCAAATAAATAAATAAAAATAAACATCGTTTTTCAACGTTCTTTAAAAATCTACAATCAACAAAAGTTAAGAGAAAGAGATTTATTTTAAAGCGATAAAATATCCGCTAGCGGTGATAACGGTCATCAGCATTTTTAACGAATAAGCATTTCTATGCATAAGAACTAAAATTTCAATAAACTTGTTTCAATGCTCCGCCATTCCTGCTATTTTTTACTTCCTTATACAAAGTATACGGAAGTACAGTAATCCCGATTTGCGAAATGGATTTTGTATTTCGTATAGTTCGAAAATGAATGATCGTAGAATGTTGTAAATATATGTGTGTGATTGTTATGATATCTAGTTGTACAACTGCAACTTTTGTTTTAATACGAGTTACTATATCAGAGATAACAACGACTTTACACGAATTTTCATTGCATCTGTATGTGTGTGTGTGTGTATCTCGCTCAAAATCCCGCCCACCCACCCCCACCACCGCCAAGAGTTATACTAGGCGAGTCGTATTAATCCTGGACGATAGGACCTATGCCCCAGCCCACCCGGTTCCCGCTGTTCAATGTGTTTTTCTAGTCAACTTTGTCCCCTTATTACTTCCGGTGTGAATTTTTTTTTTTTTTTTTTTTTTAACACACTTGACATTGTGAGTTTTTTCGCTTTTCTTCCCATGCTATTCCTATGGGGTTTTTAGCCTTTTTTCCCCTCTTTTTCTACATTCTAAAGTGGCGGTGGTTCTAAAGTGGACGTAGTACTTTGCAAATTGATGTATAAGTTTGTTATAACATCTAGTTGTGCACCTTCCTTTTTGGACTTTCTATGATTTTCGGTTTTCAAGATACACTGTAAAAAAATTGCAGCAAAATTTACGGGGTTTTGCCCGTCAGCAAAAGTTCCGGCAAAATACCCATTAATTAATGTTTTGCCCGTAATTTATCATTTTGAATACCACCTTATATATAAATCAAATTTTGTATTATTATTTTGAAGATATTGTTGCGTACTTGGGGGTTCGTGAGTTGTCTGAGAATGAAAGGCCAAACGTACGAAAATTCAGTAATTTATTCACAGAAAATTCCAGAAAAATGCAGGTCTATAAACCAAGTATCAGCTTCAATTCAAACAGTAAACACAGCTTAAACAACAGCTGTCAATAACAAATCCACAGTACAAACTGTATACCAATAACACTTGAAGCAAGTCTCTCTCAAAGAGGCTCAAGAGCAATGCAAGCACTAGCGAAGCTCGCTGAGATCTGAACTGAACTAACTGCCTTGGCGAGGAAGCGCTCCTTATATGCTGTTCCATTGAGCCCAGATTTTTCGAGAAAACTCTAGAAAGTGGTCAACCAATCAACTTACAGCTTCCATATTTGGTATATCCCATATAAGGATTTTCTCGCCAAGGTCGCCAAAAAAATCGCCAAGGTGGGAAAAAGTCGCCAAATTTGGCGCCAAATCCATTACGTGCATTACTGGGGCTTTTTAATGCGTTTTTAAGGGAAAATAAGGCTATTTCAACGCTAAAACGACTAGAAATGCACAAAATTAGCACTTTATCAACTTACTAAGCCTCTTTGAAAGAATTTATACAAAAATAAACACAATTATTTACAATTTCGTAACACTGCCCCCCTCCCAAGGACTGCACGTCCCGGGCAGTGCAACCCTTGGTAAAGAGGCGAAACTAAACAAATTTACACAATCTAAAACACAAAAACTAAGTTGCATATAACGATAAAATAGAAATACAAATCAAGTGAGAAATATTTAAAAAATTCACAAATATGTTCAAATATTTATATACAAATATTTACAAATTTCACAAATATGTACAAATATTTACATTACGCATGCGCAAATTTTACCAGTATTTACATTTTTAATTTTTAATATTACCGTTACTTGTGGTACTTGGCTAGCCTATTATAGTGCACCACCTTCGGTTTTGATGAAGGTGTTTTAGTGATCCGCACCACTACATCATTCAGCCTTTTTAAGACTGTGTATGGTCCGTCCCAGCTGCACTGTAACTTGGGAGAGAGTCCTTTGCGTCGAACAGGATTCCACAACCAGACCTTCTCTCCTTCCTGAAACTCATGTTGCGTAGCCTTTAGATCGTACCTTGTCTTCATTTTCTCCGATGCAATGTGAATTCGCTCCCGAGCAAAGTTGTGAACGTCCTCAAATCGTGCCTGGAGATCTTGGATGTACTCCTCGGGCGATGAAGGCGCATCGGGTGGACAACCAAACAGGAGATCACAAGGGAGACGAAGTTCACGTCCAAACAGCATCTGGGCTGGAGTGTAGCCGGTGGTTTCATGGACAGCACTTCGATAAGCCAGCAGGAACAATGGCAACTTCAAGTCCCAATCTTGCTGGTTCCTTGATACTAGAAGAGAGAGGTTATTCAGGATGGTACGATTGAACCTCTCGACCATGCCGTCCGACTGGGGATGTAAAGGTGTTGTCCGGGTTTTGTCTATGCCAAGAAGTTGACACAGTCCTTTGAAAACATCAGAGGTAAAGTTCCTACCTTGGTCGGTATGAAGTTGTAGGGGCGTGCCGTACCTTGACACCCATTGCTGCACTACGACCTCTGCGACTGTGCATGCCTCTTGATTGGGAATGGGATATGCCTCAGGCCACTTGGTGAAATAGTCCATCACGACGAGGATGTATTTATTTCCACTGGAGGTCCGTGGCAAAGGACCCAAGATGTCGATTGCAATTCGTTCAAACGGTGCTCCCACGTTATACCGTTGCAGTCTCCCTCGACTTCGTTTCTGCGGGCCTTTACGTGCCGCACAAGCATCACAGGATTTACACCATTTCTCCACATCCTCCTTTGCCTTGCACCAGTAGAAGCGTTCCCGAACTTTCTGCAGAGTCTTCATTACCCCAAAATGGCCTCCGGTAGAGCTACTATGCAGTTGTTCTAAAACAGCTGGAATTTTTGATCTTGGTAATAAAATCTGCCATCTGAAGCTTTTCCCATCATCAGATTCCCACTTTCTGCATAATACGCCGTTTCTGATATGAAGAGAGTCCCAAAGTGCCCAATAACTTTTCGTAATGGGACTAAATCTGGAAATGCCCTGCCAGGTAGGTCTGTTGCTGGTCGTCTCCTTCAGCTGTAATATTGGCTTTATGTCAGGATCTTCCAACTGGGATTTTCTAAGTTCTTCGTCACTCCATGGATCGGGATCTTGATCTGATGGTGTTGAGACAGTAACTTGGCAGGCAACCGGATTTATCGGCAGGTATTTCTGTTCGGCTCTAGAGCAATACTTGCAGCTTTCCGAGCAGGGCTTCCGTGACAAGGCATCTGCATTACCATGTAGAGTCCCTTTACGATGACGTATCTCGAAGTCATATTCCTGCAGGCGTTGTATCCACCTGGCAATCTGTCCTTACGGGTTCTTGAACTGGAGCAACCACGTTAAAGATGCATGGTCAGTCCGGAGCAGGAATCTTCTGCCATAGAGGTAATGATGGAAATGTTCTATGGCTTTTACGATGGCGAGTAGCTCTTTCCTGGTGGTACAGTAATTTCGCTCCGGTTTAGACAGGCATTTACTCCAATAGGCAATGACATGTTCTTGACCATCAATTTCCTGCGACAGAACAGCACCGACACTCTCATGGCTGGCATCTGTATCAAGTATGAACTGTCTGTCGGGCTGTGGATATGTCAAGATAGGCGATGATGTTAAGGCCTCTTTAAGTCGCTTGAACGCTTTTTCACATTCATCTGTCCACAGGAACTTCTGTTTGGCTTCCATCAGCTTGTGCAGTGGTCTGGCAATATTTGAGAAACCCTTGACAAACTTCCTGTAGTAAGTGCATAACCCCAGGAAACTTCGTAGTTGGTGTACATTTTCAGGGCGACTCCAGTTCTCGACTGCAGAGATCTTCTCAGGATCAGTTCTCACACCTTCGGCAGAGATGATATGGCCGAGGTAGCTCACTTCACGACGGAACAAGTTACACTTGCCTGGATTCAATTTGAGGTTAGCCATTCTGAGTTTCTCCAGCACCTTTCGGATGTTTCGTAGATGGTCTTCAAAGGTGCGCCCCACAATGATAATATCATCCAAATACACCAGACAGGCTTCATAGGAAAGTCCTTTTAGCACTGTCTCCATCAGGCGTTCGAAGGTGGCAGGTGCATTACATAATCCGAATGGCATAACTTTAAATTGCCACAGTCCTTGTCCCGTGGTGAATGCAGTCTTCTCACGATCATCAGGATGTAATTCTACTTGCCAGTAACCGCTCTTCAGATCCAACGTCGAGAACCATTTATTGCCAGCAAGTGTGTCTAATGTGTCGTCAATTCTGGGAAGAGGGTAACTGTCTTTCTTCGTGATGTCATTCAAACGACGATAATCCACACAAAATCTTGTTGAACCATCCTTTTTTCGCACCAGTACTATGGGAGAGGCCCAAGGACTCGTTGATGGCTCAATGACGTCATTGTGCTGCATTTCATTTAGAAGTTCAGTGACCTCCTCCTGTTTAGCAAAAGGAAGTCTTCTTGGATGTTGTTTGATTGGAGGATGATTTCCTGTATCAATTCTGTGCTGGGTGATGTTCGTTCGCCCGACGTCTTCAGGTGTTCGAGAAAAAAGGTCTTTAAATTCTTGGAGTAGCTTCTCCGCAGCGCATCTCTGTTCCTTTCCTAACTCTGCATTCTTGAGTAGTTCCGTTGTTAATTGCTCAGAAGACTTGGATTCGGTTGATTGCATGGGGCGGTTTATGCATGTTACAGGACTGCAGGCTGCTAACACTTCATCCTTCTTCACTGTTCGGACCTTATCGCTGATGTTTGCGACTCTCACAGGTATAGTACTCTTTGAGAGATCAACTAGAGATGAAGCTACCAGAACTCCTCTTGGGCTATTGTCGGTATTCGGGTATTCAATCAGTCCATAGCGGAAGTATTGCTTTGTAGGTGGTGTTCCTGAAACTATTGTCTCTGTGTGTGGGGGGATGGAGATTTCAGACTTGGCTGTTATCTGGCAGATTGTCTGAATGTCTTGATTTTCAGTGTTGAACACAGCGATGTCTTCCGAACTCGAATGCAGTTCATTATTCTTGAAGTCCAACTGAAAATTAAATTTTCTCAGGAAATCAATTCCAATGATTAAAGGATCTCTTATATCAGCCACATATGCCATATGATGGTAACTGGCATTCCCAAAAGTGATGGCCAAGTTCATTTTTCCATATATTTTGATTTCGTCTCCGGTCACAGTCTGGAGTTTAACGCAGGGCGGCGTCCAAATGATCTTCTCTTTTAGTTCTTGAGCCAAATCCGTTCTAATGATGGTCACGTTGGCTCCTGTGTCCAGAATCATCCGGCAGGTGGTGTTGTTAACTTTGCCATAGACGTGAAGTCCATTATCGCCGCCACTCATCGATGAAACATGAAATACTGTAAATTGGGGCTCTTTAATTCCAGGCAACCTCCGCCCCGCGAGATGGCCTCCTCTTAGTTTCCCTGCAGTGATGGTGAAGCCGGGTGATTTCCTATAGTTGGTCGTACGGGGCAGTTCCTCTTCACATGACCATCCCCTCCACAGCCCCAGCACTTTATCTTCCGATCCTTTTTTTCTATATTATTTTCCAGGCTGCGCAATCTCTTTAAGATCTCTGCGAAACTTCTCTTCATTTCATTCTCATCAGCAGGCGTATCATTTAATGAGACTGCTCTTATGGTATGGCGGTCTTTACGGGAGGCTTGTTGGGCTGCCTCTATCCTAAGTGCATAGCCTAAAGCTGATTCTACGTCTCTGATGTTGGAGAGTCTCAGCGCTTTTTGAATTTCTGGATCCCGAACAGCATCGATAAAGTACTGAAGAGCTAAGTCGTTTCGAGTGTCAGCTTGACAGTCTGAGAATGCTAGGTGTGACAATCTCTGAATGTCCGCTGCCAGCTCTTGCAAACTTTCGCCCGTTTTCTGGTAACGGGACTTTAGCTGGAGGCGACTATAGTCCTTAGAACACTTCTCTCCGAACCGTAGCTCCAGTGCTCTAGTCAAGGCCTCGAAGTCGTTCCTTTCTTCTTTAGAAACATTTCTCAGGATCTCGGCTGCATCTCCCCGTAATGCTGCTGCTAAGTGGACCGACTTGGCGGTAGAGTCCCAGCCGTTAGCTTCAGCTACGATGGAAAACTGCGTCTTATATACATGCCAGGAGGAACTGCCGTCGTAGGTAGATAGCTTAATAAATTCATGATTCTGGTTTCTTCTCTCTTTCCTTTCAGTTTCCTGGGGCTTGGATTCTAACTTTTCTTCGAAATTCCGAATCTTGCTCTGCAAATCATTCCCTATTACCTCTCCGCTCCACTCTTCTCTCATTTTTCTCTCAAGATCTTCCTCCATTCTCTTAAACTTGCTTTCTATCTCTGAAACCTTTCCTTTCAGCTCTTGATCAAAGTTTTCTTTAAATTTCTCCTCAAAATTCTCTTCTATCTTCATAAATCTCTCTTCAAAATTCTTTTCCACTTTCAAAACTTTCTCTTCAAAATTTTCTTCTATCTTTATAACTTTCTCTTCTATTCCATCCATTCTGTTTTCCATATCCGATAATTTACTTTCAATCACTTCCTTTACTGTCGAAAGTTCTCTCTTCATCTCGTCTTGATTAGATTTAATTTCTTCGGTCAAACTGTCTTTCAACTCTCTTTGCGATGTTTCCATTTTCTCTTGTGCTACCTTCATTTCTTCAGTCAAACCGTCTTTCAATTCTCTTTGCGATGTTTCCATTTTCTCTTGTGCTACTTTCATTTCTTCAGTCAAACCGTCTTTCAACTCTCTTTGCGATGTTTCCATTTTCTCTTTCAATCCGGTTTCCATCTTTTCCTGACCGGCTTTCATTTCATTCATCTGGGTAGCTAAGGTTTCTAGAAGTTTTTTCATCTCTTGCTCCATAGCCCTCGTTATCACCATTCACAGACGACCCCGCTTCTGACACCAGAAATGTTGCGTACTTGGGGGTTCGTGAGTTGTCTGAGAATGAAAGGCCAAACGTACAAAAATTCAGTAATTTATTCACAGAAAATTCCAGAAAAATGCAGGTCTATAAACCAAGTATCAGCTTCAATTCAAACAGTAAACACAGCTTAAACAACAGCTGTCAATAACAAATCCACAGTACAAACTGTATACCAATAACACTTGAAGCAAGTTTCTCTCAAAGAGGCTCAAGAGCAATGCAAGCACTAGCGAAGCTCGCTGAGATCTGAACTGAACTAACTGCCTTGGCGAGGAAGCGCTCCTTATATGCTGTTCCATTGAGCCCAGATTTTTCGAGAAAACTCTAGAAAGTGGTCAACCAATCAACTTACAGCTTCCATATTTGGTATATCCCATATAAGGATTTTCTCGCCAAGGTCGCCAAAAAAATCGCCAAGGTGGGAAAAAGTCGCCAAATTTGGCGCCAAATCCATTACGTGCATTACTGGGGCTTTTTAATGCGTTTTTAAGGGAAAATAAGGCTATTTCAACGCTAAAACGACTAGAAATGCACAAAATTAGCACTTTATCAACTTACTAAGCCTCTTTGAAAGAATTTATACAAAAATAAACACAATTATTTACAATTTCGTAACAATATGTACTGCAAATGATTAATGAAATTTACTACGAAAAAAGTGGTAAAAGACTGCTGAGAACATTATGGTACAGCGGAAAATATTAATTCATGTCACAAAGTATGGGTGCGCCCGTTTTATCAGTAAAAAATGGTCGCGACCGTAAAAATTAAACGGGCGAAGGCACGTAAATTTACGTGTTTTTTTAACAGTGTATTTAGGAAAATTATATTCATAATGACCAAAAATACAAAGGTTTTTGGCCATTATATATGACCTATTACCATAGATATTTCAAAAGAAGCTAATTATAGAGCCAGTAATGATATTATTATGAAAGTTGAAGACCCTTTTTTGTGCAGAAAGTTATGCTTAAAGACATAAGCAGGTTCTTGTTGACGATTTTTTTTTTTATGAATATTCAGCCCATAATTTTATTGTTGTGTAAGTTGTCTGCAATTTAGTGTGTAGAAATTCATTCTTTAAGACAGAAGTACGTTCTAGTCGACGAATGTATTTAATTTAATGAATATTCAGCCCATAGATAGAGTCTGTAATATATATAATATATGTAATATATAATATTGGTAAAAAACGTTGTCAATATTTTAGCATGTAGAAAGTGATTCTTAAAGAAATAAACAAGTTCTAGTCGATGAATGCACTTTATTTAATTAACATTTAGTAAACAGTTGAATAAATCTCTTTTTGTGCTACAAAAATTAATTTTCTTGAAACAATCCAAATAAATGGCCATTTTTACTACAGAAATCAAATATTCATTGTTGAATATACTGCAGAGCATAAATTTCGCTAAAGCAAGAACAGACGAATATTTCGAAGTCTGAATGAAATTTGATTTCGTCGAAAGTATTGTCAGTGGTTTATGGAATTTTCAATTTAGTTCTCTGCGAGAAATCAATGCGTCATTTCAAAATTTCCCCAACTAAACTCTTTCTCGCCGCATTTGAATGCCTAATTTGACGCTAAGTAAAAGCCCACCTTCGTGAAAATGAAAAAAAGCTTGATATGTTTCCACTTTAACTGTAATACCATGTAGAAAGTAACACGTTAAGATATAGGCAAGTTCTAGTCTATACAATCATCAACAATCATTCGTCTTTTTCTTTATGAGTCATTCTTTATGAGTCACTTTCTTTATGTCTTGTGAGTCATTTATAGAACTTTCGAAGAATTTAGTTCTGCGCAATAAACAAATGAATTTTTCCAGAATATTCCACAACTTTGTTATTATTGATGTTAAAGCTTCCAAACTTTGGCAACACTAAACTACAAATTTTCGACAAATTCGTTTGTCAAGTCGCCAAATTCGATGCCAAGACCAAAAATTTACGCTTGCTAGTAATTTTCGGTATGGCGAGATTAGCGATAAAATTTTGCGGCAAATGTTGTTTCAGGATGGCCGAAAACCCTTTTTCAAGTTTAACTGAGTTAATTAATTTGGTGAAATTTATCGTTTCCCGCCACTAGTTTTTGTTAATAAGACCAAAACAGGACCATCTATACTTAAATGATTTTCATTGCTGTGCATTTATCAATGAGATACTCTGCAACAATGAGATATTTTGTAATAGTATATTTGTCTCGGCGACATATATAACCATATTATCGTAACTTTTTTGGTTCGAGTCGCAGTTTTATTTTCTTTATTTTCTTTCTTTTAAGGAATGTTCGTGTACTGGAACCTGCCTGTTTATTTACGAATAAGTTACCTCACACAGTACTGTCAATGTTTTCATAAGAATATGTAAATTCCTATATTTCTATAAGGAAGTCATGTGGTCCACATCAGATTTTTTTATTTATTTATTTACCCATCTAAAAAAAAAATTTCAGATCAGAAAATTAACAAAAATATTTTTTCCTTTCTTATTTTGCTTTTCTGTTTTTTTTTTTTTTTTTTTTTTTTTACTTTTCTTTAATAAAAGAAATGCGAATGATATTTAAAGAAATGCTACCCTTTTACTCATTGATTTCCTTACAAAATTACCAATGTTCATAAATATCTTTCTTTTGACCTACCAGTAAGAAAAAATTTTTATCTAGATTTTTTGCTCAAATGCAGAGGGTGTTCGCACATTTCTAGACGATTTTAATGGATTGTACTGGGAAAATTACACTCATATTTCGTGATAAAAATATTCAGTTTGATAGCCCTTGTTCTTAACTATAATTCTACATCGTATATTCCACGATAATAATGCTTTTTGTAGTATCGGAAGAAGTATTTTGATTCACTCCTCTTGAACGGCTTTCCAAAGTCCACGAAGCGTTGTAGGTCGGCGTTTGGATAATGCAGATTTTAAGAGTCCAAAAGCACAAAAAAACATCACTGATACATTTAGCAGGAATATCAGTGAAGTGTATGGTTTTAATTCCCGTTTCTTGTTCCATTTTTTCTAGAAAAGCAATTGTGGATTGTAATGTGTAGCTGCTTACTTTGCCTTTATGCAGTTCAACGGATTGATGGCATTGTGGATAAAGATCTGAAATTTCATTTTTAAAAATTGGAGTTTAAATACGTATTTGATAGTATTTTGAGTTGATTTTGACATTTTTGTTAATATTTTTTACTTTTATCTTGCCTTTGTATTAAACGCCAGCGACAATCATAAATCCTATAGTAAAACTTTCTTTTTACTGAACCATGTAGCAAAATTTTTTTCTCCTCTTTTATGATAATAAATCGACCTTTTTTTGTTGCAGTCACTTAAATAGACCCAAGCTTTATCTATTATTACGACATTTTTCCATCTTTCTCCTGATAAATATATTTCATAAAAATTTCTGCAGGGTGTTCTATGTTCATAGATATGACGTTGAGAAAGACTATGTGAACATAATATTTTTTGGCCTTTTTAAGATTCAAATCAAAGTTAACAATTTTATTTCCAGTTGAAACTGAGCATTTTAATGTTTTTGCAACCTTAGAGTTGGAGAGTTTTCTTTCAGCATTATTGATTTCACCTTTGGAATATTAAAAGAACTGCGTTTTTTCTTTGAATAAGTATTAGGAAGAATTTTCCTTTCAGAGGCCAGACTATGACGATTAAATCCTTTCTTATTTATAATATTTCCTTTCGCGGCTTTAGATATCGAAAAACCATGGCTTTTACAGCGTTTCTGAATTGCTGAATAAGAATAAGACTCTTCCAAAAGAGCGGAAACGTATCCTTCCATCTATTGCCTTTTTAAAAGCTCCATTTTACATGTAAATAAATATTCTAAATATCAGACGATAAATAAAACTTCCAAAGACATAACTGTTGTGAAAATAGAATTTTCCATGCAGACCTTTTCTTCTTTTACGGCGAAATAAGATTGTCTAAAAAATGTACGAACAGTCTCTGTAGAAATGAACAATGATTGGTTATGGAAACTGTCGCGGGCAGACAAAACTCATTCTCAGAATTTCAAAAATTGGCGACGGAAATATCATTCGCAATGAACCAGGGCCTCTTAATTCTGCAAAAGTAGCTGTATGGTGCAGATTGTTTACTTGAAAGCCATTGTTTCGTTGAAGTACGTCGTATGGGTCCTGTTATTGTATGTTCAATAATGAACGCCGTGAGAATATTTTACGCAACAATATTATTCTAAGAGATTGCGTATGTGTGTAGTATCACTTTTGTGCAATATAGTACTATTCTTCACATTTGAAAGCCAGTGCAGAAGCTGCTTAAGAGTTATTTCAGAAATTAAATAATTATCATTCGTCATTTTTTAACATTCTGGTCACCAAGATCACATGGTTTTAAATATTATGACATTTACTTGTGGGGTTATCTCAAAATGTTGTGTCAAGTGCAGCAATTGCAAAATTACCTGAACTGAAGGCACGCATTGTTCCGCAACACACTCGGAGCGGGACCGACTATATACTCTGATTTGCTGTAGAACATGTTGTTTCTGGGTTTTAAATTGTAGCGAAAAAATGATGAACAGAATTTTGAACAGATCTTGCGCAAGTTTCGCGATAATTTAAAACAGATTTCATTGTTTCTTTTTATACGGTTTTTGAGATCTATACAAATGAAAACCGATTTCATTGATGCTTTTTATGCGTTTTTTTTTTTTTTTTTTTTTTTTTTGTGTGTGTGTATGTGTGTCTAATGGCTATTAAAAAGGACTGTATTTTCCATCCGATGTAGTGGTGATCTTGTTGTGATGGACGAGGTTCAAAATAACAGAACAACAAGTATTGAATGATTCCAGAAGTCAGTCTTTCAATAAGAACCCGAAACAGTTATGCGCATTGAGCCAATTCAAGGGCATTTACATATTTGTCGTGTCTGGATTGTTAATTTTTAAGAAAAATGAATGAGTGAATTGTTAAGATAATTGTTAAGAATCTGTTTGAATCCAAACTGAGATTTGATGCGCGCTCGAACTGCGCATAGATAAAATACTGCCAAAGGCAGTTGACTCCCCAATTCAGGTTCACTCAGGCATCTCATAATTTTGTTTGTTTCTTGAGAATTGAATACTGAAAACTCAAAAACTGAAACTTTTATCAAAATTTATATATTTTTTTAGATTAGCTTAATAAAGTGATTCATTTAAATATAGTGACTAAAACGTGCTAGTATGTAATAACTTTTTTTTTTAATTATGGCACTTATTTTATAAAAATAATAAAATATTTCACTCTATCTTCATAATTTTATATAATGCCTGTTTATAATTCTATTTCCAAATAAATATGCAGTAATCTATAACCGGGATCAACAGTAATAAAATAACGCCAAATATAACACATGGTGAAATGACATACTTCTAGAAAATTAGTTACATTTGACATTTATTACACTTAACTAAAGACAATCAACCTTACTTCGTGCATCTATACTTGCACTTAACAGAAAAGAAAATCTTATATATTGTGAGTTTCACCCATTGGTAAGGAAACACCAGACACTCTAAATAATTTATTATGCATTCTTGGAATGATTGTGGTGATATTAATACGATTTATGAGGATTTGCTACTCCAAAATATTTTATGTTTATTGGTTGAAAAAATGAAAGTCACAAGAGAAGTATCTTCATACAATACCAATTTAGTATAAATGTATAAACCTTTCAAATAACTCGTAGTTCAAGTTAAATATTTGTATATTAAATGTTTCTCATACTTTACTTTTAGGGAACAAAACAACTTTACGTATATCAATAACGTAACATAATTAATATTAAATAACGTAACATAATTAATATTAAATAACGTAACATAATTAATATTAAATAAGCTTAAAATGCCAGTTTATATCTATAGGACAGTTTCTTTCTTTCTTTCTTTTCTTTCTACTTCTTCTTCTTTTATTTATTTATTATTATTATTATTACTTTCTGTTGTTGTTGTTGTTAAATATATACGAAGAAAATCATGTTGTAACACTAATTCTATTGGAAATGCAAATAATAAATACAACTGAAATGTTTATACTGCAAAATGTAACCAATGTTAAAAATACATTTAATAAAAACAATTATGTTACCATATTTATCTTTCAAAAATAGTGTATACTTGTTACATGTCATTATATCGTGATAAAAAAATTTTATATGAAAACGTACATAATTTTAAAATAAGACGTAAAATTAATTTAAATTACTAAGACTTTCTTGAATTCGTTAGACAAAGCGTATTTTCCTTGATTTATATATTTACTTAGAAACACGATCATAATATCATCATATTTTATGGATACACATTACGTTGTAATATCTTTCGGACTGTAACAATAGATACGATAATAACAACAAACCTTATTCATAAAGTACACGTTACTAACAAAACGAATTTGCTTCTAATTTGCATTTTTGGAATTGTGCATGTATGCTAAAGCTTTTTTTCTCGATACATTTTCATGTTTTATCTAAATATATTTAGAAATGCTATTATGTAATTAAAAAAGCTGTTTTAGAAACAAAAACAAAGTGCTTTTGCGTGTAGCGGATAAATTTTATTTTCAGTATTTATTTATATTTGCACGAAACAAAACAATAGCAATAATAAATTAATTTTAATACTACTTGTTTATAATTGCGATAGAAATTAGAGCAAATATTTTTCAACAAATATTACGGTTAAAAAAGATGAAGATTTACATCATGTGTGCATTAACGCTTTTTCAAATAATTCATTAATATTTTAAATATAATAAGATAATAAAAATTTCATAATTATTAAATTTAAAAATAGAGGAATATTTTATACAATATTATTTTCATAGTTTGATTGAGAAATAAAATATCATTTAATTTAATTTAAATATGTATAAACCAAAAGTTCACAGACATATAAAAATTTGAATGAAAAATATTTTTAAAACAGACATCATTTTAAACTCATTAAAAATTTAAAAGCGAATAAATTTAAAAACAACTATTTTATCAGAAATGGTTGAAATAAAACCAAATTTTTTTAATTTAATGCTAAAAACATTGATATCCTGATAACAGATAATATACAATACAGAGCAGATATTTTTTCATAAAATACTATAAAAACAATTTTAAAGCACATTATAAATTTCGAGGTAGAAATATGCAAATTTTCTGCCTATTATTTATTATAAATTGTGCATAAGAATGTTATTATCAGCCCGTAAACTTTGGAAATCAAAAATAAATGATTCAATGTTGCGGCAGGGGAAATCTATCATACAGAGATCTTATAAAGAGCCAGTAATGCTTAGCTACTATTCTGAAAATTATAAAAATATTTAAAATTACAGATTATTTAACTGTTTGTCCACATGAAAATTATCTTCAAAAACAATTTCTTAGCGCATTAAGTGATGTGAGAGTGATTTTTAAACACAGATATTATAATGCTCACACAGTGAAAAATTTCTGTAACTGACATCTAGAATCTAAGTTGTGGCTCTAGAAAAAATAGTTCCATGTCATCCATATAAATTCTTGTCCTCTTGGAAAGTGAGTTCTAGAAGCCCCTATTAGAATTCTAGAGCGTTTGCCTATATTCTCGAGGGCAAAGTTATTTAAAAATCTCTGCAAATAAATGAGATTGCAAGAGGCAGGTTTCAGCAACTATAATCTTCGTTTATTACCAAATTCTAGAAAATCAAGCAAGAATTTCTCGCAATACAAATGATATAGAATATTGTTTCACCATCTAGAAATGTGTACACTAGAAATTCTCGATAATTTCGTCTATTCAGTTTGTTGGCGTGCCTTACGCGCATAGCTCGGAAATCTATATCTCTAGTTAAGGGATGTAGAAAATGGCCACTTATTCATTCTAGAGGAAGGCGGTATATATATATTTTTTTCTCAGTGCACAACAAACGATTTGTACAAAAAAGAAAAGAAAAGAAAATTTTCTTTCTTGGTACTCCAGCAAATTTCCGTGATTGCAAAATTAAATCCTAAAAACTTAGTAACTCACCAATACGAAAGATAATTGGATAATTAATATATTATTGGTAAATGTTCTTGTGATGGCATATTCTTAAAATAGGCTGTTGATTAGAATATGTCTGGACCACAGAGGTCGATATTCATTGAAGCTTGCATAAAAGATGAAACAACACTTGGCAAAAAAAAAAAAAAAAAAAAAAAAAAAAAAAGATGCAATTCAAGATATTATGAGGCATCCAACTTGTTTATTTATTTTTGCAGAAATATATCCAGTTTAAGATGAGCATAGGGCTTAGCATAATGCTCTGATTCTAGATAATTAGAAAAATAAGAACCAAATAGATAGCAAATGGATGTTTCATCACAATATAATAAAGTTTTGAAGAAGATATTGACAAACGTCATGTTGTCTTTAAGTCTATTATAAAGTATACATACAGATTTTAACGTTTCCAAAACTTTTTAAAGTCATAAAATACTTCTACATAGTGAAAATTAGTTATTAGAAGCATAAAATAAACATAGAAATGGAAAGCTACTGTTACTTTTTTGTATAAAAAATTAATAATGCCAAAAAAAAAAAAAAAACTTTGGGGTGTTTTTATCGTGCTAAGCATACTAGAAAAGCCGGAGATCGCCCACATTGGTGATTTCAAAATAATATTACAATTGAAATCTTATAATTTATTTATATTAGAAAAAAAAAAAAAAAAGGGAAATTATTTTTATTGGCATATATTTTCAAATGTATTTGAGAGGGGGTAAAAGATTGTTTTTTAAAATAAATCCGTTGCCATGGTGAAATTCGTTGCATGATTGCATCATCCACGAACGTTGGAATTAAATAAAAAAGAATTAAAATAAAATTAATGTATTTTCTTTTTTTTTTTTTTTTTTTTTACAAACTGAATAAATAATTAGGAAAGATTAAATCACTTTTATAATACAGGAAATGGATTAGATTTAACATAATGAATTAGAATTTAATGATATATTTATATTATTATTATTATTTATTTTAACAAAAAGAAAATTAAATATTAATATTTGTTATGGAATAGAGATTTTTTACCTATATTTTAATTCTGCATTACAGTGATTTTTTTTTTTAAATAAAGTGATATTCACATTTTCTAGTAATTTGTAAAAAAAAAAAAAAAAAAAAAAAAAAAAAAACCTGGTTTGACTATGGAAAGCTCGTATCATATTGTTGAGCAAGATGATGCGAAAATATTTGAACTATGTAGAAAATGTTATGCAGTATAGTTTCCTAATAAAACTATCTCAGGTTTAAATTAGTAGTTGTAATGTGATGTCACCTTATAAAATAATGGAGCTTAAAGAAGTGTTTCTAAATTCCTAAATAATTAAACGTTCATAATACATACCTTGTTATTCTTAATACCATGAGTGATGTAAAACTACAAAATGCAGCACCATAGGAATTTTTATAAATATCTAATGTTAAAGATAGTTTATGATCAGGGCTGCCACTGGCGATTATTAGTATTATTATTATTTTAGCACCACTAATTCCATAACATAAAATTTATAATAAATTTTTGAAGTGCACCATAAATATATTATGAATTTTATCATTTTTTTAATGGTAGAATATATATATATATATATATATATATATATATATATATATATATATATCTGTGTGTGTGTATATATATTGTACCATGTATTGTACCATGTGTATTGAAACATTAAAATTTTCAATATGAGTATTACTGAACCAATAATTTAAAATAATAATAATAATAATAACGGAATCAAGAATATTATTTTGATGTTATTTTCAAAAGGTACATAAAAGCTAAATTAAAGAACATTCGTGCACACATAATGCAATGAAGGTGATTAATAAAATATTTAATATTTTTATTGACTTTATTAAAGTAGATAAAATTGTTTCAACATTGATAAATACAGGGTACGCGAATGGACAAATTATTAAATTTCTGGTAATTTTTTTTGCATGTAACAAGAAAGGATTTAAACTTTTATAAAGATTGACAAAATATTTAAAAATATTTATTCTTAAACATAAAATTCACATTTGTAATTTTCACTAATCTAGGAGTATTTGTAGTAAATGTTTATTTATTTATTTATTTTTACTGTTTATGCGCGAAAGATTGAGTTTTCTTTTTCTTTCTGTTTTTTTTTTTTTTTTTTTTTTTTAATTACAAAAGTTGAAATCTTGATATATTAGGCAACTTATTGCAAAATTGACTAGAATAGAGTAAAAATGAATCTTGTTATCATCAGAAGAATAAGCTAGATTTTAGATATTTTCCAGAGTTGATATTTTATAAGGGGATTTTCACACGTCACATGTTTAATTAGTAATGCATTTTTCTTTTTTGTAATTAAAAAAAAAAAAAAAAAAAAAAAAAAAAAAAAACCTTCTGGGCTTGTAACTTAAACGTAATTTTATTTTTTCACTAAAATTTCTGAGTTTAAATGCAAATTTTCACAAATAAGGACTTTTGCAACTTTAGTGAAATAATTGAATTTCTATTATAAATACGTGGCATGTGAAAAACACCTTATGAAATTTCATAAGTGAAAAATATTTAATATCTTACTCACTCTTTTGTTGACAATTAGCTTAATTTTTAATCTACGTATTCAAATGAACTTTTGACATAATTTCCACAATATATCAAGCTTTCAACCTATTTTATAAAAAGCATTTCTATATTTCGCGCATGCACAGTATGAAAAATATTTACTATAAATACTCATATCTCAACGAATATTATGCGTATGAATTTTATGTTTCGAAATAGTGGTTCTCTAATGTTTTGTCACGTTTTCTGTATGTTTTATAAAATTTTATTAAAATTCATTCTTCTCATATGCAAAAAATTTACCAAAACAATAATAATAATATTGCACACAGTATGTGAAATTATGTATTAAAGTTACAAATAATTTGTAACATTTTATTATACAGGGTAATCCAAAGTATTTACATTTTTCTTCAATTTTCGATTGGCCCCCTAATTGTACTCGTAACTTAATCGATAGTGAAAAATATGAGTTAGTAAAAATGTTCTTTGAATGCATGCAGTTCAAAGTCAGTTCGTTCAGCGTTATTTTAGAAATTAGAAAAAAAAAATGTAAAAAATAAAATAAAATAAAACTAATAATTTGGCCAACACTGTACATGCTTTAAGATAGGCTGACCAGATCAAAGTACCTTTATAACAGAGAAGCATAAAAAATTGCTACAATTATCAAATTATGGATGCATTTTTTCATTCCTAATAAATAAGGACTAAAAATAAAGTGTTACTGATTAATAATTTAGTTTCTACAATTTTTTGAAACTTAGAAAAATGCCTTAAAAAAAAGCGGCGTCCCCATTTGTCCCCAGAAAATGGGGACGTTTGGTCAGTATATTTAAGAGCACTACAAAATGTATTTAAATATTACAAAATATGATATATAAATTTTTGTAATAACATTTCAAAGGAATCAAATATGGAAAAATTTTATAATATAAAATTTAACATTTAAATATCATCTTTTTATTATTATTATTATTATTATTATTCCGACATTTAATTCATTTGATTAATGCATTGTTGAAAACTCTTTCCACTTGAACCTATTATTAGATTTATAAATTACCTAAACACAAACTCAAAATGTCAAAAGTTTCGCATTTAATTATTTAATGAAAAATTAGCTAAATAAAATTAACTTCTGAGATTTAAGATTAATTCGAAAGTATTTGATTATAATTAATTAGTTTTAGATTTAATATTAAACTAAGATTAATTTAGTTAGTCATAATTTGTAAATGTAACGACTTTGTTTAAGAGAAACATATTTGAAAAGAAAAATATAAATATATCTATATAAAGCATAAAATTTGTAGTCCCTTTTTAACATATTAATTATGGGAATAGAGGTTGAAAATGGTATCATTTAAAAGGTATGGTTAGCCGGAAGGTGCGAATACAAATATTATTTTCTTGCGATGTCAAGAAGGTGTTTAAAAATACATTTATTTTTTATGCATTTTTCCCCATTTCTCCCTTTTATACACGTATTTCTTTACATTAAAAAATACCTAAAAGTAGAAAGTTGTTAAATCTGGCAATTTCATAAAGCTCAAATAAAACCATAGACACAGTAATTTGTATAATGTAGCATCACTATATGCAAGCGAAGTGATGGCGTCACTGGATTTTTGTCCATAGGATTTTTTGTAAAAAATTATTAAAAAGTAACGTAAATTATCTGCCGATTTTAATTCCGATATTTGGGTATAGTTACTGTCTACTGTATAAGTTACTGTCTACATGTGTTTGATTGAGTTATTTTTTTCTGTAAAATTGATAAAATTTTAATTTAAAATCACAAAACTCCAGAAAAAAAATGGCAAACTTCCAGTTTCGAATGTAAACATAAACATTTCATTTCAAAGGGTGTTATTTAAACAATAAATATTCAACTAATATACTAAATAAAAGGAAAATGGATTTGTTACTAACTGCTACATGTATAAGTAGACGATACGGAAAAAATTCCGATTTCCGTTTTTTGCTGAATTTACATATTTTGAGCTTTCTTTACGTTTCAATTAACTGAAATTGGCTACTTATTTTTTAAAAAAGAGTCTTTATTGCTAGCTTTTGTGGGTAGAAGAAGCAAGTAGAAGATACATAAAAACTTTTTGATTTCCGGTTTTCGATGAATTTACACGTTTTGAGATTTCCTTGCATTTTAATTAAGTGAAATTGACTACTTATTTTTATTTTTACTTCCCTATACAAAGTATAAGGAAGTATAGTAATCCCGATTTGCGAAATGGATTTTGTATTTCAAATTGCTCGAAAACGAATGATCACTGAATGTTGCCAATTTATATGTGTGACTGTCATGATGTGTAGTTGTACTCCTGCAAGTGTCGTCTTAACACGAGCTCTCGTTTTAGAGATACTGTATTACCGTCACGAGAAGAACCCTGAGTAGGGTTGCTTCCTAAGAACAAACCAAAAGGGAGAGGTGGGTTAAGTTTTTATTACAAGTGCTACCTTGGCGCAATTAGCAATTTGTTTGATTTTTTATTTTTTTATTTTATTTTATTTTTTCATTTCGTTTTTTCGCTAAGGATAAGGATCATTCTATTGAAATATATTCATAGAGGGGAAAAAAATGCTCATGTAAACTGTCCCAGCTATCAATTTTCCAATTAAATAAATATTCAATTTTTGAAAATATAATTACGTAATAGTGGTATAAATTAATACAATAGTAAATATATATATATATATATATTACAGTATATATAATTCTGGTAAATGGTATGCAAGCTATGTTATATCGGCTATATCATATGATTAGAAATTTACATAAATACTACTAAAAGTACATTCTGTTGAAATAGTCGATGATGATCCAATTGTTGAAGAAATTTTATTTTATATAGCCTGGTACAGATAAATCAAAACTTACCATTTCATCAAAGTGTGGATATAAAAGATGAAATAATCACAATGTACAAAAAAAAAAAAAAAAAAAAAAAAAAAAGAAAAGGAAAGAAACTATATATATATATATATATATATGTGTGTGCTGCTATTTATAAAGCTGGAGTGCTATAAAGTTTTTAGATTTAAAAACCAAGGAATTTTTTAATTTATACTGATTATATAAAACTGTCATATACGATATTTGTTCTACATTTATTAAAATTAAAGAAAAATGAGATTTGAGGGTAATATTTAAGTTACTGCTAAATTTAAACTAACATTATTCAATAATTAATATTCATTTGTAAGGGTATAGAAATTGCAGATTTGTTTTCTCGACCACCGGAAATTTGATAACTTTTTCTACATTTTGGTAATAGTTTTTTAATCAATGCGTCAAAATTAAGAGCCAAAATTCCTTTCGTTAATTAACAAAATTTAAATGCAACATCAGTTCTCTGTGTGAAATCTTTGTACGATTCCTGCATTATTTTTAGAGCAAATTCACTGAAAAAAATTCTAAAGTTTTCGTACAGATTATCTTTGCCATTTCAAATTTATTCTTCCTTTCAGGATTGGCAATAATTTCGTGATCGAATTAATTATCTTTTTTATTAATATAAAATTCTGTTTGATTTTTCCAATAACATATTGTCAAAAGTTATTATGATAGTAAACCTTTTCAGAAATTTCCCTAGAGTCAACAAGATATCATTACCACTTCCATCCAAATCCATAATTTCTGGTTTACTTATTTATTTATTTTGCCAATTCAGATACATCTGTTTCTGCAGCTGTTCTTTTTGTAGCTTGAAATGCTAAGAATTTTAAAGATTTTGCAGAAGAAATTTGTTACTTTTGTGCTCTTTAAAGGAATTATTTATTTTACTTTTTAATTTAATTTATTTTTTCACGATTTCGCAATGTAATGCTTTCCTTCTCTTAAAAAGAATTGTTTTTTTTTTTTTTAATAATAAAGTAATACGGAATCACAAATGTGATAGACAGGTATAAAATATAATTAGTATAAAATAATGATAAAAATAAAAATAAATAAATTTAGAAATAAATATATAAGTGAATAGTTAAATTTTGACTTAAAAAAATGACCGCCTAGCATTAGTGGAGGTTTGAAACAAACTGCGCACTGTGTTTTTTCTTTGCTTCTTCCCATATTTCGCGCCAAATGATAGCCTATAGCACCCAGTCTACCTAAAATGAAGTGGACACATCCGTTTCTATAGTGACCATCCCTTCCCTCAGAGTCCTTCTCCTGACGGTAGGTCAGTATAAGCAACTTTACACGATTTTTCGTGACGTCTGTATGTATGTGTGTATGTGTGTGCGTATATCGCATAACTCAAAAACGATTGAACGTAGAAAGTTGCGAATTGGTACATAGCCCAGGTAACACATAGCGTTGTTATATCGTCGTAAATAAGTCTGAACAGTGAAAAATTGGTTACGTTATTTTATGTCCGTTGAAAAATAGTTTTTATTTCGCAATATTCTCACTGAACAATTTCGAATATTTATTCAGTAATAAAGAAAACCTATAATAAACGTTGTTTTATGGTTGTACTTTTTCTGTTATTTTTTCGACGTTTTAAAATATGTATTTTATTAGTTTTTGTTTTCCTCTTTGATTCTAATAAAAAATATGTTTTTTCAACGAATTAATAGGTACTTTTTATGAGTCATTATTTCCGTCAAATAACGTTGAATCTCTTCAGCTTGATATCGATACACGATTGTGAATTGGCGGGATGTGCGTATTATAATTTTCTTTAGAGTTTTAGAAGATGGTGTGCTGCGAAAGAACTTCTAACATGATAAGAAGAGAAGCTTTCGGCAAAGTAATTAACTAGCAGTAAGTAGATGTTCTTTGGCTTTCGGAAACCGTAACTAACGAAGCGTACCATATTGTAAGCTTTCTCCCGTTCTACTTGCAAAATCGCCAAGTATATTGTGGCAAACCTTAAAAGCGTCTTACGAGTTACGACGCGTGCCATTTTGAAAGTGAATGTGATGTGAATGAAGCTTTCCTGTTAAATTGGTATGTTTTCTAAGAAAGAATAATTAATTAAACGCAATTTAAAACTCTTTCATCGAAAGAGTAGTGCAAGGTAACAAAACTTGCTAGCTGGTTAGCTCCTTAAAAGCTCAAAGTTATAATATTCTTTGGCTTTGGGTTTGTTTAACCTGCTAGCATAATATTAAAAATTCTCGTATTTTTGATGATGGTGCATATTTATTTAAACAAGATTTTTCAAGTAATGAAGTAAGTGTTTCTTTTTTCCTTCTTTAATTTTAGGTTTGAATTCTTGTCTTAAATATTCAGGGGTCGGTCTAACTTTAAATATTTAATACTCTTTTTTAAAACAGTACTTTTGTAAAATTTTACTTTTTTCATATTTACTGAAAAACTATATCTCTATATAATGTAACGCTACAATTGTTTTATTGAACTAAGTATGCAGTAATTTTATATTATTAAAATCAGGTCTTATGTACACAAAAATTATACTTTTTCAAAAGCTTGTTTTCTACGAATTTAAATTTTGTATAGGGAGCAAAACTGACATTCACAATTTCGGCTTAGATTTATTTTATTTTATTATTATTAATAAAATTATTACATTTTTGATTTTCTTTTAATTGAAGATTTTAATTTTTGTTTACATTGATTAATATTCCCAATTTCCGCTTTGATTTAATTATTTTATTTTATTATTAATAAAAGTATAACCTTTTTTATTTTCGTTTAATAGCAAACTGTAATTTTTGTTTACATTAATTAACATTCCCATTTTCTGCTTTGATTTTATTTATTTTATGATTATTAATAAAATTATTATCTTTTTGATTGTCTTTTAACTGCAAATTTTAATTTTTGTTTACATTAATTAATATTTCCAATTTCCACTTAGATTTATTTATTTTATCATTATAATCACAAATTATTATCATTTTGATTATCCTTTAATTTCAAATAAATACTCTTAGCTAATAAATAGACAATCACAGGGATCTAAATGTTGGTTTATGGAAATTTTAAATATTCGATTTTTTAGCTTTATTATTATTAAATTGTGTGAATTAAAACTAACTAGAGTTTACATAAAAAAATAATTTTAAAACAATATATATAATTAGTATAGTATTTTTTATTGAAATCTATGAATTTTATCTATGAACTGTTTTCCACATAGATACATCTCAGCATCTGTTGATTAAAATTACACCAAATTTCATAAACAATTGATTAAGAAAATTAGTATGTTCTATCTAAAAGCGCCACTTGCAGTTATTTAACATGCACTAAAGTTTTATATAGCTTCTCAGAATAATGGTTTTATGTACAGAATTTTCAGCAATTTTAATTAACAGATGTTGAGATGTAAAAAATCTTTGAAAGTGAGTAATGAGAGCATCGCCTGTCGGCTGATACACACTCTTAACTAATTCAGCATTCGTTTTTATATTGGTTTTCTCACATATCAAATTTTGTGCAGTTGTATGTGCTATAAAATTTAGCTTTCCTCGAAAAACAGAAGTTAAAAATTTTTACGTATCTAATATTTTCGCATATTGAGTATTAAAAAAGTAATAAAATTAATCATAAAAAAAGTCTAAAAATTAAGTAAAAAAGAATGTTCCAAAACTTTTTTAACACGGGAATTTTTTCTTTTTTAAATTATTAGCAATATTTTAGAAACGAAAATTCAATGGATATATAGAGCTAGCTATTTTTCTTGGATTTCAACGTTTATAAGACATAAGAAAAACCGTTGAAAACTGATATAAAAAACACGAGAGTATTGCGATTTTGAACAACCCTTTTACAACGGTTTTTTTTACGTTGTAAAATGTATTAAAACAACCGTTGAAAGATGAGGAAATGAACGAGACATATTTTCAGATTATTAACGTTACGGAAAAACGATAATTCAACGGAAAGCATTGCCGTTTGTTCAACGTTGAAAATACCATACTGTGCTACCTGGGAGGTTTGTTATAACATCTAGTTGCACCTCCCTTTTTGGACTTTGTATGATTTTCCATTTTCGAGATATTTAGGAAAATTAGGTTCATAATGACCAAAAATACATAGGTTTTGGCCATAATATATCAATGCATAGTCTTGCAATCGATTTTTAACTGACTTCCCGACTAGCTAGACATTTGAAACTTTCAGAAAAGCTTAGAACACGTTGACAATGAATCTTTTAAATATTTTTAGCCAACTGTTTCGGATACCTGCTGCCTTCAGCAGCGTTTATATGATTCAACAGAAAAATTATTTAACTAACTTCCCGACTAGCTAGACATTTGAAACTTTCAGAACACGGCGACAGTGCATTTTTTAAATATTTTTAGCAAATTGCTTCCGGTCACTGCTGCCTTCGACAGCGTTATCAGTACAGATCTTGCAATCGATTTTTAACTGACTTCCCGACCAGCTAAACATTTGAAACTTTCAGAAAAGCTCAGAACAAGTTGACAATGCATTTTTTAAATTATTTTTAGCCAACTGTTTCGGATATCACCTGCTTCCAGCAGCGTTTATATGATTCAACAGAAAATTTATTTAACAAACTTTCCGATCAGCTAGACATTTGAAACTTTCAGAGTAATTCAGAACACGGTGAAAATGTATTTTTTAAATACTTTTAGAGAACTGTTTCGGGTCCTGCTGCCTTCGGCATGGTTACCAGTACAAATCTTGCAATCGATTTTTAACTGACTTCCCGACTAGCTAGACATTTGAAACTTTCAGTAAAGCTCAGAACACGTTGACAATGCATTTTTTTAATATTTTTAGCCAACTGTTTCGGATACCTTCTGCCTTCAGCAGCGTTTATACGATTCAACAGAAAATTTATTTAACTAACTTCCCGACATTTGAAACTTTCAGAATAGTTCAGAACACGATGGAAAGGCATTTTTTAAATACTTTTAGCCAACTGCTTCGGGTCCCTGCAGCCTTCGGCAGCGTTATCAGTACAAAGTTTGCAATCGATTTTTAACTAACTTCTCGAATAGCTAGACATTTGAAACTTTCAGAAAAGCTCAGAACACTGTGATAATGCATTTTTTAAATATTTTTAGCCAACTACCTCGGGTCCAATGACAATGCTTTTTAACATTATGTATACAGGGCCCGACTTAGACTACCTGCAGCCCCGGGGCAAGCCTATTCTGGGGGGCCCCCTTGCAGTGGCATAAGAGGTCTTTAGGTTGCAGAATTTCTGTATTCGCCTGTAGGGGGCCCCTTCCAGAAGGGGGGCCCAGGGCATTTGCCCCGTATGCCCTGCCGTAAGTCGGGGCCTGTATGTATATATTTCTAAAGGTGTATAAGGAAGTCATGTGGTGCCCACATCAGATTTTTTAAAAAGTGCATTTATTATTCTTTCCTCTGCATATATAAGTAGAAAATATAAGATTCAGAAAAGTTTTAGATTTTCGGTTTTCGATAAAGTTACACGTTTTGAAATTTCCCGAACTCAATTCGACCATTTTTGAAAAATATCTTTTTTTTTTTTTTTTTTTTTTTTTTTTTTTGTTCAAACACTGTACTTTATGAACCAATCGAATTAATTTAACAGAATTTGATACTTGGTTGGGCCTTGGTTTGGCATGGTACCTATTAGCTTCTGGGCTGTATCATACAACAAGGGGCGTTTTCACGTTGCGATTTTCTCTCATTTCAAGAAAGGCTAACATCTACAGAGAGAAATAGTTATATTAAGTAAAACTCTGCTGATTCAGTTAGAGTGAATATCGGCAAACAATTGCCGCAGCTGTGTTGCAATTGCATTCCGTTTAGGACAAAAAATAACTTTGCTTTGCCTCGCTTTGCAAACAAAATGGTCGAGTTTCGACCACTGGGCGATACTAGTTTACTTAATTTGGTGAAAATTTTATTAGAAATTCCTCTAGATCAAAATAATAATAATAATAATAATAATAATAATAATAATAATAATAATAATAATAATGCTGTAAATACATGGAGGATATTGCAAATAACTTTAACATCCGGTTTTCATGAGCTGTAAATAAGGTAGTTTAATATAAATATTTTCAAGGAATAATAAAAAATTTGCAACATATAAAAAAAAAAAAATTATACTTTTATTTCATTTTTAATTATTTATATGATTAATCGTGGCTTAAACTTCTGACTTTGACTAAAGAGGATTTAAAATAAAATTAAAATGCACTGTTGGTAAAAAACTTGATACAGTTTTCTAGAAACATCAATTTCAGATCTATGTATATTTCTTCAAGAGCAAAACAATGTAGAATATAAATTTGTATTAAAAAATAAATAATAATAATACTAGTGTGTCACTCACACGACTTTCTCTTACCCTGCATTTCAATACTATAAAGATAATTTGTATTTTAATTCGATAAAGTAAGATAAAATAAGATAATAAAGTTAAATGCACATTAAAAAATATTCAGAAATACGTTTAAGAACAGATTTCTTTGAGATATATCTCTCTGTCCCTATGTGTGTGTGGGGGGGGGGGGGAGGCTACCGTACCCCTCAACACCCCGCTCAATTATAGTGTCTACAATTACTCTCTTTTAAATCAAGTATGTTAATAATTCGCCTTCAAACTTGCAAATCTTGTTAAAATTTAAGTGGCAACCTAGAACGAACTTCAAAATACCAAATTTGAATTTCCTGCAATTATTTGTTTTTAAATGACGCTGATAACAGATATACATAAAGATCAAGCTAAAAATTGGACTTTCATATTCAGGAAATCTCAAAATGAAATACTATACAAAAAAAAAGAAAAAAAAAAAAAAAACAGAGTTTAAATAGAACTTCAAAAAGTACTTTGTTTACAGTATGATTATGAAAAATTAATTTTCCTTCTTGAGCAATGATCGTCGACGTAAGAAAACTTAGAACAGAACATCCATCAGTTACATTCAATAAAAAGAACGTTTAGCTCAAATTTGGATAGCCCTGTATATTGTCTATAAACAATGTGGACTACAAATAATACTGTTTACTTAAACTTAGTTTTACTTAAAAAATATCTAACACAAAATGAATTACAATTCCAGCAATTTCTAAGTATAGACCCAGCAATCTATCCAAATACTTTAGGTAACCCTGTAAACGAATGATAAATGGCTTTCATACAAGAATCTACACAAAACATGTTCTTATGCATATAAAAAAATTTGTGCATTCCGTTTTGTTTAAGTCAGCCTATAGATGTTACGTTGTACTTTACTGGAATTTCCTCTAGGCATAATGCATTTGAAAGACCTTGAATGTCCTTGTACACGAACCATTTGCTTGATCTCAACAAGAAGATTAGTATGGCATCCCTGCATGATACACGTATAGAATACTGAGTTTAAACTTTTCGCTACTATTTGTTCTTGAGGTATGCTGATAAATGACACACGCACACACACATACAGACACACACACAAAG
Organism: Salticus scenicus; assembly: GCA_963930645.1. NCBI lineage: Eukaryota > Metazoa > Arthropoda > Arachnida > Araneae > Salticidae > Salticus > Salticus scenicus. Next base: position 235,133,767 of record OZ005650.1, read on the forward strand.
AGACACAAACACAGTCGGACAAGCACACTAACTGCTAGAAACATGACTTTCTGATTCAGGGGACCTTTAATCATGTAAATATAACAAAAATTTCATTTAAAAATTTGACCGAAAAAAAAAAACCACTTTCTTGGAACGCGTTATACGGGTTTCCACCGTATGCATTATTTCACCTCTCGTGCATTATAAAGTTACATTTAGTGTTTGAGATTAACAATTTAACCCACTAGAAACATGATTTTCTGATTCAGGGGATCTTTAATCATGTAAATATAACAAAAATTTCATTTGAAAAATTTGACCGAAAAAGAATACTTTCTTGGAACGCGTTATGCGGGTTTACCCTGTACGCATTATTTCACCTTTCATGCATTATAAAGTTATATGTAGAGTTTGAGATTAACAATTTAACCCGCTAGAAACATGACTTTCTGATTCAGGGGACCTTTAATCATGTAAATATAACGAAAATTTCATTTGAAAAATTTGGCCGAAAAACAACGAACTTGGAACGCGTTATGCGGGTTTACACTGTATAAATTATTTCCCCTTTCATGCATTATAAAGTTATATGTAGAGTTTGAGATTAACAATTTAACCCGCTAGAAACATTATTTTCTGATTCAGGAGACCTTTAATCATGTAAATATATTGAAAATTTCATTTGAAATATTTGACTGAAAAACAATACCTTCTTGGAACGTGTTATACTTGTTTCCACTGTATGCATTATTTCCCCTTTCATGCATTATAAAGTTATATGCAGTGTTTGAGATTAACAATTTAACCCATTTGTGATATGCTTAAAGATGGTATATAATACTAATCAGTAAGCGGATGCACTAATATCTGAAAATGTTCAGTGAAAAATTGTGTATGATTTTTACGAAAAAAAAAAAAATAATAATAATAATAAAGAAGAAGAAGAAGAAAGAAGAAAAATCATTAGAAAATGTCAACTGGTATAACTCGTTCAGAGAATACTTAAAGGCACTTTTATAGTGGCCGTTCCGTTCCACTGTCCGCAAGAACTGAGCTATAATGCAAAGAGTGATAATTTCCAATTAAGTTTAATCCAATTCAATATCTTATTCAATACGAAGTTGCCACTCTTACATTCAACTCAGTGCTTGCGGAGAGCGGAACGGAACGGACACTATAAAGTCTGCTTTAGTATACTCTGAAATTTTATAAATACACTCAAACATAAAAACAAGTCCTTCTGGCTCATTTAGAAGAGTAGGTTGATTTGTTTTTCAATTCCTACTATTAGTTCACACTCTCGCTATATATATCTTGTACAATTCTTGCAATCGATTTTTAAATAACTTTCCGACTAGCTAAAAAATTCAAACTTTCAGGATTGCTCAGAACACGGTGACAACATGATACTTAGAAGTACGATATTCGAATTTTTTATTAGTTTTCTTTTAATTAATTAAAATATGAAAATAATAACATCCTAATAGCGTTAAAATAGCCATTAAAATATTAACTATAATTTAATTGTTGCCAAAAAATTTACGAGTTCATTTTTTTTTTTTTTTTTATGACATAAAAAAATAAAAATACATTTAATTAAACGTGAACATTAAAAAATTATGAAAAATTGAATTATGCATCTCACAAAAGTAGACGTCATTATCAATTTAAAAATTTTATGCACATTGATAAGAGCTCTATGATTCATCAGAAAATTTACAACATGGTATATATATATATATATATATATATATATATATTATCTTATAATTATTTTTCTTTCATTTTGCACGCGGGCTTTTTATTTCCTAATTCAAAATTATTTTTAAAAAACTTTTTCGATGGTGCTTTTAAATAGGAATTGACTTTAAGAAATTTTCTTTTATGTTACTTGTTTCTTTTCAAGTGAAAGCTATTTTAAAGGAAATAGCGGCTAGAAATGATTCATCAATTTAATTGAGAATTTAATATGAGCTATGTATGAACAGACGGTCATGAAAATCAATTCATAAATATGTATTTTATATTGAAAAGTTTTTGTTGATGAGAAGAATGAATTTCAGAATAATATTACATAACTTACAAAAAAATTGACAAACCAGGAAAAAAACATTATTCTGAAACATAAAATGAACAAATAAATTTTCTCTGAAATATGAATATTTATAGTTAATATATTTTATTTGTACACTTCCAAAAAATAGCAACTTTCATATTACATAGATTGAAAGACAGATATATAGAATAACATATGTCAAAAGGTAAATTTAATGCAATGAAATTAAGCACATATCGGAAAATAAATGAGATAGGTTTTAGATATTTCCCGTTGCTAAAATTCTATAAGTTATGTATATATATATATGTATATATAGTGGGTGCGGTAGTGGGCGTTCGATTAATTAATTACTCGATTAGAACATAGTTTTCATCGCCAACGGCGAAAGTGAAACCCGAAATTTTTTTTTATTCTGCCTCAGTTTTTTCGATCACCGTCGTCGTCAAATAAAAAACGATGCAGAATTTTAATTTTACAAAACATTTCGTTCGCAAGTGCGATACTTGTTTGAGGAATATCCCCCAAAGAAACCATCATGCATAAAAAAAGAATGACGTACCTTTGAAGAACAGGAACAACATATGCCTTGTTATTTTAATAAATATATTTCATACTCAAACTCCCGTCGATCAATTTCCGTCGAGTCGATCCGTTGTCATTCAACACTTTAATAATTTGCACACTTTAAATATTTGCAGAAAAGTTTCAATGTAATTCAACACCGTATCTCATTCATAGTCACGCAGTTCATCCACAGTTTTAAAATAAAATTTAAGTAAAAAATCATTTTTTAAAGTTAGAAGCTTTTTATTGTGAAGCCCTAAAAAGCATAAAATAAAATTTATTCTGGCAAAGACATGCTACAAAGAAATGAAAGTTTCAACACTAAGAAAATTTTAGAGAAAAATATAGGTACTTTCCTTTTGCAAGAGATGCAAATTTTTTAATGTTCAAAATATTTTAAAAAGCTTTCGAGACCAATATTCTTAGTTATTAGTTTTTCTATAATCATTCGTTAGGTCAGAAATTTCAAATGTCTCGAAAGCTTTTTAAAATATTTTGAACATTAAAAAATTTTCATCTCTTGCAAAAGGAAAGTACCTATATTTTTCTCTAAAATTTTCTTAGTGTTGAAACTTTCATTTCTTTGTATCATGTATTTGCCATAATAAATTTTATTTTATGCTTTTTAGGGCTTCACAATAAAAAGCTTCTAACTTTAAAAAATGATTTTTTACTTAAATTTTATTTTGTGATTTTTAGTTACCAAAAAAGAAAAAGCTTCTTAAAAAAAACTAATTAAAATTTCTTGGGATATTTTGTAGACAACGGAAGATTTTCTTTTATCAATTGACTTTTTTTTTTTTTTTATCGATTATTTATCTGCAAAAAAGTACTATATCGTCTTTCGAGGACCGAATCCAGGACCATCGCGTTATCAGCATGACGCTCTAACCAAAAGTCTAAGAACTGTCAAGAAAGCTCATAGAACATTCTAGAAAAATCAAAAATTACTTATACAAAAGAAATATTGTTCTCGAATACTTTTTAAAATATTTGGAATATTTAAAAATTTTCATGTTTTGCAAAAGTGAAATATCTATATTTTTCTTTAAAATTTTCTTGTTGTTGAAACTTTATGATTTTATAGCATGTCTCTGCAAGGATAAATTTTTATTTTAGGCTTTTTAGGGCTCCACAATAATAAAAAAGATTTCAGTGTTATTTATATTTATTTATTTATTTTTATTTTTATTTTTCCTGAAATTTTTATTTCGTGCGTTTAGTAACTCAAGAAAAAGCTTCTTTAAAAAACTATCGAAATTCCTTAGAACACTGTGTAGATAATGAAAGATTTGCTTTTATCAATTGGCATCGTTTCTATTAATTATCGGCAAAAAAGTAACACATCGGCTTGCGAGGATCGAACCCACAAGCATCGCGTTAGTATCATGACGCTCTATTCAAATGCGCTAACGAGCGACGAAAAAGGCTGTTTTAATTTACATTAAAGTGGAGGCGCCTTCTTTTTAAGTATGACACAAAGACACGGTGATAAAAATTCAATTTGAATAAAAATCTTATAAAAGAATTATATATATACATATTTAACTTTAATTTTGTGCCTTTAAGTATCTAAAAAAAAAGTTTCTTAAAAAAAAAAAAAAAAAAAAAAAAAAAAAAAACTTTTCAAAAATTCTTACAATACTGTGTAGACAATGAAAAATTTCCTTTTATCAATTGACATATTTTCTATTAATTATCTGCAAAATTTAACACATCGATCCTTCGGGCATGGAACTCAGCACCATCGCATTAGCAACTTGATGCTCTAACCAACTGCTCCAACAAGCAACTATAAGGTCTGCTGACATTTACTTTAAAGTTGAGGTGCCTTATTTATTAGCGTGACATGAAGACACGATAGCGAAATCCAATTTCAATAAAAAGCTTCTAAAAAAATCATATATTTATTTATTTATTTTTATTTAAATATTTATTTTGTGCTTTTTAGTAGTTAGATAAAAAGCTATTTAAAAAACTCTTCAAAAATTATTAGGGTACTGAGTACACAACGAAATATTTCCTTTTATCAACTGACACCTTTTCTATTAATTATTTGAAAAATTAACATGATGCTCTAACCAACTGAGTCATTAAGAGATAGAGATACAATGAATTGCTTACATTTTTTTTTTTTTTTTTTTTTTTAAGTGGAAGTGTCTTACTTTTTAGCGTGACAGAAAACACGATGACAAATTCAACTTCATGTAATAATAAAATTTAAGTAAAAAATCATTTTTTAAAATTAGAAGCTTTTTATTGTGAAGCCCTAAAAAGCATAAAATAAAATTTATTCTGACAAAGAAATGCTACAAAGAAATGAAAGTTTCAACACTAAGAAAATTTTAGAGAAAAAATATAGGTACTTACCTTTTGCAAGAGATGAAAATTTTTTAATGTTCAAAATATTTTAAAAAGCTTTCGAGATCAATCTTCTTAGTTATTAGTTTTTATATAATCATTCGTTAGGCCAGAAATTTCAAACGTCTCGAAAGCTTTTTAAAATATTTTGAACATTAAAAAATTTTCATCTCTTGCAAAAGGTAAGTACCTATATTTTTTCTCTAAAATTTTCTTAGTGTTGAAACTTTCATTTCTTTGTAGCATGTCTTTGTCAGAATAAATTTTATTTTATGCTTTTTAGGGCTTCACAATAAAAAGCTTCTAATTTTAAAAAATGATTTTTTACTTAAATTTTATTTTGTGCTTTTTAGTTACAAGAAAGGAGAAAGCTTCTTATAAGAAACTAATTAAAATTTCTTAGGATATTTTGTAGACAAAAGATGATTTTCGTTTATCAATTGACTTTCTTTTTTTTTTTTTTTTATGTGGAAGTGTCTTGTTTTTTAGCGTGACAGAAAACGCGATAACCAAATCAACTTCATATAATAATAAATAATATATATATAAAACTTCTAAAAATATTTATTTTGTACTTGAAACTTCTTATTTTGAGCTTTTTTAATATCTAAAATATTTTGTGTTTTCTAATATCTAAAAAAAAAAAAAGAAATTCTTAAAAAAACTATTCGAAAATTTTTAAGATATTGTGTAGTCAACGAAAAATCTTCTTTTATCAATTGACACCTTTTCTACTAATTGGCCTCAAACATTAACGCACCATACCTTCCGGGGACCGAACTGTAGACCACCGCTTTATTAACGCCACGCTCTAACCAACTGAGCCACGGAGCCACAAACGGAGTGGCGTATATTTACTTTAATTGTTTACCAGTATGACATGAAGGCACGATGGCAAAGTCAATTTCATATAAAAAGCTCCCTAAAAAAGCTTCTTAGAAAAACTCCTCAAAAAAACTTTTAGTGTAACCAACGAAAAATTTTTCTGTATCAGTTGAGACCCTTTCTACTAATTACTTGCAAAAATCTATTAACGGAACGCTCTTACCAATGGAGCTAACGAGGGATGCAACGCGTTGCTATACTCACTTTAAAGGGCAGGAACCTTGTTTTTTGGCGTGTCACGAAGACACGATGAGAAATTCCAATTTCAATAAAATGCTTCTAACAAAATTATTTATTTATTTATTTTTGCTTACATTTTTATTTTGTGCTTTTTGTAACTAGATAAAAAGCCGTTTAAAAAACTCTTGAAAAATTATGAAGATACTGTGTACACAACGAAATAGTTTCTTTTATCAATTGACACTTTTTAGATTAATTGTTTGCAAAAAATAAAACCTCGGCTCGGCTCGGCTCGGATCGAACACACGACTCTCGCATTATCAACATGGCGTTGTAACCAGCTGATTCATTAAGAGATAAAATGAGTTGCTTACATATATATATATATATATATATATATATAATATTTAATATATATATATAATGGAAGCGTGTTGTTTTTTTAACGTGACAAGAAGCCGATGACAAATCCAATTTCATATAATAGTAATATATAATAATATATACATATATATAAAGCTTCTAAAAATATTTTTTTACTTAAAACATTTTATTTTGTGCTTTTTTAATATGTAAAATGTTTTGTGTTTTCCAATATCTAAAGAAAAGGGAAAAAAATGCTTCTTAAAAAAACTCCTCAAAAAATTCTGAGTGTAAGCAACGAAAAATGTTCTTGTATCAATTGACACCTTTTCTACTAATTATCTGCAAAAATTAACACGCTGGACCTCCGGGGACCGAACTCACGACCACTGCGATATTAACTGGACGCTCTTGCCAACTGAGCCAAAAAGCGACAAACGAAACAACTTATATTTACTTTAAAATGAAGGCGCCTTGTTTACTAGCGTGACACGAAGACACGATGACAAAGTCAATTTCAATTAAAAACCTTCTAAAAATCAGTTAAAATTGGTGAAAATATCGTACCTGAAAAATGGAGGTTTAACACTTTCAAGTCTAAACTACTTCAACCGCATATCTCCTCCTGGACCCAGGGTTTTTTTTTTTTTTTTTTTAATACTTTATTTTACTAATTAACTCTTTTCTATTAAATACCTCCAAAAATTACCATGTCAGTCTTTCGAGTATCGAACTCATAACCAACCGTTATCAGCATGATGCTCTAACCAACGGAGCTAACGAGGAATGCAATGCGTTGCTTATATTTACTTTAAAGGGAAGGTACTTTATTTTTTGGCGTGTCATGAAGTCACGATGAGAAATTCCAATTTTAATAAAAAGCTTCGAAAAAACTTATTTATTTATTTATTTTTACTTACATTTTTATTTTATGCTTTTTGTAACTAGATAAAAAGCCGTTTAAAAATCCCTTGAGAAATTATTAGGATACTGTGTACACAACGAAATATTTTCTTTTATCAATTGTCACTTTTTCTATTAATTATTTGCACCCGGCGAGGATCGAACACACGACTCTCGCGTTATCAACATGACGCTGTAACCAGCTGATCCATTAACAGATACAATGAGTTGCTTACATTTTATTTATTTATTTATTTATTTTTTTTAATATATATAAAATGGAAGCGTCTTGGTTTTTTAACGTGAGAAAAAGCCTATGACAAATCCAATTTCGTATAATAGTAATATATACATATATATAAAGCTTTTAAAAATATTTTTTTATCTATTTTTTGCTTAAAACATTTTATTTTGTGATTTTTTAATATCTAAAATGTTTTGTGTTTTCCAATATCTTAAAAAAAAAAAAAAAAAAAAAAAAAAAAAAAAAATGCTTCTTAAAAAAACTTAGTATGTAAGCAACGAAAAATTTTCTTGTATCAATTGACACTTTTTCTACAAATAATCTGCTGAAATTTACACGCTGGACCTTCCGAGGACCGAACTCACGACCACCGCGCTGCTAACGGGACGCTCTTACCAACTGAGCCACAGAACGACATACGAAATAGCTTATATTTACTTTAAAATGAAGGCGTCTTGTTTACTAGCGTGACACGAAGACACGATGACCAAGTCAATTTCAATTAAAAACCTTCTAATAAATAAAGAGTTCAGTCTATCGAATGCTTATTTTAATTAAAGTTCAGCGAATTGTTTTTAGTCCAGGCCCATCCCACTTCTGATTTTTTATAGTGGGTGCGGTAGTGGGCGTTCGATTAATTAATTACTCGATTACTATTATCTATTAACTATTTAATAAAGAATAACTATAATACAGTTTAATGTACAGGATGGAGAATATAGTAGTTAAAGAGTCAAGTCGTATTCGTAACACATTTCGTCTAAGTTAAAATAAACACAGTTTATGAATAATAACGATCACTTAATAAGTTCATCGTCTTAGAAATAATGCACAGTTTATATTCCGTAAAAGCCTTCTTTCGTCAACACTAATCACTTCGGCTGCGTCTTTAGCCATTTTTTAAAAAGAGCAAGCGGCATAATACAGGACACCATCTCGTCGAGGTCCCATCGTCAACTGAACGTTTTTCGTGTGTGCTCCAAGACTCCGTCTATGGGGATGCGTGCGCAGGAGGTAAGAGTAGTGACGTATTTCTCACCTCGCGTTACGTCATCAGTCGTCAAGGCTGTTCTCTCGCTTCATCTCCGTGGAACTGGATTTATGACAAAGCAGGGTATCTATTCTCCGATCCGACTGCCATAGCGACCGTCCTTAAACAACGACAGTCGTCCAATCAAAAGTCGGAATGTGACGCCACGTGTCAAAATAACGACTGTCACAGTCGGAATTGTGGTATAGTCTGGTCGGAGAATAGATGCCCTTGTTTTGAAATCAAATGACCGGGTAAGGCTGGCGTTTTCACTACATATATATGTTCGGTATTTATTTTGGAGATCAAATTATTTCAACGACATCGCATTTTTATTTTTTATTTTATTTTATTTTTTTTTCTTATTTATTTATTTATTTTGCGAGGAAACGCTTATGGGCTTCTAACTCGTTACGTGATTATACTTATTTACTAAAATTTGTAAGCTATTTTTTTTTTTTTTTTGCAATGTGGCTGAAATAATTGGACCTCCAAAGAAACATGACAAAAAAACCCTTAAGAAAATATTCAAATTTTTCACATTCTTTTTCCGATAACTTGCTTAATTTTTATTTCATTGAAATGAACTTTTGACGTATGTTGTAAAATATATATGTCTTCCAACCTATGTAATAAAAAATTGTTTTGTTTCGCGCGTACGGAGTAAAACAAAATATTTACTGCAAATACTCGCATCTCAGCGAACATTAAGCTTGTGCATTTTAAGTTTTAGAATAATGTTTCTCTATTGTTTTGTCAATTTTTGAGAAAATTTTGTGAAATATATAGAAATTCATTAACTTTATAATCAAAATATATTAATAGTTTTCAATGAACACACACACACACATATATATACATATAAAATCAGTCTAAATATTCGTATGATTTTCATACATGTATACAAATATTCTAAATATTATGTGAAATCATAAATAAAAATTAGAAATCCTTTGTAATTTTTTTTTAATGACGCTGGTAATCAACAGTATTTGTTTAAAATCCTAACCTCCTTAATTGTTATCATACGTGTTTAAATGTACCTTATAAATAGGAGAATTAATGATCTGGATCAGTGTCACGCCATAAACCCTTCACGCGTGGCCATTGCAGGGAAATTTGCAATATTATCGTGTTTATGTTTGCATTCAACAGGGAAATTTTTGTATTCTAAGGGTTATTGTTGCTATTGTTCTATTCCGTGTGGAAATTCACAGAAAAACGAAAAATAAGAATAACCTGGGATGGAAAACAATCGATTATTTATCCTCGAAAACAATTTAGCATTTTTCCAATTTCACCTAACCTTCCCAAAGTACATTAAAAACCACCTCAAATCCAACTTTTTTCAACATTTTCCCTAAAACCGTATTATAAGGTGTCCCCAAATGAAAAGGAGAACGTAGCTGTAGCGGCGTTATATCAAATACCAGTGAGTTAATATGTTGGCCGATATATTGCGTGATGGTATTGCTACATGCACATTCGCAGTTAATGGCTTCGCATCAATATCCTCATTGCTGGAGAGTCATTTCCGCAGTTCGCTGCATGGTGGATTCCTCCAGATCAGCACAAAAGGTGTGCCCAAATGGATAGGATATAGTTATACGTGAAGAAAATTTCATAACAATATTATAATTGCAGTTCATGTGGTATAGTAAACCTGTAAATAATTGCCATTTGATACACTGATCCCAGCGCGTAGGAAGGGAGTTGATGGCTCAACAGATGGGTCAGGCAAACATCCATTCTCTCCGTCTTCTGATTCTCTGACAGATGCTTGGGCACCCATTGTGCACAAACTTTGCCATAACCAAGCTTTTTGTGGATTATGTGATGCGCAGTTCATTTGTTTATCGACAGTTCAACAGCAATTTCACAATTGGTGATCCGGCGATTCTGCCGTATGAGCTCATCCACAGCCGACCTTTTTGTACTGATCTGGAGTAATCCACCATGCAATGAACTGCGGAAATGACTTTCCAGCAATGAGGATATTGATGCGAAGCCATTAACTGCGCATGTGCCTGTTGCAATACCACCATGACATATATCGGTCAAGACATTAACTCACTGGGATTTGATATAACGCCGCTACAGCTAAGGTCTCCTTTTCATTTGGGCACACCTTATGTTATTTAACAATTATATAAAAATTATATAATCACAATATATAATCACATCATATAATCACATCATATAATCACATTATATAATCACAAATCTGCTATTTGGACTTCTTTATTCCACAAACAAATTCATTACTTAACAAATTTGTTTAAACAATTTACTTTCCTTACGTAAGTTTCAAAATCACGCAAAATCAGTCTAATACTGAAAACTTTCTCTATCTTCCAAATTCTATGTTATTAGGGGTTTGAGATCTCCTAATACATTTTGTGAATCTAAAAAATAACATTATTTTGACTAGGTTTGCTACAATTGTACCAAATGTAATGTAAAACGTAATAAATAAACATGAGAAATATTTATAATACATTTCAAGGAAATTACTTTAACTAAATTTATAAACATTTATGAAATATCTAATTTTTCTCCTAGTTTCATAAACATAATTTTAAAACATCGCATGCATTATTCAATCGGTGGATAATTCAAAATATTTAATTTAAGAAAATTTACTTTATCCGATTTATAAGCTATCCTTAAAATGTTTCATTTCTAATGAAAGACATTTATGTACAGCTTCTTTATCTGCATAAAAGATATTTTAGTCATTGATTTCATTGATTTCATTGTAAAAATACAACAAAACGCAGTTTTATACTTTATGCGTTTCAATGCGTTATCGATAGTTTTAAATGAAAATCACAAAATTCAATTTGTGTAATTTTGAAACAGTAGAGATACGTAGAAGTAAATGGAGAATGTGTCAAAATATAATCGAGAAAGTTTATTTTAAGAAGTAATTGTGCAATACTTTCTGCGTTATATATCAAAAAGGGAATTAAACAGAAAATCTATTAAGGTGAACTTGAGAAAAATGAATGATTAGTCACAGTATTCAATTTATATAAAATATGTAACAGGAATCAAATTAATTTAAATTTGCCAACCTTATTCTCAAATTCTTTATATGTATACAGATCCATATTCCAAAGTTAATAATGCTTTACATTCTCTAGAAACTGCCTGTAATGTCTCATTTATATGAAAAAATAAATATTTTATATGATAATGAACATAATATAATGAATTATTATTATTATTATTATTATTATTATTGTTGTTGTTGTTATTGTTGTTGTTAACTGTAATTTAGAAATATTTCCATATATATATATATATATATAATATATGATACTTCCCATAGGAAACACGAAGTTTTGCCATTGTCTATGACATTTTCTAAAGACACAGTGTACCTGTACACATAATCTGATATCAAACTATAATTAGATCTTAATTCAAGGCATTAATTTGAGCGATTTTTTGGTGAAATCGGATCTAATGATATACACATAAGATAAATTAATTGCTACTTTTAATTAATAATTTAAAGATGCGAATTTAATTATTAACTATGCATTAAAATCACGTGGTTTGCATAGATAATAAATAATTTCTAAAGGCATTTACCATTTTTTTGTTTATCCTTACATGTATTTTATCTCTATGATGATATCTTTAATTACAATTTGTTTATAAGTAAAAAGAAAATAAATCTGTTTTATTCCGTTAGCATTCAACATAGACATATTACATTACTAATAAGATTGTAGATATTTCCTTATTTAGTAATGCAACTTGACATGAATAATCATCCCATATCTGTGTTCTGCAAATATAATCATATTTGGATATTTAGTCTAAATTGAGAGCTAGTGAATGAAGTGTTTAACATGCTACATCATTCATTGTGATATGCAAATCAATTGCTGGTTTCATGTCCTTATTTTTCAATCTTCGTTTCCTGTTGATGAAATTATTTTTTTTGACACTATAAAGCATAGCTGCCAATATTTTAATTTATTCCGGAGTACTTTATCCCCGCCTTTATTTCGCACCATTTTATTTATAGAAAAATTTTCATTAATACTTAACTTTGATAAAGTAAAAAAAAAAATTACTTTTAAAAAATAAGTGGTACGAAATACAGGCGGGGCTAAAATTACTCCGGAATAAATTAAAATATTGGCAGCTATGTATAAAAGCATGAAGCGGTGTATAAATTCACACTTAATTCAATTTACTCATTATATTTTATCTGAATTCTCAAATAATAGTCTTCTTTTATTGCTTTTGCTAGCAGGTCGTGGAAATTTACTCGACCTGTATAAAAAACCTGCATAATATGAATTTCTTTTTTTTTTTTTTTTTAATGTTTTAAACCACTTTTTCTTTCTTATACGGGTATGAAATATAAATTAATGTGTGTCAATTAAACAGAAATGCACGGATTTCACTGAAATAGTAATCTGATGTTTTAAATTTTTAATGAATCCTGCGTATTTTTATACAATTCATGAGTCTTAACCGAAGGAAATATTTGTGTATTGCACAAGGCAACAGTAATAAGAAAACCATATTGTTCCTTTTTGCAATGTGCAGGTCTAGAAATGGATAATATTATTCTTCAATTATTGTACATTGGAATGTGCATTTTATTATAATGAGTATTTTTATTACCTCTGAGAAGTGTTACCAATATTTTTTATGCTATAATGTAAAAATAATGAAATTAGGCAATAGCGTACCTTTTGTTTGTTAATCGAAATGAATTCCGAATTTTCAAGAAAACAGGATTTTTTTTCCTATTGACGTACTATTTAACCCTTTCCGGTGCTTTAACGAGTCTGGCTCGTGATGAAGATTTTGTCCCAAACATAAACATCACGAGCCAGGCTCATTAAAAGAAAGCCGGGCCAAACAAAAACATCAAGAGTCGGGCTCTTAAACATTATTCTTCGACCACATTTCATGAAACCATGGAAGCATCTGCGCAAGTGCTAACTCAACGGGTCCAATATTAAAGTAGGGGTGACAGTCATCTGACTCAGAGAAAATGAGCTTTGACAGAGCGCGGAATTACGAGCTTGTTTACCACGCGTTGACCCATAACACTTGGGCCCATGTTTCGTCTAGGTAAATGGCACGGGAAGGGATTAAGAAATCTAGGCAGTGATAGTTCTGAAGAATCTTACTTAGAAGAAGTAACACTCTTGAGAAGAGAGTAATACTTGTGATCTAAATCAACCCATTAATAAATAAATCTACAGTTATAAATATTATGAAATATTTTACTCATAATTATATTAAATTTTTATTCAGGCATACATTTTGTTACATAAATATGTATAATAAAATGAACGTTTAACACAAAATTTTGACATTAGTCCAAATCACTTTTGAGCACAAATGCTCTGCTAAATGTATGGACAACAAATGTCTACAGTGCAAACAAAAAATATTACCTAAAAAATATTGAAATATCTTCAGTAATCATAAATAATAAAAAATAATAAGAATCTTGCACAATCAATTTCCTACTTCTGTATACAAAATAATTGGACGAAGGAAATTTGTATCGATATCATTTTATATGCAAAGAGGTAACATTTGATGCGCAAAATTGTAAGAGCATATCAATAAAAGAAAAGGTGTACGGTAGTTTAGAAAGCAAAATAGATGAAGAAACAATTTTGTGGAAACGAGCGATGTAATCCTGCAGAACAATAATAAAGAAATAATCCTTTCTGCAACTGAAATCAAAATGCGCACATTTGTTTCAGTTGATTTTGTAAGCGGGTCCCGAAAAAAAAATAAAAGAACGAATTGAGATACATTGTAGTGTACCAGTCGTCACTTCATGAAGATTAAGATATAAAAGTAACATTTTTAAATATTTCCCGAGAATAGAACACTTTATTCAAATTTAATGAAAATTATATTGCTTTATATAGACTTCAGAAAGTGAACGATGATGTGCAAATTACATTTTTTACTATAGCCAAATCGTTAATGTTGTGATATATTTTTAAAAACTGACAAGAAAAGAGTTTTTGCAATGTGACTGAAGTAAAAGGATCTCCAAATTAAATACGTGGCATTTAACTGAGAAAGATACAGTCGGTAACAAAAGTGTCCGAACACTAGCAAAAATTCTTATGTAAAAAAAGTACACTTCATACGGCTTCGTTAAATAAATCCTTATCGAATCATGTTCTTACACTGACTAAGAATAGGATTCGATAAGGATTTATTTAACAAAACCGTATGAAGTGTACTTTTTTTACATAAGAATTTTTGCTAGTGTTCGGACACATTTGTTACCGACTGTATCTCAAATTTAGTTTTTTTCCTGATAATTTGTTTAATTGTTATTTCGTTGAAATGAACTTTTTACATACGTTGCCCAATATATCTCGCTTTCTACTTGTACAACAAGAAAAAATTTTATTTCGCACACACGCAGTAAAAAAGCTATGTATTATAAATTATCATATCTCAGTACACATTCATCGTGTGCGTTTAAAGTTTCAAAATAATATTTCTCTAATAATTTGTCAATTTTTCTGCAAATTTTGTATTTTATATTTTTTTTTAATCCATTCTTGTTATGAACAAAATACTTGATAAAAATATAGTAATTTTCGAAAAAAAAAAATTACATTAGTCTAAATAACTGTGCAATTTCAAAGAATATATGCAAATACTATATGCTATAACTAATACCATACTATACTAATAAATACTACTAATATACTATACTAATACTAATACTATATTAATAATAAGTGAAAATTACAAGTCATTCATAGTTTTATTTTTTTTTCATTATTATTTTTATTATTTATTTTTTATAATGCAGTGAAATCCAAAGTATTCGTGCATTTTTACTATTTCTTACCCATAGGGTCGAAAAAGTATTACTTTAGGGTCAAATATTATAACGTGAGTTTTTGTTATATTTACATGTTCTGAGGTCCCTTGAATACGAAAATCATGTTTTTAGCGAATGGTCTGTGTGTGCGTGTGTCTGTCTGTGTGTCTGTTATCAGCATATCTCAAGAACAAATAGCAGCAGAAATTCCAAACTCGGTATTCTAAATATGTATCATATAGGGATACTACACTAAGCTTTCGTTGAGATGAAGCAAATGGTTCATATACAGGGACACTCAAAAGTATTCAAATACATTACGTCTATGGGGGAAATTGCAGCTAAATAGAGTTTAAGATCTAAGTAGAGTTGGACATCTATAGACTCCACTAAACAAAATGAAACGAATGTACATATTTTGTGTATGTAGGAGCCGAGACTCCCCCCTCGAGGGGACTAAATTTTCATGATGGGTATCTTTCAAAAGAGCTCGCCAATACCTTTGAAACGAATCGTTGAACCATCAATCTGCGATAATGTAAAATAAAGTTATCGATTTTTTTCATTTTTAACAAATATATGTATATATATATATATATTAAGTAATATTGAGAATAAATTCAACCTTTTATATATATATATATATTTATTTAGTGTTATACTGCTTCTCTAATATGGAAACCGTGTGCATTATCTTGGAAGATAATTTTTTTAAATAATAATTTTAATAAATTATTTTTACTGAGTAAATTTGTATAGAAAAATATAGAAGAAAGTCGTGTGGTGGCCACAACACACTAGTTATTTGTTGTTAGTGGATGTGTTTTACGAATAATATTTTCCATCTCAAGGAAAGCTGTTCGGGAATTGAAATAAATTGCTCATGGAGATATGGTAAATAATGTATGTTTTAAGCTAAATATTCATCGCTTGTTTTTTGTACAATAATGAAACGAGGTTTGAGAGAGGCGGTAGCCCCCCTCACACAGAACTAATTATCATATAAAATTCTCCCTAAGCCTAATTTGAATTACATAGGTTTACATAACAGTACTCGTTATGTTACCTCTTAATCTCCAACCTGTATTTATAGTATTAAATTTCAGGGTAAGAGAATGTAGTGTGAGTGACACACCAAATTATTCAATTTGTGGTTAATCTTCTAATTTCACTCGTGACTAAGTGAATAATGAAAAGTGTGAGTTTATGAATGTTCAACATTTAAGTGGAGGAGGGGAGAAGGGAATATTCTTTGAAAATCAATGGTCTAAATGTTCAATTGTAAGATACTAAATGGCTTTATATTCCCACTAAACTTGCAGACCTGAACTATGTAGCAGCAGAATTCAATGTACTCATCGGAACTACACTCGATCTAAACTCAAGTCGAACTGAACTGAACCTCGAGTACGTTTTTACATGTCTTTTACACAGTGGAGAATCAATTTGCATTCGTACATTGTCTACTTTTCAACAAACTTTCTCAAATGTAATTAAACTAAATTTATCTAAATATTAATCCATATTAATTATTTAATAATTTCTTGATAATTCAATAATATTATTTATTAATCTAAATTTAGTCAAACCCTGATTTTCCTTTCAAAATCCACTCTCTAGATACAATGTTAAAAACTTCTGTAAATTTATTGTAAACTAGCAGGCTACGCCCGCTTCGCTGGTCACTATTTTTAAATGAATCACAATAATTAATGAATTTTTTAAATTGCATTAATTTTTATCATGTGATAAAAAAAGAGAAAAAAAAATTCTGATCGGAAAAATGTCGCACCGGGTCCCCACTGCCTTCGGCAGCGTAGACCCGTGCGCTGCGCGCACGTATTCCTTCACCATCGTTATGACGTCTCAAAATTCAATGTTATTACTCATAAACTTTCATTCTTAAGAAAAGGAATTAAAAAATATATCATTTAGCATCGGGTAAAAACTCACACCGGGACCCCACTGCCTTCGGCAGCGCAGACCCATGCGTGCTGCGCGCGCACGTTTCAGGATATACGTGCGCTCTACACGCATATTCCTTCTCAACTCAAACTTCTAATCATATTTAGAACTCGAAATATTGAAATTTTAAAATATTGCAGCGTCATCTGGCGGTACAAATTTCTGTATTCCACTGTTCGATTCCAAATCAAAAAAAAAGCTTTCTAATGATGTATTACTTATGAAATTATTTTAATTAGTAGCTGAAATACAAAAGAAAACTGATTCAGGACACCTCAAAACGTGTAAATCTGGTGAAAACTTTCGATAATTTAAAAGAACTTTAAAATATCTTTCGAATGATGTATTAAAAACAATTTAATTAGAATTTGAAATATTGAAATTTTAAAATATCTGGCGGTAGAAATTTCTGTAATCTACTGTTCAATTCCAAATCAACAAAGCTATCAAATAATGTGTTACTTATGAAATTATTTTAATTAGTAGCTGAGATACAAAAGTAAACCTAATCAGGACATTCTAAAACATATAAATCACGTGAAATCTCTAATTCCATTATCTACGGTAGTCGGTTAATGGAAGTAAAAAGAAAAATAAATATTTTTTAGGTCCCCAAAACCTATATATACCACGGTAGTCGGGTAATGGAAGTAAAAAGAAAAGAAAAAGTATTTTTTAGTTCTTTCAAATATATTTTGTTGCTATGGAAACTCCTATCGTCTATTGAAAGATAGATTACGTGTTAGAATAAAATTTAATTTGCAATTAAAATGTAACTGCTTTGTTTAATAATGAAAATTGATGAAATTTTAACTGCAGATTGGTTTTGTGCTGAATAGGTTGTATATTAAGTGTTGTGTGCGAAAAAGAAAATTTGAAGCACTTTGAAATTTGCAATTTTTAACCCCAGTTCAAGATAATGTGACATTAATGACTTCCACATGTTTTGTTTCCGTTCGAGACAGCCGTTAAAGTCGTCTGCTGATAGAATGCCTCTTTTTAAGCAATAAGGATTTTTGGTCATTTTTCGATCGACATATGGGTCAACGTTTTAATTAATATCTCCGAAACTAATTAAAATTTTTAAATTCTGTTTCGAGGAGGACCTCGGAAGTCTCCAGAGCATCCGAATGTCAATTTTTGTACTTATGCGTTCAATAGGGCTGAACGTATAAAAGAACAGACAGACAGACAGACAAACCTTTCCATTTATTATTATAGATTATAAATATTTATCCAGAGTCTCTGTAAATTTACAGTACAGTAATTCTTAGTTAAAAGTGAATAATCGAGATTCTCAATCTTTATTCTGTATTTTTACCTAATTTTGTTATTTAATTTTTTAGTTAAAACTAAAAAAAAACTGTTTGTACTTTAGAAAAAAAACATCCTAAATCCAAAATATATTCTCAACAATTATTAATTAATGTTAGTTATTAAAATGAATGTATAAAATAAGTTTTTTAACATCTCCGTTTATTTTTCTTGTAATTCTGCGTAAGACTTGAGATAATAGATTACGCAGAGTTTTCTGTTGAAATTTTTAACAGTGTATCCTTCGCAAAGTTCCTATCTAAATCAGAGTTAAGACTTCAAACCCAACTCGACGTCTTCGTAAGATCTAATTTACGAATTTCTTAAGAAAATTCTGTTAGATCTCATATACAGCTAAAAGGGATAATCAAAATTTATATCAACTTAATAGCGATTAAGCGGCTTTTAACGACTGTCAGTTTTTTTTATACGAACTTTTACAATCCTAAACACCTCAACAATTACCATACTTATTTCTTTGTTCCTAATAAATTCAATAAATGAAAGGGACATTATCAATGTAACGTCATGATAACCCTTCACACATGACCATTCTCGTGTTTGTCTTTGTATTCAGTGGTGGCATGTTTGTATTCTATTGGTAAATGTTGTTATTGTTACTCTTATTAACACACACACACACACACACACATATATATATATATATATATATCAAATTTGTATGCTTGGCAATAGTTATAAAATTTTCCATTCTATAAGGAAATCCACGGGGAAATGGAGATTTAGAATAACCTGGGATGAAAAGCAATCGACTATTTATTCTCGAAATCAAAAAATCGATAGGGTCCATTTAGCATTTTTCCAACTTCACCTAACTTTCATAAATTACGTTAAAATCATCTCAAATCCATCTTCTCTAATAATTTTATCTAAATCCGTACTTTTATTCAACATTTATTTAACAGATTTTCAGATCTACTATTTGAATTTCTTTATTCCATAAACAAATGCAATACTTAAACTTATTTTCTATACAATTTACCTTTCCTTACTTAAGCCTCATAATTTACCATATCCGTAATCATGCAATCTCAGTGCAACATTGAAAACTTTCGTAATATTTACGAAATCCTATGTTACTAGGCGTGTGAAATCACATAATGCATTGTATAATTTAAAAAAAAGTAACATAATTTGGACTAGGTACACAATGCACACAAATGTACAAAATGTAATGTAAAACGTAATAAATGAACATGAGAAATGTATTTGATATATTTTAGGAAAATTCATTTTTAACTAAATGTATAAATATTTATGAAATATTTCATTTTCCTCGTAGTTTTATAAACATAATTTTAAAACGTCACGTGCTTTATTTAAACCTTAAATAATTCATAATACATAATGTAAGAAATTCTTCTTTATTATATTTATAAATAAACTGTTATATTTCAAATGTAGAATATTTGATAACAACTCCATTACGTACTTCAATACTGTTTTATTGAATCTAAATTTCCAAGTTTGTAAACATATAAAATTTAGTCATTCATATTGTTGTAAAAATACAATAAAACGTTATCTTATAGTTTATGCATTTCAGTATGTTATTTATTATTTATTAATTTTGTACCAGTAGAGATACGGCGAAGTAAATTCAGAATGTGTCAAGAAATATTTCCAGTTCTTACTTTCAAGTTTATTTTAAGAAGTAGTTGTGCAATATTTTCTACATTATAAAATATAAATAGAATTGGTCGTAAAACACATTAAAGAGAACTTGAGAAAATTATATAATTAATCATAGTATTCGATTTATATTGCAAACTCTACAGATATCTTTTTTTTTTTTTTTTTTTTAAGAAATGTTCAGTAGGGGTTAAATAAATCCAAATCTGCCACTATTATTGTTAAAATCTCTATTTTTAGACAGATCTATATTCTAAAATTTTCACTTTTTTTCTATCTTTAGAAACTACAAGTATTATCTCAATTCTATTAAATAATAAATATTTTAAATGATATGGAAGATGGTATGAAGTAATACAGTATAGATATTCCTTTTAATTAACTGCAGTTTAGAAATATTTTCATTTTCCCTATTTTTTTTTTCTTTATTGAATATTCTTTATATTGGAAACAGAACGCTTTGCCATTGTGTATCATATTTTCTGAAAAGGCAGTCTGCACTCAATATGAGATCAAAATATAATTAGATCTTCCTTTCCAGGGATTAACTTGAGCTGTTTTGCAGAAAAAATAGATCTAATAATAACTTTTACAAGAAAGAAAAAGGAAACATTACATTTAATAATTAAATAAGGACGTGAATCTAAACATTAATAAGATAGAAAAATCAAGCAGGTTACATAGATTATAAACAATTTCCCCAGTTATACTTACTGGCTTTGAAGCCAACAAAGAATTTAAGACTAAGTTTCATTTTTATGAATTTCGATTTAGGGTTTATTAAATTTAGAATCTCGGATTAAGAATTCTAACGAAGTAATTTTAGATTCAAATTCTGCAACTTTTACTCAATTACAAATCAGAATAACATGCATATTAATTAAATGAGAATAAGTTTAAATCTACTTACCCCCTCTGCCAGCATTCCGAAGATTAACGACACAACCACTAAATCACTAGAATATAATTCGACATTTGAAGAATAGTTTTATTTGACTTGAATACTTAATTACGAATTTTTATTAATATTTAAGAATGGTTACTGGAAATATAATGAATACGATTAGAAGATTTTAATAGTTCTGATTTGATTTTAAAGTCCAGAGATACCTTGTACCTCGTCCGGATTCGAAAAGCGACTGAACCAAAACTGCTCAGCGCCGTTCCTAATCAGTTCAGATGTGCGCATCACCTTCTCCACTCCCCTCCTCCCCGACATCCTCCGGGGGGGGGGGGCTGAGCATGGCAGACTGGCGATTCTATTAACTGGTCGTTTGATGATTCCAACTGGCGTCTTCAGCGTGACCACTCGGATAATTCCATCCTCACCCGGATGGACGTCCAGGATGCGTGCTAGACTCCACTGAGCTGGCTGAATAGAGGGTTCCAACACCAGGACTAGCTGACCAGGTTGCAGATGGGTAACACCGCTCTTCCATTTTTCTCTTGACTGGAGTGAAGTCAAATAAGACTTTGCCCAGGTGCTCCAAAAGTGCCTCTTGACCTTCTGGAGGAGTTTCCATCTGGAAGAAAAACTGGTACAAAATGGATTAGTTTGGTTAAGAGATTGTTCAGGAAGCTGAAGAAGCGGAGCCCCAATTAGGAAGTGTCCTGGTGTAAGTACCAGGAAATTATTGGGTTCGGTGGAAAGTGGTACTAAGGGGCGGGAATTTAAGCAGGCTTCAATGTTTGTTAGAATAGTGTCACATTCCTCAAAGATCAGGCAATTGCCTTTACACGCTTTGAGTAAATGGCGTTTGGCCAATTTAACCGAAGATTCCCATAGTCCGCCAAAGTTAGGCCCGTAAGGTGGCATAAAATGCCAATGAATTTGTCTAGTTGTGGCATAGTCTTGAATAGTATTGGTTTTTGAAAGTGTCACGAGTTTCTTCAAATGGGCATGGGCACCAACAAAATTTCGGCCATTGTCGGAGTATATGTCCATGGGATAGCCGCGACGCGCTATGAATGTCTGTAGGGCATATAAAAAATGCTCGGTAGATAAAATAGTGACTAATTCGAGATGAATTGCCTTGGTGCACATGCAGATAAATAGGCAAATATAGGATTTAAATTTGGTACTTTTCCGTTTGTGGTCACATTTCGTTAGAATGGGACCTGCATAATCCAGGCCAACATGTTGGAAGGGTCTACAAGGGTTGACTCTTGCACTGGGTAAGTCACCCATCATTTGTTGAATGGGGGTCGGTTGGACTTTGGCACACGTGACACATTTTCGAAGCTCCTTTTTCACAGTGGACCTACCATCAGGAATCCAGTAAGACTGGCGAATTAAGTTTAATACTAGGTCGACACCTGCATGCAGACTGTTCACATGAAAATGTCTGATTATAAGAGAGGTAAAAGGGTGATTTTTAGGCAACAATAATTGATGCCTAGTGTCGTAGGGAAGGGTCTTGGCTTTGTCAATTCTACCTCCCACTCTTAATAGATTTTCGGAATCAATAAACACATGGAGAGGTTTCAATTTACTGTTGTTTGCAACGGGTTTGCCACGCTGCAAAAGGGCGATTTCTGAAGCAAAGGACCTTTGTTGTACACATTTAATCACAAGGATTTTAGCCTCTGAAATTTCTTGTACTGAGACTGGCCCTTTCAATTTTGTAGCATTTCTACTATTATTAATAAACCTCTTCATAAATGCAATTACACGCAAAAGTTTTGTACTTGAAGAAAATTTTGAAACCAAGTCGTCTATCATGGAGTCATTCATTGGGTTTGACTCTATTAGACTTGGAGTTTTCACAACTATACATTTGACTGAGGTCGACATTTCTGAATCGTGCTCTGAGACCTGGATCTTTGGCCAATCAGGTCCAAACCACCACAAGGCAAATGTTTTTAATTTGTTTGGTAACAGCCCACGAGTTGCACAGTCAGCTGGGTTGTGTTTGCTTGGTAAGTGCTGCCATGTGGTTGGGTCTGTCAGAGCCGCTATTTTGTTGACTCGGTGTAGGACGTATGTGTTGCCCTTTAAGGGTGGATTTAAGATCCAACTACGGGCGATTGTGGAGTCTGTCATAGACGAATTTCCTCCACCGGAGAATCTAGTGAGTTCTGGACGACTGACAAAAGTTCCGATAACAAAACAGCCGCGCATAGCTCCAACCTAGGCAAGGTAATGGGTTTTAAAGGAGCTACACGGGTTTTAGCTGCAATCAATTTTAAAGGTGCGTTCTGTCTAGGACGTATATAAATTACAGCAGCATATGCCTTTGTTGACGCATCACAAAATCCCTGTATCTGGTAAATCGATTCGGATTTCAAATCTAAAAATCTGGGTACTGACATGGCCTTAAAGGAAGCAATTTTTTCATAAAATTCGTTCCACCTGTTTTGAATGTCTGGTGGTAAAGGATCATCCCAACCAAGTTTTTGCTTCCAAACATCTTGTAGTAGCAATTTTAAAAGAATAGTGGCAGGGGATAACAGACCCAAAGGGTCGAAGATGCGTGCAATTACGGACAATAATTGTCTTTTTGTTTTTACGCTTTCTTCGGTGTTAACTCCAACCTGTAGGGAATCCGATGTTAAATTCCAGTTTAGTCCTAAAATACGTTGGGAATGATCGGGGTTTAAGGATAATTCCTGATTTGTTGATTTTAAAGTCTCTGGGACCTGAACTAGAGCTTCCACACAATTTGAAGCCCATTTTCGCAGCTTGAAGCCCACAGCATTAAATAATGCCTGAAGGTCTGTGACCAAAGATTGAGCGGCTTCGATTGTTTCAGCCCCTCCAAGGAAATCGTCCATATACAGGTTGTTGCGGGCAGCCTGCACAGCTACGGGAAAATTGGGTTCTTCATCGTTTAATAGCTGTAATATGGTACGCAGGGCTAAAAATGGAGCACAGGCTGTGCCATAAGTAACCGTGTTCAATTGATAAACACGAAGTGGGTCTGACACATTGGCTCTCCAAAATATTCTTTGGAAAGACCTATCATGCTCTGCGACTAGAATTTGCCGGAACATCTTTTCTATGTCGCTCGAGAGGGCGACTTTATTTAAACGGAATCTAATTAGATTGCTCAAAATGCTTGTTTGAAGTTTTGGCCCTTTATGCAAGTTAGAGTTCAGGGATTTGCCATTTGTAGTTAAGGCCGATGCATTGAACACTACTCGTAGTTTGGTAGTGCTACTATTTTCATTACTAACTCTATGATGGGGCATATAATAATTGGGTGTACTGTTAAGTTCCTCAGCTCTTAGTAGCGTCATATGACCTAAGTCAGCGTATTCACACATAAACTTACAGTATTCCCGTTTGAGATTAGGGTTCTGAACAAATCGATTTTCAAGCCTTTTAAACATCTTTAGTGCCCAGTTGGCACTTTCACCTAAATCTATCTCATCATGGAGGGGTAATTTCACCACATAGCGACCTTCAGGGTTGCGCTTGGTGGAAGATTTATATAGTTCCTCAGCCGGATCGGCTTCGGTTTCACTCTTAGAAGATATTATTGGCTGATTGTCAAAAAAATCGTTTAAGTTAACACAGTGTAATGAGGAGCTATATGTTGATTCTGGTTCCATTCCATCCCTTGAGAGGGGGCCACTGAGTAAGTACTCAAGTGAACTGGGAATGGCAGATGGTTCTCCTGGCCTTCCCGGTACTGGTGTGCCACAAATTAGTGACGCAAAAATATCTGCGCCTAATAATACTTCGATTGGTTGTGGCTTGAAGAAATTCATATCGGCTAACTGAAGATTTCTTGTATGTGGCCAAGACGTCGTTCTCACCCGGAAATTTGGCAGAGGGGTAGTAACCCTATTTACTACTAGCGCTTTCAAGTTCCTATACTCGTTAGCGAAATATGGCGAGAATGAGAATTCTGTAAAATTTAAAACAGTTTCTGCGGAAAGACCGTTTATGCCTACAAGTCGATGAGAAGTGCCAAACAAAGGCAAATTTAGCTTCTCAACACACTCCTTTGTTATGAGGCTATTTTGTGAAGCACTATCAACTAACGCCCGACATTGAATAATTTTGCCGTTAGGTGACCTAACCTTTATAAGGGCAGTAGCCAATAACACCTTTTGGTTATTAAAATTTGCATTAGATTGTGAACTATTGGCCACCGACGTAGTAACAAGGCCGCCTCCCTGATCTGCAGAATTCTGTGCATAAATGTGCAGAAGAGTGTGATGTGAACCTGCACATACTTTACATTTAATATTAATTCTACATTGACGCACTTGATGATTAGTTCGCAAACAATTTTCACACAGTGATTTTGATTTAACTAAGTCCCATCGCTCCTGAACACTAATTCGATTGAATTTGGGACATTTAAACAATTGATGTACTTGAGAACAGGCGACGCATTTATTTTCTTTGACTATTATTGAATTATTGACACAAGATTTTTTTACACTACTACCTTCTACTGGCTTCTTAAACATTCCTGGTTTATTTTCAAGTTTTGTTTGACTCGACGCCTCCCTTTCTATGAATATACCAAACGAATTTAAATCGGAAATAGTTTGCATATTCTCTAGACTGAGCTCCCACCTATGCCTAACGGATGAGTCCAATTTTGAAATCATGAAATTTATAAGAATAAGATCGCTAAGAGGATTAGATTCCAATCCTAGGGTCGATAAAATTCGCACCGCTTCGTTACAAGTATCTATTAAATTGAAAAACGATTTAGGATCATCCGCTTTGTTTACCTTTACCGAAAAGATTTTATTTATTTGAGTTATAGCTAATTGGCGTTTACTTTCGTAGCGCTGAGTAAGGATTTCCCAACAGTGTTTAAGATTTTCCGATTGTAACGAAAATCCACGAATAAGTTTTGATGCACCACCTCTTACACACGATTGGAGGTATTGTAGCTTTTCAACCTCACTAAGGCTGTCATTATCCAGAATAGATGATTTAAATAATTTTTTAAATGACAACCAAGATTCATTATCCCCGTAAAAATAAGGAATTTCAAGTTTGGGAAGACTAATATGCGAATTAACAGAAGTCCCTGGTTTGGTACGTGCATCATTATTTACATTTGGGGTATTTGATTGCGATTTACTCTCTAACACTACAGACAACTCCAACAGAATGTCCCGATTTTTCATCATTTTTTCAAAGTTTTCATCGTTTTCTTCTTCGGAAAAATTTGTAACTATTTCCTCGAATTTAACCTCCAGTACATTTACCTTAACTTTTAGGATCTTTAATCTGGCTTGATCGCCTTTATCGCAATCATTGACCTTCGATTTTATAAATTCTATTTCTCTAATAACATTTTCAAATTTTATCACTTCATTAGATTTTGGGAACAACGCACTCTTTTCGGAGTCATTCGCCCTTGTTTTCCCCTTTCTACCCATCTTTTGAGCAAACTAATTACAAACAATTAAATTTAAATATGAATTAATCGATCGAATTAAATTATTATTCTGCAGATCAGGAAGTAAAACAAAACAAAAAATATAAGAACAAATGAAAAGAAACACACATATAGAATAGATTTTTTTTTTTTTTTTTTTTTAACTGAAATAAATAAACTAATAAAATATTAAATGCACCTTTTTCATTCTCATACACTCCTTTCTTCAACAATTATTTAACATGAATAGCTATTTCTTAAATTCCCTAACCGAAATTGTTCCGGTTTGAAAACCAAACTATTTTGAACTACGTTTTCTCTAAACCAAAACTTTTACGTATGCATGAAATCGAAACTACTTTGAATTACGTTTTATATCAAAACAATTTAACTTTGTATTAATGATTTATTTCAACAAATTAATTTTAATTTACTTTAAAGTTCTTATTCAGATAAATTAATCCTACGTAAACAAAAGAATTTTTTCCATTTGCAATTTTTTTTTTTTTTAATTTAACGAATTACGATTAATTATCATATTAATAGGTAATTAAGCCTCCGGCTCGACGGACCACTATGGCTTTGAAGCCAACAAAGAATTTACGACTAAGTTTCATTTTTATAAATTTCGATTTTGGGTTTATTAAATTTAGAATCTCGGATTAAGAATTCTAACGAATTAATTTTAGATTCAAATTCTGCAACTTTTACTCAATTACAAATCAGAATAACATGCATATTAATTAAATGAGAATAAGTTTAAATCTACTTACCCCCTCTGCCAGCATTCCGAAGATTAACGACACAACCACTAAATCACTCGAATATAATTCAACATTTGAAGAATAATTTTATTTGACTTGAATACTTAATTACGAATTTTTATTAATATTTAAGAATGATTACTAGAAATATAATGAATACGATTAGAAGATTTTAATAGGTCTGATTTGATTTTAAAGTCCAGAGATACCTTGTACCTCGTCCGGATTCGAAAAGCGACTGAACCAAAACTGCTCAGCGCCGTTCCTAATCAGTTCAGATGTGCGCATCACCTTCTCCACTCCCCTCCTCCCCGACACTTACCATTACATTATTTAACTATATATGTATTTTTTTTGTTTTCATCCGTTATATTTAAAATAAACATATTATGTTACTAATAAAACTGCAGTTTGTGCCTTATTTGGTGATTGTGTGTGACGTGATAAACAGTTTCCTAGCTTTATTCCGAAAGCATAATAATGTTTGAACTTTGAAATCTAAATTTTGAGCTAGTTGTTTATGTTTTCAAGTGTTTAACATATTTCATTATCCCCATTTCTATTTTGGCTCAAATTCTCAAATTCAATTTTGGCAAATTCATATTTCATTGGCATTCTTCCAACGGAATTAATTGTAGGTTAATTTTGATTTATTATTTTTAATTTCCTTCTGTTGTAAGTGATGTTTTTTAACAGATTTTTTTAATTATCGTACTATATTTTCTCGAATCTCTCGTACCATTTTTATTTTTCTTATTTTAAATTTAGGGAGAAAACTTTCCTGTTCCTTTTTTTTTTCCCCTCTAGAATAATGCATGTTTTTCCTTCCCTTTGCTCTCTCCGTTTAAAAGAAATTTACAAAATTTTTTTTAAAACACTATGATTGTACTTGTTGCTGTCTGATCAACAAAATAAAGCTATTTTAGTTTACAAAAACTAAGGCCTCATTAATCACTATTTATGATCTTACTCATTTTATTTTCTTCGGTATTCTATAGAATAATGTATTATTTTTGTAAAAAGTTTCGATTTCGAGTTTTCGATAAATTTACACGATTTTAAACGTCCAAAACACGAATTTAAAAATTAAAACATTTCCGTCTGTATGTCCGTGGTTCTTTGTGTGTGTCACAAAAATTATGTGGTAATTGTATCTCAGAAACTACTGCACAGCATTTCATGTAAAATTATCGGCTGCTGCCCTTGACATAAAATAGAGCATATCGAAATATAGTGAAAATGGGTTAACAGATGGCTTTACCATCCCGTTTTATCTAGACTTTTATTATGATAGTTTAAAGCAAAATTTCTTTGTAAAAAAAAAAAAATAAATAAATAAATAAATACTGCCACAGCTGTTCATTTTGTGTGTCTATGTCCTTTCCTCTTCACGAAAGACCGCAGTACCGATGTTTGAAGAATAATCCGCGGATCATATTTATCTTGGTCTGAAATTTCTATAACCTTAATTAAAAAAGATGCACTGTAAACGCAAACGGTTTAATTTAACGGTCACATTTAAAGCGAAAAAAAATTCTTACTTTTAAAGACACATTTTAGCATCTGAAATAAAGATATTGCAAATGCCTTAAAACACCACCATCTTTTTAGGATTAAAAACACCGCCATGTTAGGCTTTAAGACACCGCCATTTTTAAGGGTTTATAATAAATAAATTAATAAAGGTGGCGTATATTGTAGTTTTATATATCAATCCATATTTTTCCCTTAAAACTATCGAGATAATATCTAAAGTTCAATATGTATTAATTCTTTTAAATTTTATGTGTAGAGATTAAAAATTTTGTAAAATATAAAACAAATATATCAACATCTCTGTATATGATGTTTAGAAAACTATTTCATTCTACAAACTGATATTTAAAAAGAAAAAAAAATGAACATGAAAATCAGAAAAAAATTTATTTTCTTTTACGTGCAGCCAAAAATTTGAAAACCAAAAAGAAAAAAAAAAATAGATATGCACAAATTGTTTAAGGTTACTTAGAAATTCGTTTTTATAGTTCAAGTTATTCTTAGCTACAAGTTAATAATTTTTCATCTAAATGCATGAGAGAGCTTTAAAAAAAATAACTTTTTTTTTTTTTTTTTAATCAAATAAATTTTGCACCTAAATATGTTTTTTTATTAAGTATTTCAAACATAATTTCATGCAGATAAGATACACGTCGCTTACCATTAATGCACATCTGTTACGTTAAATCTAAAATTTTTAGACTGAAATTACTTAGATTTCATAAATACGCATTTTAAAATATGAAACTACAAATAATATGTAAAATTGTAATAAGCTTAAGTAAGCAGTATATATTTAATATCTATCTATCTATCTATCTATATCTATATATATATATATATATATATATATATATATATATACGTATATATATCTGTGTGTGAAATCATGAAATTGAAAGATAAGTAATAGTGATTTTCTAGGTATTTATCCGTCTGGCAAAATTTAAATATTTCACTATATATTAAACATTTTGATGAGACGTGTGTATTAGGAATCAATTTAATTTTCATATGAAATGCAATACTAATAAATTAATTACTTACTCATTCTGTCATCCCAATAAATTCAGAGTGTATTCACATTCAATTAGTTGTTAAATATTTTATTTAAGTTTTATTTATTAATTTGATTTTACTAGTTGATCTATAGATACGTATAACTAACTTCAAATTTGCATTACTCATTTTATTTTTTAATATTATATCCATCAATTAAAAAAAAAAAAGATAAAATATATTCTACCATTTAATAAGTAAGAGCCCCTTTATGAAATTCTCTATAATATTTTTTGATGAATTATCCTGAAATTTTAACGCATAAATAAATATATATATATATATATATATATATATATATATATATATATATCATTACTATCATCATCATCATCATCAATTTCAGCTCTTGTCAATCCACTACAGGATAAAGGCCCCTCCTAGGTGATTCCAATCAGCGCGTTTTTTTTTTTTTTTCAATTGTTCTCCATTTTGCTCTTCGAAACTTCAAAACTTTATCTGTCCAATGACACAGTGGTCTCTTTCTCGGTCTTTTCTAATCTCTCGGTATTCAAAATAGGACTTTTGTGGTCCATCTATCCTCATTTCTCCTCGTAAGGTGCGCAACCCAGCTCCATTTTAACTTCTTAAATCTAGAAATAACATTAGCAACTTTGATTTGCTTTCTAATCTAAGTGTTTTGCTTTCCGTCTTTTCGAAATTTGTATACCTTATGCATTTAATAAATATTTTGCGTCGAAAGCATAAAGAGGACCAGTAGCAAATTAAAGAAAATCAAAATGTTTGGCATGATCCTGCAAAATGTGCTATTTGAAATGAGTTCTGCCTGTAGCATTCGATTATCAGGTTTCATTTAATTATGTAGTAAAGGAATATATTCACACATGTTGGCTTTCATTGTATATTTTAATTAACTTAATATTGAGATATTATATTTACAATAAATTATTATTATTTTTTTTAATGTAAAGTAGTTCTAAAATAATATCATTGCATTTAAACACATTTGTCTTTCCGTAAATAAATATCTTAATTTAATATTATTTTATCAGTTAATTTATTAATTAAATATTTGGAAGAATCAAAACGTATTTTTTAAGAATTATTCATTTATTCCTTACAATTTAAACGTATTATTTATTAATAAGGAAATTCAAATTCGAAAATCAAAGCAAATGTATACGTGGTATGTAACCGCATGGTCCAAGTTTCCCTTCTCCCAATTTTTTTTTTTTTTTTTTTTTTTTTTTTAGCCCTTTGATCAATAGCTTGAGCCCGAGATCACACAAAGGCACACTAACACCTCACTTTTATCTATACAGAATATATTATATATAATAAAAGAGTTTTTTTTTTTTTTTTTTTTTTTTCGTTCATGGCATGATATCTTACATTTAAAAGTACACACGTAAAATATTTTATAGATTTAATCGTATTTAACATGTCTTTCCTGAACTACATCATAAAAATTACTTTTCAAAATTGGTGATTAATGCTTTAAAGGCACATTTTGAATTTTCTTAGCCATAATTATTTTATTAAAAATGAGAAGCATTTCTTTTATTTAATATTTAGAAATGAAATGATTTCCATATGATTATCAAGTCATAAATTGTCTCAAAATTGTGCATAAATCTTCCAAAGTTATTCCTGTATAATATAATACACATTCATATTCAATGACTGGGATTTCTTAGATTTACCAAAAGAATATCCTATTTCATGTTTTTCTCATTTCATGAAATAGTACATCCCTTCTGAAAAATATATTAAGCGAATAAATACGTAATATGTAAGTTCAGGAAAAGACTTTTTCTGTGTATTCAAAGATAAAATATAGGAAATCTATGTTGATACTACATTTCAAGTAGAAATAGTTCCATGTTCAAACATCATGACAGTAAATAAATTATGAAAAACTATCATTTTTTGATCTTTAAACAAAGTTTGTGTAAAAAGCCATAATTATAGTTTAAAATATTTATAAAAAAAATAACTAACCGCATTCTTAAAACATTCTTTATAAAATGTATAAAAACATAACAATATTTAATAAGAATAATTAAGTAAAAGTTTCAATTATTATGCTTTTCTGAGAAAAAAAATCTATTTTTTATTCATGTTTGCCTTCAAAATATATTAATATATTAATATTGTTATCATTATATATTGTGCATTAAGGTCGACTGATTCATTTTACCAAATTTGAATCAATAATTGATCAGAAATTTGCATTTTTACTCCACAAAAAACGGCTGGCTCATTTTTCCAAATTTGAATCTGTAATCGATCAGCAAATTTGCATTTTTACTCCACGCTCAATAAATTTTCATTTTTACCTCCACGTATTTTATTTATTATTATTATTATTATTTTAATACTCTTTTTTTCTTTTGCCAATATGAGAATCCTAAAAAACGCACAAAACATTTTTTCGTGCATAAAATAATAATAAAACAAGAACAAAAAACTATGTTGTTCGCATAGATTTCTACCACATACCAACTATACATACTCACTGCATCGCTTAATTTTCAATGCACTTTGATTACATCATCACACAACGCGCGGACCAAAAGGACAGAAAGGTAGACAGAGGGACTAACTGAATTCGTAATCACTCTTAAACATTGTTGGAAATATTTAAAAACACTTAATCCAAACGGAAATGCAATTCCAGCAACTTCCATTGTAGCTCTTAATGTATCTTAATATTTTAGTGTAGCCATGTAAAACTTAGTAGTAAACATAATATATTTTGTAAAAACATTTCTTTACCATATGACTAATAAATGCACATTCGTTGTAATTTTATAATAAAAAGTTATATAAGAAGGATTTTTAAAAATACCTTTCATAAAATGCACTGTTTTTCTTTTTCTTTGTGAACAAACCATTTATGCTCTTCACACCAATTTAAATAAGGAGCCATGACACATAAAGTGAGCTTAAATAACGCATATAATTTCAAAGAAATTCTGAAAATATTTACAGATAATAAAGACGGATAGATGAACCGATAGACCGACGGAAGAAAAAGACAGAAAATTAAGCTATTTTGAACCATAAACGCGATTAAAGATTGTTAGAAAGTATTTCAAACGCTTAATTAAAAGAAAAGTACAATTACAAGTGTTTATAATTATTGTCTTTAATGTATCTGAACATTTTTGTGTAGTTTTGTACGTTTTAGTACTAATCTTACTATCTTCTATAGAAAACAGTTTTTTGAGAATGCGAGAAATAAATGTAATTTTCATTATAATTTATGCTAAATAAAGGTATTAAAAACATGATTTATAGAAATACCTTTCAAAGAAAGCAATACTTATAAATATTTTCGGGTTTTCCTGCTTACAAAACAGCTGTCGTATTTACTACATTTTAAATAGGAAACACCCCATAATGACTTTTAATAACATATATCAGTTTCAAGGAATTCCATGTATATTTACGGGAGTTAGAACAGAAAGATAGTCAGACGGACGGACAGACAAACCGAAGTCATAAATACCTTTCGACTTCGTTGGAAAATGTTAAAACACATCTTATTAATAAAAAATATATATTTCACTTATATATATATTTAAAAAAAAAAACTGTTTTTTCGCTATTATTCATGACAAATATGAAAATAATTAAAAACTCCGCATTTTCGACTATTTTATTATATTATTTTAACTCAATTCATATGTTACCCTAGAGGCAACGGACTTTGATCAAGTGTTGAAATATTTGATTTATTGCTTAATATTAAAGATATTTTTTTCGTGCCATTGTGTATTAGGAATCTGAAAGTAAAAAAAAAAAAAATCTCTATTTTAACAATTTATCATTATTTTTATATTACTTATTATTTTTATTTTATTATACTAAAATAGTTATATTCGTTTACAAGTATATCCAAATTATGCTATACTTTGCAAATGGTGGATAAAGGGTTAACAGTAAACACGAATTTTCCTAATGCTGAGGATAAATAACCGATTTTTTACCCTAAAAAATCCTTAACCCCAAACTTTCATCAAAGTCGTTTGAGCCGTTTCCGAGATACATAAGAGATATGTACACATAACAAATCACGTGATTAACTCGTTCAATATCAGCAAAGACAACTATAAATAGTAATAAATTATTTTATGAATTATCGTTTTAATTTTTTTCTTCTAATATTCTCTATATTGTGAATTTTTTGCTTTGCTCGGTATCAAGATTCCTGAATATTTATTAAATCCAAAATTTAACAAAATGTAAAATTAATAAAATGTAAGACATGCTGTGTTTAACTCGTCAAATTAAAGAAAATTTTTCTTTATCTGTAAGGGAAACTTATTTATTAACACTATACTTTAAACCTTTCTCAAAAATAAAATAAAGTAAAATCCTAAGCCAATCTTTGTTTTCTAAGTAAAAGATATAAAATCCTGCACAAAACAGAATTTACTTTAATGCCACAGGTCTTATTTTAATCTAATCTTCCCTGCAGTTACAATATTTCATTGCCTAGCATCGGGTACTATATTCCTTTATTAAAATTTCTTTGCGTATAACTTTAGCATAGCTGCCGTTGGCGGCTGTTAAATTTTTCCTGTCATTTTGGCGATGAGTTAAAACGACTATCGCAATGGTGTAAGTAAAAGATCTTAGCGAGAAATGTCCGAACTACTTCAGTGCCAAACTACAAATTTCGTCAAGGTGTTCTATATTGAAGCTGTTTCATTTCTTTAGCATTATGTTTCTCAATTTTATTTTAATTATTAAAAAAAAAAAAAAAATGCACTTTATTTTATTTTCGACATAAAAAGAAAGACATTTACATATTTATAGCTTTCGATATATTGTTTTTATAATTTTAATAAGTTTTTAATAATAAAGTTTGTTTACTTACGGAAATTTAAGTTTATTAAATTTAAACCTTTTCCATTTATTTTAATTTCTTAGAAATTGTCATCATTACTTTAGAAACTTTAACTTTTATTTCAGTAATTTTTAAAATGTTAATTATAAATATTTTCAAATAAATTTCTTAGTTAACTAATGACGTCAAATCCTTCTAAAATCATGTAATAAAACATGTAAATTAATTTTTATTGTACTTTTCTTTCAACATATATAAATTATAATAATACATAATATATGTTGTTCTATACTAAAGTTGTTCCATTTCTTTAGCATGATTTTTATAACAATTTTTTAATAATTAAAAAAAAAAGTTTACTCATTCATTTCTTTTTCGACATAAAAAGAAATATAAAACTCAACGGCGACGACGCAAAATCCTACATTGAAATAAATATTACTAACTGAAGTTCTACTAATATATATATATATATACATGGAATTCTTGTTACGCTTTCCAACAATGTTGAGAAGTGTTTATTACTTCGGTTTTCTGTCTGTCCGTCTGTCGGTCCCATCTCTAATTCTCATAAACATTCCTGGAATTTCTTGAAACTGATATGTGTCATTCAATTTCAGTGTTGGATATTCTCAATTAAAAATGGGGTTTTATCCCCACTGGTTTGTCTAGAGGGGCACCCGAAAAAATTCCAAAGCATTGAGTTCTGTGAGAGGACTATAAAACTTATACTTTAATACTTTTATTTTGTATAAATCATTATGAAATTAATATTAATAATACATATGCACAAGAAAATATTTTATATGAAATATAATATGATTACCATTACCATTTACAGGGTCACACAAAAATATTCAGTTACATTAAGGTGATTGGAAGATTTTAGTATTGCACTTTCGTTTAGATTAATCGTTTTTAACATTTTCCAACGATATTTAAGAGTGATTATGATTTGAATTATTCTGTCTGACTATCTTTCTCTCCATCTGTCTATCTGCTCGCTTCTGTCTAACTTCCATAAATATTCACTGAATTTCTTGAAACCGATAAATGTTATATTCACTATGGGATATTTCCTATTTAAACTGGTGTAGATTTCACCACTGGTTTATGTACAGGGACACCCAAAAAAATCCGAAAACATGCGTTCTATGAGAGTTATTTCTATAAATCCCTTTTTAATAATTTTGATTTGTACATATCATAGTGAAATTGTCACTTATCATTCATATTCACAAGAAAATGCTTTCCACTAGAATATAGTAATGATTAGCATGAAGATAAACAGGACCACAAAAAATATTCAGTTACATTAAGGGTTATAATTAAAAGTTACTAAAATTGCAGTTTCGTTTGCATTAATCGTTATTAACACTTTCTAACGATGTTTTGTTGGTGAGAAATAAACTCAAAATGACATTCTTTCAATAATTACAAAAACTTTCATTTTCATATTATTCTAAAAACATTTCATTTGACTCTTTTATTTCTTCATGCATATATACATCTACATTGGGGCGACGCTATGACGCATTTGTTTCTGATTGGCCGTCTGTGTTTCTATGTACATGTAATGATGTATTTTTTCGTTTTTTTTTTCTCCTTCTTCGATGTTCTTTTTCATAATAAAAATGTGATTAAAAAGGAAAACATGTGGGTTCTTTTTTTCATTCCCACAAATTATATATTTTTCCTATTCATAAACCAAGCTAAAGAAGGCTGGTTTAATTCAATTAAAACCATCGATTAATTAATATCAAATTATATATTTTAAACAGCATCAGTCAACTGATAGTTCCTGCAACTCCAATGGATTTATTTTCATTTACAAAATACAACATCTAGGAAAGCTGATATAAAAGAGGATACTCACAACCAAGGTGAGTGCATTTTACTTACCTTATAAACCTTGAACTATTTTTATAAAATATATATGAAGTAAATTGAAATATTTATCAATAATACTTTTGTCAATATGCAACAGATTATGTCAACTGATGCGCTAAATTGAATTTTTAAATTTATTCTTGACAAAAGTTCCTTTCTTTGCATATTTGAAGAAACATTTGCTACATTTAAAATAATATTATTTTGCTACATTTAAAATAATAATAATGATAAAAAAATGTAAGCGAAAATAAATAAATATGTTTTCTTTTTGTTTCTTGAAAACGAAAGTATAGAAATCTGTATAAACATTAAAAACGAAAGAAGTGAAAATATATATTTAAGAATGTTTAAAATAAACATATGAATGATTAAATATAGAATCTCATTTATTATAAACTAAAAGAAAACAAAATTGAAATATTAAAATGAGTATCCTCAAGGACACTATAATTGAAAAACTTAACGCACAAAACTACGATGTTTGGAAATTTAAATTGGAAATGTTTCTCCAAAAGGAAGATTTATATTCCGTGGTTCTTAACGATGCTCCGAATCCCATTACGGACACATGGAATAACAAAAATAGGAAAGCACGCGCCATTATAAACCTCTTAATAGAGGATAATCAAATAATCCATGTCAAAAATCTTGAGACCGCTAAAGAATGCTGGAACGCCTTAAAAGCTGTACATGAGCGTTCAACCCTCAGCAGTAAACTATTTTTGCTTAGAAAGCTTTACTCTACGAAATTAACTGAGGGTGGCGATATGATAGACCACTTAACGAACATTTATCAATTGCGAGATAAGTTAGTATCACTCGGAGAAGAAATAAATGACAGGCACCTTTCAGCCCTAATGCTCTGTTCCTTACCTCCAAGTTATGATGTATTAATCACCGCTTTAGAATCGCGTGATGAAAAGGATCTTGTACCAGAGTTTATACGCTCGAAATTGATTGATGAATTTTCTAAAAGAAAAGAAAACAAATCTGAAAATAATTCAGTGTTAAAGGTTAAATTTAAACCGAAACCAGAAAATTCAAAGTTCTGCCGTTATTGTAAAAAAAAATCGCATACAATTGAAGAATGCTGGCATCTTAAAAATAAAAATAAAGAAAAGACTCTGAAACAAACAAAAGCCAGCAATGCCAGATCAACTTTCAAATCTGGTATGTACTCTCAAGACAGACATAACGCGGATAGGGCTCTTATTACTGAGAGTGAAAATAAAAAACCTAACGATAAAATATTCACTCTATTTATCGGTGAGAAATCTAACAATTGGTATGTAGACTCAGGTTGTTCAACGCATGTATGCAATGATAGGAGTAAATTTCATGAATTTAATCATAATAATTCACGCGTAACAATCGCGAATGGACAGGAGATAGAATCCCTGGGTCATGGGTCTGTGAAATTAAACACCATAAATTCCAATAACACACATAATAGTATAATACTGAAAAATGTTTTATATGTACCAGAGATAGAGACAAACCTCATATCTGTAAAAGAGGCTACTGAAAATGGTTGTGTAGCAATATTTGAAAACAAATCATGCAAAATAATGCATGAAGGAGAAACATGCATTGAAGGTTACATTAACAACAATTTATACGAATGCAAAGTTAACTATGATACAACACACACTATAAACATGGTAAAAATATGTGAAAATACAAATTGCATTGATAAATGGCACATTAAATTAGGCCATAGAAACATTAGTCATATAAAACAATTGGTAAACAACAACATGGCAGTTGGGATAAAACTAGACAACTGCAAACATGATAATGCATGTGAAACTTGCATATTAACTAAATTATCGGACAATCCTTATCCCAAAAAGGCTCAGTTTAGGGCAACTAAAGCACTAGAGTTGGTACACACTGACTTGTGTGGACCAATGACAACCCCCGCGGTCGGTGGAAAATACTATTTTTTAACCTTCATTGACGATTTTAGTAGATTTACAGTTATATACCTACTGAGAAAAAAGGATGAAGTTTTCACAAAATTGAGGGAATACATCGCGATGACATCAAACAAGTTCGGACGAACTTTGCATGCAATCCGCTCCGACAACGGAGGGGAGTATACCGGGACAGAATTAAACGATTACTTAACAAAATTAGGTATAGACCACCAATTCACTGTTCCCTATTCAGCTTCTCAAAATGGAACTGCTGAACGTAAAAATCGTACTTTAGTTGAAATGGCACGTTGTTTATTAAAGGATGGCAATTTACCAAATTCTTTCTGGGGGGAGGCAATAAATACCGCAGTTTACTTGCAAAATAGACTCCCAACATCTTCGTGTGAATTGACACCTTATGAATTATGGACAGGTCGAAAACCTGACCTATCGATGTTAAAACCATTTGGTTGTCGTGCCTATGCATACGTACAAAAGGTACACAGGGGAAAATTAGATAATACGGCACAGGAAGGTATATTCGTAGGGTACGATAACAGAAGTAAAGGATATAGGATCTGCACAAATGGGAAAAACATAATTATTAGTCGAACCGTAAAATTTGTAGAAAATGAAAAACAAGCGATACTTAAATATGAAACATCACAAAACTATGATGAGAAAAGTGATAATAAAAATCCATCACCAAATTTGCAAATAATAGACTCAGAGATAGATGAAACTAATGATAGTGTTGTGTCAGATAATTCACAAAATACTCCACGTAGATCACAAAGATCTAATAAAGGGGTACCACCAGATAGATTCGCATTCACATTACACTATGAAAGAATAAGTGAACCAAAATGCTGGGATGATATAATAAGTATGGAAAACCCTGTAGAAAAGGAAAATTGGATCAATGCTACATTAGATGAAATAAATTCACTCAAGCAGAATGACACCTGGGATTTAGTTGAGGTTTCACCAGGGATGAAAATAGTAGGGTGCAAATGGGCATTCAAGGCAAAATATAACAGTCAGGGCCGTGTTGAAAAATACAAAGCTAGGCTGGTTGCGAAGGGCTTTTCACAGAAATATGGAATAGACTACGATGAGACTTTCGCCCCAGTGGCGTCTCACACAACTTTGAGAAGTTTTTTGGCAATGAGTCTTTATAAGAATTTAAGTCTTAGACATATTGATATCAAGACTGCATTTTTACACGGTAAATTGAGTGAAGATGTTTATATGCATCAGCCAGAAGGATACGTGGTATCCGGGGAAGAACATAAGGTGTGTAAATTAAAAAAGGCAATATACGGGCTAAAGCAGGCCGCGAGAGCATGGAATTTAAAATTGAATGAGTCATTACTTAACTTAGGCTTTATTCAAAGTCAATTCGACAAGTGTCTTTATAAACGTAAACAAAACGATGTAACTACTTATGTACTTGTGTATGTCGATGATTTGTTAATAGCGGGGAATGATCAACAAATAAATGAAATTGTAAACAAACTAAAACAAGAATACCCGTTAACAGACTTGGGAGAAGCAAAACAATATCTTGGGATAAATATTAATCGCCCTAATGAAAATACAATGACTCTTGATCAAACACACAAAATACAAGAACTTATAGTCAAATACGGTTTAGAAAATTCAAAACCTACAGACACTCCTATGGACACAGGTTACATAAAATTAAATGACGAAGAAAACCTTTTACCAGAAAATACACAATATAGACAGGCTGTAGGCGCATTGTTATATATTTCAACCGTGTCACGTCCGGATATTAGCGCCGCGGTAAATATTTTGAGTAGAAGAAATGAGCGCCCAAGAGCAAAAGATTGGGAAGCGGTAAAAAGATTAATGAGATATTTAAAAAGTACAATTAATCTTAAATTGACATATAATAATATTGAAGAGCCTGTCTTGAGGGTATATGCAGATTCCGACTGGGCAAACGATCCCAGTGATCGTAAGTCTACAACAGGAAATTTGTTCTGCATAGGAGCAAATACTGTATACTGGACAAGCAAAAAACAAAAATCTGTATCAATGTCATCAGCAGAAGCGGAATATATTTCTGCAGCAAGTGCCGCGCAAGAAGTAAAATGGCTTATAAACCTTTTTGAAGAAATTGATATGCAACAAAATTGTCCTATTACACTCTATGAAGACAATCTTTCTTGCATCAAATTGGCCGAAAATGATAAGTTTCGACAGAAAACTAAACACATCGAGCTAAGATACCATCTGATTCGAGACCTTGTTGAGCAGGGCACAATAAATATTGAGTATGTAAGCACGGAAAATATGATCGCCGATGTGCTCACGAAGCCTCTGCCGAGACATTCTTTTCGAAAATTGCGAATGTCCTTGTTGAACTGTGATTAAATGTCATCGAGTTTACGCAGGGGTGTTCGTGAGAAATAAACTCAAAATGACATTCTTTCAATAATTACAAAAACTTTCATTTTCATATTATTCTAAAAACATTTCATTTGACTCTTTTATTTCTTCATGCATATATACATCTACATTGGGGCGACGCTATGACGCATTTGTTTCTGATTGGCCGTCTGTGTTTCTATGTACATGTAATGATGTATTTTTTCGTTTTTTTTTTCTCCTTCTTCGATGTTCTTTTTCATAATAAAAATGTGATTAAAAAGGAAAACATGTGGGTTCTTTTTTTCAT
Source organism: Salticus scenicus (assembly GCA_963930645.1). Classification (NCBI taxonomy): domain Eukaryota; kingdom Metazoa; phylum Arthropoda; class Arachnida; order Araneae; family Salticidae; genus Salticus; species Salticus scenicus. The sequence goes on from OZ005650.1 coordinate 235,175,164, forward strand.
TCCCACAAATTATATATTTTTCCTATTCATAAACCAAGCTAAAGAAGGCTGGTTTAATTCAATTAAAACCATCGATTAATTAATATCAAATTATATATTTTAAACAGCATCAGTCAACTGATAGTTCCTGCAACTCCAATGGATTTATTTTCATTTACAAAATACAACATCTAGGAAAGCTGATATAAAAGAGGATACTCACAACCAAGGTGAGTGCATTTTACTTACCTTATAAACCTTGAACTATTTTTATAAAATATATATGAAGTAAATTGAAATATTTATCAATAATACTTTTGTCAATATGCAACATGTTTAACTGTGTTTATGATTTGAATTCATCTATCTATCTATCTTTCTGTCCGTCTGTCTGTCTATATATCCGTTTATCTACATCTAGCGTCTATACATATTTCCAGAATTTCTTCAAAATGGTGTCTGCTATTCATGTTAACTGTGGAATGTTACCTACTTAAATCTATATGAATAGTTCAATTGGTGTTTCACAGAGAAACATCCAAAATTACAGTCATTTGGAAAAGTTTAAGACCAGTAACTCATTTTCAGTATTTTAACACATTACATCATTTGTACCGATTATTGCGTCATCTCATGTGCTGATTGCATCAGACTAAGGGTCCAATATATACGAGCTGGTGCATCAGGAATTTTGTTGTCTTAGGGTTGCCACATGCACCCAGCGCGTTTCTCTGATAAACAAACGACAAACATTTCTTTTTACTTTCCGAACACTATAGTGAGGAAAGTATTGTAATCATGCCAAAAATCCGAATTCGAGATTTTGATGTTTCTATACGTTTCGAGGTCCAACGAGTCCGTTTCCACTATTTTTACGATGATGTATGTATGTGTGTGTGTATGTATGTGTGTATGTGTGTGTGTATGTATGTGTGTATGTATGTGTGTATGTCTGTGAGTGAACACGCTAGCGTCTAAACGCTTTGTTCGAATAAGCTGAAAGTTGGTACGTATATTGTAAGTCACCATAGTACGAACCCTATAGATTTTGGTGAATCTAGCACTTATAGTTTTTTTACAGGGACACAAAGAAAAATTCTTTATCATTATGGCCAAGGGACCAAAATCTTAAAAGTGCGATAGCATCTAAAGGCCTTATTCAATTGAGCAAAAACTTTATACACATATTATAGGTCACAGATACTCAATCTATATAGATTTTGGAGAATCTAGCACTTATAGTTTTTTTACAGAGACACAAAGAAAAATTCTTTGCCAAATTTTTAAAAGTGTGATAGCGTCTAAACGCCTTATTAATCTGAGCAAAGAATTTTTACACATGTTATAGGTCACATTTGAACCAACAGTATAGATTTTGGTGAATCTAGCACTTACAAAGAAAAATTCTTTATCATTATGGCCTATGAGACCAAATTTTTAAAAGTGCAATAGCATCTAAACGCCTTATTCAATTGAGCTGAAAATTTGTATGAATATTATAAATCACTGTTGCACTAACTATAAGCATTTTGGTGAATTGTGGCCACCACGAGACTTTCTTCTGTATTTTCCTATACAAGTTCACTCAGTAACAATAATTAAAAAAAAAAAAAAAAAAGTGGGACTTTGACAAAATTGTGGGTAAAATGTGAAAATTTGTTTAAGTTTGTTAGAATTTATAGATTTTTACAGGGACACAACGAAAAATTCTTTATCATTATGATCTAAGGGCTCAAAGTTCAGTAGCGTTAAATAAAACCTCGTGTGATATATGGAGAAAAATACTCAAACACTCTTATGGCTTTCTCTCTTTTGTTTGTTTAGCAACTCCTCTTTCTTTATTTTATCTACAAAACTGTTAGTTACTCAATGTTCGGAAAGTCGAGTGGAGTCACTCCAGATTTTTTTTTTTTTTTATCGTTTTACGTTACTTTAGAGTAACTTGTATTATTATATTTCATAATTTTAGCTAAGTAAACTATGATATGGAAGTTTGTTTAGCGATAAACTGCTATAATAATTCAAGAAGTGAATATAAAGTTTCACAGACCTTCTATTATTGTGTATTTGAGATTTGGCGACATTTTGTAAAAGAAACGGAAACCGCCCTAACAACACATCTTACCGCAGTACATCCATAGGATATCCTCAAAATAAAATGACATCCTGAGAATGTACTGTGAAAAAAATGTGTTTTTAGGAATATTATTGTTGCTTATTGCTCTTATCTTGACCGGATAAGCTTCAGATCAAGATTTCTTAAAATCATTAGGGATGCGATAAGGACGCCAAGCGGGAATGCTGTCCTCTTCGAAGACAAAAAAAATGGTGGTGATGCGCCGGCGTAATATTTTATTTAGGGGCTCTACATCAGACGCATTCTACTGCTATGAATAAAGGTGCCCAGCTCGTTTATCCCCAGTTATTTATTGGATTTTGTCGTAGACAGTGCTGTTGTGTAATTATTGTAGTGATTAAAAAACCTTCACTTGCTGCTACAAAACGGTCAGAAATATTGACCCTGCATAAAACTGGATTTTCTGAACGTCAAATATGTTCAAGGCTAAATGTGAGCAAGACAACTGTGCATCAAGCTATTGGTAAATTTAAAATATCGGGAAAAATTGTGGACCTTAAGAGAAGCGGTTGCCCTAGAAAAAGGAGTGCACGTGATGATCATGTGATAAGAAGGATGGTCTTACGATATCGAAGAACCTCCTGCAATACGATTACACACTCTCTGGCTGCAAAAGGCACCAGCGTCAGTTTGAGTACTATTTGAGTATTTAGCCAAAGTTTTTGGTTTATCATCCCATAAACCTGCACGGAAACCTCGACTTACTCCAAATATGAAAGAGAAACGACTCTGAAGGTCCACAAATTTTCCCGAAATTTAAAATTTACTAATAGCTTGATGCACACTTGTCTTGCTCACATTTACTCTGAAACTTATTTGATGTTCAGAAAATCCAATTTTATGCCGAGTCAATATTTCTGACCTTTTTGTAACAGTAAGTGAAGGTTTTTTATTTATATGCGGCATTTTTATATATTATATTTAACTTTGCACTACAGAAATCATGACGAACTTGACAGCTGTGTACATATGTTTTCTACAGAATATGGTATATTTAGCGCTAAGATTTACAGAAATAGAGGAGAACCGTTTAATATAGACCATCGTGTAATACAGACCAAGAGAAAATTTATATGTTCAACACTAGATGTTGAAACCATCTCATTACCTTTAGTGAATATTATTGTTATACAAAGCTGGAAGTGACTTGTACATGCGTACCTGTATTTGGACGATTATGAAATTGGGTTTTCGGTTTATGTGATCATTGATGTAACAAGTAAGTTAAAATGAAAGCATTACTTTCTGCTGTTAGGTAATTGTAACATAATTTTGACGTTAATAGTAGCAAATGTACTTATTTTCTGAACAATTTAGACGTGTTTAATGGGCGCCAATTTGTATAGCGATATGTGATTAGAAACAACGTTACTCTGCTTATGCGTGTAATATGAGCCATGCTGTGTTGTGTAATATGGACCAGTGGTCCATGATAAAAACAGTTTTTTTCAATGCTCGGCGTACATATGTCGCACACTCAAATTCTTGAGGCTATAGAATAGGCCAGAGAAGCAGGGTTAATCAAGATATCACTTCCTTCGCATACTACCCATTTGATATAGCCTTTGGACCTCCCCTTTTTTCGTCTATTAACTATTATTTTTTCGTCCATTTCTACTATTCCCAAGAGATGGACAAGTTTATGAGGGAACATGCTGGACAGTTCGTTTCACAATTCCGTGTGTGTCAACTGTTCGGGAAGGACCACCATGGACCACTTAATCTATATTACACGAACGTATGTGTAATATGGACCACCGATAGATAAATAAAATAGTTTTTTTTCTGCAATTATTAATAGTTCCCAGAGTGCTTTTCCAAGCTAGAACCATGCAACTATACAATTGTAATGTGCAGCCAACAAAGTAATTTTTTTTTTACTTTAATAATTTTAGTTTATGAGCATTCTTGCTTAGGGGGTCCAAATTACACAGATCTACCCTACACTAAAATATACTGATTTATTACACTAAAAGAATTCTGTGACTGTCATCTAGAAACTAATTTGTGACTCTAGTAAAACAATATTTCCATGCGCGATCATAATACATTCTTGCTCCCTTGCTACTGAGCTCTAAAATCCCCTATTACAGTTCTAGAGCGTTTTCCTATATTTTCATGCTCAATATGATTTAAAAATCTTTAAAAATAAATGCGAACAAAAGAGACGAGTTTTAGTAACTATAATTTTGTTTTATGGCCAAATTCAAAGAATTTAAGCGAGAAAATATCTCGCAATACAAGGGATTCATAATATTGTTTCACCATCTAAAGAAGTATAGACTAGAAATTCTGGATCATTTCGTTTAACCAGGTTATTTTTTACATTATACGTATTATTCAGAAATCTAAATTACCTATTTAGGGATTAAAAAAATCACTACTTATTCGTTCTAGATGAAAGCGGTATAATTTTTTCTGAGGGGAAGGACCGCAATTGAAATTTAATGCAACTGCTTTTCCGTTTTTGCTAAGCGTTTTTAACACTTTACAAGAACGTTTACGTAGAACTATAAATTCAGTTAGTTATAGTTTAGGAACTATAAATTCAGTTAGTCACTCATTCTCTCTCTCATTGTGTTATCACGTTGGCGAAATACAATGAAAGGTAAAGAAGTAACAATTAAGCATAGTTGGAAAGTGTTACTACTCTATGCAAAACTCGTGTTTTCTCAATCTTGTTTTAGTGGGGTGTATATTTAATATCTACAAATAAAACTTTTAGTAATTTGCAGGTGGCGGTGACGTACCTTCAAATTTCAAGATATATTCGTAAGCTTTATCTAAGCTAACCGTTAACAATTTCCATCAAAAATAATAGATGCAGAAATAAATTTAATAAAAAGTAGCTTATTATTATTATTATCATTATTATTATTATTATCATTATTCAAGTTGAATCAATGAAAACTAAATTTGTAACTTTGTACTATATATATATATATATATATATATATATATATATATATATATATATGTACATATATACATTGCACTTCTTGTATAATTTACAAAATTATTACATTCACTATTTATAACTTTCTAGTATTATGCTATAAAATAAAAATAAAAGACGCGTACAAGCAATTTTTGGAGGGAAAAAAAAAGTTTTTTTCGTTTTAAACATGTATAACATAAACAAAATTAGATATATATTTATAATTAAAGAGGAAAAAATATATTAAAAGGTTACAAATCCAAAAATTACTAAAATAAGCTATATGAAAACTAAATTATTGCACAATAAAATTAGCAACTAGAAGACATGTAACCTCCTAACTAAAATGTAAGTAAATACAATCACAAAAACAACAATAAAAACAGACATATAATTAACAGATAATGAAACGTCTTACAGCTTTTTCCACTCTGCATTTGAGGGGCCTCCCTGATGATAGCCTCAATGCTTTATGGGTTAATTATCTCTCTAGTTCAATGTGGTCTTTCTGATTGTATTTATTTTCATTATATATATGTGTGTGCGTATGTATATGTGTGTTTATGCATATATATATATATATTCATCACTGGCATAAGCGGGTTTTATCAGTCTTTATAGCATGGGTATTTTATTCATTGTTCTTTTACTAATCATGGTTTTTATTTATTAAATTTTTCCGATGAAGTTGGCATTACTAATAGTGTTTCTTTTCTATGCTAAATAATATTATTATTTACAATTATATACAGTCGGCAGCAAAAGTATCCGAGCACTCGCAAAAATTCCTATATAAAAAAGGTGCAATAAAAAATGTTTTGTTAAATAAATTCTTGCCGAATCGTTGTCTTAGAATGGCTAAAAATATGATTCGACAAGGATTTACTTAACAAAACTGGATTAAGTGTACTTTTTTTACATAGAAATTTTTTCAAGTGTTTGGATACTTTTGCTGCCGACTGTATATACAAAATGATTCCGATGTCATGGGACAAACATGGAGGGGAGTTAGATAACATCACAAGGATTCAGAATTGTTCAGGAACCCATGTCCCCAAACGTCATTTTAACCGTTTAAGAACCGGGTTATTTTTGCGTGGAAATGAGCGTGTCTCTCCAATGTTGCATTTTTTTAAAAACAGTTTTCACATGCTAATGTTTACATAAATAAGTAAATTCTGTTTTCTATCGATGTATCTTATCGCAGTGATTGCAATAATACAAACATTGTGTGTGATTTTGCCAAATAATGAATCATGCAAGATTTTAAAATTTACACAGTAACCGGAGTTAATAGTACACAGTAGCTCAGAACATCCAGTTCTTAAAGGGTTAAAATGATATTTGTGGGCATGGGTTCCCCAAATACAATTCTGAATCCTTTTGATGTTCTCTATCTCCCCTATAAATCTGTGCCATGATCTCGGAATCACCCTGTATGTATGTAATTATTTTTAGTGGTTGGTCATTTTTTGTTTAAGGATATCTGGGAGTAAGCTTTTGATATTTATCTAAGATTTCATTTTCTCTGTAATAATCTTATTTCAAGTTATCATTACCAACAATTTTCTCGAAATACCGTTTTGGTAAATATGCAACATACTTTCATATTTTTATTCAGAAATTTAATTCATCAACCTGGAAATTAATTTCTTATAGAATTGAGTTAGTACTCTATTCTATACTTTCATATTATTATTGTTTAGTATTTTTTAACTATTACATGCTAATTGCTTTCATATCTCTTTTTAAAGATCTCGAAGATCATTTGATTAGTTATATATTAATTCATTTTTATTACAGAGGATTTCTGGGGCATTTTATCGTGTGTTTTTCTAGATTCTACTATTTTGTTACGACATTTATATATACATATATATATATATATATATGATTTCTTCCAAAAATTGAAAAAACTGGTTTTAAAAAAGAGTTAAATAATAGTCTTCTTAGTTCTGAAAAATAGTTTTCTAACAACAAATGAAAAAAAATAATTACACTTTTTACTTATTGAAGATAAAAGAATTACCTTGTTATACAACATAAAACAATGAAACAGACTTAAGTAAAAAAAAAAGCTATTTTCATTATTGTACTTGTACTGTACTTGTATTGTTTTGTCTCAAACTTTATAAGAAACAATTTAAAATATAAAAGAACAATATATATATATGAATAAAAAGTAAAAATGAAACATGATATTCTTTGAAATAGTTGTCTTTTACGAGATAACTAGTAAAATTATAAGATATATGTATCGAAACAAACAATTATATTATCAATTACAAAACATATAAAAATACTTTAGATAAAAAGAATTTTTCGTTTAGTAATAACGTATAAAAAATGATACATTTCCTATTATGTCTTTTGTAAAGGGACGATAATAAGTTAAATGGTTGCTGAGTTTAATTTTTATCTCAGAAATGGAAGTGTTTTTCAAAAGAACACTTTTTTCCTAGAGTGAGGATTATCAGCATTATGAAAAAAACTTTTTCTGTTTAACAAAAAAAAAAAAAAAAGAAAGAAAGAAAGAAAAAGAAAGAAAGAAAAGAAAAAGGAAAAATAACAAAGAAAGAAAGACAACAATCTGAAAAATAAAAACCTTTATGCAAATGTAAAAATATAACAATGATATGAAACTAGATGTTAACTTTTTCGATATCTTTGGTTCATAAATATAAATACAGGGGGATTATAAAAAAAAAAAAAAACTATCCTGATATATGAGATCATAGCTACCATACAGTTCACAGAAACTGAGTAAAAATTTGGTGAAAGGTATTTTGAAACATGCGCTCAGGAATCATATAAAAAACAACAATTGAATTCTAAAAGTTACCCGTTACAGTGACAAAATTTCAAAAATTTCAATTGGCAACACCTCCTTTTTTTTTTTTGAAATAATATATCCGTAGCAAAAAAGCATAAGAAGCGTTGGAACGGTATCTGTAGCACGAAAATCACCAGCGCTAGGCAAAATAAGAAAAAAAGAAAACAAATGTAATTTGCCTACCAGAGCACGACTTTCATTTTTGAGAACTGGCGTTTTGAAGTAATAATTACAAAACTTTCAATAAACACAATAATATGCATTAAATTCGCAACAATTGTTTCGAGTCGAAAGAACACATGACCCTTTGTCAGGCAAACAAATTAGGGCACAAGTGCGTTGCCTTTTAGACTGCAGCATTTGTGCCTATTGTTTGCCTAACGAAGGGTCGTGTTTTCTTTCGACTCGAAAGAACACATGACCCTTTGCCAGGCAAACAATTTAGAGTTTCTGTGTTAAAGAATGTGATTTGGCTAGAATTGAATTTATAGAGCCTACTAAAAATCCTATATGGTCGAAAAAACGGTGAAATGTTTATTAGAATTATACATTTGGGGAAAAATAACAGTATTCCCAAATTATTGTAACTTTTAGTAGAATAAGACACTGTTCAGTTAATCATCCACTGTTGAATACAGTACATTGACTACGTTTAAATGCATTGTCCTTTACAAAAACAGAGTGCACAGCGCAATAATTCAAATTTCATGCAGCTGCAGCGTCATGAACATTGAGATTTACAATCAAAACAGATGAGTTCACGACCACATGCAGATGCTTCAGACAAATCAGTCGAACATGAAGTCCATTTTTTATTTACCTTTATAAATAATTACCCTTGGACCCCCTATTTATCATTTTATGCCTGCATTTCTGACATATCTAAAATGGACTTAACGTTACCGACACCTTAGTGACCATATTACTGATACAACTCGTCACAAATTTGTAGAATAAAGTGTTTTTCTTACAGCCATGTTACGAAAAGGTACATTTACTGCAGCTGCTCGAGACAATACTAATAAAAATTCAAATTTTCCACTGTTCTAACCGTCATTTCGTGGAAATGTTTTAACTTTCTTTCAGCCAATCACTTACAATGGAGATGGAGAAAAGTGTCTTTAAATTGTTGACGAATGCAAAAAAATTTGCAAGAAAGTAAAAATCTTACAAACAATAAGATCTTCATTATAATGTGAAGATCATGCCCATCTGTATCAAAGGAGATTACAGTTCTTGAAACGGTGTTAAGCGTTGATGATTTTTTATCTCATATTTATGTCGTAGAATCAACATTTAATTCAAAGAAAAGAAGGTTGGCTGAAACATAATAGGAACATTTTAACGAAGAATATTTTGTCAAAAGATGAACTGCTGTTACGGGGAGATTTTCAGGCAGCTGTTTCTAGCTCGAAAATATTTGAAATTTCTGTAAGATGTCCCGTTTTCAGTGACCCTTCTTACTCATTTGCAACAACAACGACAACAAAACAAAAGAAAAAGAAAAAAGAAAAAGAAAATACATAAATTTAACTCAGCTATTTTTTTTTAAATCATAACTAAGTTGTTACATTGCTTTCGAACATACTGAACCAATATGTAAAACTATTTCTCTTACATTGATATAGCGAAAAGTGTTAACATTTTCCAAAAGCTCTGTACATATCTTCCAATGATAGATGTGATAACTCTGCACAGTACTCAACCGCAGATTGTCAATTTATTAAATTCTTCATTTTTTGTTTTATTTAAACTTTGTTTATGGCTTGATCAAATGATAATCTATAAAATTCGTTACCCCAGTTCTATAAATGGCGAAATTTTCTGAAAGAATTTTTCGAATGAAATCTGTGTAGATATTTAGGGTGTAGGAGAATTTCTAAATCTCTTCGACACTGAGAACTATCATGCGTAGTTATAATGGTCAAGTGCAAAGAAGAATGTATCAATTTTCTGTAGCTCTGCAAGAAACAATGTGTAATGTCCTTGCATGATAGGTTTCACAAGGAAAAGGTTAAGATAAATTTATATAATAACTTTTTACAAAATACAAATTGTAGATACATTTTAACTTCTTTTATTTATAAACAATAAGAGAGTGCCTGATGATGACTTTCTAAATATGTCGAATAGGTTAGCATCTTCATCTTTTTTAGTGCAACTAATATTACTTCCTCAGCATAACAATATCTGTTCCGTTTGTTCCACTTTCAAGTCTTTCAGCTCTTACCTAAGGTAAATACTCCAGCCTCAGGTTATGTTTCGGCCAGCCACTAGACTCAAGTGTATGACCAATCTTTTTACCAATAGTCAATTCAATACGCAACGCCCCAGCATAACAAATAGCTTTCATTCTCAATATTTTGCAGAAAACATCCACTGTAGCTGCTTTGCTATTTTGTATAAAAGTTGATCAAATATTAATACTACAATTTTGGTATGATTTAAGAAACAAAACTGAGTTAAATGCACGTTAATTTCGTGTTTTATTGCTGCATATGAGTAAGCAGGGTCACTAAAAACGTGACATGTTGCAGAAATTTCAATGTCTACAAACAGCTGTTTGAAATTCTCCCCATGACAGATATTCATCTTCTGACAAACTATTCTTCTTTAAAATGTTCTGTTTATGTTTCAACCAACCTTCTTATTTTTTAATTAAGTGTTGGTTCTATGACATAAATATGAGTTAAAGAATCATCATAGTTTAACATCATTTCAGGAATTGTAATCCCCATTCGGTGCAGACGGACATGGCTTCACTTCATAATAAAGATATAATTGTTTGCGAGTTTTTTGGGTTCGTACAAAAGCCGTTGTATTCATCACCAGTTGAAAGACACTTTTTTCCTTCTTCATTGAAAGTGATTGGCTGAAAGAGAGACAAAACATTTCCATGAAATGACTGTTGGAATAGTAAAGAATTTGTATCTTCATCAGTATTGTTCCTAGCAGCTACAATAAATATACCTTTTCTTAAAATTGCTGTAAAAAAAAAAAACAACAAAAAAAAAAAAACACTTTATTCTACAAATATTTGACGAGTTGTATCAATAATATGGTTACTAAGGTATAGGTATTGTTAAGTCCCTTTTAGATCTGTCAGATATGCAGCCATAAAATGATAAAGAAAGGGATCCAAGGGTAATTCTTCACGCATTTCACGAAAAACGTTGATCATCATTCGAACTCTCGATTCCAATGTGGTATTGCATACTTTGCAGTGTTATCACAGTTATCGTTGGAAGCCGATACATAGCTTTCGAAAAAGCTAATACTTTTCACTATATTTATGTAAGAGCAATAGCTCAAAATCTCAGTTCAGAATATTCGAAATCATCGATGTATTTCATGCGTTTACGGGTTGTTGCACACTACCAGCATTTACTTAACATGGAAAAATCAGAATAAAAATCGTGTTAATTGTTTCCACTGATAACCAATGCATACACGAAGGTTTCCGAACCAAACATAGAATTAACTGAGGCATATGTTCCTAATATCAAACGATTTGTTATAAACATGTAAGACAAGACTAATGGTGAAACTGAAGTAAACAAAGTTCGAAAGGATTTATTTGCATAAAGGAATGCAGTAGTGGGCATACTTCCACAAGTAAGGTTACTTTGTACCAACGTATATTCAAAGCTTACTTACAGTGACAGTTGTGCTCGACAAGACACCTACCAAACCTTATTTATAAAGATCCTCTGGCTTTTGGTTGGCATAAGGTAGATAAAAAATTTACCTCGTGACCGACTGCTTTGTCACAAGCATCTGCATATTGTCGTGAACTCATATGCTGTGGTTATAAATCTCAATATTCATCACGCTGCAACTGCATGAAAGCCGAATTATTGTGCGCCGCATTCTACTTTTGTAAAAGAGATGCACTCAGATGTAGTCAATGTACTGTATTTAACAGTGGATGTATAACTGTACAATGTCTTATTCTACTGAAAGTTACAATAATTTGGGAATACTATTACCCTACAAATTTATAATTCTAATAAGCATTCCACCGTTTTTGCGACCATGTTTGAATTTTGGTAGGTTCTGTCAATTCCGTTTTAGCCCAATTACATTTTTTTTCCAGGAAAATGTAATATTCGACATAAAAAATATCTGTTTATCATCAAAACAACCGAAAATACAGCCATTAACACAATATTGTAATGCCTATTAGCAGCTTTTTTATTTTTGCCAGAAATACTCAAAAGGAATTTCCAAAGTGCTTCTGTTTGTATTTGCATTCTACGTGTTTCAAACACTAACTCCACTATATTTCGTGTTTTTATCATCAACTGAACAGTCGTTCCCCAAACCCACCCTACTACATAGAGAACTCAAGTAATCGTGAAAGGTTTCTACATTTTTCTTATAAGTTTTTTTTCTTGAGATTTATATACGTGTTGGGATGTGTAGTGTCTTAAAAATGACAAAATTGGTATTGTGTCCGCCTGGATGACCGGACAAGATTCGACCGGGGTTTAAATCATCGTTTTTGCGACCGAATTCTTAAATCCAGGCACACTTGTTCACCGCAAGATTGTTTTTCCGACCGCTATAAGGAAAGGGCATACAAACGCTGCGTCAATAGATCTATCATATTTACGAGAAGCAAAAAATCGACTTGATTCCCTTAGCAATACACATACAAGTTAATGAACGTTATTTCAAAACTCTATATTTGCTGTTGAATTTTTTTCCTTCCGAAAAGATTAAATATTTTACTACGCAAAAATCCTTTAAAATATGTTATAGTGTAATAACAAGACAGAAATTCTATTAATAATTATATAAATGCAATAATTGTGCATAATCATTTTTGCAATCGTTATTATAATTTATTAAATTAATCGAATTCAGAACATATTCAGATTAATTCATTAGATAATAATATTATAAGTTTTACAAAAGTATGCATTTTTGAGTTAATAATAAATTTCATTAATATTCTGTATAAATGAAGAGATTAATTATGTAATATTATTAATGTATGGATGAACCTTTAATGAATTTTCGTTTGTAACTCTATCAAGAACTAAATAAATATATATAAGCTATACTTTTTCCAAACTGCTTGATCTGAGAAATTGGATTATAGAATCAAAAATGGGTACTATATAAAAAAAAAAGGAAAAGAAGTTGGTGCAAATTTTAATATGTAGACGAACTTCTAAGAAATATTTAACTATAGCCTTAATCACTAGGTACTATATTACCAAACGATCAGCACTAGTAGCATATCTATAGGATAATTTACAGCAAACATAGTCGAGAATGGCATTTTTACCTTTGTTTGTACATAGCCTAAAGGATTGGTAGTCGACTTGGTCCCTACCGCCTACTATTAGGCATTTTATGGTGGGTGGAAGAGAATTTGTCGGATATCGAATAACTTTCTTCTTTTGAGTTTGATCGACTTTTTAAAAACATAGATATGGATACATGTTTTATTACTATATGCTTTAAGTTGCTATAACTTTCCTTTATAAATTTTATAAAGTAAAGTTGCTTTATAAATTTTATAAATTGAAGATACTTATATTTTATAAATCACAATTACGAGGAAACCGGTGGGTGGTTGAAACTTTTTACTTTATATAGAGATACAGAAGTGGGCGATAGGTATAAGAAGGTTGACTACCCCTGGCCTATTGCAACGTCTTAACTAATAAGTACAAAACTTTAAATAAACACCATAAGATGCAAGAACTCGCAACAATTGTTTCAGTTCGAAAGAAAACACGACCTTCATCAGGCGAATAAAGTTGGCACGAGTGCTGCAATGGAAACAAAGCGGCAACGCTTAAAACCGAATAAAGTGAAGAGCGAAAACAGATATAGACGAATGTTAATATAAATACTGATGTGAGCAGAATAATAAATAAAAGAATAAAGTAAATAAATAAGATTAAAAAATAAAACAAAATATACAAATCTAGAATAAAATAAAATAAAACAAAACAAAACAAAACGAAAACTGAAGTTATGTGGGTAATTTCGAAGCATGAGAGAAAAACGGAGTGGAAGAAATATCATTAACAAGATTTTTCGAATCCTCAAATAGTATGTAAAAAGCTTCATGGATATAAAATAGGAAGAGGAGATACGAGAAGAGATTATATTAGTTTTCAAAAAATCAAAACAATGACCATGAGCCCAGCAATGGGTCGCAATAGAAGGTTTCTAAATCTGTTCATTACGAACATTCCGACGGTGCTCATTTATTCTATATTTCAAAGAGTTTGACCAATATAGCCTAATTAATCCCTGTGATTCAACATATTGTTTCAAAATTACAGCCCTTCAATGCAACTGATAAGTCAACCTACCCTTCTTTATATTAAATAATTACAATAAATAATGGTGTAATAACTGCTCATCTGAGCTAATATTACATTCTTTATTTATTATTATTATTTAATAATAAGTAAGCAGGAGGCATTTTCCATTTACTCCTAGAAACATAAATTTGATTCCTAATCACGTTGTGTTAAATTATATTCTGTAATAAATGTGTTTTTTTTTTTTTGTTTTTTTTTATTAATTTGACCTTAAGATGTTCTATAAATTTTACATTTTAAACTTATTCGATTCTATGGGTGAGCATTTTTTACTTTGAAACTGAAGTAATTTCAAAGTAAAAATTATTTCTGGAAAAAAGAAAAAAAAAAAAAAAAGGTTCAGAGAAAGTATTTGTAATTAGTTTTACAAAATTCTGTTTTAAATTTCCAATTGACAGCCTTTTTGTAAAATTTTCTGAAATCATTTTTTTTTTTTTTCCCATAACAACTGTAAATTAATTTTCTTTCGGGAGAAACACATTAAATTACTTTTATGCATAAAAGCAGGGTAATAAAAAGAAATTGTGTTTACGAAACTTTTAAAAGATTACAATGGAGTAAATTATACACTTTTTCTTCGAACTTTATACAACTACTAGCTGACCCGTCCTACTTCGCACGGATGAACAAATTTTAGTTAACTATGAATTGATATGCAAAAAATAAAAAAAATATCAGTTTATATGTTATAGTCAGGCAATATTATCAACTGAAAAGTCAAAATATAATTTTACAATTATTTTTTTCAATCAGTTGTTAAATGTTGGTAATTTTTACTTTATGTTATTTATTTATTTATTTCATAAAAAGAAGCATGTCTTTACTCATGAATAAAAAATTTTCTAAAATAAACCTATAACATGAATATGTGTTTGATAAAGTTGACGTCATAATTGCTTTAATTATTATTTATTTGTTCTTATAATATTAATTTCTATTAAACACAGAGCTTATGTGTTTTTAATTTTCTTAAATTTAACGTCCGCAAAGTAATCTGGTTATTGTTTTAGTAATGGTTCTCCATTAGTGATCGTTAATATTTTTTGTGATTTTGGCGGTGAATTAAAAAGGTTATCGTAAATACGTAAAGTCCTTCGAGTGAAACGTCCTAGCTATTGCGTTGCCAAATTTTAAATATCGCCAAAGAAGCCCTATACAAAAGTAGATTTCTAACGCGAATGCACATTTAATTTATTTTAAATGAACCGTGTTTCCAATCAACGTAATGAAACTTGCATAATCAAATGTCATTTGCAATTCCCTAGCGGCTGTATATTGTGCTACTTGCTTTCGGAAAAGATTTTATATCAATCATCCTTGGCGAAAAAAAAAAAAAAAAAAAAAATGATTGCCAAGTTATCTCGCAAATATATTTAATTTTTTAACTGATGGTTTTTAATAATGTATATTAAGAGAAAAATCAATAATATGAAACAATATTCGTATAATATATACTATTACAAAATCTCGTGTGAAACAACCACACGACTTCCATTACCTACTATTAAACGTATTATATACATTTCTTGGAGATATTAAGTACATGCATTTTTTTTTTTTTTTTTTTTAGATTTTCCAGTAAGAGAAACTTGATACACGTATAAAGACACCTACAACAAAGTTTACATAGTGAGTTAAAAAATAAGGTGAAAAAATAGATAGTTATTTTTTTAAACACGAATTACCGAGATCTAAAACTGAACTTCCTAATCAGGATGACCGTTAGTATTCCTGTAATATGCACGTAATACTTGAGAAAGGTTATCTAAATTGAATTAATGAAACAATTTTCAAGAAAATCGTTAGAGTAGTTTTTGAGATACCAACTTTTACCAAAACTTGGCATACTCAATTATTGACCGGAAAACAATAATTACATACAAAAGGATATTTAGTATTAAGTTAACATGGCGAGTTTGAAAACAATTCGTACAGCCGTTTTTAAAGGAAGGCACTTATGAGATCTGAAATTGAGCTGTTTATAGAGGACGCCTATCAATTTTCCTGAACTAACCAATTATATCATTCGAAAGGACATCTAATAGATTGTTTATATAGCAACTTTGAAGAAAATCGTTAGGGCTGTTTATGAGGTACGGGCTTACGGTCCCATTTCCGGTTTTCGATGACCAAGTTCCGGTTTTTCAATTTTCACCAAAATTTGGAAAATTCATCTGTACATTAGACCTGAATCAATTGTGAAGATTTGTAGTTCTATCTTTATTAATTTTGGAGATATGACACCCGGAAAATTTCACACATTCTTACACACACACACACACACACACACACTGACCAATTACCAAAAACTACTTTTTTGGACTCAGGAGGCCTTAAAACATATAAATCAGGTGAAACTCTATATCAAATTTTTGGACCGAATACAATACTTCCACTACCTACGGTAGTACGGTAATTGAAGTAAAAATATAGATCTCGTATTTAATACGAAAATATACAGATTTTCGTATTACGTTTTCGATCTCGAAATACAAAAATCGCCAAGGACGACCGATATCAAATCTATGCTTTGTTTTCAATTAAAATATTGAAAATTTGAATTAAAAATGTATTTTACCAAAATTTATTATAGCCTCTAGCACTTAGAGACAGTGTAACTTTTGATTGGTATAAAAAAAGAAAGAAATAGAAATCGGCTTTTTAGTTCTAGCGATCGTGCTCTACATATACATATAAACCTTTTCTCTTTATATATTAGTATAGAGCATAGATAGATTAAATAGGTTTCTAATCAACATAATGTAACTCAAATAATTAAATGCTATTTGCATTGCAGTAATGGTTGTATGCGCTATGTATATTGAGCTACTTGTCATAACTGTTAGTTGCTAAAAATAGTCGTCAAATAAATTTAAAGTTCTCAATTATTCTTTTAACAAATGCATAATGAAATGCAGACAATATTTTTTTAATTCACTTTTTATATTATTATTCGCGAGAAAATATATTTTATTATATGTCGAAAAATGAACTAACCCGTAAATTTTTTGGGCAACAATTATAAAATAAATAATTTAATAAAAGTTTAGAAGTAACGCTTAGATCATTACATTATATCATATCATATCAAATTATATTATTAGAAAAATAAATACTTTAAATTTATAATGACGTCAGATTTAACGTGTAAGTTTAACATTTTGCAAAGCTTTATATGAATTTCAATTTAATTCACGTGCAAATATATTTCTTTTCTTTTCATGTCAAAATATTTTAAAAACAAAATATAAATGTTTCTTTTATGTTGGCAACAGCTAATTTTTTTAATATTTCATTATTTCCATTTCTATTGTGGCTTTTATGGGGATTTTAAATAAAATGCTCAGATTTTAAACTAAAATTTATTTTATCAAAATTTAATATAGCCTATAACAATCAGGGATAGTGTAGCTTTTGATCAGTGAAAGAATTTTTTAAATCGGTTCAGTAGTTTCAGAGATTACCCTCCACAAACATACAATTTTTTGCGCTTTATATAATGATATAGATAATTTAAAATTCAAATGAGGAAATTTTTCAACGAGGAAAATAAACTGACGTTAATTACGATGAAATACATTTTAACCTTTATATATATATATATATATATAAAGGTTAAAATATATTTCATCGTAATTATATATATATATATATTTCTGGTAATTTAAAAAAAATTACAAGAATATTAAATTCATGTTAATCCCACAGTAGCTAGGGGACGAAATCTTGAATATAAATGAGAAAGTATCAACAAAAATATATTTTACATGCGATTTTTATTATTAATATTTAAGAAAATATTTATTTTCTCGTGGTTATTTTGAACAGTCTATACAGAGGAAATAATTTTTATATTTGATTTTCAGTAATACATAAATTAAAAATTCTCTAGAAACTAAATATCGTACATTGTACAAAATTTTGTGTAATATTACACAACAACATTGAGGCAACTTACCATGTAGAGAAATACCACAACCATGAAGAGAAATGTTAACAGTTGTAACTATGTAACCGTAGCATAACGTGTATGGTTACACAGTTACAGCTGGTACCATTTATCTGCATCGTTGTGGCAAATAAGCTGCCTCAATATTATTGTGTAACATAACAAAAAAAAATTCAGTGTAACTCCTATTAACAGTTTTTTAACAAAATGTAATGTTATTGCGCATTTTTAATATTACACATGAGTTTCTCTTAATGACACAACTAACTAACACAATTAACTGTTGGAATACGCTCTGGGAATTAAACTTGAAAATTACAATTCAATGGTGGTAAACAGAAAAAACGAAGAGAGAATTATTCGTAATTTATGCACTCGTGTAAATTCTCGTTCTATATATTTTTATTGGAAAATATTCAGTCAGTTTCTGTACATCCTCTCATTGTATAGTTTTCTGGATTATATGATTGGTGAACGTCCATAACTGATAATGTTCCAATAAAATCACGTGCCTCGTAAAAAATTGTTTTTAAAAATCATTTTGCGTTCTCCGTACTCGGCTAAAATTTTTTGCAACATAATATTTACTAAATTTTGCTTATGGTAAGATAGTATATATATATATATGTATTAATAAACTGATAATCAGCCAAAAACAATCCCAAAACACATGGGGGCCTTCTACAGAGGACTCCCCCCCCCCATGTAGGGAATGGAAAATGAGAAGTTTCTGAAGATTCTACACCACTTTTTTTTTTTTTTTTTTTTTTTTAGGTCAGTTTTAAAAGTTTCTTATTTAATCGTATAAGCATCTTATACAAAATGTAGATTGTTTTAAAAATAGTCAAGGCCACATACATGAAATTTTTATCTGAATTTCTTCCAATAAATACCTTTCTTTTTGTTTAAATTTTTGGCAGACGTTAATATCAAATAAACAATATTTTAAGGCTATAAGTTATTACCTACATACAATTGCTGACGCTGTTGTCCATACATATAACCTACTCTGAATGGTGTCTAAAACGATTATTACTAATAGCTGAATGCTTAGAGATATCGTTTTTTAAACCATTTTATAATTTCTATGTAAATGTTAGAATATCTAAGTATTCAAATAAAACAACTAGTTATTTAAAAAAAAAAAAAAAATTATAAGGTGAAGCTGGGAGAGTTTGCGCACAACTCAACAAAACGTTATAAAAATCTAAATTTTAATTTTTTGCTAATCTGTTGATGCATAGCTTTGAAGTGATCCTTCCTCTACGCATTTACATTTCTATTTTGTTGTTATATTGGGTTGTTCGGAAAGTAATTTCGTTTTTTCCTTCGAAAATGAAAGACGATTTTCTTATATTGTATAAATATTTTAATGAATTATATATTCTCCACTTTGATCGGTTTCTTAGCGATCTCACGAGTTGTTATTTGGCAGTTTTTCATAAATCAATACTTTATTTTGTCTTCATTAGCACAAACTGGTTTTCTAGAACGTTATGCATCTTCAACTCAAAATTGCCAGAACAAAATTTGGTAAACCAGTTTTGACAATAGCGTTCTTTAAATAAATTTTCTGTGCACACATCGTATACTTTTTTTCCTTGTTTGAATAGTATTTTCGCATTCTTTATAGCGAAAACAAAATATGCCGAAAATGTCGCTTCTGACTTTCTTTATTTGATAGGGCACCAATCAAAAACTATTGAGCAGAATAAAACGACCTTTTTTACAAGCAAGCCTTGCTATATCAGCTGTCACAATATGTAATGGCAATGCAACTTAAATGTGAAGAAGGTGTGAAAAAAATACAATTAAATCCTCTGCTGTAAAAAACGAAATGACTTTCCGAACAACCCAATACTATGATTTAAAGCAACAGCTGTAATAAAACCAAGAGAGCTATTTTGCACAATCTCCCCTTATAGGGTAGGAGAGATTGCGCAAATAGGTAGGAGAGACTGTGCTTAATTTTAACTACAATTAAATTGTTAACAATGATAATTGCACTTAAATGACATTGGTATAAGTTTTTTGCAAACATATATTTTTGTATTACATGTAGGTATTTCAATTTAATAATAATAATAATAATAATTATAAAAATGAAAAAAAGAACATTAAAATAAATAAATAAATAAATAAATAAAGATTAAAAAATTTTAATTAACGAAAATAAATTAAAGAATCAGATAAAAAAACAAGACTAGATAATGAAAAGTAACATTTAGTTACTAGATAATATGTTTAACTTAAAATTAATAAAGTTCCTTTTCAGTTTGAATGGTTTCTTGTTTGTTGCCCTAATCTGTCGTTGTGTATAATCGTTGCACTAGTTGTTATAAATGATGAACTTTCATGCAAACACCTGCCACAAGTAAAATTTATAAACGAGTCCATGGGAAATCGTTTAGTTTAAAAATATTTTGTAATACTACCATTCTATAAAAATTCGTAGAAAGGGTTTTGAAAATTTAAACAAACGTTTTGGAAAGCGAGACAAAATAACCCCGTTAAATCTTAGACTGTTCAAGTAAGGCACGTGTACATTTAAGTGGACACTCCGCTATCTATATTGTAGAACTACCTGGGGTTTCAGAGCGCCCATTGTAATCCTTCCTTCCGATCCCCTATGTGCGCAAGCTCTCCTATACCTTACACTATTTTAAATCTCGATTGTATTGCTGAAGTCCTTTGTGTATCATGTTTATTATTAATTATTTGTAAGGATGGCAAACGATTAATAAGGATATTAGTAAGGAAATATTTATATCCTAATTAATATTAATAAGGATATAAATATTTCACTTTTTTCTTTCAGGACGACAGTACTACTGTTTTCAGTCAGACATTTCACTTCGTCATCCTTTGCTGTGTTTCATCTTGAATATGTCAGATCTTTCACTACACAAAGCTACATTGTCCAACCTATCTTTACGAAAATTGGTTTACTTAATAATCAAGAGAATTTCTAGCTAAAGCCGTATTTTTCAGTTCAATCAGATAATTGGTTCAAAAAGTATTAAATAAAATCCCCGTTCTTTTTTTTTAAATATTATAAAGGAAAAATATGTTGATGCGAAAATAATAATAATAGTACACATTCTTTTTATTTTATTGTTATTATTATTATTATTATTATTATTATTATTATTATTATTATATATATATATATATATAAAGAAATTTATTTGCAATGAATAATAATTTTTTTTATGTTCCATTATTTTATTTTATTTATTATTTATTTAAATTGTGGGATAAGATAATTATTATATCTAGTTCTATAAACTTTCACATATTTAAAAATTCATCGCTAAATGTTAGATTGACATTTAGTAAAATATATATAATTAAGTAAACCTCTTTGCTTCAGATGTCCACATACGTGGACTTCTATTCTTTCCTTTATAAAATTTAAACCATTTAATATTTTTATATTTTAACTAAAGTAATAAAAAGCTGAATAATTTGGCTTTACAAAGGTACCAATATATGGCAGCTTAAACATAAATTTATTTCTGAAATATGTTATTTTGTCTACTTTCACAAAACGATTTCCAAGCAGTGTGGTCGAAGAAAAGTACGTAATTTTCATAATTATTTAAAGTACTTAGACACTTTACCAGAAAAAAAAAATAAAATACTAACATAGATTTATTTATTTAGGAGCATCAAATTTTAAAATATGTTCCAGTTAGGCAGATTTAAGTAACTTAGTAAATTAGAAATTAGTTTTCTAAATTCCATATACTTGCACCGTACATTACTACCCCCCTAACATATAAATTTAAGAAAAATGCATATTTTTGTAATGTATAATGTGAACGTATGTGTCTAAGATCCTTGAAATGTCATTTATGTTGTTATTATAGCTTCAGGTACGAAGAGGTTTTAAACAAAACTCTCTTATTTCTAAAAAAATTTCCAAACTATTCAAAAATTATATATATATATATATATATATATATATATATATATATATATAAGATAAAAATAAGAAAATACTAAATTAGCCAGTTTTCTTACACGCGTCATACATATTACTTCTGGCGGTATTTTCCTTAACTGAAACTTTTTGTATATAATCGGATTCAAAAATAATGGAGTAAACTATTTTTCACACGTTCTTTCAGATGAATAAAAATAAATAAATAAATACCTTTGAACATAAATCTTTTGGTTTTCTTTTTGGTGGGGAATTTTAATGTAGATTTTAATTGAAAAAATAGGAAAGAATTTATCGAAGGATTAAAAATTATGGAATATCATAATCAAAAAAATTATACGACGCAAGACCGTACGACAATAGGCACATTTTTTTTCCAGTAAAGGTATGCTAAGAGGGCTTAAACGTGTCCGTAGAATTATTACATTCCTTTCGTGAAATAATGGCATTTATATTTCAAAAGTTTGAAAGCTTTGTAAGTCAAGGTTTTTTTTTTTTTTTTTTTTTTTTTTTTAAATGAAATAAAGCTTGTTTTTAGCATTGAATGGGTGCTTTTAATGTTATTATCGAAATAATTTTTATCGAAAAAACGATTTTTCGAATATTTTTACAAAATTACTGAGTAAAATTCTATACACTTTCTAAGTTAATTAATAACTTTTATATTCTAAAACTTATGCTTGGGAGCATTCATGAAAATGTGACATAAAAATAACATGTTTAAGTGCCATATAATTCGATGGTTTCTAAAAAATGGAAATAATTCGATAATTAGAATGGGCAAAATATTAAATGAATTTGTTTAGATATTGTTTACAGCAGAGAGATATTATAGTATAATTAGTATAACGATTTACCCTAATATTATAATTAGTATAACGATTTACCCTACTATTTCCACGAAACAGTAAACAAGACACATTAAGTAGAATTAAAATAATTAGTACAATTATAATAATTTTATAATTACGAAGAACTGGTACATGAAAAAAGAGGTATATATAGTAAAGAAAGTAATATGTTTCGTTTTTCTTCGATATTTGTAAGTCGCTAAACTTATATGCATAGTAAATAGGCTGAAATAAGTTTTTTCAGGTATTTCATAAATAAAAATTACTAAAACTTTACAAATTAACGTGATTTATTTATTTTGTCCTAGAGATGCGGAGATGCAGCCATATTTGTCCTCAAATTCAATTTAAAAAATATTGTCGTCCTAGATTATGTGGTATCTTGGTCAGCGTATATCTTTCAACTCTTCCGTGGGAAATAGAACGTCTGGCGAAAAAAAAAAAAAAAAAAAAAAAAAAAAAGTAAACCTACACAAATTCCCTCGAAATAAATTGTTAGTTTAAAAAATCCAATCGACTTTTCGATTTTTTGGTTATTAAGATATATAAACTAGTAGATCTGCAAATCAGAATCCTCAGCATTCTAAATGCATCACACATTATTCAGCATATAATACTTTTTAATTCTATGTTACTTAAATAATTATTAAAATATATAGTGAGAGAGACAAGCATGCATATACATTCGCTACATAGCCATATACGTTTCTAAGGATGGCTCCCCTCAATCCACTATTGTATCTATCTTTCTGTGTCTATCTGCGTATATGTATATGTATATTTCATTGTAACTCATAGCTTTGTATTAATTCCTAGTAACTCAAAATACCTGAACCAAACTTCATAACAAATTATTTTATAACATGTCGGAATTACTTTGCGTAGCCCTGTAAACTAATTACCAATTATGTGCCTACCATTTTCTACAAAAGCCATGGTTTTTAAACATTCTAATAACATATATTTATTTCACTATGTGTAATGGAATGTAAGCCTGTTAGAATATCGTCTGTAGACCGTAATGGTACAAAATTCGTTTGTGTGCACCTGTACATGAGCGGAAAATGTTATACATACCAATAAAAACTATACAATTGTCTCCTTGTAACTCATTAATATTTGAACCATATTTGACATTAAAACAGGAATAAACTACTACGTCAGAAACGCCAAAGAAATATTATTGAGGTGCATACAGCTGTTTCGGTAGCCTAAAGCGTACCGTCTTCAGTGCAAAAAGAATTCTGAATCTGGAGAAGTGCTCTTATATATAGGAGAGGGACCGGATTTAGTTCAACCAATAGGATTACGGAAGAGGTGGGGAGTGTGGCCAATAGGAATTAAGGAATGTGTAGCTGTGTAAACAGTAGAGAAATTAAGGAAATGTGGACTGAATGTAAAATTTCCAACAATCAGACAAATAGGGAACAGCGAAATCACAATTTACAAGGTTTTTAAAATTTTTATAAATATGAAAAGCTTCAAAGAAATCGAGTTCATGAATGGATTTAGGTCTGTAAATTATTTTAGCTGAATTAAATTTAAAATTATGATTTTCCTCCCAGCAATGTTTAGGAATAGCCGATTTATTGGTTTCTTGTTTGCGGACGTAATTCATATGTTCTTTTAGACGAAATTTAAGACTGCGTTTAGTTTGGCCAATATATGATAAACCACACTGACAGGAAATACTATAAATGCCCCAAGAATTATGCATATCAATAGGATCTTTTAACTGAGAAAAGGTGAGTTTATTGGAAGGCGAAAATATTATTTTAAAATCATATTGTTTGAGAATTTTAGCTATGGTTTGACTGGTTTTCGCCTTCCAATAATGGTACTGTAAATAAATTATTTAGTCTATACATACTATTTTTCTAGATTATATTTTATTAAGCATCTTAATATTATATATTAATTACATTATGTTAAATGCCTCATAAGCACATTAAAATATACTTAAATAAAAATCTGTCGATAGACTCTAATGTTATGAAATTCTTTTATAGGACTCTGTAAACCAGCCAACAGTATACACTTCAATAGAAACTATACAACTCTTTCTATGTAGCCCAAGAATAATAGTTTGAAATTTGACATAATTTAGATGATTATGTAACATTGTCGGATACTTTTGTAAGGATATGTGCATTAATTATTTTGTCTAAGCACACATTTTTCTACAGAAAACATGCCTCCAAGCTGCACAATAATGGATGTTTATTTCATTTTCTTTCATGCAGTGTAAACACGGTAAAATACGTTAAAAACAAATTCTGTTCCCAGGTCGTAATTATAAGAAATACTTTGGCGTGTCCCTATACACGAACAATAAACCATATAAGCATAAACAAATTATGCAGTTATTTTTGTATTGCACCTAAACATGTGTACAAACTTGCAAATCAGTCGGGGTAATTTTTGCGGTCGTTATCATCGTACATACAAATTCTGTTAATAGACCGAAATGATAAGAACAATTTGGTGTTTCCCTGTACCCGAACTACAAACAGAATGCACACCAAAAATTATATATGTAATTTAGTGTGCCTCATGAACATAATGCACCAGTTTGCAAGTCAATCTGGTGCTTTTTGCAGCCGCTATCGCAGTACACATATGCAGACAGATAGACAGACACACAGAACCCAAAAACTTTTTGAGTCTCCGCATGCAGGCCTCCAAAGACCCTTTGGAAATGAAAATCAAGAGAACTTTGAAATCAATCAAGTCAATTGAGTAAGTTGTTTAATACTACTGCTACTGTACTACAAGTAATTTGAGCCCGTAGTTCATAATGACAAATAATATTTTGCTTATCCCTGTAAAATTCTATAAGTGCTAGATTAACCAAAATCTATACAGTTCATGAATCTGTGACCTGCAATATGAATATAAATTTTCAGCTCAATCGGATTTGGACGCTATCGCACTTAAAAAAATTTCCACCGAGTTTAAAATGAAAAACAATTTTTTGTTGTGTCCCTGTAAGAAGAAAAAAAAATATATATAATTGTTAGAATTATCAAAAGCTGTATATTTCGTTCGAGTGTGGCCTATAACATGTGTACAAATTTTCAGCTCGATCGGATAAGTCTTTTAGATGCTATCGCACTTCAAAGAATTTCAGCCTATAGACCATAATGATAATTAATGTTTTGTTGTGTCTCTGTAAAATATACTGTAAGTGCTAGATTCACCAAAATCAATAGGGTTCGTCTGACGTATAATAATGCCACGTATAATATGTATGTATGTTTTTACCTCGATCGGATAAGGCCTTTAAACGCTATCGCACTTCAAACATTTCAGTCCATAGACAATAATGATAAAGAATGTTTTGTTGTGTCTCTATTAAAAAAAAAAAAAAAAAAAAAAAAAAAAAACTGCAAGTGCTAGATTCATCAAAATCAACTACGGTAAGCTATAAGCTACGTATCAACTTTCAGCTCATTCGAAAAAAGCGTCCAGCTGCTATCGTGTTCACTCACACACATACACATACATGCATTACGAAAAATCGTGTAAAGTCATAGATAACTCTAAAAAAGGGGCTTGTATCAAGACCAAACTTCGAGGTGATATACCAGACAGCATGACAGTCACAAATTTAAATTTGCAGCATTCTACAATTATTTTTTGAGCTATGCGTGATACAATATCCATTTTGCAACTCATAACTACATTACTTTCCTTACGTTTAATGTTCGGAATGTAAAAACTACATTGGTGTGTAACCACTAAGTGCATTCGGCACACGTATACAGCGACATACAATAACATTTTCCTTATTGATTGCTGAAAATAAAATTTATATGATTTAAAGTTGATTACATAAAATCATTTTGTAAAACAATGTAACATTTTAGAGCAACACCAAAGTACGGTATAAATTTTCATTGCTTTGCGATATACAGTGAAAGAGAAAAAAAAAATGAATTATAATACAGGAAGATACAAAAATAAAATTATAGAGCGTGTTTACAGAACCTGACAATGTCTCGTGAACACGACAATCTCTATTTTTAAAACTAAATTTTGACTTATTTCAGACAGAAATTGTGTGGTTTAATTAGGAAACGATTACTTTTAGAAAATGTTGTGTTTAATAACCTAATTTTTGCACAGCGTAACAGTGACACTTCTATTTTACCTTGTTTATAAACTCCTTTCTAGTTTGTTAGTTTGCTTGTTTGTTTGTCCAGTACAAATCTTGTAATCTATTTTTAACTAACTTCCTGACTAGCTAGACATTTTAAACTTTTAGAACAACTCAGAACACGATGACAACGCAACACCTCAAAGGCTGATTTTCGAATTTTTGATTAGTTTTCTATTAATTAATTAAAATATGGAAATAATAACTTCCCAATAGCTTTAAAATTAGCCATTTAATTATTAGCTATAATTTAATTCTTGCCAAAAAATATTTAAGAGTTTATTTTCTTTCGACATTAAAATAAATACATTTACCTAATCGTGAACAATAAAAAATTGTAAAAAATTAAATGATGCATCTCACAAAAATTGACGTCATTATCACTTAAAAATTTTGTACACATTGATAAAGTGCTAATACAATTCTATAGCTATGATTCAACAAAAAAATTAAACACGTGATATATATATATATATATATATTTAATCTGACAATTATTTAAAACATATTTATGTTCTTAATTAAACGATGGGTTTCCGTTAATTATAAATAAATAAATAAATAAAATTATTTAGTAATCGTAACTCTGCTCTAGATCTTAATCAAGCTTTGCGAATTTATTCTCAGCCACCGATTCATTGCGTAATAGCAGCTGAAAGAAGTACGTCCATCGACCTATCAAAACGCAGATTATAGTTTTCTTCCATTTAAGCCATATTCATATAATGTAATCCGCTTATGGTGTACATTAAGAGAATTTAATCCGATGTTAGCATCCATTCTCAGATTTACCAATTCCTGATTTAATCTCATGTCAGCTAAGTTTCGTGTATACGGCTCTCAGTATTTAATCTATTTTAATATTATAAAAAGGTAAAATTTATTTATATGTAGGGGGGGGGGGAGATGCGTGAAAGTCCTAAACCGATTTAAAAAAAAAAAAAAAAAAATCTGGAGTGACTCCACTCGACTTTCCGAACATTGAGTAATTAACAGTTTTGTAGATAAAGTAAAGAAAGAGTAGTTGTTAAACAAACAAAAGAGAGAAAACCATAATAGAGTGTTTGAGTATTTTTCTCCATCTATTACACGTTGTTTTATTTAACGCTACTGAACTTTAAGCCCATAGATAATAATGACAAAGAAATTTTCGTTGTGTCCCTGTAAAAACCTATAAATGTTAGATTCACCAAAATGCTTATAGTTAGTGCAATAGTGATTTATAATACTCATATAAATTTTCAGCTGAATTCAATAAGGCGTTTAGATGCTATCGTACTTTTAAAAATTTAGTCCCATAGGCCATAATGATAAAGAATTTTTCTTTGTGTCCCTGTAAAAAAACTGTAAGTGCTAGATTCACCAAAATCTATACAGTTAGTTCAACTGTGATCTATAACATGTGTACAATTTTTTTGCTCGGATTAATAAGGCGTTTAGACACTATCACATTTTTAAAAATTTGGCCCCATAGGCATAATGATAAAGAATTTTTCTTTGTGTCCCTGTAAAAAAACTATAAGTGCTAGATTCTCCAAAATCTATACAGATTGAGTATTTGTGATCTATAATATGTGTATAAAATTTTTGCTCAATTGAATAAGGCGTTTAGATGCTATCGCACTTTTAAGATTTTGCTCCATAGGCCATAATGATAAAGAATTTTTCTTTGTGTCCCTGTAAAAAAACTATAAGTGCTAGATTCACCAAAATCTATAGGATTCGTACTATGGTGACTTACAATATGCGTACCAACTTTCAGGTTAATCGAACGAAGCGTTTAGACGCTAGCGTGTTCACCCACAGACATACACACATACACACATACACACATACACACACACATACATATATCATCGTAAAAATAGTGAAAACGGACTCAGGGGACCTCAAAATGTATAGAAACATCAAAATCTCGAATTCGGATTTTTGACATGATTACAATACTTTCCTCATTATAGTGTTCGGAAAGTAAAAAGTCACTAAGTAAAGACTCTTCCCGAGAAATACCGGTTATAATTCAATTTGAAAAGAAATATCTTAAAAAACGACAGTTTTTTGAGTGACGCAGCATATACATACACGCACGCACACACACACACACATATATATATATATATTTCGAAGTTATTTTTTAATCAAAAACGTCATATATATGAATAATTAAAAATTAAACATCAAACTGATGCCAATAAGAAAGATATTTCTACAAATTTATTTTAATTTTTAATTTTTTGTTATTTTCTTTATATATAGAAAGAAATATATTTACAGGTGAATAACAAAACTGAAATAAAGCTTTATCAAAATTTTAATTTGCACGATAAAATTGACATCATTATAAATTTAAAATTATTAAATAGTTAATGCTAAAGCCCTAAAAGAAACAAAAGCTTTGCACACACACATACACATATAGATATATATTCATATATAAAAATACATGAATAATGCAATTAGAATAAACATTCAAAAATTAAATTTGCAATTAAAAACAATCATTATAACAATTAATTGTGATTGTCCTATTTCTTTCAGATTAAACAGAAAAAAAAGAAAAAATCGTCACTTTTTGTTATAGAAGTCTTCAATTTTGCATAGTAAGAAATAGGGCTGTGCCGATTAATCGATTAATCGGTTCGGTTAATCGATCAATGCTTAGTCCCGATCAATTTTTTTAATCAAGTTAATCGGATCGATTAATTCGATTAAAATTTTTCAAAATCCGATTAAAATTTTTAAACTACGAATTAAAGTAAAAATATTGTTCTGCCTACAAAATATTTCTTTTTCTCGCATATTTTGCTAACAAACATTCTAAGAAACATCCATCAAATAATGAAAAAGCAAATAAATAAATAAATAAAAATACATATGTTGCAAATTGAATTGTCTTTTTGCCTCCTCTCAGGTGGCGCGACTAGTCATCATTTTTCGACGCGCCGATGTACGATTACTGACTAGTTAAGAATGTGATCTGAAAGGATTCGGTCATGCTTGACCGTTTAAAATATAGCGCTTAAGAAATGTTTATTTATGTTTTTATTGTGGATCCGTGTTCTATATGTTTTGTGAAGTGAATAAATAAAATGCAAAAGAACAATTACTTTCATTTTTTATGGAAATGGATAATTACAAAATACGTGTGAGTTTATGGAACATTGAAAGATTAATGAACATTTTGGTGACCCTAGGATGTGATTGTTTGCATTTATTTGGACGACATGCATTTTTTTGGATAATTATAGAGTAAAATGAATCCGCTGAGCATGCATCGGATATGGGAGGTAGGCTTTTTCTCTTATTATTTCATTATTTTGGTTTGAGTTTGGGGGTTAAAAGTTATGGTTTCGTTTAACAGAAAAGTGTAGTTTTTGTTCTGAAATGGTTGCAGTCTGTGAGGACATCGAATTCATTTGGTTTATATATAATATTATTTATAATTTATAAATTTTGCTGATATATGAAATAAATGGTTTCAAAATTTGAATAATTAAAAAATAGTTTGGGTTTTTGAATACAAATGGTTTCATTCAACATTTAAATAATTGAAAAATTACTTTCGTTTCATAAAATGTTGTTTAAATGGTGTTTCTTTTTGTTTCTTTGAAAACGAAATTGTTTTTTTTTAATGGAATATTATTTAATTATTTTTGTTTATTGCAATGCTATTAAAATAGCGTTACTTCTGGTTTAATACAAAATTATTTATTTAGTTTTGGTTTCATTAAATGCCATTTTAAATTGATTTACTTCTGTTTTAACAATATTTATTTTTTTGTTCTTAAATGATATTTAAAGATGATGTTTACATTTTTTGATATATAGACAATAAATGTTTATTTTTATTTAATAAATATATGGATAGGGGTTATTATTAAGCAATTAGAAGGTTTCATAATTTTTATTTTTGTTCTCTTGTTACGATATTGGGTTTAAAATGGATCTAGAAAGATTGAAGGAAAAAAGAAGAGGTTTAAGAACCTCATTTACGAAATATTTGGGGAAAATAGAAACAATCCTGAACTCCGAAATTACGGAGGAGTACACGAAATTAATGAAAATTGAGGAGCTTCTTAGATTAAAGGCTCAACTCCTGGACAAACAGGCAGAACTCGTAAACATCGATTATGAAATACAAACAAAAATTAAAGTCAAAGATATAGCTGAAGGTGTAGCAGGCTGCGAGGAATACAGGGAAAAAGGGATCGATGTAAAAACAAAATTAGAAAGGCTAGTGGATAATTTAAATGACAGGCCGTTGCCTGGTGTTATTCAGATCGCTAGATCAAGTGATCAAACAGGGATTGGTTCAGAGAACCTAACAGTTAGAACTGAAACCAGAAGTACAGTTAAACTTCCGAAATTACAAGTTGTAAATTTTCTTGGTGACTGTAGTTCATGGTTGGACTTCTGGAACTCTTTCGAGGTAGCGATACATAATAATAATTCTTTAAGCAAAATTGAGAAATTTTCGTATTTGAAATCTTTCTTAGGAGGTGTCGCCTTGAGCGCTGTATCTGGGTTTTCATTGACAGAATCTAATTACGATGCATCAATACAATTACTTAAGGAACGTTTTGGACGAAGTGACGTAATTATATCGTCCCACATGCATAAGTTACTATTAATAGAGCCGGTGAAATCATGCGCGAATGTTACTGAATTAAGGAGAATGTACGACGCGATTGAGGTACAAATTCGTTCGTTACAATCATTAAATGTAGCAACAGGCACTTACAGTAATCTGTTATGCCCTGTAATATTACAAAAACTACCGGAAGAATTAAATTTAAGTTATAATAGACAGCGTAATTCAGATGAATTGTTTGATATTTCTAAATTAGTTGATTTTATACGTAAAGAATTAGAAATACGAGAAGCATCGATAATTTTAGCGAATCCCAGAAATAATAGCGCAAATGAAAATAATTTTCGGAACAAAATGACAGGCCACAATAAACCTAACTTAAATTCTAAAAGGAGCGAATATCATCCCCCTAAATCATCAGCTTCCGTTTTAGCGACTCAGGCGGAAAGAAATTTATCTGGTTATCATAATAGGTATTCTTATGATAATAATAGGCCTAAATTTAATAACAAAAGAAATACGAGTTCATTTTCTCAAAATACAGGAGTTCAGGGCTGTTTGTTTTGTTCCTCGGCACATATGAATCATGATTGTTCTTTAAATGTTTATGATAAGAAAAGGGCTCTAATGGCCAAGGGATTATGTTTTATATGTTTTTCAAACCATTTGAGTAAATTTTGTTCACGTAAAGATCATAAGTGCAAGTATTGCGCGTCTCCCTGGCATAACTCATTAATATGTAATACAGAAAGAAATGAATCCCGCTCAGGTTGAGGATAAAAAACAAATACAGTCAGAAAGTTCTTTAAATTTAGTTTGTAATAAGAATAAAGAGCTTGAGGACACGCCGAATGATTCGGTGTTGTTGCAGACTGTAACGGCAAGTGTATTTAATGTTCAGGCCAAATGCCATTTATTGAGGTGTCTTATTGACAATGGAAGTTCTAGGACATTTGTATTGCGCGAAGTGTGCAATTTATTGGGATTAAAACCAATCGGGAAGGAAACCCTTTTAATTTATACTTTTGGCAATGAGAATACTGAAAGGAAAACTTATGATATTGTAGAAATAGTATTACATAATGTAAGAGAAACTAATAAGAAAATTAAATTAAGGGCTGTGGTTATTGATTCAATTACATTTGGGGAAATTAAAATTCCTTCACAATGGGTGCGTAATGTCGCACTAGAAAAGGGCATTGAATTGGCAGATAAGGGTAATTTAAGTAAAATTCATGTACTTATTGGATCGGATTACATTGGGGAAATTCTTGGAGAAAGGAACGTGAGAATTTCTAAACGATTAATGGCAACAGATACCTTATTTGGATTTGTGATACAAGGAAAGGGACCCTAAAGCACTTAAGAATTGTCAGAAAGTGCGCGTTAATCATTTACATGTTGTTAAGGAGGAATTGGACCATCAAAGGGTTAAAAATTTATGGGAATTAGAGGCAATTGGAATTAATCCGGACAAAGAACATTCTAAATCAGATGATGAAATTTTAGAGTTATTTAGGAAAACCACTACTTATAGGAATAAAAGATATGAAACGCGATTGTTGTGGAAAAATAATGTTAAGGAATTGGACAGTAATTATGGGATAGCAAGACGACGCTTGTCTCATTTGAACACTGTTTTTGGTAGGAATCCGGACTTATATTTTAAATATAAGGAAATTATTGAGGAACATTTAAAGTTGGGCATCATAGAGGAAGTAGCGTCGGATTTAAATGAAAATACGGGTACAGGCTATTACATGCCGCATCATGCAGTAGTACGCGAACAAAAGAAAAGTTCTAAGGTTAGGATAGTTTTTGACGGTTCATGTAAGGGAAGGGATGAATTATCTCTTAACGATTGTTTAGAGAGCGGTCCTAATTTAAATCCAGATTTACTCAGGATAATTTTGAGGTTTAGGTTACACCCTGTAGCGTTTTGCGCAGACATTCAACGAGCTTTTCTAGAAGTAGGAATCGCGGATGAGGATAGGAATTTTTTGAAATTTTTATGGAATGATGGGGAGGGGCCCGATCTCCATTCCGATGCTGCTAAACGAATTAGGACATTACAATTCTGCAGAGTTCCCTTTGGGGTGAAATGTTCCCCATTTCTATTATCGGCAACAATCAGGCTTCATTTCAAGAAATTTGAGAATGACTACCCGGAAGCAACAGAAATATTAAGATCTCTATACGTCGATGATCTCATCTCTGGCACTGATGATGTGAACAAGGCATTACAATTATCTAAGGAAATGATGTATATTTTAAATGAAGCTAGCATGAATCTCAGGGCTTGGATTTCCAACTCTTCTAAACATAATCAGTTGTGGAAGACAGACAATTTCGAATGTCGAGAAGATCCGGAGGAATCCAATGTTGAACTAAAAATATTAGGAATTATTTGGGACAATACGAATGACGAATTACTGATTGACACTTCACAATTTAACAAATTACCGGAGGACAGAATTATAACAAAGCGATATATTTTGGCTGTTTGCGGAATGTTATTTGATCCATTGGGGATCATGAATCCATTTTTGATTCGTATAAAAATTATATTACAATCAGTATGGGAAAATGGTAACCAGTGGGACGAACCTGTTCCACATGAAACTGAAATGTTGTTTTTAGAATGGCTAAATGAAGCTAAAAATTTGAAGTTAACTGGAATTCCTAGGCTGTATTTTAATGAACTCTGCTGGAAATCAGTAGAGGTACACATATTTTCCGATGCTAGCCCAAAATGTTATGGTTCAGTGGCTTATTTTCGATTTACGAATTCTGAAGGATGCAAAACAAGTTTTATAATTTCTAAGTCTCGACTAGCCCCTTTGAAGAAGATTACATTACCGAGACTTGAATTACTTGGCACTTTAGTCTCAGCAAGATTGGGATCATATCTCAAATCTGTTTTTCCTATGCTCGACCCCAGAAATATTTTTTATTGGACTGATTCTCAGATTTGCCTTCATTGGATAAAAGGTTCAGTTAACGATTATAAGCAATTTGTGAAAAACCGAGTGATTGAAATCAAGGAAAAAACTGATCCTGAAAAATGGCACTTTTGCAAAGGCAAGGTCAATCCGGCGGATAAATTAACGAGAGGTGTGAAAGCAAATTCCTTAATGAATGATAAAGTATGGAGTCAAGGACCAGCTTGGTTGTCAGAATTAAGTATACCATATGACTCTCTAATGGAATTTTCCTGTGACATGGACAGCGTGGTTGAAGAAAGACATGGAGTTACAACACTTCAGGTTAACGTAGAAGTTCCAATGCCATTATTAAATCTGGAGAATTACAGTACTTTGAATAGAGTTTTGAGAACAACCGCCTATGTTTTTAGATTTCTAAATAACATCAAATCTAGGTCTGAAAAACGTTCAGGAGCGCTGACAGCAAATGAAATATCTGCAGCAGAAAATTATTGGCTTCTATTTGTGCAGCAAAGTGAATTTAACAAAGAATATACTACATTAAAGGCAAAAAATTCAGTTTCTCCTGATTCTAAGTTATATAATTTGAATCCCATTTTGACAACAGAAGGTCTAATAGTATTAAAGGGAAGAATTCAAGGCTCTAATTTTTCTGATGAATCTAAGCATCCAATTATTTTGCCGAACAAGGCTCGATTTACTAATCTTTTGATCATGAAGGAACACGAAAATTTAGGTCATTCTGGTATATCTGACACACTCACTCAAATAAGAGAACGCTTTTGGATCATTAAGGGCAGGCAAGCTGTGAAATCCTGCTTGAACAAATGTTTTCTATGCAGAAGGTTTAAGGCCAAACAAGGACAGCAAATAACAGCTCCGCTACCCATAGCAAGAACTAGTGAGGCTCAACCCTTTGAAGTCGTCGGAATCGATTTTGCTGGACCCTTATTCACAAAAGACAACAACAAATCTTACATTGCATTATTCACTTGTGCAGTCACTCGAGCAGTGCACTTGGAAATAGTCTCTAGTCTCAGTTCTGAACATTTTTTACTTGCATTCAGACGTTTCATCTCCAGAAGAGATATGTGCAAGGTTGTGAATTCCGATAACGCTTTGACTTTTAAAGGTAGTGAAAAGGAACTAAAGAAACTTTATATGAACATTAAGAACTTTGAAATTCAGAACTATTTTGGTAATAAGGGTATCAAATGGAATTATATAGTAGAAAGAGCCTCATGGTGGGGAGGTTATTGGGAGCGAATGGTTCGTATGACAAAGGTCATTTTGAGGAAAATTCTTGGTAGGGCATTAGTTACATTTGAAGAACTGCAAACTATACTTGCAGAAATTGAATCTATTATTAACTCTCGACCTTTAACTTATGTATACAATGACCCTGTAGAGCCATTCCCTCTCACCCCAGCCCACTTCTTAATAGGAAAAAGGTCAACTGCATTGCCACCACAAAGTGGCCGTTTAGTGATTGCAAGTCAATCTAGTTCTCAAAAACTTTTAATTAAACGATACTTGTATCGTGAGAGACTTCTTAACGAATTCTGGAAGCGCTGGAAATTTGAATATATTTTGCAGTTGAGAAATGCTAATGTTGTAAAACCTGTTAATCCAATTTCTAATTTTAATATAGGTGATATAGTCCTAATAGGTGATGACAAGGCCCCAAGACAAATTTGGAGGTTAGGAAAAATAATCGAGACACATGTAGGACGTGACAATAAGGTAAGATCTGTAACCTTAAAAACTTCATCAGGAATGTTAAAAAGACCCATTCAACTTCTTTGTAACTTGGAAGTCCAAGGGGACTTACCTTAATTAAACCAACTGTTCACCTGTAAGGTAATATTAATATTGTCTTCATTTTTCAATTGTATCCAGGTAACATTGATTTTTGTATTTGATATAATTTCTATTTTCAGTATTATGTGGTTGTGAAATTTATTATTATGTACTGTGATTTTTATTGGTTGTAATTCTTGAATTGTATTTGATTTGGATTTGTTCAAATTTTTGTATTGAACTTAACTTACCTTTCGGGGCAGGAGGATGTTGCAAATTGAATTGTCTTTTTGCCTCCTCTCAGGTGGCGCGACTAGTCATCATTTTTCGACGCGCCGATGTACGATTACTGACTAGTTAAGAATGTGATCTGAAAGGATTCGGTCATGCTTGACCGTTTAAAATATAGCGCTTAAGAAATGTTTATTTATGTTTTTATTGTGGATCCGTGTTCTATATGTTTTGTGAAGTGAATAAATAAAATGCAAAAGAACAATTACTTTCATTTTTTATGGAAATGGATAATTACAAAATACGTGTGAGTTTATGGAACATTGAAAGATTTATGAACAACATAAATAAATAAATAAAAATAAAACCTCTCAAATGAAGTTGTTGCACTTTTGTTTTTATAGAGAAAAGGTGGAGGACAGTTATTAAACAAATTGCCGCTTCATGTGCATGCTGAAGCAACATCACCTGTCTGTAGCCTTCTACAGAAAGTGTTGGCTAGGATAATAGTATTCTCAGAAACAAGAAGCTTTCAAAAAATTGAAATGCTAAAGATTTAAAAAAAAAAAAAAAAAAAAAAAAAAAAGGAGGGATTGATATTTTCACTATCCCTCTGACGGGGGAAATGTCAACAGAGTTTCACAGTATCTTCAAGCGTTTGTTGTCTGTTCAGAATTGCTGATAGTAACTATTAAAGTAGAAACAGAAATAACATTCTGTGTTCTAGTCCGAAGTGACAAAGAAGAACTAAAATATAAGAATTTGAGATTTTTATGATAATGATATGGAATTTTGAGAATTCATTTACAAATAGTGACAAGCGAGATGGACAAGGCCTGCAAATATAAAAATGAAATATGTGTAAATTCATTTAATGTTTCTTTCAAAATGAATCGAAAAATTAATTTATTTCAAAATAATAATAATAAATAAATAAAATTGAATAAGTGAAAATATTTATATAAAATTAACACTCAAAGTCACCAATTATTACTAAAATTGATTTAAATTTCAGTTATAAAACAGATATAATTGATTAGATAAAAATTTTTGAAAAAAAAAAAAAATCAGTCAAACTTATGAATAATATATATATACACAATATGAGAGTTTTATTCATCATTGAAATAAAATTATATAAAGAAAAATGAAAACCGAATAAAAATCCGATTAATCGACCGATTAATTGATTAATGAACTACGATTAACCCAGTTAAAACTCTTAATCGATTCCCACCCCTAGTAAGAAATAGAATATCCATAAGTTTATATAAATACGCAACGAGGGAATGTTTGAACCAAAAAATGGGACTCGGGTACAAAATTAAGTTCTGTTTCGCAAAGAATTTTCAAAAAATCAGTGCATTGACATTTTGTATATTGATTTATCGTTTAAAAATATTATGTTGCACAGGGCGCGCTGTAAAATGTTGCCTCATTCAGTGGGATCCCGGATTCGACAAAGTGCAACCGGAGAAGACGCCGACGAACGCAGCGTGAACCCCAACCAAAGTTCGTGTTCATATCCATTTCTTTTTGGGAACGCAGGGAGAGTCCGCATAAGCTACAGCCGTAGGCAGTTGGAACCCATTTGGGCAGAGTGCAGGCGAGAAAGACGCTGCCGAATGCAGAAGAAACTTGGAGGTTCGTGCACAAGTTCGCTTCCTTTTTCGCTCATTCAGTGTGTTTGGTAACGCGCTATTGCTGGGAAGGCAATAGACACCAGAATCTAATATAGTAAGGATAGAGAGGACACTATCGAAGGCTGTGAGAAACCGAACCGGGTTTTTAACTGACATTTCAATCAAAGTTTATATTTTTGGGACTTATTATTAAGTATAGGGAACTAGTTAATTGTAGGGGGCGAAATGGTAATTTCTTTCTATTTACTTCTTACTTCAAATAATTCATTTGCTAGCAAGCCCGTGTGAAATTTTCGCACTTTATTTATCTCTTCGTTATCTTTAAAATTTAAAATTATTATTATTACTTTATAGACGTCATTTTTTCATATGCAGGAGCGAATTTATTATTTAATATATATATATATATATATATATATATATACTAGCAGACCCGGCCACGCGTTGCTGTGACTAAGTTATACGTTGAACTATACGGTTGTAAACTATTTAGTACAGTCAAATTATTATTTACGAACAAAGACGAAAACGTTTTAGCTGATGTAAGAACCCACAGGGTTGAGATTTGAAACTTAGGTCAAAATTTGGAAGTGATTGATAAAAATTTTCGTAATGTTGATATTAAGCACAAATTAATTTTATTGTAGGGTCCTATAAATTTTAATGGAGAAGAGATATATATTATTTCTAATGCTACTTTGGATAAAATTGCTAAAATGACTAATATATAAATTAAATTCTATTAAAATTCTATTAAAATAAAAGTATAAAAGAAACAGACGATTTTAAAATCAATTTTTATGGAGGAGTGAAATATAATATATGCTATAATGGATAATTTTACTATAAAATGACCTCATCATTTTAAATATTTTAAAGAGGGCAACAGCTGTAGTTATAAAAAGGAAAACAATAAGGCTAAACCAGAAAAATAAGTAAATTTGATAAATATTTTAAAACTTTAAAATTGGAAATCTTATGAAATATTGGACATTTAAAGTAAATACATGTATCATTTTAAATAGAAAAAGATTTTGGAAAA
Organism: Salticus scenicus; assembly: GCA_963930645.1. NCBI lineage: Eukaryota > Metazoa > Arthropoda > Arachnida > Araneae > Salticidae > Salticus > Salticus scenicus. Next base: position 235,214,558 of record OZ005650.1, read on the forward strand.
GTTTAGTGTATTTTAACGAAGTGATGAGAAGTTTTTGAGTATGTTAAAATTTTAATAGTAAATTCAAGTTAATAAAGATGGGAAACATTGAGGATTAAGATAAGAATAATTATAAGATTAAAAAAAAAAAAAAAAAAAACGTTTTATATACCATGCTTTTAAATTTTAATATACTAATAATATACTAATTAAAAGGAAAATTAAATATTCTATCATAGTTTGAAGTCAAATTTGTTTTCAAATGTCTAAATAAAATATCTGATGTAAGATACTAATATTTTGCAGCGGAATAGATTTCATTTCTGTCATCCTTGGCGAAAAAAAAAAGAATATCGCCAAATTATCTGGCGAAAACATTTAATTCCTTTCAAAAATCATGGTTATTTTAACAACTTATATTAAAAGAGTAATGAATAATATGAAACAATATTTCTTACAATACATATTACATGTCATACATACGTACAATGAATAATACATATTACATTTCGTACAATGCATACATCTGGCATGTATATTTTCGTGTTACGCTTTTGATCGCCAAATAATAATAATAATAATAATAAAAGCCAAGGGCGACAGAGTTTTGAAATTTAAAATTAAAATTTTGTCAATTTGACAGCAAAATAATTCAATCTAACACCCGCGATAACTAATACATATCTATACCCAAATATAAGGATTAAACTCGGGAAATAAATTTCCTCGATTTTTAATATTTTCTTACAAAAAATCCAGTGGGCAATTAACATAGGAAATCTTTTTCTTGGCTGCACAGACGGTCAGTGAGTCACACTTCGCTTGCGTATAGAACTCATAGATATAGTATAGCATATATAGAATAGAGTGATCATTGGGGAGAAAAAAGTTATTCTTTTTCATTTGGGAAAAGACGACGTTTTTACCAAAATATGGCCGTCTTTCCCCGAGTGAATACACACGGGAATACATACTAATATTTTAGCAAATAAAATTTATGAATAATTTATTTGCTAAAGGGGAATGGAAGACTCCAGATACAGTTTCAAATTCATATTTCTTTCTTTCTTTCTTTTCTTTTTTTCTTTTTTTTTTTTTTTTTTTTTTTTCAATACCACTTAATGGCTGTTTCCAAAGCTTTTATTATTTTTTTTTTTTTCGGCATCAAAAATCTTTGTACGATAACATGGGGATGAGAGATCTATATATATTACTATATCTTTGATAGAACTACATTAGCACTTTATCAATGTGTATAAAATTTTTAAATTGATTATGACGTCAATTTTCGTGAGATGCATAATTTAACTTTTTATAATTTTTTAACGTTCACGTTTGATTAAATGTATTTATTTTTATGTCGAAACAAAATGAACTCGTATTTTTTTTTTTTTTTTTTTTTTGGCAACAATTAAATTAATGGAACTCACAGATATTTTGGAGCAATTTTAATAAAATAATTAACAAATAATTGCAATAAAACAATATTGTGACAATAAATTGAGATAAAAACTATCCTATCTCTCAAGTTGGACCAAACTGCACACAGTGTGCAAAATTTCATTAAAATAGGTTCCTTAGTTTAGGAGTTTACCCCGGACAAACATCGTGACACGTAATTTATATATATATACAGATATATATATATTCTTTCACGTGAAAGCGTATTTTATTTTATGAAAAAATAAATTGGCAACAATTAAATATTTAAATGTCTATTTTAAAGGTATGTCTATTTTCATATCTATATATTAATTTGAAACATGTTTTTGTCTGTCTCCACTATATTGTGAGAACTACTTGGTGTAAAAATTTGGTTGAGGTGTCTAAAAAAAGGTCTTGGTCTGTAGATGTGCTATGAAAAGAGAAAAATAAAAATAAGTCGAACGGTTTCCCCCCGGGTCGGAAACGGGTAAAAAACACGTTTACGAGCTTAACTAAGCTCCAAACTACTTCACGGTGAAGAAATTGTACATATGGGGACGAGAGTCGAATACTAAAAAATCACTTTCTGCGAATTTGGAATTTTCGATTTTAAAGGGGAAAAAAGGGGGAAAGTAGATTTGGAGGGGGGGGGGGAATTAGTTTGATAGGGAAATCCGTTCTAGACCCACACATGTAGCATCTCATTTTAAAGGTCTTGAAATTTCATGTCGATTGGGGATGTTTGTATACAATATAGTGCGACCTCTGGTGGTGAAAAATGGAACTAGGTGATTTTGCTGTAGACCCTATCATGTTACATCTTATTTTAAAGGTCTTGGTATTTCCTGACCGTTGGTGATGTTCGTACAGAACACATTGCGTCCTCTGGCGGTGGAAAGTGCAACTAAAGGATTTTGCAGTTGGCACCACCATGTGACACCTTATTTGAAAGGTCTTGGAAATCCAAGGCGATTGGTGATAGAGGTCTTGAAATTTCATGTTGATTGGGGATGTTCGTATTCAATATACTTCACCCCCTGGTGGTTAAAAATGGAACTAGGTGATTTTGCAGTCGACCCTATCTCGTTACACCTTATTTTAAAGGTTTTCGTATTTCCTTACCGTTGGTGTTGTTCGTATAGAACACGCTGTGCCCCCTGGCGATGGAAAGTGCAACTACAGGATTTTGCAGTTGACATTACCAGTGACACCTTATTTGAAAAGTCTTGGAAATTCAAGGCGATTGGTGATGTTCGTATACAACATACTGCACCCACTGGTGGAGGAAAGTGGATTTTGCAACGCGTGCGTAGCATGCATGCCTGCTATACAGTGCAGCAGCCACAGGCAGAGGTAACACGAGTCAGAGGTTCGCTCGGTTCAAGTTTCATTTTTGAGAATTTTTTCATGTTATTAGCGGCCTGTATATACGCTGCCGCAGGCACCGGGTCACGAGCCCGAGATCCGTTCTGTTTGAGGTTTTTTTTTTTTTTTTTTTTTTTTTTTTTTGTTACAGATGATTTTTTTATTATTTTTTTTGTGATGCTTTCATTTAAAAACAGAAATTGAAACTAAATCGAGTTAAAGGTATAAAATCATACAAATTTGAGGTTCATTTAAGGTATCATGGGCCCGGGCAACACCTGGCGGGTTCGTTCGGTTCCAGGTTAATTTTTGGGAACATTTTTAGGTTATTAGCGGCCGGCGTATGCGGTGCCGCAAGCACCGGGGTCACAAGGCAGAGTTTCGTTCGGTTCGAGGTAATTTTTTTTGTTACAGCTGATTATTTTTTTCGTAATGCTTTTATTCAAACTAAATCAAGTTAAAGGTATAAAATCATACAAATTTAAGGTTCATTTAAGGTATCATGGGCCCGGGCAACACCAGCGGGTTCGTTCGGTTCCAGGTTAATTTTTGGGAATATTTTTATGTTATTAGCGGCCCGACGTATGCGCTGCCGAAGGCACCAGGGTCACAAGGCAGAGTTTCGTTCGGTTCGAGGTAATTTTTTTTGTTACAGCTGATTATTTTTTCACGATGCTTTTATTTAAAAATAGAAATTCAAACAAAATCCAGTTAAAGATGTAAAACCATACAAATTTAAGGTTCATTTAAGGTTATTACCATGGGCCCGGGAAACGGCGGACGGGTCAGCTGACATGTAGACTTAGTATTAAACGAAATAGAAATTGAAAGATAGGAACTGTTTATTTGGAGTCAGTTTGACGTAACATTGACTGTACTTTGTAGAAAGTGATGTCATATATAGTATTTCTATTTATAAGCATTTTTCTGACTTTCTTATTTTTAAGTGAAATGTCGTAAATTATATTAGATTTTTTAACTTGAAATACATTTTAATAATGATGCGACGTTTTTTGAAACATTACGGTCAATAAAATGATCGTCGAATTCGACGGGTTCCACCTAGTTTTAATTAATTTTTAAAAATTTAATGAAAACTTCGTTACAAATAAGGTACCAATGAAAGTGACAATTTTTCTGAATCCGTCGGATTAAACAGCTTATCGATCGGAAAATTATATTTTTTTTTAAATTAACTAAAGTATGAAAATTAGGTGGCCACTTGCGTTCACACACAGACAGATTCCAAGGAAATCTCTTAGCTTTTTAAGCGTGATAGAGTCAGTCAATGATGAGCGTAACTACAGTGGTGGACATAATTATAAGACACATATCTAATTTGACAAAAAGTAAAAGAAAAGATTCAGAGCTTAAAGATGTTTTATCAAATACGTCAAAAACATAAATTTATTCTGTTATCATATATAATTATTTTATAATAATGATATTTTCATACAATTAAATGGAAAAACTTAAAAACATAATCGACAAAATTGTCAGACACCAACCGTTTTTTCCAAATACTGTGGTTAACATAATTAGCAGACACTAATGGGCTAAAAGAAAATCCTCTAACATGGTTATTGAATATTTGATGGAGCCGCCGTTTTTTTTTTATTACATGAAAGATGCGATTCGGCATCGAATTTATCAATTCTAACAAAATATTGCAACACAGTTCTTCCCAAGCACATTTTATAGCATTCTTTAGGTCTTCGACACATATAAACTCCATTTGGGTAGACTGCACGTGCTAAAATCCCCTACAAGTTTTCGATGAAATTTAAGTCTGGGGAGCGAGAAGGCCACGGGAGAACATTTATACTTTGCTCTGAAAGCCACATTTTTCTTTCATGTGATGCATGAATCGGTGCGTTATCGTGCTGGAAAGTGTAGTTTTCGCCACAAAGAAGTTCACCGTATATGGCTAGTTGATCTTTAAGAAGATTCTTACACTTTTCGGAATTCATACTTGAATGCACAAAAACAATAACCGTTTTCCCTTGAGCCGAAAAACCAGCCCAAACCATTACTGAGCCTCCACCCATTTGGCGACTCATCAGTACATGAGGAGACTTCCGTAAATCATGCGAATAATATTGAAACCCCTCAGGACCATCCAGGTTAATTTATTTTTTCATCAGAAAGTAACACAGAGTACCATTTGGAGGTCCAGGCCATAGTTTGTTTATCGAAGTTTAGACGCTCCATTTTGTGCCGGCTTAGAAGCGGTGGTGTTTTCTTCAATTTTTTATATTTCACATACGAAGCATTATGCAACACCCTGCGAATGGTTCTCCTTGAATAATTCAGTTTCAAAGCATTTTTAATGCCTGTAGTGGTCATCTTATTCTGTGTAGCGAGCAAAAGTACATGGCGTCTGTCTCTCGAGGACAAGCAAGGAGTACGTCCAGACCTATTAATCACCGATCCATTAATTCCTCGTTTCAAAACATTTCTAATTGCACATCTAGAGCGTTTAATAACTTTTGAAATATTATTGATTGAAGCACCAGTTCCATTTAATCTCCAAATTTCGCGAATTTCACTTTCATTTAATTCTGTACCTCGTTGCATGTTTGTAAATGCGTGAAGTCGGTTATCGTCTGCTTTAGTTAACTGCTGACGTCATAACAGCGTGCAGAAAATTTGCATATTGTACATTATTTTCGAAAAAAAGCAGGTGTTTTAATTAAAATGTTAGGGTATCTTATAATTTTGTCCATGGTATCTTATAATTTTGTCCATGGTATTTTTTTTTTTTTATTAAACTCTATAAAAATATCATTTCTGTAAAACAATTACGTGTGATAACAGAATAAATTTATGTTTTTGACGTATTTGATAAAACATTTTTAAGTTCTGAATCTTTTCTTTCACTATTTGTCAAATTAGATAGTTGTCTTATAATTATATCCACTACTGTATACATGCTGATAAGCAACTGAGATTTCTTATTGAAAACATGAACCATTTAAATATAATAACCACCAAAGATGGCAGAGTCGATTAGTCTTGTATAAAGACCAAATATCCTTATTGATAAATGTAAAGTAGATAGGAAATAAGCACAATGTTTCCTTTTATTTACTTCTTCCAGTATTTACTACGTTTTCTTTCTTTTCAGAACAATAAACACACGCAATGCTGCCTTTTTAAGATATTTATAGAAGTTATCTAATTTCGGGATAAATCATAAAACACATTTTTGTCAATTTTGCTTATTGATTAACAAATGAGGCAGAAATGCAACTTTTTATACCAAAATTCTTTTACAAACATATTATTTTATTCACGTAAGCTTAGCAGAGCCTATAATCAACCTTTGCATTCATTAAATGAATTATTTTGACCATAAAAACAACCGTCGATAACAGTAGCTCTATGTGTTATGCCTTTTAATATTTTTTACATCTTTTTTCATAATATAACATCTAGTTATTTTTACTTCCAATACCCTACTACCGTAGGTAATGGAAGTATTGTATTTGATCCAAAAATTCGATATCGAGATTCCACCTGATTTACACATTTTAAGGTCCCCTGAGTCCAAAAAAAGTGGTTTTTGGCAATTGGACAGTGTGTGTGTATGTGTATGTGTGTATGTATGTGTGGAATCTTCTGGCTATCATATCTCCGAAACTAATAAAGATAGAACTACAAAACTTCAGAATTAAGACAGGTATGGTGTACGGATTAATTTTCCAAATTTTGGTGAAAATTAAAACCCGGAAGTAGAACATCAGAGACCGGAAGTGGGACCGTAATTCCGTATCTCAGAAACGGCTCGAACGATTTTTTTTTAAATTTGCTATATAAACAATCTATTAGATGTCCTTTCGAATGATATAATTGGTTAGTTCAGGAAAGTTGATAGGCGTCCTGTATAAATAGCTCAATTTCAGGTCTCGCAAGCGCGTTCCTTTAAAAACGGCTGTACGGATTTTTTTTTCAAAGTCGGCATATTAACTCACTTTTAAATATCTGTCTGTATGTAGTTATTGTTTTTCCGGTCAATAATTGATTTTTTGTAAAAGTTAATATCTCAAAAACGGCTCTAACGATTTTCTCTTTAGGTCACTTTTATGATTTCTGATCACATTATCATTCAAAAATGCATATAATACATGTAATAGTGGGTAATGGAAGTCGTGTGGTTGTTTCACACCAGATGTTTTTTAATTTAAATGTCTTGTAGTACTATCTAAACCTGCAATACACTGTAAAAAAAAAAATGAAGCTTTTACAGCAAAATGGGCTGGCAACCATATTGTCAGCACATTCTGCTGTTAAATAAGGCAATTTACAGCAGAAACATCTGTAAAGGGAGACTATGCTGGAAATTACTTATTACACCCCCCCCCCCTCCATGCACCATATGGCCAGCACATTCTACTGTAAATTTAACTTTATTTATTTATTTATTTATTTATTTATTTATTTTACAGTGTAGTTTAAAACAGCTGGATTGAGAGTTGCTGTAAAAAGAAACTATTCTTTAAAGTTTAGCTTTCTCCATTAACATATATAAGATTAGAACTTCTAAAATATAAAATTATTGAAAATGAATTTTTTTTTATATATATAAATCGATATCTTTATCCTTTTTCCCTTAGATCTTATCTCAAACAGCAGAATCATCGTCAGCACTTTGGTGAAATATTTACTAGACCAGATAATGTCATGACACTACACTTAAACTACAAAATATATATAAAAAAAAAAAAAAGTTTTAAAAGCAACTATGTAAAGATATTCATCTATAAATGCATAATCCTCCCCCCCCCCAAAAAAAAAAAAAAAAAAAAAAAAAAAAAAAAAATAACTGCAAGAAACTTTTATTACACAGGAAACACGACGGAAGAAAATAGAAACAGATTTATTTTTTAGGTAATAGGCAAATTTATATGTTATAATATAGATTAAATAATGGAAACTTTCCCAAAAACTACTAAAAATCTTTTTTTTTTTTTTTTTTTTTTTTTTTTTTAATGTTGCAGAAATGCTACACTATGCATTTAAGGGTTAAAAAGATCTTTTTTCAGTGTAATATACAAACTTGGGTAAGTTTATGTTAATTCGTATAAACAAGTCACATGTTTAGACAATTTTTTAGAAAGAAAGTAATATGTATATATATATCAATATGCACTTTTTAAAAATGCTTTTAGCAAATTGCTTTACTTAATCTTCGATGTAAAATTCTTAAAGTGTTTTTCAATTTTAAATGTATGCACTGTAATATTAATAATCTTAACACTATACATTTACCTGTTTGGTAAAGTAGAATTTTTATAAATGAAAATTGAAGCGAATGTACTTTATTAAAGCCAGTTTATATGCCTGTATATACAGGGATGCAATCTTTATTTTGTTGTATTAGTATAGCAAAAAGATATATTTCAGTAAAATTAATGTGTAGTAATTTAAAATATTTTTCTTAAATTTATTTTCTTAATGTGCACTTAACAACATGAATTTTAAAAATATGGACTTTTTAAAAATGTATTTAGCGAATTGTATCACTTTTCTTCGATGTAAAATTATAAAAATATTTTTCCTTTTTAAATGTATCCACTGTGATATTAGTAATCTTAACACCATAAATTTATCTGCTTGGTAAATAATATTTTTATAAAAGAAAATTGAAGCGAATCTACCTCTATTAAAGTTATATTCCTTTACATAAGGAGATGCAATCGTTATTTTATTGTATTCGTATATAGCTAAAAAATATATACATTAATTAAATTAACGTGTAGTATTTAAAACACCCAATATTCTTAATTTACAGCTACTAATTGTGCATTTAACAGCATGATAATTATAAATTTTATAAAAGAATGTCTTAAAAAGTTATTATTAGATTTTAAATATATTCTTAAATTTTTATTTGAGTAAATTTTAGTATATATATATATATGGGGGGGGGATAAAAAATAAAAACATTACAAACACAGAGATAAAAACATTTTGGGAGGAAAAAGCACATTAATTAGATCGTAAGTGTTATCTTAAAAATTTATTTAAAAATAAATTTTAAATATACAATAAAGTTTCCTTGTCTGGCATTACGTTTTTGTATAATAAAGCCAAAATTAAATTATCTAAGAATGTATGGTTAGAAAACATGAAATTTACATAAATAATTCAAAAAAATTATAACAAAAACGTGTCGCTGAATAGAGATGAAAATTAAAAAGATATAAATATATCTGCTTACTGAATAAAAGCTTCTTTTTTACATAGAAAACAGTGAAATAATCTTCTACAATCTAAAAAAGTTAATTTTGTTTTAAAACAGATAATTTTTCAAAGAAAATTTATTTATTTGTTTATTTATTCATTTTTTTTATGTTTAGATAAAGTCTATCAATTTAAGATTGACCAAAAAATTAACAGCAGAAGAAAAAGATATACAAGTATATATGCATTTTTAAATTACTTTATAGATAAGGTTTCCTTTTGTAAAAAGTAGATAAAGATTGGAATTTGTGTTTGAACATTTATTTATTTTATATATATTTTTTAAACAATCTTTTTATCAGCTTTTTACAGTTTAACAAAAACGTAATTAAATTTAGCTAAAACTCTCTGCATGTTTCTCAGAAGATTGTACTTTTCCATTTATAAATTTATTTGCATACTTAGATATCAAGATGTCACAGAAACATAATTGTCACACTTCTTAATTTAATTATTAATTTTAGTAATTTTTACAGGAAATATTTCAGTTGTTTAACCTTATCCAAATTACACAAACTTATTTTATATTTATTTATTCATAATGCTGAAATATTAATTAATCAAAAGTGTAATCGAAATAAACTAATAAAACAGGTGACACTGGTCTTACAAATTATCTTATCTGCATAGTGTTTTCACTAAGCAGTGGATGTATATTTTTTGCTATGACATTTCTCTCGTGCTTGCTAACTGTAAAAACTTTCAATTTGAGTTATCATAATGGACGATACCTTTCATTAACTAACATTAGGAAGATTAGGTTTTTATCATTTCTCGTAAATACTTTTTATGAGAATATTTACGTGACTGTATATATTTAACGAATAAATGATTTAGAAGATTACTCTCTCACGAACGCTTCGTTAGTAACCTTGTTTATTGTCTCAGATAGATTCCAACTAATGATATTTATTTTTAGATAAATTACTATGACCGAAATGAATAAATTATTTTATCTTTACTCATAACAAACCAGTTTAAGTAATCGGGTCATTTACTTTATTCTTTGATTGGTTAGGATATTCGCTTATTCTTAAAAAGGAATCAATATCCTAAACCCTAGAAATACAGAATCATAATATCAGCACATGTCTGCGACCACAAATATAAATATATATATACTACAATTTGTTGTATATTTTTACTCAAAAAAAAAAAAAAAAACTAAAATAGTGGTAAAAAATCCAGCACATATTTATTTATTTTATTTTATTTATTTATTTATTTATTTTGCAAAACTCTTTTTTATTAATTTTTTCTTTTTTTTTTTTCATTTTGAATTTTGCGTAAAAGTATGGAATTTGATAACTGCTTATTGTCATATAAAAATCCTAATAGATAATTATTTCTTACTTTAAAACAATGTGTTCTAAAATAAAACTAAAATTAAATGTAAAATTAAATATAGGAGGGATGTGGGAGGTGGGGGGCTGTGGAAGGTGTGATAACTGAAGTTCGCTTTAAAAAAAGAAGAAAAGATTTCACAGACAAAAACAATGAACACGGATCGTTAAATGTATCACGAAGGAATTATTTCTTCAATAATGAGAAAGAGTACGTTTAGTTCAGTATAATAAAATTAATTACTATTACGGTAAAATCCAATTATTAAAAAAAAAAAAAAAAAAAAAGGATGGACAAAAAGGGAGGTAGTTTTTGGAGATAGCATCCTTAAGAACTCCATTTGTTTTCAATTAGAACATTTGCTGTATATTATGATAAACTTTCCCAAAGTTTATTTTATTTTTCCTTCCTTCAACGCCTTTTTATTTCATTGCTTTCGTTTTAAAGTCGGAGTTTCATTTATATTTTCCCCAAATTCTTATGTACTTACTGTCATTCACTACGGTATGTTTGTGAATCTCAAGCTAATAAAAAAATGCGCCTTCATTTTAAGGTAAATATAAGCTTTTTCATTTGTCTCTCCGTGGCTCAGGTGGTTAAAGCGCCATGTTAGTAACGCGGTGGTCGAGCGTTCGAAGGTCCGGAGTGTTAATTTTTGCAGATAATTCGTAGAAAAGATGTCAATTGATTAAATAAAATTTTTCGTTGATTACACAGTATCCTAAAAATTTTTGAAGAGTTTTTTTAAGAAGCTTATTTTTATGTTCGAATGCTGAAATTTAAGGCAAAAATTTATTATTCAAATATAAAAATGTTTTATAGAAATGAACTTATCGATAAATTCACAAATTAGTACACAAACATATTTAAAATATTTTTTAAAACTCATAATTAAAAAATTGTTTGCAGGGAACGACGTTGTATGCATATTTTTAAAATTCTAAAACAATTATGCAGTTATTTACAAAAGAAAAAAAAAAGTTTTTATGCATATGACCGATGTGATGACCGATGGATGGCACAACCAGAGCAATAACTAATGGCCAATCATAGCAATGCATCGGTCAATGGATCAAATGCTTCAGAAAATTTTTGTCAAGAGAATGTGGGTTTTTAAAGTTTTTTTTAAATAGATTATTAGCATATGTAATAAAAAAGTTCACTTGCGCTTAAAAATTAGCTATATAAATAAATTCATTTAAATTAATTAAATAAGTTGAAAAAATCAGTTCTTAAGGATACGGAAGTAGTAATATGTTAAAATAATATTAAATATTAGTTTGAAGAAAACAATTTAAGAGTCCAAATTTAAAAAGAATTGTTTGAAAATAAATAATTTTGCATGATAAAGTAAACTTAAGTAAAAAGAATATTTCAGTACATATTCTTTAAGTGCTGTCTTTGAGTTTAATATACTTAGTACATAATTTAATTTATTCTAGCGTAAGTAGTTGTTTTCTGAATATTATCCCAGTTAAAAATCCCATTGTTAAAAAGTGTGATCATTAAAAAACATTATATTTGTTCCAGAATAATACAACGAAAACTATGGGTATTACAATGAAATTTCTAATCCTATTTTTTAAATTCTAATACTCTACGTTATATTTCGGACATTTTCCCAACTCTTTTAAAATAGAACAAATGTATTTTTTGCTTTTATTAAATTACTGTGTTTTCATATGTTTGCTTAGTTCTAAGATCAAGCAATTTACGTCCATTGAATTGGAAAAGCTTATAAAAGGAAAAATGTGTTATTGAAAATTATTCAAAATTATATAATACTTATAGATTTTATAGAGTTAGATGCAAATAGAATGAATATAAATGAATCACAGAAACTTTCGGATATAATCCATAATGCATCTGACGCTTTCCACATTTTAAAATATTAGATATATCATCCAATATGGGTCAGTCGCAAGATTTTAATAAAAAAATAAATATACAGACAATAAAAATTTACATTCTGTACTTCAAATATACTTCATTAAACACATGACTGAAAATACTTTTTTCAATTTTTCTTTCATTCTTCATTTATTTATTTATTTATTTATTTATTTATTTTTTATTTTTATTTTTTTTACATTTTCAATGCAGTAATGTGAGGTTACTGTGATTCAAGATTAACTGCCCTCGATTATGGGAAATAAACGAATTCCATGGTAAATAAGAGATTTCATTTTTTTTTATGTACTTGACTATTGATAATATTTGATTTCTTTTTCAAATAATATTACCAATGCATTCAACCATGATATGAAATGGAAGTTCTCATTGCATGATTCGCATGAATACTTTTCTAAGTACTCATAAATTTCCGAAGTAAAATACGAGAAAATTCCAAAAATAACATTTTAGCTACATATAGAAAAATAATAAACTTATATATTTCAAAATGTATATTTCTTTCTTTCTTTTTCTTTCTTTTTCTTTTTTCTTTTTTCTTTTTTTTTTTTCGGTCAGCTAATTGATAAAAGATAGGTGTTAAACTCATATTATTAACTTAAACATTGTTTGTAACTCTAATATTTAATAAATGAAAATTCTGATATATGATAAAACGTCTTTTTTAATGATTATAATCTTCACATTTAACGTAAGGATGATAAATCAAAATAATAGGTAAAAATATTAGGCTTTTATAAAACAAGTAAATAATAATATTTAATAAAAAAAGTCAGCTACACAAAAAAATATAAAAGCGAACGACATTTGACGACAGCTCTGAGACCTATAGCTACAACGACTTTAGTCTCGATTGATCCATATTATAAAAATTGACAGAAACAATTGATTGCACAATATTTTGAAGACATAGGACATCACAAACATCGATGCCCGCACCAGGATTCGAACCTGGGACCTGAAGATCCAGAAGGCAGCGCCCTACCGAACGAACCATCAGACCAGCACTGCAATGTTTTTTTTTTTTTTTTCTTATATAAAAATAAACAGATTATTCGAAGTAAAAACCAAGTAACTTTGTTAGTCACAGCGCACTTTACTTTGATATTTTTCATTCGTATGAAAAAATTTTTTATTATTCAATAATATTCCGTTTGTTGAAAAAAAAAAAAATCGTAATTCATCTGAAATATCACAAATTCAATCAAACAATGATTTCTCCAACAATATAATATCAGAATTATTTTTTCCATTGAAAAGAAATTAATTTTTACTCTTAGAAAAAATATAGGGATTAAAATTTTAATTTGTTCTTAACAACTTAGTAATATCTACATCTATTTTTATAAAACAAGTGGTTTTATATCTATTATTTGTGGAAAACAGTTGATAAAACTTGTGATTAAAAACTGTTTTAGTTTCTTAATTGCTTTTCTGATATTCTCAAATAAAAAATTTTATGATTAGATAACTTTAAATTAAAAAATCACTGTAACACCCATAAGCGATATAAACAGCATGGTATTATAAAGGTTCTAAAAAAAGTGAGCAACCATTTCATTGATAAAATTTTTGCTTACTCGAGAATTTTTATGATTAAAGTTACTTTAACGCAGGAGATATTCTTATGGCGTAAAAACTAAATAAATCTATGTCTAAATCAATATTTGTTGTGTAAAATATCCTGATTATGAGAATGTTACTGGATTCCAAGGTTTTAATAAATAAAATAATAATCGAAGATCGAGGAACAGAATAAAATTAAGGAAGATTATTACGATAACTCAATGTATGATTATTGGAATCAGGACAAAAATTCCAGCTTACAAAGTGACTTCATAAAATGATCTGAATCAATTGATTGCTCTTCTTTTATGTAATAACTGTTAATTTAATACCATGCATCGTTCCCAACCTTACGATAATTATCGTGCACATAGTTGCGTACGGTTGGTAACGCCGATAGCATCGACACTGACTTGACATTCAGGTTTCCAGTTTTTCAGTGAAGCATTGATTTTACATCATGTGAACATTTGTGTTATAAAAAAGTTTCTGTACGTATGTACCACGAATGTGAAGCAAGATAACAGTGGTAAGGTTATTTTTATGATAATTTTTATTTCGAAGGTCATAAAAATAGTGACTATTGAAAAATGCGTCAGACAAAAACTTTACAAAGAGAACATCAATGCAAACAGTTCACTTTATTCATCAGACAGACATAGTATTTACGTTACGGGATGGGAATTAAAATGCGGAATCAGCAGAATCGTCTTTACTTGTATTTTCAAATATTCTTCATCCTCATAAGATTCATTCATCATTTTATTTGTAAAATATTCTTTCATTTTAAAGTCCATGTATTCGAATTTTTAAATAAAAATACGTAGTAAGAATGATAATTTTCCTTTTACCATTTTCAATTTCTATAAAAAATTTGTCACTTTACCCATGATCAAAATCAAAACAAACCGGTCTCTGCTGCCAGTTTTCGTAATTATTATAAAAACCAAACTCAATATAAAGTTTATTTACATATGTACAGAAACATAGAACATTTGTTAGTATTCAATGTTCAAGATGGAAACAAAAGAAAAACTTTGGTAACAATATTACATTATTAGTCCAACAACTGTAATTAATGACGAACATTTTAAAAGGGGTAAAACGTATTTCATATTTCCGAATTAAATTCTTCAATATTAGAAACAATTTTAAAACATTTAATGTTAAAACAATTTAACACTTTCGCAATTCAGTTATTTCAACCTTAAATAAATAAATAAATAAATGAAAGCTAAACTTAAAATTTGTTAAGCTTTTTTTTTTTTTTTTTTTTTTTTTTTCTTTTTCAAATTTTCTCCTTTATCCAAAATGGTCCTAACCGTTACGCTCGTTGTTTACATTTTAGATAATCTTCCTCGATTCTATTTATTTATTTATTTATTTTTAAGAACTGAAACACAAGGAAAAGATTTCCACCAAAAAAGCTTCCCATCTATCTTTTGAGTTTTCAGAAGCAAGTATATATAATTGAAAAAAAGTAAAATTATATTACACAAGCACATTCAGATTAAAAGAACTTTAAATGGCTAATACAGTTGAGAAATCTATGAATTTGAAAATGAAATATTGTAATTTTATAAAACTTGTAATATTAAAACTTTTTCTTGTTGAAAATAAATTCATAATTCACACATAATGCTAAAACGCATTTGTATGTTTTTATATCGAAAATTTATATTTCCTTTTTATGTAGTTATATCAAAATTTACGTTCTCTACACATGATTCAATTGAAGTAAACTTTAACATAACAGGCAGTGAGTACAAAATATTAAGTTCCTTTATCTTTTGAATATATTTCTGCATTAAACGAAACAAAAAAACTTTAAAAATGTTATAAAATCCTTACGTAATTATATTTTTTCTTTATTATTATCATGAGAAATCTTACTGACACTTGCGGAAATCCTCATTGGTCGCCATTTTATTTATTTTTGAACAATTTTTGTAATATATGTGTTATAACACTCATGTACATACCTTTTTTTATTTTTCAATATATTATTAATACTTTGATAAAATCGATATCAAAATATGATAATGAACAACGTTTTTCCTCCGTCACTTTATAATTGATCATAGCACTGTCAACAGATTCTGCTCTCAAAGCTGGTTGATGGAGGATGTCGTTACTTCATTTAATGGCCCTCTTCACTTACCGTCGTCGGAAGCCCGAGCCAATATTATACTATGGGGAAATTTTCTTTACAAATAACTTATTAACTAATACATATTTTTAAATTCTGTTTTCACATTCAGAAAACTCCCAACTGTTAAATTGACGGAATTTTTTTTTTAAATGTTTTTTTTTTTTTTTTTTTTTTTTTTTAATATTTTATTTTGAAATCGCAAAATGAAAAAATTTCACGTATTGAAAATTCGTATTTTTAAGCTTCAAAGTAAAATATAAAAAATTAAAAAAATAATTTTTAAAAAAGGTCCGTCAATTTAACCGCTGGGAATTTTCAGAATGTGAAAACAGAATTTAAAAACTTGTATTAGTTAATAAGTTATTTGTAAAGAAAAATTTCCCATAGAATAACATTAGCTTCGGCTTCCGGCGGCGGTGAGTGAAGCGGGCCCTTAAATACGGACTAGTCGTTCGCAATTTTCTGTGGTTTTCTTCAAACCATTCCTTAAAACGACCTGTACTTTTTTAAAACATCCACGGATGGCAGCTCTTTCTGATTTTTAATAAAAGGGTAAGAAAAAGAAAAAAAATTGTGTAACATGCTTATTTACTGTGCAAACTGCATTCCATATTTATATTCAGTTTATCTGTTTTTCAGATCTGCAGAAATCTGTATGAAATCAGACCTGAATGAATTGATTGTTAGTCATATTTCTTAATATTTAATTCCTTATTATACCTTTCACGATTTTATTGTTTAAAAATGTTGTTTTTCTCAGAAACAAAGAGTTTGGAATACGCTATTTCGAAATTTCTACCGCGACTATATCTAGAAATCAGTAAGGATACATAAACTTTTGATATATATATATATATATATATATACTTGTATATAGAGTTCCGACTATCGTCTTTAAAACTAGAAGTTATTTAGTAAAAATAACACACTCATAATTTAAACAAGAATTCAATAATCGCTTTTAAGAGTTCTTTTTTTAATCAAAATTACTAAACTATACTATGTACATGCAGATATTTACAATTGAATAGATATAAGTTTCAATAGTCTTTTACGAGTCTATTTCAATCATATCAAATACTTTAAGAAAATAAACAGTTTGTTACAGAACGTTTTAAAATTAAAAGTTTTCTATTTTAGAGTCACCGTATCGCGTGACAGACGATTTTATGACATCATTTCGTCATAAAATCATCTTTTACACTGACTCTTTCCCGCTTCATTCCAAGTAGAAGGATATCCAAACTCTCTCTTAGGACCGGTTGTGTTGACAGTTAGCCAGTGTCTGAAGTAGGATCGTTTCTCTCTTTAATCAAGTTGAGTTGCTCTCCGTCTGTCGCTCATCGCCGGCACAGCTGGGAAAACAAGTCATGGACACTGAAGATTCTGGACTCCACACATACACACACACACACACACACACACATATATATATGTGTGTGTGTGTGTGTGTGTGTGTATATATACCGGGTGATCCAAAAGTCAGGACAAACTTTAAAAATGAATAATTCGAAAACGAATCAAGATACAAAGATACGGTTTGCACCAAACGGATGGAAAAGAAGCCGGGTTTTGTGTGGCAACGAAAAAAAAAATTGTTCTGTTGGCGACCAACAGATGGCGCTGTCGGATTTCTAATGTAGGATTATGCAAAGCAACAAACGATATAAAAAGGAGCAACTGCGGCAGGTAATGGTTGTCGAAGCTTACATGCATCGAAATATCGCATTCTCAGTCGCTACTTTAATCACGCATGATCTCCAAAATCTCCCGATCTGACACCCTGTGACTTTTGGCTGTGGGGATTCTTGAAGTCAAACGTGTACCGCGACCAATCGGACTCACTAGCAGCACTGAAAGATGACATCCGCCAAAATGTGTGCCATAACGCAAGAAATGCTACTAAATCCTGTGAACGGTGTGGTGAATCGTCTCACAGCTGTACTTCTGAATGATGGACAGCACATTGAGCAGTTGTTGTAGTAGTACTAATTAACTGTAATTAAGCTGACTTGTAAGTTATCAACACTTTTTTCACTTGTAAATCATCTTTTGGTGAAATAAAACACTATAGCGACATCTGTTGGTCGCCAACAGATCTAATTTTTTTTTCGTTGCCACACAAAACCCGGTTTCTTTTTCATCGGTTTGGTGAAAACTGTATCTTTGTATATTCATTTTTAAAGTTTGTCCTGACTTTTGGATCACCCGGTATATATATATATTGAACATTTTTTCAAACATTGCTGTAGATGAAGCCAAGTATCACATGAATAACTAGAAAAAACATGAATAAAGAATGCTAAAGAAAGTTAAGCATCCTGATATTGAAACATGCAACAACATTACTATTTCAAGGGCGTACGATGAATGTTGCATGCAAATTTGGTGATACTTCTGTCATGCTGTATGCAAAATTATTACTTACTCTACAACTGGAAAATACGCTGAAAACAGCGTAAACACACCATAACTGCCATGACGCTGAATACAGTTAAATTTATTTCGTTTCACCATTTTTAATTCAATTTTTAAGTTGATGATGTTCTCTTAAGTAACCTCATAAAAAACAACGTTTTTCTAATCTCAAAGAAAGAGATAATTAATTATTACTTAAATGTTTTATTATTATTATTATTATTATAACTGGCCACGTATGTATATAGATATTTGTGTGTGTGTGTGTAAATATAATGTTAATTATCAGTTTTAACGAAATTATTATTAAAAAATAACATGGGAAACATTAAAGTTATTTTTCTAACAAAAAAAAAGAAAATTCTTATTTCTGTTTGTATCAATGTTTAAAATCAAGATTTCCAACTTTTGTCATTGAGAAATGGGATTAATTAAAATATTTATTATTTTTCTATTTTTTTACTTTTCATTTTTTTTTTTTTTTTTTCATTTTTCCAATATGTCTCCTAAAGAAAAGAAAAAAAAAAAAAAGATAACAGACTTCTTTTCTACTTTCAGCAAAAATGCTTCGATAAATTGTCTGGAAATATTTTATGCTGTGAGCATTACCGATTTTAATAAATTTCGATGAAACATATTTTTCTGGAAATAATTTGGAAACTGTTGCGCACATTTCTCTTTTTATCTAATAAAACTTCACTCTATTTATTTCATGTTGCTGCATAATGACTTCTGAGTTAATAAATAGATTTCGAATGTTAAAAATCAAGTTATTAATAATTACATTTAAAAAAAATTTCTTTATACAGATGTATTTTATATTAGTTTTGTCTATTTCTAAAATTAACCTGTCAAATATATTGCAATGTGCAGTGACCTTTACAAATGCATATATTATTACGATAATATTAATAATTATTTTATGATTAACTTTTTTTTTTTTTAACTAAAAAGATTTATGCATTAAAATTTTCTTATTAAAAAAATTAATTAATTAATTAATTAAAGCTTAAGCTTATATTTTTATTTTGTAGCTAAAAGCGCGCAAATTCTGATAAACGTTATAAATGCTAAAAAAAACATTTATTATACATACTACATTGCTAACACCTTAATAAATTTTATCATTAGTACGTATAAGTTAATGATAGGAGAGTCTGAGCACAGTTCAACAGAATAATATAAAAAATCTAATTATTAATTTTTTGCTAAATTATTGATGAATAATTTTTTTCATAATTTATGCATTTTCATTTCTATTTTCTTGTTATTCATTAATTTAATGCAACAGCTGTCACAAAATCAAGAAAGCTATTTTGCGCAATCTCTCCTTGTTGTGATTGCGCACATGGGTAGGAAAGAGCTTTTCATTGATAAAAACTGAAATTAAATTGTTAACAATAATAATTTCACTTAAATGACTTTGTTTTAAGTTTTTGTAAACGGGCATTATTTTATTAGCATTAAATATTACAACTTAATAATTAAAGAATCATAAAAATGAAAAATGTTTAGTAAAAATTTAAGAATTTTGATAAAAGATAAAAGTTAAACAGTAGGAAATGCAAACCCGGGCATGTTTACTAAATTACATTAAATTTCTAAATATTTCTTTAAGTTAAAATTACTCCATTTTCATTTCTACAATTTTAGTGTTTTTTATTTCTGAACGAAGTTGTCATCATCCTCAATGGTGCATTAAAAAGCTTAATTAAATTTTTGTTTTAATAACGGGAATTTCACAATTGACATTTAAAACAGAAACATTATTATTAATATTTTTATTTGGTTGATTTCTTTAGAAATCGACCTATTGCAATCATTTAGTTTATCTCTCTTTCTCTGTGTATATACATATAATAAATTTAAGCACTTAGAAGCTGTAATTTTCAGTAAAAACCTACCAAATGTGGATGTACATTCTCTAATTATCCACGCATATTTTAACATAACTAAATAATTTAACCACAAGTATGAAAACGTAATTCTTGTTAATTCAGCACATATTAGAATAATAATAAAAATAATAATTTGAAGATAATGTACACTTAGAAATGTACACTGAGAATTAAAGCCTCAATTTTTAGATACACAGTAAAATGTATTTTTGCTATATAATCATTCACTGCGCATTCGGAAGCATTGATAATGTTGCATTTGTACAGTTTATTAGTCAAATGTATTGAATTTTCCTTGAAAAAAAAATTAAATGTCATTAAAATTCAAAAAGTTGTATGCGACAGACAAAATCGAATTTCAGTTGCTATAACAACGAAGAAAATTTATAAGGGTTTTCATTCATGAGGCATGTGACATGAACCATCTATGCGTTATTTCCCTTGGTAACAGCTTATTTTCAATACAATTCTATGGCAACGGTTGGGAGATTGCCCTTGGCGAAAATCATAAACGCCAATGTTTTTGTGGTTCGGTCGGTAGGAAGCTGCCTTTCAAATCCACTGGTCCCAGGTTCGAATCCTGGTGCGGGCATGGATGTTTGTGTTGTCTTATGTCTTCAAAATATTGTGTACTTGTATAATAAAAACTTGTAAACCCTTGTGGTGTGGATTTTTTCGAGATATAAGCGGCCTTAGAGGCAAGCAATAAATCTCAGTACTCATCAAACCAAACCAAACCAAACCAAACCAAACCAAATGTTTTTGTTTACTTATATTGTGAGGTTGAGACGTTAGAACGTCATCACAGTTGTTTCAATTAAGCTGGATCCAGCAAAGTAGGAAGTGGGGACGGTTAAAATCACTCCGTCGCCAGTGGCTCGGTGACGGTTGAGGTCGAGATAGTTTTGTGTCGGCAGGGTGCTGCATTAAAAGACTTAGATTTTGAATATTAGTTAAATTAGAAGTGATTTTTAAAAGTACGGATTGAAATGTAGTGAAAGGAGGGTGTAGGAAGAAGTATAAAAATAGAGATGGTTTTAGTAGATAGTGTGGATGTTGGAGGATCGACAGTGGATATTGGAGGATCTTATAGCGAATGTGATGATTCTTATTTTGGTGAATATCGAAAGTAGAGTAGAGGAGGTTTAGTGGCGTGAAGTTAAGTAGCGTTGAGTGTTGGTGAGTGTCTACTAGTTTTCGGAAGGTTCAAGCTGGGATAGAAGGGAATCCTCTGTCCCATAGTGAAGCCGTAGTATTGAAGTAAGAGTGCGACCGTCTCTATACTTTCGACTATCTGCTGTGGTGAGATATTTAAGATTATCTACTTAAATTGTTGATTCATATATTTTGATTAAGTAAAACGCTGGCTGAGCTATATAAATTTACCAGACCGCCCTCCCATTAATCTGCTCAAATAAACTTTAGTTATTGTTATTTAAAGTCTTTTGTTCTCTTAGTAATCTAATTAAGTAAGTTAAGATGGAGTTTGCAGAAACGCAAACTCCACAGTGGCGCCCAACTCAGTTCGACATCCCCCCCCACTCGTGTTTATTTTACTGGCTCAAACAATGTACTTAAATTTTTTGAAGATCTTGAACAGTATTTTGATATATGTAAAATTGATGAGGCTGATAAATTTAATTTATTAAAATACTCCTTAAAAGGAGATGCTAAAATCTGGTATGACACCATTGCCTCTAGAGCTCTAGGCCAAAATCCTACGTATGAGGATTTGAAGCTCAAAATTAAAAATTCATTCTCTTCTATTGTGGATAAAACTAAACTCCGTCAAGAACTTTATACGACAGAGATGTCGTTTTATGACAAACCCACCACATTTTTATTACGAAAATTCGACATTATAAAGCAGCTGGATTTAGTTTTATCTTTTGCCGCTGCAATGGAAATCATAACCCCTCTTTTGACTATTCCTATTCAAGATTACCTTGATCTGAAACCTGTCACCTCTTACGACAGTCTGTTTCAAACTTTAGCCAAATACCAAGAACGACACCCTCCAAGGGCGGAAAACACCTTTAATCGCCAACGGGATAATGGAAATATGCAAAATTCTAGGCGTGAAAATTTCACCCCCCCTCAAAATTTCAATCGCTATCAACAAGAATGTCAATCGCCGCAGACAAGGCGTAATAACTTTCAAAATTCTCGGAACGATCGTTCTAATCAAAATCAGTCTCAAAACTTTTCTCGAGCTGATAGAAATAACAGAAATTTTCGTAACTCTCGTAATAACCAGAGTCGTCAGTTAAACGAGTAAGTGGCTCTTGTGAGGAGGGTCAACAGCCACTAAATAACTCAACCACCTCCATATGTTTAGACACTATTTGTATCAGTCCGGTGGACCTTCCTAATTTAAACGCAATAATTCATGATACTTTCATACCTACTTATTGGGACACTGGTGCTGAACGCTCCTTTCTAGCGTATGAAACTTATAAAAAGTATTTTGACTTTAAACCTTTAAAGCGGACAAATTTAAATATTACAACGGCTCAAGGAAAGTCCTGTGTTAATAGAGGCGAAGTCAGCCTGAATGTTAAAATTCATAATTTAAGTGTTAATTGGCCTTTTTACGTCATCGACAATCTTCAGCATCCCTGCATTATAGGGTTAGATTTTATGAAAGCAAATAATGTTGAAATTAATTTTGCCAATAAATCTTTACATATTGATGATTCTAAGTCAAATTCTAAACCTGTCGAGCCGACAGAGTTAATTGTTAATTTAGAGGAAAGTGCCCTCACTCATATTGAAAAAATTGATTTTGTTAATTTTCTTAATCAGTTTAAACAGTTATTCTCTGAGACACCTGGCTTAACCCATGTTGTTTGCCATGAAATTGACACTGAAACTAAAAAACCAGTCTTTAGTAAGCCTTATCGTTATGATCAAGCCAAACAAGATATTATAAATTGGCATATTGAGAAAATGTTGCAAAATGATATTATTATGCCTGTAACTTCTCCTTACGCATCTCCTGTTGTTTTATGTCGTTAGAAAAATGGTAAAACTGTTACTGACCCTGAGGCATGGAGATTTGCAATCGATTATCGTAGGCTAAATTCTATTACACAACATCCTCAGTATCCCTTGCCTATAATTGATGATTTGTTAGCACATATAACAACGACAAATTTTATGTCTACTCTCGATCTGACATCGGGTTATTTTCAAATTGCAATAAAACCCGCTGATATATCAAAAACAGCGTTTATAACTAAAAATGGCACGTTTGGTTTTAAACGAATGCCTTTCGGATGTTCAGGGGCTGTAGCGACATTCCAAAAAGCCATGGAAACTATTCTTAAACCTGTTTTGAATAAATTTGTACATGTTTATCTCGATGATATAATAATCACGTCCTCATCTTACAATGAGCATTTAGATCATTTAAAAACTGTTTTTACTCTACTGCAAAATGCAGGATTAACTTTAAATTCCTCTAAGTGCCATTTTGCACGACAGGAAATTAAGTACCTAGGCGTCAAAATAACGCCTGCTGGTATTTCTGTAGATAATGAAAAAGTTCAACCAGTTTTAAACATGCCCCCTCCTACAACTTCCAAACAAGTTTCGAGATTTCTAGGCATGTGTCCGTGGTATGGGAAATTTATACCTAATTTTGCTCACATATGCGAGCCCCTCTTTAAACTCAAAAGGAAAAGAGTTAAATTTCACTGGTCAAAGGAAGCACAAGAAGCATTTGATAAGTTAAAAACTATACTTAGCGCTCCTCCTGTACTAGCTCATCCTAATTATAATGTTAAATTTCAAGTAGCTACTGATGCTTCTTCGTACGGCATTGGTGCCGTTTTAAGCCAAGAAGGCCGCCCAATAGCATATGCGTCCCGTACGCTTAACGCTGCAGAAAGAAATTATCCAGTAACTGAACGTGAATGTTTAGCAGTGCTTTGGGGACTGCAAAAATTTCGTTTATATTTTACGCAACTTCCAGTAACAGTTGTTACGGATCATGCGGCATTAACTCGGTTAACAACTGGAAAGAATCTCTCCCCTCGCATGATTCGATGGACTTTTAAGCTATCTAACTTTAATATAAACATCGAACACCGACCTGGTTCTGACAATATCGTAGCTGACGTTCTTTCACGTACTATTCAAACTCAAGAAAATAAGATTGAATCTAATTTTACAAATCAATCCCTTGCTTTAAATGAAAAGAATGATCAGTTAAATTCTACTGTTAAAGCCTCATATATTTATCATTCGCATTTAAAGGCTGAACCGGTTCAATCCGAAGTATTAGCAAACGTGACTGAAACTCGTGTAAAGGAAATTGACAGTGAACAAGTAAACCAAGGTGCGTCTACAAATCTAGTCACTACTTTAAACGATAAATTCGTATCTGATCAGGAAAAAGTAGCTTTAGCGCTTATGCCAGCATCTGTGTTAAATTCAAGAGATCAATTAATCCAAGAACAAAAAAATGATCCCGAATTTGGATTAATCTATAAGTATTTAGACGATCCTGAGTCAGTTTCATTAATTGAATCAGCCATTGCCTTAAACTGTCCCAATCTTTTTCTTTAATCGATGGCTTGCTTTTTTATTCAAAATTATTATCATCTTATGGCGAATTACGAGTTGTAATTCCCCAATCTCTTCGTCAAGCCATCCTATTTGAGTTTCATGACTCTCCAATTTCGGGGCACTTTGGCATTAGGAAAACTTATAAAAAGCTCAAAGATGCCTGTTACTTTCCTAAAATGAGGAAGTTTGTTAATGAATATGTTTCGAGTTGTCGCTTGTGCCAGATATATAATTATAAAAATGTAAAGCCGGCCGGTAAATTAATTCCTATTAAAGTTGATTTTCCAAATCAAATTCTTGGACTCGACTTAATCGGTCCTTACCCCCTCTCTAAACCAAATAGATTTCGTTATGTGTTAGTTATGGTGGATTATTTTAGTAAATGGGTTGAATTTGTGCCTTTACGTAAAGCTTCGGCACAAGCAGTGGCCACTGCCTTCTTTAATAATTATATTTCTCGTTACGGCGCCCCCCTTTAAATTGTAACGGACCATGGTCCTCAATTTATAAGTAATGTTTTTAAGGCACTTTGCGATACACTCGAAATTAAACATGTCTTCACGGTTCCATATCGGCCGCAAGCTAATCAGGCCGAACGTGTTAATAGAACTTTAATAAACATGATTGCGACGTTCATTGGTCAAAATCATGAAAATTGGGATCCGTTTCTCTATGGTTTTGGCTATGCAATTCGTACAGCGGTAAGTGATGCAACAGGAAAAACTCCCGCTGAATTGTTTTTGGGCAGAAAGATTCTGACCCCCTTTCAAAAACTGGTATTAGTACAGCAAAACGCATCTCAATTTATTACGCGAAATATTGAAGAATTGCTACCAGAAGTTCAGAGAAATTTGAGAAAAGCTCAAGAGCAGCAAGCTCTATATTATAACTTAAAACGTAGAATTTTAGAAGTAAAAGTGGGAGATAAAATACTCCTAGAATCACATTTTCTTAGCTCTAAAAAAGATTCTAAAGTAGCAAAATTTGGGCCAAAATTCATTGGGCCTTTCTCTGTTTTAAAGGTAGAACATAATAATCTGACAATCGATTTTAACGGCACCCCAACTACAATAAATGTTGACTAGATACGCATTTTTAAAGAGCGCACTCAATCATGTACTGAAACTCTTGATAGTGATAGCGTGCCGGGTTCAAACCCACCTGACGAACAGTCCGTCCTTACGCCTAACCTCACTCCCAGCCTAGTGCTCCTGATTCTTGTACAGCTCATGAACTACCTACTCCTACAACACCCGAACAATCTGTTCAGGGCACTTCCGCTGACCAATCTAGTGTTAGCAGACCCGTCGCACAAAAGCGAGCTCGTAGTGGGTCATCAAACCATTCTAATGTGAAATTTCTTAGGCAAACTGGTCGCAAACGCGACTATTCTTTTACTAATGGCTCTTTTATACCACAGATTAAAAAGAAAAATGCTTGGAACAAGGGTTTAAAACGCCCACAAGCCCCCTCCTCAAAGTCCTCTGGAACACATCGCCCACAGAAGGTACTAGCAGTTCCAGATTCAGTGCACACCGCCATTTTCCGACCTAGGAGAAAGGCAAGGGTTCGAAAAAGACCTCCACCCTCTTCATCAGCTAGCGAACGGCACATGGAGAAATTCCTAGCAGCTCCTGACTCGATCGGCAAAGACGAGTTCTCTTCACACCACCGATTCAATACTCGGCGTCAAGCCAGACTCCGACAACAGGCTCAGCCATATGAATCGCCTGCCGAACAAGCCTTTGTACAAGCCTTTTGGGATAGCCCTAGACCCCGGTCTGAAAGCCTGCAACCCTGTGGCCTAGCTGACGAGCACATCCACCAAGACCTCTAACCTTGCTGAAGTTACAGCTGCAAACTCACATCAGGTGATACCGTTCTCTATTTTTTTTTCTATTACAAGTGCATTTCTGTCAGAGCTGTACAAAATGTTCGACATACCTTGAAGCCCTTTTGGGACTTTATATTTTAAGAACTCTTACGAAAGTTATGGACTTTCCCAAACTAAAAATACAAAATTTAATTTAGCCATGAACTTTAAAATCAAAATTAATGTTCTGCTTCAATGTCAACATTTTTGTTCTCTCTTAAATATCTATTTTATGTATGTATTAAGTCTTTTACCTTGTAGCCATCTCCTGCAGAAAGCTGGTAATATAAACTGTTTTTTTTTTGGCCCCTTTGTAAATTTCCCCCCCCTTTTTTTTTCTTTCGTATTTTTATAAATGATGTATTTATAAACTGCATATTTGTATTTGTAAAACTTTTGAATATTTGTCTAAAGGTTTATCTGTATGTACTTTTAGAGGGGGTAAAATGTTTTTTTTTAGCTATAAGCATAAAAGTCGTGTTTAACTATATAACATTAAAAAGTCTAACTGCTCAGTTTTTTCCGCTTATGCTTTAGCTAAGGAGGGAGAAATATTTCTGTATGTAACCTATCTATTATGTTAATAGAGACGAACATGCCTCAGTTTCTTCCAGAGATGAATTCTAACTTTTTTTTTACTATGCATACTGTAAAAGTTTTTCCCATTTCAGACACACTCTGATGGACTATTCCTCTTAATCTGATGTTAAAAGTATTTTTATCTGAAGTGAAAGATCTCTTAATTTGATTTCAAAAAGTTCTTTTTTCTGGATGTGGACAGCCTGCCCATTCCGACGTCTGCTCTAGTATGAAGAAAGTTCATCCTATTCTTCGTTTAGTCATCTCCCTTGCAGACGTAACGCTCCAGATACCAGTCCAGCCAGTAAACTCCGACTAATAAAGATTTTCTCATGTTTTTCTTTAAAAAGAACAATTATTCTTGTGATTATAACAAACTTTAAATGTCGCATTTGTCCCGAGCGACTTACTATGTAAAGACACGCAACATCAACTTTGAATTTAATATATTGCCTTCCTGGCCTAACAGGGAGACGTGTGTAAATCCTACTGTAAGCCTGGTTTTAGCTCAGTCAGAGTCCCGGAGTTCTCGGGGTAAATGTATGCTAGGGTGGTTCGAAAAAAACTTTTTTTTAAATTTCAGATCGCTATAGTGCACAAAAGTTGCCATTGGTAGAGACATGAAAAAAGCACTAATTATTATTTATTAATAAATTTGTCTTCCGGTCGCGCAATGCCATCGAAGTTAGCAAAAAAATGTGAAAAACCTTAATTTTTCATAATTGTTTTAAACACGCCAGATGGTTTTAATTGCGTTCCTATACCATGAATTAACTACTAAAAGTATGTAAAATCAATATATATGCACTTTTTATACATTTGTTTCATATCTTCCGGTCGCGCAACATAGTACAAAATGAGTAAAATTAGTAGTTTTTGCAAAATTTTAAAGTTTGACTATTTAGTACATTTTAATCATACGACTTTTAGAGATGCTGTAGTTTAATTCTATTACAATAATATATTTAAAATCCAAGCATATAAGATAAACGTGGCTATAAGATAGGCGTGGCGTACGTGAGGAATGCCAGCGATGCGCGCGCAGTGCAGCCAGTCGCAGGCATTATCGTTTCCCGCTATTTTCTTCAGTCTTCTTCAGCTAGCTCTAGTCAGTACTAGATTGTGTTGTGCTTAAGTTCGTATTCTACTTTTGCGTTGAGTGTTTGTACTTGATTACGACAGTTATTGTTACAATGGATGCACCAATGAAAGTTGGTATAGGTACAGTAACTAGAAAAGATTTTGAGTGTCCTATTTTTGATTCCCCATGAGACTTGTTCCACAACAAGCTTCCTACTCATGATATGTCCTTCGCTGCTGCTTTCAACAGAGATTCAACCTAGCTGTGACAATACACAACAAGAGTGTATCTTCTTCAAGAGTAGCCTCAACAGTAGCAAAGAAAATTATAGGTTTATATGACAAAGCCTCGATCCCAACTGTTACGGAGTACAGAGTCATCTAGCTAATTAGTTCTTAATACGACTCATACAATAAACTCAAAAAGTCGTTTCATCGTGACAAAGATAAACCAGCATTCAAACTTAAACTTGACAATTTCAAGGAGAAAGGATGCTCTCTTTTTGATGTCGCGGCGTGTAAATGTGCTAGTACATAAACCTTAATTCCAAAGGTGAAATTTTTTTTCTTCTTTCACAAATGCAGTTCACACTTAGAGGACATACTCATGTATCTGGAGATTTCTTACATGAACAGTCATTAGCAACAATTACAAATTTACACGCCGCGATCTCAAAAAGAGAGCATCCTTTTTTCTTGAAATTGTCAAGTTTAAGTTTGAATGCTGGTTTATCTTTGTCACGATGAAACGACTTTCTGAGTTTACTGTATGATTCGTAGTAAGAAATAATTAGCTGGATGACTCTGTACTCCGTAACTGTTGGGATCGAGGCTTTGTCATATAAACCGATAATTTTCTTTGCCACTGTTGAGGCTTCTCTTGAAAAGATACACTCTTGTTGTTTATTGTGACAGCTAGGTTGAATCTCTGTTGAAAGCAGCAACGAAGGACATCTTCATGAGTAGGAAGCTTGTTGTGTAACAAGTCTAGAGGGTGACCAAAAATAGGGCACTTAAAATCTTTTACAGTTATTGTACCTTTACCAACTTTATATGGCACGTCTATTGTATCAATAACTGCCGTATTCAAGTACAAACACAGAAGCAAAAGGAGACAAAAAAATAAGGACTTAAGTACAACACAATCTAGTACTGATTCGAGCTAGAGGCATGAGCAGACTGAAGGAAATAGCGGGAAAGGATAATGGCTGCGACTGGCTGCGCTGCGCGCGCATCGCTGGCATTCGTCACGTACGCCACGTCTATCTTATAGCCACGTTTATCTTATATGCTTGGATTTTAAATATATTATTGTAATAGAATTAAACTATATCATCTCTAAAAGTCGTCTGATTAAAATGTACTAAACAGTTAAACTTCGAAATTTTGCAAAAACTACTCATTTTACTCTTTTTGTACTATGTTGCGCGACCGGAAGATATGAAACAAATGTATAAAAAGTGCATATAAAATGATTTTACATACCTTTAGTACTTAATTAATGGGATAGGAACGCAATTAAAATTATCTGGCGTGCTTAAAAAAATTATGGAAAATTAAGGTTTTCACATTTTTTTGCTATCTTCGATGGCATTGCGCGACCGGAAGACAAATTAATAAAAAAATAATAATTAGTCCTTTTTTCATGTCTATACCAATGGCAACTTTTCTGCACTATAGCGATCTGTAATTTAAAAAAAAGTTTTTTTCGAACCACCCTAATGTATGCCTTTTATTTAAAATTTTAAATTAATTTTTTTTGCGACCCCGAGTTTTCGCTCAGGGACTTAACAAATTTGTAAGTTTTTCTCACCCGGTTAAAATTTAAGTGACGGCTGCACTCACACTTCAGAGATTTGAGATAGTTAGAGAGGGAATGAAGCTATTTAAATTTAATCGATCAAACCCGTTGGGGATTTTCCCGACTAAATTTTTTTCTTGGAGGGGGACTGTGAGGTTGAGACGTTAGAACGTCACCACAGTTGTTTCAATTAAGCTGGATCCAGCAAAGTAGGAAGTGGGGACGGTTAAAATCACTCCGTCGCCAGTGGCTCGGTGACGGTTGAGGTCGAGATAGTTTTGTGTCGGCAGGGTGCTGCATTAAAAGACTTAGATTTTGAATATTAGTTAAATTAGAAGTGATTTTTAAAAGTACGGATTGAAGTGTAGTGAAAGGAGGGTGTAGGAAGAAGTATAAAAATAGAGATGGTTTTAGTAGATAGTGTGGATGTTGGAGGATCGACAGTGGATGTTGGAGGATCTTATAGCGAATGTGATGATTCTTATTTTGGTGAATATCGAAAGTAGAGTAGAGGAGATTTAGTGGCGTGAAGTTAAGTAGCGTTGAGTGTTGGTGAGTGTCTACTAGTTTTCGGAAGGTTCAAGCTGGGATAGAAGGGAATCCTATGTCCCATAGTGAAGCCGTAGTATTGAAGTAAGAGTGCGACCGTCTCTACACTTTCGACTATCTGCTGTGGTGAGATATTTAAGATTATCTACTTAAATTGTTGATTCATATATTTTGATTAAGTAAAACGCTGGCTGAGCTATATAAATTTACCAGGCCGCCCTCCCATTAATTTGCTCAAATAAACTTTAGTTATTGTTATTTAAAGTCTTGTGTTCTCTTAGTAATCTAAATAAGTAAGTTAAGATGGAGTTTGCAGAAACGCAAACTCCACAATATAGTTAAATATATATATATATATATATATATTTAAATCATTTTTGTTTTTATTTTACTTCTTTTTCATTTCATGTAGTCGAAATTTAAGACAAAATATTTAAAAATAGTTGATAAATTACTATTTGTTGTTAAATTTAGCTCTTTTAAAAGTTTAACTTTTCTTTGTAAACACTTTTAAACTTCAATGGGAAATGATGATTTTTTTTTTTAATTATTTATTATAATGTGAAAAATTATTTTAAAAACAATTTGTTTCCGTTATAGGACTGTCATGTTACCTAATAATAATGATAATTTGTCGAACTGAAATTTTAAATGCCAAAATAGCGATAAAGGGCCAAACACAGCAATCTATTGGTTCATATCACGTGAATCATGTTGAACAGGGGAAGCTAATCCTTTATCCATTGAATCAGCACTCTATTTTATTTATCTCGTTGAATACAATATGTCGAATTTTCTGAAAATGGTAACTCATTAGTTTGAAATCTTCCATTTTATATTTTTTTTTATTTTATTAAAAAGAGTATAATTGTATTTCCTTATGCTAAGTCTTATGAAAAATTCAACAAAGAAAAAAGAACTTTAGAAACAAAATTTATCTATCTTACAATTGATTCTTTTTTGCTTGAGGCAAAAAGTTGTTTATCTCGCAACTTCAAACAAATTATGTGAAACACATTGATATTCAGAGAGAAAAATAAACAAAATTTCTGCTGAATGGTAATAATTTCCTTTTATTATCTTTAGCAAGAGAATGTTTTTAAAGTTAAAAGTTTCTATTTCTTTTTCTCTTTCTCTTTCCCATACATTCAAGGAATCTAGAATAAATTTAACAAGTTTTTAGACGAACTAGCGAATCTGTTCTCAGGTGAATTACTTGATTGTTTTAAACAGTACTAAATTAATAGATACTGTTTGTATATTTACTGAAGATTTATTTTAAATCACTCAAATTTTAGTTAAACTTTTGTATTCGTTAGTAATTTTAGATGAAGATGACTAGTTTTGCAAATATTTATGTTGAATTTAGTTGGGTTATTTTTTGTAAGTTTACTGATG
This sequence comes from Salticus scenicus, assembly GCA_963930645.1. Classification (NCBI taxonomy): domain Eukaryota; kingdom Metazoa; phylum Arthropoda; class Arachnida; order Araneae; family Salticidae; genus Salticus; species Salticus scenicus. The sequence goes on from OZ005650.1 coordinate 235,246,714, forward strand.
GTGTATACAGTTTGGATTACTTAGCGCAAAGACTAATTAAAATCTAAAAATCACTTAGTAATCAAACTGTTACATTAATAGTTACTGTTTAACTGTTACATTTACATTAACTGTTACATTAACTGTTACATTTATATTAAACTAAACCCCTTCAGTGCGTAAATAAAAATTCGTACTATTTTTATTTTTAATTGTATTAATAAATTTTTCTTCACTAATATTTACTTTTTTTTTTTTTGGTATTCAAATAATAAATTATCAGATAATCCTACTTTTCAGTTCTTTTTATTCTATATTACTACGCCAATCTCATACGATATTTTCTTTTTAATATCTGTACTCGTGTATTGAACATTTCAACGTATTTAACTTAACATTTAAATTATCTTCACACTTTCCTTCTGGGCTACTGAAAACCATTTAAACTCTTCAATTAGTGCGATTTCTATAAATCTGCTACCAATATTTTGATGAAACGCTTCATCATTTTAATGGTGCTATTTTAGCAGTAAAATCCACTGAAATGGTGAAACCTTTTTCCAAAATATTGGTTGCAGCTAAAAATGCCTATTTAGCACCTTTCTTTTGGACAATGTTTAAATATTCTTTTTAACAATGTAAAATGAAGAGTAAAATAGTCTCAGATTTTCATTTATGACAATTTCTAATTATCTGTACAACATTATGATGCACACCATATATATAACATTATGATTTAAATTCTAACATTTAACCCCGTCGTGCATATCAAGCACCTAGCATAATGACATGTGTTGCATATTTCGATCTCCTTCACTTTGATAATGCAGTTATATTTTTAAAACTGAAGTTTCAATGCCTGCAATTATATGCTATATACCACAGGTAATGTGATTACAGCACAATAATCTGCAGGACAACGCTTGACAGCATGTTGCGTATGCTATTTTAACCTTCGTTAGCACAGCAAATATTTCGCTGAATTTCTTTAACAATACATTTTGAGATCCGTCTCCAAACGAGAAGGTTTTAAAGTTGCTGGTGAGATATGGTACATCATTTGTGCCAATTAGTTCTGTGAAGGAACAATGTACAGCAATGCACCTTCACTACGAATTTCACTTTATACCTGTACTTGTATTATTATTATTAATTACTAATGATGGATCTTACTTAATTTTTCGACAATATACAATTTTTGAGTACATTTAAATTTTATGGAAATTGTTTATAAAGTATATATTTTTTAACATCCAGTTATTAACAAGTATTTGAATTATATATGCAAAAAAAAAAAAAGTATTAATTGGGAAGGTTAGCATATATTATTTGAAAAAAAAAGTCTTAATTCTTTCATATAATTATATGGTTCAGTACTTAATATATACATGATAAAATTTTAATTTTTACTACTACACTTAAAAATACGTATTACTTAAATATAAATTTAATCCTTAAGTTATATTTACAGTTTTTCTTATATTATAACGAAGATCAGTTTAAAGTCTCTTTCGAGATTGGTCGTCATGTATTTATTTTGAACATTCAAATAATATTCAAATATTTTCTACTTTAAAAGATCTCGTTACATGTCTCACTTATAAACTTCTTAGAAGAAAATCTGCACGCTCAAATTTTTTCAGCCTTTCCCCTAAAAGGGGATTTTTGTGCACTTTATAGGAAGCTTATTTTCCGTTTGTTGAAAGTAATCTCTCGAGTTTAATGCGTTGACACATACAAAATATTTCATAAGAAAACTTTATTTAAATGTAGTATGCACTTTGCATCACCTTCAAAATGAATTTTTTTCGCTTTTTCATACTTTAAAGAAAACTAACTCTCAAGCGGAAATTTGAGGGGAGTATCGTTTATCGTTCCGAGTAATAATTCCTTTTTTAGCTATAAGTAAAACACCGTTAAACGTTGCTTCAGTTTCATAGAATATATTAGTTTATGTTTGTCATTGTTTTAAAATTTTATATAAATATAATTATCGTTCTCTAAGTATTAGTTGCAATTATATATATATATATATATATATGAAGGAAAAAAAAATATTGAAGTTTTTATCTTATTATCAAAAATTACTTAATTGTGAGACATGTAATTTCATTTTGATATTTCTGTTTGTCTAAGATTAATTCTGTTAAATATATACATTAATTAATACTATCAGGCTTCGCCTGCTTCGCTGGGCACTATATTTAAAGAATTTCTTTTTAATTGAATAATTGAAAAGTTTAAATAAATACATTTCGATTGGCGACTATTTTCTTCACAGTTTTAGTAAGGGATCTCTTTGACAATATCAAACATTTTTTGAACTTCTCGAATCTGCGCAACAACATTATTATTAAAACGAATATTCTCGAAAACAGTCAAATAGAAATGTTAATTCTTCAAATATTTTGGAAACAGTTGAAGCTGTTACTCGTACAGTAAAACTCACTATTCGATGAATTTTCTACTCAGAGAACGCACGTAAATCGTTTTTGCAGCAATCACTATAAAATGCACGTACGTACGCTTCACGCACATGAAAAAAAAATCACTGGACAGCTCTACATCGCAATGCATGAATCTCAGAACACACAAAACTCGGTTCCGCAGCAATCACTATCACGCATGTTAAAACCAAAAAACATCACTGGACACCCCTACCTCGCTGTGCATGAATCTTAAAACGTACGAAACTCGGTTCCAAGGCAATCACTATCACGCATGTTAAAAAAAAAAAAAAAAAAAAAAAAAAAAAAACTTCACTGGACACCACTACCTCTCTCTGCATGAATCTGAAAACGCACGAAACCCTTTTTCGCAGCAATCACTGTCAAGCATGTTAAAACCAAAAAATCATCATTGGACACCCCTACCTCAAATCAATGAAAATCAAATAAAACAATCAAATCTCTCGTAATTCCTCATAACGTAGCTCTAGTTCAACGTAAAATACACTCAAATCAATGAAAATCAAATAAACCAATCAAATCCTTCCTAAGATTCTCCATTCTACGTCATAATAGAAATGGGAAGTTTTATTTTTATATTTTTATTAATTAAAAGAAAATTAATCAAAAATTCGAAAATCTCACTTCGATGTGCACAATGACCCTTCGGAGGGCACCTTTGTGTTAAATCACGTGACTGTCGGAGCTACTGTTTTCGAGAACAGTGAAATGTATATATATATATATACAAATATTGCTCACTTAATACTATAAGATATGAAATGATTACATTGCACTGATTAAGGTAAAACGAATTATTAACATAAAAATTTATCTTAACTCAAATAACATTATAAACATTTATACTGCATATTTTGAAGAAAATCTGTTATCAGAAATTTTCCATACATTTTAAATCAAATATATATTACAAATTAAACAATACATGCTTTAATACTACGAGATTTTTCTTTTTTAAACTCAGAATTTTTATGGTGCTTTATTAAAGTTTAATCTTATTTAGATGTCTATTAAAATTTTTCAATTACTATAAATTTAATCTAAATTTCTTTTACACTTTTCCTTATTTTCCTTTTTAATAATTAAAAAAATAATAATTTTACAAATTATATTATTTATTTTAAATATATATTTTAAACGTGTCTTTCAAAACTTATAAATAAAAATGCAACATCGTCTTCTAGTATAGGTAAAGTGAGGAGAAATGGCGCGGCCGGAGGGATTGCGCACATAGAAGGAAGGAATAGAGTATGCGCCTGGTGACTCTCGGTAGTTGCACAACAGCAATAGTGAACTGCCTCATTGAAAGTGATGTTGATTGTTTCAATCATCTAGTACAAAACTTTTTTTTTTTATTTGCTTGTTACAGAATTTTTTCTCATTGAAATGGGAAAATTTGCGCATTTTCTACTTAGGAGAGATTGTGCATTGTTCCGACTAATATTTATGCTGTTAGATATTACGCAGTTTATTTATAATGACAATACAGTGAAGATAAGGAAATTAAATACTGTACCGTATTAGAAAAGATTTTTGACAAGGACTGTATCCCATAAAAGGTATCACTTGTGGCAGGTGATTGCAGGAAAGCTGCACCATTTACAGAAATAACTGCATCGGTTGTGGAAAACGCCAGCTTAAGTCAGCAAACAAGAAAACTTAGAAATTGAAAAGGAAAAGGACTAATTTTATATTAAATATGTTATCTAGTAACTAAATTTTATTTATTAATATTACATGGTCTATATATATATATATTTATTTAGATTCTTAAGTTTTTTCTCTCATTAAACTTTTTTTTTTTTTAAGTTCTCTTTTTTGTTATTGTTTATATTTATTAGGTTTAAAGTTTCACTCTTAATACAATAATATTTGTCAACAAAAAGCTTCGAAAAGTGTCAATTAAGTACAATTATTATTGTTAATAATTAAATTGTAGTTATTATTAACAACAATCTCAACAACCCTGTAAGAAGAGATTGTATAAAATAGCTCTTTTGATTTTATTCCAGCATGTTGGTTTAAATTTATGCATAACATCAAAATAGTAATGAAGATGCATTAAAAACGAATGTATTAAAAATAATTCAGCAATCGTTTCGCAAAAAAAAATAATAATATTGGGATTTTTTATATTATTCTGTTGAATTGTGCCAAGACTCTCCTCACTTTGCCTTATATTTGTTTATTTTTCTCAACGTCGATGAAACAGCTAATCTAATTGCAAATTAAAAAATTGGTGTAAAAGTATAAACTTTAAAACTTCTCTACACATCATAAAATCAAAAGAAGCATTACCGATTCCGAAAGGATATGGCCTTTCTTTTTCAAATGGAAAAAGATTCGTGCTACTACCTTCACTGTAAAAAATATGTCCTATTTGCTGCCAGAAATTCTTTGTAATATGAAAAAATACGCGTAATTTACGAAAAAAATGCGTTGTCAGAACGTATTTTCTCAAATTACAGAGAATTTCTGGCAGCAAATAGGACATATTTTTTACAGTGTTGAAGCAAAAGCAAAAGGCAAATGAAAGACAGACAATAGCTTATGTTAAAGATTTTCGCATACATTAGAGAATGAATATATATATATATATATATATATATATATATATCCTGTTAAAAAGATGTTGTTAATGATACAAAAATCCTTATTTCATATACAAATAAATATTATTTAAAAAGTAATTGAGATAAATTATTTTCCCAGTAAAATAGCTGAAAAACTGCAATGTTTTCTTCCTTGAATTGTGTCGTTAAACACTGATTTTTAAAACGTATAATTATTATGTATGCAGTCAAATTTCACTAATATGAATCTCAAGGGGGATAAAAAATTTGTTCCTGTTATCAGTAGTTCATGCTATCAGTAACTAATCTTCATATAACTTAACTAATCTTCATTTTCACAGGGATTGTTGAAACAGTTGATGTTAAAAGTAAGTAAGTTATAACGTAAACATTAGCAGTGTTCACGTTAACGATGTTCGACTGTACTTCATTTTATAATTTTTAACACTCCGAGTAAATGATAAGGTTTTTTTCATTCATTCATTAGTTATTTTTTCCTTAGTATATATATAATTCAAAAGTGAATAATTATAGATTCATGCTATTCAACATGAGCTCGGCGTGATGATATGATGAAAAAAAAAAAAAAAAGATCAAGCCAGACTGAGGAGAGGCAGCAAACTAAGGGGGTGGAGATCTAAAAGCTATGTCGTAGTTGATGGAATTACGTGGCCCGCTCTGTTCAAGAGAATTGAAAAAGGCACCTTTGGACTCACCTGGATTTAGAAACAGATTCAAATAAATATTTAAAAGTATAAGAGATCTTAATACAAATAGTCATAAATTATAAAAAGTTTTTTTTTTTTTTTTTTTTTTTTTCCAAGACTTTTTTTTCAACAATACTTTTTAAAAGTTCAATTGGAACTTTTATTTATATTGTATAAAATTTCTCTACTGATATTTTTATTGTTATTTCAAGATACATTTTTAAAATAACAGAAATGTAAGAGATATAATAATTCCAAAATCATGTTTATTAGCGCTTTGTGATTTTCCATGTATTGATTTTTCACATCAGATACTTCATATGAAAGATTCAAATTGACACAAATTAAGTAGAAAATTGGTTTTAAATTATACTATGTACATTTTTCTATCCTTCATATAATATTGCTTATTACTATATACAAATAATTTATTACATTAACAAAAAATAAATACGATATTTCAGTTTTTAATTGAAATATCTTAACAAAGACAGTTTATTTGTATTATTTTGCATATATTTTAGTTATATTCATGCCTCCCAAAATTAAATAAATAAATTATAATGAATTATGCATTATCATCAGTGAATTTTAAAGATAGTAAATTTGAATTAATTTAAATTCTATACATTCAACTATATATGTAGTATATATCATATATTATGTCTAGGCAATAAATAAATAAATGTATTAAATAATAAATAAATAAAATAAAAATAAAAATAAAAGTATAAAGTATAAATTTTTTTTCTAACGAATATCTGAGATATTCCCTTTAATATTAAGTTAGAATTTTATTGAATGTAAAAAGTGGGCATCTTAAAAACTGAGCAAATGAGAAGTAATGTTTATCATTAATAAACATTAAGAGGATCAATTATGTTGTTTATCCGCTCCTTTTCCTTCCTGTCAATATTTACAATTTTATTATTAATATCTAATTTAGAAGTTTTTAGCTGTATGGAAATTTAATTCTATCTTCTACTTACTTAAATAATGTACTTACTATACAAGTCATAAAAACAACCTATTTATTTCATTTTATATATTTTTTTAGTTATATTACTGCTTCCTAGTGTTAAATAAATAAATAAATGAAAGTAAAATAAACAGAAAGCATTAATTTATTTCTAGGCATAGGTTTGATGTATTCTAATTATTATAGTTTTATAAACAACACTATAATACATTTAAAAAATATTTAAGACTTAAATAAATATATATATATACTGAAAATTTCATGTAGGCAAACAGATTAATAATGTAATTTATTATTCGACAATTTTAATGAGAAAAAAAACACTTTAAAATTTTAGATTAATTATATTTATTAATTAATTAATTTTTTAAAGTATTTTTTATATAAGTGTATATTTTTGATGAAATAAAATATCAGGGGGAAAGAGAAGGGGGGGGGGTGTTCAATTTTTAAAATGTAAATATATGTTTTAATCAAGTAGGATAGTGAAAAAAAAGATTTAGACATGAATTTCAATTCGATCTTCAGTGCAAACTTCCTATATAGTATGATCCCCTTCGATAGCACCTCCCCCTACTGTTTTGAATAAATTTCAAACATTTGTCATTTAATTATAATATTACTTATCTCTTTTTCATATAAAAATAAAGAAAAGACTTTGTTGCAGCCACAAACTATAATGTATAATAATCAGAATATATTAAACTCATACCTCGAAGTAAATTAATTCTTTCTGTTTATTTTAAATTTTTTATTTATTTAATGTTGGAAGGCATGAATATGACTAGAAAATCTATTAAAAAAAAATCTGGTGTGAAACAACCACACGACTTCCATTACCCGCTATTACATGTATTATATGCATTTTTGAAAGATAATGTGATCAGAAAACATAAAAGTGACCAAAAAAGAAAATCGTTAGAGCCGTTTTTGAGATACCAACTTTCACAAAAAATCAATTATTGACCGGAAAACAATAATTACATACAAAAGCATATTTAAAAGTGAGTTAAAATGGCGAGTTTGAAAAAAATCCGTACAACCGTTTTTAAAGGAACGCCTTTGCGAGGCCTGAAATTGAGCTATTTATACAGGACGCCTATCAATTTTCATGAACTAACCAACTATATCATTCGAAAGGATATCTGATAGAGTGTTTATATAGCAAATTTGAAGAAAATCGTTAGAGCCGTTTTTGAGATACGGACTTACGGTCCCACTTCCGGTTTCCGATGTCCCATTTCCGGTTAAACTCAATTATTGACAGGAAAACAATAATTACATACAAAAGCATATTTAAAATTGAGTTAAAATGGCGAGTTTGAAAAAAATCCGTACAACCGTTTTTAAAGGAACGCCCTTGGGAGGCCTGAAATTGAGCTATTTATACAGGACGCCTATCAATTTTCCTGAACTAACCAACTATATCATTCGAAAGGACATCTAATAGAGTGTTTATATAGCAAGTTTGAAGAAAATCGTTAGAGCCGTTTTTGAGATACGGACTTACGGTCCAACTTCCGGTTTCCGATGTCCCACTTCCGGTTTTTCAATTTTCACCAAAATTTGGAAATTTCATCTGTAGGCCAGACGTATTTGAATTCTAAAGTTTCGTAGCTCTATCTTTATTAGTTTCTGAGCTATAATAGCCAGAAGATTCTCCACATACATACATACACACACACACACACACACATACATACACACTGACCAATTGCCAAAAACCACTTTTTTGGACTCAGGGGACCTTAAAACGTGTAAATCAGGTGAAAACCCGATATCGAATTTTCAGACCGAATACAATACTTCCATTACCTACGGTAGTAGGGTAATGGAAGTAATAAATGAATAAAATGTTTTTATGACTATATAGGTACAATGCATTAATAAAATACACTGATTTAAAATTAAATTTGTTTACAGTTGGCAACTTCTAAATTAGATATTAAAAATAAAATTGTAAATATTGACTGGGAAAAAGGGTAGGGGATTGAAAGATAAGTTGATCTTCTTAATGTTTATTAGTGATAAACATTAAATTTCATTTGTTCAAATTTATAGACGCCTACTTTTAAGTACTTTTTTAAACCCAATAAATTCTAATTTAATATTGATGGGACTATCGCAAATACATGTCAGGAAAAATTATAAATAGAGGAGAGGAGGATATTATGGAATAGTCGGGAAATATGGAATACCGAGGTTTCGGCTCTGGTTGGTATCTCTTCAAAATATTATGAATTACTCAAGAAGGATTCCCATGAAGCACTACAGTAAGAAGCAACCGCTTGTTGCTGTCGTACCATTCTCTATAGAACAAAGTATGTGTTGTGATTTTTAAAAGTTTTTGCAGGTAAGTTTTCAAACATTTAAACTTACTAGTACACATGTGATTTGAACATTGATGTTAAGCATAATGTATGCACAAAAAATTGTATTTTGTTACACATTGGTCGCTTTTTAGCTGAAAATATTCTGTCCATCAATTTAAAAGTTCATTTTTAAAGATGACGTGTCGTGTATTATGAAATACAAGGTATTTCATAGTATCTGAAATTGACTTCATGTATTCAACTAAACAAACAGAAAATAAAGATGCCGAATGTATCTTCTGTCACAGAAAATTCTCCAAAGATGATTTTATGAAGTCTAATTAGTTTTTCTATGGTTTAAGCAGTTTAAACCACCTATTCCATAATACCCGACTGTTTCATATTAACCTCCATTTGTAACTTTTTTTTAAAGTAAACTTTTTATTAAAAGAAAAAAAAAAATTGAATTATTTTTTCATTGACAATCCATTACAAATAATTACACTATGCACTCATCATGATTTTGGGAATTTTCATTAAAAACAAGTAAAGTTATTTTAAGAAATGTAAATGGTATTCCATAATACCCTCCTTTCATCTAATTTTCTGTATCAAGCATAATATCTAATGTGCATAGTTTCCCAGCAAAACTTATACTGATGGGCTCGTTCTGGCCTACAGCTGGCATCTTGCACTTGCCATCAGCTGCAGGTTGCCACATGTAGCTGAAGCAGTGGGCCGCTTACGGCTGCCAGCATTGAAGCCAGCCTACAGTGAAAAGGCCGGTGGCTCAGAAGCGGCATAATAACAGCTGGCCTTTTGCAGGGTACCAACACACGGCCAACATTATGTTTGCCATATTGCGGCCACAATTTATAAGGCCGGTACCGGACCATCACATGCAATTCGAATGCATAGAGGGCGTTGCGATTCACGTGCTGTTGATTTGAAATTCCCTCTCATTTCGCTTCGCCATTTCGTGCCAAGTCTGCGGCGTACAAGATACTAAAAGGTTAAATGATCTCATAAAAAGTGTAAGAGTGATTCATTTTTTAATTTGGTTTTGTGTTTTGTGTTTTTTTTTTTTTTTTTTTTTTTTTTTTTATCATTTTTAGAAGCCTTTGATTTTAGAATTATTATTAAAATATTAGGATTTCTAGAAAAGTACAGCAAATATGTCGTTGGTCTGTTTAAAATGAGCTATGATAGTCATTAATTTTCTAATTATATTCTTATTATTTCTTCTTATTATTATTTTAATAGCGCTAATAAGTTTATGGATCCAACTTTATATTTATATAATATAACTGTGGGAAAGTTATTAGGACAATTATATATTTGTAACCTTTTTATTTTTACTTTGTTCTGTATGTATAAGATAGAAGTATTTGATACGTAAAACTTTTCGACTCCCGTTTTTCGGTTGTTTTACACGTTTTGATATGTTCTGAACACGATTTGACTTCATTAAAAAACTATCTGTCTATCTTTGTGTGTATCAGTAATTTTTTGAACGCTGTATTCTATGAACAATTTAATACAATTTAACTTAACTAGATATTTCGTTGGAATTTGACTTAAATTGGTGCTAATTACATTTGAGGATCAATCCTTCAAAATATGCCGCTTTCATCCCATTTTTTCCCCAGTTTTTAACATGGCAGTATGAGAGGAAAATTTGCATAAATACACATAATGAGAATTAATTTTTAGATGTGAAATAAAATAAATAAATGTTTATGTTAATAGCAGTCAGCCAAGATTTTTTTTTTCTTTTTAATCCAGAGAGCATCGCTTGAAAAAAAAATAAATAAATAAATAAATAAACAAACAAATAAATCTTAAAAATTCTTCCTTCTATATATATTTAACTAGATCCTTATATATATAAAGTATTTAAAAAAATGTACTTGTAAAATAGTAAACAGCATTTAAAAATTCCCATATGTTAGAAATATAAATAGAAAATGAAGTACTGCCATAAATTAATTAAAAGAGAAATAGCAAAAAGTATAATCAAAATAAGTATTAGACTTTCTATTATATCCCAAAGAAATGTCGCCCAGCAAAGAAAGAGTTCTGCTTTTTCTGCCAAAAGTGTTTCAATACAGAAATTTGTATCATATTTCTTATATTATTTTTGTGATTTTTTAGAGCAGAAATTTTTTATGGAAATTAGTGGTGGCAAAAAAGCGGAACTCTTTTATTCCTGACCACCAGTATGATTCAAAAAGTCAAGAATCGTGAAGATGGTCCTAAATCTGAATCAATTTATTCATATTTCATGAATAATATGTGCATTATTACCTTTTAAATTCCGAAATTATTATTATTAACACAGATAACACTCACAAACTAATAAAGTTTTCGCCACATAAAGATGTGAGACAAAATAAATAAAAAACAAATAAATAAAAATAAATTCAATTAAATAAATAAAGACAAGAAGATAAAAAAAAAATATATATATATTATTTAGATTAGAATAATTTTCTCTCAAATATTATATACTTATCACAGACGTTTATCTTTGAACTGCATTATTATTATCACTATACTGCATCATAAAATTATATATCCTGTTTATGTTTGTAATTTAAATGATCACTTTTGACTGCTAAACTTTAAGTGAGTAAGACACACCGAGTAAACTTTAAATGAATATGACTATAAATTTTTTAAAATGTTTATCCAGTGTCTCTGTAATTCTACAATGGTTTTCAACTAAAAGTAAATAATCGAAATTCTTTTCCTTCATCCCGTATTTTTATTTTTTCAAATTGTTTTATTTCTCAACGAATAATAATAATAATTAAGGAAAATTAAGGTTTCTTTAGAAGGAAATATAAATCATTGATGTACACCCACTACTAAATATTTAAAATAATAGTCATTCTCATTAAATCTGTGTATAAAACAGATTTTTTAACATCCTGTTTCATTTTCGCTATGTAAGATTTGAATTGGAATATTTTCCTTAGTCAGCAATTATTATAACCAGATGGCCCCAAATGCTTCTGTCTAAGCATCTTTGAAGGTTAGCAACAGCGCTTATCAGTTCAAAAAATGTCGAACTGCATTAAGTAATTTTTACTTTCTTCTATATTCAATAGAAGAAAGTATTGGATTCGAAAAATTTTCGACCACGGGTTTTTGATGGATTTACACGTTTTGAGAGCTGTAGAACACGATTTGACCATTTTTAGAAAATGTCTGTCTGTGTGTGTGTGTGTGTGACAAAATTTTGCGGCAACTGTATCTCCGGAGCTACTGCACAGAATTTCATACAAATTGGTATGTAGTTGCATCTTGACATAAATTAGTGCCTATCAACTTTGGGTAAAAATCGTCTCGCAGGTTGCGTTGCCATCCCGCTTTTTCTAAATTTTTAACATGGTGATATAGGGCAAAATTTTGTGTAAATGTGCATAAGGAGAATTATTTTTTAGTAATCATTATGAAATTTACAAGAATTATTTACAAGAGATAGTCAACTGGGAAAAAATTTTTGCATGTGTAGGAGCCTCGTGAACCCCCCTGGGGGGAAGACCCCCTCGAAGGCAGTAAATTTTCAAGATGGGTATCTTTCGAAAGGTCTCATCAATACCTTTAAAACGAATGGTTGAACTATAAATCTGTGATAATTTAAAACAAAGTTATCGATTTTTTTTTTACTTTTTACGAAAAAAAAACTTACAAAAAAAAAATATCTTATTATTATTTTTTTTTTTAACGAAATTTAACCAAACTTGGTATTTAGTTGGCTCCTGACATAAACTGGTGCTGATTAGATTTGGGGATCAATCGCACAACAGGAGGCGCTGTGATCGTATTTCGTCTAAATTTTTAACATGGTAGCATAGGACAAAATTTCGTATAAATGTACATAATGAGAGTTATTCTTAACCTGTGATTGTAAAATTAATATAAATTATTGCTAATAGTAGTAGTTAATTAGGAAAAACATTTTGTGCATGTGGGGGCATCGCTCCCCCCCCCCCTGGGGGAAGTACCCCCCGGGGTGGTGTAAATTTTGAAGATGGGTATCTTTCGAAAGGTCTCGTCAATACCTTTCAAACGAATGGTTGAACTATAAATGTGTGATAATTTAAAACAAAGATATCGATTTTTTTTTTTACTTTTAACGAAAAAAAACTTGGATTTTTTTTTTTTTAAATATTGTTACTGACAAGGAAACTCTTTGAAGAGGTAATCACCAATTTTCTTGAAAAAAATTCTGGCATAAGATTTAATCATGAATAGCAGCTTCCTAAAATATTAGCTGCTGAGTCGCAATAGATAAGCTATAAAAAATTATTAAAAATGGAAGCATGTTTGCAATATTTCCAAAAAAGCGCCTGTTTGGCGACTGCATTCTTCGAAATCTCATTGCAATAAAGATTTAATAGATGTAGATGTTCTTCTTTCTTTTTGATAGTCAAACGAACTCTCTACGCTGTCGAGCACATGAGAATTCAGAATAGATTAACAAAAACCAGATAATTTACCATATTGAGACTTATTTGTTCGAAATTCTAAATAACGTTTAATATTTCAGTTAAATAAGCTGTGTCAATATCAATTGCAACAATATTTACATCAAGTTTTTAATAACGACATTAAAAAAATATATGATCAAAACTTTTTTATAAATTTAAATAAAACAAAACATTTTATATTAAAACACAAAGCTGTTTTTTTTTTTTTTTTTTTTAAACTAAAATGAAAGCATTTCGTATCCGAACACATTTTTCTTATAAGGGTTACATGCAAACGGAAAGCTTGCAACTTCGATGACGTAAATTTTGCAAATTTTTTGCAAATTCAGTCGGCAGTAAAAGTATCCGAGCATTAGCAGGAATTCCTATGTAAAAAAAGTACACTTAATGCAGTTTTGTTAAATAAATCCTTGTCGAATCCTGATTTTAGTCAGTCTAAGAACATGATTCGACAAAGATTTATTTAACAAAACAGTGTTAAGTGTGCTTTTTTTATATAGGAATTTTTGCTAGTGGTCGGATACTTTTGCTGCCGACTGTAGTCATACATTTGAAACACTTGCAAACGGCTTTGCATCCGGAAGTGTTTCATTTGTATGTACCCCTTAGTCTGATCATTTTATTGGGCAGTACGAACCTTCGACGAACAAGCAACTCCACAGAATATGAGTTGTGTGGATCCAATATCTCATTAGAGCTACGCAATGAGCAATTGGAGACGATCTATGATTCTACCCTAAATTTCGTCCTGTTTGTTGGTTGGGTTTAACGTCGCACTAGTACTGCACTATGGGCAATTGGCGACGGTTTGCGATGCACTCCTGAGGAGGGTCCGGTACATCGGCAGGTGATAAATGGTTGCATTCTGCGTATGTTATTTATTTTTAATGTATACATACGATTTGTATGTTTGACTCGACATCCCCCTCCTGTAAATTTCGTCGAGATGAGGACAGACATAATGGGAGGTATACTATTGTAACAATCGCAGCTATCTTAGATCACAAGTCGGATCGAACACTCGGCAGCAAAAGTAACCGAGCACTAGCAATAATTCCTGTCTAAAAAAAAAGTACACTTAATACTGCTTTGTTAAATAAATCCTTGTCGAATCGTGTTCTTAGTCAGTCTAAGAACATGATTCAACAAGGATTTACTTAACAAAGCAGTATTGAGAGTGCTTTTTTCTGACGGGAATTATTGCTAGTGTTCGGATACTTTTGCTGCCGATTGTACGATCCGACTTGTGATCTACGATAGCTGAGATTGTTACAATAGTATGCCTCTCATAACCGGATTAAAATACAAAAAATTAAAAAAAACACCCTGGGTCGGCTGGGGAATCGAACCCATTCTTTTACTCGTGAAGGCGATTAGCGAGGGTGACATACTCACTCGGCCATGGAGGGTCTGCATTCAGCATAACAATTATTTTTAAAACAACAGGATTTCGCAGTTAATAATTCTAAGAAAATTACCTGTGAAAAAAAAATCACTGCGCAGCACTAGTGCGACGTAAAACCCAACCAACCTTATGAAATTCTAATGCATATTTTTACAAAATAAATTACCAGAAATATAAGAAGCCATAAAGGTTATGCACGTGTTTTTCCAATTTTAAATAATCCCCTCCGTAAAGGATCAAAGTTGTAAACACGTCTACGGACCATCTCTAGGAATGTACCCTAGACTGTCGCCATTGCATATCTGTAGTGCGAATTAAAACTTAAAACCTACTCAACCTGAAATATCTTAAATATTTTAATTTTGATTTATTTATTTGAGTATTAATTTCAATCAACTATTCTAACAATCAAATGTTCAATCAAATATCATAATTCATATTGGTCGCCAATTGCCCATTCCGCAGTACTAGTGCGACGTAAAACCCAGCCAACCAATCTATAAATCAGATTAGTTTTTAAATCGTCTGCAAATTTATATAAATGCACATGCCGAGTGCTTCAGACATTAAATTACTCCAGATTATATATAAGCTGGAGTAATGTAAAAGTAACTCTGAAATTGCATTATTTTAAACAAATACAATATTGAAACATTACATAAAATAATGGAAAATATTACAGTCGGCTGCAAAATTATTCGAGCACTAGCAATAATCCTTGCCAAAAAAAAGTACACTTAATACAGCTTTGTTAAATAAATCCTTGTCGAGTCATGTTCTTAATCAATGATTCGACAAGGATTTACTTAGCAAAACAGTCTTAAGTGTACTTTTTAAATATAGGAATTATTGGCTAGTGCTCGAATAATTTTGCAGCCGACTGTATATCTAACACAAAACATAATGGGGTACATACAAATGAAACACTTCCAGTTGCAAAGCCGTTTGCAGAAGTTCCAAATGTATGACTGCAGTCGGCAGCAAAAGTATCCGAACACTAGCAAAAATTCCTATGTGAAAAAAGCACACTTAACACTGTTTTGTTAAATAAATCCTTGTCAAATTGTGTTCTTAGACTGACTACGAACAGGATTCGATAAGGATTTATTTAACAAATCTGCATTAAGTTTACTTTTTTTTACATAGGAATTTTCGCTAGTGCTCTGTTATTTTTGCTGCCGACAGTATTTGCAAAAAACTTGCAAAATTTACGTCATCGAAATTGCAAGCGTTCCGTTTGTATGTAACCCAATGTCACTTTTTCTAAATAGAAACTTCTAGATTTCAGAAAATATATTGAGTGTTGAGTGGGTTTTAACGTCGCACTATAGCTACGCAGTGGGAAATTGGAGATGGTCTTGTATTCACTCATAGAGATATTCTGGAGACATGCCATCATAATTTTGATGCTCCGCGGAGGGGATGTATTCCTTGCTTCAGTCACCCTAGAGCGATAGAAAACACAACCTCCTATACTGAAGTCCCTTGGCATCACTGAAGGAAGGTTAATGTGATTTGGCGATGACTTTTTTCGTAATTGGCGTTCAAAACGTAAAGTTTAATAATTTTTTACAGCTTTCCTGTTGTGATTCAGCAGCTAATTTTTTCACAAGTGAATTAAGTATAGTGTAAACTATTTTCTGTAATTTTTTTAAGAAAATCGGTGATTACCGCTTGGAAGAGTTCCCTTGTGAGTGAATTTGTATAGGAAAATATAGAAGAAAGTCCTGTGGTGGCCACAACATACTAGTTTAAATGTGAATTTGAATCTGAAATTGTAATCTGCGCTTTAAATAATAAACTTGGCAGTTAGTTTGTTTTCTGATTAAAAAAAGTAATCCATAACTTTAGATGAATTAGTTATTTAAATAAATTAATAAAAAAAAAAAAAAGAAAGAAAGAAATGGTTTTCAATTGGTTTCCAGGATCTTGCATACATGTTTAATTTAAATTTTTATGACAGCAAATATATGAAAAAAAAAAAAAAAAGAAAAAAATGCGTACTTATATAATTTAATTGTAAAAAAATAAAAATAATTAAAATTAAAATTAAATTAAAAAATAAATAAATAAAAATAAATTTTAAAGCCATATTTATTAAAATAATAAATGCACCAAAGAACCGGTATTAATAATAAAAATCTTTGTAAAGGAACGCAATAATTGAATTAAAAAAAAAAAAAAAAAACTGGCAACATTTGTTTCTGGTGATACACGGCTCTTCATTTGGTGAACAAAGTAGGCACGAGTGTAGCAAAGCACTTCTGTTACACTCGTGTCCACTTTTGTTCGCCTGACTAAGGATAATAGTGGTGACATCTGTTGCCTTTTTTATTTTATTTTAATATCTTATTATTCATTTTTTTTTTTTTTTACAGTAATAAACGATTCAAAGAACCGTTATTAATAATAAAAATCTTTGTAAGGAAACCCAATAATTAAAAAGAAAAAAAAAAATACTCGCAACATTTGTTTCGAGTGGAAATAATACCATGGCTCTTCATTGGGTGAACAAAGTAGACAAGAGTGCGGCAAAGTACATTTGCTACACTCGTGTCCACTTTTGTTCGCCTGACTAAGGGTCACTGTTGCTTTTTTTTCCGATTTATGGTAACTTATTATTTTATTCTTCAGAGTCAGAACTCCGTATTTTAGTAGTTTTTAAATCCTTTTTAAGGGGATGACGAAATTGAAAATCGTACTTTGAAATTAGCGTCTTAGATTTCTTAAAATTTACATACATATGCTTTGAAATGTATCAATACTAAGCATATTAAAATTTCTGGAAAACTATTTAAATACGTTAAAAAAAAAAAAAAAAAATCAAAAGGTTTTAAGTGTTTTATATATTTAATTAATATTTTTAATAAATTCTCCCCTTAACCTGATTTCATTGTATTGTAATGTATCAATATATTCGAAATAAATTAGGTTTTTACTTTGTGCATTGGTTGGTGAGTTTTTTTTTTTTTTTTTTTTTTTTTTTTTTGTTAAAAATACTTTTATGTTTGACTCTAAAATTTAGCACACAAGTACAAAATACTTTTCAAAAAGTAACTTCTCAATCAATCCACAAAGTTATACCCAAATATGTTTAGAAATTTTGATAAATTACAATGATGTAAAATCGAGTGTAAAATTTAAAAATTATGTTGCATGGAATATTTATTTATTTATTTTATTTCAATAGTTTATGAGAAATTTTAATGTACTTAATACTGATACATTTCAATACTTATGTATTAAATCACGACATTAAGGAAGAAATTCCAAAGAACGATTTTCAATATTTACCATCTCCTTAACTCTGATTTAAATATTTTTTTATTGAATGTTCTGTATATTGCATACTTAAAACAGAAACTTTTTATTTCAATATTTTATCTAGTCACTTGCAACGCTACATTTATTTATATAAAAAAAACTTAACACAGTTAAATAAACGTTTTGAAATTTAACACTTTGAAACAAAATTTACAAAGAATGTAATATTACATAGAACAAAATATATATTTATTTTATCAAAATCTTATATTTGCATAGAACAAAAGTAATAAAAAGCTTATC
This sequence comes from Salticus scenicus, assembly GCA_963930645.1. NCBI lineage: Eukaryota > Metazoa > Arthropoda > Arachnida > Araneae > Salticidae > Salticus > Salticus scenicus. Next base: position 235,265,203 of record OZ005650.1, read on the forward strand.
ATAGATTTATTTTTAATGAAAACGGATCGGCTGAGTGTTTCTCACGCTGTACTAGAAATCCTAAATTTATAAACATAGTCTAAGAATCAAATGCTTGTAAAAATTTAATTCAACTATAAATACAGTGGGTAATCAATTATTATTATTATTATTATTATTTTAAAACAAATAATGGATGAAATGGTCTTGAACTTCTAATATGCAAAGAACATTTAAAAACTCATATTTTCCACTATCGATTTAGTCAAGAATGCAATTAAAGAAGCAACCACAAATTGGAGAAAAGCACAAATACTTTGGATCACCCTATATCATGGAAAGCTACCGATGACTTGTAACCTTAACACGCTGCATATATTATAAACAATATGTGTATTTTATTTTATTTTATTTTATTTTTTTTGGCAAGGGGGGGGAGGGCAAGTTTCTTTTCTTTCTTTCTTTCTTTCTTTCTTTTTTTTTTTTTTTTTTTTTTTTTTCTTATAGCAAGAATGGAATTTAATAAAACTTTACAAAACTTACAGAAAAATTGACAAAACACTAGAAAAATATTATTCTAAAGCACACATTTATACGTATAATATTCGGTGAGATATGAGCATTTATAATAAATATTTTATTTACTGCTTTTGCGAGAAAGATAAAAATTTTCATCACATTAGTTAAAAGCTAGATATATTGGGCAATTTATATCGAAAGTTCATTTCAATACAGGAAAAATTAAGCAAGTTGTTGCGAAAAAATGGGGCAGATTTTAGGTATATACAGGTTTGAAAATTCATAAGGGGTTTTTCACATGCCAAGCATTTAATTGGAAGATTAAATTTTTTCAACCATGTTTCAAAATTTCTTCTTTGTGAAAAAATCCTTCTGGACTTGTAACTCTAACATACTTTTATTTATTTAGTACGATCTGTGAGCTCATAAGGGGATTTTCACAAAAATGACCTTTTGTAACATGGTTGAGCACATCTAAAATCTGGCTCGTTCTTTTACCAATAATTTGCTTAATTTTTATTCCTTTGAAATAAACTTTTGTATAAGTTACCCAAGATATCTGGTTTTCGGCTTACGTAATAAAAAAATTTCTATCTTTCGCGCACGCTCAGAAAAAATAAAATAAAATAAATAAATAAATAAATAAATAAAATGAATGTAAATGCTCAAATATCCTCGAAAATTACACATATGAATTTTATGTTTCAGAATAATGTTTCTTTAATGTTTTATCAATTTTTCTGCAAGTTCTGTAAAATTTTGTGAAAATTTCTTCTTGTTATAAGCAAAATAATTGCCAAAAATGCAATTAAATATATATATATATATATATATGCCTAAAAAATTGTGTATTTCCCATACAAAAAACTTACAAACATTGTATATAGTAAGAGCAATAATGTGTTCAAGTTACAAGTCATTTGTAGCTTTTTATGACACAGGGTGATCCAAAATATTTGTGCTTTTCTTTAATTTATAGTTGATCCCTTAATTGAACTTTGGACTAAATCGATAGTAGAAAATGCGAGTTCTTAAACGTTTTTACATGTCTGCATTTCAAAATCATTTAGTCAAGCATCTTTTTTTTTTTTTTTTAATCAAAATAAAAAAAGTGTAAAAAAAAAAAAATAAATAATAGTTTGATCACCCTCTGTTGCTACAAAACCAAATTAAATATTGAATGCATAGAAATTAGCATTAATAAAATGTAAGGTATCACAATAAATAAATAAATAAATAATAAAAATAAAATAAAATAAAATAATAGTCATAACAAAATCACCATTGGCCCATTAAGGGCCCTCTTCACTCACCGCCGCTGGAAACCGAAACTAATGTTATTTTATGGGAAATTTTTCTTTACAAATAACTTATCAACTAATACATATTTTTTAATTCTGTTGTCACATTCTGAACATTTCCAGCTGTTAAATTGGCGGACTTTTTAAAAAAAATTATTTAATTTTTTATATTTTATTTTGAAGTTGAAAATAAGAATTTTCAATATGTGAAATTTTTTCATTTTGCAATTTCAAAATAAAATATTAAAAATTAAAAAATACATTTTTAAAAAAGGTCGGTCAATTTAATTGTTGAGATTTTTCTGAATGTGAAAACAGAATTTAAAAATATGTATTAGTTAATGAGTTATTTGTAAAGAAAATTTCCCCATAGAATAACATTAGCTCGGGCTTCCGGCGACGGTAAATGAAGAGGGCCGTTAATGGGAAAATATAAAGGGCCAACAAAAACACCCGGAGTAATATAATTATTTATGTTTGCCACAACTGGCCCACTGAAGGCTTCCAGCAACAATACGAAAAAATTATGTTTGCCATCAGGTGGCCCGACACTGGCCCACTAACGATTTTTAACCTATTGTTGGTTGCCATCAGTGGCCCACAACCTTTTTTTAACCGATAGCTCGCTGCCAGCAATGACCCATCAGTGGCCCACTGACTTATTCCGATTCTACTGCAGGCTGCCAGCAGTGGATCGGCTGAATGTGGCCATCTGATGGCCGGCGTAACATATTCCCTTCGGCACCTTAACTTTTGCCACCAACGGGCCAGCAGCTGTTACTGTTGGCAGCCAATACTTGGCCTCGTGTTGGCCATCATCCCAGGTTTTGCTGGGTTAATATATAGAAGTTAATTTAATTAAAATTTGCTTTCTTTAAAATTTATTAATGATAATGTAATGTAATTTAAAACAGAAATATTCTATGTATTTTTTTCTAAATGTTGTAAATTAACTGGAAATAGTAACAAGCAGTATTATATGAAGGATAGGAACGTGCACGTAATTTAATGTAAAATCAATTTTCCACTTAATGTGTATCCATTTTGAATCTTCCTTGAAAAACATAAGACAAAAACGTAAACGAGCGAACGCACTGAATCATTCATTGTAGAATAGAATCATTCATTGCTCTCCCCACCGCCAAGCATTCAGATGCCAAAATCGCCAATCTGCTGATCTTACGGACCTTTGTAAACCCGCGTACGCATGGGGTCGTTGTAACGCGAGTTGACTGTATTACTTTTTTTTTTTTTTTTTTTTTTTTTATGATGTAGCATAAAAGTCTTATCTGAAGAATTATTGATCAAATCCACAATTACTTTATAGATGAAAGGAATTGCAAGGTATGGTTTTGTTTTCTTGTTTTCTTTTTTATTGAAAAATTTCATAAATGTTCCATAAATAAGCAAATATATATATGTATATATTATGAAAAACGGCAGTTTTTCTAGTGACGCAAGCGAAAAAACAAACGAACGCGACGACACTCAGCGGAAAATACGAACGAAAACTGCGACACATATATACAGCTATTTTGAGATCAAAGAAACCGCTGAAAGCCGACACTTAATATCTCAGGAAATATGGGATGTTTTTTTCTGATATTTTCAAAATAGTCTTTTTCCTTCTGTCTGATCCTACCCTTAAATCGCTACATTTCTGCGTGCAATATATTTTGAGATATGAATTAGCTTATTTAAGTTATAAATGGGCGGCCTATACGTAGTACAATTTTTTATTGAATATGGCTCGAGCGAATGTTGTTTAATTGATATATGATATTAATCGCTTTTATCTGATGTGCCTGACATCTCCCTTTTCCCCCGGAAATCTCTTTTTTTTTTTATAATTCAGTTTAAAAATCGAACTATTTTTTACTCCGGAAATACCGTGATGCTGCAGTTTCGCGGACTTATACAGTCTTCTCTTTCATCTGAAATACTCAATATCAAATAATCGTTTTGGCTCCCTCTATCGGGAATTAGCGTCAAAAATAAACACAAAGATATAAAAAAATATTTTTCTTTCTTTAATATATATTAAATGAGTTATTTATTCAGGTACTTGTATTTTATATGACATTTGTTTATCCCAAAAAAATTGTATTTACATTGTTTTCATGCTAATAGGTTGTTAACTTTCAAAATTGGTTTTATTTTAAAAAGTGTTTGCAACAACAAAAATTTTTTTCTTTATTTTCATAAGAATGACAAATAATATGATAATCATATGCAAATATTTGTAATTTTTTCAAAATTAGGTGATAAATCACTTAAACTACGGATTGAAAAAATTCTTAAAACAGAATTTGAAAATAATTAATTTGCTCATTAAGTTTCTAGTATATAAATATAAATTACAAAATGTTAAGCTGTAATAAAATTTTGAATAGATTAAGATTTTTTAAAATTAAATTCATAACAAACTATGCTACTTAAATATTTACCAGCATAAAAATTTCACTTTTTAAAGATTTTTCTATTATTATTTATTTTTCTCTTTTAAATCAAATCTATACCTAAAAATTATTCGCGTTTCTTTCTTTCTTTCTTAAATTTAACAGTAGGGAGGTGGCATGAATATAACAATTAAAACTACTCCAGGAAAAAAATATATATATATCCTCCTTAACTCGCATATACTTATTTCTTAGATATGATAGTGATATAAAATAAAATTGAAATTACCATGCATCTGCAACTTTTAAATTAGAAATTAATAATAACATTGTAAATATTGTACACACTATTCTAAAAAATATGGCATAAAATTTTGAGGAATTTTTTTTTTTTTTTTTGGTGAATGATATCATTTAAATGATTAAATGACATAGATGTTCAAATAGGATTCAAGGATGTTTATTTCCATTACAAAGGATTTTTTTTTTTTTTTTTTACTATCACATATTTTTTAAAAACCTCTGTTATTCATTATTTAGTACAACATATTGTTCTGAAATTTGTGTAAGTACTTGTTTATTTTTTTAATATAGCTTTCCTATGCAATATCCATAAAATCTTAAAAGTGTTACGAGGTAAACTGAGGCAATTTTAAGCTTTTAATTAAACAAAAAAAATTAAGTAATATTATAATATGTAACTGTTTTCAGTTTGTAAAACTAATCTATTAATCAGTTTAAAAACTTAAAAGTTGTGGCCAAACCAACAATAATAACGATTAATACTTATACTAAATAAAATGATTTTTCCGTAGCTTAATAATTACTGTTAACACAAACATTGTTACTGTAACTTGAGTTTGCATTATATTATAAAAATCGTAAAGGCAAATTATTTACGAAAATAATTTTAAATTAAACTGATTTAAACTCATTTTGTATTATATAAAAAACTAACTGTACTGTAGGACTGTTCTGTAGAATTTTTATATTAATTTAATTTCATCGATTTTAGAAAAGTGTGTTTCCAAAGTTCATACAAAATCTCGCCAAACAGTGTCGAATACGAATTATTCAATTTGTTTTTATCTAGTAATTTTCGGAATTTCTAAAAACTGTAAAACATGTCTACGAGAATTTTTACGAAATTTTGTTTTGTTAAGAATAAAACAAATGTGTATAGTAGGGGAAGAGAGGGGGGCATAGGGACTCAGTGATGGTCAAAATGTCTTCTACAAATAATAATAATAATAATAATAATATATTTTGTTTGCTTCTTTTTTTTTTTTTTTTTTTTATTAAATATACTAAAAATAGTCTCCATTATGTTCCTATTTCAGGATCACGTCGTTTGATCTCGTTTGGTTTATTTAAAAAAAAAAAAAAAAGAAAGAGAAAAGAAAGGAAAAGAAAAAAAGAAATTGAAGCTGAATTTAGATAGAAGAAACCTTAGGAAGCAAACATTAAAATTTCGAATAGGAGGGGGATTAGGAGCTCATCTAAAGTTCTACTTAGACTCATATTTAATGTGCACGATTTTTACGTTTTCAAAACTTTCAAGGCGTTTCCTATAGATTTGGGAAGAAAAATGGGACTTTTAGAATATATATATATATAAGCTTCTTTAAAAAATGCCCCACGAGCGGTTCTGCGCTGAAAAGCTGGTGGATGTGAAGTGCCGGATTCGATCCCATCCCGCACTCTTCGACCTAGCCGTTCCTTCAGTGTTTTTACTCCGAAACTTGCATAAACACGGGCTACGACCCCTTAGAAAGACCTCACGGGGGCCAATGTACTTATAGGCCTAGGACCCTAGCGCAGTCAATTGGCCTTAAAACCTACAAACAACCAACCTTAAAAAAGTATCGCTGGAAATATTTTAAGTGATTATATTTAGAAGATTTCTCAAAGTGCTAAAAAATCCTTATCATTTAAAATTTTAAGGTCTCTCATATACACTTTATACCCCCATAAACCAATTTTCTAAAATGAGGCAAAGTCCAAAATCCCTACACTACGTTTCAGAAACTTTTTAGGAATTCTAAAGTGATTCCGAAATATTAGGAAGAATGTGGGGACTATGTACAGTATGTTTAATCAGATAGAATAAAACTAGATGCATAACATTTTAATGCATGTTTTTTAGAAATTTTTTTCTAAAAAGCGATTTCCCTATTAAAATTTCTAAGTGATCTAACTGGTAACCCCCCTCCTATTTTCCCCAGCTGAATTAATTTTAAACCAAACAAAATCTCTCTCAAATTGATTAAGCATCTTTTTTAGAATTATCAGAGTTTCCAAGGCAGGATCTGAACCTCACCCCAATGGTGCTAGGTATTTTGGAAAATTACTGTCATATCCTTAAACAGTTTTACTTTATGCATCTACAAATTAAAAATAACAAAATATTTATCTTTTGTTCACTCGATTGACCATTTAAAAATTTTTGTTAAATTTTTATGTAACTAAAATCGATGTGGTGAAAACTCTTTAGAAACTTATTCGTAACACTTTTTTACAAAAACTTTCGTACACAAATTATTTTTTTAAACATTTATTTTGAATTTTCTGTTGAACTATCTAAGAAATAGTTGAACCAATGAGCTATATAAGAAATTGAATATTGAATAAAATAAAAAATCTTTTTTATTTACTTTTTTATTTGTAGAAATTTTTGTAATTTTTAAAATATACTGTGGTGATTTCTGGGAGTACACCATCGAAAACGGAATACGCAAGCATGAGTCCAGGGATGATTTTTGCTATTTTTATTCAAAACTTAACAAAAAAATTGAAATTCAAATAAATTAAGAATTATTACAAAATGCTCGCCTCCGAGCATACTTCAAAAACATGCTACACAATTTTAGCACCAAGTCTCTCTCTGTCTTTTTTTTTTTAGTCTCTTCCTTCCGAGCACACCTTCGGAGGGGGAGGGGAATACCCCACACGAAGCACTCATTCGTTGGTCGTGATATCACTCTACCCGTGACATCATTTTCGGCCAATCTTGGTCTACCCGAAACTCTGAGAAATGTCGGTAGCAACAAAAGGCCAAGCGTGAAATCGGAAACTATTGATGTCACCGCTTCCATAGAAATATAAAATTTTTTCACACAAAGCATCTGTCGCTCAGACAGCTTCTCATGGCTCCGTTCTGTCTGGTCACACGACCCCTGACCTCTTGGAATGTTTGTAACCTTCACTCCAGCACAGCTTCCTCCCTCCTAAAAGACCATTTTACGGCCTTCAGGATGTAAAATGGGCTCCAGAAGACTCAGGTGCCTCCTCCCATTAACAAACATGCAACATCAGAGAGTTGAGCTAACCCCCCCAAAAAAAAATTTTTTCGAAACAACCCCCTGAACTTTTATAGAACTAAAAACCTCTTAAAAATAAATTTTCTAGTCTTACACCTTGCATAATTACTAGATCCCAAGGTCTCATTTCACATTATATAAAAAAAACAATTAAACATTCACATGCAATTTCGTGATGACAATCAAAGGTTCTACCCCTAACAAAATTTTAAAAGTCAAACACTGAAATTTCACAATTACGCAATAAAATTTCATGAAAAAGAAAGAAAAATAATTCATAATCAATACATTTAAACTTTTTTTTTTTTTTTTTTTTTGGAATACAAATGAAAGAAAAAAAATAAAAATAAATATTTACAAACAGTCCAAAAACACTACCTAAAACCAAGGCATTTTTTTTTTTTTTTTTTTTTTATTTTATTTTTTATTCTTCGTGCATGCGACTTAACGCATCTTCATTCGAATGCTTTTTTCCGCTCTTATGCTCGACTGTGAAGTTGTATTGTTGTAAACATAAGGCCCATCTCGTCAAACGTGAATTTGTGCCCATCATTTTTTTAAGATAAACTAAAGGGTTATGATCGGTTTGAAGAACGAATTTTTGTCCATCTAAATAATGATTTAGTTTTTTCACCCCAAAAATGACTGCCGCTAATTCGCGTTCAATGGTACTATAATTACGCTCCGCCTTGGAGAACTTTTTGCTCAAATAAACAATTGGGTGTTCCTCGTTATTCCCGAAATTTTGAGCTAGGACCACACCCGCCCCTACAAGACTTGCATCAGTCTGAACAATGAAGTCTTTTGAAAAATCCGCAGCATAGAGTACCGGTCCCTTAGTTAGATCTAATTTTAGTACCTTAAATGCCTGATCACATTCCTGACTCCACTCAATTTTTTCCCTCTTATTTTTCCCTTTTAACAAATCCGTCAAAGGTGCAGCTTTTGTCGCATAATCCTTTATATATTTATGGTAAAATCCGGTCAGACCTAAAAATGACCTTACATGCGTCTTTGTCTTTGGAATGGGAAATTCTTGGATAGTTTGGATTTTCGCGTCACTCGGCGACCTCTTCCCTGACCCCACTTCGTGCCCTAAAAATTTTACATGGTCCTGGGCGAATAAACACTTTGCCGGTTTCACTTTTAGATTTGCCTCCTCCAAACGTTGTAACACAATGTCCAGATGCCGGATATGGAGCTCCCAACTGGATGAAAACACAGCCAGATCATCCACATATGGTCTCACAAAACTCACTAAATCCCCTAGCACCTCACTAATTAATTTACAAAAATAAAATGGAGCATTCACTGAGCCAAACATCATTTTTTTTGGAATAAACTCACCGAAAGGGGTTACAAACGCCGCATACCTTTGCGCACGTTTCGTTAACGGAATTTGGAAATACCCCTTCGTCAGATCCATTACTGAGATATATTTTGCAGTGCTCACTTCCTCTCCTCAATATTCGGTAACGGGAAAAATTGCACTTGGGTTTTGGCATTGAGGGCCCTATAATCAACACACGGCCTAGGGTCTTTCCCCGGACTCTCTACAAGAATCATAGGCGATGCGTAATCTGACTGACCCACCTCAATCACCCCTAACTCTAACAGCCTGGAAATCTCCTTCCGCATAATTTCTAACTGCCGCGGAGACATGCGATAGGGTTTTGCACGAATCGGCTTATCATCTGTCAAAATGATATCCATCTCTACCTTATGGGTCGTACCAGGGTCGTTAGAAAACACCGTTTTATGCTTTACTAGGACATTTTGTAAAGTTGCCAAATTCCCTTCCGAAACCTTATTACCCAAATTACTCCCCTTACTTAAGTCTGTCAAGTCGAAATGATTAGGGTCCGAAATCGGATACGGGATAGATGCATCCTCCTCAATTTCCTCGCCACCCGCTTCCAAAATTAAGTTGACATGCTCTGGGCGTTTATGATAAGGTTTCATTAAATTCACGTGGAAAATCGTGTCCTTACATCTCCTTCCCGGAAGATCTACCGTATAGTTCGTATCGGATATTACCCCCGTAACTACACCTGGACCTAGCCACTGTACTGCCATTTTATGTGGTTTTGCAGTAGCCAAAACCAACACCGAGTCTCCCACCTTAAATTTTCGGGACACTGCATTTTGGTCGTACCATAATTTTCTTTTTTGTTGACATTCTGTCATGCGCTCCCCTGCCAAATCTTGACATCTTTTTAAGCGCTCATTTAAATCCAAAATATACTCTACTACATTTTGATTCATTTCTTCTTCCTGCATCCAATTTTCGTAAACAATGGTATGAGGCATCCTCAAATTCTTCCCAAAAATAAGCTCTGAAGGAGAAAATCCCGTGCTCTCATGCGGCACCGTCCTCAACGCGAAAAGAGCCATAGGCAGATTTTCTTCCCAATCGCTTTTCGTTTCGAGACATAATGCTTTGAGAATCCTCTTAAGAGTGGAATGCATTCTTTCCACCTGATTAGATTGCGGATGACAGACCGAAGAATGATTGATTTTGATATCATACTTCTCAAAAAACGCTGTCGATAAGTCACTCGTGAAATAAGCACCTTGATCGCAGACTAACTCTCTAGGAAATCCGGTCTTCGCGAAAATTTGCATCAATGCATTGATCACTGACCTCGAAGTTAGGTTTTCCACAGGAATAGCATCCGGGAATTTTGAAGCGACGCAAACAGCCGTTATCGCAAAACGATTATTTTTGTTACTCGTTACCAGCGGACCTATAGCGTCAATCGACAGAGGTCTGAACGGTTCAGAAATAATCGGTACTAATCTCAACGGAGCTTTCTTCTTATCCCCTTTTTGTCCTACTTTTTGACAAATTTCACAAGTTTTGACATACTCTTCGATTTCCTGATAGCAATTTGGCCAAAAGAAATTAGTCAACACCCTCTGCTTAGTTTTACACGAGCCTAAATGCCCTGACACAGAATCATGACACAGGTTTAGAATCGCTGCCCTAAATTTCTTTGGCACGCACAACTGCATCCTGTTTTGGTTACGCTTAGAATCCGATATTCGAATTAACCGCTCATTTTTTATCTTAAATTCCTTTCCCGCTTCATTCCTAGCTTTTTCCCAACAATTTTTCAACGTGTCACACGCAGTTTGCTCTTTTTGAAACTCTTCAGCTGAAACCCCGATTAATGGACACCTGTCTGTTTCTTTTAACACAGGAAGAACAACTTTATTTTCTGCACTAGTCTCCTCTAACGACTCGCTTATCAAACCCGGTTCCTCCTCAAAATTCTGAATTTTTCTCTGAGTTGGCTTTTCATTATTTATTTCGGACTGCGCACTCTTAATCCTTTCTTGCTCACGTTTCTGACTTCGCGTTATCGCATTAATTGGATAAACAATTTTTTTATTGGACTCAATTAACTCTGCGGTTTTATTGCCTAGAAGATATATTCCCTGACTCAAATTAGCCGGTTTTACAGCCGCTTTTGTAATGACCTCTCCGAATTCCCCTTTTAAAACGATTTTCGCCAAAGGTAAACACCTACACGTTTCGTCAAACGGTTGCTTAATCCATACCTGTTCCGGCAGTAAATCCTCAACAGAAATCATATTCCTTTCGCACACGTCAATGCTTGAGCCACTATCTCTCAAGAATTCGCGCTCTTGTCCATTGATTTCTAATTTACCTATATAAGGCTCAAAACCAACACCTAAAATTTCGCCCGCACTTAAGTTATTGATCGGATTTGTTCTGCGATTAGGGTTTTGTGGGCAGTTCGGTCGAATATGGCCCCTTTCCGAGCACAAATAGCACACAATTTTACTATTTCTATCAAAATCACGATCTTTAGATTCGATTTTATCCCCTTTTAATTTTCCTGAGTCTTTTTTGTCGCCCTTAGCTGACTCAGCTTTCGGATTACTCCCACCATCATGCTTACCTGACCCGAATTTCTGACCGTCTTTCCCAAATGAATTTCTACCCTTCGTAAAACGCTGAAAAGGCTTATATTCTCTTTTCCCGTTCTCCTTTCTAACCGCGTCATACTTGTCGCACTTCTCCGCCAAATCCGAAGCTTTGTTGATTTCTTCCCACACATCTACAAAATGTTGTTTGATTTCGCATGGTACCCTTTTCTTTAACTGCTCCGTGAGCATCAATTCCTTTAATGACTCTAAATCTTTAATTTCTAAAGTCTCAAGCCAGTTATCTAGGTACCCTCTCAAATCGTGAACTAAATCAACCCATAATTCTTCACTTTTTTTGTTGTGCGATTCAAATTTCGTTCTTAGCGCACGCGCACTCAATCTGAACCTATTCATCAACACTTTTTTTACATGTTGAAAGTTATCAGCCTCTGACTCGTCTAATTTCATAATTATTTGGACGACGTCGCACGGCAATAAAGGGATAAGTTGCGACATCCAGTCCTGTTCGCTAACATTTTCTTTACGTGCTAATCTTTCAAATATCGTAAAAAAAAGAGAAATATCCATTTGTTTTGGGTCAAATTTCGGAGCTGTGTCTTTTAATTTAATTTTCTTCAAAACCGTCTCTTGAACTAAACTCCCGGACCCTACGCTACTAGTTTCTGCAGCGCTCTGGATTCTGAGTTTCTCCAGTTCAAAATTTCGTTCGGCCTCTTCTCTTTGCAACGCCCATTCGCGCTCTTCTTTTTCTTTTCGTGATTCCCATTCGCGCTCTTCTTTTTCTTTTTGTAATTTCAATTCGCGCTGTTCTTTTTCTTTTTGTAATTTCAATTCCCTTTCTTTCTCTTCCAAAATCCCTTCTATTAGCGCCTTCGCAACCCCTTCATCATAATTAGCCGCCTTTTCAATGGCTTCCCTGATTTCTAGTTTTTTGCTTTTATCTGTTAGCCCCGAAACACCAAATTCATCCGCTAACTCTAACAATACATTTTTAGTATACTTAATGAGAAATGCCATAATTACAAAATACAATTTCACTAATTACTGAAAAAAAATGCACATATAATAAAAACAATAAACAAATCAAATACCATGAAAATATAGACAAAAGTAACACTTTGATTATCACCTACGAAATTCTTTAAACACCTTTTCTCTAAACATTAACTACAATATTTACCCAGATACAATAAACAGTACCTATATTTAGTTAAAATAAACAACTAGAGAAAAAAAAAAATCCTAGAATTTTTACCAGTAGGCAAATCAACTAATTTCCAGTATACTCCTATATAAACAGTTACAGCATCCACAATCCTTACGTTGCTTTTAAAAAGAATTTAGAATTATAATCTTATCGAAACTTTTAAACAACAATTTAAAGTTACCAAGCTCCCCTTTACAATAAACAGAACTTTATCGATAAATTTATCTCTCAAGTAAACGCCCCGTTAAGTCATGAAATTACTCTTTTCAACCGCTTTAACTATTAACTTCGAGATATCCGTGCTTAAAATTTTACACATAAAAACTAAATTCTTACTCTTAAAGCTTCGTAACTACATGCATTGTTACAAAACAAAAATAAATAAATAAACAAAAACTATCATCCCACAACTCAATCTCTGACACTTTGCATATCTGAAAATGAAAGAAAACATACCTGAAAAACCTCCTTGATTGACATCTCCTGGGAATTCAGCAGCACAGAGAAGAAGCGAAGTCCTTTTAATCCTTTCCACGCTATTGTCACAGGCATCAATAATCTCCAGTAAATCTCAGGGATTCCAGTTGTCACCGGGCTCACAGCAAACGTTCTTTTATACTTTTTCACCACAAACACATATAGAAGACAGAGTTCGATGTTTTTTTTCTTCTAAAAACAACATGCCACCGATATGCCACCAATTTATATTTTTAATTAAAGCTGTGGTGATTTCTGGGAGTACACCTTCGAAAACGGAATACGCAAGCATGAGTCCAGGGATGATTTTTGCTATTTTTATTCAAAACTTAACAAAAAAATCGAAATTCAAATAAATTAAGAATTATTACAAAATGCTCGCCTCCGAGCATACTTCAAAAACATGCTACACAATTTTAGCACCAAGTCTCTCTCTGTCTTTTTTTTTGAGTCTCTTCCTTCCGAGCACACCTTCGGAGGGGGAGGGGAATACCCCACACGAAGCACTCATTCGTTGGTCGTGATATCACTCTACCCGTGACATCATTTTCGGCCAATCTTGGTCTACCCGAAACTCTGAGAAATGTCGGTAGCAACAAAAGGCCATGCGTGAAATCGGAAACTATTGATGTCACCGCTTCCATAGAAATATAAAATTTTTTCACACAAAGCATCTGTCGCTCAGACAGCTTCTCATGGCTCCGTTCTGTCTGGTCACACGACCCCTGACCTCTTGGAATGTTTGTAACCTTCACTCCAGCACAATACTATATTATGCCTTTGCAATGTTGCATGTTTCCATCCCTCAAAAAATATTCTTTCTTAAAGTTTTTTTTTTTTTTTTTTTTTTTAATCACTTTTTATAAAGTTTTGAAATTTCATTTAGTTTGTTACTTTGTTCGAGTATGACCTATAAAACAACACTTTTTATACAGTGTTATAACTCATTACCATGCTCCTTTAATTTTACGTTTTGATCATTAACCCCTAAAAAGTAATGATATCAATACAAAAAACCCTTAACGGGTTAAAAGTTTGTGACGCAGCACTGTACTTTATGGCTATAAGAATTAGAAATACGGGCTTAAAAATAATGATATCAAATTTTCAGTGACGCTTTGATATTAATTAAATTATACATAGATTTTCTTATTTGAATTTGCTTTTTCCTTTTATATATATTTACAGTGTAAACGTTATTTTCAACATAAAATAATATATAGCATTTACTCGTTGATACCTTTCCATTCACATCTCTTATACTATGAAAGCATGTGTTTTAAAAGAAATTATATGAAATTCCAGTAACGCAGTGGTGTTACATTAAATGATTTGTTTTTAAATTTCACTGCAATTATTTTGTTTTGCATATTAAAGTATATGTGCACATTTAAATATTGCTTTTAATTTTCAAATACGCTGTCAAATATATCACTTTCATTAAGCTTATGTTATGTACTGAAATTTATTTATTTCAATGAATTATTCTATCTTTTGCGTCACGCCATCCAAAACTGAAAAAATTTCACAATTTTTTTCTTTGCAGCACAATATCTATTTGCATGCATTTTCAATTTATTTGAATGAAATGACACAAAGTAAACATTTTCATATATTTTATTTACACTTTTGGATGGCGTGACGCAAAAGATAGAATAATTCATTGAAATAAATATATATACCCGTATTTCTAATTCTTATAGCCATAAAGTACAGTGCTGCGTCACAAACTTTTAACCCGTTAAGGGTTTTTTGTATTGATATATATACAGCTATAACTTTATACCTATCATATACTACTTCCCGTCACTTACAGTGTCACAACTCAAAAATGCAGTATTTGAAAACAATTAACATAAAGAATTGGATAAAATATTAACCAGCCTACAATAAAACTGACACAACTGACTCTAACGCGAATAAAATGCAACATAGCGATGAGTCGTCTTACGTGCACGTTCGAGAACTTTATACACTTTTTTTAATGAGATGAAGTCAAAACTGTCTTTTTTTATTTTTATTTTTTTACTTATGTCACTTTTCTTGCCGGCATGCGTTACGAGTTTATATATATATATATATATATGTATGAAGACTTTTATTATTATTATTATTATTATTATTATTTGTATTTAGTTTGGCATATACCACCAATAACTAATCTATATGCTTACTTCAGAGATGAGTTCGTTTATATTTATAAATAATATTAAACGATTTTTTCTAAGCTAAAAATTTAAATATATAAAGAATAAAACTTTAAAAATTAGACACAAAATACAAACCATTTAATAAGAAATGGGTATTTTGTAAAATTATTTATTTATAATTCTTTTTTTTTTTTTTTTTTTTTTAAAGTTTTTATTTATTTATTGTGTTTGAACTACACCCCTGTTTAAAAATTTAGCATTATTTGCAAACGATCAGTTTTTTTCAAATTAAAAACTTATCTCTCAATGAAATGTTTTCAAACATTGTGTATTTAAAAAACTGGATCTTCCACATATTTTTCAGTGAAGATTGGTTTAAGACAATAATTAGGGGGCTGGTAACAGATTGAGCAAAATTAATAATGTTTGTGATCACCCTGTATCGTTAATTAAACGAAATGAGCTGTTACTTTAGGATAAGTTAACAAAGACCCAGATCAATTTTTGGATGAATTTGTGTGATGATAGCATGTTAAATAAGGGAGATATAAGCATTTATTTTAAAACTCAAAAAAAAAAAAAAAAAAAAAAAAAATCAACATTTTTTTTTTTTTAATTATTTATAATATACAGAGTTTTCAACGACAATTATTCCCACTTTCAGATAAGTTGGAAAAACACTTTTAAAACAATATACTGCAATCGGAATACAAATATCTTAAATATCTCATGAAATATGAACATTTTTATGAAAAACGATTTTACTGTATATGTGCAAAAGGTGAAACATTTTTTATTGCATAGGTTGAAACCTAGATGTAATGGACAACTTTTATCAAAAGTGCATTTGAATAGAATAAAAATTAAATGAATTGTACGAAAAAGAACGAGCTAGATTCTAGATATTTTCCAAAAGTTGAAATTTCTTAAGGATTTTTCACATGCCGAGTAATTAATTTGTAGATTCAAATATTTCAACCACTTTCCAAAGGTTGTGTTTTGGGAAAAAACCCTTATGATCTCACAAATCATAGTAAATAAACAAAAATATGTTAGAGTTACAAGCTTATAAGGGATTTTTCAAAAAAAAAAAAAAAAAAAAGTACATTTGGAGTGTGGTTGAAATAATTGGATCTTAAAATTAATTACGCGGCATGTGAAAAACCCTTTAAGAAATTTCAACTTTTGGAAAATATCTAAAATCTAGATCGTTCTTTTCCCTACAATTCCCTTAATTTTTAGTCTATTCAAATGCACTTTTGATAAAAGTTGCCCAATACTTCTAGCTTTCAACCTATGCAATAAAAAATGTTTTACCTTTCGCACATGCGCAGTAAAAACGTTTTTCATAAACATTTTCATATTTCATGAGATATTTAAAATATTTGTATTCCGATTGCAGTATATTGTTTTAAAAGTGTTTTTTCAACTTATCTGAAAATTGGAATAATTGTCGTTTAGAACTCTGTATATTACAAATGAAAATTTTTTGGAGTTTTAAAATAAATACTTATGAAAGAAAGTTCCCTTCATTTCGAAACCAGTAGCACTTTCATTAATTTTATGGTGTGTGAAGAAGTTTTTAAGTTTAAATATTCATTGTACACGAATTCTTTAATTTAGTATTGCGCTTATGAATAACATTTAATGCATTCATCTATATACTCATTTACTTTTAAAAGTATATAATTACATTATGTTCCTGAAAAACAATCTGTATAGATTCTACTATTCATTAACTAGCTTTAGATAGCTTAGCTTCGCTGGGCAGAGTAGATAATTACTTTTGCTTAAAAATATATTAAGTATAATCGATACCACTTGCATATTATTTAATATGTAAATATAAAAAAATCCAATATTTCTAGAAGACAAAGTATGGCAATTGGTCCATAATACTTCATAAGTTTCGTGAAGCACGATCTTCTTTCGTTCATTTACCCTTATATATGATATCATATAATTTCTGAATTTATGTCAACATAATATTGATGTAATTTACATAATTGGATGCTTCATAACACTTGCTCTCCGCTAAAATACTTTGTCGCTGGCCAAATATTTCCTAAAATTCTTAGCAACTTTAAAGATAAATGACAGAAAGCAGTTTTCAAATTTATTTATGCGCATATTTATACGCTATTTGGTTTTCCAGATGCATTTTTCGTGTATATTTATGCGTAGATAACATGAAATATCTTGACGTTGAAAATGAGAAATATTCGTTGAATTTTTGATTGATAGTTTCAGATTTATTTTAGTTACATAATACTGTTGCATGAAGAGTCTATGTATATCATAAAATAGTTTCTAACTATGTTTAAATATTCATTTTCAATAAATTGATTTAAATTATTATGAGTGCGTGGAAAACATTTTATTTAAATGAGAAACGTACTATATTATAAAAAAGAAGTATTTAAAGAAATATTGATGCTTTCATCAAATTCAGAATATTGATTAATTTCGTTCATTTAGAAACATTTATTGCGAAAAAAAATTATTTATTCATTTTTATTATTTATTTTTTTAAATAGTTCCTTATGTATATAAATTGGAAAAACTCGAAATATTCAAACAATTTAATTGTTTGCGATTTTTATTATCTGAGATTAATTAATAAAATAGATTTTTATAATCACTTCGTGTGTATGTATAAACTTAATATAATTTCAAACGTATCGTAAATTATAGAAATGGTGGATTATATAAGAACCAGAATCGATAGCCTGATCATGTTTCGCTTTTTCAAAAATTAATACGTCCTATTCACGAACTTGGTGCACAATAAATTACTATTTAAATTACTACAACTAGAAAATACATTCTTAATAGTTCTAATCTATAAAATATAATATTACAATACATAATAACAGACCTGAAAAAATGCACGTGCCACTCACCCTGTATGTGACTAAATAAGGAAAATAAAAGTGACGACTAAAAAAAATTAATGAACAACCACTTTCCTTTTTTATTTACCTTCGAATTTTTCTTTTACGTGATGTATAAAACACACAAAAAACGGATATTTTTTTAATGCCTACTATATAGGGCGCCAGAATGTGACGGGTACTCGTGACTTTAACAAAAGAAAAACCTTTATTGCTTTTAAGTTATTCCAAAAGGAAGGACACCAAATCATCATCTCACACTTGCATTTTTTTTTTTTAATGGCAACGCAGTAAAAGTTTAAAGAAGAGGAAAATGAAAAAAAAATAATCTATATTAATAAAATCAGACTTTTGTCTGTAAATTTGTTGGAATCGAAAAATTTTGCGATATCTTCACGTTTCACACACCAAGAAAGCCGAAAATGAATTCAGAAAATTTTGCCTGTGTGTGTGTGTGTGTGTGTCATCGTGTCTGTATGTCGCTTTTTTTGTCCAGGCATCACTTGAGAACGGCTGGACGGAATTCAACGGCGATTGGCAGGAATTTAGGTCTTTACCCAACTTAAAATTATATCTATCAACTTTTCAGAAATTCCCCTCCGTTCCCCCCTGGGGGGGGGGGGGAAAGACTAAAACACGTTTGTCCGGGCATCACTCGAGAACGGCTGGACGGAATTCAACAGCACTTGGCAGAAACTTAGGTCTTCACGCAACTTAAAATTATATCTATAGAAATTTTCAAAATTTTGATTACTGTTTAAATTGTGGATAAAAAACGCCTGCGCATTCGCCATAAATATTTTTTTTTTACTAAAACGCTTTGAATGGAAAAATAAAGTATAAAAATAAATTTTTAAGATAAAGACTTTTTTATTCGCGTGATTCGCACTACAAATTATGAAAAGATTGAAATAAAGTGTTGCTATCTAAATTCCATACTTTAGTTAATTTAAAAAAATCTAATTGTCGTATCGAAAAACTGTTTACACCCCAGGATTCAGAAAAATCACCCCTTTCATTTGGTATTGAATTTGTAACGATAGGTCTGACATTTCTAATTTATTTTTTCCTTTTTCCGTTTTTCCGTTGTCACTTAAATTTCATACTTTAGTTATTTTAAAAAAATCTAATTGTCGCATCGAAAAACTGTTTGCACCCCTGGATTCAGAAAAATCGCCCCTTTCATTTGGTATCAAATTTATAAATATAGGTCTGATATTTCTAATTTACCCTTTTTCCGTTTTCAACCCATCTTCGGTAGAAGCTTTTATATTTATATATAGGTATTTATATATGTTTTTATTTTCCAGAAATAAAATGAAATATTTTTAATTTCACGTGAATAATAATAGAAATTTGAGAGAAAAATACCTACAAAAGTTGGTGATTTTGTTTTTTTAATGAGGAATTTGTATGTGGATAAATATTTTCATAGAGATATTTGGCATTAGTTTAATATTTTTATTTAATTAAGCAGTACCTTTCTTTCCTGCAGTAAAACAAAATTTTTTGTTGTTATTATTTACCTTATGAGGTTCTTTTATGTTCTCCCCTTAATTGTAAATGATTATAATTTGGATTTTATTAAGATTTTTTATTTTTATTTTGTAAATGTCAGAAAAGAGTTTGTATTTTATTTTTTTATTTTATTTTATTTTATTTATTTATTTATTTTGCGTATGGAACAGCTTTAGTATCGGTTCCCTTTGGCAAAATTTGAAATTCGGCACCGAAGTAGCTCGGACGTTTCTCGCCAATGTATTTAAATGCACAATTGAGATAGCTAATTCAGTTCATCGCAAAAATAGCTTAAAATATTTAAAGTCACCAAAGGGTTCCCATACTAAAGCTGTGCTTTTTGTATTTATTTATTTATAATATTTTTATTAATGACTTCTGTGGTCCCGAAATTTGGTGCGTAAATTGTTTGTATGCATCCGGCACTTATTGTAACTGGATTTCACAAAATTCGAAATCCCCCCCCCCCTTCTCGGAGTCGGAGGGCAATAAACATATGTAAAAACATGTTTTTCCGTTTGAATTCGCTTTGATTTATCTTAGAATTGTGAATTTTGGTGTGTGGATATTGTTTAAGTGTACGCATTATGTACATTAGTGGGATTTTGCAAAACTTCGAACTCACCCGCTGAGGAAGGGGAAGTAAGAAGTGGGTAAGTTGGTGCCGAAGGCAGTGGGGACCCAGACTCCTCACGTTGCGAGCGAGAAAACCTCTACCAATCATAGCGAGAACTTAGGTTATTAATAAAAATATGGGATTTTGACAACTCATTTAAGTTTAATGTCCAGCGAAGCGGGCAAAGCCTACTAGTAATCTATACATATAAGAAAATAAGATGTTTGTGTGTGTGTGTGTGTGTGTGTGTGTGTGTGTGTCACTGTTTATGTATTTCCAGGGCTTTTTAGGCAAACGGCTGATGGCTGAGCTACACAACTTTGCATGGAGGTTCGTAATGACCTCTCCTGATGCACCTCGAAGCCGGATTTTCGAATTTTTTATTAGTTTTCTTTTAATGAATTAAAATGTGAAAAAAATATCCTTCTAATTTCTGATAAATTAGCCATTTAAATTTTATCCATAATTTAATTGTTGCCAATATTTTTTTTTCGACAGAATAAAAAAAGAAAAGAAAAAGTACATCTTATGCTATTAAGAGAGCAATATTTGTACGTATGTATGTATGTTTCACTGTTCTCGAAAACGGTAGTTCGGACAGTCACGAGATTTAACACAAAGGTGTCCCCCGAAGGATCATTGTGCACACCAAAGTCAGAATTTCGAATTTTTGTTTAGTTTTCTTTTAATTAATAAAAATATGGAAAGAATAACCTAATAATAGCAAAAAATAAGCCATTTAAATTTTACCCATAATTTAATTGTGGCCAAAAAAAAAAATAATAATAAGATTTTTTTTTTTTCAACAGGAAAATAAATACATTTATCTAAACCATAGACCTATTATAAGAGTGGACGGGACAATTGCAACCTTTTTGAGTGCGAAGATAACTCATAAAAAGGTCATGTGATTGGTGATCTAGAGGAAGCCAAAGTGGCCAATATTGAAATTTTCTCGCCATGCTTTAAACTCTGCTTTTTATTAAGCAGACGATATTTTTCCTTTTTCTTTGAAATTGAAAGTTCTTTTTAAAATTTGTATTTCACTTTAAAAGTTAAATGGATTATTTTGATTTTGAAAGAAATTTCATATGAAGAAATAGTTATTTAATGTGATGTAAAAACGTGCAAGGAATATTTTATTAAAGGAGGAAATGTAATATTTCACATGTAAGATATTTAATGGCTTTTTATTTCATCTTAAGTAATTATATTTGTAAAATGTTTAAATCTGCTTTATTTATTTCTTTAAATAATAATAATAAAAACAATTATATATACTATTTGAAAATAAATGCAGTATTGTTTTAATAATAACTAACAGGCTTTGCCCGCTTCGCTGGCCACTAAATTTAAAGGAAACTCTTTTCTATATAGCTTTATAAAAATAAAATAAAATAAATTACTGAAATTGTTCAAAAGCTCGCTCCAGGTCCCTGCTGCATTCGGCAGCGATTTGGTCATCCAATGCAACTCGGGCGCTTGTACCTATTACCTGCGACAATAGTTTACCAATGAGCTTCCATTTAGGTGCTTATTATATAACAGTTTCGAAATAGATAGTATCGAAAAAATTGGAGTTTCCCTTTTATATTTGAATCCCAGTTACATGTGAACAACACTATACGTGTTGTTCACATGTAACTCGGACTGGACTCAAATGTAACTGGGTTTAGACAACAGAATATTTGCTTTTACGTTATTTCATATGTTTATTTTGTTTATCCAATCAACCATTAAATAACAGCAATTTCACGCCAAATATTACGATATGCTGTGACCGGCTACATCTGTCGCATGAGACAATTAATTTTTTGTGTTTATATATAATTCATGGGTTGTAAACCTGATAGTACAGCCTTAATATAGTTCTCTTTGGCGGCTTTTGAATTTTTGTCACCATTTTAGACTTTTAATCCATTGTAACAATAAGACTTAATCCCTTGTAACAATATGCTATGAGCGCTATTTCTGCCGTATTTTAGACAACTAATCTTTTTATGGTTATATATATTTCCCATTAAACATATTTTTATTTATTTATTTAAATATTAATTTGAATTTTTCAAATATTTCTCTTCGACAGCGTGCAAGTGCAGAAACACACAGAGGCTCATTTTTTTGTATGATAAATTAGCATAGTGATTATTATATAAAAAAATAAATAAATAGGTAAGCATTATCGTGTTACACAACTTTATTATGTCGCTCCATTGGCGGCTTTTGAATTTTTGTCGCCATATTAGCGATGGATTTTTTTATTTTATTTTATTTTATTTTATTTTATTTTATTTTTTTTTTTTTTTTTTTGTATGAAAAGGGGAAGACTATTTTGCTAATAATTTTATCAGCCTCTTTTTTGTTTATACATAAGATTCCTTTATATTCTGCTTATATTTTTAATGGTTTTTAGGTTTAAAATAGTGCTTGTTGAAATAAATTTTCTATCTTTAAAACTGCATTTGTTCTGTAAATTTTGTGTAAAAATAAATCATTTATGTTTTTATATATTTGAAGCGCTACTTAGATTAAAATGGCTGTTGCTATATTAAACTTCTTGACGAAAAACGTTCGGTGTACTTCAACACCAAAATTAAAAAAATCGCCCAGCAGGATCTGTTAATGAAACTGATAAAATAAAAATATGGTTCATAGAGTTTAAATAATCTATTTAAAAAAACTTTTAAAACCCAAATTATTAATGTATCGTATCACATACATAGATATAGTAATAATATATAGATTGATCATTGGGGAGAAAAAGTGATTACTTTTCACTCGGGAAAAGACAGCGATTTTACCAAAATATGGCAGTCTTTCCCGGAGTGAATACACACGGGAATACAGACGAATATTTTAGCAAATAAAATTCATGAATAATTTATTTACTAAAGGTGAATGAAAAGCTCCAGATATAGTTTCAAATTCATTCTTCTTTTTTTTCCTTTTTTCCTTCAATACCACTTAATGGCTGATTCCAAAGCTTTTTTTTCGGCATCAAAAATATTTGCACGATAATATGGGGATGATAGATCTATATATATTATTATATCTATGATCACATAAATCTTTTCGAAGATAGAACAAAACTTAATTTGAAAAAAAATAAAAAATAATAATACCTTTTGATTATTAACCAAAATAATTGATGAAATTTGAAATGCAAGTTGGTCTTGTGGGATACAGGCTGTGTATCATATTTTTGTGTTCGTGAGAGAAAATTTAAAAGAATTTGAAAATTGCAATTTTTAATCCCACTTAAAAATCATGTGACTGAATGTGAAGCAGATTTTTCATTTTTTTTTTTCTCCTAACGGTTTCCATACAATTTCTGCTGTTGCCACCTAAAATTCATACTTTAGTTAATTTTAAAAAATCTAATTGTCCGATTGATAAGCTGTTTAATGAAGTTTTCTCTTTCATTTGCTATCTTATTTGTAACGATGCGACTGATATTTATAATTTATTTTCTAATCTTTCTGATTTATTTTCCTCATTTTAAATAAATGTACGTTTTTTTTTTAATTATTATTATTATTATTATTTATTTTTATTTATTTATTTTTATCGAAAAAAAATTGGCAACAATTAAATTATGGATAAAATTTTAAAATTTAAATGGCTTATTTATCAGAAATTAGAAGGTTATTATTTTCACATTTTAATTAATTAAGAAAAAACTAATCATCCGATTGATAAGCTGTTTAATGCATCGTTTACAAAAATTTTTCCCTTTCATTTGGTATCTTATTTGTAACGATGCGACTGATATTTCTAATTTATTTTCTAATCTTTCTGATTTATTTTCCTCATTTTAAATAAATGTACTTTTTTTTTTTTTTAAATTATTATTATTTTGTCGGAAAAAAAATTGGCAACAATTAAATTATGGATAAAATGTTAAAATTTAAATGGCTTATTTATCAGAAATTACAAGGTTATTATTTTCACATTTTAATTAATTAAGAAAAAATTAATCAAAAATTCGAAAATCTGACTTCGATGTGCACAATGACCCTTCGGGGGGCACCTTTGTGTTAAATCTCGTGACTGTCCGAGCTACCGTTTTCGAGAACAGTGAAATATACAAATATTGCTCACTTAATAGTATGAGATAATAACAATTCATGAGATTTATATTTATCTCTGAATAACAGTATAAATGAAAAAGGAAAAAAGCTTAAAAGCTATGCACCTTTTCTTATATTCCCTTAACAATGGAATGCTCCGTCCACTCTTATAATAGGTCTATGATCTAAACGTGAACAATAAAAAATTAAGAAAAAAAAAAATTATGCATCTCACAAAAATTGACGTCATTTTTAATTTAAAATTTCTTTTACACGTTGATAAAGTGTTAATACGTAAGCGAAGTAATGACGTCACTGGCCGTTCGTGGATGAAAGAAAATTTTTTTCCTATGTTAAACGTCCATTGGATTTTTTGCAAAAAATTATTAAAAATCGAGGGAAATTATTTCCCGATTTTAATCCCCATATTTAGGTATATGTATGTATTAGTTATCATGTTCATGCGTTAGATTAAGTTATTTTTGTTGTAAAATTGACAAAATTTGAATTTTTAATTTCAAAACTCTAGAAAAAAAAAAGGCAAATTTCCATATTCGATTGAAAACAAACATTTCATTTCAAAAGATGATATTTTCACAATAAATATCCAACTAATATACTAATTAAAAGGAAAATGATAAATATTCTATCTTAATTTGAAGTCAAATTTGTTTTCAAATGTTTAAATAAAGTATATGATATAAAATACTAATATGTTGCAGCGGAATAGATTTGATATCGGTCATCCTTGGCAGAATATATATATATATATTTATCGCCAAATTATTTGGCGAACATAATTTAATTCCTTTCAAAAATCATGGTTATTTTAACAACTTATATTAAGAGAGTAATGAATAATATGAATCAATATTTCGTACAATGCATATTACGAAAATATACATCTGGCATGTATATTTTCGTATTACGTTTTTGATCACCAAATACAATAAGCGCCAAGAACTACAGAGTTTTGAAATTTAAAATTAAAATTTTGTCAATTTTCAATGTAACACATGCACATGATAACTAATCTATACTAATATTATAAATGCGAAAGTTTGGATGGTTGTTTGTTACTCAATCACGCCACAACGGCTAAACGGATCTGGATGAAATATTGCACAGAGATAGATAATAGTCTGGAATAAGACATAGGCTACTATTTATACCGGAAAAATGTAAATTTTTAATTAATCTTCTATATAATATAGATATTTCTTCTATAATAAATTTTTAAAACAATTTATTTTATTTTTTATTTGTTGCCAAAGACGTTTTCGAGTTAATTTATTTTTCGTCATCTAATAAAATATATTTTCACGCGAATTATAATACAAAAATTACTAAAATTTTTAATTAATCTTCTATATAATATAGATATCTCAGGGGTGGATCGAGACAGCACATTTCCTCCTTTCAAATAGACATCTAAATTTTTAATTGTTGTCTTTATTTTAACTAGCAGGCTTTGCCCGCTTCGCTGGCCACTAAATTTAAAGAAAACCCTTTTCTATATAGCTTTATAAAAATAAAATAAAATAAATAACTGAAATTGTTCAAAAGCTCGCTCCAGGTCCCTGCTGCTATCGGCAGCGATTTGGTCATCCACTGTTACACAATAGTTTACCAATGTGACAACCACTGTGACAATAGTTTACCAATGAGCTTCCATTTAGGTGCTTATTATATAACAGTTTAGAAATAGATAGTATCGAAAAAATTGGAGTTTCCCTTTTATATTTGAATCCCAGTTGCATGTGAACAACACTATACGTGTTGCTCACATGTAACTCGGACTGGACTCAAATGTAACTGGGTTTAGACAACATAATATTTGCTTTTACGTTATTTCATATGTTTATTTTGTTTATCCAATCAACCATTAAATGACAGCAATTTCACGCCAAATATTACAATACTAGCCGACTTCGGCGACCAGCTGGTTCGCGATCCCTGAAAAATCCGACTTTACGAAATTCCCGCTCGGTGGCGCCTGCGGCGCCTTTTTCCCGTTTCAGGTCTAATAACAGCTTATTGATATATCGTGAAAATCTGAAAATAGCTTATTGAAATCGCAGTAAATTCCCGTGCGGTAGCGCCTTCGGCGCCCTCTTCCCTTTTCAATATCTGAAACAGCCTGTTCGCTAACCATGTTATAATCTTTCAAATTTCTGACTTTAGCTAAGTCCCGCTCTCCCCGTCTTAGAACTTACAACACCTTCCTCGCTCATTAGAATTTGAAACATTCAAATTTTAAAATATAGCAGTGCCATCTGGCGGTAGAAATTTCTGTAATATATTGTTCAATTCCAAATCAACAAAGCTTTCAAATGATGTATTACTTATGAAAATATTTTAATTAGTAGCTGAGATACAAAAGAAAACCTAAACAGGAAACCTTAAAATGTGTAAATCGGGTAAAATCTCGAATATTTTCGATAATATAAAAGAACTTTAAAATATCTTTCGAATGATGTATTAAAAATAATATAATCATAATTAGAATTTGAAATATTGAAATTTTAAAATATTTCAGCGCCATCTGGCGGTAGAAATTTCTGTAATCTACTGTTCAATTCCAAATCAACAAAGCTTTCAAATGATGTATTACTTATGAAATTATTTTAATTAGAAGCTGAGATATATAGAAAACCAAATACCTTGCCTTAAAATCTTAATATGCCAACCAATTTCAAATGCTGTAACTCTTTTTTTTTTTTTTTTTTTTTTTAATTTTTGCCTTTTTTCCCTCTCCCTCAAGCCCTCCCTAATAATCGTACTCTTTCAAAAATATTCACAATCGAATTATCGGGCAAATACTGCAAAACATAATACAATCTTTTTCCAATAAATATGTCATTTTTTTTATTATTCATATATTTTCATGAAAATTGAACAGTAGCTTTATAATATGCTGTCTAGGCCGAATATTAATTCAAATGTAACGTGAATGAAAATTTGAAAAAAATTTAAAATTGCAATTTTTCCCCCCAGTATAAAGCACATGATATCTTAATTGATTACAACCATTTCCGTTTTTATCACAGACAGTTGTCTCGTATGTGTTTTGTTTCCGATCGAGACCGCTTAGAAAATCGTCTGCCCGTTGTCAACTAAATTTCATAGTTTAGTTAATTTTAAAAAATCTAACTGATGTATCGATAAGCCGCTTGCACTCTTAGATTTGGAAAAAATTCCCCTTTCATTTGGTACCAAATTCGTAATGATTGGACTAATATTTCTAATTTATTTTCTATTTCTTCTGCTTTTAACTCCGTTAAAATATCTACTTTTATGTAATCTTGGTGAATTCTGAGTCATTGAGATCGCTTTTTGATTAAGACATAGGTCTACATTTTAATTAATATCTCCGCAACTAATTAAAATTTTTAAATTCTGTTTTGACTATCCCCTCGGGCAGGCTTCTGAGCACCCGTATGTCAAATTTTGTAGTTCTGCGTTCAGTAGGGGCTGAACGTATAGATGCTCAGACAGACAGACAGACAGACAGAGAGACAGACATCTTCTTTTATTATTATAGACTAGCCGCCTTCGGCGACCAGCTGGTTCGCGATCCCTGACAAATCCGACTTTACGAAATTCCCGCTCGGTGGCGCCTGCGGCGCCTTTTTCCCTTATCAGGTCTAATAACAGCTTATTGATATATCGTGAAAATAGCTTATCTAAATCGCAGTAAACTCCCGTGCGGTAGCGCCTTCGGCGCTCATATTTCAAATTTCTAACTTTAGCTAAGTCCCGCTCGGTGGCGCCTGCGGCACCTTATCCCCGTTTTAGAACTTACAACACCTTCCTCGATCATTGGAATTTGAAATATTGAAATTTTAAAATATAGCAGCGCCATCTGGCGGTAGAAATTTCTGTAATATATTGTTCAATTCCAAATCAACAAAGCTTTCAAATGATGTATTACTTATGAAAATATTTTAATTAGTAGCTGAGATACAAAAGAAAACCTAAAAAGGAAACCTTAAAACGTGTAAATCGGGTAAAATCTCGAATAATACTTTCGATAATATAAAAGAACTTTAAAATATCTTTCGAATGATGTATTAAAAATTATATAATCATAATTAGAATTTGAAATATTGAAATTTTAAAATATTTCAGCGCCATCTGGCGGTAGAAATTTCTGTAATCTACTGTTCAATTCCAAATCAACAAAGCTTTCAAATGATGTATTACTTATGAAATTATTTTAATTAGAAGCTGGGATAAAAAAGAAAACCAAATACCTTGCCTTAAAATCTTAATATGCCAACCAATTTCAAACGCTGCAACTTTTTTTGTTTTTTTTTGCCTTTTTTCCCTGTTCCTCAAGCCCTCTCTAATAATCGTACTCTTTCAAAAATATTCACAATCGAATTATCGGGCATTAAAACTACATACTACGAAATTTCGACTACTGCAAATACTGCAAAAAAATAAAAGAAGACAACCCTTTTTCCAATAAATATGTCATTTTTTTAATTATTCATATATTTTCATGAAAATTGAACAGTAGCTTTATAATATGCTGTCTAGGCCGAATATTAATTCAAATGTAACGTGAATGAAAATTTGAAAAAAATTGAAAATTGCAATTTTTCCCCCCAGTATAAAACACATGATATCTTAATTGATTACAACCATTTCCGTTTTCATCACAGACATCACAAACAGTTGTCTCGTATGTGTTTTGTTTCCGATCGAGACCGCTTAGAAAATCGTCTGCCTGTTGAGATCGCTTTTTGATTAAGACATAGGTCTACATTTTAATTAATATCTCCGCAACTAATTAAAATTTTTAAATTCTGTTTTGACTATCCCCTCGGGCAGGCTTCTGAGCACCCGTATGTCAAATTTTGTAGTTCTGCGTTCAGTAGGGGCTGAACGTATAGATCTAGTCTATAGCTGAACGTATAGATCTAACGTATACCTAGTCTGTCTGCTCAGACAGACAGACAGACATCTTCTTTTATTATTATAGATGCTGTGACCGGCTACATCTGTCGCATGAGACAATTAATTTTTTGTGTTTATATATAATTCATGGGTTGTAAACCTGATAGTAATATAGTTCTCTTTGGCGGCTTTTGAATTTTTGTCACCATTTTAGACTTAATCCATTGTAACAATAAGACTTAATCCCTGAAACAATATGCTATGAGCGCTATTTCTGCCGTATTTTAGACAACTAATATTTTTATGGTTATATATATTTCCCATTAAACATATTTTTATTTATTTATTTAAATATTAATTTGAATTTTTCAAATATTTCTGTTCGACAGCGTGCAAGTGCAGTAACACACAGAGGCTCATTTTTTTGTATGATAAATTAGCATAGTGATTATTATATATGAAAATAAATAAATACGTAAGCATTATCGTGTTACACAACTTTATTATGTCGCTCCATTCGGGTTTTGAATTTTTGTCGCCATATTAGCGATGGATTTTTTTTTTTTTTTTTTTTTCTTTTTGTATGATTTGTTTGTTCCTATCTTTAAAACTGCATTTGTTCTGTAAATTTTGTGTAAAAATAAATCATTTATGTTTTTATATATTTGATGCACTACTTAGATTAAAATGGCTGTTGCTATATTAAACTTCTTGTCGAAAAACGTTCGGTGTACTTGAACACCAAAATTTAAAAAATCGCCCAGCAGGATCTGTTAATGAAACTGATAAAATAAAAATATGGTTAATAGAGTTTAAATAATCTATTTAAAAAAACTTTTAAAACCCAAATTAGTAATGTATTGTATCACATACATAGATATAGTAATAATATATAGATTGATCATTGGGGAGAAAAAAGTGATTCCTTTTCACTCAGGAAAAGACGGCGATTTTACCAAAATATGGCAGTCTTTCCCCGAGTGAATACGCACGGGAATACACACGAATGTTTTAGCAAATAAAATTCATGAATAATTTATTTACTAAAGGTGAATGAAAAGCTCCAGATATAGTTTCAAATTCATTCTTCTTTTTTTCCTTTTTTCCTTCAATACCACTTAATGGCTAATTCCAAAGCTTTTTTTTCGGCGTCAAAAATCTTTGCACGATAATATGGGGATGATAGGGGGTGATATATGGGGATTATTATATCTATGATCACATAAATCTTTTCGACGATAGAATAAAACTTAATTTGAAAAAATAAATAATAATAACTTTTGTTTATTAACCAAAATAATTGAGGAAATTTGAAATGCAAGTTGGTCTTGTGGGGTACAGGCTGTATATTATATTTTTGTGTTCGTGAGAGAAAATTTAAAAGAATTTGAAGACTGCAATTTTTAATCCCACTTAAAAATCATGTGACTTAATGTGAAGCAGATTTTTCATTTTTTTTTCTCCTAACGGTTTCCATACAATCTTCTGCTGTTGCCACCTAAAATTCATACTTTAGTTAATTTTAAAAAATCTAATTGTCCGATTGATAAGCTGTTTAATGCATCGGATTTACAAAAATTTTCCCTTTCATTTGGTATCTTATTTGTAACGATGCGACTGATATTTCTAATTTATTTTCTAATCTTTCTGATTTATTTTCCTCATTTTAAATAAATGGACGTTTTTTTTTTCTTTTTATTATTATTATTATTATTATTATTATTTTGTCGAAAAAAAATTGGCAACAATTAAATTATGGATAAAATTTTAAAATTTAAATATCTTATTTATCAGAAATTAGAAGGTTATTATTTTCACATTTTAATTAATTAAGAAAAAACTAATCATCCGATTGATAAGCTGTTTAATGCATCGGATTTACAAACATTTTCCCTTTCATTTGGTATCTTACTTGTAACGATGCGACTGATATTTCTAATCTTTCTGATTTATTTTCCTCATTTTAAATAAATAATTATTATTATTTTGTCGAAAAAAAAATTGGCAACAATTAAATTATGGATAAAATGTTAAAATTTAAATGGCTTTTTAATCAGAAATTAGAAGGTTGTTATTTTCACATTTTAATTAATTAAGAAAAAACTAATCATCCGATTGATAAGCTGTTTAATGCATCGGATTTACAAACATTTTCCCTTTCATTTGGTATCTTATTTGTAACGATGCGACTGATATTTCTAATTTATTTTCTAATCTTTCTGATTTATTTTCCTCATTTTAAATAAATAATAATTATTATTTTGTTGAAAAAAAAAATTGGCAACAATTAAATTATGGATAAAATGTTAAAATTTAAATGGCTTTTTTATCAGAAATTAGAAGGTTATTATTTTTACATTTTAATTAATTAAGAAAAAACTAATCAAAAATTCGAAAATCTGACTTCGATGTGCACAATGACCCTTCGGGGGGCACCTTTGTGTTAAATCCCGTGAGTGTCCGAGCTACCGTTTTCGAGATCAGTGAAATATACACATATTGCTCACTTAATAGTATAAGATTTTTTCAACCACAATATAAAATATGCTTTCACTTGAAAAAAGTAAAATAAATAAAATAAAAAATAAAATATTAATATTTTCTTTTGACATTCAAATGCTTTAAAATGCTGATTAGATATTTTCTTTTGTAAGAAAGCCTCCTGCTACCTGAAACCCCCGTTATGAATTTAGACCCTTTCACTAAAAGTAGGGAAATAGAAAACGAAAGATGTAATGGGAAAGCACATAAACTTGTGTTGTATCATGCACGTATATACGCTTCGCGCACATATATATATATATATATATATCACTGGACACCCCCCTACCTCGCTCTGCATGAATCTGAGAGCGCATGTAACTCGTTTTCGAAGCCATCACTATCACGCACGTATGTTCGCTTCGCTCACATGAAAACCAAAAAAATCATCACTGGACACCCCAATCTCCTGTGCATGAATCTGAGAACGCATGTAACTCGTTTTCGAAGCCATCACTATCACGCACGTATGTTCGCTTTGCTCACATGAAAACAAAAAACAAAAAAAAATAAAATAAACATCACTGGACACCCCTGTCTCGCTGTGCATGAATCTGAAAATGCATGTAACTTTTTTTCGCTGAAATCACTATCGCGCACACAACTGCCCCCCCCCCCCCAAATATATATATATATATATGGATACCCTACCTTGATGTATTTGAATCGCAAAAGTGCACGAAATTACGATACTTACGTATTATCCGTAAGTACATGCATGAACAAATTTAATATTTTATTTATTTATTTATTTTTTCACGTGAAAGCATATTTTATTTTATGGTTGAAAAAATTAAATTTTAAAGGAGGAAATGTGCTGTCTAGATCCACTCCTGATATTTCTTCTATAATAAAACTTTAAAATAATTTATTTTAATTTTTAATTGTTGCCAAAGAATATTTCCCGCGAATAATAATTAAAAAAAATATTAAATATTAAATTTGCTTAGGCACATGACAACATGACGTCATTATCAAAATTAAATAATAAGAAAATGAAAGCTAATTCAGATCTGTATTAAAGAGCTTCATTTGTTGATGATCCTGGGTATATTTTTATTTTTAATTCTGAAGTAGACAGGACGTTTTTCGCCAAGGACTCTATTTTTGTGACAGCAACCTTAAGCCAAGTAGTCCATAAAAAATATAAACAAATCTGAACATATAAAAGAGTAAACTCACTGATTCACTGACTAAATACTGCCATGACGATTCTGTGGGAAAGAGGGTCACAAATTTTAGCGACCAGGTTGGTTTTCGGAGCCTGACCCCCCACTAAGACGGAATTTTGCAAAATAACCCCCCCCCTCTGTCCCCCTTGGGGGGCAGAAGACATAACGCGGCTCCAAATTACTTAACGGTGAAGAAATTGCAGATGGAAAGACCAGACTTAGTAAAAAAAAAAAAAAAAATCTGCGATTTTGGAATTTTGGATTTTTAAGGGTGGGGGGGGAGGGAAGGGAAAAGGTTTTCGAAGAATGGTACTCAACACACGAGGAAATCGAACTGAACACACACTACAAAGGGATTTTGTGAAATTCCATCCTACCGCCCTTTGGAGAATGGGGGGGGGGGTCAAAAACATGTATTCATGCGTAACGCTGCACTAAATTATCTTAGGTTGGAAATTTTTTATGTAAGGGACGATTATATGTTTCTAACTCATAGTATGAAAACATTTTGCGAAATTCCCTCCTCCTTCCCTCCTGTAAGAGCGGGGGGAGAGATTAAAAAATAATAATAATAATAAAGCTCAGCTTAAATAATTTCAGGATCTCAATTTTTTTATGTGTCGGTTAGGTATGTGTATGTAACATGCAATATAAAGTAATTTTGGAAATTTACCCCCCCCCCCTTTCCCCTTGGGGCGATCGGGGCAAAAACCACATTTTGAAGCTTAAATCCGTTCAAATTACCTAAGAATGGCGAATTTTGGTGTGTGGGTGTTAATTAAGTGTGCGAAATATGCACTTTGATGAAATTTTGTAAAACTTTCAACTTTAACCGGGAGGAAGGGAGAGTAAAAAGCAGGTAAGGGACTGCCGAAGGCATTGGGGCTCCACACTCGACTGTAATGAGCGGGAATACCGCTACAGAAAGTAGCAGGAACTTAAACTTAGATTTTGACGGATTTCAATGATTTTTTTCTTTTTTAAAGATATTTTTTTCTTTATAATGATATGCTGTTTTGGGGATTCATTTCAATATAATGACCAGCGAAGCGGGCAAAGCCTGCTAGTAATAATAATATATATATATATAATATATATAATATATATAATATATATATCAAAAATAACATTTTTCTTTAAATGGTAAGTGTGATTATTATTAATATATGCGTGTCGACGAGTCGGGATTCGGACATAATCTGGGGGGACAAAATATCGCATGGACTAAAGCTCGCGGGGACAAAATATAGCTAGAACAAAATCTCGCAAGGACAATATCTCGACGCCCAACTGAACAAAATCTCGTAAGGACATAATCCCGCGTCGACAAAATCTCACCTTGACAAATGAACAGCAAATTAAGGAGAGTAATGATTGAGTTTGATATAAATGAAATGATACATTTTAGAGCATTTTTCTTAAAATAATGTGGTAATTATAAGTAATATTATATAAAATTTTAGGACCACAGGTAATTTTACCGTAGTCGGAGTACCGACAGACAGACAAACTCATTGCAAAAATAGTTTTGAATTTTGCTTAAAAGAGTTAACACTATTAAGTTTATTAGCTTCTGAAGATCAGTCATAATGAATTCAATCGCATTTACAAATTTTATAATTTTTAATTGAGGTTTATGACCAATGTTAAGCTTTGGTATTAGTAGGGAGTGATGTATAGTTTTACTTTCCTCTATATTCAATAGAAGAAAGTGTTGAATTCGTAAAAATTTTCGACTTCCGGTTTTCGATAGATTTACACGTTTCGAGAAGTCCTGAACATGATATGACCATTTTTTAAAAAGTCAAATGGTTGAACCATAGATATGGGGTAGTTTAAATGAAATTTATCGAATTTTCCCTTTTTAACGAAAGCTTTTTTTTTTTTTTTTTTTTTTCTTCTTTCTTTTCTTTTTTTTTTTTTTCTTCCTTTTTTTTTTCTTTTTTTTTTTTTTTTTTTCTTTTTCAAATATTTTTGCAGATGTTGGCAATAGGGCACACAATTGACTATAATGAATAATATTTCGTTGCTAGCGTCATGGTTTGCGCTTTGACGGACGATCCCTAAAAGGTAATGTGTTATTTAGCGCGGTCTTCTGCTCTAACAGTAAGGGGGTTATTATTGCATTTTCCTTGTATATTTACACCTTTTGAGGTTTCCTGAATACCGAAGTAAGGTTTTTAACGTTTATCTTTGTCCCTGTCTCTTATCAGAGTAATTTAAAAAAGAATAATTTCAGGCAATTCAAATGTTGAATTTTGAAGTTAATATAAGTTTGTTAGTAGAAAAGTTTGATCAAGATTTATAAGTTACAAGGAATAATGCATGTAAAAAATAATTTTAAATGAACTTTTAAATTTAATAATAGATTTGGATTCTATATAAATGTAGGTAATAATCAAACGAGGGATTGTGGAGGGCGGTAACCTCCCCCCCCCCCCCCTGCCCATTCAGAATTATTCGTCAAATAAAGCTGTTCCGAAGCTTAATTTAAATTGGTTTTTAATGTAGGTTTATATAACAGTACACGTTATCTTACCCATTAATCTCCAATCTGTATTTCTAATATTGAATTTTAGGGTAAGAAAAAGTCGTGGAATTGACACACCAGATTATTTTTCCTGATAAACCTGTAGATCAAATTGAAGTGCTGCTTATGACGGTTTTCGAAAGAGTGCTTAACTGTGGTTGCATGTGTATATCATAATCTTTTTTCCTAAGTTTGGGATTCTGTGGTATCCCTCTTGTCTTGAATATCTTATAAGGCAAGTTGGCATAGATAATTTTAAGTTTAGTTGACATGGCTGACAAAACTATGGCATAGTTCAGCTTTCCGTTATCATAGTTCAAAAGTTAAAGAAACTTTCCATGGTGAAGAGTTCCCACCTTCAAACTTCTGCTGAGACAATGGTGACAATTTCCTTGGACAGTTCGCATCAACCCCAGAGAACTTCAAGATGTTGCCAACAGATTACATCCAACAAGACCGAAAACGAATTTCGCGTAATATCAAGGGCCTCAGATCGTGATTGCCCACAAAATACAAGATAAATGACTATGTTTTGATGAAATATCAAGCCCGACACTACCTTCAGAAAATTTACGAAATCGATGATGATGAGATTCGCGTGTCCACCATAGTAAAAAGTATATAAAGTGAAGATAGCCAGGCTAGAACAATTTAATTTTGTATGACCAAAGCAAGTTTGGGCAGAAATAGAACCCACCTGGTAAAATAAATGAGCCCACAACTCCTACATCAGTGACTGATTTCAAACACTTACAAAATTCTAATTGTAACAATATAGGTAGCTATAATAACAAGCGGTAGCTATAATAATAATATAGTAGCTATAATAATTATTTTTCCTAGAGAATTTATTATTTGTTCATACATTTAAAAAAAAAATGTTTGGTCAAATATTATTAAAATATTTTTATAAACAAAATGTCTTCCCTCGATAAATGATGTGTTCTGCTTAAGTACCCTTATCCATATCATGTAATTCCAACTCACCCCCACTGGTATGCGAACTAACAACGGCGTAATTTTAAGCTTCTGGAAAAGTGTTTTTGGATTCCTTAAACTCGCCTTTAATTGATGGGTCATACTTAATTTTGCAGTTAAAAGTTAAGCTTTCTTTCGCATTCACCAGAATTTCTCTAAATATTGCATAATAAAATAGAAAAAGCTAAAGCTAAAATATATGCTGACTAGCCCCGGTGTTCCTTATTTGTATAAATTTATGTAAAAGAAAATTTGCTATCACGATATCTTCCTAAATGCTGAATAATTTCAAACCAAAACTGGACAATGAAGTTATTTAAAAAATATTTTTGATAAATTACAACTCTGTCCAATTAGAAACATCTACAAAAATAATGTTGGCAAAATTTTATTTAATAATTCTAGCTGAAACATATGATTTTTGGTGTGCTCAAACAAAAAACGAAACCAATTTTTCTCTATTACGCCTAGATTATTGTTAAATAGCATATTCACCGACACAATTTTCCATTTTCAGTAGATTTCCATGACTAATTAAACATACTATTTTAAAACTACCAAGTA
Organism: Salticus scenicus; assembly: GCA_963930645.1. Taxonomy (NCBI): domain Eukaryota; kingdom Metazoa; phylum Arthropoda; class Arachnida; order Araneae; family Salticidae; genus Salticus; species Salticus scenicus. The sequence goes on from OZ005650.1 coordinate 235,302,261, forward strand.
ATTGCATTGATCTAAGAATCGTCGAAGAATTGTGTCGGTAGACACCCTGTATTCGTTAAAATGTTTACATGGTAGAGAAAAACTGACTTCAGTTTCGATTTCAGCGCACCAAGAAATATAAAGATGTACCAAAAATATCAAATAAAAAATTTAAATGTAGACCTGTTATTGATCAGCTTCCTAGAATCCACATAAGTACGTACATAGTCAATTTGAAGGTTTCAATAACGTTTCTTTTTCATCAACTCAATCTGCCATCTTACTCAGAAATGGTAGCTGCTTCAAAATTTCAAACTCTTATAAGAAACGTATTAATAAACTGATTTGCTCGAAATTCGGTATATACATAGCTTATGCCAAAGTATCGGCCAGGTTTATTAATGAACCTCACATTCGCCGTCTTGTTTTAAAATAGAGGCCATTGTAACAGGGGTGGATCGAGACAGCACACTTGCTCGTCTAGATCTGCGGTTAAATTTTCTTTTGGCATCAAATGCTTTGAAAAGGAGTGGATCGGGAGAGAACGTTTGCTCATCTACGCTTCCGTTTCAATTATTGTCTTAGCGGAATCTATCGATTCATATGTTAAATGTAAAATTCTTCAGAAGTTTACTTTTTTAGGCAAAATCATAAAATTATAAAACTTATATTACTTTTAGGAACCATATTTTAAAGGCTTAAATTGTATAAAATTGCACGCTATATAAATAGAAGAAACCTATTATTTCTTCCTGTATTTATTACAAGTAAAAAAAATATAAAAAATTGACAATCTAGTTTAACCCATTTAAATTTAATTTTTTTCTTTTACTTTTCATTATAAACAATAAGAGGGCGGCTGCTATCTGCACTCGGTAATTCCCCCCCCCCCCTAACTTTAAAAAAGTACCAACTGCCCTCGGACATGCAAACGCCTCTAACTACGTGACCGTTATGAATTTAGATACTTCCACTAAAATAATGAAATAGAAAACGAAAGATGTAATGGTGAAACATGTAAAACTTGTGTTGTAAAAACCACGCATAAAAACCGGAAAAAAAGAAAAAAATCACTGGACACCCCTGCCCCGCTATGCATGAATCTGAGAATTCATGTACTTCGTTTTTGCAGCAATAAGTATCACGCACGTATGTACGCTTCGCGCACATGAAAAAAAAAAAAAAAAAAAAAAAAAAAAAAAAACATCACTGGACACCCCTATCTCTCTGTGCATGAATCTGAGAACGCAGGTAACTCGGTTTCGCAGATATCAGTATCTCGCACATATGTTCGCTTCGCTCACATTAAAAAAAAAATATATATATATATCACTGAACACCCCTGTCTCGCTGTGCATGAATCTGAGAACGCATGTAACTCGTTTTCGCAGCAATCAGTATCGTGAACATGAATCTCTCCCCCCCAAAAAAAAAAAAAAAATCAATGGAAACCCCTATCTTGATGTGTATGAATCGCAAAAGTGCACGAAATTACGATACTTACGTATTATCCGTAAGTACAATTAATATAAACATTATAAAAATGGGAAAAATTTAGTATAAACAATAATTAATTATAAATTTCCTGTATCATTTATATTTATTTTAATGTAAATTTAGCGATCTTTCGAGATCGCTGGCATGTGGATAAGTACCTTCTTATTAATTACTTAATGTAAGATTCCTTAATGTACGATTCCTTAATGTAAGGTTAATTCTATTTTATATAGCATGCATTTTTGTATAATTATTAAACTAAATTTTTGCAAGAAATAAAAAATAAAAGAATATATTAGTTTAATCTGCAAATAATGCGTATATTTTAAATTTCCATTCTTACAAAAGAAAATATCTAATCAGCATTTTAAGGCATTTGGATGCCAAAAGAAAATTTGACCACAAATCTAGACGAACAAGTGTGCTGTCTCGATCCACACCTATTTTGACCCTTTAAAGAGCGGTGATGCCACTACAGCATTATCTAATTTTAATTTCAACTGCAAAAACTCATCCCGGAAAATTTTTAGCAAAATTTTACTTTTATGACATAGCAATTGAAAGTTCATACAGATGCATCTAAATTAGGATTCGGTACTATCTTATTACAACAAGACGACGATGGAATACTATCCTATCCATTCTATGATTAAAAAGGCCTCGGTACAAGAAGAAAAATACTGCAGTTATGAGTTAGAAATGTTGTCGATAGTTGAGGCCCTTAAAAAATTTAGGAACTATTTGTTAGGCAGTAAATTTAAAATTTATACTGACTGTCAAGCGTTCACCAAAACCTTGGGTAAACGTGAATTGACTCCTAAGGTAGCCAGGTGGTCTTTTCTGCTGCAGGAATTCGATTATGAAGTAGAAGTACATCGTCCTGGTAAACAAATGCAGCACGTAGACTCTCTCAGCCGATACCCTGTAATGGCTGTAACTACAGATACTCTCACTCATCGTATTGCTGCTGCTCAAGAAAATGACGAGTACATTAAAACAATGAAATCTCTTTGACAGCAGAACCAAAATGACGAATATGTGTTAAAAAATAATATTTTATATAAAGTGTTAACTGACAGGGATGTACTAGTTATCCCAGAAACCATGCAAATTGAGGTCGTAAAGAAATGTCACGCCCTAGGACATTTTTCGGTTAATAAAACTGAAGAGTTAGTTAAAAGAGATTACTATTTTTCTAATATGAAAAATGTATAGATAATGTTGTTAAAAGTTGTGTAGACTGTACACTCATAAATAAGAAGCAGGGAAAAGAAGAAGGTTTTTTGAACCCTATCCCGAAAGAAGATATACCATTATATCTACTTATCATATCGATTTTGTGGGTGCATTACCGACCACTAACAAAAATTATAATTACATTTTCACCGTTATAGGTGGATTTAGTAAATTTTCATGGCTATATCCCGTGAAATAAACTTCTTCAGTAGATGCGATGCAAAAATTAAAACAACAAGCAGCTATTTTTGGCAACCCAGCAAGAATAATATCTGATCGCGGAGCTGCGTTCACATCCAAAGAATTTAAGTATTACTGTGAATCAAAGGGAATCGAACATGTCACCATCACAAGTGGAATCCCAAGAGAGAACGGTCAAATAGAGATATTCCACCGAACAATCTTACCTGTACTGTCCAAGTTATCCATATATGACCCAAACAAGAGGTACAAGTTTGTTGAGGCTGTCCAAAGAACAGTTAATTCCACCGTATCAAGAAGTACCAAGAGAACTCCTTTTGAATTACTTACAGGTGTCACCATGAGAAGGAAGAAAGGTAAGAGAGTACTAGAACTCCTCGAAGAAGAAAGAATAAATTTCATACTCTACAACCTTAACACCATTCGTGAAGAAGCACGAAAAAACATCCTTGAAATTCAAGAAGAAAATCGTAGATGTTACAACAAGAAGAGAAAGAAAGCCCATGTGTATAAAATTAATGACCTAGTTGCCATCCAGCGAACTCAGGTTGGAACTGGCATGAAACTTAGACCAAAATTTTTAGGTTCATACAAGATTGTGTGTGTGAAGGCCAAGAACCGATATGAAGTCGAGAAAATAGGTGATCACGAAGGCCCTATTCATACTAGTACCTCTGCAGATAATATGAAGTTGTGGGCCATGAACTAGTCAAAAATCCCAAAACTTTGAAAAAAAAAAGACTGATCTTTATGCATAATGTATATAATTATTTTAATGTCTGTTTCTCTTTTCTATTTTTTTTCTTTTGAATTGTATTTTGGAGATATCCTTTACTATCCTAGGCTGATCCGACGGGGAGGACACCTTACGTCAGGATGACAGAGCTCTGTGGAAATTAATTCCTTGCACAGTCAACAGATGGCGCTGTCTCGGACGTATCCAGAGAACGATCTGACAAGCGGAAGAGATAGTTGGGATCCGTCTACAATGGACCGTCAGCGCGAAGGCTGATGTTGTCATTTTCTTCTAATTAGAGCTTGAAACGCTCTGAGTAATAGGGTAGAGCCATGGATGGATCATTACTTTAATCTCACTATTTGATAGCTCGCGTAGGTATTTTTGTGTATTAGTACGAGTAGGTGCTTAAATGTTGCTTTGTGATAGTCTGGTGAAGAGAGCTTAGTTCTGTGTATCAAGCCAAAGAACCTGTTGGTTAATAGTGATTCTGCTGTTACATTAATATTTATGTGTTATTTGTGTTTTCTGTATCTTCAAATAAATGTGACGTTATTTAATTTGCATCTCATCGTTGACACAACCTCTAAACGCCCAGCCAAGATCTTTCATATATATATGTTATTATTATTATTATTTTTTTTTTTTTATTGACATTGAATGTAAGGTTTTATTCGTCATTACTACGAAATAATCGTATAACTTTTTTTTTCTGAAAACACGTATGGAAAGAAAGTGTTGTAATCATTAAAAAATTTTTTTTTTTTTTTGAGATTTGTATTTGTATGTTTTGAGGTTTCTTGTGTTCATTTTAACTATTTTTAAGACGATATATGCGTTTATCTATGTTCTTATGTGTGTACCCACCGAGCCACTTACATCCATAAGAAATCTTTGAAAGTTAAAAAATTAACCATTAAATTTCTATAAACATCCTACAGGTATCTATTAGCACGACAAGTGCCATTCTTTTTTGCATGCATTAGATGCCTGTTAAATATCCGATAAATCTCCAAATATCCAATAATTGGGCTTCTATAATCTAATAGATGTTGAAAATATTTAAATATTCTTTTGATCTACCATGTTACATCTATTAGGCATTCAGAAAGGCACGTCTAAATTTCGTCTTTAAACATCTAATAGATATTTACAATTAGTTTAGGATATCCAGGATAATGGACATTCTTAAGATATTTTGTGCCTTTTATGGATAATTGGATGTAATTTAGATGTCTAGTAATGGATATAAGTGTCTGCGTGGGTAAGTCAACTTCAAAACGCTTTAATAGAACGTGCTGAAAGTTAGTACGTATGTTATGTGTCCCAACAAAACAAACCCTATTGATTTTAGTGAATCTAGCAGTAATAGTTTATTTACAGGGACACACACACACAAAATTCTTCATCATCATGGCCTACGAGCTCAAATTATTTGAAGTGCTATACCGTTACATTAAACAAAATACTATGTCGAGAAAATACTGAAACACCCTATTATAATTTTTCTTTTGTTTAATTAACGATTTCTGTTGCTTTATTTATTTATTTATTTTTTTTTTTTTTTTAACGTTAACTACCTAATGTTCGGAAAGTTGAGTGGTGTCACTCCAGATTTTTTTTTTTTCAAGTAATCTTTATACAAACTTCACATTATTTTCCCCCTTCTCGTTGTTAATTTTGTAACCAAATGTTTTGGCATACTTGCTTTTTGTCAATTTGAAAATACAATCACATTATTTTAATTCGTAAAATTCAACACTTGAAATAAACTGTAAATTTTGGAAAATAAAAATAAAAATAAAAATAAAAATAAATCTTCAATCGGATTCCTTGAGAAACCAAAGTAAAAATACTTTTAATGTATTTAGGAAATGAAAAAGGACTTAAAAAAAAAAAAAAGTTTTGTATGCATTTATACAGAATATGTTCTTTCTTTTATTGTAATTTTTCTTATCTAAATTTCATTTAATTTGAATTCTCTCTTTTTTTTTTTTTTTCTACACAAATTTAATTTTTGTAATTAAAACTTGCCGTCATTAAAAAAAGTGCCATCATTGATTTGTAATATTTTATTTAATTTTTTTTTTTTTAATATTTATGTTTCACTTGATGTTATTCAAGTAATACAAATACACAGTTATTTGATTAAATCATTTTTTCAGAATCAATAATTCCCTTATGAATTTGAATTTAAATGTTTGCTTTGCTTTATATTTTTACTATTTTTACTTTCTCTTACCCATAAGGTAGAGAAAGTATTGTTTTTGGGTCAAATTTTCGAACGCGAGATTTTGCTATATTTATACATTTTGAGGTCCCCTGAATACGAAAATCATGTTTTTAGCAAATGGTCTGTGTGTGTGTGTATCTGTGTGTGTGTCTGTCTGTTATCAGCATATCTCAAAAACAAATTATGGCAGAAAGTTCAAACTTGGTATTCTAAATGTGTATCATATAGGGATGCTACAGTAAGCTGTTCGTTAAGATCAAGCAAATGGTTCGTGTACAGGGACAATCAAGAGAATTCTAATACATTACGTCTATGGGGGAAATTGCAGGAAAGTAGAGTTTAACGTCTATAGACTGCACTAAACCAAATGAAAAGAATATATATCTTTTGTAAAAGAGATAGTGAACTGGGAAAAAAAATGTGTTTGTAGGAGCCTCGCCTCCCCCCCTGTGGGGGAAGTCCCCCCTCGAGGGGAGTAAATTTTCATGATGGGTATCTTTCAAAAATGCTCACGAATACCTTTAAAACGAATGGTTGAATGCGATAATTTGAAACAAAGTTATCGATTTTTTTTTACTTTTAACAAAAAAATCGTATATATATATATATATATATATATAATTTTTTTTTTTTTTTTTTTTTTTTGAAAATAAAATGGACTTTTTTTTTTTTTTTGTGTTATACTACTTCTCTAATATGGAAATCATCTGCCTTATCATAAAAGATATTTTTTTTAAATAATAATTTTAATAAATTATTTTTTAAAAAGAGAATCTTTTTTTTAATAACCGAATTAAATTCTATATAAATGTAGGTGCATTAAGGAAACGGGGGTTGAGGGGGGCGGTAGCCCGCCTTGCACAGAACTAATTATCATATAAAACTCTTCAGAAGCCTAATATGAATTGTTTAACATAGGTTTATATAACAGTACTCGTTATCTTACCTATTAATCTGCAACCTGTATTTATAGTATTAAATTTCAGGGTAAGAGAAAGTCGTGTGAGTGACACACCAGATTGTTTTAAATTAGAGTCTAGCAATAAAATATTAAGATACTGACTACACGTTAGAACTTAGCCCTCTTAGCTTTGGCATAATTTTTTTTTATAAGAATTTTTTATGTTTTTCGCTAAGCCGATTGACAGCTATTCAAGGAATAGCATTAAATTTCTGTTTGGATGAAAAATTTTCTGTCTCTTTACTTTAAAGCTTTTTCTTATGCAAACACTCTTACAGTTAAAAGCTTCTTGTTTCTCTATTGCTTTTTGTAAATAGAAAGTGTCCAGTTTAAATCTTGGATGATACAAAATCTACCAAAACTTTATTCAGGACTTTGAGTTTTTCACTAAGTAAAGGAACACATAGATTAAATTTTTATTTGGAAGATACATTAACAGAGCATGTAAGAAATAAGTAAATAAATAAATAAATAAAAACAAGGAATAACGGTTTTAAATTTTTATTCCCAATTTTAAATTCATTCTTAATTTAATTATTTGCTCTCTAAAATAATTTTCATTCTTATCTAATTTATTACTCCATTAACGTATTCGATTTTAACAATTTTATTGGGCTCATGTGAAATATTAAGAGGTTATGTAAGGATTAAAGCTGATTGACAACAAAAAGGACTAAGCGCGGATGGAATACCTATGTGGTGGTACAAAAGTTATCCTAGTCCCTATTCACACATATTTAGGAGAAACTCGTGTGAAACTTCAAACTGCTAGACCAATTGGAAAATGGGTATCGAACCTGGCATCTCCTATCTATTACTTTTGAGAAAAATACTTCTCGGCTACGGTTGAGACAGTAAATCATTAGTATATAATGTGTTCTCTTATACTTAACCTATAGCAAATTAAAAGACAGTTAAATATCTCTAAACTTTAATCAATATAGTATATGTGAGCTAAATGTATTGCCACTATTCTGAAATCTGTTTGAGGATAATAAGATAATCTCGTTAAAGACGTTTAGCTGGTTAGTATTTGATAAAATAAAATTTAGCTACATTTTTCATAATGCTTTTCGAATTTATATTTTTATTTCCTTCCTACTATTTTATTATTTCGAACACAGAATATTTATTACTAGCGGAGAGATGCGTTTCACTGTAAAATATTTTATAAAGAATGAATTTTTTTCAAAATACTAGGTTTTTACATTTTTCCCGTTGAATATGTTTAAAATTTTGCTGTGAAACTAATTTTAACACTTTCTTTCTAACTTTAAAATGTTTATGATTTTAGTGTGTCTACCCGTTTTTCTGCACACTATCTACTTTCCGTAAATATTGTTAAAATGCTTTGACACTGATACCTCTTTATTATGTTCAATATGGCATATTACTTATTTAACATAGTATAATGGCAAAAAATGTTTGTGTAAATGTAAAAGCACTCCAAAGTATTACGTTCTATGTGATATATATTTTTTTTTATGCGCATTTTATTACCTTTGAAGGGCACGATACTAAGGAAATTGTTATGTATTATATGAAGATAATTCCTCTCTTCCAATTTCTTGATTTTTCATAATCTGCCTTTGAGAAAACTTATGAAGTGAATACAAGGCTTATTATTTAAAGACTAAAACAGAATTTGTTGGTTCTGAGACTGGGAAGGTTGGGCCACTCACAGTTACTGCTGCATATTGAAATAAATTTATGTCACCCCGACAAGCATCGGAGTTAATTGAACATACAACCTTATCGGTATCTTAGGTTGGAGTAATGTCATACACCTCTTACTCCACTCAATATCCTCAACTTTAGATCAGGGTTGCCAGATTTGGCCATTTTTTTACCCCAATAATTTTCATTTGTAACGTTTGACTAATCACTTTGAAGATTGATAGTCTATTATGTATATCAAACGTCACTTCTCAAAATTATTGGTGACTATTGAATAAAAAAAGGCCAGAAATGCTCCTTTAGATTTGCTTTCGCTTAAGCACTATGACTGAAAAATCAGTTTGCATGCATTCACATGCAAAACCTTTGAAATACGTTTTAAACCATCATTTCCCCAAAATTTCATCAACACATGAAAACCTTCGTCTAAACGTTTTCAATCTAACTATTACTCCATGAAGCGAAATAGATATCCCACTCTTTTGTCCAGCTTTGAAAAACTTTCCGAAACTCCCTTGCTGCATACAGGAAAAGGACTTTGCACATATATATATATGTATATATATATATGTATATATATATATATATATTAACTACAATTATTCACATGCACAAAATCATATTTCATAGATTATTGCATGATTAGCATTAATAATTATTCAAGATTAAAAAAAAAATGCATTAAATAATATACAAGGATACTAGAAATAGTGTAACGATTAATAGAAACAATGTCATGCTTGATGATATTTTTTATTGTTCGATTATAAGAGTTTATTTTTATAATTCTAGTTCATTTTTGTGGTGTATTTCGTCATTGTATTCCTGATTTAATCTATTGGACTGTTGGTAAGTGACGTCACGTCCAATCAATGATCTGTTCATTCCTTTTTACGTTTATCTCTGCTAGAACAGATCGCAGTCTTAAAAATGTAGTCGTTCATGTTACTTGTATTTTTCATGTGTAATTGTCATCTATTAAATTTTATGTGTTTAAAATGAAACGCCTCGTCATATCTTAGTTATGGCTCATGAATCTTCTCCTGTCTACAAAATACTATATTGGCGACGAAATGAAAAAGCAAAAAGCAAAAAGAAGTTTTGCTCTTCAACATTTTAATAATATCTACTTCAAGATGATTAAAAATGAAATCTGCAGTTCATAAAAAAAGAACGGAATATCTTCTACACATGTGTTTATTCAAAATCTACTTATTTCATAAAGAAAATTGATATTTCGAAAGTAACGAAAAGCAATCGGAGACGGGCAGTTGGTGAGTTTTTGTCTACTGTCAGGCCGGAAATGCATAGGCGCCACAGATAATTAGTTGTCTACGATTTTTTATTTTTCGGGAAAGAGAGAAAAAAAGGTATTTACACATTTATTTTATTTTTTTTTCTTTCTGTTCTTTTATTAGATTGCATGTTTTTATTGTTAGAACTAGTATATTTTCATTAAAAATGTTTCAAAATTTTAAAGAATTCAATGATTCGGTTGAATCGTTTGAGATTTATATAAGGAGACTGGAACAGAACTTTATTTTGTTTGATATTAAGGATGAAAAAAAAGTTAGTGCCTTAATAACTTTTATCGGACCGAAATTATATAATTTACTTACAAATTTACTGTTCCCAGATCTCCCTGAATCAAAAACTTACACTGAATTAGTAGCTGTCTTAACAAAACATCTATGTAAAATTCCAAACAAAATCAGTGAACGCATTAAATTTAGAAAATGTTGTCAAGGAGATAACGAATCTGTGCAGGATTTTAGTGTTCGTTTAAAGAAACTTACAACACATTGCGCGTTTACAGGCGATTCGCTGTCAGAAAATTTGTTGGAACAATTTTTACGCGGATTAAAAAATGAAACAATCCAAAGCAAATTGATGTCTCAGGTTGAAGATTTAACATTTGAAAAAGCAGTAGAACAAGCCGTAACTATGCAAAGTACTGAAAACGACATGATAGAATTACAAAATAAAAATTTGAATTTGAATAAAGTTTCTGTTAGTGTTAGGAAACCAAAACAAAATTATTCTCAAAATAACTTAAGTAAACAAAACGTGAACAAAACAGCGAGTGCAAATAAAAGTAAAACTTATTGTTATCGTTGTGGAAATAGCTCTCATTTAGCAAATGTTTGTAAATTTATTAATGCAGTTTGGAATTTTTGTAAAAAACGTGGTCATTTGAGTAAGGTGTGTCGGAACGCACAAAACAATGTTACTCAAAAGAAAAATGTAAATGTTCTTGATACTGTAGACATTTTGTCATTACAATCTGAAGGCACTAAACCTATAAAAAATTTTGTTTTGATAGAAAATAGTGCTAAAGCAGAAATGGAACTTGATACGGGATCGGCGATTTCCGCCGTACCGATAAATCGTTTTCGGAGATTATTTCCAGAACATAAAATGTTTCCTGCTGATGTACAATTAAAGACAGCCACGGGAGAAATTTTCCAGCCCGAGGGATTTGTTAGAGTAAATGTAACTTACGAAAACAAAACTAGGAATGTTAAGTTATATTTAGTTAAAAAAGACAATTTTCCTTTATTGTTAGGTAGGGATTGGATAACTACATTTAATATATTCCCAAACAATTTACAAACTGTTCCGGTAAACAAAGTACAAATCTCGGATAATTTAAATAATTTACTAAATGAATTTACGGATTTATTCACAAATAACGTAGGTGAAATTAAAAATGTTAAAGCTGAATTACATTTAGAGAAAGACTCATCACCAATATTTTGTAAATCGCGAACAGTTACGTATGCATTAAGGAATGCGGTAAATGAAGAATTGGAAAGATTAGAAAATGAAGGGATAATAAAAGCTGTTAGTACTAGTAAATGGGCAACACCTATTGTTCCGGTGGTAAAACCTAATGGGAAAATTCGTTTATGCGGCGATTTTAAAGTCACGGTAAATAAATTTTTAAAGGTTGACAAATACCCGCTACCAAAAATTGAGGATATATTAGCAACTTTAGGGGGTGGATTACATTTTACAAAAATTTATTTAAACCAAGCGTACTTGCATTTACCGGTAGAGGAAAATTCACACGAATTACTTACTATTAACACTCCTAAAGGCTTATTTAAATTTACGCGATTACCATACGGAATTGCCAGTTCGCCAGCAATATGGCAGAGAACTATAGAACAAATTTTAAAAGGTATAGAGGGTATTTCAGTTTTTATTGACGATATATGTATCTCAGGGGAAACTGATGAAATACATTTAGAGCGATTAAAACAAGTGCTAGAAAGGTTACGTGAATATAATCTTAAAATAAATAAAGAAAAATCTTTTTTCATGAATGATGAAATTACATACTGCTGTTACAAAATTGATAAAAATGGCATACACAAAACGCAAGAAAAAATTTCTGCTATTTTAAATGCTCCAATACCTCAAAACGTAACTCAAGTAAAAGCGTTCCTAGGCTTAGTATCTTACTATTCTAGATTTGTTCCTAAATTATCTACGATTGCTTATCCTCTAAATGAATTATTACGTAAAAATGTAAATTTTCAGTGGACTAAAAAATGTGAAAATTCATTTAATGCAATTAAACATTAAATTACTTCCGAAAGGATTCTCACCCACTTTAATCCTAAATTACCCTTAATTTTAGCCACTGATGCTTCTCCTTATGGAATTTCGGCAGTACTTTCGCATACAATGCCAGATAACTCCGAAAAACCCATAGCTTTTGCTTCTAGAACTTTATCTTCTGCAGAAAAGCGGTATAGTCAGGTAGATAAAGAAGCGTTAGCAATAATTTTCGGTGTAAAGAAATTTTTTCAATTTTTATATGGTAGGAGATTTACTCTGTATACTTATAGTAAACCCCTAGTTTCCATATTTTCACCCGTAAAAAGTATTCCGGTACTTTCGGCAGCTAGAATGCAGAGATACGCATTATACTTACAGACATTTAATTATGATATTAAATATAAAAAATCTGCAGAGCACGGAAATGCCGATGCTCTATCACGTCTTCCATTACGCAGTGAAGACTTACTGCTGCCGTTGTCCGATTCGCTACAACCAGAAAAAGTGTCACCAACTTTGTCACCAAATTTATTTGGTAACCTTGATGAATCCGATAGTTTATTTATTCATCAAATCACATCGTTACCGTTAAATACAAAGATATTATGTGCAAGTTCTAAGCGAGATCCAACATTGAAAGAAATGTACCGACATTTAATATCAGGCACACAGATGCCAAATTACTTACTTTTTGGACATAAACAACAAGATTTTTCTATACTAAATAATTGCATACTACAAGGGAATCGTGTTGTAATTCCTACTGTTCATAGACAAAAAGTGTTGGAAGATTTGCATTTTGGCCATTTTGGCATAGTAAAAATGAAAGCACTGGCACGTAGTTTTGTATGGTGGCCAGGTATTGATAAAGACATTGAGAATTTAGCAAATAACTGTTCTGTTTGTATTAAATTAAAACATAATCCTCCTAAAATGGAAAATCATCACTGGGAATGGCCTACAACACCTTGGAACAGAATACATGTAGACTTTTTTGGTCCAATGATGGGAAAAATGTTTTTAGTCGTAGTAGTAAATGGACACAGTAAATGGACAGAAGTGTTCATAGTTCCTAATACTACGGCTGAGAACACTATAAACTGTCTTTTTTCGCTTTTTGCCAGATATGGCTATCCTGTGTCCCTTGTGTCTGATAATGGGCCACAATTCATTTCAGAAAAATTCGAACATTTTCTACAAAGTAAAGGCATAAAACATAGTTTAACTGCACCATATCATCCCTCTACAAATGGTCAAGCCGAAAGATATGTCCAAATAATTAAAAAAGGATTGAAATCCTTAAGTTCAGAACCCGGAAATCTCCAATTTAAGTTAAACGAATTTTTATTCCAATACCGAATAATGCCTCATATTACAACAGGGGAGAGTCCCGCATCATTATTTCTGAAAAGAAATATCAGATCAAAATTAGATTTGCTTGTACCAAATGTTAAAAATTATGTTGAAAACAAACAACATAAAAATGTTTTTAACAAGAAAAAGATAAGAGAATTCGAAATAAATGAAAAAGTTGCAGTACGCAATTACACATCAGGAGATAAATGGAAAATAGGTAAAGTAATTGCTAGACTAGGTAAACTACATTATAAAATTCAAGTAGGTTCATGTGCATGGAAAAGACACGTTGATCAACTAAAAAGTGTAGGTTCCAGAGTACAAATGGAGAAAACTACAAATCCTGGTGAAATTGAAAAGAACACTCTTGATGGAAATATTCCCATGGTTTCCGATAGCAAGAGTCCACACCTGCAAAGCAATGGAGAATCTACAGTCGGTAACAAAAGTCTCCGAACTCTAGCATAAATTCCTATATAAAATAGGTACACTTAATACAGTTTTGTTAAATAAATCCTTGTCGAATCCTGTTCTTAGTCAGTCTAAAAATAGGATTCGACGAGGATTTGTTTAACAAAACTGTATTAAGTGTACTTTTTTTACATAGGAATTTTTGCTAGTGTTCGGAGACTTTTGTTACCGACTGTAAGTCTGGTAGGAGGCCTGCCATTATACCAGATCCAGTGCCAACCGATCCTGCCAGTACACCAGATCCAGTGCCAACCGATCCTCCCACTACACCAGATCCAGGGCCAACCGACAGTAGATCTGTGTCTACAAAGCCTGGAGAAATTGACTGTGATAAAAATATCAACAGTACTCTAAATAAAAATAAACTAAAATCTGAACATTCAAAACTTAAAAACACTAATTTGTCTTTTTCTGAACAGGTTGTAAGAAGATCATCTGGAGTAAGAAAACCTCCCATCAGGTATGGTATACAGAATTAAGGGGAGGAGAAATGTGGTGTATTTCGTCATTGTATTCCTGATTTAATCTATTGGACTGTTGGTAAGTGACGTCACGTCCAATCAATGATCTGTTCATTCCTTTTTACGTTTATCTCTGCTAGAACAGATCGCAGTCTTAAAAATGTAGTCGTTCATGTTACTTGTATTTTTCATGTGTAATTGTCATCTCTTAAATTTTATGTGTTTAAAATGAAACGCCTCGTCATATCTTAGTTATGGCTCATGAATCTTCTCCTGTCTACAAAATACTATAATTTTTATATAATTGGCAAACAAACGGAGTACGATTATGGAGCTCCAACATTAATGTCACATCTATGTGAGCCTTTTCGATTATTTCAAGTACCTCTTGCAAGAGTTTTCCTAGGTGTTACTTTTTAGCAAAAAATTTTACGCGTTGCTTTTGCCATCTAGCGGAAATTTATATTTTCAGATTCGTTAGCTGTAAATAACCAATCAAATATTAAATGAAATCTGCGACGCTAAATGGAAGAAGCAGCTTGCCAAATTTTGTTGGATGTTGCATGCTGATTTTAGACGCTTATCATGATTTGGCGTTGAATCGGGAATTGAAATTAATGGTGAATACGACGGTTAAGGAGTTTTTTCAAAAAGTAATATTTTAATTTTAATAAATTTTACTGTACTGTATTTTATAATTTATATATGCATGTATCGTGTTGCCTTTTTAATTGACTAACTTTAAATATATAATATACTAGCTGGCTTTGCCGCTTCACTGGACACTATACTTAAATGAGTTGTCAAAAGCCCATATCATTACCAATTAACCTGAGTTAAAGTTCCCGCTGTGTTCGGTAGAGAATTGTCTTACTCGTAACGTGAGGAGTCCGTATTTCTACTGCTTTCGGCAGCAACATACCCGACTCTTACTTCTCCTTTCCCAGTGGCTAAGTTCGAAGTTTTACAAAATCTCAACAAAGTACATAATGCGTACACCTAATCAAAATCCACACACCAAAGTTCGCCATTCTAAGATAGTTTAAGGCGAATTAAAACGGGAAAACGTGTTTTTATACGTGTTCCCTCGACCTCAAGGGAGAATGGGGGGGGGGGATATTTCGTAAAATCCCGCTACAATAAGTGAAACATACAAACAATTTACATATAAACATATAAACAATTCACGCACCAAATTTCGTGACCGCAAATTCCATAGATTTCCCCCAGACAAATTTAGCACTAAAAGGGGGGGGGGGGGGGTCTTGAATTTGCTACTTCGTAACCTCCCTCCCCCCCCCCCCAAAAAAAAAAATCGAAAATCACAAAGAAAAAAAAAAAAAACGAAATGCGTTTTTGGAAATTTTCTAAAGAAGACACATGGCTGTTTTCAATACCTTTGCAACATCTTTAGTAGAGCTCTACTAAAAAATCTGGAATTTCTAAAATTTTCCCCCTAAAAACGATTTTTCACCTCTCTCCTTTAAGAATCACGAATTCCACAATGGTACATAATGTTTTATTTATACTCAAGTCTAATTTCGGGGGTATTTCGATAAATCCCGTTTCTTTAAGTGTCAGACACATATAAACAATCCAAGCGCCAAACTTCGTGACCGCAGTTCTCATAAATTTCCCAGGACAAATATAGCGCTAGAAAGAGTGTCTCAAATTTGCCCTTTGTAACACATATCATCCGTCTCCCCCGCCCCCCCCCCCCAAAAAAAAAGGCAAATCACAAAAAACCAAAAACGTGTTTTGGAAATGTCCTAAAGAAGTCACATGGCTGTTTTTAGCATGTATGTTTCATTTTTGGTAGAGTTTACTCAAAAATATAGAATATGCAAAATTTCCCGCCAAAAATGGATTTCTCCTATCCCTCCCCTTAAAATTCGAAATTTCCTAAATTGCAGATAATGTTTTAGTTGTACTAATGTATAATCTCCCCTTGTACAGTTTCTTCACTATGAAGTAATTTGGAGCCGAGTTATGCTTACAAAGGGATTTTGTCTTCTGTCCCACCTTGGGGTTGAATAGGGGTAATTTTGATTAATCCCGTTACTTTAGTTGTCGGATACATATAAACAATCCAAGCACCAAAATTCGTGACCACAGTTCCCTTAGATTTCTCAGGACAAATTTAGCGCTAAAAGGGGTGACCCGAGTTTTCCCCCTCGTTACCCCCCCCCCCCCCCAAAAAAAAAAAAAAAAAAAAAAAATGGGTTTTTGGAAAAATCTTAACGAAGTCGTATAGCTTTTTTCAACATCCTTATTCCATTTTTGGAAGAGTTGTACTCAAAAATGCAGAATTTTCGATATTTCCCGCAAAAAAAATATTTTTCCCCTCCCTTCCCTTAAAAATCGAAAATTCCTAAATTGCAGATAATGTATTATTTGAATTCATGTTTAGTTTCCCCATGTGCAATTTCTTTACTGTGAAGTAATTAGGAGCCGAGTTATACTTACTAACGTGTTTTTGTCCTTTGCTCTTCCCAGGAGGGGAAGGGGAGTAATTTCGGAAAAGTTGAAGGATATAATTTTAAGTTGGGTAAAGACCTAAATTCCTGCGAAGCGCCGTTGAATTCTGTCCAGCGCCGTTCTCAAGTGATACCCCGACAAACGTGTTTTTGTCTTTTGCCCCCCCCCCCAGGGTGGAACGTGGGGGAATTTCTGAAAAGTTGATAGATATAATTTTAAGTTGGATGAAGACCTAAATTCCTGCCAAGTGCCACAGAATTCCGTCCAGCCGTTCTTGCGTGATACCTGGACAAAAAAAGCGACTTAAAGACACGATGACACACACACATACACACGCACACAGGCAAAAATTTCTGAAGTCACTTTGGCTTTCATGGTGTGTGAAACGTGAAGATATCGCAATTTTTTTTTTTATTCTGACAAATTTACAGACAAAAGTCTAATTTTATTAGTTTAGATGTATTTTTTTTACTTTGCTGACTACGTTTTTATTCATTTCAATCCTTAAATTACTGACTATTAGTTCCCCATCATACTATAGGTATGGGGAACTTAGGTAATCGTGAAAATTTTCGACCTCGGTTTTTTGACTTTTCTACACGTTTTCAGGTGTGAGGAATCCGAAAATGACAAAATGTCTATGGTGTCTGTCTGTAGGGTGTCTGTTAGTGTGTTAGTCTGTTAGTGTGTTAGTCCGTTAGTTTGTTAGTCTGCGTACACAATATCTCAAGAAAAAATTGTCGCAGAGAGGTCAGATCAGTTTTAAAATATTACTTTCGACACTGGCAAGAACCGTATTTATTTGCAGCATTCGAATTTAAAAACTTCGTAAGTTATTAGAAATTTACGATTTTCTTAACATGGGAGAATAGGACAAAAATTCACTTAAACGTGTATTAAATGGAAACTTTTTACTGTAAAAATGTCAGACCAGTTTTAAAATATCCGTTTTGATGTCGGAATGAACATCAGTAACTATAAATATGCTACTTTGAAAATTTCGCAAGTTATTGGAAATTTACGAATTTCTTAACATGGCAGTATAGGCAAAATTTCACATAAACGTCAATTTTGAGAGAGATTTTCATCGTAAAGATGTCAGACTACTTTTGAAATATTATTTAGGACACTGGCATGAATATTAATGAATTTGAATTTTCCAATATAAAGATTTCGTAAATTATTGGAAATTTACGAATTTCTTAACATGCAGAATAGAGAAAATTTCACATAAACGTCAATCTTGAGGGATATTTTCATCGTAAAGATGTCAGACCACTTTCGAAATATTATTTAGGATGCTGGCATGAATATCATAGACTATGATTTTTCCAATTTAAAAAATTCGTAAGTTATTTGGAAATTACGATTTACTTAACATGTCAAAATAAGGCAAAATTGAGCATAAACTTCCATTTTTGAGGATTCTAAATACATTAGACAGCTTGAAAATTACGTTTATGATATTTTTTTGAACATGATTGAATACAAATATTCTACTAGGAAAATTTCGTAAATTATTGGTAATTTACGATTTCATCAACATAGCGAAATTGTAAATTTTTCATATAAATATAAATTTTGAGGATTATTGCATTGGAAATAGTAGCATGAAAACTAAACAACGGAATTGACCCCGATAAAATAAATTAATAGATTAGAATAAGATAAATATATCGAAGTGAACGGTGGATAGCCTATTAGGCGGGGATTTCATTCTGTCACTGTATCAAGCTTTGGTCAAATTCATTTCTTTTAACATGATTATAATATGTCTCGCACTAGAAATTTCTGAGAACATAAATATGATGGGGAACTGAGCAGAGTCCACCTATGCCAACTAGTTTTTTAAATCAATTTGAAAATGTTTCATTCTTACCTCTATTAAATAAATCACGAGAAAAACACTTTAAAAATCATACTATATTTTAATAACTATGAATTACAGCTAAAAAGCAATCTGTTGTCAATCGGTAAACACGAGACATTAGAGCTTCAATATTATTCTAATAATATTTTAGTAGACAAAATTGGTTATATTGCCGAAAGGCAACACAAGGCATATTAGTGTTAAGCTTTAGCGTATTTTTCCCTCTCGATTTACAACAGAGTCTGTGTTGTCCGAATTTTCGGTTCTTCGAGGTAGCATCTGTCCACATCATCTCGGATAAGCAAGGCTTTACAGTGGTTTTATACTTTATTACATATTTTCACTTAAGGATTTCTCTTATGATTTGGGAATTTGCTAGAAAAGTACATAATTTTCTTAAATCGCCAAATTTAAGAAATGGACTTACTATATTCATAAATTCATAGTGTAGACTATTTCACTTCTGTTTTATACGATTATTTACAACTATAAAAACTGAATATCTAATTCGAATAACGATGTTCTAAAAAAATGTACCCTTTTTTTCTGTTTGCTATTTTTTTCCTTAACACGCCTTACGGTCATATAAGTGTTGGACGATAAAATTAGAGTGCCTAATATTTTCTTTATTAGTCTTATTTTTGTATCATTTGTATCTTTGATTTTTTATATTTCCTTATAATATATATTTCCCAATTTTTAGATTACAGATAATTTTTTTCCTCGAACAAGTTACTGGATTTGTTTTTCTTTTCCTTTTTAATTCCCCATCATACTATAGGTGGCTGAATATCACATAAGTGTGCATTTTGGATTTTTTTAAACTTTTTTTTCAAACTTTGTATTTTAATTTGAATTTTTTAAAATAAGTTCGTAAGTACATCTTAAATAAATTCTGAGTTTGACAGAGATCGATCATAATTTTTTTAAATTTTATTGAAATTTTTTAATAAAAATTTATAATTTTAATTATCTTATAAAATCAAAATTACCATTTAAATTTTTTTTTTGTGGTTCAGATTATTTAAAAAATACAAGACTTCCCATTTTAAAAAATAAAATTAAATTAAAAACTCCAAAATTTGTAAATTTAAAAAAAAAAAAAAATAAATAAAAAAATTTAAATTTAATTTTTTATAAACATAAATTATATCAATGGGAAATATCATAGACTGCATACCTCTTGACTATAAACTGGAAATAATTAGTTTACTTGCATTAAATTTTTAATTATAGCATTTAAAGATGTCAAAAAATGATGTCACTGAAATGACTGGTTTGTCACTGAAATGACAATGTTTGTCACTGAAACGACTGTTTGTCACTGAAATGACAATATTTGTCAAAATGACTATTTTTCACTGAAATAACATTGTTTGTCAATGAAATAGGACCATATAATATTAAAAATGGAACATATTAGAACAATAGAGAAAAGATTGTGAAGGGAAAAGAAAGAGCAATAATGAGAATATCAAACAATTTTATTGTATTAAAATCCTTGTAGTTACAAGTTTAATGATTAACTGAACTAAATTCAGAAAAAGCATTTTGAACATTATTAAAATCTTCATCCTGAAGTTTAAAATATCTATTTGAAGCAGGTTCAGGAGAATTCCTAATTTTGCACAGAATATGTGGCACTTGAATTTCATGGACATCCTCTTTCTCAGGCCATGCAAACTTATTTTTTCTGCATCTTGCCATAAATGACACAAGTAAAATATTTTGAGTAACATTCTCAATGACACCTTAAAGGGGGCAAAAAAAAAAAATAATAATAATAATAATAATAATAATAATAATAATAATTAAAAAAAAAAAATTAAAAGTTTGCTTTTTTAATTGTATCTTAATATTAATGTCGTATGTATTTTTTTATATTTACCTGGATACCGGAAAGTACTTTAAATATTTAAATATAAAGCTTATCCTACACCAACAAATCTTTTAACTCAAAATAAAAAATTATTTAAATCCAGGGCTTACAAAATAGTAAATCTGCAACAAATGTCATTTTCGTGACGTCACAAAAATGACCGTCACGAAAATGACAAATCGTCAATAATTCGTTCTGTACAGAAAAACATGCTTTCACTAAGCCGATATCGTCACATTTCCTTCTTCTGGTCGTCATTCTATATTAAAATAAAACTTTGTTCTAAATTTTATAATAATATTTTTTTTATTTTTTATGCATCTCGAAAATTACAAGCTATAAAAATACGCACAGCATGTAAACAATAAAAATAATTTTAACTCTTACCTGTTTTTAATTTTCTTGAGATTTATTTTCTCCACATATCGTCAATGTTGATTTCTGATCTTAAACTTTAAAAAAAGTGAATGGTGGCACCATCCCTTGATGATATATGAAGTTATTTTCACGTGTCACGAAAATGACGTCAAGACTTGCATACAAGCATTTTAATTACTAATGCATGAAAATTAACGTAATTAAAAAGAAAAAAAATTTCCTTTGAAAACAAATAGTTTTTTTTTTTACAATAATTAACAACTATTATCATTATCATTTTATTTTTCTTAGTAAACTAGTTGGCATAGGTGGACTCTGCTCAGTTCCCCATCATATTTATGTTCTCATAAATTTCTAGTGCGAGATATATTATAATCATGTTTAAAAAAAAAAAAAAAATTGACCAAAGCTTGATACAGTGACAGAATGAAATCCCCACCTAATAGACCATCCACCGTTCACTTCGATATATTTACCTCATTCTAATCCATTAATTTATTTCATCAGGGTCAATTTCGCTGTTTAGTTTTCGTGCTAATATTTCCAATGCAATAATCCTCAAAATTCATATTTATATGAAAAATTTACAATTTCGCTATGTTGGTAAAATCGTAAATTACGAATAATTTACGAAATTTTCTTATTAGAATATTCGTATTCAATGATGTTCAAAGAAATATCATAAACGTAATTTTGAAGTTGTCTAATGTATTTAGGATCCTCAAAATGGAAGTTTATGCTCAATTTTGCCTTATTCTGACATGTTAAGTAAATCGTAAATTCCAAATAAATTACGAATTTTTTACATTGGAAAAATCATAGTCTATGATATTCATGCAAGTATCCTAAATAATATTTCGAAATTGGTTTCACGCCTTTACGGTGAAAATATCCCTCAAGATTGACGTTTATGTGAAATTTTGCTCTGTTTTGCCATGTTAAGAAATTCGTAAATTTCCAATAACTTACAAAATTTTTATATTGGAAAATTCTTAGTGATTAATATTCATTCCAGTGTCCTAAATAATATTTCAAAAGTAGTCTGACATCTTTACGATGAAAATATCGCTCAAAATTGACGTTTATGTGAAGTTTTCCCCTATACTGCCATGTTAAGAAATTCGTAAATTTCCAATAACTTGCGAAAATTTCAAAGTAGCATATTTATAGTTACTGATGTTCATTCCGGCATCAAAACGGATATTTTAAATCTGGTCTGACATTTTTAGAGTAAAAAGTTTACATTTAATGCACGTTTAAGTGAATTCTCGTCCTATTCTCCCATGTTAAGAAAATCGTAAATTTCTAATAACTTACGAAGTTTTTAAAATCGAATGTTGCAAATGAATAGGGTTCTTGCCAGTGTCGAAAGTAATATTTTAAAACTGATCTGAACTCTCTGCGACAATTTGTTCTTGAGATATCGTGTACACAGACTAACAAACTAACGGACTAACGGACTAACAGACACCCTACAGACAGACACCATACAAATTTTGTTATTTTCGGATTCCTCACATCTGAAAACGTGTAGAAAAGTCAAAACACCGAGGTCGAAAATTTTCACGATTACCTAAGTTCCCCATACCTATAGTATGATGGGGAACTAAAAACATACTTTGTATGTAAACATTTGGTCTTGGAGACAGTCACGAAAATGACGATTTTATGGTTTAAAATTTTCTAAAAAATACTGAAATTGCTATAAACTCACATTTTATGATTGGATGCTTTTTTAAAAAGATACTTCTAAAGAATAATAATAAAATTTTACAATTTATTTGCTTAAAATTAATAATAAAGACCTGAAACACTAAAATGCACATTTATGTGATATTCAGACAGGTATGGGGAACTTAGGTAATCGTGAAAATTTTCGACCTCGGTTTTTTGACTTTTCTACACGTTTTCAGATGTGAGGAATCCGAAAATGACAAAATTTCTATGGTGTCTGTCTGTAGGATGTCTGTTAGTCTGTTAGTCTGTTAGTCTGTTAGTGTGTAAGTCCGTTAGTTTGTTAGTCTGTGTACACGATATCTCAAGAACAAATTGTCGCAGAGAGGTCAGATCAGTTTTAAAATATTACTTTCGACACTGGCAAGAACCCTATTTATTTGCAACATTCGAATTTAAAAACTTCGTAAGTTATTAGAAATTTACGATTTTCTTAACATGGGAGAATAGGACAAAAATTCACTTAAACGTGCATTAAATGGAAACTTTTTACTGTAAAAATGTCAGACCAGTTTTAAAATATCGGTTTTGATGCCGGAAGGAACATCAGTAACTATAAATATGCTACTTTGAAAATTTCGCAAGTTATTGGAAATTTACGAATTCCTTAACATGGCAGTATAGGGCAAAATTTCACATAAACGTCAATTTTTAGAGATATTTTCATCGTAAAGATGTCAGACTACTTTTGAAATATTATTTAGGACACTGGTATGAATATTAATGAATTTGAATTTTCCAATATAAAGATTTCGTAAATTATTGGAAATTTACGAATTTCTTAACATGCAGAATAGAGAAAATTTCACATAAACGTCAATCTTGAGGGATATTTTCATCGTAAAGATGTCAGACCACTTTCGAAATATTATTTAGGATGCTGGCATGAATATCATAGACTATGATTTTTCCAATTTAAAAAATTCGTAAGTTATTTGGAAATTACGATTTACTTAACATGCCAGAATAAGGCAAAATTGAGCATAAACTTTCATTTTGAGGCTCATAAATACATTAGACAACTTCAAAATTACATTTAGGATATTTGTTTGAACATGATTGAATACAAATATTCTAATAGAAAAATTTCGTAAATTATTCGTAATTTACGATTTTACCAACATAGCGAAATTGTAAATTTTTCATATAAATATGAATTTTGAGGATTATTGCATTGGAAATAGTAGCATGAAAACTAAACTACGGAATTGACCCTGAAAAAATAAATTAATAGATTAGAATAAGATAAATATATCGAAGTGAACGGTGGATAGCCTATTAGGCGGGGTTTTCATTCTGTCACTGTATGAAGCTTTTGTCAAATTCATTTCTTTTAACATGATTATAATATGTCTCGCACTAGAAATTTATGAGAACATAAATATGATGGGGAACTGAGCAGAGTCCACCTATGCCAACTAGTTTAAATTTAATGATGCTTGAAATCGGTAAAAAATAAATAAAAATGCGTTTCCAGAAAGAAATAACGATTTTCCATCAAAATAAGAGTTATGTCATCCTTTACTGTTCTTAGGTATTTCACTTAATATCAAACTATAATTACTTTTTTGCTTCATCAAATATAAATATATATGTGAGGTGATGAAATATCTCCCGAAAATACTTTTTTTTTAGATAAAATACAATTGTTTATTGTATTTATCCATACAATTAAAATTTAAAAAAATAAAAGTTTTAGTTATATAATAAAGCAGCTTTTAATTTTTGTACAAAAAGATAAGTAGAGTTTAAATTATGATACATGAAAATGACAGTGGGATTTACAAAGAACAGAAACAATAAAGATTACAACAGTGTTAATAAACAAGATGAAAAAGTTAATGTTAAAATTATTTAAACCAAAAGTTTAATATAAGCTGTTTTATCCCCATGAGCAGGTGGAGATACCAATTTTGAATACGTCATTTTTCTGAATTGATGAATTCTCATCTTCTGATGAGGATAATAGAGTTTGTATCAAATTTTGAAATTAACTTTCCTTTCTTGTTTATTAACACTTTTATAATTCTTCTTGTGTCTGTTGCTTGTACATTCCACTGTTATTTTCATATATCATAATTTAAATTAAATTTATAGAGAAAATATATCCCATTTAGAGACACTTTTAAAAGACACATGTAACGTTTTAAATTAATAAATAAAACACTTTAAAACACGTATAAAAGTTTTAAAAACATTTATTTAATTAAAAACTACATATTTTTAAGCTTTTCGCCCTGAAAAACAGGGCATCATCAGGAAATCTACATGGTTTTGTACAGTGTGCAGCTGTGTTACAAATATATATACCATAAATCAGGTTAAAGCTACAGTTATATCGCTACTTTAATACAAAAAATTTTTAGTTCATTGGTTGGAGCCATTCTACATTGACACTGAGGCAACACTTGATTACTGCAACTTGCGTTGGAAAAAGTCAGTTTTGGATGGCTATTGGAATGTCTGGTGTGGTTGTAACATCAAGGTGAAGAAAACTTATCGAGCAATGGTAGACTCATTCTGTTTGAGGAGTCAATGGATGGAAGCTGAAACACTGGACTGGAGTTAACAACTGTTTACAAGTTTCTAACAGTTGTTAACGCCAGTCCAGTGTTTCAGCTTCCATCCATTGACTCCTCAAACAGAATGACTCTACCACTGCTCGACAAGTTTTCTTCACCTTGATGTTACCACCACGCCAGCCTTTCCAATAGCCATCCAAAACTGACTTCTTCCAACGCAAGTTGCAGTAATCAAGTGTTGCCTCAGTGTCAATGTAGAATGGCTCCAACCAATGAACTAAAAATTTTTTGTATTAACGTAGCGATGTAACTGTAGCTTTAACCTGATTTATGGTATATATATTTGTAACACAGCTGCACACTGTACAAAACCATGTATATTTCCTGATGATGCCCTGTTTTACAGGGCGAAAAGCTTAGAAATATGTAGTTTTTAATTAAATATATGTTTTTAAAACTTTTATACGTGTTTTAAAGTGTTTTATTTATTAATTTAAATTTATAATTTTTCTCTGTCAAAGTTTAATGGTCCTTTTTACTCATATAGGCGTAAGTAATTTAAGTTGGTTTTGTCTTTTAATTGGAACTAAAAATAAGTTTCTGTGCTAGCTTTTTTACTGTGTCACAATCAGTTTTATTTTTGTGTTGTTGGTGTTATCATGTATCTTCTAAAAGATAATTTTTTATGAAATATTAAATTTATATATATATATATATATATATATATATATATATATATATATGGGTGTGGGTGGGTGTGTAACTAAAACTTCTATTTCAATTTTTTAGTAATTATTTAATATATGTGGTGAAAAAGTAGAGAAACATACACATTTTCGTGCCTTACATATTTGTTCTGATCTGTCTAGTATTTAGAAAGAAATTAATTATTTAAAATCACTTGCTCTTTCTCGGGGCTACAGTCCGTCTATTACCGATAAAGCTACATATAAATTCAGAGAATCCTAAACGTTCTGCTTCCAGATTGAACAATCACAGTCTCATCCCAGTTATTTTAGCATATTATTCATCACTTCTTTTAAACTTTCTAAAATTCTTTCACCATTTTGTTTTAAGGTAATTTACAAATCCATCAACAAAGTTAAAATATGTTCTCTGAAAGATCCAATTCCTACTGAAAACCAATCTGGCATTTATTTAATCCCGTGTTCGTCGTGCAATTTAAGTTATATTGGTCAAACAAGGAGGCGTTTGAAACATAGAATAAATGAGCACCGTCGAAATGTTCGTAATGAAGAGCCAAATTTCCAATTGCTTTCCACTGCTGGGCTCATGATCATCGTTTTGATTTTTCTAAAATTAACACAATTTCATCTCCTGTTTTCTCTTCCCATTTGGATATTCATGAAGCTCTTTACATATTTAAAAATTCTAAAAATTTTGTTAATGATATTTCTTCAACTCCGTTCTTGTCTGATGCTTGGAAATTACTCACATAACTTCGAATTTCATTTAATTTTGATATTTTTAAGTTTTTTAGATTTTGTTATATTTTTTAATCTTATTTATTTATTTATTTTCTCCTTTCATTTGATAATTCTGATCACAGCAATATTTATGTTTACATTCGTCTTTATATATTTTTGCTCTTCACTTAAAACGATTTTGTGCGTTGCCGCTTTAATTGCAAAACTCATGCCTACTTTGTTCGCTTGACGAAGAGTTTGTGTTTTTTCAACCCGAAACAATTATTGTGAGTTTACTGTATTTTATGAAGTAATTCCAAGTTAAATTGATTTCTAAAATAAAGTCAATGAGAATCAAAATAAAGTTTACTCAAATCCTTAAATATTCAATTCAATTAATTTAATCCTTTCAAAATAAAATCGAATTCATATTGGAATAACTGGTGATTTTGATTAATTCAAATCGTTCTATAATCAATAAAATTGTTAGTCTATAATCTAATTTGGCTTTATAGCCAATATGTGTATAAACGCTAGAAAAACGGGAGTGTCCACTTTGAATATGAAGTTTATGATGAAAGAAGTCATTTTGACTGCTTTAGTCCTTGTAGCATTAATGAAATACTTCAATATTATATAATATATTATTGTACAAAGTACAATAATATATATGAATGCAGATTTATATATATATTGATTCATTTAAATAAATATATATTTTGTATATATATTATGTTAAATTATATATATAAATTGTCTATTTATATATCTATTTCCTTATTCAACATAAATTATTTACGATTTTAAATATATATACATATAAATATTGTTACAAAATTGTAAATAATTGTGTAAATTGTGTAAATTGTGTAGAGAATTTATACAAAAATACTCTCAAAGAGGAGTAAGTTGTTAGAGTGCTAATTTTGTGCATTTCTAGTCGTTTTAGCGTTGAAATAGCCTTATTTTTCCTTAAAAACGCATTAAAAAGCCCCAATAAGGCAAGTAATGGGTTTGGCGTCAAATTTGGCGACTTTTTCCCATCTTGGCGATTTTTTTGGCGACCTTGGCGAGAAAATCCTTATAAGGGATATACCAAATATGGAAGCTCTAATCTCATTGGCTGATGAGATATGGAAATTTCTGGAACCTTCCACACTTTTCTACAGGGTACATATGGAGCGTTTTTGCAGTTCTCAGACAGCTTCGCTAATGCTTGCATTGTTTTGAGCCTCTTTGAAAGAGACTTGCTTTAAGTGTTATTGCTACACAGTTTGTACTGTGGATATGCTATTGACAGCTGTTGTTTAAGCAGTGTTTACGGGTTGAATTGAAGCTGATACTTGGTTTATAGACCTGTATTTTTCTGGAACTTTCTGTGAATAAATTACTGAATTTTTGTAAGTTTCGCCTTTCATTCTCGGACAACTCACGAACCCCCAAGTACGCAAGAAAATATATAAAACTAATCACGTAAAAATAGGAATAGAAAAAGGTTTTTCAAGTTTGTTTGATAATGAATTGTTATACATCGAACTAAAGTTAATTCTGTGTATTTAAAAAAAAAAAAAAAAAAAAGCATTTCGTTA
Organism: Salticus scenicus; assembly: GCA_963930645.1. Taxonomy (NCBI): domain Eukaryota; kingdom Metazoa; phylum Arthropoda; class Arachnida; order Araneae; family Salticidae; genus Salticus; species Salticus scenicus. The sequence goes on from OZ005650.1 coordinate 235,330,513, forward strand.
CGCTAACGGCTAACGCACATGTAGAAATTTAGAAAGAACCTTCTTCCCTAAAAAATACAAATAAAATGAATAAAATAAAATAAAATAAATAAATCTGTTGTGTAACAACCACAGAACTTGAATTACCCGTTACTGGACATGTTTTAAAATCGTTTGGAGATATAGTGGTAAGTAAATCCCCCTAACCATTCAGAACCATTCAGATTGTCTAACAATATTTCTACCAATTAGTAGCAAAGTAATACATACGTCATAAAAACATATAAGAAAAAGTTTATACAGCGAGTTCAAAGAATATTCGATGAACTGTTTTTTGAAACACCAATTTTCAAGATCTATATATAGTTTAACTAACAAAGATGCGTGAATATTTTCGTATAGTAACCATATAGTACAAACGAAAAGGCCATTCAAAACAAAGATTTATGTGGAAAATTTAAGAAAAAAATCATTAAAATCATTTTTGTGATTCCTACTTTCGAGCCTATTTACATGAAAATTTTGTAAACTCATTTTTCAATAGAAATTAACAATTATGTACGAAAGGACTCCTAAAAAGTATATAATATGGCAAGTTTATAGAGAATTCGTAAAACTGTCTTTAAGAAGCGAGACCTAATATTGACCTACTTCTTTAGGACGCCTAACGATTTTTTTGAAGTAGCCAACTAATATATACGAAAGGACATCTAAAAGAGGGGTTTTTCAGAAAATTGGAAGAAAGTCATTAAAGCCGTTTTTTAGATACAGAGTTGCACTGCCTCTTTCTGCTTTCCATGTCCCACTTAAAATTTTCCAAATTTCACCAACCATTGGAAAAGTCATCTATACAACAGTCCTTTCTTAAGTATAAAGTTTCATAGCAGGTTTTTTTTTTTTTTTTTTTTTTTTTTTTTTTAGTTTTAAAGATATGATAGAAGATTCCTAGCAAATAAAACATTTGAACTTGTATGATATATGTCTAGAATTCTTTCTCAGTAACTGTATACATTTATGTTATGAGTTATGCAAATAAAGTTTTATTCACGCTTGCGGACAGTCAGATAAAAACTTTTAGCAAAAATTTCCATACATTATGAGATATTTATTTCTTTTTATACACTCGAACCTCTCATTAAGGGACACCCTTGGGACCAGACATTTTGTCCCTTAAATAGAGGTGTCCCTTATTCAGAGGGTCAATAAATTTTTTTTAAATATACACTCAGTTACACATCAATTAATCAATGCACTTTGGCAATGCAAATTACACACTAATAAAGCAAGTCTTTTTAAAAAGAAAATTACTTACATGATATAGTTAATTATTATATTAGGACCAATTTTACTAACTTACCTATGCCCATAAATTTCTAATTTCTAGGGACTGGGACCAGAGAATTTGTCCCTTAAATAGAGGTGTCCCTTATTCGGAGGTGTCCCTTATGGGAGGTTCGAGTGTATTTTGATTGCAGCATGTTGTGTCTGATGTTGTATGTCATGCCATTTTTTTTTTTTTTTTTAATTGCCTATGAGTTTAATACCTTACACGTTAAAATATAAAAAAAAAAGGAGCATTTTAGGCAAATTTTACAAAAACTTTTATTTCTCCGTAAACAGATATTCTAGTCTTAGAGGAAAAAAATGGTACAGATAATTAGAATGATCTTATAATAGCATGATTCAACCAAAGCGCATTTTAAGCATTACTTTTTACAAGGTGATCCCAAATATTTTGGGTTTCCTTTTACATTCATGGCCCCTATTTTCTTTGGACAAAACTTTTGCAAAAATAATTGATGCACAATACGTTTCTTAATACGCTCAAATTTCAACATGATTTGTTAAGAATTTCTTTTAGATACTCGTATTTGACAAAGCGTGATATCGAAATTGTTTGGTCATTTCAGTACAACAGTATACATAGATTTTATTACACTTTGTGATAAGTTAAAATATTTCAAATATATAACAACTGAATTCAAAACATAGTTATTAAAAAGGGACCAAAAAGAAGAAACTTTGTTGAGATGATTTATTGAGATGAACTGCATAGCTGTCCCTATTTCTTAGATATTCCGTAGCATTATTAGTAACTGCTCTTTTTTTTTTTTTTTTTTTTTTTTTTTTTTTCTCGAATATGTAATTAAGAATAAGTGAGAAGTAAATTTCTCTGTAAACAAGTGAAAAGGTTAGAAATCGGCTACTACAATAAATTAGAAATGTTGGCAGCTATGGATCTAAGATGACAGGTATAAAATTGTACGGAAAAATCTCAAAGCTAATAACTATCAGTTGTAACTGCTATTTGTTTTATCTCTGTATAACAATAGGGGTAAATTGCATTTATATAACTACGAGGGTTGCTAATTATATTTCTGGCCTAATAATGAAAAAACAAATATGTAGGATCGAAATTGGTTTTATTGTTTTTCAAAATATTCTCCATGATGATCAATACACTTTTGCATGCGTTTGAACCAATTTTCAAAGCACTTTTTCCAGTCCGATTGAGGTAACTCCAAAACATGCGTTTTGAATGCATCAACCGCTTCTTCGGGGGTCGAAAATCGTTGTCCACGTAATTTATTTTTGATGTGTGGGAATAAGAAGAAGTCATTGGGTGCCAAATCAGGGCTGTACGGCGGATGACCCATCAGTTCGATCTTTCGCTCAGTCAGAAATGCATTTGTTTGAGTCGATGTGTGAGAGCTCGCATTGTCATGATGAAGAGTGATTCGCCTGTTCTTCTGCTTTTTTTCGAATTTCTCCGATGACTTCTGGCAAACAAATGGTCGTGTACCATTCAGAATTGACCGTCCTGCGTTGCTCTAACGCCACTGTTGCCACATGACCGTTAATGCCGAAGAAACAGGCAATCATTTGTTTCGATGTGCTTCTTCCTCGAACAACTTTTGTTGGTTTAGCCTCGCCTTGGAAGACCCATACAGTTGATTGCTGTTTTGTTTCCGGCTCATATGCATAGATCCATGATTCGTCACCTGTGTAGATGTTATACACAGCCTTTGATGTACCTTGAACGTATTTTTCCAACATTTCCTTGAACCAATCGACACGAGCCTTTTTTTGAGCGTTTGTCAGATTATGCGGGATCCAACGCGAACAAATTTTTTTTACGATCAAATGTTCATGCAATATTTTATTGATGCTAGTCATACTAATGTCCAAAGACGCCTCAATCTCACGGTATGTCACATGACGATCTTGCTTTATCAGTTCACGCGCAGCATCGATCTTTTCTGGCACAACAACGGATTTTGGACGACCTGCACGGGATTCGTCCTGGATCGAACATCGACCACGATTAAATTCGTTATACCAATTTTTTACAGTGCTGTAGGATGGCGCTTTATCGCTGTATAAAGAATTAAGTTCATCGAAGCACTCTTGTCTTGACAATCCACGTCGAAAGTTATGAAAAATAATCGCACGAAAATTTTCACGATTCAATTCCATTTTTTGAAAGAGAAGAACTTTTCAATTTACTGTCAACAACACAAATAAAGCTATAATGGTAAATCGTCTGCTGAATTTACGTTTAAAAATATCAAACTTTCGATTAAAATCGTCTGTGGTCGCCTAGCAACACTTACTGTTGCCAAGGCCAGAAATATAAATAGCAACCCTCGTATCTTAATTTAATTACCAAACTCTCAATTATGCAAATAATATCTCATGAAATAACTATGAAGTACGTCATTAATTTAGGTATATTCGTAAGTAATTTTGATAATTATATTAAAGTATTATTTCTTCTTTTTAGTCTTTTTTTTTTTCTAAAAATATATATCATTTTTTTCTGTACCATAAATAAGCTAGAAAAATATAAATTTATTTCCGCGAAAACAACACTCCAAATAATGAACCAGCTACAAGAAATAAACAGCTTTCTAAACAATAAATTTCTCGAGTAACTTCTTAAATTTAATCTACATTTGAAAGTAATATCTAATATATGTTTAAATAAATAAATAACATTTAGCATTTTATATCTTAGTATACTCAAAACGTAGTTGGCAAATGGCTTCATGAAAGTTTTATATATATATATTTTTTTCTTTATACGTGAAAAAAAAAAAAAAAAAAACTTTTTTTGCGTGTAATTTAAAATAATAATATTATAGTTTTAAAAAATTAAAGAACACGCTTTTATAGAAATGTGAACTAAAAAGCACAAAATATATATCTTAGTATTAAAATGCAGGGTAAAAGAAAATCGTGTGAGTGACACACCATAATATTTACATACATTTCAATCCTTAATTAAAATAATTTAGAATTAAACAAAAACCATTTTTAAAAAATCTCCCCTGACTGGGCTCGAACGCTAGACCTTTAGGTTCGTAGCGCGAAGCTGTACCTCACAGCCACGGCGTTCACGTAGGGAATGTCTTTTTTTACAATATAGATTTTTTGTTTGCTCCCAGAGCGGTTACAAACGTACATACAAACATACATACATGTGAAGCTAATAAAAGCGTGTTAAAAATCTTGTGCGACGACTTTATCCTCACGATTTTCATTACTACATATAAATACTACACGTACTACATATAAATTCTTTCTGGTGATAATGTGGTTAGAGGATATAAAAATAAACCAAACAATCATGCGCATAAAATTTTTTCGATAGTAGACACCTAATATATACGTCGTCGTAAACAAACATGAATGACAGTTAATACAACGAGTTTAGAGAAATCTGGTAGAGTCGTTTTGAAACGCTATTATCCCAGATCAAAAACCCACTTACTAATCATTCAATTCATGTCAATTTTCCTCTAGTAATCAGTTAATACATAATATTAAAAAGCGACTTGGTGCTAAATAAATAAACACAGGTAAAATCTTCAATTACTGAAATGCCAAAGAGAATAATGGAATAGCCGACAGCTTTTTCGGTAGCATTTAGCATGAAATGCCGCTAAATGACTATATGGAAACAACTGTATACTGTTTCATTATTCTCTTTGGCGTTCAAGACATTAAAGATTGATTCGATGTTCATTCAATTAATACATGCAAAAGGACATATAAACAAAAGTGTGTGTAGCAGATTAGGAAAAAAAAATCACTTCCGATTTTCACAAAAACTTGGAAAATTTATCTTTTCACAGAAAAACAAAAACAAAAATTACATCTCAAAGAACATCTGAAAGTGACTTAATACGGAGTGTTTGAAGAAAATCCGCAAAGCTCCTTTTCCTAAAACCCACATGTGAGACCTAAAATTGCCTATTTATAACTACCGTCTATCAATATTCCCGAATTATCCAACAAATATAAATGCAAAAAAAAGATCTAAATAGAATTTTATACAGAAAAATTTTAAAGAAACTCCTTAGAGTTATTTTTAAGATCCGTACTTACATTTCATTTGCCGGTTTTTCACTTTCTACTTCCGTTTTTCCAATTTTTATGAAATTCAATAAAATTATTTGTGTATTGTCTTGACTTTTTATGAAGTTTCGTAATTCTATCTTTGTGTTTTGGAGATAGGATAGACAAAAGATTTCACGCACACATGCATACACACACGCACATTTACACTAACAAATTGTCAAAACCATCTTTTGGATTCGGGCGACAACATAACATGCAAATGAGAAAAAAACTCGATATCGAAATTTTTATTCAAATGCAATAAAATATTATAGTCTAGTAATGGTATTAAAAAAATATAAATCTACATTCTTAATTATATTAATATATTTTCATTGTAACGACATTAAATATCAACCATCAATATTACAAAATCGAGTATATAAATAATAATTCAGACATAAAACTATTTTTTTTCTTAAAATATATTTTTTCCTGTCTGATGATTCTTATTTGCATTTCAGATGTATTGCGTAAAATTTTTCAGATTTATATAGTTACTATGTAACTATATTTTTCTTTCCATTTCTAAAAATCTTAATTCATTTAATTTATTGTATATATTAACATTTAGAATTTTTGTTTAGTAGCTGTTTTTTTCCCTAGTTCACGGCGAAACAATTCTCTTTAAAAACTTTATATTTGATTGCTTTAACTTTAATCTTTTCTAGATAGGAATAGTAGTATTTTATATTCATGCATTATATTAGCTAAGTAAATAATTACAGTAAAAATATAAAAACAATCTGGAGTGACACCACTCGACTTTTTGAACAATAAGTAATGAACGGTTCTGTAAATAAATTAAAGTAAGACAAGTAGTTAAATAAGCAAAAGTGAAAAATATAATAGGGGGGTTGAGTATTTTCCCCATTGTTTAACTTTAGGGGATTGCACTTCATATAATTTTAACCCATAGATCATAATGATATAGAATTTTTCTTTGCGTCCTTGTAAAAATAATCTATCAGGGCTGGATTCACCAAAATCTGCACAATTTGCGCGACAGTAATCGATAACATACGTATAAATTTTCAACTCAGTCGAATAAGGCGTTTAAACGCTAGCGCACTTTAAAATATTTGGGGCCATAGGGCATAATGATAAAAAAAATTTCTTTGTGTGTCTGTAAAAAAACTATAAATGCTATATTCACCAAATTCTATACACTTCATGCGACGGGGATTTATAAAATGTGTAATTTTTTTTAGCTCAGATAAATGAGGTGTTTAGATGCTATCGTAATTTGGAAAATTTGGCCCCGTAGGCCATAATGATAAATAATTTTTCTTTGAGTCCCTGTAAAAAAACTAAAAAATTTTCTTTGTGTGTCTGAAGAAAACTATAAATGCTATATTCACCAAACTCTATACACTTCATGCGACGGGGTTTTATAAAATGTGTACATTTTTTTAGCTCAGACAAATAAGGTGTTTAGACGCTATCATAATTTGAAAAATTTTGGCTCCGTAGGCCATAATGATAAAGAATTTTTCTTTGTGTCCCTGTAAAAAAAAACTGCAAATGCTAGATTCACCAAAATCAATAGAGTTCGTGCTATGGTGACATACAGCATACGTACCGAATTTCACCTCATTTGAACAAAGCGTTTATGTGCTATCGTGTTCACTCACATACATACATACACACATACATACATCATTCTAAAAATAGAAAAAATAAACTCAGGGGACATCAAAACATATAGCAACATCAAAATCTCAAAGTCAGTTTTTTGACATGATTACTATACTTTCCTTACATATGTATGTTCAGAAAGTAAATAATCTGGTGTGTCACTCACACGATTTTCTCTTGCTCTGCATTTTAATACTATAAAGATAGATTGCATATTCTTAAGATTAATAAGTCTTAAGTCTTAAGATTTTTCTTAAGTCTTAAGATTAATAGCGTAAGATAATAAAGATTAATGTACTTTTAAAATTATCTAAAATAGGTTTAGGAACAGTATTGTTCGACATGTAATTATGTGTGAGGGGGGCTACCGCCCCCCTCAACCCCCCGTTTAATTATAGTGCATACAAAGGTTTTAAAACAAATCATAGTTGTTCTTAATTTGCCTTCAAACTTACCAATCTTGTTCAATTTTTTAAGTAGAAACCTAATACGGACGTCAAAATTTTAAATTTGGATTTCCTGAACTTATTTGTTTTTAAGTAAGCTGATCACAGACATACATACAAATCGACAGCTAAAAATTGGACTTTCATAATCAGGGCGCCTCAACAACATAATATTATACAAAATATCAGAGATGAAAATTCAAAAAATACTTTGTTTATAGCATGCATATGAAAAATTAATTTTGCTTCCTGAGCAGTGGTCGTCGTCATAGTAAAATGTAGCAAAGTATTTCCATCAATTACATTCAATAGAATAGAACGTTTAGCTTAATTTTAGGTAGTCCTGTATATTTTCTATAATCAAAATTCACTATAAGAAATATTATGTACTTAAACTCATTCTTACTTGAATAACATCTAACGCAAAAGGAGTTACAATTTCACAATTTCCAAGTGTAGCCACAATATATCCAAATACTTTAGGTAGCCCTGTAAATGAATGATGAATGGTTTCCATATCATAAGCTGCACAAAACATGCTTTTATGCATATAAAAAAAATCATTCCGTCTAATTTAAGACAGCGTATAAATCTTAAAATGTATTTGCCTGCAATTTTCCCCATAGACGTAATGTAATTAAATTATCCTGGGTGGCCCTGAACACGGACCGTTTCCTTGATCTAAACGAAAAGTTTAGTATAGCATCCCTATATGATACATATTTAGAATACCATGTTTGGACTTTCTGCTGCTATTTGTTCTTGAGTTACGCTGATAACAAACAGACACAAACAGACAGACACACAGACCAACCGCTAAAAGTATGACTTTCGGATTCAGGGAACCTCAAAATGTGTAAAAACTAAATTTCAAAAATTTGGCTGTTAAACAATACTTTCTCTACCATATGGATAAGAGTAAGCAGTAAGTATATAAAATTGATTTTTATATTATTTTTTTATATATATTATTTTAAAATATATATATATATATATATATTACAAATGTTTTTTTGTTTTTTTCTCTCAGTAAGTTTGGCATTGGTAATGTATATTTAGGAAATAAAAATTCTAATATGCATTTTTTTTTCATATGTTTATTTTAAAAATTCAATAGGGTTCGTACTATGGTGACTTACAATATACGTACCAACTTTCAGCTTATTCGAACAAAGCGTTTAGACGCTAGCGTGTTCACGCACCGGCATACACACACACATACATACATCATCGTAAAAATAGTGAAAACGGACTCGTGGGACCTCGAAACGTATAGAAACATCAAAAACTCTAATTCGGATTTTTGACATTATTACAATACTTTCCTCACTATAGTGTTCGGAAAGTAAAAAATATTTCTTTTAGAAATTAAGCCTGTTAATGAAGAGTGGCAATAGTCATTTGGCTTATCATGATATTTGTAAATTTTTGCTTTTTTTTTCCTTTTACTGAATTTTGCATTTACTGAATGTAATTATATTCTTTCTTTTTTTTTTTTTTTTATAAAGTTTTTAATATTTGAACAATAAATGATATTGAATGAACTTAGCCTTTTGCCATTAGCTTTTTGCTTCAATTTTTTAACTAATTAATGTGAAACAAATTGAGTTGATTGGTTGGTTGGGTTTTACCCCACGCAATTGCTGCACAGTGGGCAATGGCGACAATCTCGGGCTCACCCTTACAGATGATCCGGAGAAATGCCAACGCAATTTTGATTCTCCACAGAAGGGATGGCTTTCCCGTTTCGGTGACCTCCAGAGGTATAATTTTGTTGGAAACATAGAGGACATTGCGGCCACGACAGATTTTACGTGCACTAGCCACCATTAGTGTCCGCGACGGTCTTTGGACGGCTCGAGTACCGAACCCACCATCTTCCAATTACGAGCCCGGCGCTCTACCGGCTGGGCTACCGCGGCCCGAAAACTTTGAAAGAAATAATATAATTCCATTTAGAAAAACATTACTGATTTTATAATTACAAAACCATTCTTGAAATGCATTTTGACATATTAATGTCGTTTAAGTACAAGTAAAATTCACTAATTTTTTCCGTAAAACAGAAAATCTTTTTTAGCTGTAGGATACAATTTCGGCAATTACGGCATGGCGATTTATTCAGAAAAAGTTCCTATCCCTAAGTCTCTATCACTAACTGCATCGCTATCAGCAAACCGATTACTGTTTTATGATCGCAAGTATACATGTGAGCCAAAACGAATTTACTTAATGTCTGGTCCAATTACCACCTAACCAAATTCGCCCCGCAGCAATATGCTGGCTGTTATAAAGACTGAATATTCAAAAGCATCAATTCTGGTCCAGTGAATACAGGTAATCAAATATTGACTGAAGATGATTCAATAACCAGTTGCACAGATTCCAATATAAGTTATATAGGTGGCATGGTTGGTGCTCTTTTCTTTCACTATTCGAACGATATGTCTGATAATTCTATAGAGAGAATACCGTGTAGCTGCAGTAGTTCAGGTCCAAGCATAAAAGAATTTTTAAGGCAATGGTATTTAGACCAAAAAAAAAAAAAAAAAAAAAATCCAGCATCCACTAGAAATGTTAATAAGAGAACTTAATATTGTTTTAAAATGTTAATGCACTTGCTAGCATCTTAAACAATATAAACTCTTAAAAGCGATTTATGAAGACCATGATCTTCTAAAGAAACTTCTATTCATTTTAACAGCAAACTTCACCGATTTGTTTTATGATTTCAATAAATTAGTGAGACATTTCTGTACAAATTTCAGGAAATTAATCATCTGACCATCTATGTGCTAATTAAATACTGACATCGCCATTAACGTGAACCGTACAGCATCGAAACGGTAACGTATCGACATACCGAAATTCTATTTCGCCGGTACTAATCCAAATCTGTGCCAGTGCCCTTTGGCGGCGTTGCAGCGGAGAGGACAGAAACATTATAGAACCGATACAAAATGTGGTATGCCGCCCATAAGCATTGTAATCTGCATGCCATACGTTTTTCATGACTGGCCTGGTTGTTGTGTGTTTTTGAGGTTAGTTCTTATCTATATATAGTTATGCTGGATTTCTTGCACATTTTGTAAATTTGTTAAAAACTTTTAACTTAAAAATGTGTAATTCACTGCTTTTTGTGAATAAAATAGTAAAAACTGGTAAAGATGTTTCACAATCTACGTAATTTTGAATCATTAGGAACCATCATGTTATTTAAACTGTCAGTTTGGAAACACGTACGTTACTTTTGGTTTTTATTGTTGCAGAAAGCTTTGTTTATATCATTTCTAACCTCTACAAACTGAGTATAATTTCATGGTCTTTATAATTGCATGCGTTTCAGGTATACCTTGATTTAAATCTGAACACTTAGGTGATTAAAACAAAATACAATATTAAAAAATAAATTTGATTATTAAATATGTTACTTATTACTTTCCGAACACTATAGTGAGGAAAGTATTGTAATCATGTCAAAAATCCGAATTCGAGATTTTAATGTTTCTATACGTTTCGAGGTCCCCCGAGTCCGTTTTCACTATTTTTACGATGATGTATATATGTATGTGTGTATGTATGTATGTATGTGTGTATGTATGTGTGTGTCTGTGAGTGAACACGCTAGCGTCTGAACGCTTTGTTCGAATAAACTGAAAGTTGGTGCGTATATTGTAAGTCACTATAGTACGAACCCTATAGATTTTGGTGAATCTAGCACCCATAGTTTTTTTACAAGGACACAAAGAAAAATTCTTTATCATTATGGTCTATGGGACCAAAATCTGAAAAGTGCGATAGCATCTAAACGCCTTCTTCAATTGAGCAAAAAATTTATACACACATTATAGGTCACAGTTATTCAATCTGTATAGAGTTTGGAGAATCTGGCACTGACAGTTTTTTTACAGGGGCACAAAGAAAAATTCTTTATCATTATGGTCTATGGGGCCAAATTTTTAAAAGTGCGATAGCGTCTAAATGCTTATTTAATCTGAACAAAAAATTTGTACACATGTTATAAGTCACAGTTGCACGAACTGTATAGATTTTGGTGAATTTAACACTTACAGTTTTTTTTACAGGGACACAAAGAAAAATTCTTTATCATTATGGCCTGTAAGACCAAATTTTTACTTTCTTTTATATTCAATAGAAGATAGTATTGGATTCGTAAAAATTTTCGACCTCGGGTTTTTGATGGATTTACACGTTTTGAGAGCTGTAGAACACGATTTGACCATTTTTAGAAAATGTCTGTCTGTTGTCTGTCAGTCTCTGCGTGGGTATGACAAACTTTTGTGGCAACTGTATCTCAGGAACTACTCCACAGAATTTCATACAAATTGGTATGTAGTTGCACCTTGACATAAATTAGTGCCTATCAACTTTTGGTAAAAATTGTCTTATAAGTTGCGTTGCCATCCCGCTTTTTCTAAATTTTTAACATGATGGTATAATACAAAATTTGTATAAGTGTGCATAAAGAAAATTATTTTTTAATAATCATTATGAAATTTACCAGAATTACTTATAATAGAGATAGTCAACTGGGAAAAAATTTTTGTATGTGTAGGAGCCTCACCTTCCCCCCCCCCCCCGAGGGGAGTAAATTTTCATGATGGGCATCTTTCAAAAGAGCTGGCCAGTACCTTTAAAACGAATAGTTGAACCATAGATCTGCGATAATTTAAAATGAAGTTATAGATTTTTACTTTCTTCTATATGTAATATAGAGAAAGTATTGGATTCGCGAAAATTTTCGAAGTCCACTTTTTGATGGATTTACATGTTTTGGGATATGGAGAACACGAATTAATAGTTTTTAAAAAATGTCTGTCTGTCTGTCTGTCTGTCTGTCTGTCTGTCTGTCTGTCTGTCTGTCTGTCTGTCTGTCTGTATCATTTTTTTGTGGACGCTGTATCTCACGAACCAATGAATGAAACTTAACCAAACTTGGTATTTAGTTGCACCCTGACATAAACTGGTGCTGATTAGATTTTGGGATCACTCGCTCAATAGGTGGCGTTGTAATCGCATTTTATGCAAATTTTTAACATGGCAGCATAGGACAAAATTCCGTATAAATGGGCATAAAGAGAGTTATTTTACACTTGTGATTGTAAAATTAATAGGAATTATTGATAATAGTAGTAGTTAGCTAGGAAAAAAATTTTGTGCATGGGGGGGCATCGGTTCCCCCCCTGGGGGGGAAAATCCCCCCCCGGGGAAGTAAATTTTCAAGATGGGTATCTTTCGAAAGGTCTCGTTGATAATAGTAATAGTTAACTTGGAAAAAATTTTTGTGCATGTGGGGGCATCGGTTGCCCCCCCACCGGGGGGGGAAGTTCCCACCCGGGGGGGCAAAATTTCAAGATGGGTATCTTTCGAAAGATCTCGTCAATACCTTTAAAACGAATGGTTGAACGATAAATCTGTGATAATTTAAACCAAAGTTATCGATTTTTTTTACTTTTAACAAAAAAAAACTTAGAAAAATATCGCAATTTTTTTTTTTTTTTTTTTTAACGAAATTTAACCAAACTTGGTATTTAGTTGGTCCCCGACATAAACTGGTGCTGATTATGTTTGGGGATCAATAGCTCAACAGGTGGCGCTGTGATAGCATTTTATCTAAATTTTTAACATGGCAGCATAGGACAAAAATTCGTATAAATGTGCATAATTAGAGTTGTTTTAAACTTGTGATTGTAAAATTAATATGAATTATTGATAATAGTAGTATGTAACTAGGAAAAAAAATTTCTGCATGGGGGGGCATCGCTTCCCCCCCCCTGGGGGGGAAGTACCCCCCCGGGGGGGATAAATTTTCAAGATGGGTATCTTTCGAAAGGTCTCGTCAATACCTTTAAAACGAATGGTTGAACTATAAATCTGTGATAATTTAAAACAAAGTTATCGATTTTTTTCACTTTTAACAAAAAAAAAAAAAAAAAAAAATCGTACTTTTTTTTTTTTTTTTTTTTTTTTTTTTTTTTTAATATTGTTACTGATTGAATATGTATAGGTAAATATAGAAGAAAGTCTTGTGGTGGCCACAACATACTAGTTTTTTTTTACTTTCTTCTATATGTAATATAGAGAAAGTATTGGATTCGCGAAAATTTTCGAAGTCCACTTTTTGATGGATTTACATGTTTTGGGATATGGAGAACACGAATTAATAGTTTTTAGAAAATGTCTGTCTGTCTGTCTGTCTGTCTGTCTGTCTGTCTGTATCATTTTTTTGTGGACGCTGTATCTCACGAACCAATGAATGAAATTTAACCAAACTTGGTATTTAGTTGCACCCTGACATAAACTGGTGCTGATTAGATTTTGGGATCACTCGCTCAATAGGTGGCGTTGTGATCGCATTTTATGCAAATTTTTAACATGGCAGCATAGGACAAAATTCCGTATAAATGGGCATAAAGAGAGTTATTTTACACTTGTGATTGTAAAATTAATAGGAATTATTGATAATAGTAGTAGTTAGCTAGGAAAAAAATTTTGTGCATGGGGGGGCATCGGTTCCCCCCCTGGGGGGGAAAATCCCCCCCCGGGGAAGTAAATTTTCAAGATGGGTATCTTTCGAAAGGTCTCGTTGATAATAGTAATAGTTAACTTGGAAAAAATTTTTGCGCATGTGGGGGCATCGGTTGCCCCCCCACCGGGGGGGGAAGGTCCCACCCGGGGGGGCAAAATTTCAAGATGGGTATCTTTCGAAAGATCTCGTCAATACCTTTAAAACGAATGGTTGAACGATAAATCTGTGATAATTTAAACCAAAGTTATCGATTTTTTTTACTTTTAACAAAAAAAAACTTAGAAAAATATCGCAATATTTTTTTTTTTTTTTTTTTTAACGAAATTTAACCAAACTTGGTATTTAGTTGGTCCCCGACATAAACTGGTGCTGATTATGTTTGGGGATCAATAGCTCAACAGGTGGCGCTGTGATAGCATTTTATCTAAATTTTTAACATGGCAGCATAGGACAAAAATTCGTATAAATGTGCATAATTAGAGTTGTTTTCAACTTGTGATTGTAAAATTAATATGAATTATTGATAATAGTAGTATGTAACTAGGAAAAAAAATTTCTGCATGGGGGGGCATCGCTTCCCCCCCTGGGGGGAAGTACCCCCCCGGGGGGGATAAATTTTCAAGATGGGTATCTTTCGAAAGGTCTCGTCAATACCTTTAAAACGAATGGTTGAACTATAAATCTGTGATAATTTAAAACAAAGTTATCGATTTTTTTCACTTTTAACAAAAAAAAAAAAAAAAAACTTAGAAAAAAAAAAAATCGTACTTTTTTTTTTTTTTTTTTTTTTTTAAATGTTGTTACTGATTGAATATGTATAGGTAAATATAGAAGAAAGTCTTGTGGTGGCCACAACATACTAGTTTTTTATGTAATGTTGACAGTAAAATTGACTTTTTTTGGATATTTAGTGTTATATTACTTCTCTAATATGGAAATCATCTGCATTATCAAGGAAGATAATTTTTTAAAATATTATTTTAATGAATCATTTTTACCGAGTGAATTTGTATAGGAAAATATAGAAGAAAGTCATGTGGTGGCCACAACATACTAGTTAAAAGTGCGATAGCATCTAAACGCCTTATTCAATTGAGCTGAAAATTTATATGAATATTATAAATCACTGTTGCACTAACGATAAGCATTTTGTTGAATCTAGCATTTATAGGTTTTTTACAGGGATACAACGAAAATTCTTTATCATTATGATGCATGGGCTCAAAATTCAGTAGCGTTAAATAAAACATCGTGTAATACATGTAGAAAAATACTCAAACACTTTATTATGGTTTTATCTCTTTTGTTTTTTAACCTGTCAGTAGTCGCTATAGACAGCGCCACCTATTACAGATTGCGCACTTTTTATTTAACTCGCACCAATAATTTTAAAAAGTGATGTGATCAACGTTTCTTCGATTTTATTCGCGTTTTATGTGTATAAAATGCCACTTCTAAAAATTTTTGGTGGCTATTGAATAAAAAAATCAGAGCAAAACTGAAGGATGGACGGCAAATCGACCAACTAGCGACTACTAACGGGATAATACCCCCTCTTTCTTTACTTTATCTACAAAACTGTTAATTACTCAATGTTCGGAAAGTTGAGTGGAGTCACTCCAGATTTTTTTTCTTAAATAAGTGTGCAAAGAGTTACTGATATATATAAATTAAAAAAATCATTTAAAAAGTATTTAACTCGGATATTATTATTTTGTTCCACAAATTTTATACGAAATATAGAAAATGCAAATTTTTTTCCCATTTAGTACACTGAGGAAACATTTAATTAATTATACATTTAAATCTACATTTACATTTTCAGAGTATAGATATGCTAATTTTCTCTTAAGTATCCTATCGTTTATTGAAAATTTATGCTGGCAAATGCATTCGACGGTTGTTTCCGAAATTATATAATTACGTCATTGAAAGAACAAAAGAGGTTCGATAAAAAATAAAACAGCTTAAAAATGCCTCTTGTAATCATGTTCTACTCATGAAATATAATCATTGGTCATGATTCATAAATTATTAAAATTAAATCCTGTAGTATTTACATTAAAAAAAAATACGGTAGCATTTCTAAAAACACAAAAACAGAATTTGCGTGTCGCATGTTTGCATGATTATTACTATTACGATAATTATCTTTATTAGTGTAAGAGAGATATATCGATTCTTTCAAAGAACAAAAACATTTTTTTAAGAGATAAATAAACAGTAACATCCTATAAAATATTTTTAGAAGCAATTTATTTATAAATATCACGTTAAAGTGCATAAAAGATATTCTTTAGTAAATTCTAAACAATTTACAATAAAATAAATTAATGGGAATTAATGTATTACTAGTTAATACACATCAAAATTTGACGGAACATGTGCATCTTAAATCTTTTCACGGCATAAGTTTTAAACATCCCTGTTTTAATAATCCGCATTGCTCTTAACTAGTTTAAAATCCACTGCTGTAATCAATTATTTTTTGGTTGGAGGGGAAGGGGGAATAAATTTCATGAAATTTCAATATGCAAAATTTAAGCGTAATCCATATAATAAAATTAAAATCCGAAGATTTTTTCTAATTTTACTCTAAATATGACCAAAAGAATGTTTGGAGTAATTAAAGGAGACAGAATTTATAAATTATGGTAAGAATGGAGAAAGTAAGCACACATCAATATTTAATGCTTTTCATACATATTATTTTAATTTGCTCGCATCTATAATATTCCATTTCAGTTACAATATGACAGTGGCGCCATCTATAATCTGACAATAATAATTTTAAAAAATCTCAGTTTTTTTTTTTTTTTTTTTTTTTTCAATACTTTTAAAATCACATGAATTTATAAGGCAAAATAATTAAATTTAAAATAAATTTTAAAAGTGTTTTGTGTTTTCTTTACATTCTATAATTACAATTTATTTTCCTTTAGATATAGAATATACTACTCAGGGCCCGAATAAGTAAGAATGCATTTAATACTTTAGCAAGTTAATTTGCTCATTAAATTTTTAATAATAAATTATTCTATGCATATTTTTACTCGTATAAAATATGAATATTTTTAAGGTTGTTCTTTTTAAATTATTTTTTTCTGTAATATAGTACAGAAATGAAATATAAGTGATCAATTTAAAATTAGATTTAAAAAAAAAAAAAAAAAAAAAAAAAAAAAAAAAACTTCGTTTGATTTTAAACATCTACCTTCATTTTTTCTGAACAAAGTTTTCAATTGATAAAAGTTAACTTTGAAAGAACAATAAACACCGACAATTTAATAATTTTAAAAGATTTTTTTATCTTTTAAGAAACTGAAAAAAAATAATATTAGGAATATGGTATGGTATGTTTATATGATAAAAGATGGCGCCACAAAAACTCTTAAAATATTATCCAGTGTAGAAAAATTTTCGGTGAAATGAAAATGCATACGGCGATAGCCGATAAGTATTCGCTAATTGCTTTATTTTTAATATACTTCCTTAGAAAATATAAATCAATGAATTAATCGTGTGAATTGTTTTTATTATTGAGCTTTAATCAGGCGTCTACCATAGACATGCGGAATATCATTGTCTTCTACTCGAGTTCTATCATCGACGTTCATATTGCACTGCATCAAGGGGAAGGTATATTCTCGTTCCGAATTGGTTCATAATTTTCTCGCGCATGCCCAAATCGGGCGATTTTGGTCTTAAAGAAATACCCTTGTGTTTTAATATTATAGATTATGAACTAATATTAATTATATTTCAATCTTTTTGTTGGATTATGTAATAGTTGGTATACAAATTTTTTACTTCAAATACATTCTAATACAAATGATATTTCCACTGCATTTTACTGTATTTTTTAAATGGTCCTTCATTAGAGAAACCGCCTTCCAGATGGAAACACATGCAAAACAGTAATTTTAAATCACATTTTGCTAACTGTTGAAAGATTTCAAAAGTTTATCTGAAAAATAAATAAAAATTATGAAAGATGAAAAATCTTAAGTTTTTAATTAAAGAAAATAAAAAAACAATTTTAAGCATTATTTCTTACTTTTCAGGTAAGATGACGCATTGTACGAAAGGGTGTGTCCCGTGGTTGTCTTACATGCAAGTGCCGTAGAAAGTCCTCAGGGGTTCATAGGAAAATTTTAAGCATTGTTGATTTTCAGTAACGAGATGTATGTTACTTCTGTACGAATTTTCAGAAATTTCTTAGATTAGTTAGGATTAGAGTCCTGCATCGGGTCGGGTTGACAGAATATTTTCTCTCGCGGGTCGGGTTCGGGTCGGGTTGACTGATCTTTTTTTCGTGCGTATCGGGTTCGAGTCGGGTTAACTGATTTTTTTTTCTTGCGGGTCGGGTTTGGTTTTCAACAAGTCGGTTCGACTTGAGAACACCTTTCAAAATATTTTTTACAATTATAAACATAAATTTATAGGCATGCTTACAACTATGTATCTAATTTAAACACTCTGCACAAACTAGACATTTGTCGACTGGTTGTTTGGTTGGAGGATTTAAGGCCGATTGACTCCAGATGGGTCCTAGGCCTATAGGGGGAATGCCCTCCGTTTGAGTCTTTCTAAGGGGTCCTATCCCGTATTTAAGCGTGTTTCGGAGGAAACCACTGAAAACTCCGAACGGTTAGGTCGATGAGCGTGATCTGGGGTTGAACCCGACACCTCCCATCTACCAGCTTCGAGCGCAGAACCGCTCGGCCGCTGGTGGGCAGCCATGTACCGGGGCTCACTATTCGTATCCGCGTATATCCGCCAGAAAAATAGATCCGTATTTGTATTTGTATCTGATTCTGTTTTTTTTTCTTCAACGGAACTAATATGTATCTTTTGTAGAAATGGTATGAAAATTAGAAAAATATTATAAATCTTTCACGACTGTTGTTAATATATAAATGAAAGAAATACAAATACAGTATAACCACGCATTTACATTCTAAAAATTGAAAAGGTTTCGCAGTTTGCAATTTTTTTTTCTTTTTACTTTCTTCTATATTCAGTAGAAGAAAGTATTAGATTCGTAAAAATTTTGAACTTCCGATTTTTGATGAATTTGCACGTTTTGAGAGTCCCAAACACGATTTGACTATTTCTAGAAAATATCAGTCTGTGTTTCTGTATGTGTGTGACAAACATTTTGTGTGACAAAAATTTTGTATCTCTGGAACTACTGCACATAATTGCATAAAAATGTATAAATAAATGCACTTTGACATAAATTAGTGTCAACTTTTTTATTATCAACTTTTCGTGCCCATCGCTCAACAGACAGCGCTGCTATACAGTGATTTCCACAATTTAAGGGAATGCTATATCTCAGGAACTACTGCGAGAATTGCATATAAATTTATATGTAGATGCACCTTGACATAACCTAGTCCCTATACACTTTTTATGTCAATTTCTCAAAAAGTGGCGCTGCTATACAGTGATTTCCACAGTTCAAGGAAAGGCTATATTTCAGGAACTACTACATAAAATTGCACATAAATTTATATGTGGATGTACTATGATATAAATTGTTGTCTTTCCACTTTTGGTACCAATAATTTAATAGATGGTGTTATACAACAATTTCCATAATTTAAGGGAAAGAGATATCTCAAGTTCTATTGCGTATAATTGAAAAAAAAAAAATGATATCTAAAAAGACCATTATCAGACATTATGCTGATTCAATTTGGATGCATATCAGCTTATAGTTGGTACTGCTGTCCTGCAACTTTCCATGAGAATGGAAAAGCTATATCTCAACTTCTATGGTGTATAACTGTACAAAATTTGATAAGTGAAATAACCATTATGAAAACGCATTTTTTAATATACTATTTATGGTGAATAAAACTGTCTTTCTTTGTACAATGTAATTTTTCTCTAAGATGAAAATCGTCTGCATTCATTATGGTAGGTAATTTTAATAAACAATAGCTTTAGTAAATTATCTGTAATGAGCGAATTTTATTAAAAAATGTAGAAGAGTCTTGTGGTGGGCACAACATACTAGTTTTTATTTATTTATTTATTTAATACCTTTACTTTTAATGAAATTCAATCCTTGCTTTTATGAAAACAGAATTTTGAATTTTCCTCCATTTATACTTGTTTATACAGCAAATATAGAAGAAATACTTGTTGTGATTTCATTTAAAAATAGTATGCTGTGACCACCTCAAACTTTCTTCTATATTTTCCTATAGGAATTCGCTCAGTAAAAATATTTTCTTAAAACTATTATTTATTAAAATTATCTACCATAATGAATGATTTTTATTTAGTAAAAACTAACACTAAATATAAGAAAAGAAAGACAGTTTAATTCTCTATAAATAAAGTCTTAAAAAAAGCGTCTTCATAATGGTTACCTCATACATCGGGTTTCGTACTGTTATATGCCATAGAAGTTGAGATGTAGCCACATCCCGTTCTCAAGGAAAATTGCACTATAGCAGCGCCACTTATTGGCTGACATGCATCCAAATTGAATCAGCGTAATGTCATATAAAGGCTACATTGATGCATGTCAAGTTTTGTTTGATTATACACAACAGAACCTGTTATATAGCCTTCCCTGAAAATGCGAAAGTCGACGTATAACAGCACCACCTGTTGAGCAATTGAGATTGACACAAATATCGGTAAACACTAACATATGTCAAAGTGTATCTGCATATAAATTTATATACAAAATCGTGTAGTCGTTCCTGAGATATAGCCTTTCCTGAAATTGTGAAAATCGCAGTCCAGCAACGCCACTTGTTAAGAAATTGACACCAAAAGTAGATAGGTACTAATTTAGGTCAAGGTACATCTGCATATAAATTTATATCTAGTTAACTGCAGTAGTTCCCGAGATACAGTCGCACATTTTTTTTTTTTTTTTCACGCAGACACACAAACAGACAGATACATATTTTCTAAGAATACCTAGTCAAATTGTGTTCTGGAACCCTCAAAACGTGAAAATCCATCAAAAAACGGAAGCTGAAAATTTTTACGATTACAATACTTTCTTCAATTGAATACAGAAGAAAGTAAAAAGTAATGTAAAATAAACACATTTAGGAAACTGATTCCATCAAGGTATAATAATAACATTCTTTAACGTCTTCTCTAGAACAAATAAACAACGCACGAAAATTGCAACTGGAAGAAGATAATTTGCTGATAGTGTGAATTGAAAGTATTGTGGGAAAGCAGATGTTCAATTGCGAATCATATATCCTGCTACCCAAATTATTATAAACATTCATGTCGCACAAAAGCAATAAATAAAGATTATATATATATATATATATTCAGAATATAAGCATTAAACAACGAACTACTAACATTGAAAATCAAGCACATTTTCGCAATCTTGAAATTCACAACTCCCATAAATGTTCAAACGTTATTATTAAACATTTTTTTTTTTTTTTTAACTCAATACAATCAGTAATTACATTTTATTTTATTTATTTTATTTATTTATTTATTTATTTTTACTTTCTTCTATATTCAATCGAAGAATGTATTGGATTCGTAAAAATTTTCGACTTCCGGTTTTCGACGGATTTAAAAGTTTTGAGAGGTCTAGACTATATGTCAGGTTTCATTGCGTATAATCCAACAAAACCTGATATGTGAGAAGACCAATATGAGATATTACGCTGACTCAAATTGAATGCCTATTAGCCATCATGTGGCGCTGCTACACAGTTTAAGGAAACAGTTCCACAATTTAAGGAAAGGCTATATCTCAAGAACTACTGCACAGAATTTCATATAAATTTGTATGTAGGTGCCCTTTAATATATATTAGCGCCTTCAACTTTTGGTGTAAACCGTTCAACAGGTAGCGCTGCTACACAGCGATTTCCACAATTACAAAGAAAGCTATATCTCAGGTTCTATTGTGTAGCATCAAACAAAACTTAATATGTGAGAAGGCGATTATGAGACATTATGCTGACTCAATTTGAATGCTTGCCGGCCAATAGGTGGCGCTGTTATACTGCAAATTTCATCGATAACAGGATAGCTATATCTCAACTTCTATGCCATATAACTGTAAGAACCATGATATGTGAGATAACCATTATAAAAACGCATTGTTTAAGAAGTTATTTATAGACGATAAAACTGTCTCTCTTTGGATATGTTTGAACGTAGCTTTTGGTTTCATTTCGCCAGCCCCCCCGACTAGTAGTTGGCTCTTTGCCAAATGAGAGGTGCTTTTTTCTCTTTTTGAGAATGTTACTTTTTTTATGTTTAGTTTCTCGGCCTGTCTTAAACAGGAAGTATAATTTTTTCTCTTGAACATGAAAGTTATGATTTAAATATTATGATCTTGGCTCCTTTATGGAGAAACAATGTTATCCTGAAATATACTGAATTAAGTTATAATTGTGAATTCTTCAAAGTATACTGCAAATAGTTTTTTATTGTGTGTTTAATCGCTAAATAAAGTTAATAAGCTCTCCCAACTGGTGCAAATTTTATGACTGAAATTGAACACGTGAATTACAGAACTATAGATTAAGAAGTTGTTATGATTATATATTTCTGCATATTTTCATGGTACGAAGTTTTTCATGGCGCAGTATATAATAATAATATTTTCTCATGGTGAACGAAACTCGGGATATGTGAAATCCCTTAAAAGTGAAATTACCCTTAGATATTAATTTATCTGGATTTGGATTTGAAAGCTTGGATAATTTATTGTGAAAACGAAACTGAAAAATAATAATGACTGGAATTCCGGATTCGTTATTGGATAGCTGCCTGGATATGGAACCAGGTAAGCAAAATTTAACTACTATTTATAACATTGATTAAATGAAATTAGAAATTTTAATTATTTGAATTATTTTGTTTGATTATTTGCTCGCTATGAATATTGAAAAGTTAAAAGCTAAGCGTTCTACGGAACGCTCAAATGTAACTAAATTAATAAATAAATTAGAGAATTTATTATTGGACGATCTAGAAAATACAAAATCAGACGAAATCATCGAAATCCAGGAAATGATAGGTGAAAGAGAAATTGCATTAAAAAATTTAAATAATGAAATTGAAAATTTAATAGTAGATATTAAAGAGTATGAAAAAGATATCGCGACCAGCGATAAATACGGCGAGCAAATAATTTCTGCCAAATGCAAAATGAAACTAAGATTAAAAAGATTATGTAATAATAAAGATGAAAGTAGTTCAAACTGTTCTGTCAGTGAAACCCAAACAAAAACTGGTTCGGCAGTGAGATTGCCGAAAATGTCCTTACCAAAATTTGGTGGACAAATAGAAAAATGGAACGAATTTTTCGATTGTTTCGAAAATTCAATCCATTTAAATGAAAATCTTACAAAGATTGAAAAATTCACTTACTTGAAAACGCTTTTAACTGACAAAGCGTACAATGTTATTGAAGGGTTTTCACTTACGGAACAAAATTATGATAATTGCATAGAAATATTGAAAACACGTTTTGGGCAAAAGGATATTATCATTAATGCTCACATGAATAAATTGATAAACTTAGAAGGCGTAAAAAGTTCATCAAATATAACTGCTTTGAGAAAGTTTTATGACGCTTGTGAAGTAAATATTCGCAGTTTATCTAATTTAGGGGTGACAAAAGGCCAATATGGTCATTTACTGAATCCAATTTTATTAAAATTATTGCCAAACGATCTAGTAGTTGAATATTACAGGCAAAGTGATAAAAGGAAGGATGAGTCTGATGTGACAGACTTAATTAATTTTCTTAAAGTAGAACTTGAATCGCGTGAAAAATCACTTAGTATGATTAATTATAAAAATGCTTCGGTAATTGTAAATAAAAATAAAGCCGAAATTAATGACAGAAAATTTCCAAATAAAATGAATTCATTGAATGTAGGTGTAAAAAATATATGCATATTTTGCAAGAATTATGATCATCATTCTCTTGAATGTACTAATTTAACTGATGTTGAGAAAAGGTTAAAATTAAAGAAGGATGGCAGGTGTTATAAATGTTTTCTAAAATCTCATCTGTCATCACAGTGCAGGGTGAAATCGCAGCCTTGCGAAAAATGTAAAGCAACAGATCATAACAAATTATTTTGTTTTTCAAAAAACTTGAAACCAGAAGTAGTAGAGAACACTATAGTATCGAATTCACATTTAAAAAACAGTAATCAGGCAGCGTTATTGCAAACATGTTGCGTCATAGCCCAATCTAATTCTAGATCAAAAACTGTCAGACTCTTATTGGATTCCGGAAGTGAAAAAAGTTTTATTACTAAAGAATTGGCCCACGAATTAAAATTAACCCGTGTAAGAACAGAAAAGCTAACTGTTTTTGCCTTTGGTATAAATAAAGGTAAAGAAGAGGAATTCGAGGTTTTTAATATTGAACTGCGTAGCAAAATAAATCCTCGTCGGCTCATCCATGTTGAAGTATTAGCTACAGACTTAATAACCGCGACTCCCTTGAAAAGCCCAAGGGGCGAACCAGAAATTGAAAGTTATATTAAAAATAAAAACTGGAAATTGGCAGACAATTCATTAAGTGATTCCAAAATTAATATTTTGCTAGGAGCTGATTATTTTTGGAAAATACAGAGAGGTATCATTGAAGAAATCGGTGATAATTTATATGTTGCTAATACTATTTTCGGATATACTGTAGTGGGGAAATTGAATAATAATAGTACAGAAGTAATTAATTCGCATTTTGTATCTGTAAATAAATTTGACAGTTTTGATTTGCAGCGTTTTTGGGATTTAGAATCACTTGGAATATGTGACAGTAAGAATGATTCTATGTCACAGAGAGATATAGAAATTATTAATTCTTTTAATGAAAATTTAAATTTTGTTAAGGGAAGATATGAAATTCAATTTTTGTGGAAGGAAAATAAAAATGAATTAAAATCGAATATAGAAATAGCCAAAAATAGACTTTGGGGTTTGAGAACAAAACTGTCTAAAAATGAATGGCTTAAAAATGAATATGAAAAAATTCTTGAGGAACAAAAGAAAATGGGTATAATAGAGGAGTGTAAAATAAACAAAAATGAAACTGGTGTATATTATATGCCCCACAGACCGGTGATAAGAACAGATAAGTCCACTACAAAGGTCAGAATAGTGTTTGATGCTTCTTCCAAAGAAAAGGAAGCAAAATCTTTAAATGAATGTTTATTTGCAGGCCCCAATTTAAATCCTAATATTTTGGATATTATTTTAAAATTCCGCCTTCATAAAATTGCCTTTGTTTGTGACATTGAAAAAGCTTTTCTGCAAATACAGGTTGCAGAAAATGATAGAAACTTTTTGAGATTTCTATGGTTTGAGGATATAAATAGTAAAAATCCTCTATTAAAGGTTTTCCGCATGACTCGTGTAACTTTTGGTGTTACAACATCACCCTTTTTGCTCTCAGCTACCATTAAACATCACATAAAGGGCTATAAAAGCTTGTTTGAGAAAGTCGTAAATATGCTTGATACTTCCTTATATGTTGATGATCTCTTTCATGGCGCTAATTCTGTAAATGAAGCATTTATTTTATCGTCTGGTGCTGTGAAAATACTTAAAGATGCCAATATGACATTAAGAAAATGTAAAAGTAATTCTTACGAATTAAGCAAATTGTGGGAAAAACATGGAATAAACGTTGATGAAGAAATAAATGAGGGAAATATCCCTAAAGTATTGGGAATAATGTGGTCAACTAATAATGACACGTTAAGAATAGACATTCAATCTCTGTTAGAAGGGTTTGATAATGAAATTATCACTAAGAGAATTGTTTTACAAACTGTAGCAAAGGTGTATGACCCTGTAGGGTTTATTTCCCCTTTTATAATAAGAGTTAAATTTCTAATGCAAGAACTATGGGAGCAGGGTGTTGATTGGGATTCTGCTTTACCTGATGCTTTAACACAAAAATTTAAGAAATGGCATCGTGAAATACAGGATTTAGAAAATTTTGAAGTGCCTAGAAAATATTTTACGAATTTTGAAAAATTAACTCCTGAAACTATTCAAATTTGTGTTTTCTGCGATGCCAGTTTGAAGGGATATGGTACAGTAGCTTATTTTCGTGATCCTTGTTCCCGTGAAACTTCATTTATTATGTCAAAGACAAGAGTAGCTCCTCTCAAAAAACTTACTTTGCCTCGACTTGAATTGATGGGAGCCTTAACAGCTGCTCGATTAGCTCATTATCTTGGGCAGCTATTTTCAGTTCCCGTCAAAAACATACTATGCTTCTGTGATTCCCAAATTACCCTTTATTGGGTCAAAGGAAGTGCTAGTAACTGGAAGCCCTTTGTAGAGAACAGAGTGCGTGAAATTCAACGATTAGTAGCCCCATCTCAGTGGAGATTTTGTCCAGGGGTTAAAAATCCCGCTGATGTGCTATCTCGTGGTTGCACAGCAACTGAATTGTTGAAGAATGAAGAATGGTTAAAGGGACCAATCTGGTTGAAAGAAGAGCACTTACCGACACCACTACCGGAAAATGAAGTCAAAATACCTGAAGAAGAGATTTTGAGAGAACAACGGAAAACTACTGTTTGCTCTTTAACTCATGGCAATAATGAATTTGAATTATTATATAAGTTTTCATCTTGGTCTAAATTAAGACGTGTTACAGCCTGGTGTCTTAGATTTATAAAAAATACTAAATGTCGATCTGCGCGAAATACTGGCTTTTTAACTATACAAGAACTTGATGAGGCAACTAAAATTATTGTGAAGTTGGTTCAAAGACATGAATTTGGAGAGGAAATAAAGACTTTAAAATCTGGAAGAAACCTGAATGCTAGTAACAAACTCCTTTCTTTAAACCCTTTTCTAGACAAAAATGAAATTCTTCGTGTTGGTGGAAGATTAAGACACGCAAACCTACCTGAGAGTCAAAAACACCAAACGATACTTCCTAAAACGCATCACATTACAGATTTAATTATAAAGTATTTTCATGAAAAACATCTTCACAGTGGAACTCAGTTAACAATTTCAGTCCTGCGACAACAATATTGGATAATTAATGCAAGAGACGCCGTGAAAAGGAATCTGCGGAACTGTATGAAGTGTTTTAGAACCACATCGAACTTAGCCTCTCAACTGATGGGTGATCTTCCAGCTGCTCGTGTAGTGCCATCGCGAGTGTTTTCGAAAGTCGGGGTTGATCTTGCAGGCCCCTTTCTCATCAAACCTCGTAAGGGCCGAGGTGTTAGATCTTATAAAAGTTATATTTGTTTATATATCTGTTTTTCCACAAAAGCAATTCATTTGGAAATACTCAGTGATCTCACCTCTGAAACATTCCTCGCATCCTTGAAGAGGTTTGTTGCTCGACGAGGAAAACCTGAAGAATTGTTTTCAGACAGAGGAACGAACTTTGTAGGTGCCGACAACGAAATGAAAAAAATGATGTCCTTGATCTCTTCTGACGAAAAGATCCACAGATATTTGTCCGAAGAAACAATCAAATGGAATTTCAATCCCCCATCGGCCCCCCATTTTGGAGGACTTTGGGAGGCTGGAATAAAACAGATGAAGGGTCATTTAAAAAGAACTATTGGCGAACAAATATTAACTTATGAACAGTTCCTTACTTTAATTACTCAAATTGAATCGTGCTTGAACTCCAGACCTCTTGTTGCGCTCTCAAATGATCCAAGTGACTTAAATGCTCTAACTCCAGGACATTTTATCATAGGCACTGCCTTGACTTCAATACCAGAACCTGACTATTCTTCAGTTAACCTAACCCCGCTAGAAAGATGGAAACTTCTACAAAAAATTTTTCAAAGTTTCTGGAACAGATGGTCTTCAGATTACCTATCAGACTTGCAAAGGCGATCAAAATGGTTAATAAATAAACCAAATTTCAAGAAAGACGATTTGGTTTTAATAAAAGATGATAATCAGCCCCCTTTGAAGTGGAAACTAGGACGCATAATCAAATTATTTCCTGGAGCAGATGGCAAGATTCGTGTTGTTCTACTGAAAACTATTTATGGAGAGTTGAAGCGTCCGATCGCCAAACTATCACCTCTACCATTTTGAACTTTGAAATTTTTATTTTATTTTTATTTTATTTTATTTTATTTTTATTTTTTTTTTTTTATGTTCCTGTTTTTAATCCATTTATGTTAATCATCTAGTACAATGTTTCATATGTATATTAATCTCTTTTTTTTTTTCTTATCTATTTGCAGTTGAAGACCAAGAAAATGAAAACCTGTAATAACACTAATGTTGTTATTGTACTTGTAGAATATTTTTATGAACCTTCGTTCATGGGGGCGGAGCATGTTTGAACGTAGCTTTTGGTTTCGTTTCGCCAGCCCCCCCGACTAGTAGTTGGCTCTTTGCCAAATGAGAGGTGCTTTTTTCTCTTTTTGAGAATGTTACTTTTTTTATGTTTAGTTTCTCGGCCTGTCTTAAACAGGAAGTATAATTTTTTCTCTTGAACATGAAAGTTATGATTTAAATATTATGATCTTGGCTCCTTTATGGAGAAACAATGTTATCCTGAAATATACTGAATTAAGTTATAATTGTGAATTCTTCAAAATATACTGCAAATAGTTTTTTATTGTGTGTTTAATCGCTAAATAAAGTTAATAAGCTCTCCCAACTGGTGCAAATTTTATGACTGAAATTGAACACGTGAATTACAGAACTATAGATTAAGAAGTTGTTATGATTATATATTTCTGCATATTTTCATGGTACGAAGTTTTTCATGGCGCAGTATATATAGTAATATTTTTTCAGGATATTTAGTGCTAGATTTCCCTAAGATGAAAATTATTTGCATTCATCACGTTAAACTTTTTAATAATAGTTTTAATAAATTATTCGCACTTAGTGAATTTGACAGAAAAATATAGAAGAATGTCTTGTGGTGGCCACAACATACTAGTTTTTTTTTTTTTTATATATATATATAATTTACTAACAGTGTGACAATGAAAATTTACTTTATTCTATATCATGTTATATCATTTTACCTTGTTTTGCAGATTTTTAGATGAATAAGTAATGTTGATTTATTTTTCGAGTTTCGGGTCGGATTCGGGTTAGATAAGTCGGGATTCGGGTCGGGTTCAGGTCGCAAAGAATTCTCTGTTGCGAGTTCGGGTCGATTTTCGGGTTGATGAAAATTTTTTTGTCGGGTTCGGATCGGGTTTCGGGTTGAGGAAAATTCTTTTGTCTGGTTCGGGTCGGGTTTCGGGTTGATTTGAAATCCATCTGTCGGGTTCGGGTCGTGTAAAACCCGACCCACGCAGGACTCTAGTTTGGATCAATGATCCATTTCTCTTCATCTGGTGACAAAAACACTGAACTGTCTCCACTCCAGTTCCATATGTAAACCGCAGTTTAAAAAGCTTTAAAGAGTAACAAAATTAACCGTCGTTAAAAAAATAAATAAATAAATAATTCGAATAATTTTTAAAACTACGGTGCCCGACCTTTCAAACAAACCTATGGAAGGGTTTGATCCTATTTATGTAAATTAATAAGCCGAATTACATCTCATCAAACAATTTTTAATAAGATAACAAAACATTTTTTGGGAAAAGATGGCGGTAGTTTACACTGAGAGAAGATGCTTTATTGTCTTTTTTGTTGTTTTAAGTGATGTCTGAAAATTACTTTTAGCAAAATATCCAATAAAATGGTAGATAATATTAATAATATAATATTTGAAGTTATTTAACACATTCGCTGCCACTGACGCGCTGGCGCGTCAGCATGGCGCTACCTCCCATGCCGGTGACGCTCTGGGGCGTCAATCGAGTATGATAAGTAAACTGCTTTAGTTTTAGTTCGGATTTGGAGGTTGAACGATGAGGTTTTTGTGGCACGTTAGTGAAGCATTATTTTTATATTTTCAGTGCGTGGTTTTTAAATTTTGTGTTTAAATTTTTTTTTTTTGTGCAGCCAACGTTTTTAATCATTAAAATACTTTTTTTTAAATTCGGCTTCTGAGGATGGATATATAAATTTTGGTGGCAGCGAATGTGTTAACATTAAAATAATAACTTTTGTCCTTTCTAATAAAATGCATATTTTACTTTCAAATCCCATACGTCATTTCAACGCTAAATATACGACCATTTTACATCACGACTGGGGTAAAGTGCAAAACGAAAGCATTATGGAAAACAATTATTTCAAAGTTTTTACAACGTTTTTGAAGTTCGGCATATTTTTAATAAGTAGTCATAAGTATAAATTTTCAAAAGAGATCAATTAATGACAAAAACAATTGGCAGGGTATTTTACATAAATTTAAAACAAAAACTACAACGTCATCTTTCGATGTATTCTACAACGTATAATTTCCATTTGCAACCATTTACATCTTAAATTTTCTTCTAAATGTGAAATTTTAACGTTTAAACTGCTATTTGGACTCATTATTAGTATTTTTTTTTCTAAATCATCCAAAATTCGGTGTGCAAAAAGAAATTTTATGATTTAGAAATGTTGGTTAGATTTACAAAATAACTTTTGTTACAATTCTAAAAAAAAAAAAAAAAAAAAAAAAAAAATTAAAATTAAAAAAAATCAAATCATTAAATTCATATTTTTATTTATTTTTATTTCATATTATTGCACGCGCACTATTTATTTTCTAATTCAAAATTAATAAAAAAAACGTTTTCGATATCTCTTGTAACGATACTGATTATTATTAATTTTTCTTTTCTTTTTCTTTCAAAAAAAAAAAAAAAGATTTTGATGAAATTCTGGCTAAAGCAGAATTTAGTTTAGGACGGAGGACTATCAGTTTTTTTTTTTTTTTTCTTCCCAATTATAACATCGCTCTCAAATTATTCAATTATATTTTCGATAAAT
Source organism: Salticus scenicus (assembly GCA_963930645.1). Taxonomy (NCBI): domain Eukaryota; kingdom Metazoa; phylum Arthropoda; class Arachnida; order Araneae; family Salticidae; genus Salticus; species Salticus scenicus. Next base: position 235,361,410 of record OZ005650.1, read on the forward strand.
TTTAGATTTCGATAAATGTCCAACTATCGAAAATGATTTCGACAAATGTCCAACTATCGAAAACGAGAACGCAAAAATCGCTATCTGAGACTAATAGGCCCTCAGTCCTAATAAAATCGTTTAAAAAAAATCCTTTTTGTTACTTACAAATATATAAAAATTAAAGTTAGAAAAATTATTTTGTTAATATAAGCAAATATAAAGAAATCTTGATTAAATTAAGTAAATTACTTAGCAATATATCTTGTGCTGTCAAATAAAACTGATTTTTTTTTTCTTCTAATAATTTCGTCTGAAGCACAAACCTTTTCAAAATACATTTTGCAGTTTTAATCAAATTCTTTCTCTTCGTAAATTTTTCATTTATTTTTAAGGCTTTTTCTGATTGTCTGTATGTGCGTCATAAAGGTTTTCTGAACGCTGTATCTCAAGAAAATAAAACTTTATAATTAGCTGTGCCATGACGTAAGTTGATGCTGATTAGATTTCGGCATTTATTGTCAACAGGGGGTTATACTGCAATTTTTTCTCTATTACACGAAGGTTACATTCAGATTCTATAGCGTATAAAATAACAAAGCTTTATGTCTAAAAGAGTTATTATGAAAAACTATGCTGGATTAATTTGTTTGCATATGGACATTTTGGACATGCTGGTTTAATTTGATTGCGTATGGACACTTGTATATGCTGATTTAATTTGTTTGCATAAGGTTGTATATTCATTGCCACAGGTGGATTATGAAACTTTACTCAACAAGCTTTAATCTGATTTTTTTTTTTTTTTTTTTTTAACCCCAAGTATAACATAGACAATATTCAATAAATACAATTTAAATTAAAAGAAGACTTTCTATTATTACATTCTTTTAATTCATTTTAAATATTGAATATATATATATATATATATATTTCTCGTAATAAAAATTTGTTTTACATTGAGCTTATAATAATCGCATCCCAAAAAAATAATATTTTATTAAATCCAGAACTCAATTCTAAAATGATATTTGATTATCTATTTTTTATTTTACGTTATGACATACTCTTCTTCCTACGCGTTTCAGTGCGGAAAACATAAATATTTCTCAGATATTTTTAATACTTTAATCGTAGATTACTAATAAATGAGAATCTTGTAACCATTGCATAAGTTGCATAAGTTTGAAATTAAAATTTTCAAATTAAACCTTGTAGACTGTACATATCGATTCAGTTAAAAAACTTCCACAATGTAAACTATATAAACTTTACTGCCCAGAAATGTTTTGGATAAAATTCCGAAATCATTCAATAATCTCATAAATAAGTCATATGCGATTTTTAAAAACTGAAGATAAACTGTAAATTTAGAATAAAAATTAGGATAACTGCACTAGTATTAGACATTATTTTTCATTTTTTAAGCTATTGCATAGCTTCTATCGCGGGCTTTCAGCGCGGCGACCGAATCAAGAAATTCCGTAACGAAAAAAAACCTAACACAGTTCGGCAGACTTCGGCAGACAGTTAGTTCGGCAGACTTCGGCACTTCAAAACGTAATTTCACAAAATCCTTCATTTCTCAAACAAAAAAACAGATATCCGTAAAATTTTTGCTTTAAAATATAGCTAATAGAAATGTCTAAAAATCGGTTTCTGGAATTTTTGAAATTCGGTCCCCAAAGGGGGCGGGGGGGCAAAACGTGATTTCGCATAATCCTATATATCTCAAACAAAAAAAATAGATAAACGTGAAATTTTTGCTCTAAAATATAGCTAATGCAACTATCTAAAAACCAGTTTCTTGAATTTTAGAAATTCAGCCCCCAGGTGGGGCAGCAAGTGGGGGGAGCTATGGAGCAAAAACAAATAGAAATACAGTTAGGCTGTTCAAAATTGGTACAGATAGGTTTTAAAGGCCTGCAAGTCGAATGGGGATATTTTCGATTGCGTAAAGTTATTTGGAGGGGAGGGGAGGGGGGGGAAATAAAAATAGTGTCAGATCGTTCAAAATTGGTACATAGAGGTTTTCGATACTTACAAATCGATTGCGGATATTTTTGAATTTGTGAAATTATTAGGAGGGGCGGTAAGGAGGGCTATGGGGCAAAAACAAATAGAAATACAGTTAGGCCGTTCAAAATTGGTACAGATAGGTTTAAGAGGCCTGCAAGTCGAATGGGGATATTTTCGATTGTATAAAGTTATTACGAGGGGCGAGAAGGGGGGAGGGGAGGGGGGGGGCAAAAAAATAAAAATAGTGTCAGATCCTTCAAAATTGGTACATAGAGGTTTTCGATACTTACAAATCGATTGCGGATGATTTTGAATTTGTAAAATTATTAGGAGGGGCGGGTAGGGGGGTGGGGCGGTAAGGGGGGCTATGGGGAAAAACAAATAGAAATACAGTTAGGCCGTTCAAAATTGGTACAGATAGGTTTAAGAGGCCTGCAAGTCGAATGGGGATATTTTCGATTGTGTAAAGTTATTAGGAGGGGCGAGAAGGGGGTAGGGGAGGGGGGCAAAAAAGTAAAAATAGTGTCAGATCGTTCAAAATTGGTACATAGAGGTTTTCGATACTTACAAATCGATTGCGGATGATTTTGAATTTGTAAATTTATTAGGAAGGGCGTGTAGGGGGGTGGGGCGGTAATGGGGCGGCTATGGGGCAAAAACAAATAGAAATGCAGTTAGGCCGTTCTAAATTGGTACAGATAGGTTTAAGAGGCCTGCAAGTCGAATGGGGATATTTTCGATTGTGTAAATTTATTAAGAGTGGCGAGAAGGGGGGGGGGAAGGGAGGGGGGCAAAAAATAAAAATAGTGTCAGATCGTTCAAAAATGGTACATAGAGGTTTTCGATACTTACAAATCGATTGCGGATGATTTTGAATTTGTAAAATTATTAGGAGGGGCGGGTAGGGGGGTGGAGCGGTAAGGGGGGCTATGAGGCAAAAACAAATAGAAATACAGTTAGGCCGTTCAAAATTGGTACAGATGGGTTTAAGAGGCCTGCAAGTCGAATGGGGATATTTTCGAAAGTGCAAAGTTATTAGGAGGGGCGAGAAGGGGGGAGGGGAGAGGGGGGCAAAAAATAAAAATACAGTTAGATCGTTCAAAATTGGTATATAGAGGTTTTCGATACTTACAAATCGATTGCGGATATTTTCGAATTTGTAAAATTATTAGGAGGGTTGGTAAGGGGGGGGGGCTATGGACAAAAAAAAATTAGAAATACAGTTAGGCCATTGAAAATTGGTACAGATAGGTTTTAGAGGCCTGCAAATCGAATGGGGATATTTTTGAAAGTGTAAAGTTATTAGAAGGGCCGGGGAGGGGGGGGGGCAGAGGAAATAGAGTTAGATCATTCAAATTTGGTACATTGAGGTTTTCGATACATACAAATCGATTGCGGATATTTTTGAATTTTTAAAATTATTGGGAGGGGCGGGAAAGGGGGGAGGGAGCGGAAGGGTAAAAAATAAAATAAATAAATAATTATAATTGCATAAGTTCATAAAAAATGCTATGCAATAGCTTTACCGCGGCAGTCCCCGAGTGCCACACGTATTTTTTTTATTTGTGTGTGTCTGTGTGTAACTGTGTGTGTATTGTTCTCAACTTCAGAGACTAAAATTAACCAGTGTTTCATACTTCAATAAAGTCTTTCTTCATACAACTCTACTGCGAAAGCTGCTAATTGTAACATTTTTATATGCATTTTTTTTCAGAGAGCTTAAAATGAACCAGTAGAGGGCATGCTAAATTTCAGTAATAGACTTTTTTTTTTTTTCAGTAGCGGACGCGCTTGAATTTTTGAAGAAATGGAAAAATAAAATGTGATCCTATTAAATATATGTATATTAATGAACGAAACTATTTCTGTGCTACCTTAATGCGTTCTTGGAAAGGTTTCATTCTTTACTTTGGATTTTTCCGCTATTCTGAAGCTCTTTTCTTTACTTCTTATTTAGTTATATATCTTTTTTTTCTTCTTCTTCTTTATCCCACAATTTTTTTTTTCAGTTTTCTTCTCTATTTCTTTCTTTTTTCTTTTTTTTTTTCCCTATTGAGTATAGTAATCAGTATTGAAAAGATTATGTCCCGTCTACCCTGAAATATGTTAACAATCAGAACACAGCGTTTGTGTCATGTAATATGAACTAGTTCAAAGTTATCAAACCTATGCAGAAGTCGGATAAAAAGTGAAAGTAAATCTGAAAGGTACAAAGAAAAAGATGTCAAACGTGAAATATTTTATTCATTATTGCTTTCTTAACAAATTTCTCAAAGGAAAAAGAATTAAAATCTTTAAATCTCTTCTTCTCAGTTTGCAGTTTTCGGATATATTTGATGACTTCCAAATGTTAAGGTTTCCTAAAATGCCATTGCAGTTATTCGAAAATTGTTTGAATCTGCATTATGTCATATACGTTTAAGGATCGGATTTGCATTATTTTTTAGTACTTTAATAAATAATGTACAAATCATGCATGATTTTTCTATTTTTCTACTTAAGACTGTTGTTTTATTTATTTTTTTCTTTAGAAAGTAGTAACATTATACAACGTATGATCTAAGGATCCCATTTTTCTTAATGTTATGTGTTATTTGTGCAATATATTATCATTGAAATTGTAATAAAAATAACAAAATAGGATAATACATATATATTACATTAAGTTATTTGTATTAAACATTTATTTAACAATAACAAACAAAACAATAATTAATTGAAGATTTTAATTGAATGTATATACAGTGCGTTGCATGAATATAAACGCACCTTTTTCAATAAGCAGAAATAGAATTTTTTTAATTTTAAAAGAAGGAATGTGGCTTACAATCATTGTATATGACTAACAATTAAATAAGGTGCTTTGGGCACGTGTATTTAGGCTCATGCAAGCTTACGTAAATGAGTGTTTAAGCATTTTCTTATTTTTCACTGTTTTTCGTTTGTTGCGCGAAATTAAACGCACTCTGTATTTTGCATTTAAAATTTAACAGAGCCACCGGAATTTAATTAAAACACAGATAGTCGTGTTGCTAAAGTTCTCTAAAAACAGTTTTAATGATTGAGTGCAAAATTTACGGAGTTTGTTCAGGATGACAAGAAAGAAAACTTTGACAGTAGACGAGAGGATAAAAATTGACTTTATGCCTGGTAAAGTCTTTAGCAATCGTGAAATTGGGTGCCGAATCGGAAGAAGTGAGAGTGTTGTGCGAAATTATATAAAGAAAGGAGCAAATTATGGAGAAAAAAAGCGTATAAGAAGCGATAAGGAAAGCTCACCACTAATGACAAACGACGAATATGCAACGCTGCAAAGAATAATAATATTTCCTGTGCGAAGATAAAGGCTCAAAACAAGCTGGGTGTTCATCGGACAACCATATGGAGAACTATTAAAGCTGCAACATTCATTAAATTTAAGAAAATGAAGGCGAAACCACCCCTCACTCAAAAGCACAAAGATATGCGTTCGGAATGGGCAAGAAAATGGATGCTAGATCGACTAAATTAGGAAAACGTCATCTTCTCAGATGAAAAAAAAAGTTTAATCTCGATGGCCCGGACGGATTTCATAGCTAATGGCACGATTTGAGAACCGAAGAAATGTACTGTTCAAAACGTCAATCTGGAGGTAGGTCTGTCATGGTGTGAGCAGCCATAGGTTTTATAGGGACTTTCGAATTTGAGTTCGTGGAGAACACTATGAACTCTGTAGATTATGTCCAGATGCTCACAAGGAACGTCCGCCGACAATCAGTCAAGAAAGCTGGAAGAAATTATATTTTTCAGCAAGATTTTGCATCTGTACATACAGCACATATCGTGAAAAAGTGGTTCCGTGACAATAAAATTAAAGTTCTGGATTGACCCTCAAAAAGCCCCGATTTAAACATAATGGAGAACGTATGGGGTATTCTGGATCGCTGTGTTTACGTTGTGGCGTTTGCGTTCCTGCAAACTCCATCTTAACTTAAATACTTAGATTACTAAGAAAACCAGAGACGTGAATTGATCAACAATAAAAGTTTATTGAACCAGATTAATGGGAGGGCGGCCTGGAAAATAGATCTTAGCTCAGTCAGCGTATTACTAAATCAAAAATATATAAATCAACAATTTAATTATCTTAAATATCTCACCACAGCAGATAGTCGAAGGCGTAGAGACGGTCGCACTCGTACTCCAATACTACGGCTTCACTATGGGACAGAGGATTCTCTTCTGACCCAGCTTGAACTTCCCGAAAACTAGTAGACACTCACCAACACTCAACACTACTTAACTTCACGTCACTAAATCTCCACTACTCTATTTTTTCAATATCCGTCAAACTAAGATTCATCACAACCACTATAATATCCTCTAACATCCACACTATCTACTAAAACCATCTCTATTTTTATACTTCTTCCTACACCCTCCTTTCACTACATTTCAATCCGTACTTTTAAAAATCACTTCTAATTTAACTAATATTCAAAATCTAAGTCTTTTAATGCAGCACCCTGCCGACACAAAACTAGCTCGACCTCAACCTTCACCGAGTCACTGGCGACGGAATGATTTTAACCGGCCCCACTTTCTACTTTGCTGGATCCAGCTTAATTAAAACAACTGTGGTGACGTTCTGACGTCTCAACCTCACAGTGCCCCTCCAAGAAAAAAAAATTTAGTCGGAAAATCCCCAACGGGTTTGATCGAGTAAATTTAAATAGCTTCATTCCATATCTAACTATCTCAAATCTCTGAAGTGTGAGAGCAGCCGTCACGTAAATTTTAACCGGGTGAGAGCACTTAAAAATTTGTTAAATCCCTGAGCGAAAACTCGGGGACGCAAAAAAAAATTAATTTAAAATTTTAAATAAAAGGCGTACTTTTACCCCGAGAACTCCGGGACTCTGACTGGGCTAAAACCAGGCTTACAGTAGGATTTACACACGTCTCCCTGTTAGGCCAGGAAGGCAAATGATATATTGTAGAATTATAAAGAGACTCGCTGGTACAAATGCGATAATTTCTTGCTGTAGAATAGAGTCTGTTGCACAGATTGTTCATATCCCACAATTAACCTTTTTAACATATCTAAGTGAAGAAAAAAGTCTTTAATCAAATTTAATGCTATTAAATAGGATGGGGAACTTGAAAATCTATCCTGCAGATGAAGTGGCTAGCAGTTTAATTGTCTTCAGGAAAAAGTAGACGTCGGAATGTGCAGGCTGTCCACATCCAGGAAAAAGAACTTTTTGACATCAGATTAAGAGATCTTTCACTTCAGATAAAAATACTTTTAACATCAGATTAATAGGAATAGTCCATCAGAGTGTGTCTGAAATAGGAAAAACTTTTACAGTATGCATAGTAAAAAAAAATAGTTAGAATTCATCTCTAGAAGAAACTGAGACATGTTCGTCTCTATTAACATAATAGATAGGTTACATACAGAAATATTTCTCCCTCCTTAGCTAAAGCATAAGCGAAAAAACTGAGCAGTTAGTCTTTTTAATGTTATATGGTTAAACACGCTTTTTATGCTTATAACTAAAAAAAACATTGTTCCCCCTCTAAAAGTACATACAGATAAACTTTTATACAAATATTCAAAAGTTTTACAAATACAAATATGCAGTTTATAAATACATCATTTATAAAAATACGAAAGAAAAAAAAGGGGGGGATTTACAAAAGGTAAAAAAAAACAGTTTATATTACCAGCTTTCTGCAGGTGATGGCTACAAGGTAAAAGAACTTAATACATACATAAAATAGATATTTAAGAGAGAACAAAAATGTTGACATTGAAGCAGAACATGAATTTTGATATGAAAGTTCATGGCTAAATTAAATTTTGTATTTTTAGTTTGGGAAAGTCCATAACTTTCGTAAGAGTTCTTAAAATATAAAGTCCCAAAAAGGCTTCAAAGTATGTCGAACATTTTGTACAGCTCTGACAGAAATGCACTTGTAATAGAAAAAAAAAAATAGAGAACGGTATCACCTGATGTGAATTTGCAGCTGTAACTTCAGGAAGGTTAGAGGTCTTGGTGAATGTGCTCGATGTACTCGTCAGCTAGGCCACAGGGTTGCAGGCTTTCAGACCGGGGTCTAGGGCTATCCTAAAAGGCTTGTACAAAGGCTTGTTCGGCAGGTGATTCATATGGCTGAGCATGAAGTCGGAGTCTGGCTTGACGCCGGGTATTAAATCGGTGGTGTAAAGAGAACTCGTCTGTGCCGACCAAGTCAGGGGCTGCTAGGAATTTCTCCATGTGCCGTCCGCTAGCTGATGAAGAGGGTGGAGGTCTTTTTCGAACCCTTGCCTTTCTCTTAGGTCGGAAAGAGTCGGTGTGCACTGAATCTGGAACTGCTAGTACCTTCTGTGGGCGATGTGTTCCAGAGGACTTTGAGGAGGGGGCTTGTGGCCTTTTGAAATATTTATTCCAAGCTTTTTTCTTTTTAATCTGCGGTATAAAAAAGCTATTAGTAAAAGAATAGTCGCGTTTGCGACCAGTTTGCCTAGGAAATTTCACATTAGAATGGTTTCATGACCCACTACGAGCTCGCTTTCATGCGGCGGGTCTGCTAACACTAGATCGATCAGTGGAAGTGCCCTGAACAGATTGTTCGGGTGTTGTAGGAGTAGGTAGTTTATCAGCTGTACAAGAATCAGGAGCACTAGGCTGGGAAGTGAGGTTAGGCGTAAAGACGGACTGTTCGTCAGGTGGGTTTGAACACTGCACGCTATCACTATCAAGAGTTTCAGCATATGATTGAGTGCGCTCTTTAAAAATGCGTATCTGATCAATGTTTATGGTTGTTGGGGTGCCGTTAAAATCAATTGTCAAATAATTATTTTCTATCTTTAAAACAGAGAAAGGCCCAATGAATTTTGGCCCAAATTTAGCTACTTTAGAATCTTTTTTTGAGCTAAGAAAATGTGATTCTAGGAGTATTTTATCTCCCACTTTTACTTCTAAAATTCTACGTTTAAGGTTATAATATACAGCTTACTGCTCTTGAGCTTTTCTCAAATTTCTCTGAACTTCTGGTAGCAATTCTTCAATATTTCGCGTAATAAATTGAGATGCGTTTTGCTGTACTAATACCAGTTTTTGAAAGGGGGTCAGAATCTTTCTGCCCAAAAACAATTCAGCGGGAGTTTTTCCTGTTGCATCACTTACCGCTGTACGAATCGCATAGCCAAAATGATAGAGAAACTGATCCCAATTTTCATGATTTTGACCAATGAACGTCACAATCATATTAATTAAAGTTCTATTAACACGTTCGGCCTGATTAGCTTGCGGCCGATATGGAACCGTGAAGACATGTTTAATTTCGAGTGTATCGCAAAGTGCCTTAAAAACATTACTTATAAATTGAGGACCATGGTCCGTTACAATTTGAAGAGGGGCGCCGTAACGATAAATATAATTATTAAAGAAGTCAGTGGCCACTGCTTGTGCCGAAGCTTTACTTAAAGGCACAAATTCAACCCATTTACTAAAATAATCCACCATAACTAACACATAACGAAATCTATTTGGTTTAGAGAGGGGGTAAGGACCGATTAAGTCGAGTCCAAGAATTTGATTTGGAAAATCAACTTTAATAGGAATTAATTTACCGGCCGGCTTTACATTTTTATAATTATATTGCTGGCACAAGCGACAACTCGAAACATATTCATTAACAAACTTCCTCATTTTAGGAAAGTAACAGGCATCTTTGAGCTTTTTATAAGTTTTCCTAATGCCAAAGTGCCCCGAAATTGGAGATTCATGAAACTCATATAGGATGGCTTGACGAAGAGATTGGGGAATTACAACCCGTAATTCGCCATAAGATGATAATAATTTTGAATAAAAAAGCAAGCCATCGATTAAAGAAAAAGATTGGGACCAGTTTAAGGCAATGGCTGATTCAATTAATGAAACTGACTCAGGATCGTCTAAATACTTATAGATTAATCCAAATTCGGGATCATTTTTTTGTTCTTGGATTAATTGATCTCTCGAATTTAACACAGATGCTGGCATAAGCGCTAAAGCTACTTTTTCCTGATCAGATACGAATTTATTGTTTAAGGTAGGTACTAGATTTGTAGAAGCACATTGGTTTACTTGTTCACTTTCAATTTCCTTTACACGAGTTTCAGTCACGTCTGCTAATATTTCGGATTGAACCGGTTCAGCCTTTAAATGCGAATGATGAATAAATGAGGCTTTAACAGTAGAATTTAACTGATCATTCTTTTCATTTAAAGCAAGGGATTGATCTAACCCATTAGATTCAATCGTATTTTCTTGAGTTTGAGTAGTACGTGAAAGAACGTCAGCTACGATATTGTCAGAACCAGGTCGGTGTTCGATGTTTATATTAAAGTTAGATAACTTAAGAGTCCATCGAATCATGCGGGGGGAGAGGTTCTTTCCAGTTGTTAACCGAGTTAATGCCGCATGATCCGTAACAACTGTTACTGGAAGTTGCGTAAAATATAATCGAAATTTTTGCAGTCCCCAAAGCACTGCTAAACATTCACGTTCAGTTAATGGATAATTTCTTTCTGCAGCGTTAAGCGTACGGGACGCATATGCTATTGGGCGGCCTTCTTGGCTTAAAACGGCACCAATGCCGTACGAAGAAGCATCAGTAGCTACTTGAAATTTAATATTATAATTAGGATGAGCTAGTACAGGAGGAGCGCTAAGTATAGTTTTTAACCTATCAAATGATTCTTGTGCTTCATTTGACCAGTGAAATTTAACTCTTTTCCTTTTGAGTTTAAAGAGGGGCTCGCATATGTGAGCAAAATTAGGTATAAATTTCCCATACCAAGCACACATGCCTAGAAATCTCAAAACTTGCTTGGAAGTAGTAGGAGGGGGCATGTTTAAAACTGGCTGAACTTTTTCATTATCTACAGAAATACCAGCAGGCGTTATTTTGACGCCTAGGTACTTAATTTCCTGTCGTGCAAAATGGCACTTAGAAGAATTTAAAGTTAATCCTGCAGTTTGCAGTAGAGTAAAAACAGTTTTTAAATTATCTAAGTGCTCATTGTAAGATGAGGACGTGATTATTATATCATCGAGATAAACATGTACAAATTTATTCAAAACAGGTTTAAGAATAGTTTCCATGGCTTTTTGGAATGTTGCCACAGCCCCTGAACATCCGAAAGGCATTCGTTTAAAACCAAACGTGCCGTTTTTAGTTATAAACGCTGTTTTTGATATATCAGCGGGTTTCATTGCAATTTGAAAATAACCTGATGTCAGATCGAGAGTAGACATAAAATTGGTCGTTGTGATATGAGCTAACAAATCATCAATTATAGGCAAGGGATACTGAGGATATTGTGTAATAGAATTTAGTTTACGATAATCGATTGCAAATCTCCATGCCTCAGGATCAGTAATAGGTTTACCATTTTTCTTACGACATAAAACAACAGGAGATGCATAAGGAGAAGTTACAGGCATAATAATATCATTTTGCAACATTTTGTCAATATGCCAATTTATAATATCTTGTTTGGCTTGATCATAACGATAAGGCTTACTAAAGACTGGTTTATTAGTTCCAGTGTCAATTTCATGGCAAACAACATGGGTTAAGCCAGGTGTATCAGAAAATAACTGTTTAAACTGATTAAGAAAATTAACAAAATCAATTTTTTCAATATGAGTGAGGGCACTTTCCTCTAAATTAACAATTAACTCTGTCGGCTCGACAGGTTTAGAATTTGACTTAGAATCATCAATATGTAAAGATTTATTGGCAAAATTTATTTCAACATTATTTGCTTTCATAAAATCTAACCCTATAATGCAGGGATGCTGAAGATTGTCGATGACGTAAAAAGGCCAATTAACACTTAAATTATGAATTTTAACATTCAGGCTGAATGCGCCTCTATTAACACAGGACTTGCCTTGAGCCGTTGTAATATTTAAATTTGTCCGCTTTAAAGCTTTAAAGTCAAAATACTTTTTATAAGTTTCATATGCTAGAAAGGAGCGTTCAGCACCAGTGTCCCAATAAGTAGGTATGAAAATATCATGAATTATTGCATTCAAATTAGGAAGGTCCACCGGACTGATACAAATTGTGTGTAAACATATGGAGGTGGTTGAGATATTCAGTGGCTGTTGACCCTCCTCACAAGAGCCACTTACTCGTTTAACTGACGACTCTGGTTATTACGAGAGTTACGAAAATTTCTGTTATTTCTATCAGCTCGAGAAAAGTTTTGAGACTGATTTTGATTAGAACGATCGTTCCGAGAATTTTGAAAGTTATTACGCCTTGTCTGCGGCGATTGACGTTCTTGTTGATAGCGATTGAAATTTTGAGGGGGGGGGGTGAAATTTTCACGCCTAGAATTTTGCATATTTCCATTACCCCGTTGGCGATTAAAGATGTTTTCCGCCCTTGGAGGGTGTCGTTCTTGATATTTAGCTAAGGTTTGAAACAGACTGTCGTAAGAGGTGACAGGTTTCAGATCAAGGTAATCTTGAATAGGAATACTCAAAAGCGGGGTTATAATTTCCATTGCAGCGGCAAAAGATAAAACTAAATCCAGCTGCTTTATAATGTCAAATTTACGTAATAAAAATGTGGTAGGTTTGTCATAAAACGACATCTTTGTCGTATAAAGTTCTTGACGGAGCTTGGTTTTATCCACAATAGAAGAGAATGAATTTTTAATTTTGAGCTTCAAATCCTCATACGTAGGATTTTGGCCTAGAGTTCTAGAGGCAATGGTGTCATACCAGATTTTAGCATCTCCTTTTAAGGAGTATTTTAATAAATTAAATTTATCAGCCTCGTCAATTTTACATATATCAAAATACTGTTCAAGATCTTCAAAAAATTTAAGTACATTGTTTGAGCCAGTAAAATAAACCCGAGTGGGGGCGATGTCGAACTGAGTTGGGCGCCACTGTGGCGTTTGCGTTCCTGCAAACTCCATCTTAACTTAAATACTTAGATTACTAAGAAAACCAGAGACGTGAATTGATCAACAATAAAAGTTTATTGAACCAGATTAATGGGAGGGCGGCCTGGAAAATAGATCTTAGCTCAGTCAGCGTATTACTAAATCATAAATATATAAATCAACAATTTAATTATCTTAAATATCTCACCACAGCAGATAGTCGAAGGCGTAGAGACGGTCGCACTCGTACTCCAATACTACGGCTTCACTATGGGACAGAGGATTCCCTTCTGACCCAGCTTGAACTTCCCGAAAACTAGTAGACACTCACCAACACTCAACACTACTTAACTTCACGTCACTAAATCTCCACTACTCTATTTTTCAATATCCGTCAAACTAAGATTCATCACAACCACTATAATATCCTCCAACATCCACACTATCTACTAAAACCATCTCTATTTTTATACTTCTTCCTACACCCTCCTTTCACTACATTTCAATCCGTACTTTTAAAAATCACTTCTAATTTAACTAATATTCAAAATCTAAGTCTTTTAATGCAGCACCCTGCCGACACAAAACTAGCTCGACCTCAACCTTCACCGAGTCACTGGCGACGGAGTGATTTTAACCGGCCCCACTTCCTACTTTGCTGGATCCAGCTTAATTAAAACAACTGTGGTGACGTTCTGACGCCTCAACCTCACAACGTAAACGGAAGGCAGTTTAACACGAAAGATGATTTAAAATCGGCCTATCTATTAGCTTGGAAGACAATCAGCTTGGATGACCTCATGCCACTATATCAGTCAATGCCAAGGCGTTTACTGGCTGTTCTAGAAGCCCATGGTGGCTTTACAAACTATTAGATACAGTATTAGTTACTCAGTTATTTATTTTTTACATGTACGTTTAAATTCATGCAACATGTATTTTTGTCATAAATTCAATAAAATTATTTTCTACAAAATCATATTGGTTTTTCATTGTTTTAACTCGTATTTTCATTTCTTGAATCATACACATACAGTTTGCATCAAGTGTCACCTATTCATATTTTTTTATTACACTTCTATGCCATTCAAATTCTTAAAGCTAAGGTGCATTTATATTCATGCAACGCACTGTGTAAATACATATATTAGAGGTTTAGAATCCCTTAAGGTTTACTATTATAAATTGAGTATTGTATAAAGTTTACCTGATTTTTATTAAATTTCAAAATGTTAATCTTCCTGTTTAAAATTAAAAACCAAGTTAATAATATTTTCAAAATATCTTTTATATGCTGTTAACATTATTATTATTATTATTATTATTTTTAAACCAGCTTAATACTGTACGATTGTACCTCATCATATTTTGTGCTGTTAGAAAAGTCTTCTCTATAGAACCTTTTAAACTTAAATATAACTGAAATTGGTTTTAACGAAATGGTTTTATCGCTTTACATTTAAAATTAACTACGTCAGATACATGTATTAGGTCCATATATATACATATAAATTCCAATTAGGGATAGTAATATTTTGTGGGATTTCCGGTTTAACTTCTTTCTTTACGTTCATTTTTTGCGTTCTACTTAATGCTGTGGCGAGGGATAAAATGTATTTATCTTTTAAAATTTATCTTTAATTTAAAGCTTTGTTATGCTTATAAATGCACACTTGCCAACCATCTCATTATGAACCGTACAATTTTCAGTACCCGCTTTTTTTTTTTTTTTTTTTTTTTTTTTTCCACAACAATAATTTTTTAGGGTAATTTTAGTCTTATTTAATCGTAGCAACATTTGGAAAGAATAACTCTCAAAATATAGTGGTGTGAGAAAAAGGGCGTTTTTTCAGGGGGCGTTAGCAATTGTACGGTTATTAATGAGATGGTTCGCAAATATGTAAATGTACGTTATATTATTGGTAGATTTCGAGAATGTTTGCATCAAATTCAACAAACTAAATTCTTTCTCTATCTTTCCTTAATTTTTCCTCCTCTCCTACATGGCGAATAGTGGTCTTGTCTGATGCTACAGCATTCCACGGAAGTGCTGTCGGGAAGCAATCATCCTGCGCATGAAGTTGCTATTAACCAACATTGTTCATATGGTGTTTGGGCCTTGTATAAAGACTGCGTAAACTTTGTATAAAGACTGTGTGAAATTTGTACATTACCTGTATGAACTTTGTAAATTGACTACCACTCGGCTCCGGTCCTCTTCACTTTCACGCAACTTTGACGCTTTTGTCGCGGGATAGCTCTGCTCTGGCGACTTTATTATTTTTTTTTTTCTTATGCAATAAACGACGGGGGAGGCTTAACCTTTGGAGACGGGCTTTTTTTTAATCTCCACAGTGGCTTTGGAGCCCCTCTCTGAAGGTTAAAAACGCTCAAAACCGCTGCATAGTGGTAAGCGGCCTCCTTCCTTCTTAGAATCTTAGAATCTTAGAATACATTTTTCATTAAAGAAATTAGTTTGTAGAACATAAATGCTTTTAATTTATCAAAAGATGATTAAAATTAGACATTGCAACATTACGGTATTAACAACTAATTTATTACTTAATTGCTATCATTCTTTAAATTAAAAAAAAAAAAATGTATATACGTTCATAAATTCAATTTTATTTTCCACATTATTAAACTATTTATTTATTTATTTTTATTTATTTATTTATTTTTTCTTCTTTTAAGTTAAGTAAGTTACAGTTTCAAATGGAAAAACTTTTGAACATTTTTAGTATAATCAACATTTTTGAATGAATAGAGGAATAATAACAGCTATGGTGCTTTCAAATAATAGCGTCATGTCGTGAAAAAAATAAGTGTAGGGAAAAAGACAGAAAAGCAATTTTATTATTTTTATAGTACTTGTTAAGATAAAGCGAAATTTTGGGAACTTTTAAGTTATAAGACCAATGACAGTTCATATCAATCAATCCCAGAATATTAAGAGGTGAAAGCTAAAAGAAACATCCTTTACTCAGAAGGATATAAAAAAATAGTTAAAAGGCTCAAAATTATCAATATATTAATTAGTTTCTAAATTTTCAATTTAGGGTTTAAATACAGAATCAGATAGATATGGATTGATAAATAGGTGTACAAATTAATTCGGTCCGTTTTTTAGCAATAAAAAAAGTATTTATTATTAAACAAAAACAAAAAAATACATTATTCAAAGTATTGTCCATTATTTTCTACTATTTTTTCCCATCTCTCCGGCAATCGTCTGATTCCATCTCGATAAAACAACTCATCTCTTTCGCTCATCCATGTTTCGAGCCATTTTTGTATTTCTTCGTAAGAAGTGAACCGCTGACCTGTCAGATCATTCTGCATTCGTCGGAACAACCAGTAGTCGGAAGGAGCGATGTCCGGAGAATGCGGCGGGTGCGGTAGGACGTCCCACTTTCTTTTTTGTCTGTAAATCAACTGCTCGCAAGTGCATAATCGCCTTTCAACGTCTCTGGGTTTCAGTTCATAAGGAACCCATGTTCCTTCTTTTTGGATCATTCCCATCGTTTTTAGTCTCACCGATGTTGCTTGCTAAGTCACTTCCAGTTGTTCTGCAAGCTGTTCTTGTGTTTGAGTCGGATCTTCATTCAGTAATTCCTCTAATTCGTTATCTTCAAATTTTTTCGGTTGTCCAGAGCGACGCCTGTCATCAACGCAAAAATCTCCATCTTTAAAATCGTTGAAACCATTTCCTGCATGTTTTGTCAGTCGGAGCACTATCGCCGTATACTTCTACGAGCGTTCGATGCGCTTCGGCGGCACTTTTCTTCCAATGAAAGAAAAAAATGAACACTTCCCGCAAATGCTGCTTATTGACTTCAAAACCTGACATGTTTAATGCAATGCTGATCAGGCTATTTCAAGCAAGCGAAAGAGTTGTACACTGAAGATTCTTAACAAATATATAACCTCTCTGAAACCACCGAAAACAGCTGTCATAGCCTAGCATTTGTGGCAGCTAGCGCCATCTTTCGAAAACGGACCGAATTAACTTGTACACCTAATATCTTTATTGTGATTAAAAAAAAAAAAAAAAAAAAAAAAAAAAAAAAAATCTGGTGTGTCACTCACACGACTTTTTCTTACCCTGAAATTCAATACTATAAATACAGGTTGGAGATTAAAAGGTAAGATAACGAGTACTGTTATGTAAACCTGTGTTAAACAATACATATTAGGCTTCGGAAGAGTTTTATATGATAATTAGTTCTGTGTGAGGGGGCTACCGCCCCCTCAACCCCCCGTTTCATTAATGCACCTACATTTATATAGAGTTTAATTCGGTTATTAAAAAATAATTCTGTTTTTAAAAAATAATTTATTGAAATTATAATTTTAAAAAATTATATTTTATGATAATGCAGACGATTTCCGCATTAGAGAAGTAGTATAACACCAAATATCCAAATAAAGTCCATTTTATTCTCAATATTTAAAAAAAAAAAAAAAATCTGTTTTTTTTTGTTTTTTTTTCGTTAAAAGTAAAAAAAATCGATAACTTTGTTTTAAATTATCGCAGATCGATGGTTCAATCATTCGTTTTAAAAGTATTGGCGAGCTCTTTTGAAAAATACCCATCATGAAAATTTACTCCCCTCGAGGGGGAACTTCCCCCCCCCCAGGGGGGAGGCGAGGCTCCTACATACACAAAAAAATTTTCCCAGTTAACTATCTCTATTACAAAAAATATATATTCGTTTCATTTGGTTTAGTGCAAACTATAGACGTTTGCAATTTCCCCCATAGACGTAATGTATTAGAATTCTCTTGATTGTCCCTAAACACGAACCGTTTGCTTGATCTTAACGAAAAGCTTACTGTAGCATCCCTATATGATACACATTTAGAATAACAAGTTTGAACTTTCTGCCATAATTTGTTTTGGAGATATCCTGATAACAGACAGACACACACAGAGACACACACACAGACATACACACAGACCATTTGCTAAAAACATGATTTTCGTATTCAGGGGACCTCAAAACGTGTAAATATAACAATATCTCGCGTTCGAAAATTTGACCCAAAAAAAATACTTTCTCTACCTTATGGGTAAGAGAAAGTAAAAAAAAAAAAAAAAAAAAAAATATTAAATATAAAAATAAAAATAAAATATTTAAAAAAAATATGGAGTGCCTTCACTCGATTTTCCGAACATTAAGTAATTAACGGTTGTATAAATAAAGCAAGAGATGTCATTAAATAAACAAAATAAAAATTGTAATAAGGTTAAGTACTTTTCTCCATGTGGTATGTTCTTTAAATTAATGCTATTGTCCTTCAAATATTTTGAGCATAGATAATAATGTTAAAGAAATTTTCGTTGTGTCCATGTAAAAATCGTAAATGCTAGACTCACTAAAATCTATACAGTTCGTGCGACGGTCACCTATAACAATTATAAAAATTTACAGCTTAATTGAACGAGACGTTTAGACGTTATTGTACTTCAGATAATTTGAGTCCATAAGCCACATTGATAAGGAATATTTAATTGTGTCACTGTAAAAAGACTATAAGTGCTAGATTTTATGAAACTGATACAGCTCGTTTGAAGGTGATCTACTACATGAATATAAATTTTCAGCTCAGTAGGATATAGCGTTTAGACGCTATCGAACTTTAACGAATTTGAGCCCATACAGCATAATGATAAATAACTTTTCGTTGTGTCTCTGTAAAAAACTATGCTTGATAGATTCACCAAAATCAGTGTAGTCCGTCAACGATGACCTATAACATGTGTATACATTAATAATAACAGGAGACTTGGCGTTGGAATATTAAAACCCGAATAAACTACTACGTCAGAAACGCCAAAGAAAAATATTGTAAATGCATACAGCTGTTTCGGCAGCCTTAAGCGTGCCGTCTTCAGTGCAAAAAGGATTCTGAATCTGAAGAAGTGCTCGTATATATAGGAGAGGGGCCGAATTTAGTTCAACCAATAGTTAAAAGCTGAAATTAAATACCTGAAAGCCATTGCAATTGACAGAGGTTATGCCCCTTCCATTATAGACAAAGCTATCCAAAAATTACAACTCCCTCGTATTTCGTCTACTAAGTCAGTCTCTTCTAATATCAGTATTGTCTTACCCTATTTTCCTAAATCCAGTCAAACCATAGTGAAAATTCTCAAACAATATGATTTTAAAATACTATTTTCGCTTTCCAATAAACTGACCTTTTCTCAGTTAAAAGATCCCATTGATATGCATAATTCTTTGGGTATTTATAGTATTTCCTGTCAGTGTGGTTTATCATATATTGGCCAAACTAAACGCAGTCTTAAATTTCGTCTAAAAGAACATATGAATTACGTCCGCAAACAAGAAACCAATAAATCGGCTATTTCTAAACATTTCTGGGAGGAAAATCATAATTTTAAATTTAATTCAGCTAAAATAATTTGCACACCTAAATCCATTCATGAACTCGATTTCTTTGAAGCTTTTCATATTTATAAAAATTTTAAAAACCTTGTAAATTGTGACTTCGCTGTTCCCTATTTGTCTGACTGTTGGAAATTCTTTATTCAGTCCACATTTTCTTAATTTTTCTACTGTTTACACAGCTAACTTTAATAAATTTCTATTGGCCACTCTCCACACCTTTCCCGTAATCCTATTGGTTGAACTAAATTCGGCCCCTCTCCTATATATACGAGCACTTCTCCTGATTCAGAATCCATTTTGCACTGAAGACGGCACGCTTAAGGCTGCCGAAACAGCTGTATGCATTTCCAATATTTTTTTTTGGCGTTTCTGACGTAGTAGTTTATTCGGGTTTTAATGTGTATACATTTTCAGCTCAATAGAATAAAATGTTTAGACGCTATCGAACATTAAAAATATTGTGACCATAGACCATAATGATAAAGAAATTTTCGTTGTGGCTTTTTAAAAATCTATAAGTGTTAAACTCACCGAAATTTATGAAGCTTGTACGACGGTGACCTGTAAAATGTATGTAAATTTTCAACTCAATCGGATGAGGCGTTTAGACGCTGTCGCATTTCAAATAATTTGAGCCCATAAAGCACAAAGATAAGATTTTTTTTTTTTTTTTTTTTGTATTCCTCTAAAAAAACTAGAAGTGCTACATAGCTACAGGGTTCAAAATATATATAGTTCGCATGACGGCAATCTTTAACATGTATAGAAGTTTTCAGCTCAATCCGATGTGGCGTTTAGACGTTATCACACTTTAAAGAAATTGAGCCCACAGGGCATAACGATAAAAAATTTTCCGTTGACTCCCTGTAAAAGAACTATACGTGCTAGATTCACCAAACTGTATTCAGTTTGTGCAATAGTGGCTTACAGCATGTGTATAATTTTTCAGGTCAATTGAATATGGTGTTTAGACATTATCGCAGTTTAAACAATTTGGGCTCATATAGACCCTAATAAAGAATTTCTCTTTGCGTCCCTGTAAAAAACCTAGAAACGCTATATTGACCAAAATTTTTACAGTTCGTACGACGGTGACTCATAATATGTGCATACATTTTCAGCTCAGTCGAATAAGGCATTTATACGCTATCGCACTTTAAAATATTTTTGCCAATAGACCATAATGATAAAGAATTTTTCTTTGTGCCTTTATAATTTATAAGTGCTAGATTCACCAAAATGAACAGGGTGCGTGCTATGGTGACCTATAACATATGTACCAACTTTCATCTCATTCGAACAAAGCATTTAGGCGCTATCGTATTCACTCACACATAATCGCAAAATCACATCATCGTAAAAATAGTAAATATGAATTCAGAGGATCTCAAAATGTGTAGAAACACTAAAATCCCAAATTCGGATTTTTTACATCCTTGCAATACTTTCCTCACAATAGTGCTCCGAAAATAATAAAAATGCAGAAAAAAAAATAATAATAATAGCAAGGCTTTTAGTGGTACTTTAATCGAATATCACATTAAAATCACATTTTTACAGCGATATTCATATGATTCAATCGAAGAAATGAACTTCAAACCATTACTGAAGTTTACTCTAAAAAATAAGTGATATTCAATTAAGGGATCACTAAAAAACCTGCGCTCGTTATCATATCGTTAACAAAATTATTTTCTTTATCAATTTATACCATCTATTTTTCAGATTCTATTAACACTTCAGCGGTTTTGACTTGTCTTTAAGTAAAAAATACATCTCTTATAAAAGGGAACATGATGCCCTCTTTAGACGCTTTCAAGCCCATTAGCTCTTGAAATTAGAAATTACGGATATTAATCACAAAAAATTCAGTTGTCGCCCTTTGTTTACTGAAAATTTCAGACATATTTAATAAGAAACATTTATTTCAATCGCAAACTACATTATTTTTAATGTCCAAACTAAAGTGCGAAAAATCAAAATCACACAGAAATGTTTTTTCAACATTGTTTAAATTCAGGTCTTGAGTCTAAATTTGTCATTATATCGTTATCCGTATCTTTTTTTTTTTTTTTTTTTTTTTTTTTTAACATTTCATATTTTTAATTCGCTCAAATTTAGTATGCGACTTTTCCGATTGGTGATAGTGGGAAATGCACTTCTATAAATGAAAAATGATATACCTGTGTTTTCCAACTTGTACGGTATTATTTCTACTAGTACTTTGCTTTTAATAGAATCCTCTTATAAATTTTTAAACAGTTTTCTTTGCTTAAATAAGATTGCATATTTTACTCAGAAAAAGTAGGGTTAAACCCCTACATGTTGGCTACTGTACATATCTTATAAAAGAGAACATGTTACTATATTCAGATGTTTTAAATCTACCAGCTCTGACATTAGAAATCAATGATTTTAATCTTATAACAATGTAATGCGACGTTTTCTTTAGGGAAATTTTAAATTCTGTTTAAGAAGAAACGTTTAATTCTATTCTCAAAGAGTTTTAATATCGTTGATTTAAAACTAATTCAATCTCACGGGAAGATTTTTCATCCGTGTTAAAATTTAAGCCTCCCATTTAAATGGTTTAAATGTTTTTTTTTCCTGTCCTCAGAATTAATAAATATCATGGAAAGCAAACGATTTATTAATAAATCTTTGACTTAAATTTACGTGCGTATTGGGCGAATACGCACGTAAATTGAAGTCAAAGATTTATTAGCAACGGGTACTTTTCCTAAGCATACTAAAAAAGGGAAAATACACCTGTGTGAAAAAAAGATTATTTCATAGTACAATGTACCAGTTCACAGTTAAAAATTTCCACAGAAAAACTATTCCAAATTATTTAACTTGAGTCTTATACAAAATTGCAGCGAAAAGTAAATGGAGAAGCTAAAACAACAATATATATATATATATACATAATTTGAATAATATAATACCTTTGTAACACTCAGCAAACAAAAGATAGATGAAAATACCAATATATAATTCAATTTTAAATGCGATTTATTTCAAATAAAATTATTGTCACAATGATAATTTAATTTGAGTACCAATGATTATTAAAAACATGTTAAAGTACTTACGCAGAAGAGAAATGACACAAACATAACACATAAGCCTAACGATGGGAAAATAGTTTTCAAAAACCGTTAAATTAATAGAAACAGTCACCATTTTATAGAAAAGAGAAAAGGATAAAATTACCAAAGAGATCTGATAAAAGGAAAAAAAAAAGAGAAAAAAAAAGAGAGAGAATTTATGAATTGAAAATTGGAATTTTAAATGTTAAAAATAGAAATTTTCATCAATCAGGAAACTTGCATTTCTATCAGCAGAGTGCAAGATTTCGGAAAACTGTATAGCTAATTCGAGCCAATATACAGCTCAAGTCTCTATCTTGCATAAAATAAAAA